>CM073571.1:95251601-96544691 GCA_037074715.1 Magnolia kwangsiensis
CTTGTTAAATACGAACATAATAGAAGCCTTGGCCAACTCTATACGATTAGAAATCCTTTTAGGATGATTTATTAGGGTGCATATTAACCCCTACCTTGGACATAGATTCAGACGAGGACTCCCTTAGACCAAGACCTAAAGAGCAACCTTAAAAATAGGAAATTGGAACCTTTCAATGATGGTGTAACACCCTGAAAATCGGGGGTCGTGTATAAACTCAACTCCCGAGTTCCAGACCGTCACTTATGCAACAAAAATGATTATGATTCAATGTTGTCTGAGTTAAAGCATTCACATGAGTAAAAGTATACCAAAACTGCAATTCATACTCCAGATCCAGTGATAAAAGAAAGTGGAAGACTAAAGAATATATATATCACTATATGAAAAACGAAGTAGATCTCGACTGTCTCCAAAGTATGAATACATCTCTGAGTCTCATATACATGTAAATAAGCAAAAAAAAAAATGTCAAAAGTAGTCCCACTGAGAAGTCCCGCCAATCCAATACACCTAAGCAAAGCCGTCGTGGTACTGCATATATGAGAACTCGTCCTGATCCTCATCATAGTCCGGCTCTGCCTCCTGAAACGCTGCCTCACCTGCATCTAAGACAGGGTCTGCTGGGTATTGCAAACACCATCCCATAACGTGGGAGTGAGTAGCTAACTCAGTGGAATAATAGAGCAAGAATTAGCATGTTCTCAAATCAATCATGCGATAATAGTAAAGTAGTAAATCAAACAATCCTAATACTATTGTTAATGCAATATGACATGACATGATGGATGCCCTCACCGACATTCTCCCTCATATGGCACCATCTTATGCCCGTGGTATGCTTGCGTACTGCTCAGTGCTCCACATCTTCCAGGCACATGCAATGTGATGGTGATATGATTGCCGAGTTATTATTAGTCCGTTCAAACAGCAGGATTGAGAAACTAAGGTACTTCCCTTATATCAATCCCAACACAGATCCTGTCTAGGGTCGTCACTCCTAGTAATCTCATACGATGTATATTTTGTAGGTCGCTGCAAGGGCTGCCAGGGCTGTTGCTCGCACTCGTTACACCGCTCCCCCATCACCTTATCAATACAGGCCTACTGTACTCTCACTGCTACGAAAGGGTCGTCACCTCCCGTAGACTCAGAATATGCTCGCGGTCACTACAAAGGACTTGTCGCTTGATCAGTGTAGGCCGACAGCAAGAATATAGTGTCCCATACCACCATAATCTGCTCACGAGTCATAGGTACTCACTGGTCACTACGGGGAGGTTTGTGGCCCCAACGTAAGCCGACAGCTCGACCACGGTGTCCCATACCACCATGCCCGGCTCATGAGTCTTTGTGGATCAAGGTACCATGGTTGACAGGGTTTACAATGGTAAGTTCAGTACCCTAGGTTCAAGCAGTTATGACTCATACGAGGTGAATATACAAAGGCCAGTCGGGTTACTTGACGGGCTCGACTAGCACGAGTGCATCTCAAGTCGAATGACATGAAGTGCGTAAAACACCTCGTGTGGCCTAACCACTGCCGCCAACTCCAAAACATGACTCGCGTTCATCGACGCGTCGTTCGTGGCAAAGATAAGCCAACCACGAACTTGCTCGGTTGCCGACTGCCTGGACTAGGTATAGTCCCAAACATTTATGAATACACATCAGCAATCCTGTAAGAGTAATGAAAATGAAATACAACAATGTGAGCATGTTAACACATGTTATAACATACAACTTAAGTAAAACATCTAACACATGCATTTCATGCATATAATGAAATCATGCATATAGTCAACATGTAGGAAATCATTCACATCAGCATATCATTTGAGAATTCAATCTCAAACTAATTCATAACACCATTTAATTCAATACATACTAATACAAACATTTATACAAACACTTAGACTACACCCTTAAGTCTACATATAGTATGTCGACTCAAAGTGCGCATTTAGGCGACTCTCTTCGCCAAACTGATTATGCACGCATTCCTAATATCTTAATGCGACAAGAAGCCATGTTAATCATCTCAGTAAAATATGGATGAAAACAGCATTTCCTACAAATGACTAAAATGCCCTAAATCTCATATTTTTCGTCTGCTTACGAAATAGGAAACGGACGGCATGTTGTACATATCAAATGGCATTACCGTTGATAATTTACTATTAAACGACATTGAAAGCGTTGGAAACAGTCAATCAAAGCGTTTAAAATCCGTACCTTTTATCCTAGGAGCATATTGATTCAAACGGAGCGTATACGCTTCGTGTACGGCGAACCGGGAACCTAACATATAAGATCTGTAAGCTACTTCGCTATGGAAACAAAGGAACCTCAAATCAACAAGTATTTAGGGTATTTGCTTACCTAGAATCGTGGCAAAATCACCCGCAAAGTGATTGGATTGCGTGGCTTAAACACGTGCAGCAGGTAGTGCAGCAGCAGGAAAAACTCTTCCACCTTCTCTCACAAACTCTCACTTTCTCTCTCACTCTTGCTAGGGTTTCTAGCAAATTCGGATGGGTGAGAGGAGTGAGGGTTTAAACCCCTTTTATAACCTAAAACTTGCCCAAAACAGGCTTGGGAACAATGTTTACTTGATACCTAACCAAATCGGGGCTGTTTCGGTCCAAAAAGGCATTTCTGGTGGTCCCCTGGCCGAACGCGATCGGACTTAAGTTCATGCACGTCGGATGTCGCTCACATTCCATTTTTAGACCAGTAGTGTTCGTAGATCGCACGTGGCGGTCTAGTTTCAGTTCAGCGGTCACCGCACGTAGATCAGGTCTACAAGTCTCATGATATAAAATAGAAATTTTTCCTGATCCAAGGGTGTAATTTGGCTGAATTCTGATGGTCAGAACGCTTAATACTGACACGTCAATTCGTGTGCCAGATTTGAATTTTAAATTCCAAATCTAACACAATTCTCACTCTCTTCACTCCAGGCTCAATGAAATAGCTTGTGAATGTCGGTTGGATTTGATTTTTGAAATGATTGTCAAGTCCAGCTAGGCGGTTATAATGGTCTAAGATTGTAGGCATCGGACTTTCGACGCGCGGTTTAGATCCAATATAAAATTTCAAAGAGATCCAGAGAATAAACCGGTTTAGAGTTTGATCCGAGGTTTTAGAGTATTATAGCTCATTGGTTTTACTTGCTTTGGGTCTTGTAGAACGTATTTAAAGTGATCAGGGACTATTTCCCAGCTACTCTAGCGTTGCGCTAGCTAACTTACGCTTATTTTCTAAAGGAATTAATCCTACGTAATCTCTGGTCGAGTTGGTACTCGAGTCCAAGTACAGATTTTTCCAGGGCGTTACAGATGGCCATTTCCTAAGCTTTGGAGTAATCGGATTATACAGAGTTACTGCAATATACAATAGCGAAGCATTCGCGGTTTGACCCATTTCTCAATCTTGGGAGACAACCAATGGACTCACTGCTTTGATCGGGCAGAAGACCAGGATCTACCAGGACTAGGAAGGAATACAACGTTATCTACCCTGATCAGGCAGACATTCGACGTATCAGGATCGAGCCCACTACAACCATCTCTCCGTACTGGTCAACCACTGAAAACATATATCTTACTCCAAGTAGATGGGACTCATCGTCAAGACTCCAAATAGATAAAGAAATCAATTGTAGCCAGCCATCGGAGTATAAGCAAGAGATAAAGAGTAAATTTTTAAGGAGGATATACAAAAATGCGCCAGACTAGTATAGATGTATATATCCCACCACGCATATAAACTTGAAATCAGTACAGTTTAGGAAAAAGGCATAATAGAATCATTACATATTACCCTTCGCCAATTTCAGGGACGAAATTATTTTTAAGGGGGGTAGATTGTAACACCCCAGATTTTTACCAACCTAGAATTAGATGTCCTTAGGCAATGGGTCAACCATATCACTCTTAGAGATCAATCCTTAACTCTAGAAATCGATTTTCAACCCATTTGCTTCAAAATCTCACCTTTCACCACCCCATTCTTCAAATTTCTCCAAGTACTTTCATATTAGACACAAACCTAAAGTTTAAAAGGTGAAGAACTATACTTGAACTAAAACTTACTATAAATGATTCATACATGCATAAAATGAGATTTTTCCTATGGAATACTTAGAATCTCATGATGTAGATAGGTTATTTGGTTATATTAGCTTCTTCTACCCTAAAATTATATATTGTACATCGCGTAACTTATTTCAGTTTGCAAATGAGACTCGATAGACGCCTCAACAGACTAGTGGGCCCAAACGACTCAATTCGGGGGATCCAAGGTGGGCCCCACATGTCTTCGTCATCTCCGGGGGGTGAGGACCTCGGCCCCAGGGTGATTCCTCACCAAATAGGTCAGTGACCGGCGAGGACCTCGCCGGTTTGGCGAGGCCTCGCTGACCTCGTCCGTACAGCGATCTGGCAGGCCAGTTTCTGCACTTTTTCCTGAACGTTTCTTCCAACTTTGAAAACTCATATCTCCTTCGTTATAACTTCGATTTAGGTGATTCAAATATAATATTGAAGATAAATGAGTCTAGTTGTATATAAAAATATGTGAAAAATATAATAAAATATTTAATATAGTTTGAATAGGTCATTGTGAGCAACTGTCCGATAATTACTTGTTGGACAGCTGCTGCTTCTGGAATTTTTAGAATTTTTCTACAACTTGAAATATTATGAAATTTGGTGGAGTCAGGGTAAACTTGATTATGAACTACCATAAAAATAATAAAAATAATATGATAACTAAAAGTTTCCAAAATGGGACATAGAATGGCCCTAGGACCGTATTCTGCCATAATTAGGGTAGAATTTGGTTAAGTACCAAAATGAATACTCAGTAGAATTGACTTGAACTACTTTAAATATGAACTAAAAGACCTAAAATGAGTAGGACTGCTAACTCTATGTTACCTAAAAACCTAGGATCAATCTCTAAACCCAGTTGCTCTCGGGATCATCCAGAAACTTCATATCGGATCTATATCGCACGTCGAAAGTTCGATAGCGATGAACCTAGACAATTACGACCGCCTAGTTGGACTTGACAATTATTTCAAAAATTAAGCCCAACCGATATCCTGAGACCATTTTACTGAGTCGAGAGTGAAGAGAGTGAGAAAAGGAAAATATTTAGAAAATTAATTCAATTTTTAATAAATCTGGCACGTGTCGCTTCCACAAAATTTTTAAGCGTTCTGACCAGTAGAATTCGACCAAATTTCACCCTTGGATGAGGAAATTTGGCCCTTACATGTCATAGCACTTATGGCCCTGATCGAGTTTCAGTGAGCGCTGAACTGAAACTGGTCCGCCACGGTCGATCTGGAAACCCGACCGGACTGAAAACTTAGCTGGACCTAGATCAATATTAGAGAGCTTAAGTCCGACCGCATTTAGTAACAGGACCTCCAGAAGTGCTCTGTTGGATCGGAACAGACCCGATTTGGTTATAATATAAGTATACCTTAGCCATAAGTCTATTCCCGTGAGTTTTTAGCTTATAAAAGGGCCTTAAACCCTTAGCTTTCTAACCCATATGAATTTGAGAGAAACCCTAGGAGAGAGAAGAGAGAAAAGAGAGAGAAAGTGTGAGAGAAGTGGGAGAACCTTCCTGCTATTTTTTCCTGCCGACTTACGTGCCTAATCCACCCCTCCGTATCGCTTTTCCAGCGACTCCGACTTCGTTCTTAGGTAAGAAAGCCTAACTCTAACCTGTTCTAGGGTTTCAATTGGTGCAAGTGGTGAAGCTGCTAACCTAAATCATACTGTAGGATGCCAATCAGTCGTTGACAAAGACTTACTCTATTGAATTCGTTACACTTCTACGGTGTAAGTGCAGATTTTAGATGCTTAGATTACCTGTTTTCAAAGCTTTCAATGTCGTTTAATGGTAGATTGTTGACAAGAATATTGTTTGACATGTAGAACTTGCTGTTTGTTTTTTGTTTCGAATACGTACGAAGAATATGAGATTTAGGGTATTTTGGGTATTTGTAGGAAATACTGTATACGTACATATTTTTCTGATATCATTACCATGGGTATTTGTCGTGTACCTATACTAGTTATGCGTGTATGATCTGTTTGGCAAAGAGATTCGCTCTAACGCACATTTTGGCCGACATATGCTATGTAGACTAATGTATGTAGACTAAGTGTTTGTATAAGTAAGTATTGAGTAAATGAGGTTGTAGATTAGTGTTGAGATAGGATTCTCAACTATTTTGATGATGTATATGATTTCTTCCATGGTTGTTATATTCCCTAAGCTTTGGAGTAATCGGATTATACAGAGTTACAGCAATATACAATAGCGAAGCATTCGCGGGTTGACCCATTTCTCAATCCTGGGAGACAACCAATGGACTCACTGCTTTGACCGGGCAGAAGACCAGGATCTACCAGGACTAGGAAGGGATACAACGTTGTCTACCCTGTTCAGGCAGACATTCGACGTATCAGAATTGAGCCCACTACAACCATCTCTCCGTACTGGTCAACCACTGAAAACATATATCTTACTCCAAGTAGATGGGACTCATCGTCAAGACTCCAAATAGATAAAGAAATCAATTGTAGCCAGCCATCGGAGTATAGGCAAGAGATAAAGAGTAAATTTTTAAGGAGGATAGACAAAAATGCGCCAGACTAGTATAGATGTATATATCCCACCACGTATATAAACTTGAAATCAGTACAGTTGAGGAAAAAGGCATAATAGAATCATTACATATTACCCTTCGCCAATTTCGGGGACGAAATTATTTTTAAGGGGGGTAGATTGTAACACCCCAGATTTTTACCAACCTAGAATTAGACGTCCTTAGGCAATGGGTCAACTATATCACTCTTAAAGATCAATCCTTAACTCTAGAAATCGATTTTCAACCCATTTTCTTCAAAATCTCACCTTTCACCACCCCATTCTTCAAATTTCTCCAAGTACTTTCATATTAGACACAAACCTAAAGTTTAAAAGGTGAAGAACTATACTTGAACTAAAACTTACTATAAATGGTTCATACATGCATAAAATGGAATTTTTCCTATGAAATACTTAGAATCTCATGATGTAGATAGGTTATTTGGTTATATTAGCTTCTTCTACCCTAAAATCATATATTGTACATCGCATAACTCATTTCAGTTTGCAAATGAGACTCGATAGACGCCTCGACGGACTAGTGGGCCCAAACGACTCAATTCGGGGGATCCAAGGTGGGCCCCGCATGTTTCCGTCAACCCCGGGGGGTGAGGACCTCACCCCTGGGGCGATTCCTCACCAAATAGGTCAGTGACCGACGAGGACCTCGCCGTTTTGGCGAGGCCTCGCTGACTTCGTCCGTACAGCGATCTAGCAGGCCGGTTTCTGCACTTTTTCCTGCACGTTTCTTCCAAATTTGAAAAATCATATCTCCTTCGTTATAACTTCGATTTAGGTGATTCAAAAATTATATTGAAGATAAATGAATCTAGTTGTATATAAAAATATGTGAAAAATATAATAAAATATTTAATATAGTTTAAATAGGTCATTGTGAGCAACTGTCCGATAATCACTTGTTGGACAGCTGCTGCTTCTGGAATTTTTAGAATTTTTCTATAACTTGAAATATGATAAAATTTGGTGGAGTCAGGGTAAACTTGATTATGAACACCATAAAAATAATAAAAATAATATGATAACTAAAAGTTCTCAAAATGGGGCATAGAATGGCCCTAGGACCGTATTCTGCCATAATTTGGGTAGAATTTGGTTAAGTACCAAACTGAATACTCAGCAGAATTGACTTGAACCACTTTAAATACGAACTAAAAGACCTAAAATGAGTAGAACTGCTAACTCTATGTTACCTAGAAACCTAGGATCAATCTCTAAACCCAGTTGCTCTCGGGAGCATTCAGAAACTTCATATCGGATCTATATCGCACGTTGAAAGTCCGATAGCGATGAACCTAGACAATTACGACCGCCTAGTTGGACTTGACAATCATTTCAAAAATTAAGCCCAACCGATATCCTGAGACCATTTTACTGAGTTCAGAGTGAAGAGAGTGAGAAAAGGAAAATATTTAGAAAATTAATTCAATTTTTAATAAATCTGGCACGTGTCGCTTGTGCAAAATTTTTAAGCGTTCTGACCATTAGAATTCGACCAAATTTCACCCTTGGATGAGGAAAGTTGGCCCTTACATGACTTAGCACTTATGGCCCTGATCGAGTTTCAGTGAGCGCTGAACTGAAACTGGTCCGCCACGGTCGATCTAGAAACCCAACCGGACTGAAAACTTAGCTGGACCTAGATCTAATATTAGAGAGCTTAAGTCCGACCGCATTTAGTAACAGGACCTCCAGAAGTGCTCTGTTGGATCGAAACAGACCCGATTTGGTTATAACATAAGTATACCTTAGCCATAAGTCTATTTTCGTGAGTTTTTAGCTTATAAAAGGGACTTAAACCCTTAGCTTTCTAACCCATATGAATTTGAGAGAAACCCTAGGAGAGAGAAGAGAGAAAAGAGAGAGAAAGAGTGAGAGAAGTGGGAGAACCTTCCTGCTATTTTTTCCTGCCGATTTACGTGCCTAATCCACCCCTCCGTATCGCTTTTCCAGCGACTCCGACTTCGTTCTTAGGTAAGAAAGCCTAACTCTAACCTGTTCTAGGGTTTCAATTGGTGCAAGTGGTGAAGCTGCTAACCTAAATCATACTGTAGGATGCCAATCAGTCGTTGACAAAGACTTAGAGTCTCTATTGAATTCGTTACACTTCTACGGCGTAAGTGCGGATTTTAGATGCTTAGATTACCTGTTTTCAAAGCTTTCAATGCCGTTTAATGGTAGATTGTTGACAAGAATACTGTTTGACATGTAGAACTTACTGTTTGTTTTTCATTTCGAATACGCACGAAGAATATGAGATTTAGGGTATTTTGGGTATTTGTAGGAAATACTGTATACGTACGTATTTTGCTAATATCATTACCATGGGTATTTGTCTTGTACCTATACTAGTTATGCGTGTATGATCTGTTTGGCAAAGAGATTTGCTCTAACGCACATTTTGGCCGACATATGCTATGTAGACTAATGTGTGTAGACTAAGTGTTTGTATAAGTAAGTATTGAGTAAATGAGGTTGTAGATTAGTGTTGAGATAGGATTCTCAACTATTTTGATGATGTATATGATTTCTTCCATTGTTGTTATATTCCCTAAGCTTTGGAGTAATCGGATTATACAGAGTTACTGCAATATACAATAGCGAAGCATTCGCGGCTTGACCCATTTCTCAATCCTGAGAGACAACCAATGGACTCACTGCTTTGACCGGGCAGAAGATCAGGATTTATCAGGACTAGGAAGGGATACAACGTTGTCTACCCTGATCAGGCGGACATTCGAGGTATCAGGATCGAGCCCACTACAACCATCTCTCCGTACTGGTCAACCACTGAAAACATATATTTTACTCCAAGTAGATAGGACTCATCGTCAAGACTCCAAATAGATAAAGAAATCAATTGTAGCCAGCCATCGGAGTATAAGCAAGAGATAAAGAGTAAATTTTTAAGGAGGATAGACAAAAATGCGCCAGACTAGTATAAATGTATATATCCCACCACGCATATAAACTTGAAATCAGTACAGTTTAGGAAAAAGGCATAATAGAATCATTACTTATTACCCTTCATCAATTTGGGGGATGAAATTATTTTTAAGGGGGGTAGATTGTAACACCCTAGATTTTTACCAACCTAAAATTAGACGTCCTTAGGCAATGGGTCAACCATATCACTCTTAGAGATCAATCCTAAAGTCTAGAAATCAGTTTTCAACCTGGTAACATGTTCACACTCTGGAGACTTAAAGAAGTTCATATATTTTAGATATCTATCACATTCTTCCACTTACTAAGTTAACTGTCTCTGGAGTATGATATTCTGTCTTGGCTTAATCCACTTCATGTTTTATATACTATTGTAAGACCCGTATCTTAGTCTGTATCATTCCGTAGACTTCCGAGGTCTTACCGGTCGAATTCCGACAACCTTCTACCCTATATCAATATTTGCACGTGACCCTGATTCGTATGCCATTAACCCATATCGACTCAACCCAAGACCATTACCATAACGACCGTGCCGTTATTGCTATTCTAATACCGTGACTCGCTCGTCGAGGCGATACCCTGGTCAAGAGATGTGGGTCAGCGTTCGGTGTGAGGAAAACGCCGCGGGTTGCGAAACCTAAGGGAATCTCTATGGGGTGTCACATCATTCACATCAATCCCATCAAATCTTATCACATCACATGTCAAGTACACATCACCTTTCACCCATACCCAAGTAACCACAAAAGTCCAAAAGTTCTTCCATGCCCATACTTTTCTTACACAAGATGCCTCAAAAGTCAAGAAACCCTTACACAAGCCATGCCTTTCTTACGCAAATGCCACCAAAGTTAAATAAAGTGGCTCTTACACCCATCACCACCACATCAAACATCTATCACCCATCTCTCTCTCCCTTTACAAGTCTCTCTCTACTCTCTCCCAAGCAAGAGAAAAATCCATACGTCCAAGCCTCTCCCCATTTCTCTCAAACTACAAGTGTGGCCCACCTTCCCACCTTCTCATCTTCCATCTCAACCATCCAAACCTCATCTCATCCATTGGAATCAAAGCTAAGGTGTTAAGGAACCCATTGGAGCAAGAAGATCGAACAGTGGGTGCTTTTATAGGATAGTTTACTTTTTTTTTATGATGGGCCAAGTGAGGCCCACTGATAATGGTGTGGATCTCACTTTGGACCCTAAGATGTGGCGGATGGCTCACCTGGATTATCCATATCATTCCATGATGGGGCCATTCTCCATGGACCCCATCATGACGTTTACCTTTCCTAGCTTGTACATAAGGTCATGTAGACCATTTATTTTCGTGGAGAATGGATCTCCACCATTGATTCTTGATTAGGTAGGCCCATATGCAATGATTTATGTTGTAGATCATGGAAGGGAGGGCCCATAGTGTCCGGGACCCTCCATCATGTGTGACCCATTCTATCTTTCTCTCTCTCTCTCTCCCTCTCATTTTATTTATTTTTCTTTGTATGATTTATGTGGCCGTGTAGCCCACTTGAATGGACCCCACCACGAGGCTTGTATCCTACCCAAGCCATTTATAAGTGGTGCCCACCTTATATGTGATCATCCATCAGTGGTGGCCCACCTCAGCAAGGCCCACCTCAATGTACGTGTTATGGTCCAGGGACGCTGGATGTTCCCTGGACGTTGGAAGAAGAAAAAAAAAAGAAAGAAAGAAAAGAGAGCCCTTTTTGGGTGGGCCACTTATATAGGCCCCACCTTGATGTATGGGTACAATCCAAGTCATCCACCCTCTTCCCCATATCATTTTAGGAGTTGAGCTAAGGAATGAAGTTAATCCGTTCATTGGACGGGCCATACCTCTCAAAACAGTGACTCTCACCATTTAAAATAATTTAATTTTTCTACAGGCCCAAATGTGTTCAATAGCGGACTCGTTGGGCTTGTCTTGAGTTAAGGAAGCTAGTGAATGGGGTGGATTAATGTGATGCGGGCCACACACCCAAAAAACCGCAAGATTTCTTATTTTTCAAAAAAAAAAAAAAAGATGTAGGGGCAGCAGGCGCTACCCCCTGACAACTGCAACAGAACGCTGCAGCGTGCTTGAGACGGGAGGGCGGACATCCACCCAAGCCCCTGCCGTGGGCTCCACCATGATGTATATGTCTTATCCACGCCATTCATTTGGCGGGTCCCTCACTGAGGCGGCCCCTCCAAAAAAATGAGGCCGATCTGACGCTTGAGTGGCCCACATCATAGAAAACAGTGTTGATTGAGCGCCTACCATTGAAACCCTTTTGTGGGCCACAGAAGTTTTGGATCAAGATTAAATTTGTGTTTTCTCTTCATCCAGGTCTAAGTGACTCCATGAACGGATTAGATGGCATGTAAGCATTGAGGTGGGCCCCACATGGGGACCCACAGTGATGTATGTGTTTAGCATCCACCGTCCAGGTGGACGGTGCTACCCACCATGTTGTATGCATTTTGCATCCACCGTCCAACGGACGGTGGAGCCCACTGTGGTACGTATGCATGTGTGCATGCGTGTGGGTGTGTGTGTGTACGTGTGGGGTTGTGCATGGGTGTGTGTGTATATATATATATTATATTATATATATATGTATATATACATATATATTATTATATATACTATATACAATATATATTATATTATATTATATTATGTAATATACCTGATGGTGGGATTTGTGGGCCCCACCATGATGCATGGGTTGCATCCAATCCATCTAACCATCTTAGAAGCTCATGGATAAAAAGAATGAGCCAGATCCATAGTCCAAGTGGACCCCACCTTGGCATGTTTTGAGGTCCATCTTAATATAGTTGTGGTAGGTCATTGGGGGCCCACTTTGATGTGAATCTAAGGCCCATGGAATTAGGCCATTAAATATTCCAAGGCCCATGGGTTAAGGCCCATTGAGATGTACCAGGGTCTATGGGTTGAGGCCCATTTAATGTGCATTTAGGGCCCAATTGGTGTGGCCCATTTGTTACATATAAGACCCATGAGATTAGACCCATTTGATGCAATCTAAGGCCCACGGGTTTTGACCCATTGCAATGCACTTGAGGCTTATTGGTGCGGCCCACTGATGTGGCCCATTTGATGAATAAAAGGCCCATATGATATGTCCCATTTGATGCATTTAAGGCCTAATGGGATGTACCTAAAGTCCATTACAATGTGTGATCCCAATACGGATTATGTAACGATGTTTACGACGATCGTGCCTTAGGAGCAATGTTGGTTTGACGTCCACATTGCGAGTGTAATGTTGGTTGGATGTCCACATTACGACTCTCCGTATGACCCATTGTTAGGCCCGTACTTGTTGTGTATAGGCCGTCTAGGCCCATCTTCGTTGTAAGGACAGTGCATTACTTTATCACAGGTTTAGTATAGTTCCATGACTCATGATCATACGCATCATATATATGCTTGATATGAGAAGTAACTGATCATAGCATGTGCCTTCGGGTAGATTATTTAAGGGCTCCTGGATAGACGGTGTTTCCCCACATGAGCACACGATACGTACAGGATTTGTCGCATGACTGGATAGTGTGATTCATGCATTTCGCATTGTATGACATGATTACTGTACGCCCTAGCGACATCGGGGCTGTAGCCTCCACAGGCATATCATGGTTGGTAGGATTGGATACTAAAAATTTTATTCTACATGGGGTGCTATAGATATCCCTGGGTGAAAGTTCCTAAATCCTTATGGTACCAAGAGATTATTCCAACGTCTAGACTGAGTGGGTAGATGAGCATTGAGTGTCGATTACCAAATGGTTGTGCTCTCCACTGTGTCGTGGTCGGTTGGAAGGGGGTGCGGCCTTACCCGCCTGAGTGTAGGGGGCAATGCTAGGCTGAGTCTGACCAGCTTGAGGAATGGGTCCGCTATCGTCGAGTTGTGCCCGATATTGGTAGACGGATAGTGAGGACTCTTTCACTTACCTTATTGCATGTGATGTGGCGGCGATCTGGTTTAGAGCGTACTAGACCCCGGTGATATCCCAGATTTGAGTTGTATTGATTTGTGGACATAGATGAGGATTTGTATGCTTGAGTTGCATTTCACATCGCATGGCCTTGGGATGGCCGCTATCATTTATGTCTTGCATCGCATAGCTATGGTACGGCTAATGCTTTTCATGGATCCATTTGCATATTTCAAATTATTCTCATTTAGCATGTTCACATTACTACCTTGTGCACACACTTTCACCACCCTCTAAGCTTTCTATAAGCTTATGCACGACTGTTGAGTACAGGTGACGTTGGGGCGCAGCAGCGCGGAGGCAGGAGCGCTTTGCAGATCACTTTGGAGATTTTATTCATCATCATTGTATTTCCCTTTATGCTCATTGTACTTGTAAAGTTTTTTATCATAGTGAAAATATAATGGAGTTCTTAGTTTTTTTTTGTGGGTTATGCCTTTGGTTATGCTTATTACGAATCAAACTGACGTTGAAAATCCTCCTCGTAGCATCCCAAGATCGAAACTTGATGAATGGGGCACTAGGAGCCGAGAATGGGGTTCTACGGAGGCTGTCAGCGCCGGATTCGGCAATCGGAAATTTTGTGAGCCCGGTTTCTAAGTTTGGGGCGTGACAACTATTACAGCCGACATTCATCCATCATTGAAAATGTTGCATAAGTGATGTTCTGAAACTCGTGAGTGGAGTTTATGTTCGACCCCTGATTTTCGGGACGTTACACTCACGCTAATTAACAAACTAAGGAACTTATAGAGTTCGCTGTGATGTTCTGGAGAAATTTACTCCATCCATCCGCTTTCTCATATGAAATTAAGGGGCTGAGTCCAAAATTGAGGTATATCCAGAGATCAAGTGGGCCCTAAATTAGTGATTTAGGGTTGATATTTTCATTGGCCCACTTCCATAAAGATCCAATGCCAAAATTTTACGTGTAGGGTTACTTTATGGTCCTCGGGCCAGATATAAAGTTTCGAACCAAATGGATGGTGGGAACCCTGTGATCTTGCATTCAAGACAATTTTCAGACCTTTTTATCTCCAATTACTGGGTTTTCTCGGATCTTTAGATTATGAATTCTTCAATCTTGGTCCCCTAAGATCTGTCCCTTGTCTTGGTGATTTATGAGCATCAAATTCATGCCTTTAGTACCCTTTTTCAATCCAAACTCTTAAATTCACCTTGCAACATAAAAATGATTAAAATAGGATGTTAAACATTATCATGTTCCTAAAACCAAGTAATAACTAGGGTCTAATATGCAATATTTGACCCTCAACACATATGGTGTCATATTGCATTGTATCCCCCACATATGGCATTTGGTTTATTGTGATTACGCATTTTGAATAAGGTTTATGACATTTATGGACTCGTTCGTATTTCTTTTTCTTTGACATTGTATGATTTATGGACTTGTATTGTATGCCTGACACCTATATTGTGCACCCATCTAAACCACCTTTTAAGCTTTCGATAAGCTTATGCATGATAGATGCGTATAGGTGACGTTAGGATGCATTCAAGCTGAGGTAGGAGCGTGCGGCTGAGCTTCTAGAGTTTTTGATATCTATATTATATCTTCTTTTCATACCTTGTACTCAAAATTTTTTAATATTAATGGATATGTAGTGTTGATCTTTGTTGTTATTATGTTTATGCTTATTATGAAATAAATTCATGTTAAAAATCCTCCTTTTAAGATCCCGGGATCAGAACCTGGTCTATGGGTGTCCAGAGTCGATAATGGGGTACTATAGAGGTTATCGGCACCGGATTCGGTGATCAAAAATTTTGTGAGCCCGATTTTCGAGTTTGGGGTGTGACAATAGTCCTTGAAATTGTGGTAGAACCACTCGTACTTAAGTATGAAGTATGACCTAATGTCCTAGAGGGGGGTGAATAGGACTTTTCAAAGATTATTTTCCAATAACTTTTAAACAAAATGATAGGACAAAGTAACTCTAAGGCTTCCAAGCCAATAAAGGGTCCAATCACATAAGATACACTAGATATGCAAGTAAAGCAACTAGCCTATAAAGATAGTGTATATGAGTATGTAGGATGTGATTTCTATCAATCCTAAACATTCATCTAATCATGTATAATAATTAAGCATTCAACACACATAAGCATAATTAAATAAATGTGCAATGACAATCCTAAACACGATCATATATAGTGGTTCAACTACGTGCCTACTCCACTCCCGGCAAACGCACTCAACCCATTGGTGTACTGAATTTCACTATTAGAAGTTCTAAATCAAGTTCACCTCAAGCCTTTATAACCCTATATAAGGACTCTACAATTTATGTCCTTCACAAGAGCAAAGGTCCTACATAAGAACCTAGACTTTATGTCCTACACATGAACAAGGGTCGTAATCCCGAACTTGACAATTTAGGCCACACAGGCCAGAGTCCTAATCCCGAACCTAAGATTTATGCTCTACACAAGAGCAAGGGTCCTACTCCCGAACTCGACACATTTACTCCCGCTGGAGGCCTACACAAGGACTTTAGTTATTTTTCGTTTGGCTAAACAACAACCTAGGTCCTACACAAGAACCATGGATTTAGGCCCTACGAAAGAGTCAAGGTCCTATACAAGAACCTAGTCAAGTTTGAGGATAACAAACCCTCAGCCTCAATCCTATATAAGGAGGCTAACATATGGACTCCTAACAATGACACTTACTTGTCGGATTGTCCCTTTTTGTAGCTTCTCTTGGGTTGTTTGATCTCCTCTCTTCTTTACTTCAATTACCCCACTGATGATCCGCTGATTATGTTACCACTGCTTCTCCAAGGCTTTGACACCATGATCTATCTCCTTGCATTTAATGTGTCTTCAATATGACCAAGGTGATGGGAGTAGGTTGAATCTCCTACAACTAATGGACAGTTATTTATCCTAGGTGATTTGACTAGATGGGTCTCTTAGAAGAGTTAGACAACATAACACCCCGAATTTTTGCTAACCTGGGATTAGACGTCCTTAGGCTATGGGTCAACCATAGCACCTTGGTAGCTTCTCAAAATTCGATTCCAAAGCCAGAGAAATCATTTAGAACCTAATTATTAAGAAATTTAACACAAATTAGCCAGCGCTACACTAGATTTCCTACAAAATTAGCACTAACCACTTTAAAATCTATGATCCAACTCTAAGCCTAGTTACCCTCGAGATCATTTAAAAACTTCGTATCGGATCTAGACTGCACGTCGAAAGTCCGATAGCAATGAACTTAGACCATTATGACCATGTAGTTGGACTTGACTACCACCCCGGAAATCAAGCCCAACTGATGTTCTGAGGCTATTTCACTGAGTCTGGAGCAAAGAGTGTGAGAAAGAGTGAAATTCTTTATAAATTAAATGTGATTTAAATAAATATGGCACGGTTCACTTGCGGGTTAAGTATAAGCATTCAGACCGTCGGAATCTGACCCAAATACACCCTCGGATCAGGGAACATTTCCCACTCAGGTCAATGTACTTAGAATCCTCGATCGAGTCTCAGTGACCGCTGAACTGAAACTGGTCCGCCACGTGCGATCTGGGAACCCTATCGAACTGAAAACTTAATGTGATCAGGATCCAACATCTATGAGCTTAAGTCCGACCGCATTCAGTCAGGGGACCTAAAGAAATGTTCTTTTGGATCGGAAAAGACCCGATTTGGCTATAACCCAAGTATACCTTGACTTAAAGTCTATTTTGGTCATGTTTGGGCTTATAAAAGGACCTTTAACCCTTAGCTTTCTAACCCATACGAATTTGGAGAAAACCCTAGGAGAGAGGAGAGAAAAGAGAGAAAGTGAGAGAGAGTTAGAGCTTTCTCCTGGGATTCTTCCCTACTGCTCCACGTGCCAAATTCATCCACCTGCATCGCTATTCTAGCGATTCCAACTCCGTTCTTAGGTAAGAAAAGCCTAGCCCTAACTTGTTTTAGGGTTTCCATTGATGCTAGTAGCTAGATAGCTAACCTAATATTCTGCGTATGCGAAAACTTAGAGATTCCATCAACTCCATTACACTTCTACGGCATAAGGTGCAGATTTTAGACGCTTAGATTACCTGTTTCCAAAGCTTTCAATGCCATTTAATGGTAAATTACTGATAAGGATGTTGTTTGACATGTAGAACATGCTGTCCGTTTTTTATTTCGATTGCGTACGAAGAATATGAGATTTAGGGTATTTTAGGTATTTGTAGGAAATACTGTATACATACATATTTTGCTGATATGATTGCCATGGGTATTTACCATGTACCTATACTAGTTATACGTGTACGATCTGTTTGGCGAAGAGATTCGCCCTAATGCACATATTGGACAACATATGATATGTAGACTAATGTGTGTAGACTAAGTGTTTGTTGAAATGCCTAAATCAATATGATTTATGCCTGCCATATGTTTTGAATGCAAGAACATGATTTTTGTGTATTAGACATCTCCTTGATATAAGGATCTGTCATATTATACACTGAAATCAACATACGTCAAGTACGTTGGAGTTGTGTATTCTAAGTGTTTGAGTAAATGTATGTATTAGTAAGTATTGAGTAAATGGTGCTGTAGATTATTGTTGAGACTGGATTCTCAACTAATTTGATGATGTACATGATTTCCTCCATGCTTGTTGCATTTCAATTGATTCCCTTACATGTGAAGTACTTGTGTATGGTTAACTGCTTATGATGTATGTTATAACATGCTGATAACATGCTGGAATTTCTTGTATTTCAATTCTGTCTCTCTCTTATGATTATTGATTTAGATTACATGTGCTTAGGGCTATACTCTAGTCTAGGTAGTCGGTAACAGTTTAGAATTTATGGTTGGATTCTATTCGCCACGAAGGATGTGTATGACGAACCCGAGTTGTACTAGAGTCGTCAACAGTGGTTAGGCCACACGAAGTGCTTGTGCACTTCATGTCGGTCGATTCAACGTGCGCTTGTGCTAGTTGGACTCATCAAGTAACCCGATTGACCGTTGTATGATCACCTTGTATTGGTCATAACTGCTTGAACCTAAGGTATTGAACTTACCAGTGATAACCCTGATAACCATGGTACCTTGATCCACTAAGACTCATGAGTCAGGCATGGTGGTATGGGACACCGTGGTCGAGCTGTCGGCCTACGTTGGGGCCACAAACCTCCCCGTAGTGACCAGTGAGCAACCCAAACTCGTGAGCCGATTATGGTGGTATGGAACACTGTATTCGAGCTTTCTGCCTACACTGATAAGGTGATGGGGGAGCGGTGCAATGAGTGCAAGCAACAGCCCTGACAGCCCTTTGTAGTGACCTTGAGCGTACTCTAAGTCTACGTGAGGCGAGGACCCTTCCGTAGCAACAAGAGTACAACTAGGCCTGTATTGATAAGGTGATGGGGGAGTGGAGCAACGAGTGCGTGCAACAACCCTGACAGCCCTTGCAGCGACCTAGAAATATATCATCGTATGAGACTACTAGGAGTGATGACCCTAGACAAGATCCTTGTTGGGAATGATATAAGGGAAGTACTCTATTTTTCCAACCCTGCTGTATGAAAAGGACTAATAACAACTCGGTAATCATATTCATTTCACAGTGCATGTGCTTGGAAGATGTGGAGCACTGAGGGAAGAAAGCATGCCGCGGACGTAAGATGGTGTCGCATGAGGGAGGCGAGGGCATCCATCATGTCATTTCATTCTTGCATTAATCACAGTGTTTAAGAATGTTTGATTGCTTGCTTTACCATTATCGCGTGATTGATTTGATAACATGTTAACCTTTTCTCTATGATTCCACTGAGTTAGCTACTCACTCCCATGTTACGGGATGGTGTTTCGCACACCAATCAGTCCCTATTTTAGTTTCAGATGATGACGATGCTTGCGAAGCAGAGCCAGACTTAATGATGATGAGGAGGATCCCTCCTATATGCAGGTTCTGATCGACGGGATTACAGGGAGGTTGATTAGACGCCATGACACTTGTCATTTTATATTTTTGGAGCACTCATGTATATTTTTTTCTTTCTATTTTGGAGTATACATGTATTTATTTAACCTAGTAATATGTTCACACTCTGGAGACTTACAATCATTTATATATTTTATATATCTATCATATTCTTTCGCTTGCTAATTTAACTATCTCTGGAGTATGAATGTTGTTTTGGCTTAGTCTCAATCCTGTTTAATGTCATTCTACAGACAACATGCATTCATCATTATCTATGTTGCATAAGTGATGTTTTGGAACTAGAGAGTTGGATTTTTACTCGACCCTCAATTTTAAGGGCGTTACAGATGGTATCAGAGCATGATTTGGATTAAACTGGACCTGCGTTATGGTCACAAACCGCACGCTCATGTCAATTTAATGTAGGAGGGTGCGAGAACAATCTAAAAATAAGTTTAGGACCCCCAGTTTGTTTGTCGGTGAAAGTTTACTGAAAATGATCGCCGAGATCGAATCCGTTCACACTCCTGATCACACACAAGGACCCCAAATCACTCCTAGACCGTCTATGGACGGGTATAGACCTCTATTGACCCTATCCCAGCTATTAAAAATTGCTAAACGCAAATATACATCAATTAGTACCCGTAATGACCTGAAATATTTCGAAACGGAGTCGTGGGCCCACCCACGTAATTCCAGAATGATCTAGGGTGGGAACCACATGTTTTTGGGGTCCTTAGGGTAGGAGGACCTCGCCAAAATGGCGAGGCATCACCGATTAGCACAGAGGTCGGTGAGGCCTCGCCGTACAGTGGGCCCCATTCGGGCGGGCCGTCGGGCCGATCACATTTAGGGGTTAGGGTAGCCCCCTGGTGTGTGGGCCATCCATTAAAAACACCCCAAACCCCTACCTCCTTCACAAAACACACCCCCAAGCTCTCCTTTCCTCTCCCATTTGCTGTTTTCCCTTGCAAATCTCATTTTCAATCACTTCCATCGTCGTTTTCTGCCTTAACCCACGCCACTCCATTGTTTACAGCTATACGCACTCCCTATCCTTTCCATTCTCGTTCGTTAGAGCTCTCCCATCCTCCATTTGAAGCTCAACTCGTGTGAGCTTCTAACCCAACCCATTTCATCCTTTTCCCTTTGCAATTTCAGCCTTTTGGGACCTGTTTCCCTCCTCTATCGACCTAGATTCGTGACAACCCATTAGGTCAGCCCTTTTTCTTCATTTCCTTCACTTTCCATGGCTCTTTTGAGCCAGTTATAGTCGTCTTCTCGACCCCTACGCTTCTACCGACGGATGAGACCGAGCGTAGTAGCTTAGTCCATAAACAATGACTATCTAGTGTTAGGACATCTAGAGTTTTAGACCTAGAGTTAGTACTCCTAGATTTGAAAGATCTGACGATATAGGAAATCTAATTTCAATTAGATAATCTTGACTCTAAGCGATAGAACAATCCCCTGTAGTAGAAATGGTATGATACCATTTAGCGTATAAGCTTAGGCTTTGGATTACAGCTAGCAAGTTACAAACTAGTCTACTAGTTGTATTAGACAGTGTAAGGCCTGTACATGCTAAGGAATAGTAGGTTAGATTTGGTTAAAGTAGAACTTCATTCTTTTGATAGATCCCCGTAATACCCAGAGGCGTCTTTATTAGCTCTTAGGAAAGTTATTTTGACTTAGAGACTATTTGTGCATAGTCAAACTAGCATGTCCCTTAGAATTGCCTTCCCAAGGGCTTATTGTATTCGGGAACACAGAGTAAAGGAACTGTATATATAAGTGAAGTATGCGCGGTTTGAATCGACTTCTTAATCCTAGTAGTTACCAATAAATCCAATTCTCTAATCAAGCAGAAGATCGACATCCACTCGGATTAAGAACCGATACGGCAAATTTTTTATCCTAGCTAGACAGAAAGTCTATATATCCGGCTCAGACCCACTACACAACTTTTCTTCTGTGTTGGCCCAACCACCTACAACCAAAAGTTATCACTTTGTCTTTGGGAAATGGCAAGGACTTATGGCCAGTAGAGAATTAGATATCTTGCCACCAACTCACACAACTTTTCTTCTGTGTTGGCTCATTTCTATCACCATAGGTACCAATGCCATAGAACGCATCATTAGTGGAGAGGTTGTTTCCCATTTCATGTCAAGGATAGGTCCTAAGTTACACCTCGTTCCGATATACGGATCGAGACATGGATTCTTGAGCCTTAAGTAGAACTAGATTTTAAGGAGGGTAGAACGTATCGAGCCTAATCTAGTTAGCATTAGCTAGCACAATCGTTGGATCAGAGTAGCGCAATGGAAGCGTAGTTAGCCCTTTCCCCACTGGCCCAGGATCGAAGGAAATTCAGGAAAACAATTAAGGCTTAAGTATTAAACCCATGCATATTAAATCATAGGCCTAGCAGTGTGAGCAGGCGAAGGTCAGTGTATCCATAAACCTACTCGTTAAATACGAGCATAATAGAAGCCTTGGCTGATTTTGTACGATTAGGAATCCTTTATGATGATCTATTAAAGTGTTTATTAATCCCTGCCTTGGACATAGATTCAGGCGAGAACTCTCCTAGATCAAGATCCAGAGAACAACCTTATAAATAAGACTTTTGAACCTTTTAGTGATTGACATTCCCTAAGCTTTTTGAGTGATCGGACTACGGAGTTACTGAAATGAACAAATGCGAAACATTCACAACTTGACCTAAATTCTCAATCCTAGATGACTACCAATGGACTCACTGCTTAGCCGAGCAGAAGACCAGGATCCACCAGGATTAGGAAGGGATACAACTTTGTCTACCCTGGCCAGGCGGACATTCGACATAACGGGATCAAGCCCACTACAACCGTCTCTCTGTACTGGTCAACCACTGAAAATATATATCTTACTCTAAGTAGATGAGAATTGTCGTCAAGATGCTCAACAGGTAAAGAAATAAATTGTAGCAAACCGTTAGGGTGTAAGTAATGTATAGAGAAGTAAGTTTTAAGGGGGGTAGACCAAAAGGAACCAAACTTATATAGATCAATACACCCTACCACGTATAGAAACTTGAAATCAACAAAACTTAGGTAAAGGAAATGATTAATCTTTCCTTATTACACTTAGGCAATTTCGGGGATGAAATTTTGTTTTAAGGAGGGTAGATTGTAACACCCCGGATTTTTGCCAACCTGGGGTTAGACGTCTTTAGGCTATGGGTTAACCATAGCACCTTGGTAGCTTCTCAAAATTCAATTCCAAAGCCAGAGAAATCATAAAGAACCTAATTCTTTAGAAATTTTATACGAATTAGCCAGCGCTACACTAGATTTCCTGCAAAATTAGCACCAACCACTTTAAATAAGATCTGTAAGACCCAAAACCTCTAGAATTGTTACGGCTACGTTATCCTAAAATCTAAGATCCAACTCTAAGCCTAGTTGCCCTCGAGATCATTTGAAAACTTCATATCAGATCTAGACCGCACGTCGAAAGTCCAATAGCAATGAACTTAGACCATTATGACCACGTAGTTGGACTTGACTACCACCCTGGAAATCAAGCCCAACTGATGTTCTGAGGCTATTTCACTGAGTCTGGAGAAAGGAGTGTGAGAAAGAGTGAAATTCTTTATAAATTAAATGTGATTTAAATAAATCTGGCACGGTTCGCTTACGGGTTAAGTATAAGCATTCAGACCGTCAAAATCTGACCCAAATACACCCTCGGATCAGGGAACATTTCCCACTCAGGTTAATGTACTTGGAATCCTCGATCGAGTCTCAGTGACCGCTGAACTGAAACTGGTCCGCCACGTGCGATCTGGGAACCCTATCGAACTGAAAACTTAATGTGATCAGGATCCAACATCCATGAGCTTAAGTCCGACCGCATTCAGTCAGGGGACCTCAAGAAATGTTCTTTTAGATCGGAAAAGACCCAATTTGGCTATAACCCAAGTATACCTTGACTTAAAGTATGTTTTGGTCATGTTTGGGCTTATAAAAGGGCCTTAAACCCTTAGCTTTCTAACCCATACGAATTTGGGGAAAACCCTAGGAGAGAGAGGAGAGAAAAGAGAGAAAGTGAGAGAGAGTTGGAGCTTTCTCCTGGGATTCTTCCTTACTGCTCCACGTGCCAAATCCATCCACCTCCATCGCTATTCTGGCAATTCCAACTCCGTTATTAAGTAAGAAAATCCTAGCCTTAACTTGTTTTAGGGTTTCCATTGATGCTAGTAGCTAGATAGCTAACCTAGCTTGTATTACAGGTTAATATTCTACGTATGCGAAGACTCAGAGATTCCATCAACTCCATTACGCTTCTACGGCATAAGGTGCAGATTTTAGATGCTTAGATTACCTGTTTTCAAAGCTTTTAATGTCGTTTAATGGTAGATTGCTGATAAGGATGCTGTTTGACATGTAGAACATGCTGTCCGTTTTTCATTTCGATTGCATACGAAGAATATGAGATTTAGGGTATTTTAAGTATTTGTAGGAAATACTGTATACGTACGTATTTTTCTAATATGATTGCCATGAGTATTTACCATGTACCTATACTAGTTATACGTGTATGATCTGTTTGGCGAAGAGATTCGCCCTAATGCACATATTACCGACATATGCTATGTAGACTAATGTGTGTAGACTAAGTGTTTGTTGAAATGCCTAAATCAATATGATTTATGCCTGCCATATGTTTTAAATGTAAGAACATGATTGTTGTGTATTAGACATCTCCTTGATATAAGGATCTGTCATATTATATGCTGAAATCAACATACGTCAAGTACGTTGGATTGTGTAGTCTAAGTGTTTGAGTAAATGTATGTATTAGTGAGTATTGAGTAATTGGTGCTGTAGATTAGCGTTGAGACTGGATTCTCAACTAATTTGATGATGTACATGATTTCCTCCATGCTTGTTGCATTTCAATTGATTACCTTATGTGTGAAGTACTTGTGTATGGTTAACTGCTTATGATGTATGTTATAACATGCTGGAATTTCTTGTATTTCAATTCTGTCTCTCTCTTATGATTATTGATTTAGATTACATGTGCTTAGGGCTATACTCTAGTCCAGGCAGTCGGTAACAGTTTAGAATTCGTGGTTAGATTCTATTCGCCATGAAGGATGTGTATGACGAACCTGAGTCGTACTAGAGTCGTCGGCAGTGGTTAGGCCACACGAAGTTCTTGTGCACTTCATGTCGGTCGATTCAACGTGCGCCCGTGCTAGTTGGACTCATCAAGTAACCCGATTGACCATTGTATGATCACCTTGTATTGGTCATAACTACTTGAACCTAGGGTACTGAACTTACCGGTGATAACCCTGATAACCGTGGTACCTTGATCCACTAAGACTCATGAGTTGGGCATGGTGGTATGGGACACCGTGGTCGAGCTGTCGGCCTACGCTGGGGCCACAAACCTCCCCGTAGTGACCAGTGAACAACCTAGACTCGTGAGCCGATTATGGTGGTATGGGACACTATATTTGAGCTGTCGGCCTACACTGATAAGGTGATGGGGGAGCGGTGCAACGAGTGCGAGAAACATCCCTGACAGCCCTTTGTAGTAACCTCGAGCGTACTCTGAGTCTACGCGAGGCGACGACCCTTCCGTAGCAACAAGAGTACAACTAGGCCTGTATTGATAAGGTGATGGGGGAGTGGAGCAATGAGTGCGTGCAATAGCCCTGGCAGCCCTTGCAGCGACCTAGAAATATATCATCGTATGATACTACTAGGAGTGACGACCCTAGACAGGATCCTTGTTGGGAATGATATAAGGGAAGTACCCTAGTTTTTCAACCCTGCTGTATGAAAAGGACTAATAACAACTCGGTAATCATATTCATATCGCACTGCATGTGCCTGAAAAATGTGGAGCACTGAGGGAAGAAAGCATGTCGCGGACGTAAGATGGTGTCGCATGTGGGAGTATGTCGGTGAGGGCATACATCATGTCATTTCATTCTTGCATTAATCATAATGTTTAGGAATGTTTGATTGCTTACTTTACCATTATTGCGTGATTGATTTAATAACATTTTAACCTTTGCTATATGATTCCACTGAGTTAGTTACTCACTCCCATGTTACGGGACGGTGTTGCGCAGACCAACCAGTCCCTATTTTAGTTTCAGATGATGGCGATGCTAGCGAAGTAGAGTCGGACTTGATGATGATGAGGATCCCTCCTATATATAGGTTCTGATCGATGGAATTACAGGGAGGTTGATTAGATGCCATGACACTTGTTATTTAATATTTTTGGAGCACTCATGTATAATTCTTTTCTTTCTATTTTGGAGTATACATGTATTTAGTTAACCTGGTAACATGTTCACACTCTGGAGACTTACAAACATTTATATATTTTATATATCTATCACATTCTTTCGCTTGTTAATTTAACTGTCTCTGGAGTATGAATGTTGTTTTGGCTTAGTCTCAATCTTTTTTAATGCCATTCTACAGACAACATGCATTCATCATTATCTATGTTGCATAAGTAACGTTTTGGAACTTAGGAGTTGGGTTTCCACTCGACCCCCGATTTTCAGGGCGTTACAGACAATGATTTACCAACAATGCTTAAGTCCAATTTCTAAGAAATTGAGGAGTTCAAGCACATCTTACTGTTGAGGTTGAAATACTCATTAGTATTGTAATCTTAAAGGAGATGGCTTAGAACTCAATGGAATAGAGGCTTAGGATGAGGGATTTGCATAAGGAATTAACCAACCTTTTATTGCTCTAAAAACTCATAAAAATGTTCCAGAGCCGACTGCCTTTTATAAAAAGTTCGAGCTTCAACGGTAAAAAAAGGGGCAGAAAATAGGCAAAAAATGGTCATGTCGATGCCATCGAAGGTCATCGAAGGACAATCTTCGATGTCATCGAGAAAGTCAGGAAAAATTTCAAGAACCTTGCTGGACAAATATGGATCTCAAATCGATGTCATCGAGAATTCCAACCAAATTTCCAAATTGGTTGCTGGACTTTCCTGATTCTCAATCGATGTCATCAAACAGGTTTTGATGCCATCAAACACGCCCTCGAATCTACTGTTTTTGAGCTATCTTTTACACTACATATTTGTACCTTTTTTAACCTTCTTTATCATATTTTTCTTGGTCTCATAAAGCTAAGAATGGTCAAATAAATATTCTCATTAGGTCAAGATCATCTAGAGGCTATATGGTTATTTTGGGTTAAGGGTTAGGGTAACCAAGGCATCTCTTTTACCTGTATATGCTCCTCGATGCTTCTGCTCTGCTTGTGTCTTTGGTCTTCACTTTTCAAAGGCTCAACCGACTTCATGACACAGCGGCTCACGTGATTAACAAACCAGGGTGAAAGGCCCGTATCCTAGTCCGTACCGTTCCTTAAATTTTCATGATCCTCTCCGTCGAATTTCGGCAACACGCGACCTGTAATTACCATTTTCGCGCAACCCTAAGTCTCGTCCCATATATCTAAGTTGACTTGACTTAAAACTTGTACCCTAGTGACCACACCATCACCGCAGTTCCAACGCCGCATCTCGTGCGCTGATGTGATACCCAAGCTAAGAGTTGTGGGCCCGCGTACATCTCGAGGAAATGTCGTGCATCAATCAATCAAGTACAACAAGTACACAACCCATCCCTCTCTTACGAACAAGGCATGGCAACCCATACCTCTCTCATCTAAAGACAACTCTCTCTCTCTCCACCCATCCCTTCCTTACACCCATCACCCATGACTTAACCTCTCTCTTACAACTCCATCTCCTCTCTCTCATTCCTCTTTACCATTTTTCAAACAACCAAGAGAGAGTGGAGGTCCAAGCTTCCCAAAGAGAACCTAGGTGTGGCCCACTCCCTAACACCCAATCTCTCATCCTAGTCATCCATACTTCATCTTCCTCCATCAAAATCAAAGCCAAGGACCTAAGGAAGCCATATGATTAATAAGTAGTGCAGTCGGTGGGTGATATTAAGATTTTCACCATTGATTTCTATTTGAGAGCCCACTTGTGGTGGGACTCACTTGATGTATGCATTGTACTGAGTATAGGGAGGGCCCATAGTGGCGGGGTCCCTCCCCTTCTCACATCTCTCTCTCTCTTTCTCTCTCTCTCTCTCCCTCTCTCTCTCTCTCTATTTTTCCTCCCGCAGCCCACCTTGAAGGATGGATTAGATTGACAACATCTGGACGGTGAAAACCCCACCATGATGTATTATCCACACTGTCCTTCCTGGTCGGACCTGGATGAAGGAAAAGCACAAGTATTGGTTTGATCCAAGCGGTGGGCCATGCTGATGTGAACCCACCATGATTTATTTTTATATTCACACCGTCCAGATTACTGGATAGTGGGTTGCACCGTGGTGAATGTGTTTTATCAATGTCGTTCATTTGTTTCATCCATACGGTCCAACGGTCTAGACATGGGTGTGATCCACAGTGATTTATGTATTTTAGCCCACCGTCCCCAGTAGCATATAGATGCTGGATTGACATCGACAAGCTTTGAGGGTCCCACATGAGATATGCATTTTATCCCAACCGTTCATCAGCTATTCAGCTGTTGGATTAATGCCAACAAGTTCTGTGGGCCTTGATCATGAGGTATGTTTTAAATCCAAACTGTTCATCTGTGTGGGACCCACACGTGATGCATATGTCTTACATCCACATCGTTTAGTGGTCTGGATGGTGGGGACAACCATGATATATGTGTTTTACATCCAGGCCATCCGTCCACGCCTGGATGTTGGACGCTGGTGTAAACAAATAATAATAATAACATATATATATATATATATATATATATATATATATATATATTATAATATCTAATACTATATGGTGGGCCCCACGTGGGACCCACCTGATGGGAAGCTGATTGGTTAGTGTAATTTACATCAGCTATATAGCTAATGTATTGACGTCAGCAGGTTTTGTGTGTCCCATACGATGCATGTATTTCATCCTACGTCATCCGTCCATCTAGATGGGACCCACCGCATGATGTATGTGTTACATCCAAACCACCCATCTGCGTGGGCCCCCCAGCAGTTCTACAGGTCCCGCATGTTGTATGCACACCATCCATCTGTTAGGTCACACCAACTATATAGTTGCTGCAGTGACATTAGCAAGTGTGGGCCATATCATGAGTTACGCATTAGATCCAAACTGTCCATCTGTTAGACGAGCTCGTCTTAAGGCTTGAGACTAAAGATAAGACAGATCTATCTATGAGATGGACCACACTGCAAAAACCAATGGAGGGTTCAATGCCTATCATTGAAACCCGTTTGGGGTTCCAAAAGATCCGGATCAATACGAAATATTTATTTTAAAATAGTGAAAATCATTATCTCCACTGTTCTTTATGGTATAGTCCAGATGATCTTTCGATATGATTCATTTTTTGGGTAATGCTCTAAAATGATCTCTAAAAATAGATGAATGGTGTAGATAGTCCAACTAGGGCGATGGGTCCCACTTGATGTATATGAAGCCCATTATTCAGGCCCAGTGTGATGTATGTGAGGCCCATAAGGTAAGGCCCAATGTGATGTATATGAGGCCCATGAGTGAGGCCCGATGTGATGTATCAGAGGCCCATGGATGTGGCCTATTGTGATGTATTCGAGGGCCACAGGACGTGGGCCATTGTGATATATTTGAGGCCCATGGGATGTGGCCCAATGTGATGTATATGAGGCCCAATGTGATGCATGTTAAGCCCATGAGTGAGGCCCAATGCGATGTATGTGAGGCCCTTGTGTGAGGCTTAAAGCGATGTATATGAGGACCGATGTGATGTGTGATTCCACCATGATGTATGTATTGATGTTTATGATGGGCCACGCCTTGGGAGCAATGATGGTTTGATGTCCACATTCTAAGAGCAATAATGGTTAAATGTCCACATTGTAACTCTCCCTAAGGCTCATTGTTAGGCCCATTCTCACCTCCCCTTAGTGGGCTAACCCAAACTATTGGGCCCCTATGATCCGTGGGCCCATTCTTGATATGATTAGGCCGTCTAGGCCCATCCTTGATATGAGGAGAGTACATCATCATCATATAACATGCTTAGTATAGTTTCACAATCCATGCCCATGTGTATCATATGTATGCTTGATATGAGGAGTGATTGATCATAGTACATGCCATTGGATAGATTATTATGACACTCCCTGATAGGAGGAGTTACCCACATGAGTGCGCGATACGCGTAGGATTGCTACATGACTGGATAGTATGATTCATGCATCTCGCATTTATGTAATATGATTTTTGTACGCCCTAGTGACATCAGGGTCATACCCTCCACAAGTATATCATAGATGGTAGGATTGGACACTGGAGATATTTTTATAGCATCAAGGCACCATAGATGTCCCTGGGAGAAAATTCCTAAACCTAATGGTACCAGAGGATGACTCCAACGTCAAGACCAAGTGTATACATGAGCATTCAAGAACCACATACCAGTAGGTCGAGTCTCCCACTATATCGTGGTCAGTTGGAAGGGGGTGTTGCCTTACCTGCCCGAGGGTAGGGGCAATTGCTAAGCTAAGTCCGATATCGACGTGCCAGATATGTATTGGCAGGCGGATAGTGAGGTTTCTTACGCTCACTTAGATTGCATGCTTGGGGAAGGGGCAGTGCCATTTAAAGTGTACTAGACCCCGTTGATTATCTAGAGTGAGAACTGTTCTGATATTTTATGCTCCAATGATGAGCTACATTGATATGTGGATTTGGATGAGGATTGGTATCTTTGAGTTGCATCTCGCATCGCATGTCCTTGGTATGGCCAACATCATTCATGCCTTGCATCGCATGACCTTGATATGGCTAATAGCATTCATGCCTTGCATCGCGTAGCCTTGGTACTATCGATTGCATTCATGGACTTACCATTATATTTCACATTACTTCAATATTGCATTCTGAGCACGCTTATATTGCACAGACACTTTCACCATGTTTGGGATGCCTTCACAGTACTTTAAGTGGCGAACCCCTTCGGTTGAGCCCTCAACGGATGCACACATAGGTTCGCTAACAAAGGCAGTAACCTTTGCGGTATTTGTGAAGATGACCGCCACTATGCAGCAACAATAAGACACGTTCGTTCGGCAGCAGTAGGATGTACACGCACTAGTAGTGGAGGCTCTTCGGGACCACAAGGCGGCATCCCGAGGTAGGGATATCAGGAATTCTGACATGTTCGACCTATTTATGTGACTCCGTCTGTTGACTTTTGGAGGGGTGCCTGACCTAGTTCAGGCCGAGCATTGGCTGGCTAGGATTGCTAAAATGATACGGCCTATGGAGTGTACAGATTCTCAGATGGTCATGTTGGACACATACTTGCTCAAAGGTGAGGTGAAAATTTGGTGGAATAACATGCAAAGAGGCGTGCCAGCTAGGTACGCCTGGACGTGGGATGACTTCAGGATGAAATTCCTAGGGAAATATTTTTCACGGTCCTATCGAAGTGAAAAGCTTGCACAATTCCTAAAATTGGAATAGGGAAACCTCACGGTCGCCCAGTACGAGGCGAAGTTTGACTAGCTGTCTCGGTATGTACCCAAAGCTCTCGAAGACAAGGAGTACAAGTTGAAAAAGTTCAACGAGGGGTTGAAGCCCGGGATCTAATCCCTGCTATGCACCTGGGATTTCGGGAACTTCCCGGAGCTGGTGGACAAGGCTATGTGAGTGAAGAAATACTTCGAGTGCACCATTTGCTCTCATTTTCTAGCACGAGACACTCAATTCAGGCCAAGGTAGGCACCTCTTGCCTCACCTACCCCAGCAGGGAGGATCAGAGTTTAGCCTGTAGCCGCCCTGCCTGCACCCCTGAGGAGATATTACGAGTACTGCAGGTGAGATGGCTACAATGCTTGGTTCCGTTACAAACGAATAGCCAATGGGGGAAATGTGCCACTAGCAAACCGCCTTCAACAGAATTGAGTAGCGATTCGAGTGACGTTTAGGCCCTAGCACCCCAGGCAGGGGCCTCCGACACAGTAGAGGGCCCCCCAGGCCAGAGTATACACCGTCGCCACTACAGAGGCTGACCAGGACCCCTTGCAGACTATCCATGGTATTGCCCACATTAACGGTACCCCTGTGCTCACTTTATTTAATTTTGGTGTAACTTTATCTTTTACTAATTCTGCTATTGCATCTAAACTAGAACTAAACACCACTAGGATGCATGTCTCCTTAGTTGTAACGTCCCCTATGGGAAAATTTGTGGAAACAGATAAGATATGCATGACATGTCCCATCACGCTCACAAATCGCAAGGTTATTATGAACTCAATTATCATGCCCGTCAAACAGTTTGATGTCATCCTTGGGATGGACTGGCTCATGTGGTGAGTGCAGTCATGGATTTTCACGGTAAAACGATGACTATATCCATCCCGAGGTAAGCCTCTTCACTTTGAAAGGGAGGGGCAGATGCCAAGAGTTCGAGAGCTTACAGGCTCTAGAGGAAGCTGAGAGAGTGGAAGCCACTATTGGACGAATACCAATAGTCTGAGACTTCTTCGAAGTATTCTAAGAGATACTAGGACTGCCTCCTATACGTGTGGTAGATTTTTGTATCGACCTCAAGCCAGGAATTTCTCCTTTATCACTCCCTCCATTTTGCATACCTCCTTGTGAGATGGAGGAGTTGAGGAGTTAGATTGATGAGCTGCTGACTCAGGGCTTCATCCACCCCAACGTTTCTCCCTGGGGAGCACCAGTTCTCTTTGTGAAGAAGAAGGATGGCTTGATGCGCCTTTGTATAGGCTACAGGAGGCTGAATAATGTGACAATAAAGATCAAATACCCCCTTCCGCACATCGATGACATATTCAATCAGCTGAAGGATGCTGAATATTTCTCCAAGATAGATCTACGCTCGGGGTACCACCTGTTGAGAATTAAGGATGAGGATATCCCTAAGAGGGCCTTCAACACTCGTTATGGGCATTACGAGTTCTTGGTGATGTCCTTCAACGTTACAAATGCTGTAAAAATTTTCATGGATCTGCTAAATCGAGTTTTCATGCCTTACCTAGATCGGTTCGTGATCGTATTTATCGATGATATCTTGATTTACTCGAAAAGCCAAGAGGAACACGAGTAGCACTTGTGCATAGTCCTGAATACTCTGAAGGAGAATCAGATGTACGTCAAGCTAAGCAAGTGTGAGTTCTGGGAAGAGGAAGTAAAATTCCTAAGGCACATGGTGACAACGGAAGGAATAGCAGTGGATCTAGCCAAGGTGGAAGCAGTATCTAAGTAGGAGTAGCCCACTACAGTTACCGAGGTTCGGAGTTTTCTAGGCATAACAGGGTACTACCAATGATTTATTAAGGAGTTCTCCAGGATTGTGCAACCGCTCACCTAACTGACAAAGAAGAATAATTGGTTTACATGGGATGAGAACACGAAAGCAGCTTTCCAAGAGCTGAAAATGAGACTGACTTCCATGCCAGTACTCACCCTTCCACAGGAAGGAGAGATGTTCATGGTGTACAACGACGTGTCTAAGTTAGGATTAGGGTGTGTTCTAATGTAGAACAACAAGGTGATCGCTTACGCCTCTCGGTAGCTGAAGAAACACGAAGAGAACTACCCGAATCATGACCTGGAGTTGTTAGCAGTAGTCTTCGCCTTAAAGATATGGATGCATTACCTATACGAAGAGGATTTTCAGTTATTCTGTGATCACAAGAGCCTGAAATACATATTTAGGGAGAAGGACTTGAACAAGCGCCACCGTCGATGGATGGAGACACTTAAAGACTTCCATTTTGATATCTCATACCACCCTGGAAAGGCGAACTCAGTGGCCAATGCTTTGAATCGATAGAAGAAGCATGAGCTGGTGGCCACTCTAATGATCAAGGAGTGGGAGATGGTGAAGTTTGTTCAGAAGTTCGACATCTAGCTTATGCTCGATGAGTCGGATGTGTACATAAGCCTTTTGATTGTAGAGCCCACCCTGGTTTGACAAGTAATTGCTTTGCAAGACCAAGATGCGTGGCTCGTCAAGACGAGAGACAGGTGTAAGAATGAGGAAATGCCTTATTAGAGGGTTGGTATCGATGACGGTCCTCAATATCAGGGATGAGTATGCATTCCAAACAACGCCGATCTGATAGAGGTGATGACAGAAGCACATCATTCTTAGTTAGCTATCCACCCGGGCAACACCAAGATGTACAACAACGTCAAGAGATAGTATTGGTGGGATAATATGAAGAGGAATATAATAGATTTTGTGGCAAGGTGTATGGTGTGCTAAAAGATCAAGGGCTAGCATCGTAAGCCCACTGGCCTCCTTCAATCGTTGCCATTAGCTGAGTGGAAGTAGCGCAACATCTCTATGAACTTCATATCCATCCTTCCTAGGATGCAAAGAAAGCACGACAAGATCTGGGTCATCATCGATAGGTTGACAAAAGCTACCCGATTCCTCCCGATTCACACGATAAATTCCACAGATAGTCTGGCGAAGTTATACATCCGAGAAGTTGTGCGATCCTACGGAGTTCTGTGAGAGATTATATCAGATCGAGACTCTATATTTACTTATGCCTTTTGGAAGAAGTTGAAGGAAGAGATGAGCACAGAACTCAAGTTCAGCACGACATTGTACCCTTAAATAAATGGATAGACTGAGAGGGTAAATCAGATCTTGGAGGATATGTTGAGAGCATGTGTTCTAGATTTCAGGGCAACTGAGATGATCACTTGGCTCTAGCAGAATTTGCATACAACAACAACTTCTAGCCCAACATAGGCATGGCACCGTATGAGGCTCTCTATGGTCACCCTTGTCAAGCCCCTCAGTGTTGAGCAGAGATCGGAGAAAGGAGCTTATTAGGGCCTGAGCTTGTTCAAGCCACTACCCAGATCATTGCTACAGTTCGGAAGCATTTTCTCTCTACCTAAAGCAGACAGAAGAGCTATGCAAATAATCGATGACGCGACATGGAGTTTGCGACTGGAAATCATGTCTTCCTGAAGGTGCCTATGAAGGGTCTGATGAGGTTCAGACAGAAAGCGAAGCTAGCACCTTGTTTCAATGGGCCTTTCGAGATTTTGGATCGTGTGGGAGCTATAGCATATCACCTTGCACTGCATACTGCATTGGCTGGTATTCACAACGTCCTTCATGTGTACATGCTAAAGAAATATATGTCAGATGAATCACACATCGTTAGCTGGGAGCAGATCAAGCTGATAGATAATGCATCTTATATCAAGGAACCTATCTGCATCTTGGACCACAAGGAGTAGGTCTTAAGGACAAAGACTATACCATTAGTCAAGGTTCTTTGGTCACATCATGGAGAGGAAGAGGTGACTTGGGAACATGAAGTAGAAGTTATGGAGAAATACCCTCATCTATTCAGTGACACCCCACATGTAATTTTGAGGATAAAATTTTTTTGGGGGCGTAGACTGTAACACCCCGTACCTCTAGTACACGGGTGCTACCTTCTTAAATCATATCTACAGAAAGCAGAACGGACTAATTAATTAGTTAGAACTCGACGCATACAAGATGTAAATTCCAGCCAATGTTTAAGTTATCCATTAGGGGATCCGAGGAGCTGAGATGGACTCCATGATGGTTGGGAAGGTAAGGTCAACCAAAAACCCCAACTTATAGAAGCTCCGTGTCATTTAATGTGAGCATATTAGGGACAATGCTCCTACAACCAACTCTTGAGAGTTAGCTAGTATCAAACCAAACCCTCATCATGATCTAGGTCCTATTTCAACTGTTGAAACACAATTTCAAGTCAATCTAAACTTGGGATCAAGGAATGATGGCCAATAGAGGGTATAGATGGACGATATGACTCCCCTGGGCCTCGGCCTCGTCCTCGTCTAAAACTGGACCGAGACCCTTTTATCTGGCCCCCAAATTAAATGGACTGTGTAGATTTGCCACAAACATCAAAGTAGACCCCACTATGGTGCACGTGCACCCTAGCACTAGTGCACGAAGTGCACTGGACATCCTCACCTGGTCAAACATGCTTTGACCGTGCCAAAATAACCAAGAAAAGGGAAATTGCATGTACTCACCTCAAAGTTTCGGTCAATTACCTCGATCACCATGAAACTCCATATATTCTTTAAAGGGCCTTCTGACAGCTTTTGGAGATTATTTTGGACGAAAATGCCCCTAACCTCCATTCAGTAGTAGCACGATTTTCTAGGGACAAAGAAGTTAAGTAGTATTTAATGCTAGTAAAGTGATGTGTATGGAACCCTTTTTACGCGTGGAAAAGGACTAAACTCGTGGGGCCCATATTAATGTATGTGTATAATCCATGTCGTCCATCCTTTTTACCGTGTCATTATAGGGCTAGGGCCCAAATATCAGCCTGATTCAGAGCTTGCGTGGGTCACATAATAAAAAATAATAATGAAAATAGAACCCACTGTTGAAACTTTCCAGGCTCACCATGATGTTTGTTAGAAGTGGACATTGCCCAAGTCAAGAATTTCTGTCCCATGCCGAGATGGCTGACAGGGTGAACGAAATGGATCTCCCCATTAATGGGCTCAGGATATTGTACTAATGGCTATCCTTTCATTTGGCACTAACAGAAGTGAACATGTAACAACCGCGACCCATATATAATGGGAACCATGACCCATATAACATTATAACTACGACCCATGACAACTACAACCATATAACATTACAACTACGACCCATGACAACCACGACCCATATAACATGAGAACTACGACCCTTACTACATTACAATCATGACCGTTGCCACATTACAACCATGACACATGTTATATGGGTCTTGGTTAGCATGTTGTATGGGTCTTGATTAGCATATTATATGGGTCTTGGTTAGTATGCTGTATGGATCTTGGTTAACATGTTGTATGGGTCTTGGTTAGCATGTTGTATGGGTCTTGCTTAACATGTTATATGAGTCTTGATTAACATGTTGTATGGATCTTGTTAGCATGTTGTATGGGTCTTGATTAACATGTTGTATGGGTCTAGGTTAGCATGTTGTATGGATCTTGGTTAGCATGTTGTTTGGGTCTTGGTTAGCATGTTGTATGGGTCTTGGTTATCATGTTGTAAGGTCGTGGTTAGCATGTTGTATGGGTCTTGATTAACATGTTGTATGGGTCTTGATTAACATGTTATATGAGTCTTGGTTAGCATGTTCTTTGGGTCCTGATTAGCAAATTATATGGGTCTTGATTAGCATGTTATGTGGGTTGTGGGTAGCATGTTGTATGGGTCTTGTTTAGCATATTGTATGGGTCGTGGTTATCATGTTGTATGGGTCGTGGTTGGCATGTTATATATGGGTCTTGATTATCATGTTGTATGGGTCTTGGTTAGCAAGTTGTATGGGTCTTGATTAGCATGTTGTATGCGTCGTGGTTGTCATGTTGTATGGGTCGTGGTTGTCATGTTGTAAGGTTCTTGGTTAGCATGTTGTATGGGACTTGGTTAGCATGCTATATGGGTCTTGGTTAGCATGTTGTATGGGTCTTGGTTAGCATGTTGTATTGATCTTGGTCAACATGTTATCTGGGTCTTGGTTAACATGTTGTATGGGTCTTAGTTAGCATGTTGAATGGGTCTTGGTGGGCATGTTGTATGGGTCTTGGTTAGCATGTTGTATGGGTCTTAGTTAGCATGTTATATGGGTCGTGGTTAGAACATTGTATGAGTCTTGGTTAGCATGTTATATGGATCTTGGTTAGCATGTTGTCTAGGTCTTGGTTTGCACGTTGTATGGGTCTTGGTTAGCATGTTGTATGGGGCATGGTTGTCATGTTGTATGGATCTTAGTTAGCATGTTGTATGGGTCTTGGTTAGCATGTTCTATGGGTCGTGGTTGTCATGTTGTATGGGTCTTGGTTAGGATGCTGTATGGGACTTGGCTAGCATATTATATGGGTTGTGGTTGTCATATTGTATGGGTCTTAGTTAGCAAGTTGTATGGATCTTGGTTGTCATGTTGTATGTGTCTTGGTTGTCATGTTGTATGGGTCTTGGTTAGAATGTTATATGGGTCTTGATTAGCATGTTGTATGAGTCTTGGTTAGCATGTTGTATGGATCTTGGTTAGCATGTTTTCTGGGTCTTGGTTAACATGTTGTATGGATCTTAGTTATCATGTTGTATGGGTCTTGCTTAACATGTTGTATGGGTCTTGGTTGTTATGTTGTATGGGTCGTGGTTGTCATATTTTAAGGGTCTTAGTTAGCACGTTATATGAGTCTTGGTTAGCATGTTGTATGTGTCTTGGTAGCATGTTGTATGGGTCGTGGTTAGCATGTTGTATGGTTCGTGATTTTCATGTTGTATGAGTCGTGGTTGTCATGTTGTAAGGGTATTGGTTATCATGTTGTATGGGCCTTGATTAGCATATTGTATGGGTCATGATTAGCTTGTTGTATGGGTCATGGTTAGCAAAATGACATGGCAAAAAGGATCAGAGGCTAATAAAGTGAGGACTTTTAGGGCACACGTCAAGCCGACCAACATGGTGGATGGATTAGATCACGCTATTGTGGGCCACAACCTATGGTACCAATGGTTTTGTAGAAGAGGAAGTGAACACTTTATAAAATCATGATCCAAGCCACATGACAACCACGATGCATGCAGCAAGACAACTACGACCCATGCAAACCACGACACAAATGGGCCCACACTATTGTATGTGTATAATCCATGCTACCCATCCTTTTTGCCATGTCATTTTAGGACTAGCGCACAAATATCAGCCCGATCCAGTGCTTTTGTGGCCCACAGAATAGAAAATAATAGTGACTGTTGAAAGTTTCCAAGCTCACTGTGGTGTTTGTTAGAAGTGGACAATGCCCAAGTAAGGACTTTTTGGGCCCATGCTGAGCTGGCCGACAAGGTGGATAGATCAGATCACCCCATTGTGGGCCATAAGCTATGGTACCAATGGTTTTGTAGAAGAGGAAGTGAACACGTTACAAAACCACGATCCAAGCCACATGACAGCCACGATGCATGCAACATGACAACTACGACCCATGCAAACCACGACCCAAATGGGCCCACACTGATGTATGTGTATAATCCATGCCGCCCATCCTTTTTGCCATGTCATTTAAGGGATAGGGCACAAATATCAGCCCGATCAAGTGCTTTTGTGGCCCACATAATAGAAAATGATGGTGACTGTTAAAAGATTCCAATCTCACCGTGATGTTTGTTAGAAGTGGAAACTGCCCAAGTAGGGACTTTTTGGGCCCACGCCGAGTTGACCGACATGGTGGATGGATCAGATCACGCCATTGTGGGCCATATCCTATGGTACCAATGGTTTTGTAGAAGAGGAAGTGAACACGTTGTAAAATCACGATCCAAGCCACATGGCAACCACGATGCATGCAACATGACAACTACGAACCATGCAAACCACGACCCAAATGGGCCCACACTGATGTATGTGTATAATCCATGTCGCTCATCCTTTTATCCATGTCATTTTAGGGATAAGGCACAAATATCAACCCGATCCAGTGCTCTTGTGGCCCACAGAATAGAAAATAATGGTGACTATTGAAAGTTTCCAATCTCACTGTGATGTTTGTTAGAAGTGGACACTGCTCAAGTCAGGACTTTTTGGGCCCACACCGAGCTGGCCGACATGGTGCATGGATCAAATCACGCTATTGTGGGTCATAACCTATGGTACCAATGGTTTTGTAGAAGAGGAAGTGAACACGTTTCAAAACCACGATCCAAGCCACATGACAACCACGATGCATGCAACATGACAACTACGACCCATGCAAACCTTGACCCAAATGGGCCCACACTGATGTGTGTGCATAATCCATGGCTCCCATCCTTTTTACCATGTCATTTTAGGGTTAGGGCACATATATCAGCCCGATCCAGTGCTTTTGTGGCCCACAAAATAGAAAATAATGGTGAAGGTTGAAAGTTCCAAACGTCACTGTGATGTTTGTTAGAAGTGGACACTGCCCAAGTTTGGACTTTTTGGGCCCACGTTGAGCTGGTTGAAATGGTGAATGGATCAGATCACGCCATTGTGAGCCATACCTATGGCACCAATGGTTTTGTAGAAGAGGAAGTGAACACGTTACAAAACTACAATCCAAAATCCAAGCCACGTGACAACCACGATGCAAGCAACATAAGAACTACGACCCATGAAAATCACAACCCAAATGGGCCCACACTGATGTATGTGTATAATCCATCCCACCCATCCTTTTTGCCGTGTCATTTTAGGGCTAGGACAAAATTATCAGCCCGATCCAATGCTTTTATGGCCCACAGAATAGAAAATAATGGTGACTGTTGAAAGTTTCCAAGCTCACTGTGATGATTGTTAGAAGTGGACACTGCCCAAGTAAGGACTTTTTGGGTCCATGTCGAGCTGGCCGACATGGTGGATGGAACAGATCACGCCATTGTGGGCCATAACCTATGACACCAATGGTTTTGTAGAAGAGGAAGTGAACACGTTACAAAACCACGATCCAAGCCACATGACAACCACGATGCATGCAACATGACAACAACAACCCATGCAAACCACGACCCAAATGGGCCCATATTGATGTATGTGTATAATCCATGCTGCCCATCCTTTTTGTCGTGTCAATTTAGGACTAGCGTACAAATATCAGCCCGATCCAGTGCTTTTGTGGCCCATAGAATAGAAAATAATAGTGACTGTTGAAAGTTTCTAAGCTCACCGTGATGTTTGTTAGAAGTGGACATTGCCCAAGTAAGGACTTTTTGGGCCCACGCTGAGCTGAGCGACAAGGTGGATGGATCGAATCACCCCATTGTGGGCTATAAGCTATGGTAGCAATGGTTTTGTAGAAAAAGAAGTGAACACGTTACAAAACCATGATCCAAGCCACATGACAACCACGATGCATTCAACATGAGAACTATGACCCATGCAAACTAAGACCCAAATGGGCCCACACTGATGTATGTGCATAATCCATGCCGCCTATCCTTTTTTTTCGTGTCATTTTAGGGCTAAGGCACAAATATCAGCCCGATCGAGTGCTTTTATGGCCCACAATAGAAAATAATGGTGACTGTTGAAAGTTTCCAAGCTCAGTGTGATGTTTGTTAGGATGGGCAACATGGATTATACACAAACATCAGTGTGGGCCCATTTGGGTCGTAGTTTGCATGGGTCGTAGTTGTCATGTTGCATGCATTGTGGTTGTCATGTGGCTTGGATTGTGATTCTGTAACGTGTTCACTTCCTCTTCTACAAAACCATTGGTACCATAGCTTATGGCCCACAAAGGGGTGATCTGATCCATCCACCTTGTCGGCCGGCTCAGCATAGCCCAAAAAGTTCTTACTTTACAATGTCCACTTCTAACAAACATCACAGTGAGCTTGAAAACTTTCAATAGTCACCATTATTTTCTATTTTATGGCCACAAAAGCACTGGATCGGGCTGATATTTGTGCGTTAATCCTAAATTGACACTGCAAAAAGGATGGGCAGCATGGATTATACACATACATCAGTATGGACCCATTTGGGTCGTGGTTTGCATGGGTCGTAGTTGTCATGTTGCATGCATTGTGATTGTCATGTGGCTTGGATCGTGATTCTGTAACGTGTTCACTTCCTCTTCTACAAAACAATTGGTGTCATAGGTTATGGCTCACAATGGCCTGCTCTGTTCCATCCACCATGTCGGCCAGCTCGACGTGTCCCCAAAAAGTCCTTACTTAGGCAATGTCCACTTCTAACAATCACATAGTGAGCTTAGAAACTTTCAACAGTCACCATTATTTTCTATTCTATAGGCCACAAAAGCACTGGATCGGGCTGATAATGTTGCCCTAGCCCAAAAATCATACGGTAAAAAGTATGGGCAGCATGGATTATACACATACATCAGTGTGGGCCCATTTGGCTCGTGGTTTGCATGGGTCGTAGTTCTCATGTTGCATGCATCGTGACAAGCTTGGATCGTGGTTTTGTAACGTATTCACTTCCTCTTCTACAAAACCATTGGTGTCATAGGTATGGCCCACAATGGAATGATCTGATCCATTCACCATGTCGGCCAGCTCGATGTGGGCCCAAAAAGTTCTGACTTGGGCAGTATCCACTTCTAACAAACATCACAGTGAGATTGGAAACTTTCAATAGTCACCATTATTTTCTATTCTGTGGGGCACAAAAGCACTGGATCGGGCTGATATTTGTGCCTTATCCCTAAAATGACACGGATAAAAGGATGGGCAGCATGGATGATACACATACATCAGTGTGGGCCCATTTGGGTCGTGGTTTGCATGGGTCGTAGTTGTCATGTTGCATGCATCATGGTTGTCATGTGGCTTGGATTGTGATTTTGCAACGTGTTCACTTCCTCTTCTACAAAACCATTGGTACCATAGGATATGGCCCACAATGGCGTGATTTGATCCATCCACCATGTCGGTCAGCTTGGCGTGGGCCCAAAAAGTCCTTACTTGGGCAGTTTTCACTTCTAACAAACATCACAGTGAGATTGAAAACTTTCAACAGTCACTATCATTTTCTATTTTGTAGGCCACAAAAGCACTTGATCGAGCTGATATCTGTGCCCTAGCCCTAAAATGACATGGTAAAAAGGATGGGTGGCCTGGATTATACACATACATCAGTGTGGGCCCATTTGGGTTGTGGTTTGCATGGGTCGTAGTTGTCATGTTGCATGCATCGTGGTTGTCATGTGGCTTCGATCGTGGTTTTTATAACGTGTTCACTTCCTCTTCTACAAAACCCTTGGTACAATAGGTTATAGCCCACAATGGGGTGATCTGATCCATCTACCTTTTCGGCTAGCTCGGCGTGGGCCCAAAAAGGCTTGACTTGGGTAGTGTCCACTTCTAACAAACATCACCGTGCGGGTGGAAACTTTCAACAGTCACCCTTATTTTCTATTTTGTGGGCCACAAAAGCACTGGATCGGGCTAATATTTGTGTCATGGCCCCAAAATGATACGGTAAAAAGGATGGGCGGCATGGATTATACACATACAATAGTGTGGGCCCATTTGGATCGTGGTTTGCATGGATTGTAGTTGTCATGTTGCATGCATCGTGGTTGTTATGTGGCTTGGATCGTGATTTTATAAAGTGTTTACTTCCTCTTCTACAAAACCATTGGTACCATAGGTTGTGGCCCATAATAGCATGATCTAATCCATCCACCATGTCGGCCGGCTCGACGTGTGCCCAAAAAGTCCTCACTTTATTAGCCTATAATCCTTTTTGCCGTGTCATTTTTCTAACCATGACCCATATAACAAACAAATCATGACCCATACAATATGCTTATCAAGACCCATACAACATGCTAACCAATACCCTTACAACATGACAATCGCGACCCATACAACATGAAAACCACAAACCATAAAACAAGCTAACCACGACCCATACAACATGCTAACTAAGACACATACAACATGCTAACCAAAACCCATACAACGTGTTAACTAAGACCCTTACAACATGACAACCACGACCCATACAATATGACAACTATGACCCATATAACATGCTAACCAAGATCCATACAACATGTTAACTAAGACCCATACAACATGCTAACCACGACCCTGACAACATGCTAACTAAGATCCATATAACATGCTAACCAAGACCCATACAACATGTTAATCAAGACCCATATAACATTCTAACCAAGACCCATACAACATGACAACCAAGACACATTCAACATGACAACCAAAACCAATACAACTTGCTAACCAAGACCCATACAACATCCTAACCAAGACCCATACAACATGACAACCACGACTCATAAAACATGCTAACCAACACTCATGCAACATGCTAACTAAGATCCATACAACATGACAACCATGACACATACAACATGCTAACCAAAACCCAGACAACCTGCAAACCAAGACCCAGACAACATGCTAACCAAGATCCATACAACATGTTAACCAAGACTCATACAACGTGCTAACCACGACCCATACAACATGCTTACCACGACCCATACAACATGCTAACCAAGACCCATACAACATACTCACCAAGATCCATATAACATGCTCACCAAGACCCATTCAACATGCTAACTAAGGCCCATATTGCTAACCAAGACTCAGACAACATACTGACCAAGATTCATACAACATGCTAACCAAGACCCATACAACATGTTAACCAAGACCCATACAACATGCTAACCAAGACCTATACAACATGCTAATCAAGACCCATATAGCATGCTAACCAAGACCCATATAACATGTTAACCAAGAACCTTACAACATGACAACCACGACCCATACAACAAGACAACCACGACGCATACAACATGCTAATCAAGACTCATACAACATGGTAACCACGATCCATACAACTTGCTAACCAAGACCCATACAACATGCTAATCAAGACTCATATAGCATGCTAACCACGATACATACAACATGATAACCATGACCCATACAATATGTTAAACAAGACCCATACAACATGCTAACCATGACCCACATAACATGCTAATCAAGACCCACACAATTTGCTAATCAAGACCTAAAGAACATGCTAACCAAGACTCATATAACATGTTAATCAAGACCCATATAACATGCTAATCAAGACCCATACAACATGCTAACCACGTCCCTACAACATGCTAACCAAGACCCATACAACATGCTAACCAAGACCTAGACAACATGCTAACCAAGATCTATACAACACGGTAACCTAGACTCATACAACATGCTAATCAAGACCCATACAACATGCTAACCAAGATCCATACAACATGTTAATCAAGACTCATATAACATGTTAAGCAAGACCCATACAACATGCTAACCAAGATCCATATAGCATGCTAACCAAGACCCATACAACATGTTAATCAAGACTCATACAACTTGCTAACCAAGACCTATTCAACATGGTAATCAAGACCCATACAACATGCTAACCACGGCCCATACAACATGCTAACCAAGACCCATACAACATGTTAATCAAGACCTATATAACATTCTAACCAAGATGCATACAACATGACAACCACGACCTATACAACATGACAACCAAGACACATACAATATGACAACCAAGACCCATACAACTTGCTAACAAAGACCCATACAACTTGCTAACCAAGACCCATACAACATGACAACCACGACCCATATAATATGCTAACCAAGACCCATACAACATCCTAACAAAGACCTATACAACATGCTAACCAAGATTCATACAACATGATAACCATGACCCATACAATATGCTAACCAAGATCCATATAACGTGCTAACCAAGACCCATACCACATGCTAACCAAGACCCATACCACATGCTAATCAAGACCCGTACAACATGCTAATCAAGACCCATACAACATGCTAACCAAGACCCAAACAACATGTTAATCAAGACCCAAACAACATGCTAACCACAACCCATATAACATTCTAACCACGACCTATATAACATGCTAAACACGACCCATATAACATGCTAATCAAGACCCATATAACATGCTAACCAAGACCCATACAACTGAGGCCCATATAACATGCTAACCAAGACACATATAACATGTTAACCAAGATCCATATAACATTTTAACCAAGACCCATATGACATGCTAACCAAGACCCATACAACTAAGATCCCATATAACATGCTAACCAAGACCCAAACAATTGGGACCCATATAACATGCTAACCAGGACCCATATAACATGTTAACCAAGACCCATACAACTGAGACCCATACCTGGGCTGTGGTTGTAATGTGGTAAGGTTTGTGATTGTAATGTAGTAAGGGTTGTAGTTCTCATTTTATATGGGTCATGGTTGTCACGGGTCGTAGTTTTCCCAAGTCGCGGTTGTTACATTACTTCCTTTACTACCAAATGAAAAGATAGTCATTGGTACAATAGTTTGAGGCCAACAATGGGGAGATCTGTTCCGTCCATCTTGTCTTCCAGCTCGGCATGGGCCCAAAAAGTCCTGACTTGGGCAGTGTCCACTTTTAACAAACATCACGGTGAGCTTGGAAAGTTTCAACAACGGGTTCCATTGTCACCATTATTTTTTATTATGTGACCCACACGAGCTCTGGATCAAGATGATATTTAGACCTGTCCCTAAAATGACACGGTAAAAAGGAAGGATAGCATGGATTATACACATACATCAATATGGGCTCCACGAGTTTAGTCCTTGCCCACACACAAAAAGGGTTCCGTACACATCACTTTTCTGGCATTAAATACTACGTAACTTCTTAGTCCCTAGAAAATCCTTCAACTAATGAACTAAGATCAGGGGCATTTTCATCCCGAAACAAACTCCAAAAGCAATCAAAGGCGCTTTAGGGAATATATGGAGTGTCGTAGCTTTTGAGGTAATTTGCTCAAACTTTGAGGCAAGTACGGTCAATTTCCTCCAAGAAAACCAAAAAACTCTTCTCTCCAATGAAACATTTAAACCTGTCCATTTTGTAACCCCAAAGTGGGCCACCCAGGGCACTTTACGAAGGATCCAAACCGTTCATTATTCTCGCTGACCCCGACATAACAAAACAGTATACGCTTTTAAGCCCATGTAAAGGGACGTGGAAGATAAGTTACGACCATCCAATATGATGCACGTGGCGAATATCAGCGAGGTGGGACCCATATGGGACCCCATGGGTGTTGGCCCATGATCGCCCTAATCAAGCCTTCCTATCCGTTCATTCCAGCCACGGGACCACGCCCTATCATTGCCAAAAATGGTCAGGCAACCATTTGCTTAAGGAAAGTAAAAGGGAGGGCATTCCCTTTTGGGAAATTGATGCATACCATTCCCTGGACCGCGTGGAGAGATCCGACTGTTGGGATCTCTCTCCCCAGCTCTATAAATGGAGGTCTTGTAGACCTCGGGATTCACTCCCAAGTGAGAGAAAGGAGAAGAGAGAAAGACGAGCGGAGAGAGGAAGAAACGAAGGAGAGTGAGAGGGGAGAAACAGAGGGCTAGAAGCTAGTCAGGTAACAAGCTAGCCTTTCTCATTTGCTTCTTCTAACTATTGGTGTGCCAACACGAGAGTGAAGTTGACCTCCTTCAGGCCATGAAGTCAGGTCATGCCAAGATCTGATGGACCAGAGAGTCAGGCCGAAATTGAGCTCATCAATGGCTTTGTTCTGGTCGAAACCAGATCCAGTAGTAGTAGCATTTTTGGACTGAAATCAAAGCCAGTTGTAGCTCCGTCTCTGGCCAAAATCAGGCCAAACCTGTGACGGTATTCTGGACTGGAACCTGGGGACATACGAGCCCCATTTTGAGTTGGAACTAGGCCAAAAAATGGCCATAGTTTGAACTAAATCCAGGCCTATTAACAGTTGTAAGTCCAGCCCCAAACCAGCCCTCATAATGGTTGTGGGTTAGACCAAAAAAAAGCCAAGAAATGGTTGTACTTGTGACTGAAAATCATGCCAAATGATGGCTAGATTTCGGGCCGAAGTCAGGCTAGAACGGTAATAACATTTTTGACTGAAACAATGGCCAAGTAGTGGCTCTGTTTTGGACTGAAACAATGGTCGAGTGGTGACCCTGTTTTGGGCTAGAACAAGACCGAGTTGTAACTTTGCTTCGGGCCAGAATCAGGCCAATTGATGGCCGAGTTTTGGGCCAAGATCAGTAGCTTAAAATAGGCCCAAGTTGGGCTGAGAACTGATCTGAATGGGGACCTTCATCATCCCCTGGTTTAGGCTGCAAACGTCCCACCAACAGGCCCCTCATATGGACTAGAAATGTGCCTTATATTAAGGTGGAAATAAGCCTCAAAGGGAACTGAAGCCAAGTCTCTATCTGGGCCTACCTGAATTGAAGAAACAATCTTTCAGTTAAGCCATAAAACCAGTCCCTGTTGGTTCAAATGGTGGACTGAAACCACCCTTAGGAGTACTGAGAACGAGCCTCGGATTGAGAAAGGATCTGCCTTCAAAGGAAGCTGAGATGAACTCTCAGCTGAACTAAAACCAAGATGAGATCAGTCCTCCAATGAGTTTTGGTTGAACTAGAAATAACCCTCAGATGGGCTGTCAACAAGCCTCAGTCAGGACCTAACATGGCCCCCAGTCAGGAGCTAAATGCAGGGAGGTTAGACCCACCTTTGGGTTGTCCATTGGCTGAGATCCAACCAACTTGGAAAGTGCATCATAAACGACCACCATTCAGGCCTCCAACGGCAACGTCCAGGCCAGCTATGGAGTAGCTCTCGAGCAGGGCACCTCGGGCCTAGGATTTGTTGGGGATGCCCTCTAGGTGGGCCTAGAGCTGGGCCGAAAGTTGGCTCCGAGGTTGGGCCAAGACTAGCCGACGTCTAGGATATGTACTAAGCTAGGAACGGCTTTAGGCTTAGGCCTGAAGGCTGAGACAGATACAGCCCTGGGTTGAGGCTTGGCCTGGGCCAGGGTTGTGGGTCCAGGTCTGGACCAAAGTCAGTTAGGGGTGGGCCTCACCATCTAAATCTGGTGGGCCAAACCATCATAATCTGGTGGGCTGCACTTTGTTTAGAATGGTAGGCCGCTCCCTGCATGGAGCGGGTGGGTCGCACCTCGCACTGAAACAAATGGGCCACACCCTATATTTAAAACAGGTGGGCCACCTCATACATAACAATGGACCATACCCTGTTTGAAACAGGTGGGCCGCATCATATGTAACGTCGAGCCACACACACTAATGGTAGGTGGGCTTGGTCACCTTGAATCAAGTCCATGTTCCCTCAATCATCAAGTTCTTACAACTCCTATTCATTCTAAGGTTTGGAATGCCTTCTAACATGAGTTGTTGGAATTGGGGATGAGTTCAGGAAGGTACTCACATTCACATGATATTAGGCAGCGAGGAACTCAGGATCACTCGAACCAAGGGAGGGACTACAACGTTTCTGGTGATGAATCTCTTCCCCTTGGGCTTTCCATCCCTAACTAGATTAAGAGTAGTCTTTGTGGGAGTCTAGAAATGCAGATGTGTACAATGACTTATGGTATATTGCTTTTAAGTTAGAGATTGCTTCAAGGAATGATTAAATAGCCTAGAAATAGAATGTGCTCGTTGGGTATATTAGCTTGGTATATTTGATGATTCCCATGTTTTAGAAATATTTGACTTACTTGACCAGATTACTTTAGTATAATGGAATATCAGGATTGAAAGCATGGCATAGGTTTACATCTATACTTGGTTGGCTCTCTTGAACATGTGTACTAAAATCCATCAAAGCAAATCCTACTAGTTATCCATTATATGCTCAACATGCTAACCCATTGAGTATGTATGTTTTAATTGTGAACTTATGATCATGCGACTTGTAGAAATACATGTGCTGTTATTTAATCCCTTATTCTTGATTTAGTTCCATGTTATTGTATGCAATACACATTGTTGGAATCTCTCCATGGGAAACTCTAGCTAAGGAGAGTTCGTGCTTGGGGTGTAACTAGACTAGTTGCGAAGTAAGTAGACCCCTAACATGGAGGTTGTGGTTCAAGGAAATTGATTATGGGGTTTACTATCCATGTGTGGTTTCAATTATCTGACTATGGAATGAACCTTGCAATATTTATAATTACCGCTGCTTACTCGTCCTTGAATCATTCATACTGTCATGTTTTAATCGTCGTACTTAACAATTTCGATACTTCATTCCAAGTTAGCATGTGGTGGTGGTCCCTTGCATTGGAATTGATTGACCATGTGTTGGTGGGTCCTACACACACCCTAAGGAAGTAGCCTCATGGGTCGGGGATGGTGGTCATGGGACATTATGCCTGAGCCATCAGCCTACGCTGGGCCATGTACTCCCCTTATTGACCATGAGCTTATTTAAATTGGCTGACTGTAATTAGACTAATAACGGATTGTCTAATCATGCATACATTGCATTCAGGCGATGATGGATGACTAATTCTAGATGTTGTAGCACATGCCTAATAAGATTTAGTTGGGGTATCGTTTCGCAAGCTCCTAGACCATCGACTACCAACCCACCTTTAGTGAGTTTGGCACTACGCATGTACTATGTATTTTCACTGATGACCGGCCACATTGCATGGGTTTTGTCCAAAGCCAACTAGATAAGCATCCCCAGTTTATGTGCACTCATACATTCATGCATTTAATAAGACTGCATCATGTATTATTCTGTGTGTTATATTATTTTATGCTATATCTTGTCTAGGACGGCGGTGTGTAATCTTGAGGGAAAATCACACTGAGTTGGCCACTCATTTATCAATGTTCAATTGTACCGAGGACGCAGGTACAGGAGCTGATGAATACGCAGCAGATCCGGAGTTGGTGGCGGTCAAGGAGGAGCTCTATGACGAGGAACCACAGCAGCAGGTGACCACTTATTTTGGGCTAAACCAGTAGATTAGCCCTTCATGATTATTTCAGTACATTTAGAAACTTTAAGTTTTGTAATTGGTCCCCAGTTAAGTGGGCCAAAATATTGTTCATATTTTGGATTATATCTATGCTATTTTTCACTTCCGTTATTTTCACTTTGATTTACTTCTTGATTACCATTATTATTAGTTAACTCTTGGGCTTTTGGAATGCGAGGCATGTACTAGGGTTCTGAAAACTGGGGCATGACAGACGTACTTGATGTAGGCATTGTATTGAGTATAAGGAGGGCCCATAGTGGCGGGGTCCCTCCCCTTCTCACGTCTCTCTCTCTCTCTCTCTCTCTCTCTCTCTCTCTCTCTCTCTATTTTTCCTATTGCAGCACACATTGAAGGATGGATTAGATCCACACTATCAGGACGGTGGAAACCCCACCATGATGTATTATCCACACCGTCCTTCTTAGATGAACTTGGACCTGGATGAAGGAAAAACACAAGTATCGGCTTGATCCAAGCGGTGGGCCATACTGATGTGGACCCACCATGATTTATTTTTTATATCCGCACCGTCCAGATTGCTGGTTTGTGGGTTGCACTGTGGTGCATGTGTGTAACGCCCGTGAAAAATCCGTACTTGGAATCGAGTACCGATTTGACCCGAAATCGCGTATAAATAATTTCCATGGAAACTAAACGTAAGTTAGCTAACGCAACGCTAGAGTAGCTGGGAAATAGTCCCTGATCACTTTAAATACGTTCTACAAGACCCAAATCGAGTAGAACAGACAACTCTACAATACTCTATAACCTTGGATCCAACTCTAAGCAGGTTTGTCCTCTGGACCATATGGAACTTTTGTATTGGATTTAGACCGCGCGTCGAAGGTCTGATACCTCCTATCTTAGACCGTTAGAACCGCCCAGCTGGACTTGACAATCATCTCGAAAATCAAGTCAAACCGATAATCACAGAGTATTTCGTTGAAACTGGACTGAAGCGACCGCGAATAGGGACGAATTGGGAATTTCAAATTTAGATCTGGCACACGACTTGACGCGTCAGTATTAAGCGTTCTGACCGTCAGAATTCATCCAGATTACACCCTCGGATCAGGAAAAATATCTAATTATTGTCACGGAACTTTCAGTCCTGATCTATGTGCGGTGACCGCTGAACTGAAACTGGTCCGCCACGTGCGATCTGCGAACCCTGCCAGACTGAAAACTTAATACGAGGTACATCTGGTACCCATGAGCTTAAGTCTGATCGCAATCGACCAGGGGACCGCCAGAAATCAGTTTTTGGACCGAAACAGCCCCGAAATGGATAGGCAATAAGTAAACTTCGTCCCGGAGCCTATTTCGGGCGTTTCCAAGCTTATAAAAGGGGTTGAAACCCTCATTCCTTCCTTGCATACGAATTTCCCTAAACCTAGAAAAGAGAGAGAGAGTTTGAGAGAAAGGGAAGAGGAGATTTTTCCCGCTTCCGAGCCGCCAACAGTTGCTGCATCAACGCTTCCTTCCAATCACCTGGCTGGTGATTTCTACACCTTTTCAGGTATAGAAAAACCCCAACAACTTGCTGATTTAGGGTTTATATAGATTCTGAACGTATTAGCTAACGTCTTCCATAAATCAGGATCTCCCACTGTCGTAGACGAAGCCTACACGCTCCGTTCAAATTCTCGCGACCGTAAGAGATTAGGTGAGAATTTTAGACGCTTTGATTGATGGTTTACAACGCTTTCAATGTCGTTTAATAGTAGATTATCGACGGCATCGCCGTTTGACATGTACAACATGCTCTCCGTTTCCTGTTTCGCAAATTAACGAAGAATATGAGATTTAGGGCATTTTAGTCATTTGTAGGAAGTACGGTCTCCATGCATATTTTGCTGACATGATTGACATGATTTGTCGCCGCATTAGAGAGTTAGGAATGCCTGCATAATCAGTTTGGTGAAGAGATTCGCCAAGTTGCGCACTTTGGGTCGACATACTATATGTGGACTTAAGGGTGTAGTGTATGTGTTTGTATAAATGCTTGTATTAGTATGTATTGTATTGAATGATGTTATGTAGTAGTTTGAGATTGATTTCATGATTAATAGGCTGACCTAAATGATTTCCTATATGTTGACCTTATGCATGATTGCATCGTATGCATAGAAATGATGCCTTAAGAATTGCCTAAGTTGAATATGCTTGGAAAGCATGCCTTGAAGATTTGCCTAAATTGAATGTTATAACATGTGCTAACATGCTCACATGATGTATTTCAATTCCAATACCTTTGTATCGTATTAATGAAATTCCATAGATGTGTGGGACTTGATTTAGTCCAGGCAGTCGGTAACCGAGCGAATTCGTGGCTGACTGGTCATAGCCACGAACGACGCGTCGATGAATGTGATTCGTGTTGAGAGTTGGCGGCAGTGGTTAGGCCACGCGAAGTGTTTTACGCACTTCATGTCGTTCAATTCGAAATGCGATCGCGCTAGTCGAGCCCGTCAAGTAACCCGACTGGCCGATGTTTGTTCACCTTGTACGTATCATAACTGCTTGAACCTAGGGTACTGAACTTACCATTGTAAACCCTATTAACCGTGGTACCTTGATCCACGAAGACTCATGAGCCGGGCATGGTGGTATGGGACACCGTGGTCGAGCTGTCGGCCTACGCTGGGGCCACAAACCTCCCCGTAGTGACCAATGAGCACCTTGACTCGTGAGCAGATTATGGTGGTATGGGACACTATATTCTAGCTGTCGGCCTACACTGATCAGGCGACGAGCCCTTTGTAGTGACCGCGAGCGTATTCTGAGTTCACGGGAGGCGACGACCCTTCCGTGCAGTAGAGTACAGTAGGCCTGTATTGATAAGGTGATGGGGGAGCGGTGCAACGAGTGCGAGCAACAGCCCTGGCAGCCCTTGCAGTGACCTACGAAATGTACATCGTATGAGATTACTAGGAGTGACGACCCTAGACAGGATCCGTGTTGGGATTGATACAAGGGAAGTACCTTAGTTTCCCAATCCTGCTGTTTGAATGGACTAATAACAACTGGGTAATCATATCACCATAGCATTGCATGTGCCTGGAAGATGTGGAGCACTCTAGGGAGTGTGGCATGCCGCGGTCGTAAGATGTTGCCGCATGAGGGTGATCGTCGGTGAGGGCATACATCATGTCATATCATCTTGCATTAAACAACAGTTTTAGGTTTGTCTGATTTACTGCTTTACTATTATCGCGTGATTGAATTGTGAACATGCTAATCTTTGCTCTATGATTCCACTGAGTTGATCACTCATTCCCACGTTACGGGATGGTGTTTGCAACACCCACCAGACCCTGTTGTAGTTGCAGGTGACGACGAGATCCAGGACGTGGAGCCGGAGATTGACGAGGACCAGGATGAGTTCTCTTATATGCAGCACCACGACGGCTTCCCGTAGGTGACCTGGATCGAGGGGGACTTCAGTGGGACTATTTTGAACTTATTTTTTTGTCTATTTACATGTATATGAGACTCAGAGATGTAGTCATACTTTGGAGACAGTTGAGAGTACTTTATTTTTTTCCATACAGTGATATATATTGTTTAGTCTTTCGCTTGCTTTTATCACTGGATCTGAAGTATGAATTGCAGTTTTGGTATACTTTTACTCATGTGGATGCTTTAAATCAGATAACATTGAATCATAACCATTTTTGTTGCATAAGTGACGGTCTGGAACTCGGGAGTTGAGTTTATACACGACCCCCGATTTTCAGGGTGTTACCAGTTGGTATCAGAGCATGAATGAGAGTATACTGGGCCTGGGTTATGGTCTTGCGACGTACGCTGTCGCTTCCTTTGACTTAGGTGGGTGCGAGAAGGGTCTAGAAACACTTCTAGGATCACAGATTCGCCGATAGGCGAAGTCTATAAGGATCGATCGCAAGATCGAGTCTGTAACGTATCTCGGGTCGCGTAAAGCAACCCGAATCACTTCTAAGTTGTAGGAAGTCGGGTGGAGACATCTTATGAGCGGTTTTAAACCGTAAAAGTGAACCTTTGGGCCGTGGAATGACCACGACTCCAGTAATCAATCGCCAGGGCTTAAAAACCCCGTTTTGCCAAAAAAATTCTCAAAATTCCTTCTCTAAACACTTCAACCTTCAGTTCTTTCTTATCCATTTCATGTTAGGCATCAAACCTAATGTGAAAATAACACAAATTAGTACATTCACCAAATTTTACAGTGAATAGTAAAATTTCATGAAAAATGGCCATAAGGCCATTCTAACTTCACTTTCTTTAGCAACTAAGGAGCTAAAAAGATGTACTGGATCCTTCTACCCCAAATTCATATGCTGCATCATATAGTTTGGTATTCGGGATTGCGATGTGGACCCGGAAAGCCCCGAACACATGTTTGGGCCCATAGGGACCAAAATATAATGAACCAAGGGGTGGGACCAACTTTTTTGGGGCCCTGGGACCATGGGGGACCAGACCCATGGGGTCCCGCTGGCCAACCTGAAGGTTGGCCGGCGATGCCATCGCCGGCCGGGCGATGCATCGCCTGCCGGCCACCTCGGACGGTGCTGCCCTTTGGGCGCACCCACTTAAATACCTCCCCCATCACTCCTAGCTACCTCCCATCCCACGAAAACCCCTAAAACTCCCCTCTCCTTCACAAACAGCCCCCTTGCATACCCTAGATTCGATTTTCAGCACTCCATTCCAAATTCCGGTGACCCAAACCCCTCCTAAACCCTTCCTTGGCCAAAACCGACCACCACTCAGCGATTATTGGGTGTTGGCAGCCCCTTTCCTTGAAGATTTTCCCATTTGGAGCTCCAAAATCCCCCAAATAGTGCTGAAATCGTGAGCAGCTCCATTCCATCTTTTTGTTCTTATTTTTCCCTGAAACTACAGCCTTGGGAAGCTTGAAGCATCCCTCTACGATGCCTAGATTTCCTTTTGTCAGATTGGGCAGCCATTTCTCCGCATTTTCGGCGTTTTCCATGGCTTTCGTGGAAGCTATTTTGGGACTTTTGTCACTCTCATCCATCCTGTCTTTGATGGGTAAGAGGAAAACTGCAACAGACGAGGCTGGGCCGAGCCGCCCTGCTCAATCGAGGCGACCGCGGGGTGGTGCCGCAAGTTCAAGCGCCGCCGCAGGTCCAGCTGCAGTCCTGGAGTGCCGTACGAAGCGGGATTTGGATCCCCATGCACACCTTGGACGAACCATTCTGTCAGAGATGTCTCATGGTGAATACACTGATCGTAGAGTGTTATTTGAGGCGGACGTTGATGGGCGATTGTTCGGCGAGTATCTGTTGTTCGAACGCATTGAAGCTGCGCACTGGGGACCGATCTTTGAAGCTCGTGCTCGTGCTAATGTGAGCACTGTTCGTGCCTTCTATGCTAGCATCCAGAGTCCTACCTTGGAGCCCTTGCAGTTCAAAATCTCTTTTGGTAGAGATCGGATGGCTACGATCGACGTCCGGTTGGTTGCGCGACTTCTCAACGTGCCTCTAGGTGATGTACATCCAAGTGAGAAGAATTTGAGGACTAGACGTGAACGAGATCGCCGCACCAGGTTTCTGTGCGGTAAGTTGGTTCCATGGCAGCCTAATAATAGCCTCAAGGCGACGTACATGTCTGAGGATTTGCGCCTACTGCACCATATCTACACGTTCAATGTCTATCCCAGGTCGACGAACCGCATTGAATGTACACGTCTTATGGTCGATTTCTTATTTCTGGTGGCCCAGGGAGAGAACGTATGTATGGCCACTTTCATCTTACGGCAGATAGTTCTCATAGCCAGGTCGAGGAGAACATCCGAATCCCTTCCCTTTGGCCGACTCATTTGCAAGATTACGCTTGAGTTTGCCTATAGACTTGGACCCGAGTTACCGGTATCGATTCACACCATCGATGAGTCGACGATGGTTAAGATGAAGATTGGGTCGCAATATCGTGAAAATCAACTTGAAAGGGATAGTGGGGACGACTTTGATGAAGAGGAAGATCAAAGCGAAGGAGAACCTAGTGCAGAGGTTCAGGAAGAGACTCAGGAAGAAGCAGAAGAGGAGGCTCAGGATACTGATGAGAGCCCTCCTCCTTCTGCGCAGACTACTATTGACGATCGCATTGCTCGGATGGAGGAGAGTCAGACCGCTTTGCGAAGGGAAGTCCAAGAACTTCGAGCAGAGGTCGCTGATGCCAAGGCCGTCACGAAGAAGAAATTTGGCAAGGTGACTCGCACCTTGAAGGCAATCCTGTGTTGTTTACAGGATAAGGGTGCTCCTCCTCCGTCGCCAGACTCCGACTAGCGACGCGATCTTTGATGTTGTTATGAGTAGTTAGCTATTTTCTATTTTATGTGTGTAAAGCCTATTAGGGCTAGTGCTTTGCTTTTGTTGCTGTTGCTTAACTGTCTTAATTTCCATGTCATTCTAGTCATGATGCTTGTAAGGATATATCCCTTGTATTGTGACAATTTTGATTAATTGAAATGCATGGAATGCCTTTGACTCTTTAAGTGAATGATTATGGTGTATTTTTGCAATTGAGACTGACAAGGTTGCGCCCTATTTTGAATATAGGGAATGCCACCTAAGATTACGAGGAGCGCGGTTCGACTTTCATTGTCTGAGCAGATGGATCAGACTCCTTCTCAGTCTGGCACTCGTCCGGACCCTGCTGTGGGCCCGATTCCTGAGACTGTTCGATCGTCTCAGCCTGCTGTTGGTCCTACAGATGGACCACCGCCCTTTACACCATCAGTTCGAGAGCCACAGCGCGCATCTACTTCCGCACCTCATCCGCCACAGCCTGCTCCACCCCCTGATAGATTCGAGCAGATGATGGCCATGATGCTACAGCAGCAGCAGCTTTTGACCACTATAGTTGGGACTTTAGCCCAGGGTGGGGGTGCGACTACCTCTACCCCACCTGCACCGCCTGCGCATCCAGCTGAGGATGCCTACATTTACGCCCAGGATGAGGGCATAGCACATCCTGCGCAGCCTGCTTTCCCTGCGGGGAATCCTGCCGACACGCGGGGCCTCCTGGAGCGATTTCAGCGCTTGCGGCCTCCTACTTTTTCGGGTTCTCACCGGCCCGAGGAGGCAGAGTTCTGGCTCGACCGAGTGTCGAAGATTCTACGCATGTTACACTGTACCGAGGCAGAGCAGGTAGAGCTGGCTACCTTCCTATTTGAGAGAGAGGCCAGTATGTGGTGGGATAGTATATTGCGGACGGTTGCTGCAGATTTCGTATGGACATGGGCAGCATTCGAGTTCCGCTTCCATGAGAAGTATTATCCCCAGACCTACAGGCACGAGAGGGAGAATGAGTTTCTCCGTCTCAGGCAGGCAGCGATGACGGTTACTGAGTATGAGCATCGGTTTACAGAGTTGGGCAGGTACGTCCCGACGATACTAGCTGATGAGCAGATGCGCATACGGCGCTTTTTGGAGGGCCTGCGACCGGATATTCGGTCGAAGATGTGCTGCGTCAGTTTCCCTTCCTATGCGGAGTTGGTTCACATGTCCATGCGGGCAGAGCAGGACGTGGATCGACTGGCGCGATCTCGAGGCCCGACTACTTCCAGGCCGCGACCGGAGTTGCCAGATAGGCCCTTCGCGGGCAAGAGGCCTCGCTTTGATCCTCCTACCAGGACCACGGCGCCCGTACGACCGTTTCGGCGTCCTGATTTATCATGCACGTACTGTGGGAGGACGGGCCATTTATCGCAGAGTTGCTTCTCCAGGATGCGGGACAGTGGGTTCTCGCCGCCGCAGAAGATTGATCGTGTACGTCCACAGGCGATATCAGCACCGCCTATACGGTCAGCTCCTGCGCATCCTTCATTCAGACCCACGGTATCGCAGATTCGACAGCCTCCACGGCCCTTGACACAGCGGCCGAACCGGCCACAGCAGGCACGAGTTCATGCACTGACCGCCGAGGCAGCTACGACACCGGCTTTTCAGCATTCAGCTTTCGAGGTCACGGGCCACATCGGAGGTACTCCCGTTCTTATCATGGTGGACACTGGTTCCACGATTTCTTTGATATAGCGTGCCGTAGTCAGACGTCTTGGGTTGCAGACTATCACTATGGATAGCGTGCGAGTCCTTGCAGCTCATGGAGATTATTCGAATGTCACCCAGATGTGTGAGGGTTGTTTAGTTGATCTGGGAGGCAGGACGATGACTCTTGATCTGGTCGTCGATCCCTCGCTCGTATATCTCGACGTCATTCTTGGCATGGACTGGTTGACTGCAGCGAGAGCCGAGATTGACTGCGAGGCTCGTGTGGTGACGGTGTACGAGCCTGAGGGCACGCCTTTCACATTTTCAGTGCGGGTAAATCTTCCTTTCCGCATTCTTAGCTACGCCACTATATTGCGCGACGCTGGTGCCCAGGTCCTTGAGCAGACGCCAGTTGTTTCTGAGTTCGGGGATCTGTTCAGGAAGATCCCTGGTTTGCCGCCCCGACGTGAGATCGATTTCACTATCGATCTGATTCCTGGTTCTACACCCGTCTCACTGCCGACGTATCGCATGGCGCCTTGTGAGATGGAGGAGTTGCGGACGCAGATTGATGGTCTACTAGAGCTTGGCTTTATACGGCCTAGCGTATCTCCTTGGGGAGCACCGGTCTTGTTCGTGAAGAAGAAGGACGGTTCGCTGCGATTGTGTATTGATTATCGTAGGCTGAACCAGCTCACAGTGAAGAACAAGTACCCTTTACCTAGGATCGATGACTTGTTTGATCAGTTGAGAGGAGCGCAGTACTTCTCGAAGATTGATCTTCAGTCAGGATATCATCAGCTGCGCGTCAGAGATGAGGACGTGCAGAAGACAGCATTCAGGACCAGTTTTGGTCACTACGAGTTCCTCGTGATGTCGTTCGGTCTCACGAACGCACCGGCCGTGTTCATGGATCTGATGAACCGGGTTTTTCGGCCTTTCCTCTATCGATTCGTCGTTGTCTTCATCGACGACATTTTGGTATACTCTAGGAGTCGAGAGGAGCATTTGCGTTTGGTTCTGGATACGCTCAGACGACACCAGTTGTTCGCACAGTACAAGAAGTGCGACTTCTGGAAGCAGGAGGTGAAGTTTCTGGGACACGTGGTGTCCAAGGATGGCATGGCAGTTGACCTGTCTAAGGTAGCTGCGGTGCAGGACTGGGAGCAGCCTAGTTCTGTCACTGAGGTGAGGAGTTTCTTGGGTCTCGCTGGCTACTATCGGCGTTTCATTCAGGATTTCTCGAAGATCGCGAGACCCTTATCTCAGTTGACACGGAAGGACGTGAAGTTCGCCTGGAATGATAAGGCGGAGTCAGCTTTTCAGGAGCTGAAGGACAGACTTACGTCCGCCCCTGTGCTAGTATTGCCAGAGCAGGAGGTTAGATACATTATATACACTGACGCGTCTAGCGTTGGTTTGGGTTGTGTCCTTATGCAGAGGGACAGGGTAATTTCGTATGCCTCGAGACAATTAAGGAAGCACGAGGAGAATTACCCTACACACGACCTGGAGTTGGCAGCCGTTATATTCGCACTGAGACTCTGGAGACATTACCTCTACGGAGAGGAGTTCGAGCTCTTTTGCGACCACAAGAGCCTCAAGTACATATTCACGTAGCGAGACTTGAATATGAGGCAGCGGCGATGGATGGAGACGCTGAAGGACTTCAATTTTGAAGTCTCTTACCATCCTGGGAAGGCGAACCTTGTGGCTGATGCGTTGAGCCGCAAGAAGGCGATAGAGTTTGCGGCTCCGCTGATGGTTGCCGAGTGGGATATGGTTGAGTTTTTGCGAGACTTTGAGCAGAAACTCACCGTAGAGGAGCCATTTGAGTTCATCGCACATGTACAGGTGCGATCCCAGATCGATGACCGTGTCATCGAGGCGCAGAGGGACGACGCGCATCTTACTGAGCTTCGAGAGCAGGCCAGTGATGATGCTGACGCCGACTGGCGAGTTGGTATGGATGGAGGCTTACGTTACCGTGGCCGCTTATGCGTCCCAGATGTCCCTGACTTGAGACGAGAGATTCTCGAGGCTGCGCATTCTACTAGACTCGCGATGCATCCTGGCAGCACAAAGATGTATCGTGACGTGAAGAGAACGTATTGGTGGGAAGGTATGAAGACCCACATTGCTGAGTTCGTGTCCCGTTGTCTCACTTGTCAGCAGGTGAAGGCAGAGCATCGCCGACCACCTGGACTTTTGCAGCCTATGCCGATTGCAGAATGGAAATGGGATTTCATTTCCATGGACTTCATTTCTGGGTTGCCGAGGACGAGGAAGGGGCATGATTCCATTTGGGTGATCGTCGACCGATTGACGAAGTCGGCGCACTTCCTACCGATCAGAGTTACGAACTCTGCAGACGAGCTGGCTAGATTGTATATCCGAGAGATTGTGCGTCTGCATGGAGTTCCGTTGGAGATCGTGTCGGACAGAGACACGCGGTTCACTTCTATTTTCTGGACTCGCATTCAGGAGGCTATGGGTGTGAAGTTGAAGTTCAGTACTGCCTTCCACCCACAGACGGACGGACAGACGGAGCGAGTGAACCAGATCCTGGAGGACATGTTGCGGGCTTGCGCATTGACTTCAAGGACAGTTGGGATGACTGTCTGGCATATGCGGAGTTTGCGTACAACAATAGCTTCCAGACGAGTATCGGCATGGCACCTTATGAGGCGCTGTATGGGCGACCTTGTCGCGCACCGCATTGTTGGTTAGAGGTCGGTGAGCGCAGCTTGATTGGCCCAGAGTTGGTGCAGGCGACGTCAGAGAAGATTGATATTATTCGACGTCGACTTCTTACAGCGCAGAGCAGACAGAAGAGCTACGCCGATACGAGACGGAGGCCACTAGAGTTTACAGTCGGGGATCATGTGTTTTTGCGGGTTTCCCCTATGAAGGGAGTCCTTCGGTTCGGGAAGAAGGGGAAACTGGCACCGCGCTTCATTGGTCCATTTCAGATCCTCGATCGTGTGGGAGCAGTGGCTTACCGATTGGCTTTACCCACGCCCCTCGCGAGCGTCCACAACGTATTTCATGTTTCTATGCTGAAGAAGTACGTTGCTGATCCTTCCCACATCATCAGATGGGAGCAGGTGCAGTTAGGAGAGGATGTTACTTATATCCTGCGACCGACACGTATCTTAGACCGGAAGGAGCAGGTACTGCGTAGCAAGGTGATTCCCCTTGTGAAGGTACTATGGACGCATCACTCTGAGGAGGAGGCTACTTGGGAGACAGAAGCCGAGATCAGAAAGAACTACCCACAGCTTCTCGAGGAGTACGAACAGGTACAAATTTCGAGGACGAAATTATTTGTTAAGGGGGGTAGATTGTAACGCCCGTGAAAAATCCGTACTTGGAATCGAGTACCGATTTGACCCGAAATCGCGTATAAATAATTTCCATGGAAACTAAACGTAAGTTAGCTAACGCAACGCTAGAGTAGCTGGGAAATAGTCCCTGATCACTTTAAATACGTTCTACAAGACCCAAATCGAGTAGAACAGACAACTCTACAATACTCTATAACCTTGGATCCAACTCTAAGCAGGTTTGTCCTCTGGACCATATGGAACTTTTGTATTGGATTTAGACCGCGCGTCGAAGGTCTGATACCTCCTATCTTAGACCGTTAGAACCGCCCAGCTGGACTTGACAATCATCTCGAAAATCAAGTCAAACCGATAATCACAGAGTATTTCGTTGAAACTGGACTGAAGCGACCGCGAATAGGGACGAATTGGGAATTTCAAATTTAGATCTGGCACACGACTTGACGCGTCAGTATTAAGCGTTCTGACCGTCAGAATTCATCCAGATTACACCCTCGGATCAGGAAAAATATCTAATTATTGTCACGGAACTTTCAGTCCTGATCTATGTGCGGTGACCGCTGAACTGAAACTGGTCCGCCACGTGCGATCTGCGAACCCTGCCAGACTGAAAACTTAATACGAGGTACATCTGGTACCCATGAGCTTAAGTCTGATCGCAATCGACCAGGGGACCGCCAGAAATCAGTTTTTGGACCGAAACAGCCCCGAAATGGATAGGCAATAAGTAAACTTCGTCCCGGAGCCTATTTCGGGCGTTTCCAAGCTTATAAAAGGGGTTGAAACCCTCATTCCTTCCTTGCATACGAATTTCCCTAAACCCTAGAAAAGAGAGAGAGAGTTTGAGAGAAAGGGAAGAGGAGATTTTTCCCGCTTCCGAGCCGCCAACAGTTGCTGCATCAACGCTTCCTTCCAATCACCTGGCTGGTGATTTCTACACCTTTTCAGGTATAGAAAAACCCCAACAACTTGCTGATTTAGGGTTTATATAGATTCTGAACGTATTAGCTAACGTCTTCCATAAATCAGGATCTCCCACTGTCGTAGACGAAGCCTACACGCTCCGTTCAAATTCTCGCGACCGTAAGAGATTAGGTGAGAATTTTAGACGCTTTGATTGACGGTTTACAACGCTTTCAATGTCGTTTAATAGTATATTATCGACGGCATCGCCGTTTGACATGTACAACATGCTCTCCGTTTCCTGTTTCGCAAATTAACGAAGAATATGAGATTTAGGGCATTTTAGTCATTTGTAGGAAGTACGGTCTTCATGCATATTTTGCTGACATGATTGACATGATTTGTCGCCACATTAGAGAGTTAGGAATGCCTGCATAATCAGTTTGGTGAAGAGATTCGCCAAGTTGCGCACTTTGGGTCGACATACTATATGTGGACTTAAGGGTGTAGTGTATGTGTTTGTATAAATGCTTGTATTAGTATGTATTGTATTGAATGATGTTATGTAGTAGTTTGAGATTGATTTCATGATTAATAGGCTGACCTAAATGATTTCCTATATGTTGACCTTATGCATGATTGCATCGTATGCATAGAAATGATGCCTTAAGAATTGCCTAAGTTGAATATGCTTGGAAAGCATGCCTTGAAGATTTGCCTAAATTGAATGTTATAACATGTGCTAACATGCTCACATGATGTATTTCAATTCCAATACCTTTGTATCGTATTAATGAAATTCCATAGATGTGTGGGACTTGATTTAGTCCAGGCAGTCGGTAACCGAGTGAATTCGTGGCTGACTGGTCATAGCCACGAACGACGCGTCGATGAATGTGATTCGTGTTGAGAGTTGGCGGCAGTGGTTAGGCCACGCGAAGTGTTTTACGCACTTCATGTCGTTCAATTCGAAATGCGATCGCGCTAGTCGAGTCCGTCAAGTAACCCGACTGGCCGATGTTTGTTCACCTTGTACGTATCATAACTGCTTGAACCTAGGGTACTGAACTTACCATTGTAAACCCTATTAACCGTGGTACCTTGATCCACGAAGACTCATGAGCCGGGCATGGTGGTATGGGACACCGTGGTCGAGCTGTCGGCCTACGCTGGGGCCACAAACCTCCCCGTAGTGACCAATGAGCACCTTGACTCGTGAGCAGATTATGGTGGTATGGGACACTATATTCTAGCTGTCGGCCTACACTGATCAGGCGACGAGCCCTTTGTAGTGACCGCGAGCGTATTCTGAGTTCACGGGAGGCGACGACCCTTCCGTGCAGTAGAGTACAGTAGGCCTGTATTGATAAGGTGATGGGGAAGGTGTGCAACGAGTGCGAGCAACAGCCCTGGCAGCCCTTGCAGTGACCTACGAAATGTACATCGTATGAGATTACTAGGAGTGACGACCCTAGACAGGATCCGTGTTGGGATTGATACAAGGGAAGTACCTTAGTTTCCCAATCCTGCTGTTTGAATGGACTAATAACAACTAGGTAATCATATCACCATAGCATTGCATGTGCCTGGAAGATGTGGAGCACTCTAGGGAGTGTGGCATGCCGCGGTCGTAAGATGTTGCCGCATGAGGGTGATCGTCGGTGAGGGCATACATCATGTCATATCATCTTGCATTAAACAACAGTTTTAGGTTTGTCTGATTTACTGCTTTACTATTATCGCGTGATTGAATTGTGAACATGCTAATCTTTGCTCTATGATTCCACTGAGTTGATCACTCATTCCCACGTTACGGGATGGTGTTTGCAACACCCACCAGACCCTGTTGTAGTTGCAGGTGACGACGAGATCCAGGACGTGGAGCCGGAGATTGACGAGGACCAGGATGAGTTCTCTTATATGCAGTACCACGACGGCTTCCCGTAGGTGACCTGGATCGAGGGGGACTTCAGTGGGACTATTTTGAACTTATTTTTTTGTCTATTTACATGTATATGAGACTCAGAGATGTAGTCATACTTTGGAGACAGTTGAGAGTACTTTGTTTTTTTCCATACAGTGATATATATTGTTTAGTCTTCCGCTTGCTTTTATCACTGGATCTGAAGTATGAATTGCAGTTTTGGTATACTTTTACTCATGTGGATGCTTTAAATCAGACAACATTGAATCATAACCATTTTTGTTGCATAAGTGACGGTCTGGAACTCGGGAGTTGAGTTTATACACGACCCCCGATTTTCAGGGTGTTACAATGTGTTTTATCAACGTTGTTCATCTGTTTCATCCAGACTGCCCAGCGGTCTGGACATGGGTGTGATCTACCGTGATTTATGTATTTTAGCCCATCATCCATCTGGATGGTGGGGACCCCAGTAACATATAACTGTTGGATTAACGTCGGTAAGCTTTAAGGGTCCCACATGATGTATGTGTTTTATCCCAACCATCCATTAGCTATTCAGTTGATGGATTAATGCCAGCAAGTTCCGTGGGCCCTGATCATGAGGTATGTTTTATATCCAAACCGTTCATCCATGTGGGACCCACACGTGATGCACGTCTTATATCTACACCGTTTAGTGGTCTGGATGGTGGGGACCACCATGATATATGTGTTTTACATCCAGGCCATCCGTTCAAGCCTGGACGCTAGTGTAAAAAAATAATAATAACAACATATATATATTATAATATCTAATACTATATGGTGGGCCCCACGTGGGACCCACCTGATGGGAAGCTAATTGGCTAGTGTACTTTACATCAACTATATATCTAATGTATTAACATCAATAGGTTCTGTTGGTCCCACACGATGCATGTATTTCATCCTACGTTGTTCGTCCATCTAGATGGGACGCACCGCATGATGTATGTGTTACATCCAAATCGTCCATCTGCGTGGGCCCCCAAGCAGTTCTGCAGGTCCCGGATGCTGTATGCACACCATCCATCTGTTGGGGCACACCAGCTATATAACTGCTGTAGTGATGTCAACAAGCGTGGGCCTTATCATGAATTATGTGTTAGATCCAAATCATCCATCTATTGGACGAGCTCGTCTAAAGGCTTATGACTAAAGATAAAACAGATCTATCTATGAGATGGACCACACTGCAAAAACTAGTGGAGGGTTGAACGCCTACCATTGAAAACCATTTGGGGTTTAAGAAGTTCTAGATCAATACGAAATATTTATTTTAAAACTATGAAAATCATTATCTCCACGGTTATTTTTGGTATGGTCCAAATGATCTTTCGATATGATTCATTTTTTGGGTAATGCTCTAAAATGATCTCTAAAAATAGATGAATGGTGTAGATAGTCCAACTAGGGCGATGGGTCCCACTTAATGTATATGAGGCCCATTGTTGAGGCCTGGTGTGATGTATGTGAGCCCATGAGTGAGGCCCAGTGTGATGTATATGAGGCCCATGAGTGAGGCCCAATGTGATGTATGAGAGGCCTATGGATGTGGCCCATTGTGATGTATTTGAAGCCCATGGGACGTGGCCCATGGGACGTGGCCCATTGTGATATATTTGAGGCCCACAGGATATGGCCCATTCCGATGTATATGAGGCCCTTTTATGAGGCCCAATGTGATGCATGTTAGGCCCATGAGTGAGACCCAATGCGATGTATGTGAGGCCCTTGTGTGAGACCCAATGCAATATATATGAGGACTGATGTGATGTGTGATTTCACCATGGTGTATGTATTGATGTTTATGATGGATCATTCCTTGGGAGCAATGATGGTTTGATGTCTACATTATAAGAGCAATGATGGTTAAATGTTCACATTGTAACTCTCCCTGGGGCCCATTGTTAGGCCCATTCTCATCTCTCCTTAGTTGGCTAACCCAAACCGTTGGGCCCTTATGATCGTTGCACACACACTTTCACCACCCTCTAAGCTTTTCATAAGCTTATGCATGATTGATGCATGCAGATGATGCTAGACCGTAGCTAAGAAGGAGCAGGAGCATGCCATAGAGCTTCTGGAGTTTTGTTATTATTATTATTGTTTTTCCCTTTCTACACATTGTATCTTACAGTTTTTTACCATAGTTGATTTTGTGATGGAGTTATGGTTATTGTTCATGGGTTATGCTTATAGTTATGCTTATTACGAATTAAATTCATGTTAAAAATCCTCCTTGTAGAATCCTAGGATCGGAACCTGATATATGGGTGTCAGGAGCTAATAATGGGGTACTACGGAAGTTATCGGTGCCGGATTCGACGATTGAAAATTTTGTGAGCCTAGTTTCTGTGTTTGGGGTGTGACATAGGGTACAAAAATGAGTGCACTAATAGTCCTCACCCCCAATCACCATCATATCAGTCGGAATCTGTCCCTTTAGGATTATCCCCCATGCGTAGAAATTCTTTAGGCTCATCTATATCATATTCTTCTTATGGGGCTTGAATGTTGTCTAAACGATTGAGTGTAATTCTTGTCCCTTTCTACAATTGAGCTATTCTTGTCCCTTTCTACAATTAATCTTTGTTTGACAAGTTCCAAGACCCTAAATCCCTATGGTTTGTCTTCTAAGGTGGATTCTAGCTTCCATCTAAGTAAATGAGTTCAACACTCAAAAATTTGATTGGGATGAACTCCTTGCTTGTGTCCTCATCTTGTCATCCTACCCCTCTTCTATGATGTCTCATACATAATTCCTTCATGCCTCCCCTTTAGGTGGACAATATTCCAGTCCTCGTGATTTCATGGTTCTTTAAATACAACAATTCAGTCTTTTCATGACAAGTCAACTCATCATTAAAAACTCTAAACTCATCACTAAAAACTTTTAGTGACGAGTGTTGCTCATCGCCACGTTTGTTACAAATACGGCATCACTAATTCTATTTAGCGATAGCCTCGATCGGTAAAAGCTTTACCGGCAGTCATGACCTTTACTGACAGTTGTGTTGGACAATGCTAAATCGTCAGCTTTTTATTGAAACGATATCAAAGGCTTCGGGTAAAATCCATAACTGAATATAGCTATAAATTTAAAAACATATGGCTACAAATTAAATCCGAAGCTATAGAACTTATGGATATTGATAATCCGTAGCCATAGAGCAAATCTTTTATGTCAGCAAGAAAAAGAAAAAAAGAGAGAAGAAAAGAAATGGTGACACTCATGTATCCTAGTTTTTTTTTTTTTTTTTTTACACTACGAATGTTATCATCATTGCTCAGGCCTTCTCTTTCACTGGAGATGTTATCAAATGATGCAATGTGGTCGCTTGAACAACTATGCTTAGACCTGAATCCCGAGAGCAGATCGAACCGGTGCGCTTGAGGTTGAAATTCCTCTCATTGCCCTTGTGTAGAAAACATCGCAGTGGCCATGGAAGGACTGCCACCAGGCGCGACGAATGAGGCTAGTCATGGGCCCGATGAGCATTGAATCCATTGAAGCCTAGCAAATATGCCTGATCTGCATCTCACAAAATGAGAGAAGACCATAACTGAAAGGACTAAGAAAGGGAAATGGAAATCAATTAATATATTGAAATGAATAATCATATAAATAAAGTTTAAAGAATTAAATTTAACATATAAATCCATGTTTCTAAAGTTACTTAATCAAGCCTACATTTACAAGATATGAAATATTAATGATAAAAGAAGCAAATGATGTGTCACATCATCACAAAAGAGGAGTAAATAAATAGGCTATTCTCAAAATTTTCTGAAATTGTTGCTGCAAAAGGGTTAATTTCCCTATGATTCAGAAAATGGTAGGTTCTGGTAATATTCTCCCATTGAATTAGGTGTGAAATATTCCTTTTCATTATCTATTTGAAGGTTACGAATCAGATAAAGCTTCCACCCTCATTCTTTTTGGAAAGATAGAGCGCTTTATTAATGCTTAGTTGATACAACCATTTAAAACAACCAGCAATCCTAGTCCAGTCAGCTACATTACCAGAAAAACCTCCATATTCAAACAGTGGTTTAAGTGGATATCACATACATATTCCGCGTGTTCTACCTAGAATACCAACCATCTGCTGATCAGTTGGGGCTACACATATACATAGGATGCAGGTCATTCACCCAATATTTTAAAGCATTTGTTCCAAGGAAGAGTGGCCTGCACGACGAGCTCACCTGATGAACCGTTCAAAGAATGAACATGCGTACCACATTATCTAATCTGAGCCCAACACCGACGCATGTATCCAGTGTCTTAAGGGGTCATTTGAAAGCCTGTAAATAGGCTAAGTTTTAAATTACATGTAAATCATTTATAGGCTAAGGGGTCCCTTCCAATGCCTTTTTTACCTGTAAATCATTTGCAGGCTATAAAAACATTTTACCTATCTCATTTACAAGAAAAAAGTTTGGATTTCATTTACAAGCTATCCATTAGAAAGATTGGCTCTACATTTATAGGACTTGAACAATTTATAGGCTATCCAAACACAAACAATCATTTATAACTTAAACCATTTACAAGCATCCAAACAATCCCTAAGTTAAATAGCTTACATCCTATCTCACATCATCTTTCACTGTATGAATGATTTGCATCTTTTCTCTTTGATTTTTTCCTATTTCATTTCAATGTTTGGAATATTAGCTCTCTTGACTTGTAATTCTCTGTCTAGTCAAATGAATGGGTTTTCTTCTTCTTCTTCCACTGCTAAGCAGGCGACATACATGGGAAATTTTCGAACCTCTTACGACTGTTTGAATATGGAGGTTTTCCACCAAATGTCAACTTTGCATCTAAATACACATTAAAGCTAAAAGTTCAGTACAAATGAGTTAGATGAACATACACATTAAGAAGTTTATAGCTTTTTTAGGATGGAAATCATGTATCAGACAAGCTATTGTTTCCAAAAAGCTTGAAAATTGTGATGCAAGTGGAAGATTTGGTTTGTTAACCTGAAAGAAAGAATGCAATAGTTATTTACTACTAGAGATCATGAAGAAAAGAGATTTAGAACTGATGGGAAAAAAATAAATAAATAGTACAAGGTGAATTGAGATGCTAAAATATGGACTGACAGAGCATATGATCACATGAATCAAACAATCCTAACCATCTAATTATGCGAAGTAAGATAGTAAGTGGTCCAACTTCAAAAGTGAAAATCGAATGTTATTTTCTCATTGCATTTTTTTTTCCGTTATGCTTCATCCACAGTTGGGTTAGCAATTTTTTTAACTGAATTGCAGACATAAATGTGTTGCCTTCAGTTTTAGATGTTTATCTCATAAACTGGAAAAATTAGAAGAGAGATTCTTCTACGTGTAATGAACTTGAGGAAATGCACCAGCCAGTAGACAGACCAGGTAATGGAGGATTGATGTCTGGTAGGCAACTGGTTATGAGTATTATGATATGACTATTGATGTGTTATATATGAGATGGAATTAGTTGGCTTGTGACTGTTATATATGAGGAGAATAGGCATTTTCTTAGCCTAATAAACTATACATGTGAGGCCCACTTTTTTCAGATTTGGAGCAGTTTGGAACACAACAAAGGTAGAACCAAGATCTATTGTTGCTATTTTCGGCCTTGGTACTGTTGACCTTGCAGTAAGTTTCCTGAAGATTTCTTTTATATTTTTTCCCCGACCTGAGAAGCAACACTACCTAATTTTTACACAAGAACATCCAATCAATCTGGTTCAACTAATGAAATTACGAAAAGCTGGGATCTCATACACATCTTCCATATTGGCATGTGTAGCTACATGTGGATGGGCACAACTCTACACACGTGCAAGCTTAACAAACATTTATTTCAGGTTTACTTAATATGGTATTGATTTGTTTGGTCCTTGTATATGATATTTGCCTCTATAGCAACTGTGGCCTACCTAACAAGTGGACCAACCTCATTTTCGAGAAGGGCTGCGCGATGGGGCTATTGTAATACATTCTCAATTGAATATAATACATTCTGATGCTTTAAAAGCACCCATTAAAAAAATATGCAAGCCAAATATTATTTGGGTGGAGCCCATAAGGAGGGTTCGGCTAACGACCTAACCCATGGATGTGGGGCCTGGGCTGTGAGATAAAGGAATTAATTCGCCATGCTCTTTTAGTCCAATTAGATCAAGAAGAAGAAGATAATGAATCAATTGGAAATATGATGAAGCACCTACCATCATATTCACATGTTTATTGTAAGCCCTGTATCCTAGACCGTACCGTTTCATAGACTTCCGTGGTCTTCTCGGTCGAATTCCGGCAACCTTCGACCCTTAACTTATATTTGTGCATGACCCTGATTCGTATGCCGTCAACCCGAGTCGACTCAACCCATGACCTTTACTATAGCGATCGCGTCGTCGCCACGGTTCTGATGCTGTGACTCGCGCACCGAGGCGATACCCTGACCAGGAGATGTGGGCTAACATTCGGTGCGAGAAAAATGCCGCACATTGCGAAACCCAAGAGAATCTCTACGACTTGTCACATCAATCCATCAATCAATCAGTCCCATCATGTCAAGTACACATCACCTCACACCCATCCCCAAGTAACCACAAAAGTTAAAAAGTCTCTTACACACCCATGCCTTTCTTACACAAATGGCCACAAAAGTCAAAAAGCTCTTACACCCATCACTCTCTCTCTCCCTTTACAACTCTCTCTCTCCTTCATTTTTTTCAAAATACTCTCCTAAGCAAGAGAGAGAGCACCACACGTCCAAAGCCCTCCCAAAAATCTTCATGAGAAAACTTTGTATGTGGCCCACTTCCCACCCTCTCATCTTCCATCTCAACCATCCAAACTCCATCTCTCCTGTTGAAGTCGAAGCTTAGGCGGTTACCTTTCCGATGAACCAAGAAGCAGAAGACGGTGGGTGATCTCGATTCCACATTGTTTTTATTTTATTTTATTAAAGGGCCACATGTAGTGGGACCCACCTTGATGTACATTTTGTATCAAAGAGGGGCCCATAGTGGCGGGGCCCCTCCATCACCTCCATCCTTGCCGATCTCTCTCTCTCTCTCTCTCTCTCTCTCTCTCTCTCTCTTTCCATGATCATGGCCCATTTATGATGTGTGTATTCCATCCATGCCATCTTTCGGCGGGCCCCACCCATGTGGGACACACCATGATGTTTGTAGGTCATCCCAACCGTCCACAGGGTGCCCACATTGGTGTGGCTAGCAGTGGGTGTGGCTGCCAGTGGAGTGTGATCTGACGTGGGCCCCAGTTCCACAGTTCATGTGGTAAGCTGAGAGAAAGATACCCCATTTCAATGCTAGGACCCACCCAGTCCAGAACTCAGTGGAAGACCGAGTGAAAGATACCTCGTTCAACACTGGAGGTCTTTGTATCGATCCCTGGAGGTGGCTAACATGGAGTATGTGTACTGACGTGGGCGTACTCACGTCAGTAGCAAAAAAAAAAGAGAGAGGTTTTGATGGGCCGGCTCATGCAGGCCCTACCTTGATATATGTGTTCAATCCATGCCGTTCATCCCTTTTTCTAACTCATTTTAGGCGTTGAGCCGAAAAATGAGGCTAATCTGTTAATCAGGCGGGCCATACCATAGAAAACTATTTTTCTTACCATTCAAAGCTATTAGGACCCACCTTGTTGTATCTACATGCTAAAATACTAAACATTGGACTTGTTCAATGTATTTTGAGCCCTAAAATCCATTGGACGGAGTAGATTTTCAAGGAGTGGGCCCCACATGTGAAATTTCTCAAGAAAATAAAAAAATATATTTATAAAAACATGCAGCAGCATTGCTGCTGCTGCTGTCAGAGGTGCTGGCGGTTGGGCGGATGACAGCCACCCATGGCTCCAGCCGTGGGCCCCACCATGATGTGTATTTTTCATCCAACCCATCCATTAGGTAGGCCACCCCGTAAAGTGAGCCCCCTCCAAAAATGGGCCCCATCTGATGCGCACGTGGCCCACATCATAAGAAACAACGGTGATTAAATGTCTTCCATTGAAACCTATTGTGGCTCAGAAGTTTTGGATTCAACATGAAATTTGTTTTTACCCTTCGTCCAGGCCTCTGTGGCCATATGAATGGATTGGATGACAAGTAAACATTACAGTGGGCCCCACGTGGGCACCCACAATGATGTACGTGTTTTTATTCACACCGTCCACGCCAGTGGACGGTGGAACCCACCATAATATATGGGTTTTATTCACACCGTCCGCCTAGACGGTGGACCCCTGAGGCATGTGTTTGATTCACACTGTCCAATGACAGTGGGGCCCACCGTGATGCATGTGTTGCATCCAGTCCGTCCACCCATTTTGAAAGCTCATAACATGAGCTAAAGAATGAGTCAGATCCTTAGCTCGTGTGGACCCCACCATGTTGCATGGGCTTCATCCAACCCATCCATCCATTTGGAAAGCCCATTTTATGGCATGGGCATAAAGAATGGGCCAGATCCATAGTCTAAGTGGACCCTACCTTGGCATGTTAGGACCATCTTAATGTATCTATAGTAGTCCATTGGGGCCCACTTTGATGTGGATGTAAGGCCCATGTCATGAGGCCATTCAATGTATTTGTGGCCCATGGTTAAGGCCCATTTGATATATTAGGGGCCCATTGAGATATATTAGGGCCTATGAGTTAAGGCCCATTTGATGTACATATGGGGCCCAATTGGTGTGGCCCATTTATTACATATAAGACCCATGAGATTAGGTCCATTTGATGCATTCTAAGGCCCACGGGTTATGACCCATTACAATGCACATAAGGCCCATTGGTGTGACCCATTGATGTGGCCCACTTGATGAACATAAGGCCCATATGATATGGCCCATTTGATGTATCTAAGGCCCAATGGGGTGTACCTAAGGTCCATTACAATGTGTGATCCCAACACGGATTATGTAATGATGTTTACGACGATCGTGCCTTGGGAGCAATGTTGGTTGGATGTCCACATTATGACTCTCCCTAGGGCCTATTGTTAGGCCCGTACTTGTTGTGTATAGGTCGTCTAGGCCCATCTGCGTTGTAAGGACAGTTCATTACTTTATCACATGTTTAGTCTAGTTTCATGACTCACGATCATACGCATCATATGTATGCTTGATATGAGAAGTGATTGATCATAGCATATACCTTCGGGCAGATTGTTGATGGGCTCCCGGATAGGTGATGTTGCCCTACATAAGCGCACGTTATGCGCAGGATTGCTGCATAACTGGTCATATGATTCATGAATTCTCATTGTGTGATATGGTACTATACGCCCTAGCGACATCAGGGTCGTAGCCTCCACAAGCGTATCATGGATAACAGGAATGAATACCAGAAATCTTATTTTACATGGGGTGCTTTAGATATCCCTGGGTGAGAGTCCCTAAACCCTTATGGTACCAAGAGGTTGCTCCAACGTTTAGACCGAGTGGGTACAGGAGCGTCGAGTGTCGATTACCGGACGGTTGTGCTTTCCACTGTGTCGTGGTCGGTTGGAAGGGGGTGCGGCCTTACCCGCCCGTGAGTAGGGGCAAAGCTAGGCTGAGTTTGACCAGCTCAAGGAATGGGTCCACTATCGACGAGCTGAGCTCGATATTGACAGGCAGATAGTGAGCTCTCTTCCACTTACCTTATTATGCGCGATGGGACGGCGATCTAGTTTAAAGAGTTATAGACCCCGGTGATATTTTAGAGTTGAGTTGTATTGATATGTGGACTTAGATGAGGATTTGTATGCTTGATTTTCATTTCACATCGCATGGCCTTGGTATGGCCGATATCATCCATGTCTTGCATTGCATAGCCTTGGTACGGCTATGGTATTCATGGATCCATTTGCATATTTCGTATTACTCTGATTTTGCATGGTCATATTTCTACCTTGCGCACACACTTTCACCACCCTTTAAGCTTTCTATAAGCTTATGCACAACTGTTGCGTGCAGGTGACGTTGGAACGCAGCAGCGCTGAGGTTTGAGCACGTGGCAGATTATTTTGGAGCTTTTGGTCCATCATCATTGTATTTCCCTTTATATTCATTGTACTTGTAAAGTTTTTGATCATAGTGGAAATGTAATGGAGTTTTTGGTTATTGTTGTGGGTTATGCCTTTGATTATGCTTATTACAAATCAAACTGATGTTGAAAATCCTCCTCATACATCCCATGATCGGAACCTGGCGAATGGGCGCTGGGAGCCGACAATGGGGTTTTACGGAGGCTGTCAGCGCCAGATTCGGCGATCAAGAATTTTGTGAGCCCGAGTTTTGAGTTTGGGGCGTGACATTTATGTCAATATGATGAAAGAAAAATTGAAGAAGATAATCAGTTGAAAAATCTTGTGAAAATTTTCAATGATTCAACATACAATTGCATGTCAGAGACCTCCACCAAATACTCATAATACCCATGTCTATAAAACACAGAGATCACCAACTAGAAACAAAATTAACCAAACAAACAACAAAAACCATATGAAAAATTCCAAGAATTCAAAATAAACGAACATATGAAAGACCCCTTGATGGGTCCTTTTTACAATACCCATGTCTAAACATCTAGAAGTTTCAAACTAGGAGATTGGAAAACAAATAGAAAAGAACATGTAAAAAGCCCATATGAAGCCTAGAAACCTCCAATCAAAAGCAAATCCATGGGTGTCTCAAACCAGGAGATTGGATAACAAACAAAAAATATATCAGATTTTTCCAAAATCAGAAAAAATTTACAATTTAAAAGCCCATCTGAAGATTGGAGATCGCCTATATCCATGCATAAAAAGCCCAAAAATCTCTAACCACGAGCAAATTCACCATATTAAGAACAAAATGCATACAAGTACTTCCAAGGTTCCAGCACAGACATTCTCGAGTTCAAAACTTATTTGCAGTATCCATCTCTAAAACAACAGAAATCACAAAACCTAGGAGAAAGGGAGGGAGGGAAGGGAAAGAGACGGACTAGAATCGAGGGCAGAGGGATGTTTTGGTGAAATGCTAATGTGGTGTGATTTCGACTAAGATCTGTACCTGTTTGCATTGAGTAAAAGGACCAGATCAGGCCGAACCTGGTGCTCTGCTCATGCAGGATGGATAAACACAACAACTGTGGTTTTCGGTTCGTCCCGGAGGATGGAAGACAGAGAGAGAGAGATGAAGGTTCTCAAGATGGAAGAGAGTGAGAGAGTGAGAGAGAGAGAGAGAGAGAGAGAGAGAGAGAGAGAGGTAGATCGAGTGGAGAGGGTGATGGGTGGGTTCAAGAGTGGAGAGGGAGAGAGAGACGATAAAAGAGAGGTAGAGAGATTGAACGGAGAGAGAGGTGTAGAGAGAGAGAGCCGACAATGCGAAGATCGAAAGGGCTGAATGAGATTTGGGCATCCGTGATTTTGATTTAACAGTGACCCTTTACCCGCAACCGGCTTTGGTTCCAGCTGGCAAAGGGTTCCATCCACCATCGATTTTGCCCTCATTTCTTGTAGTGTCTAAAATAGCAGTGAAGACCACTTTATTTGAAGTCAGAATATACAAATATGTCTTAGAGGGGGGTGAATAGAACTTTTTAAAGTTTTTACCATTTATTTAGAATCCCATCTCACTAATCCTATCAATATGCATTTATTAGGACTACTCAAATGTAACTCTACTGGCTACCAAGCCCGGTAGAGGATCCAATCACAAGATAGATATGACTGTGTATGTGTGTGAGGTGTTATCTAAGATATACAGATATGAAAGTATTGAAGTAAATCACACACATAGAGGAATAGAAATAGCAAACACAATTATTTTTATAGTGGTTCAACTACTTGTCTACTCCACTCCCAGTAACCATACTCAACCCTTGAGTGTACCAGATTTCACTAAGGAGGTTTCACGGCAGTTCACCTCAAACCTAAGGTTTTAAATCAGGTTCAACTTCAACCTTTACAACCTATACTGAGGCTGACTGTTTATGCTCTTACGAGTAAGGGTCAACACATCGCACTCACTTTTAGGCACACTGGCCAAGGATCTTCCATAAGACCCTAACAGAGGTTTTACGCGATTTACCTCTAACCCGAGGTTTCACAGCGGTTCACCTCAAACCTAAGGTTTTGACTAGTTCACCTTTAACCGGATGTTTATGCTCTTCACAGAGCAAGGGTTCACACAATGCACCCACCACGTACACTCCCACCAGAGGCCTCATTGAGGACTTGCAAGAGAAACACCTTAGACCCATTCCTACAAAGGAATGATCAAAGGGTCCTCTGGACTCTAGATACTTACAGATAAGTGGATGATTCTCACTCATCACATTGATGAAGATCTACTCCTTATTGATAAAGAACCTTCTGCTCCCTTAATCCGTAACACAAATGATGTACCAATATATAGCGACGGGTTGGGTCAAGGTTATGATGGAATCTTACTCTCAAAATATTTTCCTATTAGGAAGATAGAGTGATTCCAATCATCTATACATTCAAAGCATCTCAGCTTAATGATTTTCCATTAAGGTAGTAGCTGGAGGATCCTTGAATGCAGAAGTTCATTCCCCAATCCACTGTATTGAATATTAATGATGAGGGTGGATTGGAGGATGAACTCCCTTGAGAGAAAGGGCTTTATGTAAATGATCTAAGGTTAAACACTCAAAAGCACTCTCTTCTTTCTCTCCTAACAACTAAAGCCAAGCTCTCTTTAAATAGGAAAAAGGTTCAAATAGTATTAAAACGGTCACATTTATGATAGAGTTCGATATCATCAAGAAGGTTCGATATCATCAAGCGTATACTCTCGATTGTATCGATGGTTCGCTCGATGACACAAACTTAATGTCATACGCTTTTGAAAACCTTTTGTTAGCTGGTCGAGGGAATTGAGACTCATGTCGATGCCATCGAATTTTGAACTTTGATTTATCGATGCAAGTTTCGATTCCTCGACATTTGAAAAATGAGAGAGACTTTCTTGAAATTTTTCAGGTCATCAGATATGATCGGGGGATACTTAATATCATCAGAATTTGAATATCAATAATATCGAAGGTCATGTCGATGCTTTGATAAATCTAAAGTTTTATCATTGAGCTTGTTGAACAGTTATGTCCATTCTCGATGCAATCGATCTGGCCCTGATATCATCGATATTTGAATATCAATTCTATTAAGTGACCCCCTATCAGAATTGAAAACTACTTGAAAAATGTTGTTGGAAAACTTCGCGCCCATGACCGATATCATCGAGAACCTTCCGATATCATCGAGATTTGAACTCCGATGGTATTGAGGATGTCTTCGATATATCGAAGCATATATGAATTTCTTAAGTAAAAACAGGGGGACCAGACCTGCCTGTCGATATTATCGAGTCACCTCTGATTGACTCAAGATTCAAATATCGATGATATCGATAGGTATATCAATACATCGATAAATCCGTTCAGATATGTATGTGGTTACTGGACACTTTTGTCCTCATTCTGATAGGATTGATTGGTTACCGAGGACATCGACATCGCAGGACGATCATATTGAGAAGTTCATCGATAAGATCAACAAAACAAGAAAACTTAGAGATTTTTTTATTTTTGAAAAAGTTTTCTCACTCAAAAACCCTATAATGTCAAACTTATTTTAAGGATTTTATTCACCTGGTGTTTTGGGATATGGGATGTGAGGCTTAGATTTACCTATGGTGAGCTTCCACATATCCGGTTGAGGCAAACGCTTGTATTGATCTTCCTGTGAGGCTCTTCAGTCCGACTGACTCAACACACACGCTAATTGACAAACTAGGGCACTTGCAAGGGCACTTTTAATCTCCCACTTTGTCAATTACGTGAAAAAATACCTAAAACACCTTAAGACAGTGTCTAGACAAACACATCCTAAATTGTGTGTACATGAATTTTACACAAATTTACAAATTCTAGTGAACCATGTACACAACCCAATATTTATTCCCCCTAACTGCAATACTCCCTCTTTCTTGGTGCGGCTGCTCCCCCTAACACCTGCAACACCATTTAAGCATATATGCAATATTATTTCATTCGGGGTGTTTGAACTATTCTCCCCCTTTTTGTCAGTCATCGATAAAGATATAGCAGTTGATATTGACTAAAGTTTAAGGACGTGGGAGAATCAATAGATGTAAATGTATAGGAAATAGATCAGTTGAAAGCATAGATCATTTTCGAAAGTATGGATGCAAATTAAATAGAGCATTAACACAAATAGATAAAATAATCATGTAAAAACACATGCATACCATATTAGAAATAGGAGAAATTAGGGGATCATATAAAGTAGTATGGCAGGAAAAGTGAGAATTACATTCAGCCATATTGAACAAAATATCCAACACTCATACTGCCTCAGACATCAGTAGAGCATTAGTCAGTCAAAAAGCCTCCAAAAAGTAGCAGAAAAAGTAATGCAGCAATAAACACGCTTGGTATTCCAATGCCAACATAGTGTTGCAACGGACGCTTAATATCCGCAAGGATTGCTATGTGTAAGCAAGTCCACTACTTGCTGAGTTATTTGCTGAAGAATGTCGAATTTCTATTCAATCACAGTGAGACACCTCTCACAATTGTTCAGTCGTTCCTCCTTTCAGGCCATCTCATTCAGAAGGTGGCGTTCTAAGTGATGGGTTTGGCGGTTTGTGATTGAGTCTGGTCTGACCATCGGCGTGCGATTGGACCCTCCATGTGTAAGTCAAAATGATGGTTGAGCAAATTGGATGACTCGCAGTATGGGAAGACTCTGCCTAGGAAGAGACAAAGACGGACACAATTGTTGAGCTTCCTGAGCTGCACTGCTGTCAAACCATGCTTTAGGATATATAGCGTCAGATGTGGCAGGGAGCCTTGCATGATGTACAAGTTTGCATATGAGCATCGGAAAGAACAACGTCTCCCTATGATTTCCTTGGATTACACGAATGACTTGCTTGAGGAGAAGAGTCGGCAGGCACACTTGATTTTTTTCATAAACGTCATAAAGAACATTTATCAAAAATGGAGGGAGATGAGTACCTCTGATATCACAGGGATATACATTAGACCCGAAAATGTTATGAAGAATTTTAAAGGTAGGTCTAAGATAGTTGATATGCAGCAGGTTTTCATCATTCCGCGGAACTGTAGTGCCTTGACATAATGCACAAGTTATTTCTCCCCACACACCTAGACCGTTGAGATTCTTGTTGGTCACTCGGATTCTAGAGACATGAAGATGTAGAAGGTGTGCCAAAGTGATTAGAGTGAAAATCTTAGAGTAATGTGCGAGTTCTACTTGAATGCTAGGAGGATTATCACTAATGACACGATAGTGATTGAAGAATTCTTGAATCACACCCAGCTGATATGATCCTGAAAGATTTAAAATATTCTGCCAACTTATTACTTCCAAAAGTAGGTCCACTCTAAAAGGTTCTATGACACTATTTAGCACTAGACGTTCAACAATGAGAGATGGATGTGTTTCCATAGGTTGACATCTACTGGACTCTGATTATATGTTCTTTGATTGCAGAGAGTGAAGAGAAGACTTACCTTTCCCTTTGTTGTAGATGAGAGAGGCTGAAAGGAAGTACTCAAAGAAGGAATGAATTTGACTTCGAATGCAGTCTTCTCTTAATATAGCCGATTCATTGATTTCATCGATGGAACATCTCAATGAAATCGATGTTCAAATCACGATGGTATCGAAACTGTCTAGATATCATTAGGACTGTGAAAATCTTAACATTTATGTTCAACAATAGATCAGCCATGAGTATCTCAGACTTAAGATTTACCTGTGTGGGTCATTATACCTGAGATATTATCAATGAGTACATATGCCAATTGATTTTTGAAGGTCACAAAACCTATTTGTGTCAAGTGGCTTTGTGAGGATATCGGCAAACTGTTTTTCAGTAGTTACATAATCCAATACAATGATCTTTTCATCAACTAGTTCTCGGATGAAATGATTACGAATGTCAATATGCTTAGTCTGAGAGTGCTGAACTAAATTTTTTGAGATGTTTATAGCACTTGTATTGTCATAGAAAAAACTCATTATAGGTTGTGCAATCCCATAGTCTGATAGCATCTGTTTCATCCAAAGGAGTTGTGCACAATAGCTACCTACAGGTATATATTTGGCCTCCGCAGTGGATAATGAGATTAAATTTTATTTCTTGCTTTGCTAGGAGACCGGACAATTTCTAATATAAAAACATCCTCCACTTGTTGATTTTCGATCATCCAAATTTCTAGCCCAATCTGCATCAGAATAACTAGCAATGATGGTAAATGTTTCATATGGATACCATAGTCCAAAGATGGTAGTTCCTTCTATATATTTGATAATCCTTTTAACCGTTGTTAGGTGAGATTCCTTAGGATTTTCCTGATATCAAGCACACACTCCTACACTAAAGGATATATCTGGACTACTGACAGTGAGGTATAGTAGGCTTCCAATCATACTTCGATTGAGATGTTGGTCTACACTTTCGCCATTACTATCTTTGGAAAGTTTAAGTGTGGTACTCATAGGCCTGTGATAAGTGCGACTTGACTCAAGCCTAAATCTTTGCACCAAGTCTTTTGCGTACTTGGTCAGATTTATGAAAATTCCATCATTTAGTTGCTTGACTTCTAATCCTAAGAAGTTCAATTCGCTAACCATGCTCATTTCAAATTCTGATTTTATGAGGTTAGCAAATTTGTATGCGTCATTTCCACATGTTGACCCAAACACTATATCATCTACATAAATTTGTGCAATAAGCAATGAGTTCTTTGTTCTTTGGGTGAATAATGTCTTGACTCCACTTCCTCTGCAGAATTCATGATCTAAGAGGAATTTTGTTAATAGTTCATACCATGCACGTGGTGCTGTTTAAGACCATATAGAGCTTTGTCCAAATGATAAACATGATGGAGATGCTTAGGATCTGAAAATTCTTTTGGTTGTTCTACATAAACTTCTTCAGCAAGGTCCCCATTAAGAAAAGCACTCTTAACATCCATTTGAAATAGTTTAAATTTTAGTGCGCATGCAATAGACATAAGAATTATAATAGACTTAAGAGGAGCGACAAGGACAAATGTCTCATCAAAATGAATTCCTTTTATCAATGAGTATCCCTGAGCAACTAGTCTCGCTTTGTTTCTAATCACATTCCCTAACTCGTCGAATTTATTCTTGAAGACCCATTGTGTTCTAATAACATTTGTATCAGTTGGTCTAGGAACCAATTTCCACACCTCATTTCTCTGGAATTGTTGAAGTTCTTCTTGCATAGCTTTTATCCAGTATTCATCTTGAAGAGCTTCTACAATATTCTTAGGTTCAATTTTTCAGGTAAAGAAGAAATGACTATAAATACTATCTATCTGCTATCTAGTTCTTACACTGTCATTAAGATCTCCAATAATTTTCTCTCAAGGGTGATCCTTAATAATGGGTATGTTAGATGATTATTGGGGTTCATTCAAAGATAGAGATTTGTTATCTGATTTATCTAATATGCATGAATCTACATCATCTTCTAGTTCATTCACAGGGGTATCCTCATCATGAGGATGATCATCAATTACCACATTGACAAACTCTTGAATAGTGAGGGTTCTTAAGTTGTATACTCTATAAGCACGACTATTCATAGCATACCTTAGAAAAATACCTTTATCACTTTTAGACTCAAATTTCTCTAGGTGATCTCTGTCTCTCAAAATATAACACTTACTTCCAAAGACCCAAAAGTATTTCGCACTAGGTAGCTTCCCGTACCATAGTTCATATGGAGTTTTGTTCAGACCTACTCTAACATATACTCTATTTATGATGTAGTAGCAGGCGGTATTGATAGCTTCTGCCCAAAAAATTTTTGCCATATCTTTCCCATTTAGCATAACCGACCCCATTTCCTGTAATACTCGATTTTTCCTTTCAATGACTCCATTTTGTTGTGGGGTTTTTGGGGCTAAGAATTCATGACGAATTCCTTTTTCATTGTAATATTTTTCAAATCTTTCATTTTCAAATTCCCCACCATAATCACTTCTGATGCGATTGATACCATATCCTTTTTCATTTTGAATTCGTTTTGCCAAGATTAAATTCTTCAAAGGCATCCGATTTCTCTCGAAGAAATGTGACCCAAGTAAATCTGTTATAATCATCTACTACCACTAGAAAGTATCTTTTCTTGCCATGGCTTTTCACTTTGGTTGGACTAACCAGATCCATATACAGCAGATCCAAAGGTTTTGTTGTTGCTATGGTGGTTGTCTTTTTGTGTCCAACTTTTATCTGTTTTCATTTTAGACATTCTCCACACAACTTTTTCTTCTTTTCTAATCTTGGGAAGACCTCTAACCAAATTTTTTGAGTTAAGCTTAGCTAAATTTCGGTAATGAACATGTCCCAACCTTTGATGCCACAATTTAGATTCATTCTTTACAGCCATATTACACTTTGTGGATAGCACATTCTCATTTGTACTTTCAATGACATAACAATTATCACTAGTACGTAAACCTTTTATGAGAGATTTTCTTGTATGATCTAAAATTCTACACACATCATTTGAGAAGGTGACCAGATGTTCCTTGCCACAAATTTGGGAGATACTGAGGAAATTTTGTTTCAAGCCTTCTACACAGAGGACATGTTTGATTTTTGGAAGGCCTGGTACAACTATTATTCCTTATCCAATAATTTTGGCTGAGCTACCATCTCCAAATGTGACCGATCCTCCATCAAAGCTTGAGTATTCACAAAAATGAGTTTGATCACCAGTCATGTGTCTGGAGCATCCACTATTAAGGTACCATTTTAAATTATTGCCTGCTTTCAGGGCAATATGGATTACAAGGCAATTGTTTTGATTTGTCACATCCTCTAGGACTTTCTTGATCATGATTCCAACTTCAGTCAAGATCACTCTCTAGGCGATGAAGCCCTCAAAGAGAGACCCACTCTGATACCAATTGAAATAGCAATGAAGACCGCTTTAATTGAAGTTGGAATATGCCAATATGTCCTAGAGGGGGATGAATAGGACTTTTTAAAGTTTTTATCAATTATTTAGAATCCTATCTCACTAATCCTATTAATATACATTTATCAAGATTACTAAAATGTAACTCTACTGGCTTCCAAGTCCAGTAGAGGATCCAATTACAAACTATTCAAGAGATAACAATATATAATCTAGTTTATCATGGATATAACTATGTATGTGTGTGAGGTGTGATCTAAGATATACAAATATGAAAGTATTGAAGTAAATCACACACATAGAGGAATAGCAATCGCAAACACATTCATTTTTATAGTGGTTCGACTACTTTTTTACTCGACTCCCGATAACCGCATCAACCCTTGAGTGTACCCGGATTTCATTAAGGAGGTTTCACAGCAGTTCACCTCAAACTTAAGGTTTTAAATCAGGTTCACCTTCAACCTTTACAACTTACACTGAGGCTGACTGTTTATACTCTTACGAGTAAGGGTCAACACATTGCACCCACTTTTAGGCACACAAGCCAAGGATCTTCCATAAGACTCTAACGGAGGTTTTACACGGTTTACTGCTAACCTGAGGTTTCACAACAGTTTACGTCAAACCTAAGGTTTTGACTTGTTCACCTTCAACCAGATGTTTATATTCTCCACAGAGCAAGGGTCCATACAACGCACCCACCACGTAAACTCTCGTCAGAGGTCTCCTTGAGGACTTGCAAGGGTGAGAAATACCTTAGACCCAATCCTACAAAGGAATGATCAAAGGGTCCTCTGGACTTTAGATACTTACAGATAAGTGGATGAATCTCATTCAGCATATTAATGAAGATCTCCTCCTTGTTGATGAAGAATCTTCTGCTCCCTTGATCCGCAACACAAATGATGTACCAGTATATAACGACGGGTTGGGTCAAGGTTATGATGGAATCCTACTCTCAAAATGTTTTCATATTAGAAAGATAGAGTGATTCCAATCATCTATGCATTCAAGGCACCCAACTTAATAATTTGTCATTAAGGTACTAGCTGGATGATCCTTGAATGTAGAAGTTCATTCCCTAATCCACTCTATCGAATATCAATGATAAGGGTGGATTGGAGGATGAACTCCCTTGAGAGAAAGGGCTTTAGGTAAATGATCTGAGGTTAAACACTTAAAAGAACTCTCTTCTTTCTCTGCCAGCAACTAAAGCCTAGATCTCATTAAATAGGAAAAAGGTTCCAACAGATATAAAACGATCACATTTATGACAAAGTTCGATATCATCGAGCAGGTTCGATATCATTGAGCATGTACTCTCGATTGTATCGATGCTCCACTCGATGACACAAACTCAATGTCATACACTTTTGAAAACCTTTTGTCAGCTGGTCGAGGGAATCGAGACTCTTGTTGATGCCATCGAATTTCGAACTTCGATATTATCAATGCAAGTTTTGATTCCTCGACGTTTGAAAAATGAGAGAGGCTTACTTGAAATTTTTTAGGTCATCAGATATGATCGAGGGATACTCGATATCATCGAAATTTGAATATCTGTAATATTAAAGGTCGTGTCAATGCTTCGATAAATCTAAGGATTTTATCATTGAGCTTACTGAACAGTTATGTCCATTCTCGATGCAATCGATCTGGCCCCGATATCATCGATATTTGAATATCGATTCTATCGAGTGACCCCCGATCAGAATTAAAAACCACTTGAAAAATATTACTGGAAAACTTCGTGCCCATGACCGATATCATCTTGTGCCTTCCGATATCATCGAGATTTGAACTCCGATGGTATCGAGGATGGCTTCGATATATCGAAGCATATATGAATTTCTTAAGTAAAAATAGGAGCGCCGGATCTGCCTGTCAATATTATCGAGTCACCTCCAATTGACTTGAGATTCAAATATCGATGATATCAATAGGTATATCGGTACATTGATAAATTCATCCAGATATGTATGTGGTTGCTGGAAACTTTTGTCCTCATTCTGATAGGATCGATTGGTTACCAAGGACATCGACAGCGTAGGACGATCATATTGAGAAGTTCATTGATAAGATTGACAGAGCAAGAAAACTTAGAAATTTTTTTATTTTTAAAAAAACTTTCTCACTCAAAAACCCTATAATGTCTAACTTGTTTTAAGAGTTTTATTCACTTGGTGTTTTGGGACATAGGATGTGAGGCTTAGATTTACCTATGATGAGCTTCCACACATCCGGTTGAGGCAGATGCTTGAATTGATCTTCCTGTGAAGCTCTGCAGTTCGACTGAATCAACACACATGCTAATTGACAAACCAAGGCTCTTGCAAGGGCACTTTCAGTTTCTAACATGTGTTAAGAACTTGAAGTATATTTTCATTACTTTCTACGAGGTTTTGAAGAGAATGTCTGTCTAGAGATTTCCTCATGGAATGTGAGAGATATTAGAGGGGCAGTTCTTGTACACATGAGAACACATGAGAAGGTAATCCTCAAGTAAGTGTTTGTTTAAGAAGAATTCTAATTCCTGAAAATGCATTGAAGAAAAGATAACATAAAATCAGAAAATAACCACAATGGAGAAACCCCACAAACTTACAATCTATCCAGCCTCCTTAATGGGTTGAGATCTGGAATAGGTCCCGAAAGATTAGTGTTCCTAAGCAAGCTACCATTATGAAACGAGACTGTTAGCCTGCTTTGCAACTTCTATGCAGATCATTGGACACAATGATATTGGTCATGCTTTCACCTAATAGATTTTTACAATTTTACATTATATGTGTTTTCACCATTTTGTACACATTCTAACTATATTCCAACAAAAAAAGTTTTTTTTTTTTTTTTTTTTTGTTTTTTAATGATGTTGAAATTTTGAAATAAAGATCCAACACCATATAATTCTATAGTCACCTCAACATAACAGATGCCTTGTGGGTCGGAAGTACCAATTGAAACATGATCACAAGGAACTTGAGCCAGACTATGTTGCTAACATGGATGTAATGGAATGTTAAAAATCCAATTAGTGAGGTACTAATTTATGAAAATCCATATTTTAAATGATCCATAGAGTCAATACTATCTAAAAGACACTACGCCAAAATCGTAAAATTATGACAAACCAAATCTGTCATAAAACCAAATAAACAATGGATTTCGTTCGTCGCTTGGTCCGTTGGTGTTTACTGGGTCGTTTTCTTTCCAACAAATAAAATTCATCGTTTAATCTGTGAAGGATAAGGTCCGTCGCATAATAGCGACAGATAATATCCATTGTAAAAAATAAAAATCTGTCAGTAAAATATTTTTAAAAAAAAACCGTCATCATGAAAAATATTAGCGATGGATAAGGTTTGTCACTAATATGAGGAGAGTGGCGGACCCCAATCCGTCGTTGGTTTTCTTGTTCAGAAATTAGCGACGGATTTGGTTCATCGCTGGAATAACTGTAAATTAAAAAAAAAAGTATCGTCGGATTTTATTTTTATTTTTTAAAAAAATCTTACACCTGATAGTCATTCAAAAAATAATTCATATGATTGTTTAATAAGAATTCTATTCACAAAATAAATCCTATTCACATGATTGTTTAATAAGAATACTACTCATCAAACTAAAAAGTTAATCATACTAAAAATAAAAACTCCATGCCAAGGCATTATATGATACCTGTTAGCCCAATATCTTCATTTGAAACTATCATGCAACTTTTTCTTTTTGTAGAATGAGAACCAAATAATTGTAAAAAATTCGATATACTAAATGTAAAAACTTACCATCAACCCATAGATCTGTAATAAGAATCTTGCCATCACCTTGAGTAACACAAATAGGATCATCCTGTAGTAGCCAGGAAAAAAAATAATAAATCAGCTACAATTAAGTAATAAATAAATAAGATAGTGCTAGAGCTTCAAGCACAATGAGTTGAATTTGGACGTGGACAGTTGATCAATCTAGACCATCCAACTGGTCAACTTACATTCCATTGTCAAGGTGAAAAAAACCTCCAATCAGATGATTATATTCCTACAAAGGAAGCTTTTATCATAATGAATTTAACAAAGGTACTGAAATGTTAGACATTTGCTAAAATCTCAAAAGGATACCTACATTGATCATGGGTTCAATTGTAAAGGTCCGCCCTGCTTTCATCACACCGACTCCTTTATTTCCTTCTATGGGTCAAGGAAACCACTACCACAGCTAATAGCAAAATTTAGCAAGGAAATAGCTACCACAGCTAACAGTAAAATTTAGCAAGGAAACAACTTCCACTGCTAACAACAGATTCAGAGAGAGAATGGATCAAAATATGTAGCAAAATTTAGTATGAAGAGAGATTTTGGGATGGATCCAAAGACCGAGCATTATGGGTGTTTGATTGATTTGCTTGGCCAAAATGGTAGGCTCAACGAAGCACATTTGCTAGCTAGAGAGATGCCTTTTGAACCTGATGTCGCTATTTGGGGGGCTTTGCTTGGAGGATGTAGAGTGAGGAGTGACATTGAATTACTTTTTTCCTCGTGCAGCCCTTCAAGCCAAGGGCATTTTTGCCCTTTCAATTCCCGGGAGTGCCTTTGCATGTACTCACACATAAGGTGTAGCATTGCCTGTGCACATGTGAGTTACAAAAATCTGAAAAGAAAAGAAAAGAAAATGTTTGTAATTATTGTTTACTTAGAACCGCATTGTTTTCATTTACAATCAGTTCGGCCTACAATAAAACTCCATCATGAGTTTCACAAGCAAAGAAAATCACTAGTGTCTAAATGAAAAAAAAAAAAAAAACAAACAGAAATTTGCAACTTAAAAACCTCTGTAAAACCTAAGAAATAAAGACTTGGAAGGTACAAATGTAAATACTCAAACACAAATGTAAATATTCTGAACCTGTGAGCTTTCCTATGGAGCAGCCTGCAATAGGGACATGAAATGGGTACAAATCATGAGATTTTAAATATCGAAATAGCAAGACTGGAGTTATTACTCCATCTGGACTATGGGCGTGAATTATCCATCCAAACAACACATGAATCATTCAAGTAATATTTGTGTTCTGAATTGGTCAATCTTTCCTTTCTGTAGTCTGGTTTTCTATTCTTTATCGATAATTTTCAACCAAATACTTGGACAACTTTAAAGAGAACATAGACAGCAAGACCTGCTTGCACTCGATATGTGAAGTTAACTTATTCATATTGATGTGCCTACATATTAGGCATCATGTGCTGCTAGAGTATCAAGTAACTTCCTTGTGCATTGTTTGGTACGATTTTCTTCACTAACATTTATAATTGGTGTCATGATGTGTGAACAAAATGCATGTCTGATTTTTAATTTTGGATATCTATAGGCCTAAAAGAATGTAGTTGAAATTGGGTTAGTTGATGAGGCACAAGATATGTATCGGGATAACTAGAGGTTTGACATATCTCCATGAAGAATTGTTACACCCCGACTTGGTAACCAGACTCACAAGAAACCCAATGGCTGATTTTGGCCACAACAGCCTCCGTAGTACCCCATTCTCGGCTCTCGAGCCAGGTTCTGATCCTGGGATCCTACAAGGAGGATTTTCATAACAATATAATCATTCCAATACGAGCATACCCAAGATCATAGCAAGTATATCGGAGAATAACAAAGGGCACACATCACAAAATTCACTAAGAATTTGAACTTTTACAAGCTTACATCAGGTCCAAAAGGACATATATAAGATAATGGGAAGAGAGAGAGAAAAGGTCAGCAACACTGGAGTCCTCAAGCTTAACTTTACTCTATGCTTTGCTGCTACGACACCTACCTAGAGTCTCCTACATACATCAATCATGCATAAGCTTATAGAAAGCTTAGAGGGTGGTGAAAGTATGTGACAATGGTGCTCAGAAGAAAACAGAGAATGCAGAAGGAGTGATGACCACTAGCCTTACTAAGGCTATCATGAACGCAAGAACCTATACCAAGGCAGTACGATAATGTAGGAAGCCATAGAAAGGCTATATAGTTCAATGAGTACTGTAATATAATAAGTACTGGGCGTCATGCCAAGGCAATGCAATATGAGGCTTACACAGGTGATGTAAATGCAATGCGAAGTAATGTCAGTGCTCATATCCAATCCACATATCAAGTATATTTTCATCATAAGGAAATCACCAGGGTCCATTACACTGCTGGATGACTGCCCCTCTACAGGCCCTGCACAATCAAACGAGCGTAATAGACCTCACTACCCGCCTGTAGATAGCCAATCACCAGCAAGGACTGACGGTAGCGGACCCATTCACGAGCTGGTCAGAGTCAGCTTAGCAATGCCTCCTTACATCAGGCGAGTAAGGCCACACCCCTATCTAACCAACTAAACAAAAGTAGGAGTGGCGGCCTAACGGTTTAAGGCCCTTGTGCGCTCATATATTCCACTCGGTCATGGCGTTGGAGCAGATCCTTGGTACTATGGAAGTTTTAGAAATTTTACCCATGGGCATCCTATGCACCCAGTATGCTCAAGTAACATTTTCGGTGTCCAAACATGACCATCCACGATGTATCTGTAGAGGCTATAGCCCTGATGAAGAAAGGGCGATAATGTTCATATGTTATGCAATGTCAGATACACGAATCACATAATTAACTATGCATTAATTCCAAGCATCCAACGTGCTTAAACGGGATACTACGCCCCTCGGAAGGCATCATGCATTTCCCAATGGCACAATCATAACCATAAATAATAATATAAACACATTGTACAACATAGATCTTATGATGCATGGCCTAGATCTTTGAAATGAGTGGATGGGATGCCATTCCAGCCACATGCAAGGGCCTAGATGACCCATCATACCTAGAAAAATAGGAGAATCCCCATACAAGGGGTCCATCAAGGGAAGAATCCCATGCATGGACATGTATGTACAATGTGGGCCTCATGACCACATCTAAATAGTTGCGTAGGATCTCCACCATTAATTGGTGGGTCCTACACATCCAAATGAGAGAGAGGAAAGAGATTACATGAGGAAAAAAAATCTACATGAAGAAGAGAAAAGATTTACTTGATGAAGAAAGCACCCACCTAGATTAACCTTAAAACTTACATCACCATCATCTAGAGGCTCCAAGCAACATGAGAATGGGTAGATGATGAGGTATTTTAGGGAGAAGGGGTTGGAATGGAGGGAAGATGGGATGAAGGAATGGAAGGGAGTTGCTAGGGAAGAAGAGAAGAGGGAGAGAAATGAGAGAGAGAGAGAGAGAGAGAGAGAGAGAGAGAGAGAGACTTTTAAGCCTTGTAATGATGAACTCTCTCTCTCTCCTAGGCAATGATGGTGGCATATGGTGATATTAGCAAGGCTTAGGGTAATAGCCTTTATAGAAATCTCAGCCTAAGATGAAATGATGGCATGGGAAAATGTGCAACCCATGGTGAGGTCTACTAATCATGCAATCAATGGCCTATATCGATCCATGCTCATAACTTGAGATGTACATATTGGATTAATGCACGGGATGCAGCGTCGAAATCGCAGTGATGAGGCGGACGTAATGACATAGGTCTCGGGTCAATCCAAGTCGGTTCTACATGATCGAACTTAAAGATAACCGCAAACACTATCTGAAGGTTGTGGGTTGTTGGAATTTGATCGATAGGGCCACGAGACCAAAATATACGAAATGCATACTCACACACATACATACACACATGTGAACTCGGGTTGGGTCTCATATCCTCCCCACCAATAAAAAAAATTTATCTTCAAAATTGACCAATGTAGGACAAAATGAAAAGCAAACACCATCATCATATAGAAATCATCCAAAGAGAAGGCAATACAATCTACATATATCAACTAACAAACAAATGGGGATAAAGCTCTCTAATCTCAGCCTCGCGTTCCCAAGACGCCTCGGCCTCCGAATGATGACCCTATTGCACCTTCACTAAGGGAATGACCTTGGTCCTGAGGACCTGCTCCTTCCAGTCAAGAATACGAATCAGCTGCTTGATGTAAGAAGCATCCTCATGGACCTCGAGTGACTGGCAAACAATCACAGGAATAGTGTCCGACCCACACTCTTGTAACATAGAAACATGGAACACGTCATGGATCGTGGACAACTCAGGAGGTAAGGCAAGCCTATAGGCCGTAGCCCTCATGCGCTCGATAATCTCAAAAGGTCCAATAAATCTCGAGGCGATCTTGCCCTTCACACCAAAGCGAACCATGCCCTTTATAAGCTAGACCTTGAGATATACTGTCCCCAACTACGAACTCAAGGGGTAAATGACGACGATCAGCAAAACTCTTATGTCGGCTCTGAGCTGTGCACATCCTCTGCCTGATAATATCAATAGCCTCTGACGTATGCAGCACAAGCTCGAGACCTAAGAAACAACGCTTTCCAACCTTGGTCCAACAACTAGGAGATCTATGCGGTTTACCATAAAGTGTCTTAAAAGGATTCATGTAGTCTCATTATCTTCTTAATAAATACCTTGTAAGCCGGTCCATAAACCAGGAAGCATGCACTAGAATGAAATGAGTTGACTTCATCAGACGATCGATGATAACCTAGATGGTATCGTGACCGAGCTGAGTCCTCAGTAAACCTGTGATGAAGTCCATCGATACGTGCTCCCACTTTCACTCTGGAATGCTTAACATTAGCAATACAAAACTATTTAGTGGGCAAGAACATCTCACCAACCAAAATGGAACATGATAATATCATCAGCGTAACACAGCGATCTTCCCAAAAATGTCGATACTGAAAATCCCTTATAGCAGACTCCAATAGAAATATGAGTGAACAAAAGCCCTTGGATATAAAAGGGTGTGATGCACCAAAACACAAGATTTACATACAGAGGCAAGGAGAATACCCATAATGACTCCCCTAATAACTAAGGGTCCTGCTAAGTCACGCAAAATCAAGCTTGAGGTGGCTGGGGAGGTGTCTATCCCCTCTGCATCTTTGGTCACTACTACTGTTGTGATCATTACGGGGGTCTATCCTGCTATCTCAGCTGTCGTCGGGGTCTCGGTGGTGGGAGCCACTGTCGTTGCTGTAAAGGAAGAGGGAACTCACGCCTACGATGTCCCGTCTGCCCACAATAGAAGCAAGCACCAGAAAAGGGGCCGAAAGATGAAGCACCCAGTAATGCTGATAATGATGAAGAAGCTACTGGTTGTGATATTGATGCTCTGGCAGCTCGATAGGCTATGCACCTCTGCTGCTGTTAATGGTGTCTAAAGTTACCGAAGGGGGTCTGCCTCTTCCGGCCTCTCCTCTGATCATAATCCCTCTACGAACTGGTCCACTCGGCCTGGCCTTGAAGTAGAAATACCACCAATGGAGCTCGTTGTAGAGTTAAATCTCATAAAAGAGGGCTTGCACACCCTTCTCTGCCTGTCCAGCCACCTCAGGAACGGGTCGATGAGTATAAAGAACATTAGTGACGACCAACATCAACTACTAGAGATGCTCAGCTCTTACAGGAATCGTTAGATAAGCGAGGGTAGCATTGGCCTCTGACGGAGGCACAAGTATGACGGGAGCCTCAGGAATAGGTTCGGCAGGCTCCAGAGGAAAAAATAAGAATCTTAGATGGTGAAGAAAAGGTCGCTCGGGTCACTGGAGCAGAATGAGAACCACGTCCATAGGCACCACGACCACAGGCGTCACAATCATGGGCACCTCGACTAGATGACATGGTCTATAGAAAGAACAAAGGTGATGGACACCTAAGAATTAGAATCCTTGAAAGCTCAAATAGAACGAGAGAAACACACTCGGGACACCACTTGTCCTAAGCTCGTAGCAGATATGTGATATTACTCTGAGTTATTCTAGAATTACTTATTATGCTTTGATATTAACTCCTATCACACCCCAGACTCGGTAACAGGACTCACAACGAACCCGATGGCCGATTCTGGCAGCAACAACCTCCATAGTATCCCATTCTCGGCTCCTAAGGCAGGTTCCGATCCTGGGATCCTAAAACGAGAATTTTCATAACAGTATAATCATTCCAATACGAGCATCCCTAAGATCATAGCAAGTATATCTGAGAATAACAAAGGGCACACATTATAAAATCCACTAAGAATTTGAACTTTTATAAGCTTACATCAGGTAAAAAAGGACATACATAAGATAATGGGAAGAGAGAGAAAAGGTCAGTAACACTATAGTCCTCAAGCTTAACTTCACTCCACGCTCTGCAGCTATGACGCCTACCTAGAGTCTCCTACACGTATCAATCGTGTATAAGCTTATAGAAAGCTTAGAGGGTGGTGAAAGTGTGTGACAACGGTGCTTAGAAGAAGACAGAGAATGGAGAAGGGAGTCATGATCAATACCAATACTACTAGCCTTACCAAGGCTATCATGAACGCAAGAACCTATACCAAGACAGTATGATAATGTAGGAAGTCATACCAAGGTTATATAGTGTAATGAGTACTGGGCGTCATGATAAGGCGATGCAATATGAGGCTTACACAGCCGATGTAAATGTAATGCGAAGTAATGTCAGTGCTCATATCCAATCCACATATCAAGTACATTTCCATCATAAGGAAATCACCGGGATCCATTACACTATTGGATGATTGTCGCTCTACAGACCCTACACAGTTAAACAAGCGTAAGAGACCTCACTACCTGCCTGTGGACAACCAATCACTAGTAAGGCCTGACAGTAGCGGACCCATTCATGAGTTGGTCAGACTCAGCCTAGCAATGCCTCCTTACATCAGGCAAGTAAGGCCACACCCCTATCCAACTGACTACACGACAGTGAGAGTCGCGGCCTAACGGTATAAGGTCCTCGTGCGCTCATATATTCCACCCGGTCACGGTGTTGGAGCAGATCCTTGGTACCATGGAAGTATTCAAAATTTCACCCATGGGCATCCTATGCACCCAGTATGCTCAAGTAACATTTTCAGTGTCTAAACATGGCCATCCACGATGTATTTGTGGAGGTTATAGCCCTGATGAAACAAGGGCGATAGTACTTTATGCAATGCTAGATGCATGAATCACACAATCAACTATGCATTAATTTCAAGCATCCAACGTGTTCAAGAGGGGATACTACGTCCCTCGAAAGGCATCATGCAATGTCCAATGGCACAATCATAACCACAAATAATAATATAAACACATTGTACAATATAGATCTTATGATGCATGGCCTAAATCTTTGAAATGAGTGGTTGGGATGCCATCCCAACCACATGCAAGGGCCTAGATGACCCATCATACCTAGAAAAATATGAGAAATCCCCATGCAAGGGGTCCATTAAGGAAATAATCCCATGCATGGACATGCATATACAATGCGGGCCTTATGGCCACATTTAAATAGTTATGTAGGATCTCCACCATTAATTGGTGGGTCATACACATCCAAATGAGAGAGAGGAAAGAGATTACATGAGGATGAAAAATCTACATGAAGAAGAGGAAAGATTTACATGATGAAGAAAGTACCTACCTAGATCAACCTTAAAACTTACATCACCATCATCTAGAGGCTCCAAGCAACATGAATCAATGGCTAAGATCAAGTGAGAATGGGTAGATGAGGAGGTATTTTAGGGAGAAGAGGCTGGAATGGAGCGAAGATGGGCTGGAGAAATGGAGGGAAGTTGCTAAGGAAGAAGAGAAGAGAGAGAGAGAGAGAGAGAGAGAGAGAGAGAGAGAGAGAGAGAGAGAGAGAGAAATGAGAGGGAAAGAGAAAGAAAGACTTTTAAGCCTTGTAATGATGAGCTCTCTCTCTCTCCTAGGAAATGGTGGTGGCCTATGGTGATATTAACAAGGCTTAGGGTAATAGCCTTTCTAGAAATCTCAGCCTAGGGTGAAATGATGGCATGGGAAAATGTACAACCCATGGTTAGGTCCACCAATCATGCAATTAATGGCCCATATCGATCAATGCTCATAACTTGAGATGTACATATCGGATTAACGCATGGGATGGGGCGTTGGAATCATGGCAACGAGGCGGACACAATGAAATAGGTTTTAGGTCAATCTGAGTCGGTTCTACGTGACCAAACTTAAGGATGACCGCAAACACTATCTGAAGGTCGCGGATCGCTAAAATTTAACCGGTAGGACCACATGACCAAAATATGTGAAATGCATACTCATACACATATATGCACACATGCGAACTCAGGTCAGGTCTCACAAGAATCAAGATTAAAAATTGTTCACAGAAACTGGAACTATCCTAGAAGAATCATGACTTGGAAAAGAGTAATAATAGTAATGAATCACACAAGGAATTTCAAGTATATTTTTTGCATGCCAATTCATGTGCATTGTCACTCATTTCGGACAAATATGTGACGGTTCACTGGATCAGATATGTAGGGAACATTTCTTATCAAACTTCAATTTCATCTTCTTTTAAAAATCATAGATTCTACATGCAGCTTGAATACACTCCCATGGAAGCGATGTATGGTTTCTTTTCAGCCTCCTCTCGTGGCAGGCCCAAAACTGTAGTATCCACTGCCTAAGGAATTTGAAATGAAGATCACGCAATCATGCAAAATTGTACAATCGCTTCATACTCATGAGGTTTGATTTCAGTCTAATCCTATCAGTAGATGCAAACATAAAGGTATCGAGATAATTACCATTGCTTTTAATTCCTCTCCTTTGAGCTTTTCATTAAAGAAAAGAACCCTTCCTTTGTTGTCTATCTTCATTAAACCAAAGTTTGAGGCACAACTATCAAGGAAGAAAGATGCTCCAAATTAGTATAAAATCATGAATTAAATTTTTAAAGAAAAAGGTAGTTAATAGATATTTATAGGAGTAAATCTCATTCAAATTCTGCAACCACAAGAATTGGTTCTGATTAATACCTGCCATCCATAGGTAGACAAAAAATAGTAATATCTATGCGACTTTGATGATGGCCCTGGAAATGAAGTAATTCCAAAGATTAAAACATACAAGTTTGTGAAAATGAATTTAACCTCTATGCACAATGATGCGAGATGCAATGCCCAACCTTAACCAAGTTCATATAGTCCATATGGTACAAATGATCTCCGAGATAATCAAAACATCCTCAATCTCCTTGCCTCTGGCATCCTACAAAATGAAAGTTAGCATATTGCTAATTTGAGAATCGATGCCCTCGATGTATTTTTGATAGTCTAATAGTTAAAAAATTTACTAAATTTATCTAAATTTAAAAAGGGGATTTAGAAAGATTCTATAACAGAGTAACTGGCGGGCTTAAAGACAACCTCATAATCTGTCGGTTGATGTCTTGTTCCTTTTGGAAACAACTCCTTCAATATTGAAATAACTAATTTTGGGAGTAGAAATTAGTTTACAAAATGATTACCTATGTTGTAAAAATTTAAACAGTGTCCAAATCAAGGTTACCTGGATTGTGGGTCATTTTGGTACATAGTATGGGAACCAGCATGCAATATGTTACATTGCCACTTCCTCCATTAGGTGGTATGCTAGGGGTAGTTTCATATCCGTCACTCCAATACATACAATGTGTATGCAATATGGTTTTGTATATGAAATCATATTTTAATTCATATATGAAATTATGGATGTTATTATTATAGACCCTGCATGCTTAGTGTTATATTATAAATTTATAACAAATAATAAAAGTAGAAGTATCTTCATTGTAAATATAAATTTTCATTTACTTAATCAATATTAAGAATATGGAACCATAATTTTGGGTCGCTAAAAATATTGCCCAGATCACAAATGACCCATAATCTGGATTGTTCAATCTGGAATGAAAAACAAGGGTTGTTTGGTGTTTTAGGTAATACTAGTCAAAATAAAAACTCTACATTATTCCTTGGCACCATTTGGGTTGTATCCAATTAAAAGATATCAGGAAAGGATATACATACCCCTAAATACATCACCATTACATCATATGACCATGATGTAGAACCAATATAATGCATACCATATCATCATCTAAATCAACTCAAACTGACAAGGATTGATCAATAGGTGCCAGTTTTTTGACTAAAAATATTTCACAGTACCAGTCAATGCCTAAAACACATCCGCAATGTGCATCATAATAGAGAACCAAGGAAGTGCAATGATCCCTACCTGATACTTCTCTTGAATAAAACAGTAATCAATATACAATGTGTGGTTGCCGAAAGCTGGATTTGATGCCAACTTGATTGCATTAGCATTATTCCCATGTGGAAGAACCAGGAAAAGTGCCTTCTAAACTGGAACTAGATTTAATGATTGTATGATCTGTATCTTATTTCCTTCTCCTTTATGATTATCAAGACCAAAGGAACATGCAAAACCTATTGGAATATCTCATGCCTATGCATCAGACCCTGTCAACATCTAATTAAGTTGTGGGTCCTCATTATGAAATAGATTTGTAATCAATTAATAACTAATTGTGGAACTTTTCAACTTGTGATTTATTTTTCTACTTGTTTTTTTACGAAATCATGAAATAAATGTTTAAATAACTAATGGTCATATTCTACTCGTTATTTTTCTACTCGGAGTTACAAGTTGACCCTGACAACAACATATAAATGAAGCGATAAAGATATAAATGATTCAAGATTAATTTAAGGTTTCGAGAACTTACATCCACCTCACTCTTACTACCAAGTAGTCTTGATGAAAGCTCACCTAATGGGTATGAAGATGGGCAAGGGCAACACACCACAATCACATCTATTAAACAATCTTGACCATTCAATTAGAGGGTTTTCATAGATAAAGAAATTCAGGGGCTCTCATAAAGCATAAGTTGCATAACAACAATATGTATTGTATTTTTCATGCAAACAACAACTACAATAATACAATATACATCTTTCCAAACACCATCCAACTACTCAGAGATTCTATATATTCTCACAAAAATGGTACTTGTTTCTCTTCTATTTGACTAATTTTTATCTCTTGAGACATGGCAAAGCTTAATGTTAGTCTTTGCTTATCCAGCAAAAAGATCATTTGCTAAATTCAACAATAATAGCTGAGTCATGTTGTCAAGACATCCAATATATTAAACTTACCAAATCCTCATCATAGACACTAACAACTGCGAAAGGTACCTGCACTAGATTTAACATAGGCCCCAAGATATTGAAGACTATCTTCACTTTGAGCAGTTTCCTCATAAGACCAACAATTTTCCTTGATGGGTGGTATATTTAGGAGACATCATAAAACCAATTCCTATCTTTATACATTTATTTACCACCTAACTCCAACAAATATGAAGGCAGTTATTAGTTCATTGTAGATATTAACAATGTATAACAAATGAAAGAAAAAGGAAAAGCTCAGCATGTGTCATTATCAAGCTGTTTGCACTAGTTTTATATATGAAACAAGGCCTACATTTTGTTCAAAGATAACTAGGTATGAGTACAGTTTGTAGAAAATCACAACTCGTACCTATGGTGTGGCCCACCTAAGTCAAGAAGGTTTCACTGGCTAGGCATCCACTCTTATCTGTTGCTTGTAGTGTGGCCCACCTAAGTCATGGATTGGCCTGTTTGAAACATTCGAAGTAAGTGCAATGGTAACATTCTGGCTGAGTGTAGCAAGCATCTACTATAGCAAACTGATTCTCCTACCATTTTAATAAATCCAGTTAAGTCAATTTCGAATTACAACACAACAGAAACAATATTTAGAAGAAACATTTTAAAAAAAAGAAAAAGAAAAGAAAAGAAACTGTGATTGAAACAAGATTTAGAATAGACTGAAATAAATTTTGAAATAAACGAGGAACTTTAAAAATGATGAAATGTGCTAGGGACAGTTATATACCAAAGTTACAGTGAATACGGATTTACTATGGATTAAGCAGTCACTTTAATAACAAGAACAGATAGAAACAAGTAATCGCTTTACTATGAATTGTGCCTATTACAGGAGTGTAAAGCAATTTAATTTATAACATGACTTACCAGGAACAAAATTTGAGTAAAAAAGGATAACATCATATAACACTACATACCAACTTTTAAATGGACTATGAAGTCCACCTTGTTTTTTATTTATCATCTAACCTTGTTAGCAGGTGAAACTGAGCAAAATTAGCAGGCAAATAAAAACTGAAAATATTCCAAATTTTAAGTGGGCCCAACAAGGGAATGTATAGGATGTAAGCTTGATGATCACTGATACCAGTACATCTTAAATGGGTTGTAAACCAAATATCTTAGTAATTGAAAAAAAAAAAAAAACCGTAACCATCTAGCACTTGACAAATGTCTGATGATCGGTGGTCAAATCTGCCTAACTTCTAGCATATGGCCCATCCACTGGGCAAAAACAAAATCAATTTCACTAGGTGAAAATGTATTCCTCAACCAGAGCTTGCATCCTGTGAGAAAACACCAAAATGAAATTGATAAACTAAAGTTTGAGGACAAACATTGGTATCAAATAAGAGGGCACAAAAAGGAACCCACCAAGCATTTCAAAGAGCACCCTCAAGAAATTAATGCATACATGAATTCAAGCGTATCATCACCAACATGGTTGGTCAAAAATAAGTACGTTATATTCAAATTGACCAATTACACCACAAATATCAAAAGTACAAGTCTTGAATGTGCAAGCAGTCAATGTGCTATTGAATAATATCTGAAGTATTGAGCATGCCTATGAAAGACAAATTCGTTTCATCCTCCCACATTGCCAAATCTCGACATTGTTACAATCAGGGGTTTTGGAATAAGAAAAGAGAGAAGAAAAGAGAGCAATGGCAGATGAAATGGATTTTGGAATAAAAACAAGTATTTCAAGAGAAACTCACCCACGGCAGGAGAGATGCCTAAAATCCTTCAGAGATTCGGAGCTTACCCACCGGAGGAAGAAGAAAATGAGAAAACAGGTAGAGGTAGATGCAGAGGGCATCGTTTGAAAGAGGGATTTGTAAAGGCAGGGGGCGTCGTTTGAAAGAAGAAATCCTTCTTCCGAAATGAGATGTTAGTTTTAAATTCGCAAATTGTAAGTTTTCAACAATTTAACACATCAACTACATTAATAATCATACATTTAAGGGACCATTTACTGAATGATTAAGTTAGTTTTATATAGGAAAAAGTATAAAATTAACCACTAACAACCAGACCCATTATTTAGATGGTCTAGATAACTATATATCATTTCCATTATTACTATAAATGAGTCACCACTATTTTACGTCAAACACAAAACTCGCAAACTGCATTTACAATATATAATGTCACTTGCTCTTTAGATCTAGTAGGGCTCAATGGGCCTCATCACGATGTATATGTTTTAATCCCCACCGTCTATCCATTTCTCAATATCATTTTAAGATATTTCCCAAAAACTGAGATCTATATAAATCTCGATTGGACCACACCACAGGGAAAACGGAGAGTGATTCCCACTGTTGAAACTATCCTAAGGCCCATCATAATGTTTATTTGAAATCCAACCTGTTCAAAAGTTAAAAAAGACATGAAATAAGGGAAAACACAAATATCAGCTTAATCTAAAACTTTTGTGGCCTTTAGAAATTTTTAATGTTGGGCGTCACTGTCCCACTATTTTCTGTGCTGGGGTCCACTAGAGCTTTAGATTTAACTCGTTCTTTGGATATTACCCTAAAATGATCTCTCCAAATGGATGGAAGGTGCAAACACAAAACATACATCATGGTGGCCACGGAACTTGTTGACGTCACATCAGTAGCTAGTCTCGCTACTCCCCTGACACTAGCCCCATGGCTGATGGTCGGTGCTCTGTAGACCCCATCATGATGTATGTATTTCATCCATTTTTTAAGATCATTTTAGGGATTTATTCAAAAAATCAGAGGCATATAAATCTCAAGTGGACCACACCACATGAAAACAATAGTGATTGGATATTCATCATTAAAATCCTCCTAAGGCCCACTGTACTGTTTATTTGACATCCAATCTGTTTATTAGGTCATACAGGCCTAGATGAAGGGGAAAAATAAAAATCATCTCAATCTAAAACTTTTATAGCCCCCAAAATGTTTTTAATAGTTGACACTCATTCAACACTGTTCCTGCAATGTGGTTCATTTCAAAATTGGGATATACTTCATTTTTGGTCTCATTTCATAAGATGATCTTTAAAAATAGATGTACGGCATGGATGAAATACATACATCATGGTGGGGCCCATAGAGCAGTGACCACCAGCCATTGGCCTGTGTTTAGGGGAGTAGCAAATCTGTTCCCCTTATTTGTATTGTGGTCCATTTAATCTTTGGATATGATTCATTTTTTCGGATAATTCTCTAAAATGATCTCAAAAAATGGATGAACGGTGTGGGTTGATTCCAAATTTTTGGTAAATCAAACTCAAGTGGACTATGCCACACGAAATAGTGTGGAATAATGATTTCCACCATTGATACCTTCCTTGGGCCCACGGTAATCTTTATTTACCATCCAACCTGTTCATAATATCAAAAAGATATGAATGAAGAGAAAATACAAACACCAGCTTGATCCAAAACTTCTATGGCCTTTAAGAATTTTTTCAATGGTAGAGGTTCAATCACACTATTTCCTATGGTGTGGTCCACTTGAGCTTTGGATATGTTTCCTTTTTGTTCTTTAGACCTCAAATTTTTTGTTAACATGGATAAATGGAGTGGATAAAATAAATAAATAATGGTAGACCCCATCGAGTTTACTCTAGTAAGGGTAATGAGTAACTCACCTAAATGTACTGGGGAGGAGTTTTCTTAAAACATTCACAATCATATATTGGGCGTGCCTAAATGTAATTCACATATCCAACCCACTCATTATGTGTGTCCCACTTGAATGAGGGGTTAGACCAAGTTTCAACCGCATCCAAAACTCATGTGGCCCCCACCAAGTGCTTTAATATTTTATATTTTTTATGATGTCTTCACATAGTTTTAGATGGTATGGCCCACCTAACTTTTGTATACGGATGATTATTGAGATATCTCATAACCTAAAGGGGACACATCAAATGCACGGTGTTGATGTTCAACGCACATCATGATGGGCCCCACAAAACTTACATTAATTCTTAGGTTCTCACGAGGTTAATAAGTTGGGTGACAATTTTGACAAAAATATTTGGCCCATTTTATATATTTGGTCCATTCACTATATTTTACTGATCAATACTCTCAATTTGACAAGTTACTCACCCCAATCAGGTTATATATATGTTTTTTTGCAGATAAATTTCAATTTTCATTTTTTAAAAAAAACATTTTTTTTTCAAAATGTATATTTTTTACGCTTAATTTTTATTTAAAAACTTTTAAAAAAATATCATTTTTATTATAAAATATTAAAAAATTAAAATACAAATTCTAAATTTTTATTTTCAAAATCTCAAAAAATTTCTCAAATTTTAATTTTTTTCCACAAAAATTCCAAAATGCCAATTTTTTTTCTTCAAAAGCATCATTTTGTTTTCAACCATTCAATTTTATTTTTTAAAATGATATTTATTTTTTTTCAAAATCACAACATTTTTATAAATAAAATTTTCTTTTAATTTCAAAATTTTAACATTTTCAATTATTTTTTAAAATCACAATGTTTTTCAATTTCTTTATTTTTCATTTCAAAATGTTTGTTTTTTTTTTAAAGTATCGATTCTTTAATATTGTTTAATTTTAAAATTTTCAATTCTTTCTAACTTCTCCAATTTTTATTTTTATTTTTTTAATGCATTTTTTTCGAACTCGTCAATTTTTTTCAAACTTATCAATTTTATTTTATTTTTCAAAATACAAACTCTCATTTTCTTTTTCAAAATATTTTCATTTTTCAACATCGTCAAAATTTTCACATTTTTTTACATCTTTTTAATTTTCTTTTTCAGGATATTATTTTTTTTTGTCGAAATCAAAATCTTTTTTTTTTTCAAAATCATCAACTTTATTCAATATTCTTTTTTTCCCCCAAAAAATATATTTTTATTAAATCACAATTTTTATTTTTTCAAAATCACTCAATTTGTATTAAAAAAACAATTCTTAGACTAGAAAAAAACATAATTTTCCACCATATTCTTAAAAAAATGAAAAAAATAAATGTTTAAAGGCAAAAGTCCTTTTACGACAGACCATGATTCGTGGCAAAAGCAACTAAAAAACGTCAGGAGTACTATTTTGGGTGGGAATTTGCAACTGATCATATTCCGTTACAAAATCAAAATTTGTGACGGATTTAGTCCGTCGTCAGTTTACAACGGACCAAAATTCGTTGTAAATCTGATTTTAGCGACGGATTTTGGTCCGTCGCAAAATTCCGTGATGTTTGGACAAGGGATTTTCATTAAAGGGTTGGCAACAGACTTTCCATTAGCGATGGATTAAATTCATTGTTAAACCAAGCAATTTTTTCGACGGACTTGATCCGTCGTAAATTTGTGATTTTGGCGTAGTGACAACATAAGCCTAGATATGATTGCAATCATTACAGATACATCTAGATACATTTGGAAGTTGCCCCTTTCAGCAACAGACATAATGCAAAGCTAGATATGATTTCAGTTAAAATTTGAAACAAACTAAACACAACTCTAGGTAGAAAACTAGGGAAAACAGGATTTAAGGCACATGAATCAGTGTGAGCCCCATAGTTAGGGGTCCTACCCACCTCGGTGGATCCTGGGTCTCAATTAATCCTCTACCTTCTCAACGACTGTGACGTGACCTAGTAACATGGATACATAAAACTCCAAATTCGTGTCTAGGTTTGCACCACATGTCATCAATTGACTAAAAAGATCCGAGCGTTTTTATTTTTTTGTGGTGTTTGATGTTTAGCAGATAGGCCCGTACATGCATGTATGTATGCCAATGTCACGGTGCATTGAACCATCATAAATACAAGCTTTTATGAATAGGCTTCAGAATAGTTTTTCTTTGGTGTCCATTTTTTCCAGTAGGTTTGACTCAGGTTGAATGTCAACATCAAGATCTTCACACTCTCAACCTGACCCCACCCTAATTCTAACCAAAGGTGATCAACCCCAAATCCCAACCCAACTTTACTTGACCACACCAAAGTCAAATACATGTAATTATTCCCAATCTCACTAACCCAACATGATTTTCCAATTCAAATTACCTTAAGAACCCAACTCTACAACTTGACATGAACTCGGTTAGACCCAATGGTTTGGTCAAACCGAACCCAACTTGCAACAGTACTAATCCAAAAGCACGTTTAAATTGCAGAGTTAAAAAGATTAATCATGCCCATGTATGTATGCATTCATGTCAACTTGCGCATGTAGGCATGCATGTGTGGTAGCTGATAAGTGTATAGAAAGCTTGACACGCACCTATTTGCATACTCTTTTGGCATCCATTTCACGGGTCTGTCCATGGGGTTGCGTGTCCAAACTTCTTCCATTTCTGCACAAAATAACAATAAATGCAGTAGTTGGAAGATCCTAAATATCCATCAGTGGGCCTATCCTCATAAATAATCTTATCCATCCATTTTTAGTTGGAAGATCCTAAATATCCATCAGTGGGCCTATCCTCATAAATAATCTTATCCATCCATTTTTTTAAGCAACCGAAGGCGCAGTTTAGATAATCTGATAAGTATGATATTGAAGAGTGGATCGCACCAAATGGACTGTCCAATTGATGAAATGGATTGTTCACATGTGCAAATGCAACCATGTTTGGTAGTGACGGGCTGCAAATTCAATAATTAAACAAAAAAGAATGAAAGGTCACGAACTCCAGAGTGTATGCAAGGCTTTGACATAAATAATAAGAGGCCAAAAGCAAATCCCTCAAATACCGTATTCCATCTTCGTATGCTGCAAATAGCCATCTAATAAGTTCCTCCTTTTTTGCACAATGGATGCCTTTCTGAAGCAGCAAAAGAGTTTTAAAAAATAAAAATAAAAAGAGGAGATCCATTAGAGGAATCGATACAATTCAACAGCCCTTAAACTAATCCACAAAAAAGGGGAAAAAAAAAGTGAAAGAAACTAGAATTAAGTGATACTAAGTAGAGAGGTGAGTAGGAGACATTGATTCATGGTATGTCAAAATAGTTAGTAATGATAATGGTGGTAAACATAACACGTTACAGGGCCAAAACAGTCATTGCAAAAAAAATTGCTTGTAATGGGGACCGAAACAGATTTTTTTGAAAAAAAAAAAAAAGCCATGACAACCATTACAACCTGTCTTTGATAGAGCAACAAAAGTCAGTGTCTTCCCTTGAGAGAAATGTATTTTCATTTTTTATTTGAATTGTCTACAAGAAGGATATTTTCATAATATCAAAGATTTTCAACAAGATGATATATGGAGGCTAAGTAAGCTGATCCAAACTCAAAAACCTTTGAAAGCACCATAGTTGAAATTTCACATAGCTCAGAGATGATAAGCAAATATAGAACCTCCCTTATATCAGTTTTGGATGGCTCTTTTATGAATTCCAAAGAACGAAAATACTCTGCCACTGTTAAAACAGACATATAATCAATATACATTATACAAAGTATGCAACCTACAAATTTGGACATGAAAGAATACTTAATACTAAGGGAGTTATAAAGAAATTTAATTACTGCGAAGTTCTTCAACTGCTTGTTGAGAATCTGATATTTCTGGGTAGGAAATGTTGGACATTCGAAATCAATGACCTAAATCAGACAAGCCAAATCCCATAAGTTGCATCACTCTTGGAGATCGCCACATTTCTCAAATTATAACTCGCTAAACCAAGAATTAGTTGAATTATTTAAAGTAAAAAAGTTAAGAACACTTTCAATCCAGTATATTAGCATGCATCATGGCCACCAAAAATCATGTACAGGTTTAAAACTCAAACAATGAAGAGTATGAATTACAATTTCATCAAGAGAAATTTGAATTTATGTTCACTCCCCAAGTATAGGGTTGTGATGTAGTAATAAACTCGGTGAGACCAAGGTTGAATCCCAAGGGACTGAAAACTTGTACGTAATATGAAATTAACCAGAACTAGACCTAGGCGAAGATTTAATGTAAATTATGGAGAATTAAGAGAAATAATGGTGAATTTAATTAACTAAAATTTATAAGATCAAAGGTAGGAAACTAGGGATTCAGAGGATCCACTTGTAACAATTTGGAAAGCTACCTTACATGATTTAAGGACACAACTAGAACCAGAGTCTTATCCTATCCAATTGGTAAGAAGAGATTTGTCAGATTTCAGAACATCTCATGGTTCTAATCATCAATAGATAAGAGTGGTGAAGATTTGGAAGTAATCCCGTCACTTAACCATGCCCAGGAGACTATGGCAAACAACAACAATTTACCAATCTCACAGTCAATCATAAGAGAATTGTGAAAGTTTAGGAAGGGATCCATCACCCAGCCATGACCATGAGAAATGGTGAACAACAAGGCCTCCTAAGTTCACAATCTCATAATGAAAAGAACATACTCAAATTTATTGCAGATCTACTGTAATTTGAGTCACAATAAACCATTAAAAAACTAAAAGTATTCCTCAATAATCAAACTAGACTCCATTAGAGTTCAATAACCATGAATCAAAGCAAAGCTACTGTCCTAATTATGCTACAAGGTTCACCTCTTAGCCCTATCTAAGAGGTTTAGCCCATCACAGACATGGTTGACCAAAGACTCTTAGATTAACGAAACAACTAAAAAAAAAGGAGGGAAGAAAAGAAAGCTCTAGTGCTTCACACGTCCAAGCCTCCACGGCTGCTGTAACATCCTGAAAATCGGGGGTCAAGTATAAACCCGACTCCCGAGTTCCAGACCGTCACTTATGCAATAAAAATGATTATGATTCAATGTTGTTTGAGTCAAAGCATTCACATGAGTAAAAGTATACCAAAACTGCAATTCATACTCCAGATTCAATGATAAAAGCAAGCGGAAGATTAAAGGATATACATATCACTATATGGAAAACAAAATAGATCTCAACTGTCTCCAAAGTATGAATACATCTCTAAGTCTCATATACATGTAAATAAACAGAATCAAAATGTCAAAAATAGTCCCACTGAGAAGTCCCGCCAATCCAGGCCACCTAAGCAAAGCCGTCGTGGTACTGCATATATGAGAACTCGTCCTGGTCCTCATCATAATCCCGCTCTGCCTCCTGAATCGCTGCCTCACCTGCATCTAAGACAGGGTCTGGTGGGTGTTGCAAACACCATCCCGTAACGTGGGAGTGAGTAGCTAACTCAGTGGAATAATAGAGCAAAGATTAGCATGTTCTCAAATCAATCATGCGATAATATTAAAGCAGTAAATCAAACATTCCTAATACTTTATTAATGCAATATGACGTGACATGATGGATGCCCTCACCGACCATCTCCCTCATACCGCACCATCTTACGCCCGCGGCATGCTTTCTTCCCACAGTGCTCCACATCTTCCAAGCACATGCAATGTGATGGTGATATGATTACCGAGTTATTATTAGTCCATTCATACAACAGGATTGGGAAACTAAGGTACTTCCCTTATATCAATCCTAACATAGATCCTGTCTAGGGCCGTCACTCCTAGTAATCTCATACGATGTATATTTTGTAGGTCGCTGCAAGGGCTACCAGGGCTGTTGCTCGCACTCGTTGCACCGCTCCCCCATCACCTTATCAATACAGGTCTGCTGTACTCTCATTGCTACGGAAGGGTCGTCGCCTCCCGTAGACTCAGAATACGTTCACGGTCACTACAAAGGGCTCGTCGCCTGATCAGTGTAGGCCGACAACAAGAATATAGTGTCTCATACCACCATAATCTGATCACGAGTTGTAGGTGCTCACTGGTCACTACGGGGAGGTTTGTGGCCCCAGCGTAGGCCGACAGCTTGACCACGGTGTCCCATACCACCATGCCCGGCTCATGAGTCTTTATGGATCAAGGTACCATGGTTAATAGGGTTTACAATGGTAAGTTCAGTACCCTAAGTTAAAGCAGTTATGACTCATACAAGGTGAACATACAATGGCCAGTCGGATTACTTGACAGGCTCTACTAGCACGAGCGCATCTCAAGTCGAACGACATGAAGTGCATAAAACACCTTGTGTGGCCTAACCACTGCCGCCAATTCCAAAACACGACTCGCGTTCATCGACGCGTCGTTCGTGGCAAAGATAAGCCAACCACGAATTTACTCGGTTGCCGACTGCCTAGACTAGGTATAGTCCCAAACATTTATGAATTCACATCAGCAATCACATAAGAGTAATAGGAATGAAATACAACAATGTGAGCATGTTAATACATGTTATGACATACAACTTAAGTAAATCATCTAACACATGCATTTCATACATATAATGAAATCATGCATATAGCCAACATATAGGAAATCATTTACATCAGCATATTATTTGAGGATTCAATCTCAAACTAATTCATAACACCATTTAATTCAATACATACTAATACAAACATTTATACAAACACTTAGTCTACACACTTAAGTCTACATATAGTATGTCGACTCAAAGTGCGCATTTGGGCGAATCTCTTCACCAAAATGATTATGCATGCATTCCTAATATCCTAATGCGACAAGAAGCCATGTCAATCATATCAGCGAAATATGGATGAAAACAGTATTTCCTACAAATGACTAAAATGCCCTAAATCTCATATTTTTCGTCTGCTTACGAAATAGGAAACGGACAGCATGTTGTACATGTCAAATGGCATTATCGTCGATAATCTACTATTAAACGACATTGAAAGCATTGAAAACAGTCAATCAAAGCGTCTAGAATCCGCACCTTTTATCCTAGAAGTGTATTGATTCGAACGGAGCGCATACGCTTCGTCTACGTCAAACAGGCAACCTATTTCACAAGATGTATAAGCTACCATGCTAAGGAACCGATGGAACCTTAAATCAGCAAGTGTTTGGGGTCTTTTCTTACCTAGAAATGTGGCGAAATCGTCGGGAAAGTGATTGAGGTGCGTTGCTTAAGCATGTGCAACAGGTAGTGCAAGCAGCAGGAAGTTCTCTCCCACTCTCTCTCACAATCTCTCATCTTTTCTCTCACATCAGCTAGGGTTTCTAGAAAATTCGGATGGGTGAGAGAAGTGAGGGTTTAAGCCCCTTTTATAACCTAAAACATGCCCAAAACAGGCTTGGGAACAATGTTTACTTGATGCCTAACCAAATCGGGGCTGTTTCGGTCCAAAAAGACATTTCGGGAGGTACCCTGGCCGAACGCAATCAGACTTAAGCTCATGCACGTCGAATGTCGCTCACATCCCATTTTCAGACCAATAGTGTTCGTAGATCGCACGTGGCGGTCCAATTTCAGTTTAGCGGTCATCGCACGTAGATCAGGTCTACAAGTCTCATGATATGAAAGAGAAATTTTTCCTGATCCAAGGGTGTAATTTGGCTGAATTCTGACGGTCAGAACGCTTAATAATAACGTGCCAAGTCATATGCCAGATTTGAATTTCAAAATTCAAAATCTACCCTATTCTCACTCTCTTCACTCCAGGCTCAATGAAATAGTCTCTGAATATCGGTTGGAATTAATTTTCAAAATGATTGTCAAGTCCAGGTAGGCGGTTATAACGGTCTAAGATTGTAGGTATCGGACTTTCGACGCGCGGTATAGATCCAATACAAAGTTTCAAAGAGGTCCTGAGAACAAACCGGTTTAGAGTTTGATCAGAGATTTTAGAGTATTATAGCGTCATTGGTTCTACTCACTTTGGGTCTTGTAGAACATATTTAAAGTGATCAGGGACTATTTCCCAGCTACTCTAGCGTTGCGCTAGCTAACTTATACTTATTTTCCAAAGGAATTAATCTTACACGATTTCTAGTCGAGTTGGTACTCGAGTCCAAGTATGAATTTTTCCAGGGCATTACAGCTGCCCTCCCCCTTTTTTCTCTCCCTTTCTTCTCCTTTTATAAGGTTGGTAAGTCATTTAGAGTGGAAGAACCGACCTACTTATGCATATCCTTTCGCAGAAAGCGAACCGCACTCCCCGTCTTCCGCAGAAAAGAACGCAACAATATCTTGCGTTTGAATTGAATCCAGGATGCAAGATCATCCATTCCACTAAATCTAATAGCATAGGCACAGTCAAGATTCCCTTCTCTAACTTATGGACGGTCTGGATCACTGATCCTACCATGATCATGCTTGCCAAATAGTCCAGGACGTTTGGATTGATCGGACGCTCGACCTGCAAAAGAAAAGATGTTGTGATGATCGATGGACCTCACAGTCATATTTTCTGAGAAATCTGACCCGTTCATTGGATTCCTAGCAAAAAATCAGTTGAGGAGTAGTTTTTATCGGGTTTTGGTGCGTTCCATTGTATTCAACCAACTCACAGTTCATCCTGTGTTTAACGGTGGGAATCGCGTGATCACGTGCATGGGCCAAAAAGGTTAGCATGGCTAGGGACGTGGCCACCCCCTGGACCGACTGTATGGAATAGATCGTCCATCAGGATAAAAGATGGGGCCTACTAGCCAAAACCAGTGAAAAAGGGGACGTTTTGAATCTCTGTTTTAAAAAGAATCGGTCAGCGTGCAGTTAGCCGATTTCATGGGTTCGGTGCACATCGCACTCCCATATACTGTGTACATAGGTAACCCAAGGTGGGGAGCATCATGATATTCATGTGAAGTCCTCTCCGTCCATCTATTTTTCCAACTCATTAAAGGGGTTGAGACTAAATTTGAGGTAAATCCAGATATCAAGTGGGCCCCACTTAAGGATTTAAGGGGCTGATCTGTCTGTTGGGCCACTTCTACAGGGATCCGATAGCTCAAATTTGACATGTACAATTCATTTATAGTCCTCAGGCCATGAATGAAATTTTGAGCCAAACAGATGGTGGAAACCCTGTGATCTTTCATTCTGGACGACTTTCAGGCCACTTGAGCTTCAATTTCTGGATTTTCTTGGATCTCTAGTATGTAAATCCATCAATCTTGTTCCCCTTGAGTCTGTCCCTTGCCTTGGTGACATCAGAGCATTAAATCCAAGCTCCTAAACATACCTTGCAGCACAAACACGGTTAAATTGGGCCGTTAAACAGTACCATATTCATAAATCCAGGTAATAACCGGGGTTTAATATGCAATATTTGACCCTCAACACAACCCCCAACCAGCATCTTCTAGTCCTAAGCAAAGTATCTTATAGGACGATTTTTCTGAACCCGAGTGATTTTTGAAAAATTATCCAGATCCTAGAATTCTAAGATTCATGAATGTTAGGCATTACTTTCTCATGGACACAAGCGCACGATAAATTTTGTAGTCAAGTTCAAAGTATTAATCCATCAATTAGAAAAATTCTAAACATTGAGTTCCATGGGTGTATAGTGTAATCCTGACTTAAAATCATTAAAAGATTCAATCGTCAAGTTCCATAATAACATTAATGATCAAAAGAGCATTCAGGACAATCAAAACCTAAACCAGAACTTGCCTTACAGTTCTTCTTTCTTCTTCTTATTCTTCTTCTTCTTCTTCTTTTTTTAATTTAATTCTTCCAACTTTCGATTTTTCCATCGAGGGTGAGGGGAATCGAATCCGCACCTATAAGGAGCGAACCTATGGTGAAGATGGTACACCCAACACTTTCCTGAAGACAACTGTTTTTTTTAGCTAGGTATTCTTTTTCTTTCTTTCTTTCTTTCTTTCTTTTTTTCAAAAACTTTTTTTTTTCTATATTCTTCTTATTGAACATGATGGACAAATTCCCTAGGTTGGTTCCTTCAATGCTTAATGATCACCAAGTTACAATTCAATATCGAACTAAAACCATAATGTGCAAGCGAGATGTGTCTTGTGAAATCATGACTCAATCAATGTTTAAAACTTCTAATCATGGATTAACAATTCAAACCTAACCATGAAATCTAACAGATAACTGAATCTAGGAGTCATAAATTACCAACATTACTTATCTTGTAATTCTAAATCTAAGATGGCCGCCAAAATCATTTTGAATTCACAAGAAACTCCAGAAAAAAATTTAAAAGTTTTTAAAAAATTTTACAAATTTCTTCTTAAGACTAAGAAAACACTGATTAGGAAACCTAATCTCCCACCCCCAACCTAAAATCTACATTATCCTCAATGTAAAAGATATATGAGCATGCAATGCACATGGGACATTGAAAATAAATGAGAAGTGATGGGAAGATAGTACTTAGATAACGAATCGAGAGAGACTTTTCCATAGAGATCTCAGCATGAGAGTGGCTCGGCATAAGAGTGAAACTAAAAAAATCAAACTATCCTAAAACAATGTAGGAAGAAAATTAACCTATTGGCATAAAATCGTCTATCCTAGAACAACATAAAAAAAACTACCCTAGTCCTATGAAAGTAGGGAAGAACTACTGAGTCATGTCGTAAGGTTCCTCTTCCAACCAATATCTGCATAAATTTCTCAGTAAGTTTCTCAACAGGATCATCCAAAAGTCATTTTTGCAATAAGCTTGATGCCCTAGAGTATAAATGTCCAGAGAAACTTAATTACCTCAAAGAAAAATTATTGTTGATTCGCCTGGGGTATCCAAAGTATATATGATTCACCTGTGTCGAAAAAAGGTTCAGAGTTAGTATCCCATGGTGAATCAGAGACTACAAGTATATAAAATTTAGAAAGATTTTCAGGAAGTGATGTACCCTCAACACATTCCAAAGTGTCAGACTTCGGTTCAATTTTCAGCTCCTCCCTTAATGGTAAACATTCAGGATTTATGGAAGAAGGAGCTTCAGAGTAAGGGTTCTCTTGGTCAATGATGACTACCGAGATGTTGTCTTGTAAGGAATTCGTTATGTCTCTTATCATGGGATCATCATTATATTTGAAAGACTCCCACGTCTCTCGACCATTCCTTTGGACTGTCATCAAGATTGACTCTTCAAAAAATTGAACCATATGCTCATTAATGTAATTCAACTCTTCATTCCAAATTCCAGAGTTTTTCAAAAGCGAGTAAAGATCACTTTTCTCGCATTGTATTTCTAGATTGGGTTGTGGTTGGGATGAACGAGCTTCCTCTATCTTATCGAGGCGTGAATTAAGTACTTCCAACATTTTTCTAATTTTTGCAAGACACTCCATGTTATGTTAAAATGAATCCTCTTGGATCATTTCTGGTTGGATTTCAAAGGTAGGGGATCCAAGAGAATAATCATTACAACATGTTGTTGGTTCATCATCCCAGTTTTGATGTTTCCACTGGTTATAGTCATACTGATCATATATGGGAGAATATGATGTTGATAATAATCCTCATTCTCATAATTATGATTGTATACAAACTTATTAACTGATGGAACATAACGTTCTAGTCAACTCTCAATGTCAGTTCTCAATGGAGAAAAATCTTGAGGTATATATTAAATTCCAAAATCCTCAGGCATTCCCCAAAACTGCTTATCTATCTCAGCATAAACACGTACCCAAGCTTCTATGGTGAACCCTAATTTTGATTCTAATCCTAAAATAAAATAAAAGCAAAGTGCTACAATAATACAAAAAGTGAGAAGAGAAGTTAGAAAGGTGTTACCAAATTAGAAGTTCCTATGTTAAGATCCTGTAAAAAAAAAAAAAAAAAGTTAGTTTCTAGAAAATAGGACCTGATCTAAATAATAGAGAAAGTAAAGAAATTAGGACAAAGTTACAACTTTAAAAGATCTATCAAAATCCTACAAAGCATGAAAGTAGTTTAGTTTTTAAAAATCATATAGAACGAAAAACCTAAAATTATAGTTAGTAAAAATCTTAAACTAATTCTAAATCCAATTAATTTCAAAAAATCATAGCCATCAGTCCCCGGTAACGATGCCAAAAACTTGTTCACTCCCCAAGTATAGGGTTATGATGTAGTAATGAACTCGGTGAGACCGAAGTCAAATCCCAAGGGCTGAAAATTTGTACGCAATCAGAAACTAACCAGAACTAAAACTAAGCGAAGATGTAATCTAAATTAAGGAGAATTAAGAGAAACAATGCTGAATTTAATTAACTAAAATTTATAAAATCAAAGGTAGGAAACTAGGGATTCAGAGGATCCACTTGTAGCAATTTGGGAAGCTACCTTGCATGATTCAAGGACACAACTGGAATCAGAGTCCTATCCTATCCAATTGGTAAGAAGAGATTTGTCAGATGTCTGAACTTCTCATGGTTCTAATCATCAATAGATAAGAGTGGTGAAGATTTGGAAATGATCTCGTCACCTAACCATGCCCAGGAGACTATGACAAATAACAACAATTTACCAATCTCATAGCCAATCATAAGAGAATTGAGAATGTTTAGGAAAGATTCCATCACCCAACCATGCCCAGGAGACAATGGTGAACAACAGGGCCTCCTAAGTTCACAATCTCATAATGAAAAGAACATACTCAAAGCTATTGCAGATCTACTGTAATTTGAGTTACAATAAACCATTAAAAAACTAAAAGTATTCCTTAATAATTAAACTGAAATCCATAAGAGTTCAATAACCATGAATCAAAGCAAAGCTACCTTCCTAATCATGCTACAAGCTTCACCTCTTAGCCCTAGCTAAGAGGTTTAGCCCATCACAAACATGGTGGACCAAAGACTGTAAAATAAACAAAATAACTAAAGAAAAAGGAGGGAAGAAAAGAAAACTCTAGTGCTTCACATGTCCAAGCCTCAACGACTGCCCTCCCCTTTTTTTCTCTCCCTTTCTTCTCCTTTTATAATACTGGTAGGTTGGTTAAAGTAGAAGAACTGACCTACTTACACACATCCTTTCGCAGAAAGTGAACCACACTCCTTGTCTTCCACAGCAAAGAACATAACAACATCTTGTGTTTGAATTGAATTCGAGATGCAAGATCCTCCATTCCACTAAATCTAACAGCATAGGCACAATTAAGATTTCCTTCTTTGAATTATGGACGGTCTGGATCACTGATCCTACCATGATCAAGCTCGCCAAATAGTTTGGGACGTCTGGATTGATTGGACGCTTGACCTGTGAAGAAAAGACATTGTGATGATCGGTGGGCCTCATAGTGATGTTTTCTAAGAAATCTAACCCGTTCATTGGATTCCTGGCGAAAAATAAATCGAGGAGTGTTTTTTATCAGGTTTTGGTACGGTCCACTCTATTAAACCAACTCATCGTTCATCCTGTGTTTGACGGCGGGAATAGCATGATCGCGTGCGTGTGCCAAAAAGGTAAGCATGGATAGGGTCGTGGCCACCCCCTGGAGTGACTGGACGGATCCAATCATCCATCAAGACAATGGATGGGGCCTATGTCACACCCCAAACTCGGAAACCGGGCTCACAAAATTCTCGATCACCAAATCTGATACCGACAGCCTCCGTAGAACCCCATTCTCCGCTCCCAGCTCCCATTCGCCAAGTTCCGATCCTGGGATGCTACGAGGAGGATTTTCAAGATCAGTTTGAATTGTGATAAGCATAACCAAAGGCATAACCCACAAACAACAACCAAAAACTCCATTACATTTCCACTATGATAAAAAACTTTACAAGTACAATGAGCATAAAGAGAAATACAATGATGATGAACAAAAATCTCTAAAGTGATCTGCAAAGCGCTCCTACCTTAGCGCTGCTGTGCCCCAACGTCACCTGCACGCAACGGTCATGCATAAGCTTATAAAAAGCTTAAAGGGTGGTGAAAGTGTGTGTGCAAGGTAGTAATATGATCATGCAATATCAAAGTAATGCGAAATATGCAGATGGATCCATGAATACCGTTAGCTGTACCAAGGCTATGCGATGCAAAGCATGAATGATGTCGGTCATACCAGGGCTATGCGATGCAAGATGCAAGTCAAGCATACAATCCTCATCTAAGTCCATATATTAATACAGCTCAACTCTGGGATATCACCGGGGTCTAGTACACTCTAAACTAGATCACCGCCCCATCGTCCGCAATAAGGTAAGTGGAAGAGACCTCACTATCCGTCTGTCAATATCGGGCTCGACACGTCGATAGCAGACCCATTCCTCGAGCAGGTCAGACTCAGCCTAGCTTTTCTCCCTACTCTCGGGAGGGTAAGGCCTCACCCCCTTCCAACCGACCATGACACAGTGGAAAGCGCAACCGTATGGTGATCGACACTCGACGCTCTTGTACCCACTCGGTCTAAATGTTGGAGTAACCTCTTGGTACCATAAGGGTTTAGGGACTTTCACCCAGGGATATCTATAGCACTCCATGTAGAACAAGATTTTGAGTATCCAATCCTGTCAACCACGATACGTCTATGGAGGCTACGACCCTGATGTCGCTAGGACGTATAGTAACCATATCACACGATGCAAAATGCATGAATCACACTATCTAATCATGCAGCAATCCTGCGCGTATCGTGCACTCATGTAGGGCAACACCGCCCAATCGGGGTCCCATAAACCATCTGCCCGAAGGCATATGTTATGATCAGTCACTTCTCATATCAAGCATACATATGATGCGTATGATCATGAGTCATGAAACTATAGTAAACATGTTATAAAGTAATGCACTATTCTTGCAAAGCAGATGGGCTTAGACGGCTTATACACAACAAGTACGGGAGTAACAATGGGCCCTAAGGAGAGTCGTAATGTGGACATCCAACCAACATTACACTCGCAATATGGACGTCAAACCAACATTGCTCCCAAGGCACGATCGTCGTAAACATCGTTACATAATCCGTGTTGGGATCACACATTGCAATGGACCTAAGGTACATCCCATTGGGCCTTAAATACATCAAATGAGCCATATCATATGGGCTTTTTATTCATCAAATGGGCCACATAAATGGGCCGCACCAATGGGCCTTATATGCATTGTAATGGGTCATAACCCGTGGGCCTTAGATTGCATCAAATGGGCCTAATCTCATGAGTCTTATATGTAACAAATGGGCCACACCAATTGGGCCTCATATGTACATCAAATGGGCCTCAACCCATAGGCCTTAGTACATCTCAATGGGCCTTAACCCATGGGCCCCTAAAACATCAAGTGGGCTTAATCCCATGGGCCTTAGAATACATCAAAATGGGTCTAATCTCATGGGCCTTAGGACATATCAAATGGTCTAATCCCATGGGCCTTATACATAGATCAAAGTGGGCCTCAACCACAGGCCACAAATACATCGAATGGGCCTCACAACATGGGCCTTACATCTACATTAAAGTGGGCCCCAATGGACTACCACATACAAATCAAGATGGGCATCATCACATGCCAAGGTGGGGTCCACTTGAACTATGGATCTGGCTCATTCTTAGCCTCAAGTCCTAACATGAGCTTATAAAGTGGATGAACAGATTGGATGCAACACATGCATCAAGGAGGGTCCCACTGTCACTAGACAGTGTGTATAAAACACACTCACCAGGGTTCCACCGTCTGCTGGACGGTGGACTAAAACACATACACCACTGTGGGCTCCACGTGGGGCCCACCATAACATATATTTTTCCATCCAACCGGTTGGTAAGGTCACACGGACCTGGATGAAAGGGAAAAACCAATTTCATCTTGACCCAAAACTTCTGTAGCCCATAAAAAGAATTTTAATGGCAGAGGTTCAGTCACGCTGTTTCCTATGGTGTGGGCCACTTGAGATCTGGATCGACCTTATTTTTGGAGGGGACCCACCTCAGGGGGTGGTCCACCTCATGGATGAAGTGGATACAAAATATACATCATGGTGGGGCCCACGGCTAGAGCCGTGGGTGCCTGCCGTCAGCCTGCCCGAGCGCAGGCAGCGCCTGCTGCCTTCTGACAGCAGCAGTGTTGCCGCTTCCTTTCTTCTTCTCTCTTTTTTTTTGTTTTTCTGAGGAATTTCACATGTGGGGCCCACTCCTTAAAGATCTACTCTGTCCAATGTATTCTAGGGCTCAAAATACACTGAACAAGTCCAATGTTTGGTATTTTTAGCACGTAAATACAGCAAGGTGGGTCCTAATAGCTTTGAATGGTAAGAAACACATTTTTCTATGGTATGGCCCACCTGATTAACAGATCAGTCTCATTTTTCGGCTCAATGCCTAAAATGAGTTGGAAAATGGGATGAACGGCATGGATTTAATACATACATAAAGGTGGGGCCTATATTAGTGGCCCTTCCCAAGAGCTTAAACAAGCTCATATTTGTGTTTTCATTTCACGTCCAGGGACGTCCCTGGACATGGACGGTCTATGTAAAAATAATGGTGGGCCTTGCTCGGGTGGGCCACTGAATGATAAATGGTATAGATACAATACATATAAAGTGGGCCCCCACTTAAGGATCACTTGGATAAAATACATATTGTATGGTGGGGTCCATCCAAGTGGGCAGCACGGCCAAATCATCACATAAATATATATATATATATATATATATATATATATATATATATATATATATATATAAGAGAGAGAGAGAGTGGGACACGCTTGTGATGGAGGGCTCCACCACTATGAGCCCTCCCTTATAAGAAATCATACAACAAATGGATCCCTTTATACATGGGTTCATCAAAATCAGAAATCAATGATGGAGATCCTCTCCTCACTAATATGGACGGTCTAGATGACCTTTTAATGCAAGGAAATAAACATCATGATGGGGTCCATGGAGAATCGCCCTATCATGGAATGATTATGATGATCCTAGTGGGCCATTGACCACATTTTAGGGTCCCAAGTGAGATCCAAACCATTGATCGATTAGCCTCACTTGGCCCATCTCAAAAATATGAAAAACTACTATTATCTAGCACCCACCGTTCGATCTTCTTGCTCCTATGGGTTCCTTAGCACCTTAGCTTCGATTCCAATGGAGGAGATGAGGAATAGATGGCTAGGATGAGAGATCTTGGGATAAAAAGGTGGGCCACACTTGTGGCTCTCTTGGAGAGATGGGAGAGGCTCATACGTATGGGGTTTTGGTTGCTTGGAATGAGTTTGAAAATGAGAGAGAGAGAGAGAGAGAGAGAGAGAGAGAGACTTGTAAAGGGAAAGAGAGAGAGAGTGATGGGTGATGGAGTGATAGATGTGGTGGTGATGAGTGTGTAAGACTCTTTTTGACTTTTGTGGCCATTTGTGTAAGAAAAGTATGGGTGATGTAAGAACTTTTTAACTTTGGAGGCATTTTGTGTAAGAAAGGTATGGGCTTTGTAAGAATTTTTAGACTTTTGTGGCTTGCTTGTGAAAGGGTGAAAAGTGATGTGTACTTGACATGAGATGTGATGGGATTTGATTGATTAATGGGATTGATGTGACAAGTCGTAGAGATTCCCTTGGGTTTCACAACGCGCAGTATTTTTCTCGCACCGAACGCTGACCCATATCTCCAGACCAGGGTATCACCTCGGCGAGCGAGTCGTGGCATCAGAACCGCAGCGACGGCGTGGTCGCTATGGTAAAGGTCTTGGGTTGAGTCGATACGGGTTGACGACATACGAATTAGGGTCGCGCGCAAATATCGCTTAAGGGTCGAAGGTTGCCAGAATTCGACCGGTAAGACCGCGAAAGTCTATGGAACGGTACGGACTAAGATACAAGTCTTACACCTATTAGTCAAAACTGGTGAAACAGGGGACGTTTTTGAATCTCTATTTTAAAAAGAATCGGTCAGTGTGTTGTTGACCGATTTCATGGTTCGGTGCACATCGCACTCCCATGTACTGTGTACATAGGCAACCCAAGGTGGGGCTCATCGTGATGTTCATGCGAAATCCTCTCCATCCATCCATTTTTTTCATCTTATTTAAGGAGTTGAGACCAAATTTGAAGTAAATCCAGATATTAAGTGGGCCCCACTTAAGGATTTGGGGGCTAATTTGTCCGTTGGGCCACTTCTACAGGGATCCAATGGCTCAAATTTGACTTGTATTGTTCATTTATAGTCCTCAGGCCATATATGAAGTTTTGAGCTGAACAGATGGTGGAAATCCTGTGATCTTTCATTCTGAATGACTTTCAGGCCACTTGAGCTTCAGTTTCTCGATTTTCTCAAAACTCTGGCATGTAAATCTGTTGATCTTAGTCCTCTGGAGCCTGTCCCTTGCCTTGGTGACATCAGAGCATTAAATTCATGCTTTTAGCACCCTATTTCAGTCCAAGCTCCTAAACACACCTTGCAACACAAACACGGTTAAATTGGGCCTTTAAATAATACCATGTTCATAAATCCTGGAAATAATTGGGGTCTAATATGCAATATTTGACCCTCAACAATTTATAGCATTAAATGTTTAAAACCCAATAGGCATAAGGTGTGTATCTATAGAATTTTCACCCATAGCCGAATGTAAATCCACACACTAAGTCAAACAGTAACATCTCCAAGACCTTATCAGGTGATAATTAAGGAAAATCTTGTATAAGCCATTTTTATTTTTATTTTTTTGAAAGATAAATTGTATTAAAGAAGAAAAATAGAAAAAAAAAAATAAGAACAAAGGAGGCCGTTAAGGTAGAAGAAACAAACTAAGCCTCAAGGAAGGCTAGATCTACATTAAACCCATCTATATGGAAGCCCATTCAGCGATTAGACACTTCACAAAAGAGGTCACTAAGTGAGAAGGCTTCAATTCGTTGCGGAAGCACTGGTTGTTTCTTTTTGTCCAAACAGCCCACCAAATTGCCAAAATCGCTATCCGCCAAAGCCGAGATTTTGATTTTCCTAATCTTAGACCGTAAATCTTATATAAGCCATTTCAATGGTAAATTATTGAATATCAAAGCTACAGAAGGGCAAGCAGGGCTAATTCTAATGATCAACCTAACAGGAAGTCATTTTTAATAGGTCAAGATATATGGGCTTCCAATCCGAATAAATGGATCAAATGTAGGGCAGGACAAGAGAATGCACTTTTATGGCACTCTTCCCAATCCCAAAAAATGGTTGTATTCAGTTTCTTCAAATGACCAATGTCATATTGATATAGAATTCTTTTGTCAATATGACTAGGAGAAAATTTTATGAGAAATACAAATAAGGTTCATGCTTACCACCTACCTTAAAGACCAACATGTGTCAGCCAATACATGTTCAAGCAAACATAAATACATGCACCATAGCCCATTTTTTTCCTTTCTAACGCATCATGTTGCACATGGGTTCAGTTTGAGCTTAAAATCTCAACCAAAGTACCATGAGAGACATCACTTTCTTGTGGTCACAAAACATCATTTTTTTCACTCTTTCAAGGTCCCATTCAAATAATCCTAGCCATTCAATTTGGCCCCTATTAAAGGTGTAACACTACTTGTGGATGCTGCATCTAATCTATGATCCAAGAACAATGTGATCCTTACTATGTTGATTTCCTACCACAAAAATGGGACCATGCTGCTCATCACGCCCTATCTATTGTTGACTATGAGAATATATATATATATATATATATATAGGCAAAAATTCTGGCCTATCCATGTATGGAAATGTGTGTGTGTGTGTGAACATTTCCAAACATGGATAGGCCAGAAGTTTTGCCCTAGACTCTCCATAATTCGGTTGCACCTTGTTCTTAGTTCCTATGATCCACTCATTTGTCATTAAAATGATGGTGACTTATGCACCATTCACATTACATAGTTGTACGAGTGATGTAGACCGTCCAAATTACTAACCTAGTAGTGGATTGCTAATATCATTCACCAATTTGATTATCCAGGATCAGTTCACACTATTGGATGGATCTAATTTAAAGATCAAGACCATTCATCTAATTTAAATATTTGCACTCTCTCAATAGCCATATAATCCCTCTAAAAAAGTAGATGAAAACTTCAATAAAGAGAGAGAGAGAGAGACGAACTTGTCGGATGGGACACGTATCGGGCCAAATGTATCTTCTCCTCCCTACTGGATTTCTTAAAGAGTCTTACAAGACTAACTACCAAATTTCTGTGACAGAGGCCGAAAATCCTACAGGACTTGTGTCTTTTGCTAGGAAAGTTTGTCGAAGAGAGAGAGAGAGAGAGAGAGAGAGAGAGAGAGAGAGAACTTGAGAGATCAGATCTTCTTCATGGCTAGTGAAGGATTAATGAGGTGCGTCTATGAAGCATCCATCGCAGGACAGGACATGGAGATCGATGGAGGAAATCTAAGGGGCCATTTGAATGTGGGCGCTCGATGGAGAATTTCTTGATGGAAGATGAAAGAGGGAAAAGAGGGGCGCTCGATGGATTTGGGATGGAATTGGAAATCCTCTTTCAAGTAAGATAAAAATTTGAAATCCAAATGTTGTGAGTTTTCCACTAAATAATAACACAAACTCTATTAATGGTCGTACATGCATGGGACCAATTTCTGGATGGTTAAGATTGTATTATATAATAAAAATGTATAAATATTTACCATTTACGACTAGATCGATTATTTGGACGGTCTGGATAACTCTATATCTTAGCCACTATTGTTATGAATAAGTCACCACTATTTTACATTAAATACAAAACTTACAGTGAAAAAAAAATGAAAACGGTAAATTAAGCTTTGGACTAGTATGGCTCTGTGGGCCCCACCATGATTGATTTGTTTCATCCATGTTGTCCATCCATTTCTCAACATAATTTTATCATCAATCCCAAAAAAATGAGCCTTAACTAAATCTTAGGTGGACCACACAATGCGAAAACAATAGTGATTGGGTGGTGTACCACACACCAGCTATATAGCTGCTGTATTGATGTCGGAAAGTTCTGTGGGTCCCATCATAATGTATGTGTCATATCCAAACCGTCCATCCATCTGGCAAGCTCGTCTTAAGGCCTGAGACTGAAAATAAGACAGTTATAAAGATAAAATGGACCACACTATGAAAAGCAATGAGGGATTGAACTTCTACCATTGAAACCTTCTTGGGATCATAGAAGTTTTGGATCAACATGAAATTTGTTTTTACTCTTCATACACATATATGTGACCATATGAACAAATTGGATGTTAAATAAATGTTATGGTGGGCCTACAAATTTTTTAACGGTGAAAATCATTATCTCCACTACTATTTTTGGTGCGGTCCATTTGAACTTTGGATATAATTCATATTTGGTTAATGATCTCAAATGATCTCAAAAATTTATTACTAACTTGCAGTGTATTGGAATATTAAGTACGGCCTTAAAGAACTCAACATATTAGAGCTTTACCAAGCCTACATGTTGTGTATAATAATGATAATGCACACACGCCACCACATGTGTTGACTTGGTACAAGATCTAGTCCATTCATTAGAGATGTAGGTATGGACAATCTATGGTGGATCCCATCAAATCAACACAGTTGATCACTAAGCAATGGGCCCCACTTGTACAAGTCAAAAATCCAAACTTGAACCATCTTGTCCAGTGACTCATTAGGTGGACCCGGCCCATTTCCACCCCTAACTGGAGACCTGGTAAGTCATACTTCAAGGCAATAAAATTCTTTAATGAGGTTATAGGGACCGTTAATTTAGTGGCCACTATGCCAAACACATCTTCAACCTACAAACAAAAAACCATGGAGGGGCCCAAAATCGGTTTAGCCCAAAGATCAAGTCCTGTCATATCAACAATTGCAAAATAGACTTTTAACATCGGATCCTATGCAACTGAGGCAAAAAAGTAGACTATTAGCCTCGGTTCTCAATTGAAGCTAAAAAGTAGACTTTTGACCTCAGTTCTTATGCAACTGAGGCTAAAAAGTAGACTTTTGGCCTCGGTTCCTATGCAACTGAGGCACACCGTACTATTTATTTGACATCCAATCTATTGATTAGGTCATACAGACCTAGATGAAGGGAAAAAACAAAGATCAGCTTCATCCAAAACTTTTATGGCCCCTAAAAATATTTTAATGGTTGACATTCATTCAACACTGTTTCTTGTAATGTGGTCCACTTTAGAGTGGGATATGCCTCATTTTTTTGTCTCATATCATAAAATGGTATAGAAAAATATATTGTCACGTCTCAAACTAGGAAATCGGATTCACAGGAATTCTGATCGCGTAATTCGGTGCCGACAGCCTCCGTAGTGCCCCATTCTCGACTCCTGGCAAACATACGCCAGATTCCAATCCTGGGATCCTACAAGGAGAATTTTCAGAATAATTTTTTTTTTTAATGGAGCATAACCACAAGCATAACCAAGTCATAAAACAACATCACCACATATCCACTATATCAAAAACTTTAAGTACAATACGAAAAGGGAAATATAAGGTGATTAAAAGCTCCAAAATGGCCTGATACGTGCTCCTGCCTCAGCGCTGCTGCTGTCCAAGGCTACCTGCACACAACGGTCGTGCATAAGCTTACAAAAGCTTAGAGGGTGGTGTAAGTGTATGCGTAAGTCAAGTGTCAAGTATATAATATCAGAGTAATGCAAAAATATGCGGTTAGTCCATGAATAAAATCAACCGTACTAAGCCTATGTGATACAAGACATGAATGCTATCGGCCATACTAAGGCCATGCGATGCGAGACATGAATGCCATCAGCCACACCGATGTAATGCGAAGCTTACATAGCCGAATGTCATATGTGAAATGTAATCCAAGCAAGTCGGTACTCATCAAGTACACATATTAGTATAGTTCCTCTCTGGATATCACCGGGGTCTAATACACTTCGCAATGACTACCTCCTCCCTAGCTGCACAGTCAAGCAAGAGGAATAGACCTCCCTATCCGCTTGACTAGTAGTCTGCCAATATCTACCCGGCTTGTCGATAGTGGACTCATTTCTGAGCTGGTTAAACTCAGCCTAGCTTATAGCCCCCTCACTTAGGCGGATAAAGCCACACCCCCTTCCAACCGACCACGACACAGTGGGAGACAAGGTCTACTGGTATTCGATACTCGGGCGCTCGTGTATCCACTCGGTCTAGACGTTGGAGCACTCCTGGTACCAAAAAGGTTTTGGGACTTTCACCCAAGGATATCCTAAGTTCTCACAGTGCTAGAACTAAGTATTTTTGATATTCGATACGGCCATCCATAATATACCTGTGGAGCCATGGCCCTGATGTCGCTAGGGCGTGCAGTGATCAAGTCACACATATGCGAGATGCATGAATCACATCGTACAGTCATCCAGCAATCCTGCGCGTACAGCGCGATAATGTGGGGCACTCCATCTCATAAGGAGTCCCGTAAATGGTCTTCCCAATGACATATGCTATGATTAGTCACTACTCATATCAAGCATATATATGATGCGTATGGGCATGAATCATGGAGTTATACTAAGCATGTTATACAGTGATGAACTATCAACAAGTATGAGCCTATCAATGGGCCCTAGGGAGAGTCGTAATGCGGACATTTAACCAACATTATACTTACAATGTGGACGTCAAACCAACATTGCTCCCAAGGTTCGGCCTGCCATAAATATCATACACAAACCATGGAGAAATCGTACATTGCAATGGACTCTAAGGACAACCCATTGGGCCTTGACCCATGGTCCTTAAATACATCAAATAGGCCACATCATACGGGCCTTATATATGTCAAATAGGCCTAATCCCATGGGCCTTGGAATGCATCACAATGGGCCTTGCAATATGGGTTTTAGATATATCAAAGTGGGCCTCAACAACGGGCCACAAATACATCGAATAGGCCTAATCACAAGGGCCTTATATTCATCAAATGGGCCTAATCCCATGGCCTTACATATATTAAATGGGCCACACTAATTAGGCCCCATGCATACCAAATGGGCCATACACAAGATAAGTGGTGATAATGATTTCCACCATTTAAAATTCCTAAGGCCCACCATAACATATATTTCCCATCCAACCTATTTTTAAATTAATATAGTGATAGATGAAGTGAGAAATAATTATTAACTTAATGGAAAGTTACTATGGCCCTTAGAGATTTTTAAACGGTAGGCGTCATTGACCACTACTCATATAGTGGGGTTCACTTGAACTTAATACCTGACTTCTTTTTACTCTCAAGTCTCAAGGTGAGCTTCAAATGGTTGAACGGCTTGAATGCAACACATTCATCATGGTGGGTCCCACTGTCCAAACAGTGGACAGTGTGGTAAAACACATAAATCAAGGGGCTTCCACCGTCCACAACAGTGGACGGTGTGGTTAAACACATACATCATGGTGGCTCCCACCGTCCGCCTGGACGGTGTGTATAAAACACACATATCATTGTGGGTCCCACGTGGGTATGCCATCCCACGAAAATATTGAATATATATTTATATACTATATAATATATTATATTATATGTATATATATAAGAAGGTGGGGTGTTTAGATCCACCATCCAGACCTATCTGGACGGTACAGATCACGTATACTAAAGGTGGGTCCACGTGGTGTGGCCCACCATATATATATATATATATATATATATATATATATATATATATATATATATATATATATATATATATATATATATATATTATAATATATATATTATATTATATAAAATTATATATATCATACACGTATATACGTGTGAGAGAGAGAGAGAGAGTGAGGGACGTCAGCCTCCAGCGTCCAGAGACGCTGGACGATCAGCTAATGAAACACATACATCACTGTGGGTCCCACGTGGGGCCCACTATAACATTTATTTTACATCCAAACTGTTGAGAGGGTCACACAGACCTGGGTGAGAAGGAAACATAAATTTCATCTTGATCCAAAACTCTTGAGGCCCATAAATGAGTTTCAATGATAGACGCTCAATCAACACTGTTTCCTATGATGTGGGCCATTCGAGTCTCAGATTAGGCTGATCTTGGGAGGGGAAACTGTCCAAACAGGGGGCCACCTAATGCACGGTTTGGATGTCCAAAACACATCAGTGTGGGGCCCACAGCTGGGACCGTGGGTCCCTGCCCATTTCACATCCAGCGCACAGGCGCTGCTTGCATGTCACTGCAGCAACAACGCTACTACCTCTTTTTTTTAAAAAAAAATAGTTTTTCCAAGATTTATCATATGTGGGGCCCACATCAGGTGGATCCACACCACTCATTGAATTCTATGGCTCGAGACAGACTAAACGAGTCCAATGTGCGAGATGTTTTGGCAAGTAAAAAAATTTAAAGCGGCCCTTAATGAGTTTTTAATGGCAAAAATCACCATTTTCTATGCTATGACCCGCCAGAACATTGGATTAACTTCACATTTTGGCTCAACGCTTAAAATGGACTGAGGAATGGAATGGACAACATGGATTGAATTTACACATCAAGGTGGGGCTTGAATGAGTGGCCCTCCCCAAAAGCTAAGAAACAAAGATTTTAAAATAATTTTTGTTGTTCGTCAGTACACCCACTGACAATGTATACTCCATTAACGTCCAGCATCCCCTGGACACTGGATGGTTTTGGGATACAACACATATTAAGGTGGGCCTCACCATCAGACGTGTTGTCCAGGTGGGCCACCTTATGCACAGATGGTGTGTGTGCAACATATATATAAAGTGGGCCCCACCTATAAATGGTTTAGATAAAATACATGTTTCATGGTGGGGTCCATCTGGGTGGGCCACACGGCCACATCATCATAAGAAAATGAAGGAGAGAAGGAGATAGAAAGAGAAAAATACGCGATGATGGAGGGACCCTGACACTATGGGCCCTCCCTTTCAAGCATCCAATCGTACATCAAGTGGGTCTCATTGCATGTGGGCCCACCATATCAAAGATCAACGGTGGAGATCACTTCTCCACCAAGATGTAAGGTCTAGATGACCCCTTTTTAGACTAGAAAGTAAACATCATGATGGGGTCCATGGAGAATGGCCTCATCATGGAATGATAATAAAAAATTAAGGTGGGCCATCCGCCACATATAGGGTCCCAAGTGAGATCCATACCATCAATCGGTAGGCCTCACTTGACCCACCATAAAATCATGAAAACTAGCCTATAGAAGCACCCACCACTTGATCTTCTCGGTCCGTTGGAAAGCCACTCTCCTTATGCTTCACTTTGATGGTGGAGATGAGAAATGGATGGCTAGGATGATGGGTTTTGGAGTGGGAAGTGGGCCACCAAAATCACTTTTCTCTCATGAAAATGCATGGACGTGGGAGCCTCTTGCTTGGCTTGGAAAATATTGAGAAATGAGAGAGAGAGAGATGGGATGTAAGGAGTGATGGAGTGATGGGAAGCGAGTGATGGGTGAGGTGAGAGGTTGGTTGACTTTGGGGTTTGCTTGACTTGTGGAGAAAGAAAGCATGGGTGCTTTATACTTGACATGAGAGGTGATTGATGGGATTGATTTGACATGTTGTAGAGATTCTCTTGGGATTTATAATGCACGGTTTTTTTCCTTGAACTGAACGCGGGCCCACATCTCTTCGACTGGGTATTAGATCAGTGCGTGAGTTGCGGCGTTGGAACCGCGGCGATGGTGTGGTCGCAATGATAGAAGTCTCGTATTAAGCTGACTCAAATGTACAAGTTATGACTTACGGTCGTGTGCAAACGTCGATTACAGGTTGCGGATTGGCAGGATTTGACGGGAAGGATCGCGGGAGTCGACGGAACAGTACGGTCTAGGATACGGATCTTACATATATGGACGGCATGGATGAAATACATACATCATGGTGGGGCCCACAGAGCATCGACCACTAGCCAATGGCTGGTGGTAGGGGTAGTAGCCAATCTGTTTTCGCAAGACTTCTAATGAAGTGACGTCACTAGTTATATGGGTTCCACCATGATGTGTGTTTTATATCCACACCGTCCATCAATTCAGAGATATGTATGAATTGTATCCACACTGTCCATCCATTTTTTCATATCATTTTAGATTATAGTAGATTATATAAAAAAAATGCATGTCTACATATCAAGTGGACCACACCACAGGAAATGGTGCTAAGGATGGCCACCATTGAAACTTTTTAAGGTCCACCATATTATTTATTTTCCATCCAACCTATCGATATGGTCATATACACTTGGATGAAGTGAAAAAGTAAATATCATCTTAATCAAAAACTTTTGTGGCCCCCAAGGAATTTTCAATGGTAGGAATTGAATCCCCACTTTGTGGTCCATTTGAGCCTTGGATCTTCGTTATTTTTGGGGTCATACTCCAAAGTGATATGTATATGGATGGACAATGTGGATAGATGTAACGCCCTAAAAAAATCCGTACTTGGACTCGAGTACCAACTATACCAGAAATCGCGTAGGATTAATTCCTTTGGAAAATAAGTGTAAGTTAGCTAGCGCAACGCTAGAGTAGCTAGGAAATAGTCCCTGATCACTTTAAATACGTTCTACAAGACCCAAAGCGAGTAGAAACAATGACGCTATAATACACTAAAACCTCGGATCAAACTCTAAACTGGTTTGTTCTCAGGACCTCTTTGAAACTTTGTGTTGGATCTAGACCGCGCGTCGAAAGTCCGATACCTACAATCTTAGACCGTTATAACCGCCTAGATGGACTTGAAAATTATTTCAAAAATCAGGTCCAACCGACATTTAGAGGCTATTTCATTGAGCCTAGAGTGAAGAGAGTGAGAATAGGGCTAGATTTGGAATTTGAAATTCAAATCTGGCACATGACTTGGCGCGTTATTATTAAGTGTTCTGACCATCAGAATTCAACCAAATTACACCCTTGGATCAGGAAAAATTTCTATTTCATATCACGAGACTTGTATACCTGATCTACGTGCGATGACCGCTAAACTAAAACTGGACCGCCACGTGCGATCTACGAACACTACTGGTCTGAAAATGAGATGTGAGCGACATCCGACATGCATGAGCTTAAGTCCAATCGCGTTTGGCCAGGGGACCTCCAGAAATGTCTTTTTGGATCGAAACAGCCCCGATTTGATTAGGCATCAAGTAAACATTGTTCCCAAGCCTGTTTTGGGCATGTTTTATGTTATAAAAGGGCCTTAAACCCTCACTTCTCTCACCCATCCGAATTTGCTAGAAACCCTAGCTGGTGTGAGAGAAAAGGTGAGAGATTGTGAGAGAGAGTGGGAGAGAATTTCCTACTGCTTGCACTACCTGTTGCACGTGCTTAAGCAATGCACTTCAATCACTTTTCCGGTGATTTCGCCGCATTTCTAGGTAAGAAAAGACTCCAAACACTTGTTGATTTAAGGTTCCGTCAGTTCCTTAGCATGGTAGCTTATACATCTTGTGAAATAGGTTCCCGGTTCGCCATAGACGAAGCGTATACGCTCCGTTCGAATCAATACACTTTAGGATAAAAGGTGCGGATTCTAGACGATTTGATTGACTGTTTTCAACGCTTTCAATGTCATTTAATAGTAGATTATCGACGGCAACGCCATTTGACATGTACAATATGCTGTCTGTTTCCTGTTTCGTAAGTAGACGAAAAATATGAGATTTAGGGCATTTTAGTCATTTGTAGAAAATACTGTTTTCATCCATATTTTGCTTATATGATTGACATGGCTTCTTGTCACATTAGGATATTAGGAATGCATGCATAATCAGTTTGGCGAAGAGATTCGCCCAAATGCGCACTTTGAGTCGACATACTATATGTAGACTTAAGTGTGTAGACTAAGTGTTTGTATAAATGTTTGTACTAGTATGTATTGAAGTAAATGGTGTTATGAATTAGTTTGAGATTGAATTCTCAAATAATATGCTGATGTAAATGATTTCCTACATGTTGGCTATATGCATGATTTCATTATATGTATGAAGTGCATGTGTTAGATGATTTACTTAAGTTGTATGTTATAACATGTGTTAACATGCTTACATTGTTGTATTTCATTTCCACTACTCTTATATGATTGCTGATGTGAATTCATAAATGTTTGGGACTATACCTAGTCCAGGCAGTCAAAAACCGAGTAAATTCGTGGTTGGCTTATCTTTGCCACGAACGACGCGTCGATGAACGCGAGTCGTGTTTTGGAGTTGGCGGCAGTGATTAGGCCACACGAGGTATTTTATGCACTTCATGTCGTTCGACTTGAGATGCGCTCGTGCTAGTCGAGCCCGTCAAGTAACCCGACTGGCCATTGTATGTTCACCTTGTATGAGTCATAACTGCTTGAACCTAGGGTACTGAACTTACCATTGTAAACCCTATTAACCATGGTACCTTGATCCATAAAGACTCATGAGCCGAGCATGGTGGTATGGGACACCGTGGTCGAGCTGTCGGCCTACGCTGGGGCCACAAACCTCCCCGTAGTGACCAGTGAGCACCTATGACTCGTGAGCAGATTATGGTGGTATGGGACATTATATTCTTGCTATCGGCCTACACTGATCAGGCGACGAGCCCTTTGTAGTGACCGCGAGCGTATTCTGAGTCTACGGGAGGCGACGACCCTTCCGTAGCAATGAGGGTACAGTAGGCCTGTATTGATAAGGTGATGGGGGAGCGGTGCAACGAGTGCGAGAAACAACCCTGACAGCCCTTACAGCGACCTACAAAATATACATCGTATGAGATTACTATGAGTGACGACCCTAGACAGGATCTGTGTTGGGATTGATATAAGGGAAGTACCTTAGTTTCCCAATCATGCTGTATGAAAAGGACTAATAATAACTCGGTAATCATATCATCATCACATTGCATGTGCTTGGAAGAAGTGGAGCACTGTGGGAAGAAAGCATGCCGCGGGCGTAAGATGGTGCCGTATGAGGGAGATGGTCGGTGAGGGCATCCATCATGTCACATCATATTGCATTAATAACAGTATTAGGAATGTTTGTGTAACGCCCGTGAAAAATCCGCACTTGGGCTCGAGTACCAACTCGACTTGAAATCGCGTAGAAATAAATTCCATGGAAATTAAGCGTAAGTTAGCTAGCGCAACGCTAGAGTAGCTGGGAAATAGTCCCTGATCACTTTAAATACGTTCTACAAGACCAAATCGAGTAGAACAAACGACTCTACAACACTCTATAACCTCGGATCAAACTCTAAGCAGGTTTGTCCTCTGGACCACGTTGAACTTTTGTATTGGATTTAGACCGCGCGTCGAAGGTCCGATACCTCCTATCTTAGACCGTTAGAACCGCCCAGCTGGACTTGACAATCATCTCGAAAATCAAGTCAAACCGATAATCACAGACTATTTCGTTGAACCCGGACTGACGCGACCGCGAATAGGGACGGATTTGGAATTTCAAATTCAAATCTGGCACACGACTTGACATGTCAGTATTAAGCGTTCTGACCGTCAGAATTCATCCAGATTACACCCTCGGATCAGGAAAAATTTCTATTTATTATCATGAGACTTTCAGCCCTGATCTATGTGCGATGACCGCTGAACTGAAACTGGTCCGCCACGTGCGATCTGCGAACCCTGCCAGATTTAGGGCGTGTTAGCTAACGTATTTCATAAATCAGGTTCTCCTACTGCCATAGACGAAGCGTACACGCTCCGTTCAAAATCACGCTTCCGTAAGAGACTAGGTGAGGATTTTAGACGCTTTGATTGACAGTTTACAACGCTTTCAATGTCGCTTAATAGTAGATTATCGACGGCATCGCTGTTTGACATGTACAACATGCTCTCCGTTTCCTGTTTCGTAAATTAACGAAGAATATGAGATTTAGGGCATTTTAGTCATTTGTAGGAAGTACGGTCTACATTCATATTTTGCTGACGTGATTGACATGGTTTGTTGTCGTATTAGGGAGTTAGGAATGCTTGTATAATTAGTTTGGCGAAGAGATTCGCCTAGTTGCGCACTTTGGGTCGACATACCATATGTAGACTTAAGTGTGTAGTGTATGGGTTTGTATAAATGTTTGTATTAGTATGTATTGAATTGAATGATGTTATGAGATAGTTTTTGATTGATTCTTCAATTAATATGCTGGCCTAAATGATTTTCTACATGTTGACTATATGCATGATTTCATTATATGCATGGAATATGTGCGTTGGAAGATTTGCTTAAGTTGAATGTTATAACATGTGTTAACATGCTCACATGATTGTATTTCGATTTCAATACTCTCACTTAGATTGCTGATGTGATTCCATAAATGTTTGGGATTAGACTTAGTCCAGACAGTCGGTAACCGAGCGAATTCGTGGCTGACTGGTCATAGCCACGAACGACGCGTCGATGAACGTGATTCGTGTTTAGAGTTGGCGGCAGTGGTTAGGCCACGCGAAGTGTTTTACGCACTTCATGTCGTTCGACTTGAGATGCGATCACGCTAGTCGAGCCCGTCAAGTAACCCGACTGGCCGATGTATGTTCACCTTGTATGTGTCATAACTGCTTGAACCTAGGGTACTGAACTTACCATTGTAAACCCTGTTAACCATGGTACCTTGATCCACTAAGACTCATGAGCCGGGCATGGTGGTATGGGACACCGTGGTCGAGCTGTCGGCCTACGCTGGGGCCACAAATCTCCCCGTAGTGACCAGTGAGCACCTAGACTCGTGAGCAGATTATGGTGGTAGGGGACACTATATTCTAGCTGTCGGCCTACACTGATCAGGCGACGAGCCCTTTGTAGTGACCGCGAGCATATTCTTAGTCCACGGGAGGCGACGACCCTTCTGTTGCAGTAGAGTACGGTAGGCCTGTATTGATAAGGTGATGGGGGAGCGGTGCAACGAGTGCGAGCAACAGCCCTGGCAGCCCTTGCAGTGGACCTATGAAATATACATCGTATGAAATTACTAGGAGTGACGACCCTAGACAGGATCTGTGTTGGGATTGATACGAGGGAAGTACCTTAGTTTCCCAATCCTGCTGTTTGAATGGACTAATAACAACTTGAAATTCATATCACCATAGCATTGCATGTGCCTGGAAGATGTGGAGCACTCTAGGGAGTGTGGCATGCCGCGGTCGTAAGATGTTGCCGCATGAGGGTGATCGTCGGTGAGGGCATACATCACGTCATATCATATTGCATTAACAACAGTATTAGGATTGTCTGATTTACTGCTTTACTATTATCGCGTGATTGAATTGTGAACATGCTAATCTTTGCTCTATGATTCCACTGAGTTGATCACTCATTCCCACATTACGGGATGGTGTTTGCAACACCCACCAGACCCTGTTGTAGATGCAGGTGAGGCCGAGATCCAGGAGGTGGAGCCAGAGATCGACGAGGACCAGGATGAGTTCTCGTATATGCATTATCACGACGGCTTCCCGTAGGCGACCTGGATCGAGGGAGCATCAGTGGGACTTTCCTTTTTTGAACATTATTCTTTTGTTATGTATATGTATATGAGACTCAGCGATGTAGTCATACTTTGGAGACAGATGAGATTACTTTATTTTTCCATACAGTGATATATACATTGTTTAGTCTTCCGCTTGCTTTTATCACTGGATCTGAAGTATGAATTGCAGTTTTGGTATACTTTTACTCATGTGAATGCTTTAAATCAGACAACATTGAATCATAACCATTTTTGTTGCATAAGTGACGGTCTGGAACTCGGGAGTTGAGTTTATACACGACCCCCGATTTTCAGGGTGTTACAAGTTGGTATCAGAGCATGAATGAGAGTATATTGGGCCTGGGTTATGGTCTTGCGACGTACGCTGTCGCTTCCTTTGACTTAGGTGGGTGCGAGAAGGGTCTAGAAACACTTCTAGGATTGCAGATTCGCCGATAGGTGAAGTCTATTAGGATCGATCGCAAGATCGAGTCTGTAACGTATCTCGGGTCGCGTAAAGCAACCCGAATCACTTCTAAGCTTTAAGAAGTCGGGTGAAGACGTCCTATGAGCGGTTTTAAACCGAAAAAGTAAATCCTTGGGCCGTGGGATGACCACGACTCCTGTAATCAATCGTCAGGGCTTAAAAAAAAAAAAAAAACCGTTTCATCAAAAATCTTCAGAATTCCTCCTCTAAACACTCTGATCTTCGTTTCTTTCTTATCCATTTCATGTTAGGCATCAAACCTAATGTGAAAATAACACAAATTATTACTTTCACAAAATTTTATAGTGAATAGTAAAATTTCATGAATAATGGCCATAAGGCCATTCTAACTTCACTTTCTTTAGCAAATAAGGATCTATATAGATGTACTGGCTCCTTCTACCCCAAATTCATATGCTGCATCATATAGTTTGGTATTTGGAATTGCGATGTGGTCCTGGAAAGCTCTGAACACATATTTGGGCTCATACAGATCAAAATACAATGAACTAAGGGGTGGGCCATATATTTTTGGAACCCCTGGACCATGGGGGACCAGACCCATGTGGTCCCACCAGCCAACTTGGAGGTTGGCCGGCGATGCATCGCTGACCGGTGGGGTCCGTTTGCCGTGATTTTTGGGCGCACGCCCTTAAATGGCACGTGCATCATCCCTATATAACTCCCATCTCACGAAAACCCCCAAAACATACCCCTCCTTCACAAACAGCCCTCCTCATAGCCCTATTTTCGATTTTCAGCAACCACCTCCAAACCCCGGCGTCCCAAATCACTCCTAGGTCCCTCCTTGGCCAAAACCGACCACCACCCATCACTTATTGGGAGTTGGAAGCCCCTCTTCTTGAAGATCTCACCATTTGGAGCTCCAAAAATCCCCAAATAGAGCTAAAATCGTGGGGTGCTCCATTCTACTTTTTTATTTGTATTTCTCCCTGAAAGTACAGCCTTTGGAAGCTTAAAGCATCCCTCTACGATGCCTAGATTTCCTTTTCTCAGATTGGGCAGCCATTTCTCCGCATTTTCGGCGTTTTCCATGGCTTTTGTGGAAGCCATTTTGGGTCTTTTGTCACTCTCATCCATCCTGTCTTTGATGGGTAAGAGGAAAACCATGACAGAAGAGGCTGGGCCGAGCCGCCCTGCTCGATCGAGAAGACCGCGGGGTGGTGCCGCAAGTTCAAGCACCGCCGCAGGTCCAGCTGTAGTCCTGGAGTGCCGTACAAAGCGGGATTTAGATCCCCATGCACACCTTGGACGAACAATTTTATCAGAGATGCCTCATGGCCAATACACTGATCGTAAAGTGTTATTTGAGGCGGACGTAGATGGACGATTGTTCGGCGAGTATCTGTTGTTCGAACGCATTGAAGCTGCGCACTGGGGTCCGATCTTTGAAGCTCGCGCTCGTGCTAATGTGAGCACCGTTCGTGCCTTCTATGCTAGCATCCAGAATCCTACCTTGGAGCCTTTGCAGTTCAAAATCCCTTTTGATAGAGATCGGATGGCTACGATCGACGTCCGGTTGATTGCGCTACTTCTCAACGTGCCTTTAGGTGATGTGCATCCTAGTGAGAAGAATTTGAGGACTAGACGTGAACGAGATCGCCGCACCAGGTTTCTGTGCGGTAAGTTGGTTCCATGGCAGCCTAATAATAGCCTCAAGGCGACGTACATGTCTGAGGATTTGCGCCTGCTACACCATATCTGCACGTTTAATGTTTATCCCAGGTCGACGAACCGCATTGAATGTACACGTCTTATGGTCGATTTCTTATTTCTGGTGGCCCAGGGAGAGAACGTATGTATGGCCACTTTCATTTTACGACAGATAGTTCTCATAGCCAGGTCGAGAAGAACTTCCGAATCGCTTCCCTTTGGCCGACTTATTTGCAAGATTGCACTTGAGTTTGCATATAGACTTGGGCTCGAATTTCCGGTATCGATTCACACCATCGATGAGTCGACAATGGTCAAGATGAAGATTAGGTCACAATACCATGAAAATCAACTTGAAAGGGATAGTGGGGATGACTTTGATGAAGAGGAAGATCAAAGAGAAGAAGAACCTAGAGCAGAGGTTCAAGAAGAAGCTCAGGAAGAAGCAGAAGAGGAGGCTCAGGATACTGATGAGAGCCCTCCTCCTTCTGCGCAGGCTACTATCGACGATCGCATTGCTCGGATGGAGGAGAGTCAGACCGCTTTGCGAAGGGAAGTCCAAGAACTTCGAGCAGATGTCGCTGATGCCAAGGCCGTTACAAAGAAGAAATTTGGCAAGGTGACTTATACCTTGAAGGCGATCCTGTGTTGCTTACAGGATAAGGGTGCTCCTCCTCCGTCACCAGACTCCGACTAGCGATGCGATCTTTGATGTTATTATCAGTAGTTAGTCATTTTCTGCTTTATGTGTGTAAGCCTGTCAGGGCTAGTGCTTTGTTCATGTTGCTGTTGTTTAACTGTCTTAATTTCCATGTAATTCTCGTCATGATGCTTGTAAGGATATATCCCTTGTATTGTGATAATTTTGATTAATTGAAATGCATGGAATGCCTTTGACTCTTTATGTGGATGATTGTGGTGTATTTGTGCAATTGAGACTGACAAGGTTCCCTATTTTGAATATAGGAAATGCCACCTAAGACTACGCGGAGCACGGCTCGTCTTGCGCTGACTGAGCATATGGATCAGACTCCCTCTCAGTCTGGTACCCATTCGGACCCTGCTGTGGGCCCGATTCCTGAGGCGGTTCGATCGTCTCAGCCTACCGCTGGTCCTACAGATGGACCACCGCCATTTACACCATCAGTCAGAGAGCCACATCGCGCATCTACCTTCACACAGCATCCGCCACAGCCTGCTCCACCCCCTGACAAATTCGAGCAGATGATGGCTATGATGCTGCAGCAGCAGCAGCTTCTGACCACCATAGTGGGGACATTAGCCCAGGGTGGGGGTGCGACTACATCTACTCCACCTGCACCACCTGCGCATCCAGCTGAGGATGCCTATACATATGCCCAGGATGAGGGCATGACCCATCCTGCGCCGCCTGCTTTCCCTGCGGGGAATCCTACCGACACACGGGGCCTTTTGGAGCGATTTCAGCGCTTGCGGCCTCCTACTTTCACGGGTTCTCACAGACCCGAGGAGGCTGAGTACTAGCTCGACCGAGTGTCAAAGATTCTACGGATGCTGCACTGCACCGAGGCTGAGCAGGTAGAGCTGGCTACCTTCCTGTTTGAGAGAGAGGCCAGTATGTGGTGGGATAGCGTATTGCGGACTGTTGCCGCAGATTTTTTATGGACGTGGGCAGCATTTGAGTTCCGCTTCCATGAGAAGTATTATCCCCAGACCTACAGGCACGACAGGGAGAATGAGTTTCTCCGTCTCAGACAGGCAGCGATGACAGTTACCGAGTATGAGCATCGGTTCACAGAGTTGGGCAGGTACGTCCCGACGATCCTAGCTGATGAGCAGATGTGCATACGGCGCTTTTTGGAGGGCTTGCGACCGGATATTCGGTCGAAGATGTGTTGTGTTAGTTTTTCCTCTTATGCGGAGTTGGTTCACATGTCCATGCGGGCCGAGCAGGACGTGGATCGACTTGCGCGATCTCGAGGCCCGGCTGCTTCTAGGCCGCGACCGAATTTGCCAGACAGGCCCTTCGCGGGCAAGAGGCCTCGCATTGATCCTCCTACCAGGACCACGGCGCCTGTACCACCGTTTTGGCGCCCTGATTTGTCATGTACATACTGTGGGAGGACGGGCCACTTGGCGCAGAGCTGCTTTTCGAGGATGCGGGACAGTGGGTTCTCGCCGCCGCAGAAGATTGACCGTGTACGTCCACAAGCGATATCAGCACCGCCTATACGGTCAGCTCCTGCGCATCCTTCCTTCAGACCTACGGTATCGCAGATCCGACAGCCTCCACGGCCCTTGACACAGCGGCCGAACCGGCCACAGCAGGCTCGAGTTCATGCATTGACAGCTGAGGCAGCTGCGACGCCGACTTTCCAGCATTCAGCCTTCGAGGTCACGGCCCATATCGGAGGTACTCCCGTTCTTGTCATGGTGGACACTGGTTCCACGATTTCTTTGATATCGCGTGCCCTATTCAGACGTCTTGGGTTACAGACTATCACTATGGATAGCGTGCGAGTCTTTGCAGCTCATGGGGATTATTCGGATGTCACCCAGATGTGTGAGGGTTGTTTGGTTGATCTGGGAGGCAGGACGATGACTCTTGATCTGGTCGTCGATCCCTCGCTCGTTTATCTCGACGTCATTCTTGGCATGGATTGGTTGACTGCAGCGAGAGCCGAGATTGACTGCGAGGCTCGTATGGTGACGGTGTACGAGCCTGAGGGCACGCCTTTCACGTTTTCAGTGCGGGTAAATCTTCCTTTCCGCATACTTAGCTACGCCACTCTATTGTGCGACACTGGTGCCCAGGTACTTGAGCATACGCCAGTTGTTTTCGAGTTCGGGGATCTGTTCAGGAAGATCCCTGGTTTGCCGCCCCGACGTGAGATCGATTTCACTATCGATCTGGTTCCCGGTTCTACACCCGTCTCACTGCCGACGTATCGCATGGCACCATGTGAGATGGAGGAGTTGAGGACGTAGATTGATGGTCTGCTAGAGCTTGGCCTTATACGGCCTAGCGTGTCTCCTTGGGGAGCACCGGTCTTGTTCGTGAAGAAGAAGGATAGTTCGCTGCGATTGTGTATTGATTATCGCAGGCTGAACCAGCTCACGGTGAAGAACAAGTACCCTTTGCCCAGGATCGATGACTTGTTTGATCAGTTGAGAGGAGCGCAGTACTTCTCGAAGATTGATCTTCAGTCAGGATATCATCAGCTGCGCGTCAGGGATGAGGACGTGCAGAAGACAGCATTCAGGACCAGTTTTGGCCACTACGAGTTTTTCGTGATGTCGTTCGGTCTCACGAACGCACCGGCCGTGTTCATGGATCTGATGAACCGGGTATTTCGGCCTTTCCTCTATCGATTCGTCGTTGTCTTCATTGACGACATTTTGGTGTACTCTAGGAGTCGAGAGGAGCATGAGGAGCACTTGCGTTTGGTCCTTGATACGCTCAGACGGCATCAGTTGTTCGCATAGTATAAGAAGTGCGACTTCTGGAAACAGGAGGTGAAGTTTCTGGGACACGTGGTGTCCAAGGATGGCATGGCAGTTGACCTGTCTAAGGTATCTGCGGTGCAGGACTGGGAGCAGCCTGGTTCTGTCACTGAGGTGAGGAGTTTCTTGGGTCTCGCTGGTTACTATCGGCGCTTCATTCAGGACTTCTCGAAGATCGCGAGACCCTTATCTCAGTTGACACGGAAGGACGTGAAGTTCGCCTGGAATGATAAGGCGGAGTCAGCTTTTCAGGAGCTGAAGGACAGACTTACGTCCGCCCCTGTGCTAGTATTGCCAGAGCAAGGGGTTAGATACACTATATACACTGACGCGTCTAGCGTTGGTTTGGATTGTGTCCTTATGCAGAGGGACAGGGTAATTTCGTATGCCTCGAGACAATTAAGGAAGCACGAGGAGAATTACCCTACACACGACCTAGAGTTGGCAGCCGTTATATTCGCACTGAGACTCTGGAGACATTACCTCTACGGAGAGGAGTTCGAGCTCTTTTGCGACCACAAGAGCCTCAAGTACATATTCACGCAGCGAGACTTGAATATGAGGCAGCGGCGATGGATGGAGACGTTGAAGGACTTCAAGTTTGAAGTCTCTTACCATCCTGGGAAGGCGAACCTTGTGGCTGATGCGTTGAGCCGCAAGAAGGCGATAGAGTTTGCGGCTCCGCTGATGGTTGCCGAGTGGGATATGGTTGAGTTTTTGCGAGACTTTGAGCAGAAACTCACCGTAGAGGAACCATTTGAGTTCATTGCACATGTACAGGTGCGATCTCAGATCGATGACCGAGTCATCGAGGCGCAGAGGGACGACGCGCATCTTACTGAGCTTCGAGAGCAGGCCAGTGATGATGCTGACGCCGACTGGCGAGTTGGTATGGATGGGGGCTTACGTTACCGTGGCCGCCTATGCGTCCCAGATGTCCCTGACTTGAGACGAGAGATTCTCGAGGCTGCGCATTCTACTAGACTCGTGATGCATCCAGACAGTACGAAGATGTATCGTGACGTGAAGAGGACGTATTGGTGGGAAGGTATGAAGACCCATATAGCTGAGTTCGTGTCCCGTTGTCTCACTTGTCAACAGGTGAAGGCAGAGCATCGCCGACCACCTGGACTTTTGCAGCCTATGCCGATTGCAGAGTGGAAGTGGGATTTCATTTTCATGGACTTCATTTCTGGGTTGCCGAAGATGAGGAAGGGGCATGATTCCATTTGGGTGATCGTCGACCGATTGACGAAGTCGGCGCACTTCCTACTGATCAGAGTTACGAACTCTGCAGACGAGCTGGCTAGATTGTACATCAGAGAGATCGTGCGTCTGCATGGAGTTCCGTTGGAGATCGTGTCGGAGAGAGACACGCGGTTCACTTCTATTTTCTGGACTCGCATTCAGGAGGCTATGGGTGTGAAGTTGAAGTTCAGTACTGCCTTCCATCCACAGACGGACGGACAGACGGAGCGAGTGAACCAGATCCTGGAGGACATGTTGCGAGCTTGCGCATTGGACTTCAAGGACAGTTGGGATGACTGTCTTGCATATGCGGAGTTTGAGTACAATAATAGCTTCCAGGCGAGTATCGGCATGGCACCTTATGAGGCATTGTATGGGCGACCTTGTCGCGCACCGCATTGCTGGTTAGAGGTCAGTGAGCGTAGCTTGATCGACCCAGAGTTGGTGCAGGCGACGTCAGAGAAGATCGATATTATTCGACGTCGGCTTCTTACAGCGCAGAGCAGACAGAAGAGCTACGCCGATACGAGACGACGACCACTAGAGTTCACAGTCGGGGATCACGTGTTTTTGCGAGTTTCCCCTATGAAGGGAGTCCTTCGGTTCGGGAAAAAGGGGAAGCTGGCACCGCGATTCATTGGTCCATTCCAGATCCTCGATCGTGTGGGAGCAGTGGCTTACCGATTGGCTTTACTCACGCCCCTCGCGAGCGTCCACAACGTATTTCATGTTTCTATGCTGAAGAAGTACGTTGCTGATCCTTCCCATATCATCAGATGGGAGCAGGTGCAGTTAGGAGAGGATGTTACTTATATCCTGCGACCGACACGCATCTTAGACAGGAAGGAGCAGGTACTGCGTAGCAAGGTGATTCCCCTTGTGAAGGTACTATGGACGCATCACTCTGAAGAGGAGGCTACTTGGGAGACAGAAGCCGAGATCAGAAAGAACTACCCACAGCTTCTCGAGGAGTACGAAAAGGTACAAATTTCGAGGACGAAATTATTTGTTAAGGGGGGTAGATTGTAACGCCCGTGAAAAATCCGTACTTGGGCTCGAGTACCAACTCGACTTGAAATCGCGTAGAAATAAATTCCATGGAAATTAAGCGTAAGTTAGCTAGCGCAACGCTAGAGTAGCTGGGAAATAGTCCCTGATCACTTTAAATACGTTCTACAAGACCCAAATCGAGTAGAACAAACGACTCTACAACACTCTATAACCTCGGATCAAACTCTAAGCGGGTTTGTCCTCTGGACCATGTTGAACTTTTGTATTGGATTTAGACCGCGCGTCGAAGGTCCGATACCTCCTATCTTAGACCGTTAGAACCGCCCAGCTGGACTTGACAATCATCTCGAAAATTAAGTCAAACCGATAATCACAGACTATTTCGTTGAACCCGGACTGACGCGACCGCGAATAGGAACGGATTTGGAATTTCAAATTCAAATCTGGCACACGACTTGACACGTTAGTATTAACCGTTCTGACCGTCAGAATTCATCCAGATTACACCCTCGGATCAGGAAAAATTTCTATTTATTATCATGAGACTTTCAGCCCTGATCTATGTGCGGTGACCACTGAACTGAAACTGGTCCGCCACGTGCGATCTGCGAACCCTGCCAAACTGAAAACTTAATACGTGCTACATCTAGTACGCATGAGCTTAAGTCTGATCGCAATCGACCAGGGGACCACCAGAAAGCAGTTTTTGGACCGAAACAGCCCCGAAATGGATAGGCACCAAGTAAACTTCGTTCCGGAGCCTATTTCCGGCATTTTTAAGCTTATAAAAGGGGTTGAAACCCTCATTTCCCTCTCCCATCCGAAAATTCCAAACCCTAGAGAAAAGGAGAGAGAGTTTGAGAGAAAGACAAGAAGGGATTTTTCCCGCTTCCGAGCCACCGATTGCTGCTGCTTCAACACCTCTTCCCAATCACCTGGCTGGTGATTTCTCCGTTCTTTCAGGTACAAAACAACTCTAGAACTTGCTGATTTAGGGTTTATCCAGATTTAGGGCGTGTTAGCTAACGTATTTCATAAATCAGGTTCTCCTACTGCCATAGACGAAGCGTACACGCTCCGTTCAAAATCACGCTTCCGTAAGAGACTAGGTGAGGATTTTAGACGCTTTGATTGACAGTTTACAACGCTTTCAATGTCGCTTAATAGTAGATTATCGACGGCATCGCCGTTTGACATGTACAACATGCTCTCCGTTTCCTGTTTCGTAAATTAACGAAGAATATGAGATTTAGGGCATTTTAGTCATTTGTAGGAAGTACGGTCTACATTCATATTTTGCTGACGTGATTAACATGGTTTGTTGTCATATTAGGGAGTTAGGAATGCTTGTATAATTAGTTTGGCGAAGAGATTCGCCTAGTTGCGCACTTTGGGTCGACATACCATATGTAGACTTAAGTGTGTAGTGTATGGGTTTGTATAAATGTTTGTATTAGTATGTATTGAATTGAATGATGTTATGAGATAGTTTTTGATTGATTCTTCAATTAATATGCTGGCCTAAATGATTTTCTACATGTTGACTATATGCATGATTTCATTATATGCATGGAATATGTGCGTTGGAAGATTTGCTTAAGTTGAATGTTATAACATGTGTTAACATGCTCACATGATTGTATTTCGATTTCAATACTCTCACTTAGATTGCTGATGTGATTCCATAAATGTTTGGGACTAGACTTAGTCCAGGCAGTCGGTAACCGAGCGAATTCGTGGCTGACTGGTCATAGCCACGAACGACGCGTCGATGAATGTGATTCGTGTTTAGAGTTGGCGGCAGTGGTTAGGCCACGCGAAGTGTTTTACGCACTTCGTGTCGTTCGACTTGAGATGCGATCACGTTAGTCGAGCCCGTCAAGTAACCCGACTGGCCGATGTATGTTCACCTTGTATGTGTCATAACTGCTTGAACCTAGGGTACTGAACTTACCATTGTAAACCCTGTTAACCATGGTACCTTGATCCACTAAGACTCATGAGCCGGGCATGGTGGTATGGGACACCGTGGTCGAGCTGTCGGCCTACGCTGGGGCCACAAACCTCCCCGTAGTGACCAGTGAGCACCTAGACTCGTGAGCAGATTATAGTGGTAGGGGACACTATATTCTAGCTGTCGGCCTACACTGATCAGGCGACGAGCCCTTTGTAGTGACCGCGAGCATATTCTGAGTCCACGGGAGGCGACGACCCTTCTGTTGCAGTAGAGTACGGTAGCCTGTATTGATAAGGTGATGGGGGAGCGGTGCAACGAGTGCGAGCAACAGCCCTGGCAGCCCTTGCAGTGACCTACGAAATATACATCGTATGAGATTACTAGGAGTGACGACCGTAGACAGGATCTGTGTTGGGATTGATACGAGGGAAGTACCTTAGTTTCCCAATCCTGCTGTTTGAATGGACTAATAACAACTTGGAATTCATATCACCATAGCATTGCATGTGCCTGGAAGATGTGGAGCACTCTAGGGAGTGTGGCATGCCGCGGTCGTAAGATGTTGTCGCATGAGGGTGATCGTCGGTGAGGGCATACATCACGTCATATCATATTGCATTAACAATAGTATTAGGATTGTCTGATTTACTGCTTTACTATTATCGCGTGATTGAATTGTGAACATGCTAATCTTTGCTCTATGATTCCACTGAGTTGATCACTCATTCCCACGTTACGGGATGGTGTTTGCAACACCCACCAGACCCTGTTGTAGATGCAGGTGAGGCCGAGATCCAGGAGGTGGAGCCAGAGATCGACGAGGAACAGGATGAGTTCTCGTATATGCAGTATCACGACGGCTTCCCGTAGGCGACCTGGATCGAGGGGGCATCAGTGGGACTTTCCTTTTTTGAACATTATTCTTTTGTTATGTATATGTATATGAGACTCAGAGATGTAGTCATACTTTGGAGACAGATGAGATTACTTTATTTTTCCATACAGTGATATATACATTGTTTAGTCTTCCGCTTGCTTTTATCATTGGATCTGAAGTATGAATTGTAGTTTTGGTATACTTTTGCTCATGTGAATGCTTTAAATCAGACAACATTGAATCATAACCATTTTTGTTGCATAAGTGACGGTCTGGAACTCGGGAGTTGAGTTTATACACGACCCCCGATTTTCAGGGTGTTACAGTTTGATTTACTTCTTTACTATTATCGCATGATTGATTTGAGAACATGCTAATCTTTGCTCTATTATTCCACTGATTTAGCTACTCACTCCTACGTTACGGGATGGTGTTTGCAACACCCACCAGACCCACGTCATATAGTATGATGAGGACCAGGACGAGTTCTCGTATATGCAGTACCACGACGGCTTTGCTTAGGTGGCCTGGATTGACGGGACTTCTCAGTAGGACTACTTTTGACATTTTGATTTTATTTACTTATATGTATATGAGACTCAGATATGTATTCATACTTTGGAGACAGTTGAGATCTATTTTATTTTTCATACATGATATGTATATCCTTTAGTCTTCCGCTTGCTTTTATCACTGAATCTGGAGTATGAATTACAGTTTTGGTATACTTTTACTCATGTGAATGCTTTAACTCAGACAACATTGAATCATAATCATTTTTGTTGCATAAGTGACGGTTTGGAACTTGGGAGTCGGGTTTATACACGACCCCCGATTTTCAGGGTGTTACAAGTTGGTATCAGAGCATGAATGAGATTATACCGGGCCTGGGTTATGGTCACGCAATGTACGCTGTCGTTTCCTTTGACTTAGGTGGGTGCGAGAAAGGTCTAGAAACACTTATAGAATCGCAGTTTCGCCAATAGGCGAAGTCTATTCGTATCGATCGAGTCTGTAACACATATAGGGTCGCGTGAAGTGACCTAAGTAGCTCTTAGGTTGTAAGTAGGTGGGTTGAGATGTTCTTTGAAAGGTACTAAACCTGTAAATGTGAATCCTTGGGCTGTGGGGCAACCATAACCCTTACATTCAATCGCTAGGGCTAAAAAATCCCGTTTCACCTAATGTCTTCAAAATTCTTCCTCTCATCACTCCATTCTTCAATTATTTCTCTGACTTTTCATGTTAGACATTGATCCTAATATGAAAATGGTATAAAATTATACTTCGACAAAATTTTACAGTGAATAGTAAAATTTCATGAAAACTGGCCATTTGGCCATTCTAAATTTGTAATATGTGTAACTAATAGGCTAGATGGATATATTAGCTCCTCCTACCCCAAAATCATATGCTACATGATAGGGGAATGTATTTAGGTTTACAAATTGGCCCTGGAACATCCTGAATGGAGTTTTGGGCCTCCCTAGGCTAATCTACAATGAACTAAGGTGGGGCCCATACATATTTGAGGTCCCTAGGGCAAGGGGGATCCAAAACATATGGTCCCACTAGCTAGATTGGTGACCGACCGGCGATGCCATTGCCGATCCGGCGATGCATCGCCTTACGGTGGGCCCCACTTGCATTGAACTTCGGGCGCATGCTCCTTTTTAGGTAGGGCATCCCTCCCATGTGCGTTCCATCCATCAGAAACCCCTAAAAGAGGTACCTCCTTCACAAACAGCCCCCTCCCAAGCTCCCTTTCACATTTTTCTTGCTGCCCCTCCTCAAATCGTGACTTCAAATCCCTCCCAATCCCATTTCTTGCTGAAACCGAACCCATTCTATCCCTCCATTACTGTTTGCAACTCCTCCTCTTACAAATCTCATCCGTTGGAGCTCCTACAACCTCCATTTGTGGCTGAAATCGGGTGGAGCTCCATTCCCCTTTATTCTTCTCTTTTCTTTTTGAAAATCCAGCCCTAGGGAGCTTAAAGCATCCCTATACAACGCCTAGATTTCCTTCTATTTTTTTGGGCAGCCATTTCTCCCCATTTTCCTCACTTTCCATGGATATTTTTGAAGCCATTTTGGGTCTTTTCTCTTTCTCCACCATCCTCTCTTTGATGAGAAAGAGAAAGACCGCAGTGGATGAGGCTGGGCCTAGTCGCCCTGCGCAATCAAGAAGATCGAGGGGTGGCACCGCCAGCTCAAGCGCCGCCGCAAGTCCAAGCACAGCCCGGGTGTTTCATACAAAGCGGGATTTGGATCCCCATGATCAAATTGGGCGAGTGTTGTTAGCAGAGATGCCTCACAGTGATTATACTGACTGCAAGGTGTTGTTTGAGGCAGACGTGAAAGGGTGACTCTTCGGTGAATTCCTATTTTTTGAGCGCATTGAAGCTGCACATTGGGGTTCGCTCTTTGAAGCCCGTTCTCATGCTAATGTGAGCACCGTTCGTGCCTTCTACGCTCGTATCCAGAATCCTACATTGGAGCCATTACAGTTTAAGATTCCCTTTGGTAGAGACCGGATGGCTATGATCGATGTTCGGTTGATAGCGCGACTTCTGAACGTGCCCCTTGGTGATGTTCATCCCAGTGCGAAGAATTTGAGGAGTATGCGTGAGCAAGATCGCCGTACCAGGTTCCTATACGGTAGTCTGGTTCCATAGCAGCCTAACATAGCCTCAAGGTGTCTCATATGTCTGATGATTTGTGCCTGTTGCACCACATTTGCACGTTCAACGTGTATCCCAGGTCAACAAATCACATTGAATGTACGCGCCTTATGGTTGATTTCTTGTATCAGGTGGCCCAGGGAGAAAATGTGTGTATGGCCACTTTCGTGTTGCGACAGATTATCCTCATAGCAAAATCAAGGAGAATGTCTGAGTCGCTTCCTTTTAGCCGGCTTATATGTAAGATCGCGCTTGAGTTTGCTTATAGACTTGGGCCGGAGTTGCCAGCTCTAATTCACTGCATTGATGAGTCTACCATGGTCAAGATGAAGATCGGGTCTCAGTACCGTGAGACTCAGCTTGATGAGGATAGCGAGGGCGATTTTGATGATGAAGAGTATCCAAGTGAAGGAGAACCTGGAGCGGAAGTAGAGGAAGAAGTCCAGGAAGAGGAAGAAGAGGAGGCTCAGGATACTGATGAGAACCCTCCTCCTTCTACTCAGGCTACTCGTGATGCTCACATTGCCCGAATTGAGGAGAGCCAGGTCGCCTTGCGAAGGGAAGTTCAGGAACTTCGAGCTGAGGTCGAGGATACCAAGGCCGTTATGAAGAGAAAATTCGGTAAGGTGACTCGCACCTTGAAGGCGATCCTGTGCTGCTTGCAGGATAAGGGTGCTCCTCCTCCATCACCCGACTCAGACTAGCGATGAGATTTTAAATATTATTGGTAGTAATTAGTCGTTTCTTGCTTATGTTGTGTAAGCCTGTTAAGGCTAGTAGTTTACTTATGTTACTGTTGTGGATTTAACTGTCTTAGTTCCCATGTACTTCTTGTCATGATGCCTGTAAGGAGATGTCCCTTGTATTGTGACAATTTTGATTAAATAAAATGTATGAAATGCCTTTGACTCTTTATGTGAATGATTGTTGTGTGTTTGTGCTATTGAGACTGACAAGGTTGTGCCCTATTTTGAATATAGGGAATGCCGCCTAAGGCTACACGGAGCACAGCTCGGCTTACATTGGGTGAGCCTATGGATCAGGTTTCCCTCCAGTCTGATGCTCATACGGACCCTGCTGTGGGCCCGATTCCTGAGACAGCATGTGGGTCTCAGCCTCCTACTGGTCCTGCAGTTGGATCACCACCTTTCACACCGCCTGTCAGAGAGCAGTACCGTGCGTCTTCTTTGACGCAGTACATGCCACAGCCTGCTCCACCTCCAAATAGATTTGAGCAGATGATGGCCATGATGCTGCAGCAGCAGCAGCTCCTGACTACTATAGTGGGGGCTCTAGCCCAGGGTGGGAGTGTGACTTCACCTGCACCACCTCCGCATCCAGTTGAGGATGTCGATACATATGCTCAGGATGAGGGCATGGCTCATCCTGCACCACCTGCTTACCCTGCGGGAAATACCGCAGATACACAGGACTTACTAGAGCGATTCCAACGCTTACGGCCTCCCACTTTTACGGGTTCGCATACACCCGAAGAGGTCGAGTATTGGCTCGACCGTGTGTCGAAGATACTACGGATGCTGCATTGCTCAGAGACTGAGCAGGTTGAGTTGGCTACGTTCTTGTTCGAGCGGGAGGCCAGCTTATGGTGGGACAGTGTGTTGCGGACCGTTGCCGCTGATTACATCTGGACCTGGGCAGTGTTCGAGTTCTTCTTCCATGAGAAATACTATCCCCAGACATATAGGCATGACCGGGAGAATGAGTTTCTACGCCTTAGACAGGGAGGCATGACTGTGACTGAGTATGAGCATCGGTTCAATGAGTTGGGTAGATACGTCCCGACTATACTGGCAGATGAGCAGATGCGCATACGGCGCTTTTCTGAGGGTTTACGACCGGATATTCGGTTGAAGATGTGTTGCGTGAGCATTCCCTCCTACGCAGAGCTGATTCATATGTCCATGCGGGCAGAGCAGGATGTGGATCGACTTACGCGATCTCGTGGCCCTATTGCTCCTAGGCCATGACCAGAGTTACAGGACAGGCCCTTTGCGGGCAAGAGGCTTCGCGTCGACCCTCCTCCTATGGCTAAAGCTCTAGTACCCCCGATACGGCGCCCCGATTTATCATGTACTTATTGTGGGAGATACGGCTATTTAGCACAGAGTTGTTTCGCTCGGATGCGGGATAGTGGGTTCTCGCCACTACAGAAGATCGACCGTACACGCCTACAAGCTATATCAGCACCGCCTTTACGGTTGGCTCCTGCGCGCCCTTCCTTCAGACCTCCCGTATCTCAGTTCAGGCCGCCTCTACGGCCCATGGCACAGTGGCCGAATCGGCCACAGCAGGCGCGAGTGCATGCCTTGACAGCTGAGGCAGCCGAGACAGAGACTTCTCAGCATTCGGCCTTTGAGGTCACTGCCCACATCGAAGGTATTCCTATTCTCGTGATGGTGGATACTGGATCCACACTTTCTTTGATATCACATTCCAGAGTTAGGCGTCTTGGACTGCCGACCATTCGTATGGATGGAGTGCGAGTCCTTTCAGCTCATGGAGATTTTTTTGATGCCACCCTAATGTGTGAGGGTTGCTTGGTGGATCTGGGAGGCAGGACGATGGCTCTTGATCTTATCGTCGATCCCTCTCTTGTTTATCTCGACGTCATTCTTGGAATGGACTGGTTGACTGCTGGGAGGGCTGAGATTGACTGCGAGACTCGTATGGTGATGGTGTACGAGCTAGAGGGCACGCCTTTTACATTTTCAGTTCAGGTAAATCTCCCCTTCCACATACTTAGTTACGCTTCTTTACTTCGGGACGCTGATGCCCCGATGCTTGAGCATACGCCAGTCGTTTGTGATTTTGGAGATCTGTTCAGGAAGATCCCTGGTTTTCCGCCTCGACGAGAGATTGATTTCACTATCGATCTGGTGCCTGGTTCCGCGCCCGTCTCACTGCCAACGTATCGCATGGCACCATGTGAGATGGAGGAGTTGAGGACGCAAATTGATAGTCTATTGGAGCTTATCCTTATTCGACCAGTGTGTCTCCTTGGGGAGCACCAGTCCTGTTTGTAAGGAAGAAGGATGGTTTGATGCGATTGTGTATTGATTATCCCAGGCTGAACCAGATCACGGTGAAGAACAAGTACCCTTTACCCAGGATCGATGACTTTTTTGATCAGTTGAGAGGAGCGCAGTACTTCTTGAAGATTGATCTTCAGTCAGGATATCATCAGTTGCGCGTCAGGAATGAGGACGTGCAGAAGACAGCATTCAGGACCAGCTTTGGCCACTACGAGTTCCTTGTGATATCGTTCAGTCTCACGAACGCACCAGCCGTGTTCATGGATCTGATGAACCGAGTATTTCGGACTTTCCTCTATCGATTCGTCATTGTGTTCATTGACGATATTTTGGTATACTCCAGGAGTCGAGAGGAGCATGAGGAGCACTTGCGCTTGGTCCTGGATACACTCAGACAGCATCAGTTGTTCGCACAGTACAAGAAGTGCGACTTCTGGAAGCAGGAAGTGAAGTTCCTAGGACACGTGGTGTCCAAGGATGGGATGGTAGTTGATCTGGTGAAGGTAGCTGCAGTTCAGGACTGGGAGCAGCCTGGTTCTGTCACTGAGGTGAGGAGTTTCTTGGGTCTCGCTGGCTATTATCGACGCTTCATTCGGGATTTCTTGAAGATCGCGAGACCTTTATCTCAGTTGACACGGAAGGACGTGAAGTTCGCATGGAATGACAAGGTGGAGTCAGCTTTTCAGGAGCTAAAGGATAGACTTACGTCCGCCCCTGTGCTAGTATTGCCAGAGCAAGGGATTAGATACACTATATACACTGACGCGTCTAGCGTTGGTCTGAGTTGTGTCCTTATGCAGAAGGACAGGGTAATTTCGTATGCCTCGAGACAATTAAGGAAGCACGAGGAGAATTACCCTACACATGACCTGGAGTTGGCAGCCGTCATATTCGTACTGAGACTCTGGAGACATTACCTCTATGGAGAGGAGTTCGAGCTCTTTTACGACCACAAGAGCCTCAAGTACATATTCACGCAGCGAGACTTGAATATGAGGCAGCGGCGATGGATGGAGACCTTGAAGGACTTCAAGTTTGAAGTCTCTTACCATCTTGGGAAGGAGAACCTTGTGGCTGACGCGTTAAGCCGCAAGAAGGCGATAGAGTTTGTGGCTCCGCTGATGGTTGCTGAGTGGGATATGGTTGAGTTTTTATGAGACTTTGAGCAGAAACTCACTGTAGAGGAGCCGTATGAGTTCATCGCACATGTGCAGGTGCGATCTCAGATCGATGACCTGGTCATCGAGGCGTAGAGGGATGATGCGCATCTGACTGAGCTTCGAGAGCAGGCCAGTGATGATGCAGATGCCGAGTGGCAAGTTGGCACGGATGAGGGCTTACGTTATCGTGGCCGCCTATGCGTCCCAGATGTCCCTCACTTTAGACGAGAGATTCTCGAGGCTGTGCATTGTACCAGACTCGCGATGCATCCAGGCAGTACGAAGATGTATCGTGACGTGAAGAGGACCTATTGGTGGGAAGGTATGAAGACCCACATAGCAGAGTTCTTATCCCGTTGTCTTACTTTCCAGCAGGTGAAGGCAGATCATCGCCGGCCACCTAGACTTCTTCAGCCTATGCCGATCGTAGAGTGGAAGTGGGACTTCATTTCCATGGATTTCGTTTTAGGGCTGCCGAAGACGAGGAAGGGACATGATTCCATATGGGTGATCGTCGACTGTCTGACAAAGTCGGCGCACTTCCTACCGATCAGAGTCACGAACTCTGCAGACGAGCTGGCTAGACTATATATCAGAGAGATCGTGCATCTGCATGGACTTCCGTTGGAGATCGTATCGGACAGAGACACGCGGTTCACTTCTATTTTCTGGACTCGCATTCATGAGGCTATGGGTGTAAAATTAAAGTTCAGTACTACTGCCTTCCACCCACAGACAGACGGACAGAAAGAGCGGGTGAACCAGATCTTAGAGGACATGTTGCGAGCTTGCGCATTGGACTTCAAGGACAGTTGGGATGATTGTCTTGCATATGAGGAGTTCGCGTACAACAACAGTTTCCAGGCGAGTATCGGTATGGCACCTTACGAGATGTTGTATGGGCGACCTTGTCGAGTACCGCATTGCTGGACAGAGGTCGGTGAGCGCAGATTGATTGGCCCAGAGTTAGTGCAGGCGACGTCGGAGAAGATTGATATTATTAGACGTCGGCTTCTCACAGCGCAGAGCAGACAGAAGAGTTATGCCGATACGAGACGGCGGCCGCTAGAGTTCACGGTTGGGGATCATGTATTTTTGTGAGTTTTCCCTATGAAGGGAGTCCTTCGGTTCGGGAAGAAGGGGAAGCTGGCACCGCGATTCATTAGTCCATTCCAGATCCTCGGTTGTGTGGGAGCAGTGGCATACCGTTTGGCTTTACCCACGCCTCTCGCGAGCGTTCACAACGTATTTCATGTTTTTAGATATATTTTTGATCCTTCCCATATCATCAGATGGGAGCAGGTGCAGTTAGGAGAGGATGTTATATATATCCTGCGACCAACGCGTATCCTAGACAGGAAGGAGCAGGTACTGCGTAACAAGGTGATTCCCCTTGTTAAGGTATTGTGGACGCATTACTCTGAGGAAGCGGCTACCTGGGAGACAGAAGCCGAGATCAGAAAGAACTACCCACAGCTTCTCGAGGAGTACGAAAAGGTACAAATTTCGAGGACAAAATTTTTTTGTTAAGGGGGATAGATTGTAACGCCCTGGAAAAATTCGTACTTGGACTCAACTACCAACTATACCAGAAATCGCGTAGGATTAATTCCTTTGGAAAATAAGTGTAAGTTAGCTAGCGCAACGCTAGAGTAGTTGGGAAATAGTCCCTGATCACTTTAAATACGTTCTACAAGACCCAAAACGAGTAGAACCAATGACGCTATAATACTCTAAAACCTCGGATCAAACTCTAAACTGGTTTGTTCTCAGGACCTCTTTGAAAATTTGTATCGGATTTAGACCGCGCGTCGGAAGTCCGATACCTATAATCTTAGACCGTTATAACCTCCTAGATGGACTTGAAAATTATTTCAAAAATCAGGTCCAACCGACATTCAGAGGTTATTTCATTGAGCTTGGAGTGAAGAGAGTGAGAATAGGGCTAGATTTGGAATTTGAAATTCAAATCTGGCACATGACTTGGCGCATTATTATTAAGCATTCTGACCATCAGAATTTAGCCAAATTACACCCTTGGATCAGGAAAAATTTCTATTTCATATCACGAGACTTGTATACCTGATCTAAGTGCGATGACCGCTGAACTGAAACTGGACCGCTACGTGTGATCTACGAACACTACTGGTCTGAAAATGGGATGTGAGCGACATCCGACATGCATGAGCTTAAGTCCGATCGCGTTTAGCCAGGGGAACTCCAGAAATGTCTTTTTGGACCAAAACAGTCCCGATTTGATTAGGCATCAAGTAAACATTGTTCCCAAGCCTGTTTTGGGCATGTTTTATGTTATAAAAGGGCCTTAAACCCTCACTTCTCTCACCCATCCAAATTTGTTAGAAACCCTAACTGGTGTGAGAGAAAAGGTGAGAGATTGTGAGAGAGAGTGGGAGAGAATTTCCTGCTGCTTGCACTACCTGTTGCACGTGCTTAAGCAACGCACCTCAATCACTTTCTCGACGATTTTGTCGCATTTCTACGTAAGAAAAGACCCCAAACACTTGCTGATTTAAGGTTTCATCGGTTCCTTAGCATGGTAGCTTATACATCTTGTGAAATAAGTTTCCGGTTCGCCGTAGACGAAGCGTATACGCTCCGTTCGAATCAATACACTTCTAGGATAAAAGGTGCGGATTCTAGACGCTTTGATTGACTGTTTTCAACACTTTCAATGTCGTTTAATAGTAGATTATCGACGGCAATGCCGTTTGACATGTACAACATGCTGTCCGTTTCCTGTTTCATAAGTAGACGAAAAATATGAGATTTAGGGCATTTTAGTCATTTGTAGGAAATACTGTTTTCATCCATATTTTGCTTATATGATTGACATGGCTTCTTTTCACATTAGGATATTAGGAATGCATGCATAATTAGTTTGGCGAAGAGATTCGCCCAAATGCGCACTTTGAGTCGACATACTATATGTAGACTTAAGTGTGTAGACTAAGTGTTTGTATAAATGTTTGTACTAGTATGTATTGAAGTAAATGGTGTTATGAATTAGTTTGAGATTGAATTCTCAAATAATATGCTGATGTAAATGATTTCCTGCATGTTGGCTATATGCATGATTTCATTATATGTATGAAGTGCATGTGTTAGATGATTTACTTAAGTTGTATGTTATAACATGTGTTAACATGCTTACATTGTTGTATTTCATTTCCACTACTCTTATATGATTGCTAATGTGAATTCATAAATGTTTGGGACTATACCTAGTCCAGGCAGTCGGTAACCGAGTAAATTCGTGGTTGGCTTATCTTTGCCACGAACGACGCGTCGATGAATGCGAGTCGTGTTTTGGAGTTGGCGGCAGTGGTTAGGCCACACGAGGTGTTTTATGCAATTCATGTCATTCGACTTGAGATGCGCTCATGCTAGTCGACCCCGTCAAGTAACCCGACTGGCCATTGTATGTTCACCTTGTATGAGTAATGTCGGTTAGATGTCCGCATTATAACTCTCCCTAGGGCCTATTGATAGGCCCATACTTGTTACGTGCAGACCGTCTAGGCCCATCGTAGTTGAGAGGATAGTCCATCACTTTATAACATGTGTAGTGTAATCTCATGACTCATGCCCATACGCATCATATGTATGCTTGATATGAGTGGTGACTGATCATAACATATGCCATTGGGTAAACCATTTAAGGGACTCCTTATGAGACGGAGTGCCCCATAGAATCGCGTTGTACGTGCAGGATTACTGCATAACTGTCCGGTGTGATTCATGCATCTCACATATGTGTGAATTAATCACTGCATGCCCTAGCGACAACAGGGCCATGTCTCCATAGGTACATCGTGGATGGTCGTATCGGATACTGAAAATACTTGGTTCTATCACTGTGGGCACTTAAGATGTCCTTGGGTGAAAGTCCTAGAACCTTTTTGGTACTAGGAGATACTCCAACGTCTAGACCGAGTGGATACACGAGCGCCCGAGTGCCGAATAGCAGTAGACCGCGTCTCCCAATATGTCATGGTCGGTTGGAAGGGGGTGTGGCCTTATCCGCCTGAGTGAGGGGGCTATAAGCTAGGCTGAGTTTGACCAGCTCACAAATGAGTCAGCTATCGACGAGCCGGGTAGGTATTAGCAGACTACTCATCAGGCGGATAGTGAGGTCTTTTTCGCTTGCTTGACTGTGCAGCTAGGGAGGTCTTTTTCGCTTGCTTGACTGTGCAGCTAGGGAGGTGGAAGTCACTGCGAAGTGTATTAGACCCCGGTGATATCCAGAGTGAAACTATATTGATATGTGTACTTGATGAGTAACGACCTGCTTGGATTGCATTTCGCATATGACATTCGGCTATGTAGGTCTTGCATTGCATCGGTGTGGCCGATGACATTCATATCTCGCATTGCATGGCCTTGGTATGGCTGATAGCATTCATGCCTTACATTATATAGCCTTGGTATGCTTGATTTTATTCATGGACTTACCGCATACTTCCGCATTACCTGATATTGTACTCTCGGCGTTTGCCTTGCGCACACACTTACACCACCCTCTAAGCTTTTGTAAGCTTATGCACGACAGTTGCGTGCAGGTAGCGTTGGACAGCAACAGCGCTGAGACAGGAGTGCGTATCAGGACCTTTTGGAGCTTTTTGATCACCTTATATTTTTCTTTTCGCACTGTACTTAAAGTTTTTGATATAGTGGATATATGGTGATGTTGTTTTGTGACTTGATTATACTTGTGGTTATGCTCCATTGTAAAAAAAATCATTTTGAAAATCCTCCTTGTAGGATCCCAGGATTGGAATCTGGCATTTGATTATCAGAAGCCAAGAATGGGGCACTACAAAGGCTGTCAGCACCGGATTTAGCGATCGGAATTCATGTGAATCCGATTTTTGGGTTCGGAGCGTGACAGAAGTTGGTATCAGAGCATAACTTGGGAATACTTGAGGATCACATCACATATCTATTATAAATAGGTTCCAAGTCTGAATGACTTAGAGATTTTCTAACATAGACCCTTAATGCTCATGCCTTCGAGAATTCTCAAGGCTAATAGGTCGTTGTTCCTTCCTGTAGGATATTATGGCTAGAAGAACGACCCAAGCGAATCCCGCACCACCACCTGTGGCTCTCACTTTACCACCTACTACCCCTGCTCCACCACCAGATATTCCTACCTTTGAACCTGAGGATGCCACTCATTTACCTGAGTCCAGTGCGGATCCGACTGTACCTATGAGTGCTACTCAGTTGCAGCAGATGTTGCAGGCGATGACCGCCATTCTTCAGGGGCAGAGCAGGCGTCCCACTGTTACACCAGTCGAGGCAGAGTAGGAGCATGCGAGCGCTCTTCTCAAGGATTTTGGACAGCACGATCCCGCGCATTTTCGGGGTGAGCCAGACCCTACTGCTGTAGAGATATGGTGCTCCGAGGTGGAGAAGATATTTGACACCATGAGATGTACTACCCAGCAGCGAGTCCCATTAGCTGTATCTCTTCTGTAGGGTGAGGCTCAATATTGGTGGGCATCTATGGCCCGATCAGTAGCCACCGATTTTGAGTGGACCTGGGAGGACTTTATAGACCGGTTTGACCGGAAGTTCTTTCCCGAGCATGCGCGACAGCAGCGCGCATTGGAGTTTAAGTCATTGGTCCAGGGGGACATGTCTGTGTCCTAGTATGAGGCTCAGTTCATCACATTATCAAGATTTACGACCTATCTTGTAGACGATGAGGAGCGGAAGGCCCGCCATTTTGAGAATGGCTTACGTCCTGCCCTCAGGAGCCGTGTGATCGGACACATGCTTCCGACGTTTGAGTAGATAGTGGAGATAGCCCTGATATATGAGACAGATTGGGTCGATGTGCAGAGAGCCCTTGATCAGAGGGGAGATCAGAAGAGGAAGGCACCCTCTAGTGGTTCCCATCAGCAGCATCGTTCACAGCAGCGGCGCACACCCGCCCAGCATTCCAAGCACAGCAGTACCCCCAGCACCATCTTCGGGATCGTTTACAGGTACTTACTTTGGAAGCAGTCGGACAGGACATCATAGGCACAAGTGTCCCCATCCTTAGTAGAAGCAGCCGAGGACACCACATCCACCTCTGCGACAGTCACCACAGCAGCAGCGACCGCAGCACCAACCTCCTGTACCTCCCCCGCAGCAGCAGAGGTAGCAGGTTAGGCTCCCACAGTGACCACAACAGCAGCAGAGACCTCAGAGGGGACCTCCACCTCCCCAGCAGGCCCAGGGTAGATTTTACGCCGCTCAGCAAGACCCTTAGTCATCAGGAGGGGTCATCGAGGGTACTCTCCCTGTTTCTGCATGCATTACACGTGTATTATTTGAATCTAGTGCATCACATTGATTTATCGCTGATGATTTCTGCCGATCGACCGGTTTGCCGTTGGAGTCTGCCCATGAGGATTTGATAGTATTGACGCCATTAGGGAATACCGTAGTGTTGGGCCAATTTTGTGCATCTTACCCTGTTTTGATTGGGGATATCTTCTTGCCTGCCAACCTATTTTTATTACCGATGTCTGATTTTGATGTTATCCTTGGCATGGATTGGCTCGCCGAGTACTACGCCATATTAGACTGCTCTGCGAGGACAGTCACGTTCTGCATACCCGACATGCCAGAGTTTAAGTTTGTTGCCGAGCCCAAAGGAGGAAAACTTTCTTGCCTGTTATCGTGTGCCGTTGAGGAGTCAGCTGCTTTGAAAATCGACCAGCTGCCTGTTGTTTGTGGTTTTTTCGATGTATTCCAGGATATTTCGGGGTTACCACCTCGTCGGCACACTGAGTTCCAGATTGATCTCGTGCCTGGTACCGCGCCTATTTCGAAGGCCCCGTATCGTATGACACCGTTGGAGTTAGGAGAACTGCAGAAGCAATTGGACGAGTTACGCGAGGTAGGCTTTATTCGTCCGAGCAGTTCGCTGTGAGGAGCGCCGGTACTCTTCGTGAAGAAGAAAGATGGCTCGTTGAGGTTTTGCATAGATTACCGCGAGCTCAACAAGGTCACGATCAAGAACAAGTACCTGCTTCCGAGGATCGACGACTTGTTTGATCAGCTGCAGGAGGCGCAGTTCTTTTTAAAGATAGACTTACGGTCCGGTTATCATTAGGTTCGGGTTCGAGATGAGGATATCCCGAAGACAGCCTTCAGGACACGCTACGGTCATTTTGAGTTCCAGGTCATGTCCTTTGGACTGACCAATGCGCCCATAGTATTCATGCAGTTGATGAATGAGGTCTTCCATCCGTATCTCGATCAGTTTGTTGTGGTGTTCATCGACGACATTCTGATATATTCGAGGACTCGTAAGGAGCATGAGCGGCATCTTGAGATTACATTATAGATCCTCCGTGCACACCAGCTTTACGCGAAGCTGGAGAAGTGCAAGTTCTGACAGGATGAGATGAAGTTCCTCAGTCATGTAGTGATGAGGCAAAGTGTCGCAGTGGACCCCTCGAAGATTGATGTCATGCATTAGTGAGACCAGCCCACGAATGCATCCGAGATCCATAGTTTTCTTGGTTTGGCGAGCTACTACCGACGATTTATTGAGGGATTCTCTCATATTGCGGCCCCATTGACCAGGTTAACCCAAATGGGTGCTAAGTTTATTTGGAGCGACGCTTGTGAGTAGGAATTTATGGAGTTGAAGGATCGCCTCACGTCCTCTCCTGTCCTCACTCTTCCCTCTGGGAGTGATGGATTTGTTGTATTTATCGATGCCTCACGAGTTGGCTTAGATGCTGTCCTGATGTAGCACGAGAAGCCGGTGACTTATGCGTCTCGTCAGCTCAAGGTCCACGAGCTGAACTACCCCACGCACGATCTGGAGCTAGCAGCGGTTGTCTTTGCACTGAAAGTGTGGAGGCACTATCTTTATGGGGTGAGATTCGAGCTCTTTTCCGATTACAAGAGCTTGAAGTATTTGTTCTATCAGTCCGAGATGAATATGAGGTAGAGGCGTTGGATGGAACTCCTGAAAGACTACGATTTTGATCTTCAGTACCACCCGGACAAAGTGAATGTGGTGGCGGATGCCCTCAGCCATAAGCCACGAGGCATGGTGGCGCATATGATGATTCGGGAGTGGAGGATGCTCGAGGATATAGCAGAGTATGACTTCAATTTTGGTCTGCATTCATCTATTGTTCAGCTATCGAGCTTGTCGATTCAACTCTCTCTTGTCGCAAGGGTGATCGAGGCTCAGCAGACAGACGAGTCGTTACAGGATTACCGAACAGAGGCAACATCTGAGAGTCAGACGGATTGACAAATTGGTTCTGACGGTGGACTTTGCTTTAGAGGCCGATTATGTGTCCCGGATATTCCTGAGTTACGTCGAGATCTTATGACCGAGACACATCGATCACGTTTCTCTATCCACCCTAGCTCGACGAAGATGTATCGCGATATGAGATGTCAATACTTTTGGTCAGGGATGAAGCGTCAGATAGCCAATTTTGTGGCCGAGTGTGACATCTGCCAGCATGTCAAGGCCTATCATCAGAGACTCTCTGTTCTATTGTAGCCGCTGAGCGTCCCGATGTGGAAGTGGGAGCACATATCTACCGATTTTGTCATGGGTTTGCCGAGGACTCAGCGCGGTCATGACGTCATCTGGGTTGTTGTGGATCGTCTGACGAAGTAGGAACATTTTCTTATGATTCGTGAGAGTTGGCATACAGATCGGCTCGCCAAGATGTTTGTTGATGAGATCATGAGTTTTCATGGTGTTCCTGTCTCGATTGTTTCAGACCGAGATCTGAGGTTCACGTCTCAGTTTTGGAGGAGCTTTTAGAGAGCGATGGGCACTGATTTGCAGCTAAGCACCGTGTATCATCCACAGACTGATGGGCAAACTGAAAGGGTTAACCAAATCCTTGAGGATATGCTTCAGGCCTGCGCGATTGATTTCTCGGGTAGTTGGGACGAGCACCTGTGATTGGCTGAGTTCGCGTACAACAACAGTTATTAGGCGACCATTGGCATGGCTCTTTTTGAGGCATTATATGGCAGGCCGTGCAGATCTCTGAGTTGTTGGACCGAGGTTGGAGAGCGGCGTCTCCTAGGTCCCGAGCTTGTGCTGCAGACATCAGAGGCTATCGACATCATCAGGCAGAGGATGCGCACAGCTCGGAGCTGACAGAAGAGTTTTGCTGATCGTCGGCGTCGTCCCTTGGAGTCTGTAGTTGGGGATCATGTGTATCTCAAGGTCTCACCAGTGAAGGGTGTGGTTCATTTTGGGACAAAGGGCAAGCTTGCCCCGAGATTCATAGGACCTTTCGAGATCACTGGGCGCATTGGCATTGTGGCCTATCGGCTTGCCTTGCCATCGTAGTTGTCTGCTGTCTACAATGTCTTCCATGTCTCTATATTGAGGAAATGTGGGTCAGACATCGTAACTATTATTGATTAGCAGCCGTTGGAGGTTCGTGAGGACGCTTCTTATGTTGAGCAGCCCGTTCGTATCCTTGATCGGAAAGAGTAGGTCCTTAGAACCAAGGTCATTCTCTTATTGAAGGTGCAGTGGAGCCATCATAGTGTGGATGAGGTGTCTTGGGAGCACGAGGTAGAGATCCGTGAGCGTTATCCCCATCTTTTTTATGATTGATTGTATAGTGTATTGTGCTTTGATTATATATGATGTTATGTTTCCTATTTTCTTTTTCAGTTATGGTTAGTTGCAATGGTAGTATAAATTTTAAAGATGAAATTTTTATTAGGTGGGGAGAGCTGTAAGACCCCTATCCTAATCCGTACTATTCCGTCGCTTCCCACGATCCTTCTTATCAAATTCCGGCAATCCATGACTTGTAGTCGACATTGCGCACGACCGTAAGTCGTATCCTATACATTTGAGTCAGCTTAATCTAAGGTTTGTATCATTACGACCGCACCGTCGGCACGGTTCTAACGCCGCGAGTCATGTACCGATCCGATACCCTGACTAAAAGATGTGGGTAGGCATTTATTTTGAGAAAACGCCGCGTGTTTATATTCCCAAGAGAATCTCTACAAAGTGTCAAATCAATCCCATCAATCACTTTATGTCAAGTACACATCACCTTTCACCCCATCCCCAAGCAACCACTAAAGTCAACTCCTTTCACCCTCTCTCTTACACCACCTTACATGTCAAGTACCACGTCCATCACTCACCTCACCCTTCCACCCATCACACCCATCCCTCATCTCTCTTACAACTCTCTCTCTCCCTCATTTCCCAACACCACTTCCAAGCAAGGGAGAGCATCCCACGTCCATGCATTCCCATGAGAGAAAAGTGTAGTTTTGGTGGCCCACTTCCCATCATAAATCTCTCATCCTAGCCATCCATTTCCCATCTCCACCATCAAAGTGAAGCTCTAGGAGAGTAGCTTCCCATCGGACCGAGAAGATCAAGTAGTGGGTGTTTCCATGGACTACTTTTTCATGTTTTTAAGATGGGCCAAGTGAGGCCAACCGATCAATGCTTTGGATCTCACTTGGGACCCTAAGATGTGGCCAATGGCCCATCTTGATCATTAAAATCATTCCATGATGGGGTCATTCTCCATGGACCCCATCATGATGTTTACTTTTCTTACATTAAGAGGTCATATAGACCGTTCATTTTGGATGGAGAGGGATCTCTACCGTTGATCTTTTGTTTGGATGGCTCATATGCAATGGGACCCATTGATGTATGATTGGATGGTTGAAACGGAGGGCCCATAATGTCGGGGTCCCTCCATCACGCATGTCCCACTCTATCTCTCTCTCCCTCTCTTTTCATTTATTTATTTATTTATTTTGTGATAATATGGCCTTGTAGCCCCCTTGGATGGACCCCACCATGAAGTAATATTTTTGTCTATGAATGGGGCCCGCCTAGTGTGTGTTATACCACACCTTACATTCATATGGTGGCCCACCTGAGCAGGCCCACCTCTCATGGACAGACCGTCTAGCCTCCCTGAACGCTGGACGTGGAAAGAAAATACAAATATTGGCTTGGTTCTACAAGCCATTGGGGTGGACCACTTGTGTAGGCCCCACCCTGATGTATGTTTCTAATCCAACCCATCCACCTCACTCCCTGACTCATTTTAGGCGTTGATCTGAAAAATGAGGATGATTCGAGCATCTGGTGGGCCATAGTTTTAAAAACAGTACCAGTACCGTTGAAATCTACCCAGATTTTTCTTACACACTGTAAAAGACCCAATATTGGTCTTGATTGAATTGTTATGGACTGTGGAATCTAATGGATGGAGTGAATTCTCTTGAAGTGGGCCCTACACTGGAAAAACTGCGAAAATACCGATGTTCCAAAAAAATAAAAAAATAAAGAAGCAACGGGGCTGCTGCTAGCCAGAGGCGTAGGCAGCGCCTGCGCTCAGAGGGCAGACGGATGCCACGGGCCCACGGCTCCTCATGTGGGCCCCACTTTGATGTTTATTTGCCAATCCAGCCTGTTCATATGGTGGGCCTTCAGCTCAGTGGGCCACCCTCCAAAAATCAGACCCATACAGATCTCAGGTGGCCCACACCACAAGAAACAGCGGCGATTGAATTCTACCATTGAAACCTTTTTGGGGTCCACAGAAGTTTTGAATCAAGCTGAAATTTGTATTTTCTCTTCACCCAGGTCTCTGTGACCCTATCAACGGGTTGGATGGTGAGTAAACATTATAGTGGGCCCCCCCACGTGTGATCCACAGTGATTTATGTGTTTTAGACCACTGTCCAAGCGGCCTGGACGGTGGAGCCTACCATGGTATATGTGTTTCCCCCACTCCATCCGTCCCTGGCTTGGGAATGAATCCTCTCCAGATAGCTGGTGGGCCACCACGTGGATCTCACCAGGATGCATGTGTTCATCTACCCCGTCCATCTAGACGGTACCCTGTGCAGCCCCACCACGATGCTTGTGTTGCACCCTAACAGTCAATCCACTTTGCAAGCTCATTTTAAGGCACAAGCTAACGAATGAGTCAGATCCGTGGTTCAAGTGAGTCCCACCACTACTATTTGAAGTAAGGATCGGTTGATCCCTTGACACGATTCATATACATGTATGTGTGTGTGTGTGTGTGTGTGTGTGTGTGTGTGTGTGTGTGTGTGTGTGTGTGTATGTAAGTATATATTTGAGGCCATTTTTAAAGCCCACCTTAGCATTCATAAGGCCCATATGAGGAGGCCCATATTGATGTAATTGTGGCCGTTGTTGAGGCCCACCTTGGTATATATATAAGGCCCAAGTGATTGGGCCCATCTTGTCATAATTATGGCCCATTGTTGAGGCTCACATTGATGTGTATGAAGCCATTGTTGAGGCCCACTTTGATGTGAATGTGAGGCCCATGTTATGAGGCTCATTCGATATATTTGTGGCCCTTGGTAGAGGCCCACTTTGATAGTTGTAAGGCCCATATTATGAGGCCCATTTTGATGTATTCAAAGGCCCATTGGTTACGGACCATTGCAATGTACATAAGGCTCATTGGTGAGGCCCATTAATGTAGCCCATTTGATGAAGGTAAGGCCCATGTGATACGATCCATTTGATGTATCTAAGGCCTATGGGTCGAGGCCCAACGGGGTGTCCTTAGAGTTCATTGCAATGTGTGATTTTCCATAGTTCATGTAATGATATTTATGGAAGGCCGAGCCTCAGAAACAATGCTGGTTTGACGTCCACATTGTAAGAGTAATGTCGGTTAGATGTTCGCATTATAACTCTCCCTAGGGCCCATTGATAGGCCCATACTTGTTACGTGCAGACCATCTAGGCCCATCGTGGTTGAGAGGATAGTCCATCACTTTATAACATGTGTAGTATAATTTCATGACTCATGCCCATATGCATCATATGTATGCTTGATATGAGTGGTGACTGATCATAGCATATGCCATTCGGTAAACCATTTATGGGACTCCTTATGAGACAGAATGCCCCATAGTATCGCGCTGTACGCGCAGGATTACTGCATGACTGTATGGTGTGATTCATGCATCTCACATATGTGTGAATTAATCACTGCACGCCCTAGCGACAACAGGGCCATGACTCCATAAGTACATCGTGGATGGTCGTATCGGATACTGAAGATACTTGGTTCTAGCACTGTGGGCACTTAGGATGTCCTTGGGTGAAAGTCCTAGAACCTTTTTGGTACCAGGAGATGCTCCAACGTCTAAACCGAGTGGATACACGAGTGCCCGAGTGCCGAATACCAGTAGGTCCCGTCTGCCACTGTGTCGTGGTCGGTTGGAAGGGGGTGTGGCCTTTTCCGCCTGAGTGAGGGGGTTATAAGTTAGGCTGAGTTTGACTAGCTCATAAATGAGCCCGCTATTGACGAGCCGGGTAGGTATTAGCAGACTACTCATCAGGCGGATAGTGAGGTCTTTTCTGCTTGCTTGACTGTGCAGCTAGGGAGTTCTTTTTCGCTTGCATGACTTTGCAGCTAGGGAGGTGGCAGTCAGTGCGAAGTGTATTAGACCCCGATGATATCCAGAGTGGAACTGTACTGATATGTGTACTTGATGAGTACCGACCTGCTTGGATTGTATTTTGCATATGACATTCGGCTATGTAGGCCTTGCATTGCATCGGTGTGGCCAATGACATTCATATCTCGCATTGCATGGCCTTGGTATGGCCGATAGCATTCATGCCTTGCATTATATAGCCTTGGTATGCTTGATTTTATTCATGGACTTACCGCATACTTCCGCATTACCTGATATTATACACTCGGCGTTTGCCTTGCTCACACACTTATACCACCCTCTAATCTTTTGTAAGCTTATGCACGACAGTTGCGTGCAGGTAGCGTTGGACAGCAAGAGCGCTAATACAGGAGTGCGTATCAGGACCTTTTAGAGCTTTTTGATCACCTTGTTTTTCCCTTTTCACACTGTACTTAAAGTTTTTGATATAGTGGATATGTGGTGATGTTGTTTTGTGACTTGATTATGCTTGTGGTTATGCTCCATTATAAAAAAAAAATCATTCTGAAAATCTTCCTTATAGGATCCCAAGATCGGAATCTGGCATTTGATTATCATGAGCCGAGAATGGGACACTACGGAGGCTGTCGGCACCGGAATCGACGATCGGGATTCATGTGAATCCGATTTTTGGGTTCGGGGCGTGACATAATGGATGTGTCTAGACCTATTGGGACCTCAATGTCAATCTCCATCCCTTTAGATTCAGGTCCTCCATATATAGCAAGTGAGAGGTTCAAATGATCCCCAACGTATAACTTTAAATGCAAAGGACTCCCCTATCTATAGTAGAAGAGGATGGTAGTAGAGATCAAAGTGGCCTACCCCCTTCTAAAAGCAGATGACTTGTCTCTAAGAGTTGTCAAAGGGTTTTACATTCGTGCTATTGGGCCTAAATATGGCTGACTCAACCCCAGATGGGTGGTGGTGTTCAATGGATAGACATTCAGGCTTAAGCCATTGTTGATTAGTACAATTGAGAACCTAAGATTCCTGTGTCCGATGGCTATATTTAGGAAACAATCATGGTCTCAACCCTTGGGTTGGGACTCTTCATTAGTGAATTTAATGGCTCACTATGCTAGAAGTTGCCTGATCGTGTAGAGAACCATCTTGGGTGGTGCCTCCCTTAAGATGTGTGCATCATTGAGTATTTTGACAAACATCTTCTGATGCAACTGGGATGTGTAAAGCAACTCCTAGATGGAGATTTGAACTAGGAGGACTTCAATTGGATCATATGATCGAAGGCCATTTATTCAATTTCAAGTTTGGAGTTAGAGAGCATTCTAGAGGGGGAAGGATTCTCAACTTATTAACATTCGTGGTGTATTTTCTTTTAAAGTTGAGAATTATTGTAATAAGACCTTACTAGATTGATTATTTATTTAGGGCGTGTTTGGACGCGGGGATTACGTGGGAGTAGGTTGGAGTAGGTTGGATAGAGTTTTGAAAACCCATCCCGTCTTCTTGCAATCCTGTTTGGACGGCACTGTATTGACGACGGATCCAGCTGATCTCTGGATTCGGGAGTGAATCCGTTGGATTGTGCAATCCCATTTAATCCTATACACCTGGAAAAATGCACAATGGTTGAGAAATCTCTATATCCCGTGTACCCGTCCAAATGTGGCAAAACTTAGGTCGTTGGATATAGCAATCCAGTGGGATTGCTTCTAATCCACTGACAAATGTATTAATGACATAAAAAGCCGTGCAATCCATCTTACTCCACCCTACTCCTGCTTAATCCCTGCGTCCAAACACGCCCTTAGTTGATTGAGATAGGATAATTGTTGAGAGAGTGATGATCAATTTATTGAACTTGAATATTTTACCTTTAATTTAGGGATGATGATTTAATCTCAATTCATGGTTTCACCTGATGGAATGAATGTGAATGTGGTGTGTGAATATTTAATGTTCATATTAGATCTATCTCACTCCTTAGAATTCCGAATGGGAGTTACCGTACTTGGGTATTGGATTTTGGGATGTGACAATAAGGGTGTAATTGTATTTTTTAAAAAATAATTTTTTAATGTTGATCTTCCTATTTTCTCTTCACCTGGTGTGTTTAGGAAGTATTTCTTAAAAGTAAGGGTGGTTTGGAATGAAATAGGGGAAAGGGACGGTTGGTACCAGAAGCTCACCTAAGTGGGTATTTCATCCTTATCCCTCTCAGAATATAAATACAATTTATTTAGTTTTAGAACACCAATGTATTCCTTTTTAACTATTAGGCCGTTGTTTGCTTTTTCGATTTTATATGTAAATGCAAGTAAATAGTCAATGATTACTTTTGAAAGGTGTTTGTCTAACAGGGAAGTAACACTCTAATTACGCCTTGAAAGCAAGCCATAAAGCATTAAATCCCACATAAATTCCGTACTATATAAGTTTTGGGCCCTACAGTGATGTGTATATGTGATCTATACCATCCATCCATTTTATTATCTCATTATAGGGCATGGGCCCAAAAATAAGACAAATTGGAAGATCAATTGGACCACACCATATGAAACAAGGGGGTTAATGGCATCCACCATTCAAAATTGAGACCTTCGGAAGACCCACAGGAATGTATATTTTTCACCCAACCCATTCAGAAGATCACACTAGCATGTATGAGGGGTATGCATAAATATTAACTTGATCCAAAACTTCTATGGCCATTAAAAAGTTTCAACATTAGGTGTTCAATTTCCACCATTTCCTATGGTGTGGTCCAGTTGAGCTTCAAATTTACCTCATTTTTTAACTCATGCCCTAAAATAAGTTGGCAGAACATCATGGTAAATGCCAAGTCAATTAAAGAACCATTTGTTTCTTCAAGTTGAGTGGAGCTTTCTAGTTTATGATCTATTACGTGATTCAAACTTTTGATTTTTCTTTGCCCAATAAGGGGAGGGAGAGAGACTCCTGTAAGATCTATTCTTTGAGCTTTGAAAAGTTCCCCAAGCTCATGACACTGGTATAAATGCCGCAAGATGTCCCGCATGGCATATAAATACAAGATCCATTGCATCCGTCATAAGTCCCGAGTGGGGATCCTCTACCTCCCGGAGGCAGGAACTCCCTGCCTCCAGCGTTTTCATTGGTCAATATCACTATAAGTGCCATGTCATCAGATTTTGTATACATTAAAAAAATACATTTAATAAGAAGTATAATGGAGACGTTAAACGGAAGCGGGTTTGCGTGCTAAGTAAATCATTTTGGTAAGCGTACTGGTAAAGTCTGTGGAGCCCACCATCATTCGTGCATTGTATCAACTCCATCCATCTCTTTTATCATCTAATTTTAGGGTTTTACAACAAAAATTAATCATATCCAAAGATTAAGTGAAACGCACCACCCGAAATAGTGTGAATTGAATTCTACCGTTGAAAAGTTGTTGGGTGCCCACAGAAGTTTTATATCAAAATGATATTTATTTTTTCCATTCATCCATGTCTTTGTGATCTTATGAACAGTTTGGATGAAAAGTAAACATCATTAGGGGCTTAGAAACATTTCAATGGTGAAAACCAATACTTCCACTGTTTCCTTTGGTATGGTCTACTTGAGCTTTTGATATACTTCAGTTTTGGGCTCAACCCCTAAAATGATTTGAAAAAACGGATGGACAGCGTAGGTAAACCACGTGAATTTATAGTGGGCCCAATAGATTTTACTCAGTACGATAAGACAAGACTCGTTACACAATCCGATTTCCCGTGTCCTAGACACGGATTTCCTGCCAAAGCCTTTTGCAGTAAGATCCTGTGCAAGGATTCCGGATGGGCCCATGCGACGTATGTGATAAATCCAACCCGTTCATCCATTTTTAGATATCATTTAATACCAAAACTAAGGTGTATATAAAACTCAAATGGGCCACATGAGTGGAAACGGTGGAGATTTAGTGTCCACCGTTGAAATATTTATATGGCCACAAAAGTTTTGCATCGGTCTAATATTTTGGTGTTTTCACTTCATCCTAATAAAAATGACCTTACAAATAGTTTGGAAGGCATATAAACATCAAGACGCCTAGGAAGGTTTTAATGGTAGGAATTTCTTTCTCCATTATTTCATATTGTATGGCTTAGTTGAGTTTTTTATCATCCTAATTTTTTATTACATTTCTTAAAATGAGCTCTAAAAATGGATGAATGGATTGGAATTCTTATAAACATTATGGTGGACCCTACCATACATCCCAACGCTGGAACTTCATGCAAAAGGCTTTCCTCGATGCATCCGCATCCACGATTTCCATTGGAAACGGACTAACTACTCCCCTGCCACTCGGTGCTATGTGGGCCCACCATGATGTACATGTTTCATCCATGCCGTCCATGTATTTTCTAGATCATTTTATGGTCTAAGACCAAAAATGAGGTATAACCCAATCTCAAGTGGACCACATTACATGAAACATTGTTGAATGAACGTTGACCATTAAAAACTTTTTAGGGGCCATAAAAGTTTTGGATCAAGCTGATCTTTGTTTTTTTTCCTTCATCTGGGTCTTTATGACCAAACCAACAAATTGGATGTCAAATAAAAAATACGGTGGGCCTTAAGAGGACTTTAATGATGGATATCCAATCACCATTGTTTTCCTGTGGTGTGGTCTATATGAGATTTATATCCCTCTCATTTTTGGTATCAAACCCTAAAATTATATGTAAAAATAGATTAACGGAATGGATGAAAGACATACATCATGGTGGGGCCCACAGAGTATCGACTACCACCATCACTGGGCTGATGGTGGGGGGAGTAGCCAATCCGCTTTTATTTTCATTTGGAATTCAATACCACATTGAGCAGTGTGACTCACTACTAAAGTGATGTCACCTATTTATATGGGTCCCACTATGATGTATGTTTTGTATCCACACCATCCATCCATTTGGAGAGATCATTTTTGGGCATGAGCCAAAGAATGAATCAGATCCAAAACTCGAGTAGACCCCACCACAGAAAATAGTAGAGAGAGTCACGCCCACAATTTATTACAACTGAATCCAATACAAACCTCGTCACTTTGTCTACTGAACCCCGTCACTTTGTACTGCAACTCTGTCACTTTATCTACTGAACCCTGTCACTTTGTACTACAACCTCGTCACTTTGTACTGCAACCCCATCACTTTATATACCGAACCCCGTCACTTTGTGCTGCAACATCGTTACTTTGTCTATTGTACCTCATCACTTTGTGCTGCAACCCCGTCATTTTGTCAACTGTACCCTGTCACTTTGTACTGCAGCCTCGTCACTTTGTCTACTATACCCCGTCATTTTATTCTAAAACCTCGTCACTTTGTTTATTGAACCCCATCACTTTGTACTGCAACCTCGTCAAAGTAATGAGGTTGTAGTACAAAGTGACAGAGTTCAGTAGATAAAGTGACAGCGTTGCAGTACAAAGTGACGGGGTTCAGTGGGCAAAGTGACGAGGTTTGAATTGGATTCAATCGTAATAAATGGTGGGCGTGAGTCTCTCCACTATTTTCTATGGTGGGGTCCACTCGAGTTTTGGATCTGATTCATTCTTTGGCTCATGCCCTAAAATGATCTCTCCAAATGGATGGACGATGTGGATACAAAACATACATCATAGTGGGACCCATATAAATAGGTGACATCACTTTAGTAACGAGTCTCATTGCTCAATGTGGTAATGAATCCCAAATGGAAATAAAAGCGGATTGGCTACTCCCTCCACCACCAGTCCGGTGGTGGTAGTGGTCGGTACTCTGTGGGCCCTACCATGATGTATATGTTTCATCCATTCCGTTAATCGATTTTTACATATAATTTTAGTAGAAAAAGTGATGATGTTGTAGTACAAAGTGACGAGGTTCAGTAGACAAAGTGACAAGATTGCAATACAAAGTGAAAGGATTCAGTAAACAAAGTGACAGGGTTGCAGTACAAAGTGATGAGGTACAGTAAACAAAGTGATGAGGTTGCGGTACAAAGTGACGAGATTCAGTAGACAAAGTGATGAAGTTACAGTACAGAGTGACGGGGTTCACTAGATAAAGTGACGAGGTTACAACACAAAGTGACGGGTATAGTAAAGAAAGTGACGAGGTTGTAGTACAAAGTGATGGAGTACAGTAGACAAAGTGACGATGTTATAGTGCAAAGTGACGGAATTCAGTAGACAAAGTAGCAGGGTTGTAAAACAAAGTGACGGAGTTCAGTAAACAAAGTAATGGGGTTGCAGTACAAAGTGATGGGGTTTACTAGACAAAGTGACGAGGTTACAACACAAAGTGACAGGGTTTTGTAGATAAAGTGACGGGGTTGCAGTACAAAGTGATGGGGTTCGGTAGACAAAGTGACGAGCTTTTGATTAGATTCAGTTGTAATAAATGGTGGGCATGACTCTCTCCACTATTTTCTGTGGCGGGGTCCACTCGAGTTTTGGATCGGATTCATTCTTTAGCTCATGCCCAAAAATGATCTCTCCAAATGGATGGACGATGTGGATACAAAACATACATCATAGTGGGACACATATAAATAGGTGACATCACTTCAGTAGCGAGTCTCACTGCTCAATGTGGCACTGAATCCCAAATGAAAATGAATGTGGATTGGCTATTCCCCTCACCACCAGCCCGGTGGTGGTGGTGGTTGGTACTCTATGGGCCCCACCATGATGTATGTGTTACATCCATTCCGTTAATCTATTTTTACATATAATTTTAGGAGTTGATCCCAAAAATGAGAGGGATATAAATCTCATATGGACCACACCACAGGAAAGCAAAAGTGATTGGATATCCATCATTAAAGTCCTCCTAAGGCCCACCATACTGTTTATTTGACATCCAATCTGTTGGTTTAGTCATAAAGACCCAAATGAAGGGAAAAGAAAAAAGTCAGTTTAATCCAAAACTTTTATGGCCCCGAAAAAGTTTTTAATGGTCAACGTTCATTAAACACTATTTCATGTAATGTGGTCCACTTGAGATTGGGTTATACCCCATTTTTGGTCTCAGGCCATAAAATGATCTAGAAAAATAAATGGATAGCATGGATGAAACACATACATCATGGTGGGCCCACATAGCATCGAGTGGCAGGAGAGTAGCCAGTTCATTTCTAATGGAAACCGTGGACGCGGATTCACCAAGGAAAGCCTTTTGCATGAAGTTCCAGCACTGGAATGTATGGTAGGGTCCACCATGATGTTTATAAGAATTCCAATCCATTCATCCATTTTTAGAGCTCATTTTAAGACATGTAACCAAAAATTAGGATGATTAAAATCTCAACTGGGCCATACAAGATGAAACAGTGGATAAAGAAATTCCTACAGTTGAAACCTTCCTAGGTGTCTTGATGTTTATATGCCATCCAAACTGTTTATAAGGTCATTTTTACTAGGATGAAGTGAAAACACCAAAATATTAGGCCGATGTAAAACTTTTGTAGTCATATAAATATTTCAACGATGGACACTAAATCCCTACTATTTCCTCTCGTGTGGCCCATTTGAGTTTTGCATACACCTTAGTTTTGGTATTATGTCCTAAAATGATATCTAAAAATAGATGAACGGGTTGGATTTATCACAAACGTCGTAGTGGGCCTATCCGGAATCCTTGCACAGGATCTTCCTGCAAAAGGCTTTGGCAGGAAATCTACATCCTCGTTAGATACGTGAAATTGGATTGCGTACCGAGTCTTATCGTACTAAATAAACTCTGTTGGGCCCACTGTGAATTCATATGGTTTATCCACGCCATCCATCCGTATTTTCATATCATTTTAGAGGTTGAGCCCAAAATTGAAGTATATCAAAAGCTCTAGTAGACCATACCCAAGGAAACATTGAAAGTATTGATTTTCACCATTGAAATGTTTCTAAGCTCTCAATGATGTTTATTTTTCATCCAAACTGTTCATAAGATCATAAAGACATGGATGAATGGAAAAAACAAATATCATCTTGATATAAAACTTCTATGGCCCCCAACAACTTTTCAAAGGTAGAATTCAATTCACGCTGTTTCAGGTGGTGTAGTCCACTTGATCTTTGGATATGATTAATTTTTGTTGTAAAACCCTAAAATTAGATGATAAAAGAGATGGATGGAGTTGATACAATGCACGAATGAATGACGGTGGGCTCCACAGACTTTACTCGGTACACTTGCCATACTAATTTACTCAGCACACAAACCGCTTCCTTTTAACGTCTCCATTATACTTCTTATTAAATGTATTTTTTAAAATATATTTAAAAAATCTGATGACATGGCACTTATAGTGACGTTGACCAATGAAAACGCTGGAGGCAGGGAGCTCCTGCCTCCGGGAGGCAGAGGATCCGCACTCGTCCACAATGTATTGATGCTTGTATTGATTCCATGGCCGGAAGAGTCAGATCAATCCATGAGTCATGTAGACCATAATTTTAAAAAAAATATATGGCCAATGTTAATTTGCCCAGCCGTCCTTTGCTTCTAATATAATAGTTCATATGATGAGTGGCCAGTAGGGCCAGACCTACTGAAGGACAGCTTGGATATTATATTGTCTGACATGCCAACGAATGCGGGTGCATATGGTACGTAGAGAATAGCTTGCATATGTGTGTTAGCTTGGCGGAAACAGCCTGTAATTTTTCGTTTGGACGATAATTTCGCACCCCTAAGTGTTCCACTTAAATGTACCTCACGTGCCCTTGTGTAGCATGTGTTCTGGATCTGAGACATCCACTCTACCAAGTAGCCCACCTGATGTACAAAGGAGGTGGAGAAACAACAGCTTATGGAGGCTTATGTATGGGACATGCTGATTTTCAGAACAAGACCGATGCAGATTTTGCCGGCCTTTAGAGCATTTTGGAACCCACGTGTTCCTTTTGGCTTTTTGTGCTTGGAATTAGCATTCCTGCGCCCATGGAGGCTGGAATGTTGAAAGTCTGGATTTAATATTTAAGAAAACACAGACGTTTGGAGGGCTTTGTTCTGTTTATTTTTTGTACCAGCCGAATTTCATGAAATTTTTATTTTTAAAATTAATGTTATTCTAATTTTTGAGTTCTTTTTTTTTTTTTTTTTTTTTTTTTTTTTTTTTTTTGGTGGTTGTCTTGAAACATTTTATTCCAAAATTGATAAATTTTGTTAAAATTTTTAGTTTCAATCAAATAGAAAAATTATTTTGTAAAATTGTTTTATCCAATCATGTAACTAATAACAAATGATATGTATTTCATGCGCATCTTTTTGGGGACCGCGGAAGCAAAGTACTCCAATCACAAAATCAAGTCCAAACGCAAACAATTCAAATTTTACGTAAAAAAACCATTTCGAAAAAAAGTAGGTCACAAAGCAACAATAATATACTATGAAAGTATAAAATTACAAGAGAGAGAGATTACCAATTCGATGAAGCTTCAAATCTCCCTTATAAGCCAAGCTATGCTTTTGAAACCCTAAGAACGAATTAGAAAGGCCTCTCGATACTCTCAAATCCCAATTACAATCATATATATAGTCTTTATGAGAATCACAAACGAAATTGGAAACAAATCATGCACTTACGCAATTTTACGTGCGCGCTCGATGACACCTTCGATGGAACTTCGATGGCATCAACAAACTATCGATGACAATAAAAAAACACTAAAATGTTCCAGCAACAAAATATGAATTTTTTCGATGGAACTTCAATGACATCAACGAATTGTCAATGGCATCAAACCCATTCAATGACATTGAGTAGGACAACATAAAATGTCCAGCAACTAACATGAGATTTTAGGATTTTCTCGATGGCATCGAGTATCCTTTGATGGCATCGAACTCTGCTTGATAGCATCGACACACCCCTACTGTTTACAGATTCGAGACATCAACAACACATCCTGTACTTCTATTTTAAAAATATCGGGATTTTGCCACATAAGTCCTCGAGAAATAATTTTTTTCACCATAAAATGCATTGACTTTGTAAAAGTCCCATAAGAGAAGTTTCTCAAGGGTGAAACGGATAGAAAACCTTTTTTTTTTCTCTAAAACACGTTGGTGGCAAGCATCGTGGGGCATACATTGTGCATGTGATATCAGACTTTTTCAAGCAAGTGCATCTCACCATGCTGATAAGACTAACAGAAAATGAGGCCCTTCAAATCATTAGATGGTAACGCCATAAAAACAATATACACCACCGAAAAACCTCTTGAATAATATTGGGGTAAAAAATACATAATCCTCACTCAGCTCCACATTCTAGGAAAAGGTGAGGTATGACAGCATTTCATACTGAAATACAGCATGATGTGGAACTTTTCTCGTCAATGCATTGTTTAATTAGTAAAATTAGAATTCTCAATGAATTTTTCAGTAAAAAGACTCTAAACATTTATTCTAATCTTGTTATACTGTCCTAGTTGTTGAGATTGATCTCTGTACAACTCATTGGTGTAATTAATCTTCCAATAGAATGGCAAGAAACCCAATGGGTATCTCTCTTCACAGTAAAGGTACTCTTACATTGTATCAGAGTTCAATGGCAAAAGGCTTAAAACTTGAGAATAGCAAGTCTATTGATAGAGTCCTTCAATGGAAATCCTACAAAATGAGACAATAAGAGGGACATTAGCAAAGGTAATGAAAAAAAAAAAAAAAATTTAAAAAAAAAGTTATTTAAATCTTAGTTCTATGATATAAGGACAACATTATTAAGGAGAGAAATCTTCCTAAAAGCTCCTAGATGAGGGCAGTCTTGAAATATTCATTAACATTTTGGGTTTAAGTATTAAAACTTTTAACCTTTCACAAATCATGTTTAGAGAGTTTTAATCATAGCACTTATCCCAAAATGTGGTAGGAAATCTAAATTATCCTTGGACCTTTTTAGAAATGGCAAAACTGTAAAGATATGAGTTGCTTTTTCAAGTTCATCATTACATGCTATGAATCTCCTTGCTCAGCGGATCAAATCTCGAGATGTATGTAGCATTGGAAAGAAATTTCAATGGACTAGCAATGGTATAAGAAGTTGGACCAATTATTACTTGAATCAGCCACAAATTAAGGAAGAATTTCTGTCATTGAATCGGAATTATGTAGTTTGAAAGTTTTGATTGGAGGCCCACAATTTCAAATTCATAACTTTAATTAATTGGGGTGGAAATGTCACCACTGCATATATCTTAAACTACTACGCAATAGACTTCAAGATGCAGGAAGATAATTTTTTAGTGCCTTCTGAGCTACGTGTTACAAACTTCAAGATGTGGCCTACTTTCAATGGGCCACGGACCACCATCAAAAGGGCCTTCCATGCCCTTTATTGGCCCTAAATTCTTACCCCATTATGTGACTTATTTCAGTAATTCGGTGGTCCAATCAGAATGGGGTGTTTACATCTGGAAATAGGCTCAGGAATAGTCACCACATAACGTATGTAGTTTCAGAATGCATTTCTTGTGACCCTCCTCTCCATAACAACATTGTTACCTCTACTCTTTCGCATCTGGCCTAATAACCGAGTTTCACTATAAATTATTTAAGAAAAAATTATTACCATTGTATCAACAATCATACTCCTCTCTATATGGTAGACAATATAATTTACAATAAAACCCATTTTGATGGGTTTATGCCCTAGAAACCCGAACGAGATATATACCTCTCGCTTCCTAAGCCATCATAGACATTGCTTTGATCATGATTAATTCAACATGAACTATATATAAATGTGTATTCTCCTCTACATGGTAAAGGTTGTATTAATGTGTGCATTGTGCTTTTGTTGAAATCATGATTGAAGTCCCTCATGGAAATTGTCTCAGTTTGGCTCAAAATTCGGTCATTGATACATGTGTATGGTATCGACATGCCAGAGCCTTTTACAGCCTGATCCAAACCGAGCACCTATGACTCTAAGTGCCAAGATATATAGAGAAATTGTGAGCACTTGTCTATGATCGAGAACTGAGATAGTTTGGCCGTCTATTTAGCCCACTTGTAAACAAAATCATGTGTTTTGTGAGGGGAATGTTTGCCCTTCTAATGAGTTCTTTTTTCTGGCAAACAAAATGACTTCTCTGGCCATGATAGCTAAGAGAACCTCATTCATAAAATGTGAGAGTAGAATAAACTCAATTATATTAAATTAAAATAAAGATAAAAACCAATGATATCCCTTGGCGATCCAATGATTGTGTCATAGATGGTGAGACCCTAAATCTAAATATTTTTTGGTCTAGTGATTGGGTCATAAGCAAAGGAAATAATAGCACTGAAAATAAAAGAAAAAATCTTCCTTGGAATCTAACATTTGGCGTAAATGGAGGGGAATTACACTACTAATCTAAGTCAGTCCATTGTAACAATATATACCGACAATGTCACGCCCCAAACCCAGAAATTGAATTTACAGGAATCCCAATCGTCGAATCCGGTGTCGACAGCCTCTGTTGTACCTCATTCTCGACTCATAGCATTCATATGTTAGATTTCGATCCTGAGATCCTACAAGGAGGATTTTTTTTTTCAATGTACATTTAATTCGCAATAAGCATAACCACAAGATTACCCAACTCACAAAGGCAATATTATCATCACATATCCACTAATATAATCAGTTGAGTACAATGCTAGAAGGAAATACATAAATAAAAATCAAGCTCCAGAAGACCGCTTTACGCTCCAAGCTCAACACTGCTGCAACCTAACATCACCTGCACGCATCTATCGTGCATAAGCTTATAGAAAGCTTAGTGGGTAGTGTAAGTGTGTGTACAAGATAAATGCCAAGTATTTAATACAATGCCATAATCGTACAATACCGAAAATACTGGTAATCCATAAATTGTACAATGTCTGAATAAGCAGAAATACTGATAAGATTATGAATTATCAGAGTAAACAAAATATTAACAAGATCAAGAATTATCAGAGTAAACAGAAATACTGACAAAGTCATAAATCACACGATAACAGAGTAAGCGAAAATACTGACAAGTGCATGAATCATATAATATTAGAATACTCAATAGAAATCAACTATGCAAATGAGGAATCACAGAGAGCCAAATATCAGATGCAGAGGATGCAATGCAATATACATTCCTGATGAGTAACACAAACAGCGTTAGTCATACCATATGCCGCAGATGTAATACAACATGCAGTGCGAATGGAATGACCATGCTAGAGTGTGAAATCGGGATGATAGTACATAGTATCGCAGGTTATAGGGTCTATCACAAGGGACTTCTATCCAAACCGGTCTCATGCATAAATTTGGATAGTTAGACTCAATGTGGTAAACTCCTGATCTCAGGTTAGTCGCGCGCTCCAACCGAAATCCTGGCCATTGCGAAGGTACACGTAACAATTTATTGCGCACCACCAGCCCGAGTGGATAGTGGATAAATGAGTGAATAAATATGTAACTCCTGCTCAATAAGTCTACATATCAGTACGGTTCATCTCTGAGATCATCACCGGGATTTAGTACACTCCAAATGGCACTACCTCTCTCCCAGCAACACAGTCCACGTCAGCGTAAGAAACCTCACTATCTGCCTGGCCAATAGTCTGCCAATACCTATCCGGCACGTCGATAGCGGACCCATTCATGAGCTGGTCAAACTCAGCCTACCAATGCCCCCTACCCTCGGGTAGGTAAGGCCACACCCCCTCCCAACCGACCACAACACAGTGGGAGACGTAGCCTCCTGGTATTCGGCACTCGGGCGCTCATGTATCCACTCGGTCTCGACGTTGGGGCGTTTCCTGGCCACGAAGGTTTAAGAATTTTCACCCAGGGACATATATGGCGCCCGTATGCTAGAACCAAATATTTTCAGTGTCCCATCTGGCCATCTACAATATGCCTGTGGAGGCTACGATCCTGATGTCGCTAGGGCGTATAGTAGTCATAATACACAATGCAAGATGCATGACTCATACAATCTAGTCATGCATCTATCCTGCGCATACCGTGCTCATGTGAGATAACCTCCACTTATCAAGGAGTCTCATAATAACATGCTCAATGACGTATGCAATGGTCAATCACATCTCATAACAAACATGCAGATGATGTGTATGGGCATGTATCATGATGTTATGCTGTCACATAATCATAATCGATATCAACAATCGACCTCGACAATGTGGACATTTAACCAACATTGCCACCAAGGAATGACCCGCATAGAATCAAACATATAATGGGCCAACGACCTCACATAAAGGCCTAATATACAACACATTGGGCATTACTCAAGGGCCACATATACACAATAGGTGGGCCCTGCTCATGTGCCTCAAATATATGACATGTGGGCTCTGCACATGGGTCTCGAATACGTCAAATAGGCCATGCATCGTGGACCTAATATACATCACAATGGGCCTTGCCCATGGGCCACAAATACATCACAATGGGCCTTGCCCATGGGCCTTAAATACATCATAATTGGCCTTGCCCATAGGCCTCAAATACATCACAATGGGCCTTGCCCATAGGCCCCAAATACATCACAATGGGCCTCATCACATAGGCCTCATATACATCACATTGGGCCTTAAACACGGGCTGAATACACATCACAGCGGGCCTCAAATACGAGTCGCATATACATCACATTGGGCCCCAACAATCGGAATTGGCAATCGACCACGATAATCGGAATCAACAATCGGTCACGATAATCGGCCTCGATCGATAAGCAACTACAATCGATAATCGGCAATCGACCACATCAAATCAGAATTGGTAATCGGCCTTGATCGATAATTAGCCTCAATCGATAATCGACAATCGGCCATGAAAAATTAAAATCGGTAATCGATAATCGACGCAAGGCGGGGTCCATAGATGGATGACGGATGATGGTCCAAGCATTATCAATGGGGCTCATTCGTTTAGGTTAACCCACTAGAGAATGATGAGAATGGGCCTATGCAGGCCTAAGAGAAGATACAATGTGGACGTTTAACCATCATTGCCCATCAATGTGGTCCTTTAACCAACATTGCTCCTAAGGAATGACCCACATAGGGACAAACATACAGTGGGCCCACGGCCTCACATAAGGGCCTAAGATACATTATCATTAGCCTCAATTGCATCTAATGGGCCGGATCAAATGGGTCGATCAAGTGAGTCGAATTAAGTGGGCCGATACAGATGTGCCGAATCAATAGGCCGAATCAAACGGGCAGAATCAAATAGGCCGAGTCGAATGGGTCGAGTCGAATGGGCCGAGTCAAATAGGCCAAGTCAAATAGGCTGAGTCAAATGACCAAGTCGAATAAGCCGAGTCAAATGGGCCAAGTCAAATAGGCCAGGTCAAATGACTGAATCGAATAAGCCGAGTCGAATGGTTGAGTCAAATGGGCCAAGTCAAACAGGCCGAGTCAAATGACCGAGTCGAATGGTTGAGTCAAACAGGCCGAGTCAAATGACCGAGTCGAATAAGCCGAGTCGAATGGCTGAGTCAAATGGGCTAAGTTAAACAAGCCGAGTCAAATGACCGAGTCGAATAAGCCGAGTCAAATGGCTGAGTCAAATGGGCCAAGTCAAACAGGCCAAGTTAAATGACCGAATCGAATAAGCCGAGTCGAATGGTTGAGTCAAATGGGCCAAGTCAAATAGGCCGAGTCAAATGACCGAGCCGAATAAGCCAAGTCGAATGGTTGAGTCAAATGGGCCAAGTCAAACAGGTCGAGTCAAATGACCGAATCGAATAAGCCGAGTCGAAGGGTCAATTTCAATACACCATACGTACATTATTAGGTACCATTGAAGAGCATAGAAAAATAAATCATGTCCAAAGGATCATTTGGACCATACCACAAATGACAATGGTGACAATGATTTCCATCATTAAATTTCAATGGCCCACCATAGTCTTTATTTTCCATCCAGTTTGTGCATAAGGTTACAAAGACATAGATATCGAAGAAAAATAAATATCATACTAGTTCAGAACCCCATAATCCCAAGGGTTTTCAATGGTGGGCGTTCATCCCACTGTTCTCTGCAGTGTGGTCCACTTGATATTGGATCTGCTTTATTATTTATTTATTTTATTTTTTGTCTCAAGTCGGGGAACAAGCTCACCAAGTGGATAGACGGTATGGATACATCACATGCATCATGGTGAGGCTAGTCGTCAAATGGATGGATGGCAGGGATACTACACACACATCTTGGTGGGCTGATCACCAAATGAATGGGCAGTCTGGATATCACGCCTGCTGCACTGTCCAGCAACTGGACGGTGCAGATAGATACAGCATGGTGCGGTCTACGTAGTGGCCTGCTATAACATATATGATGTAATATATTATAATATAATATAATGCCATATAAAATAATATAATATGTTATATTATAATATAACATGGCATATAGAAAAGGGCCACCGTCCAGGGACCCATTGATACTCTGGACGGTGCTGATCTAATGCACGAGATCAAGGTGGGGTGCATGAAGCAGATCAACCGGATGGCCGGCGTGGGTTAACACATACATCAAAGGTGGGCTCCATCGTCCACAGCAGTGGACGGTGTGAATAGAACACATACATCACTGTGGGCCCCACGTAGGTCCCACCATAATGTTTATATGCCATCTAATCCGTTAATAAGGTCACGTGGACCTAGATGAATAGGAAAAACAATTTTCATAATGTTTCAAAACTTTCGTGAACGAAAAAAAAGGTTTCAATGGCTGATGTTCAATCCCGCGTTTTCCTATGATGTGGGCGACTTGAGCTTTGGATAGGGATAATTTTTTTGAGTGGGGCCCACCAATGTACGGCATGGATGCGCAACACGCATCACGATGGGGCCTACAACTGGGACCCACGTCCCTGCCTCTTCCGTCAACCGCAACAAGAGGACGGTGCTGACCTCCAGACGTTAGCAGCAACAGCAGGTGTTGTTTTTTTTTTTAGAAACATATGTTTCTACGGTTTTTCATAGGTGGGTCCTGCATCTGAAAAATCCAACCTTGCCATAGGTTCTATGGACCCTAATCGACAAAATGAGACCAATATGTGATGTATTTTTGACGAATAGGAGAATTAATGTGGGTTTTAACGGTTATACCAATATTTCCTATGGTATGGCCCGCTCGATTATCATACTAGACTCATTTTTTGGCTCAACGCCTAAAATGAGTTGAGCAATGGAATGGACGGCATGGATTATCTACATACATCAAGGTGGGGCCTGCATGAGCAGCCCGCCCCAAACTTTTAAAAGAATTTTTTTTTATTAGTTGTCAATACCCGCCGATGTCAGTACACGCACTCCATGCTACCACTCATTGCTGATGTCCAACGTCCAGGGACGCTAGACGGCCTGGATATACATGGGCATCATAATGGGTCCATGTCACATGGACGTGACCCACATTTCATCAAGGTGGGTCCCACATCAACGTGGCCCACCTGATTTGAATCCATTAGATACTTGTGTTTTTTTTTTCCACCACCATAAGGTAGAGTCCACATGACTTGGATGGTTTGGATAAGACATAGATCAAGGTGGGGTCCATCCGAGTGGGTCACACATCACACAAAAATGAGAAAGAGAGAGAGAGAAACATCCACCTCAAGATCTCTTCGTCCTTCTTCTGCCAATATGATCTAGAGCTCCAAGGGGATGATTTCAACGGTCGAGATGTTCTTAGGATGGTGGAGATGGAGGTGGGAAGTGGGCCACACATGGCTTCTCATGGGAGACATGGATGTGGGTGCTCCATGGAGGGATTGCTTGGAAGAAATGAGAGAGAGAGAGAGAGGATGGGATGTAAGGGAGTGATGGGTGATGGGTGGTATGGGTTGTGTAAGAAAGAGTTGACTTAGGGAATGGCTTGTATACTTGGGGATGGGATGGGATAATGGATTGTACTTTGATTGATTGATGAGATTGATTTGACATTTGGTAGAGATTCTCTTGTGCGACGTTTTTCCTCGAACTGAAGGCGGGTCCACATCTCTTAGCCCGGGTATTGTCTCAGCGCGTGAGACGCGGCATCGGAACCGCGGGGACGACGCGGTCGTAGCGGTGTGAGTCTCGGGTCGAGCTAACTTAGATATACAGGACGCATCTCAGGGTTGTGCATAAATGCTGATAATAGGTCGTGGGTCACCAGAATTCGACCAGAAGGACCGAGAAAGCCTACGAAATAGTACGGGTTAGGATACGGGTCTTACAGATAAAATTACACTACTCTCATGCTAAAGTTAGTCCAACGTAATAGCATAAATAGGTTGTGTAAGGCTCGTATCCTAGCCCGTACCATTCCGTAGGCCTTCACAGTCCTCCTGGTCGAATTTCGGCGATCCACGATTTGTTATCAGCATTTGCGCATGACCTTGAGACGTATCATGTATTTCAGAGTCAGCTCGACCTAAGACTTATACTCTAGCGACTGCGCTGTCGTTGCGATTCTGATGCCGTGTCTCGCGTGACGAGGCGATACCCAGGCCAGGAGATGTGGGTCCGCATTCAGTTCGAGGAAAATGCTGTGCATTTACAATCTCAAGAAAATCTCTACAACGTGTCTCATCAATCAAGTACACATCAATTATATCTCATGTCAAGTACACATCACCTCCCCATTCCCAAGCAACCCCAAAGTCAAACTCTCTCTCTTACAACCCATACATGCTAAGTACACCCATCACCCATCACTCACTCACCCATCCCCCCTCTCTCTTTACATCTCATCCTTTTTCTCTCTCATTTCTCCATTTTTTTCAAGCAAACAACCGAACGTCCAAGCTCCTCCAATCTCTATGAGAGAGCTTGGTGTGGCCCACCTTCCTACCACCCAATCTAACCATTCAAAGTCCATCACAACCGTTAAAAACGTTCCCCTGGAGCTCTAGATGCTATAGGCGGAAGAAGGAAGAGGAGATTAAAGGTGAGTGATTTTATTTATTTGATTTGTTATTTGAGGGCCCACATATGTGGGACCCATCTTGATGTATTTGTTGTATCAAAGAGGAACCCATAGTGGCAGGGTCCCTCCACTAGCCAATTCTCTCTCTCTCTCTCTCTCTCTCTCTCTCTCTCTCTTCCCATATGATTGTATGTGTGATATCTGGACCGTTCAAATGGTGTAAACCCACCTTGATCTGCACATTTGGCACACCACACCATCCAGCAGCAAGGACGGTGGGTCCCACTTGGAGTCATATACAAACTGTCCCTCATCATAGCATCCAGATGTTGGACTAGATAATCAATATAATACACTACAACAAAAGCCATCTTAGCTGACAATGTTCGTCGCTGGTTTACTAGCGCTAATTAAAATTAGGCATCGGTTAGTGATTGGGTCTAAATACCGTACGTACAAAAAACCTAACCCTTTTTTCTCCCCTCCCGATGCTCTCTCTCTCCCTCGATCTCTCCCTGCCTCTCCCTCTCTGCGCGCTTACTCTCCCTCTCGCTCTCCCTTTCCCTCTCCCTCCCTCTCTTGATCTCTCTCTGCCTCTCCCTCTCCCTCTCCCTCTCCATCTCCCTCTCTCTCTTGATCTCTCTCTCTCTCTGCCTCTCCCTCTCTCTCTCTCCCTCTCCATGATCTCCTTCTGCTCTCTCTCTCTCTTTCCCTCAAAACCCTAGCCCTGTCTCTCTCTATCTCCTCGGCCCTCTACTGCAATTCAGCCTTCTGCTGCTCGTAAATCTCGGATTCTCAGGTATGATGTGAGGTTTTTCCCTTCTCGTTGTTTATTTTCAAAATTTATAATACCTGATTAGGGATATGCATTATCGAATCCCTAATTAGGGATTTGTATAAGAAATCCCTAATTGGGGATGTGATTTGTCGAATCCCTAGTTGGGGATTTGCATTGTCGAATCCCTTTTTAGGGATTTGTATTGTCAAATTCCTCATTAGGGATTTGTCTTGTCCAAACCCTAACTAGTTAGGGATTTGAGGAATTTTAAAATTGGGGATTTTCTGATTTTACAAATTGGGGTTTTTAGGAATCGGGGATGTGAGGATTTTAGGATTAAAGAAAATAAGTTTTTAATCTTGGGTTTGAAGGTTAAGCATTGTCTAATTGATGTGGGTGTTTGATAAAAATGGTTGGCCCCATTGTAGATATGGCATACTTCATTCGTTCCATTGTTTATTGGAGATGCAGTGGCTTAAGATTAGTAGCTAGAATTCTACCCACCTGCATAAGGTTGGCAACAGGTTGTGTCAACTCCTTGAAAATGTAACGCCCGGGAAAAATCCATACTTGGACTCGAGTACCAACTCAACCAGAAATCGCGTAGGATTAATTCCTTTAGAAAGTAAGTGTAAGTTAGCTAGCGCAACGCTAGAGTAGCTGGAAAATAGTCCCTGATCACTTTAAAAACGTTCTACAAGACCCAAAGCGAGTAGAACCAATGACGTTATAATGCTTTAAAACCTCGGATCAAACTCTAAACCGGTTTGTTCTCTGGACCTCTTTGAAACTTTGTATTGGATCTAGACCGCACGTCGAAAGTCCGATACCTACAATCTTAGACCATTATAACCACCTATCTGGACTTGACAATCATTTCGAAAATCAAGTCCAACCGACATTCGCAGGCTATTTCATTGAGCCTGGACTGAAGAGAGTGAGAATAGGGTTAGATTTGGAATTTGAAATTCAAATCTGGCACATGACTTGACGCGTCAGTATTAAGCATTCTGACCGTCAGAATTCAGCCAAATTACACCCTCGGATCAGAAATTTTTTTTATTTCATATCATGAGACTTGTAGACCTGATCTACGTGTGGTGACCGCTAAACTGAAACTGGACCACCACGTGCGATTTACAAACACTACTGGTCTGAAAATGGGATGTGAGCGACATCCGACATGTATGAACTTAAGTCCGATCGCATTCGGCCAGGGGACCACCAAAAATGCCCTTTTGGACCGAAACAGTCCCGATTTGGTTAGGTATCAAGTAAACTTTGTTCCTAAGCCTATTTTGGGCATGTTTAGGGTTATAAAAGGGGCTTAAACCCTCTCATATCTCTCCCATCCGAATTTGGAAAAAGCCCTAGATTGAGTGAGAGAAAAGGTGAGAGATTGTGAGAGAGAGTGGGAGAGTTTTTCCTGCTGCTTGTGCTACCTGTTGCACGTGCCTAAGCAACACGCTCCAATCACTTTGCCGGTAATTTCGTCCATTTCTAAGTAAGAAAATACTCTAAATAGTTGCTTATTTGAGGTTCCTTAGTTTCCATAGCGAAGTAGCTAATGCATCTTGTGTATTAGGTTGCCTATCCGCCGTAGACGAAGCGTATACGCTCCGTTCGAATCAATACACCTATAGGAGATAAGGTGCGAATTTTAGACGCTTTGATTGACTATTTCCAATGCTTTCAATGTCGTTTAATAGTAGATTATCGACGGCAACGCCGTTTGACATGTACAACATGCTGTCCGTTTCCTGTTTCGTAAGCAGACGAAGAATATGAGATTTAGGGCATTTTAGTCATTTGTAGGAAATACTGTTTTCATCCATAATTTGCTGATATGATTGACATGGCTTCTTGTCGCATTAGGATACTAGTAATGCGTGCATAATTAGTTCGGCGAAGAGATTCGCCTAAATGCGCACTATGAGTCGACATACTATATGTAGACTTAAGTGTGTAGTTTAAGTGTTTGTATAAATGTTTGTATTAGTATGTATTGAAATAAATGGTGTTATGAATTAGTTTGAGATTGATTTCTCAATTAATATGCTGATGTAAATGATTTTCTACATGTTAGCTATATGCATGATTTCATTATATGTATGAAATGCATGTGCTTGATGATTCACTTAAATAGTATGTTATAACATGTGTTAACATGCTCACATGGTTGTATTTCATTTCCATTACTCTTACATGATTGCTGATGTGGATTCATAATTGTTTGGGACTATACCTAGTCCAGGCAGTCGGCAATGGAGCAAATTCGTGGTTGGCTTATCTTTGCCACGAACGACGCGTCGGTGAACGCGAGCTGTGTTTTGGAGTTGGCGGCAGTGGTTAGGCCACACGAGGTGTTTTACGCACTTCATGTCGTTCAACTTGAGATGCGCTTGTGCTAGTCGAGCCCGTCAAGTAACCCAACTGACTGTTGTATGTTCACCCTGTATGAGTCATAACTGCTTGAACCTAGGGTACTGAACTTACCATTGTAAACCCTGTCAACCATGGTACCTTGATCCACGAAGACTCATGAGCCGGGCATGGTGGTATGGGACACCGTGGTCAAGCTGTCGGCCTACGCTGGGGCCACAAACCTCCCCGTAGTGACCAGTGAGCACCTATATCTCGTGAGCAGATTATGGTGGCATGGGACACTATATTCTTGCTGTCGGCCTACACTGATCAGGCGCTTTGTAGTGACCGCGAGCGTATTCTGAGTCTACGGGAGGCGACGACCCTTCCGTAGCAGTGAGAGTACAGTAGGCCTGTATTGATAAGGTGATGGGGGAGCGGTGCAACGAGTGCGAGCAACAGCCCTGACAGCCCTTGCAGCGACCTACAAAATATACATCGTATGAGATTACTAGGAGTGACGACCCTAGAGAGGATCTGTGTTGGGATTGATATAAGGGAAGTACCTTAGTTTCCCAATCCTGCTGTTTGAATGGACTAATAATAACTCGGCAATCATATCACCATCACATTACATGTACCTGGAAGATGTGGAGCACTGAGCGGTACACAAGCATGCCACGGGCGTAAGATGGTGCCGTATGAGGGAGAACGTCAGTGAGGGCATCCATCAGTCATGTCATATTGCATTAACAACAGTATTAGGATTATTTGATTTACTGCTTTACTATTATCACATGATTGATTTAAAAACATATTAATCCTTGCTCTATTATTTCACAGAGTTAGCTACTCACTCCCACGTTACGGGATGGTGTTTGCAACACCCACCAGACCCTATCTTAGATGCAGGTGAGGCGGTGATTCAGGAGGCAGAGCCGGACTATGATGAGGATCAGGACGAGTTCTCATATATGCAGTACCACAATGGCTTTGCTTAGGTGGCCTAGGTTGACGGGACTTCTCAGTGGGACTATTTTGACATTTGATTTCTGTTATTTACATGTATATGAGACGCAGAGATGTATTCATACTTTGGAGACAGTCGAGATCTACTTTATTTTCCATACAGTGATATATATATTCTTTAGTCTTCTGCTTGCTATTATCACTGGATCTGGAGTATGAATTGCAGTTTTTGTATACTTTTACTCATGTGAATGCTTTAACTCAGACAACATTGAATCATAATCATTTTTGTTGCATAAGTGACGGTCTGGAACTTGGGAGTTGAGTTTATACATGACCCCCGATTTTCAGGGTGTTATAGAAAATTTCAGGTTCAACACCATACCACAAATTTCAGGTCACTCTTTAGAACATCTTACACTTGCACATCATATGTTTGATTAAATTCCTTAAAGAACGTTTAGTAGTATTTCTTACACGCATGCACATCCACTTGGGCACATGTATTGGGATGTGAGATCGTAGCTTGGCATCAAGTGATCTTTTGGCATAAAAATCTGATTTGAGCTTGCCATCAATTACAAAGTATGATGCTTGATATGTAAGCATTCAAAGCTTGTACACGAGGCATGCATTAACTCAAAATAAATTGATTAAATAAGTGTAGTTTTTGGTTCACGGTGCATCTAAAATGCGACCTTACAATTTGGACTATGTGAGAAGGTTGTTGACCATGCCTTCTTTGAAACCTTCCATTTTTATGAATTATGTCTTGAGATGATGGCACATAGTTTGGGTATTTAAGTAAACAATCATTGATGCACTCTTATGATGAAAGTTTATCTGCATTTTGTTTACTTTCAGGCAATAGGAGATGGACAGGTTATAAATTCTTCTAGTTACCAAGGTGTCGTCTAGCTGATTATTTTACCAGGTATGGATGTTTTAACGAGTGGGGAATATCATGTTGCAGTGCCTAGAGGGCTTCAAGCATCTACTTGCTTTCCTGCCTAGGTGTTGTGATTTTACAAAAAAAAAAAAAAAAAAACTGAAATTCAAAATTGGAATCAATTTTGATTTCACTATCTATGCCTTGAAATCCATTTTATTTTTAATTTGAGATTTCAATCGATTCCTCTCTCTTAGCTAGAAGAAGGAGAGTTGCTAGCTTAGCTAGAAACATCAAATTCTTATCTACTTAGGCATCAGTTGATATGAATTGCTTAGCTTTGCTGCCTAAATTCTTTTCCTTAAATTAATCCTTGTGAGTTATGTTGAGTGAGCTTTGCCCTGAATTAGGCAACTTGCATCAATTTCCCTACATGTAGGCAAATGGATTAAAAATTTGGTTTTGACATACGGTATCACTCACCTCCAAAACTCATGATAGTTGATATAGGGCCAATATAGAGTGAGCTCTGTTTAGTCCAAATCAAATAGTTAGGTTTTTTAATAACTGTTTTCTTAGAGATATGGTTCATCCTGCAAAAAGATAGTTCTAATGGTTGTATTTAAGTGCCTCATTTGAGATGGATGAATGTGAAACTCCTCTTCCATGTCATTAAGAGGGAGTTTAAGACCACTCGATTGGTGCCATTTAGAGTTATGTCACTAGTGTGAAAACTAGTGCGGGGATTCAACCATTTCTTTAGCTCATTTAATAGACTTAGCAGTGTGTTTGCAGAGACATCTAAAATAATATACATTTTTATAGAGAAAGTTAGAGAATTGTAGAGTGGTCTACACTACATGGTAATATGTATAGCTTAGAATATTTTGAATGGTTGCAGAGTTCTGTAGTAAATTTTGTTCCTCAGGCCTATGCCAAAGTAGAGCATTCAAATGGTTATAAAACTGTCAAGTAACAATAAGAGATCAATTCTATCCTTTGGTTTTCATTATCACCACCACCACCGTTAGCCCTAATATATCAGAATTGAAAGTAGGGATGCAGCATGGCATTCAGTTTCTGTTTGTGAATTTTATAGATTTTTGCGGAGAGATTTTGTTTTGGGTAGTGGGATGGCCTTTTTTGAGATTGTTTAGAGATATAATAGTAGTTAAAAACATTATGACTCATGTGTTTTGAGTATGGGATCTTTTTTCCCAATTGCTAGATTGACGACTTATTCTTGATTTTTTTTTAATTTTTGTTTGATCCATTAATAATGCATAGTTTGCTTTATGAAGGAAATATAGGCAATGCTTAGCTAGCGATCATATGCACACTTTTCAGCTTGTTCAAGTGCAGCCTAGGGGTTCAACTTTCTTGACCGTTGGACTATTGGGACAGATCATGGATGGGTCATGCCCTGTTTTGGCCCTACTAATTTTCATTTGATGCGCTCTTTAAAGAAAGCAGCACGTCCTATGTGCACACTAAAGATTTGAGGCAACGTGAATTATTAATCAGGTCCAACTATCTATTTTCTGTATATTAGTTAGCAAATTCAAAATACATCATTGCTAATGCTCATTAGGTAACTGGTGTAAATCATTCCTTAACGGAATTGGTGGACATTTATTAGATGGTTAAATGAAGCTGTCCATGAGGTGGGTGCCACCATGTCGATGCCTTGGCCTGAGAATAGGCCAGTCCAATCATTAGGCCGGCTATAGTCTCTCTTGGCAATCAATTAGTTCTTTAAGCCATTTATCTTGTGGTGCATTATACCCTATGCTTCATTGTCTTACTTCAATATATTCCCAGGTTGTGATTTGGAAACAGTTGATGCGACATACTATCAGCTGTGGTACATGCTTGCTAGTCATGTAGGTATCACTCTTACTAGGTCTTGCTATGCTTTTTCTATGTGGTATATTATTTATTTGATTGATATTTTTCTGTTTTATAACATGGACTCTTTTCAAGTGAAGTTTGGAGTAGCACCAATAGGTAATCATAAGAGGGAAATTTGACTTAAGTGGTTTGGCCATGTGCAATGGAGACTAACCTGTACATGTCAATAGATCAGCCTACTGCTGAGAGTTATAGTAGTTTTAGTTAGATTGAGGAGGATTGGAAAAAAATAATAATAATAAATTATTTTTAGATCGAGGAGGATTGGAAAAAAAATTATTCAGATTGAGGAGGATTGGAAAAAAAAGGTTATTTCTCAAGATGATTTGAAGCCATATTCAGATTGTAGGATGTTTATCAACACATTGAAAAGGTTGTATATCATTAGTAGCTCTAGGGCGCAACTACCTGATTTTCCTTTTATTAAAGCTTGTTGCAAGTGAAGTTAAATTAGCAAATCTTAAGAAAATTATATTTTAGTTGTTTGTTTGGTTTTAACTAAAAATATACGCGTGTGGACTGATCAGATTTTAAGCTTAAAAAGAGAATATAATCTGCCCATTCTAAAGGTTGGAAAATTCTATTAAGATCCTGCAATGCTTTGGAATGAAAATTGATTCTGGATCAAGCATCCATATTTAATCTCCATCGCTTGTGTATTCATGTAAATATAAAAAGGACACTTCTCCTATTTGTTATTAAAATTTCTGAGCATGTCACGGTGAGGCATTTCTATGCATCATAACAGCTAAAACCTGAATTTGGGGATTGCCAAATGGACTCCATTTTTGTTTGCTTTGTTGGCCCAATAAATCTTTGCGGTAGGCTGAGTTTCAGGGGTGCAAACTTCATTAGAAAGTATAAATCAACTATCGTTTCTAACTTTTGATGCATTGATGATCTAAAAAAATATGTTTTTTTTATAAAAATTTTAATTTGGATTTTAATTTTTAAGGGATATGATTGTAGGATGTGCATTTCCAATATATTAACTGTAAGTTGCAGCTATCTTTTGTTATCTACTAAAAAATTTCAGCAAAATTTTATTTTTTCATCCATAGATTTTCTCCTCCTCCAAGTTAATCCATTGGTCATAGGGAAATCAACTGGGACAAGTAAAATTTCTAATTTCTCCAATTTTATGTGATTGTTTTTATATTATTTTGATTTGGTTCATTGTCTATTTTGAATTTCTCATTTGGGTTTTTTTCATTTTACTTGAAATTTTTTTTCAGTTCATGCATTAATTGCTGGTTGTTGGATTTTATCATTTTACTTGGATGGTTTGTTATTATTTTGATGTGAATGTTTGGATGTGTTGTCAAAACAAATTGTAATTATTTGTACTTATAAACTGAAACGACCAAATTGTAATTTCCATGCTTCTAAATATACACTTCAAGTCATGATGTATTGTTTGGGTGTTGATTATGTCAGAAAAAATGAATTTAAAACATTGACTTTTATTTTCTTAAATTGCAAATTTAGTTGCATAAGCAGGCAATATAAGTACCTTTTCTGGAAAGAAAATCTGCATGTATCGGTATGCAATAGATAAATCTGGATATATCTTCCAAACAAACTCACATGAATACGAGAAAACTATGAACAAACCCACCTCCTATAAGCTTTCATGACACATCTTGTTTATTTTCTATTCAGTGTAAACATTGGCCTAATTCTTTGAAAATTTTTGTATCAAGAAACATCGTAAAGGAAGCTAGAACTGTAAGCATGATTTTCACCATACTAATGCATAATGCTTCAAAGCTTTAGGTGAGTTGGTCTACCACTATTCTTGTCATTTCTTCTAGGTTTCTCATAATGACAGAGAGCCTCTCCTTGATCCATATGAGTATCATAGTATAATTGGGGCCTTAAGTATTTTACTCTCACTCAAGTTTATGAATGTAACGTGCTAGTTTATACATTAATATTCTTCAGTTTGTGAAAGGAACTCAATTCCCATTATCTCCACATTCTTGCAAGTTTCTCTCTCCTTAACATCGGTTCAAGGGTTCGAGTACCCATAGGTGGTGAAATTCCACTAAAAAGTGTGTGTGTGCTTGTGTACAAAAAAAAGTTCCTCTCTCTTTATATATTTCTTTTTTTTTCCTCGGTTCACATTGTTCTGTCTTCTTGCCTTTGTGCAAACTTATGTGGTTGATATGTTTTCATTCTGGGATGTAGCGAAGCAGATGAAATTTACAAAATATGCGATGTGATAGGTAGTCCTGGTCAGGATTCTTAGGCTGATCGCCTGCAACTTTAAAATGCAATCAAGTACCAATTCCTAAAGGTTGGTGTTCACTCACAAAGTGCAGGGTTGTGATGTAGTAATAAACTCGACAAGACCGAGGTCGAATCCCAAGGGACTAAAACCTGTACGTTATCTGAAACTAAGTAGAATTAAAACTACACTAAGATGTAATCTAAATCAAATAGAATTGAAGGAATAATTATAAAATATTAATCTAAAACTTAAGGAATTCAGAAGTAGGAAACTAGGGATTTAGAGGATCCACTTATAGAGATCAGGGAGATCTTATGCCTGCATCAAAAACTCAACCGGACTTAGAGTCCATCTTCATCCAGTTGAAGGGTGTAATCACGAAAATCAAACTAAACTTCATTTGATATAGTTTTCAAGAGATGAAAGGTATATGAATTATAATGGATTCCATCACCAAATCATGCCCAGGATGCAAAGTAAACAATAGAATTAAACTAATTACCAACCAATCACATGTATGAAGGTTAGGAAGGGTACCATCATCCGACCATACCCAGGAGACGATGGTGAACAACAGGGCTTCCTAACGTCATAAAAATAAAGAAGGAAAGGAACATGCTCAAAGCCATTGCAGACCCATTGTAATTTCATTCACAATAGACCATTAAAAACTAAAAACATTCCCTTTAATCAAACTATAATCAAAGTAGTTCATAAATTATAAATCAAAGTCATAAAATCCCTCCCATCACACTACAAGCTTCACCTCTTAGCCCTAACTAAGAGTTTTAGCAACCCATAGACATGATTGCACTATACCTCATAGTAAAAATAGAAAAATAAATAAGGAAAATACTCTACTTCCTGTCTCTGCTCTCTATCCACGTTCAAACCGAGCCAAGCTCCTCCTACAATCTCATCCCCTTCTCTCTCCCTCTTCTCTTTCTTTTATAAGAAGCTGTAGGAAGGTTAGTTGCTACATGAGTCGGTTGCTAGAGAATTATGCAACACTTTCGCAGCACGTTCTTACGCAACAGTGTACGTAACAAAGATTACGCTGGTGTATTGGTGGAACCTATCCTTGATGCTGAAGGAGGAATCTACTCCGTCCATCAGTTTCTGCTCACAAAACCAGTTAGAGATGGACAATTTTAGACTTCTTTTGATGTGGCCTACTTGGTTTATCATGTGAAATAGTTCTTCCGTCCATCCATTTTTCACCTTCTGTCCTCCATATTTGAAACTAAGATCAACTAGATCTTGGTCTAAATCCTCCTATAATTCAAATGGACGGTTCTGATTAACACAACGGATGATGAGTGGGGCCAACAGCGATCACCCGTAGCCTCTATTGCGAAACAGAGCCTGCGGATTCACATGTTGTGGTGGTCGGTGGACCCATGGTTGATGTTGGTTGAGAAATCCATTCCGTTCATTAGAATGTACTCGAAAAACCATTTGGGTATGGTCGGTTTTAGATCCAATCCGTGGTGGCCCATGATATTTTCATTCCGCCGTCCATCTTATGTTAAATGGATATTTCTTGTGATCGGTTGCATGGGACCAAAAGGACAGCTAGGTGAGGGTTATGCCCCCTATTGAGAGTATGGTCAGTCCAGATCATCTGAAATGATGATGGGTGGACCCCACTACATAAAAATGGTCGGCATGGTGCGGACGCTATCTTTTCTTAAAATTTTAAGAAGAAGAGTCGGTTAGCTCCTTGTTTGACCGAACTCTCCGTTCGGTGCACATCTTGTGCACGTGTACCCTCTGCACATGCAATGTACATGTGGGGTCCATCATGATGTATCTTGGAAATCCGCTCTGTCTATCCTCTTTGTCATATCATTTAATGCGTTGAGACCAAAATTGAAGCTTTTCCAAATACCAGGCGGGCCTCACTTAATGAATTAAGGGGCTGATCTGGCCGTTGGGACACTTCCACAGGGATCAAATGGATGAAATTCGACGTGTATGGTTAATTTATGGTCTTTAGGCCATGTATGAAGTTTTGAGCCGAATGGATGGTCGGAACCCCATAATCTTGCATTCTGGATCAATTTTGGGCTACTTGAGCTTTAGTTTCTCGATTTTCTCGAATCTTTAGTTTGTAATTCCGTCGATCTTGGTCCCTTGAAGTCCATCCCTTGCCTTTGGTGTATTCTGAGCATTAAATGTCAGCTTTTAGCACCATATTTTGATCCAAGCTTGTAAATACATCCTGCATCACAAATACGATTAAATCGGGCAGTTAAATAGTACCATGTTCGTAAATCCAAGTAATAACTGGGGTCTGATATGCAATATTTGACCCTCAATAGTTGGACTTTATTTTATTCTTCAAATTTGCAGCTACAATTGGCTATAATATGCTACAACCCATTTTATATCCTACAGGGAGAATCTCATTTTATACATGTACACTTGCATAGTGTTTTGTACATGGTTGATTCTCTTTACATAGTAGGTTTACTTTGTGGTTTGTAACACTCATTTGTATTTTCTGTTAACATCCAATGAAGTTCTTTTGAAGTCAAAGAATTAAATGTTGCTGATTTAATATTGCAGTGTGCAAGTGTCCATCTTTCTATGCTCATACCATCTGCGAATAAAGAGGCAATCATTCTTGTCTCGGTAAGTATACCAGTTGAAGTAGTTTTCTTTCAGAAGCAGACCCATTTCGAAAGAACCCCAAATACATGCAAGGTTCATGTTATATCATATTGAGAATGTTGGAAGTTATCAACATGAATGATTTTGCAGATTGAGAATGTTGGAAGCTATCAACATGAATGATTTTACATGTAATCTAATTACTTACAAGCACACAGTAGAACTCATATGCATCTGTTTGTTTACACTTCCAAATAAGTTGGTTATAATCTTCTATTCCTTATCCATATGTGATGTAATGAATCTGTATTTTGGGTTGTTTGGAAACTAGGAATTTACAAGTTGCTAAAGAATTTATTTTCTGGAAACAAATTCTTTATGAGAAACTAATTGGATGTACCTTACCATCTAAGTTCTATTTGGCCATCCAGGAATTTATAAGTTCTTTTTTTGCCATAACCCAACCAAATCTAATTAGGTGTACCCTACCATCTAATCGTTGTCCATCTTTTTCCTAAACAATTGATATTTATATTTTATATTCTTTGACAGAGCTTATCAAATTAAAGTTTATATCTCACAACTACTAGCCACACTCGTAACAGGTATCAGGACACTTCAGCCTAATACAAGTCAGGCCGTTCAAATCATGGGCATACATGTACTGATCCAAACTCAAACTAATGGCCCATCTTTAGATGGGGCAGATGCCAAAGTGCTTCATTGTTGTATGAATCATCAAGTATCCAGTGCTAGATGCTAATATCTTAGTTATGTCAGGTATGTAAGGTACATATGTATGAGATCTAAACTGTTCATATATTATACCTAACTATGGATACTCCATATGTCTAAAATCATAAAAAAAACAAATGATCCAGAGCCATGCCACTATTTTATAGGCTTTTCCTTTTTTGGTTTTTTTGTTGAATGTGAGTTCTTTATGAATTGTTCCTATTCTAAAGCCCATGGATTCAAGCATGGCTTAAATTGAAATTCTTTCAATGCAAAAGAAGAAGAAGAAGAAGAAGAAGAAGAAGAAACTTTCTCTATATTCTTCATTTCATTTTTCTGATATTCAATGGTAGTAAACTGAAATTCTTGCAGATTTGTAGACTTAATGCAAGGATCAGGCAGAACCTTGCTACCATGTAGCAGTTGGAACATGATCTTGGGGCCATGTCTTCCTTTAATTATAGGAAAGTTTTTATCAACTCACTTTTTCATTGGTTTCTCTGGAGATTCAGTTTTTGAACCTTGTTTCTTTATCTATGCAGAGAAATAAGGCATGGGTTTTCATTTACGCCAACAATATATGAGGTAATGCTTTGATATTTTGGAATGGTTTTCTTTCATTTATTTTTTTTTAATATTAGATTGTAATTAAATTGAGAGTTGTTGTAGATGCTAATAGATTCTCAACTTTCTAAATCTGTTCCTTTACTACTATTATTGTGATCATTATGTAGAAGATTCTTGCTTGGATTCTCAACACATCTTCGATACCATCCAGTTTCATCCATGTCACCTAAACTAGATCATAGAATTGTAATTAATGAACCAGATTCACCATAGATATTGGTCACATGTCTCACATGTGAAGGTTGCATATGGATGGACGGGCGTGGATAAAACACACGCATCAGTGTAGGGCTAATAGATGTAATGGAATTCAAGTTACAACATTTGTTACCTTGATTGTTTTGACTTTTTAAGGATAGGATCAAATGATTGATTATTTTCCATGCATCAATTTGTTGAATGCTACTTTTTTACTCTTTTTTTTTCTTATGTGCAGGATTTTAATCAATTGTGCCTGAATTTACGCCTACAAGCACTTCAACCTTTTGACACCACTCATGTTACGAGTAGACCATATCGAGGAATTGTTTTTATTTATTTATTTGAGACCATTTTTAATTTATTGTAATAAATATTATACTTTTTTATTATGAAGTAATATAAATTTTATTTAATATTCAGTTTTAATAGTAGTGCATCATTTTTTATGTTTCAAATATTAAAAAAATGCAGTTTTTTCAATTGAATTATATATAATAAAAAAATATTATTGGCCTATTGGGGCCTTTCAAATCTATACAACGACTTTTAGCGGCACTCGTATATGTTAGCGGCGCTTTTTCTGTGAAAAAGTGTTTAGAAATAGGGATTTTAGCGGCGCTTGATAGATTATACCGGCGCTTTGAACACTTATACCGGCACTTCTGTCAGAAATAACGGCATCACCAAAAGCGTCAGTAAATGCAGAATGAGGGCTGAAAAAGGGAATGTAATTAGTGGCGCTTGTCTGAGCGCCGCTAAAGATATACTAGCGCCGCTAAATCTTTTACCGACACCCCCATTTATCGGCGTATGCCTAGCGCTGGGAGAAGAAAACGCCGGCGGGTTATGGCTTTTGCTGGAGCTTAAAAGCGCCGGTAAAGACCCTTCTTCTTATAGTGATAGTAATATAAATAACAACCAGAGGGCCTGGACCGGTTTGTAATATATATATATATATTAAGATATAATATATATATGTAGGTATAGCCGGTGGGCCTATGTGGGACCCACAAGATGGATGTATCTCGACTTCCCATCCTCACCGTCTAGTGGAATAGACGGTGGGACCCACCTCGATTCATGTTATATCCAACCGTCCATCTTGTGGGGCTCCACCATGACGCGTTTGCATATCTAACCATGTATTTTTGGGGCACATGGACCCATCTTGATGATGGTTTTCATCTAGGTTGTCCATCCATCTAGACGCCTGGTTGAATGACAACACAAATATCTGTTGTATTCCACGACAACAAGGCCCATGGGTCTGGTTTCATCCCACTGTCCATCTGAACGATGGGGATCAGTGGCACTATAGCTATTGTGTACATGGAAGCAGTTCGTGGGCCTTCCCATGATGTATCTGTTATATCCCCACCATTATATATGGTGAGATCCTCACTGTCTAGATGGCTAGACGGTGGGACCCACCATGATTTCTGTGTTTTATACACACCATGCATCCATTCAGCTCGTATGGGGTGGGCCCCTATTTTGATAATATTTTCTATATCATGCTGTCCATTTTACTTCTCAGTATGGGCGCACCATGATGTATGTGTTTGATGCACACCGTCCATTTGTATATGGGGCCGATAGTGATGTATGGGCCTTAACCACACTATCCATTGTTGATGAGGCCCACCTATTGTATGGGGCCTATGGTGAAGTATAAGAGGTCGTAGGAGGCCTAATATGTTGTGTGTGAGGCCCATTGGTGCAGCCCATTGATGCGGCCCACTTGACGTACTTGAGACCATGTGATGGGGCCCACCTATTGTGTATTTAAGGCCCAGGTATGTGGCCCATTATAATGTATTTGTAGCCCATTTGATAAGGCCCATTATAATGTATTTGTGGCCCGTATGGCATGGCCCGATGTGGTGTATATGTGGCCCAATGCGATGTATGTGTGTGGCCAGCGGCCCATTGTGATGTATGTGAGGCCCAGATGGAGAGGCTCATTGTGATGTATTTGAGGCCCGATGTGTGTATACAAGGCCCATATGATGGGGCCCACCTGCTTGAATCTGAGGCCTATGGAAAAGGCCCATTGTGATGTATTCGTGGTCTATGGGTGAGGCCCATTATGTTATGTATTAGGCCCATGACGTGTGGCCCATTTGATGTAATGGAGGCCTAGATACGTGGCCTACTTGATGTCTATAAAGCCCATTGGTGCAGCCTATGGATGCGATCCACTTGATATATATGAGGCCCACTGGTGCAGCCCATGTGATATGACTGACTCGATATATATGAGGTCCATTAGTGCAGCCCATTAATGCAGCCCACCCATTAATGCAGCCCACTTGATGTATTGAGGCCCATGTTTGAAGCCCAATATGATGCATACTCGGCCCATGTGTTAGACCCAATGTGATGTATATGTGGCCCTTGTGTGAGGCTGTAACGCCCGTGAAAAATCCATACTTGGATTCGAGTACCAACTCGACCCGAAATTGCGTAGAATTAATTCTTTTAGAAAATATGACTAAGTTAGCTAGTGCAACGCTGGAGTAGCTGGGAAATAGTCACTGATCACTTTAAATATGTTCTACAAGACCCAATTTGTGTAGAACCAATGACTCTATAATACTCTATAACCTCGGACCAAACTCTAAGCAGGTTTGTTCTCTGGACCACTTTGAATCTTTGTATTGGATTTAGACCGCACGTCGAAAGTCCGATACTTCCTATCTTAGACCATTAGAACCGCCTAGTTGGACTTGACACTCATTTCAAAAAACAAGTCAAACCGATAATCACAGGCTATTTCATTGAGCCCGGACCGAAGAGAGTACGAATAGGGACAGAATTGGAATTTTAAATTCAAATCTGGCACACGACTTGACACGTCAGTATTAAGCGTTCTGATCGTCAGCATTCAGTCAGATTACACCCTCGGATCAGGAGAAATTTCTATTTTATATCATGAGACTTTCAGCCCTGATCTACGTGCGGTGACCGCTGAACTGAAACTGATCTGCCACTCCCGATCTGTGAACCCTGCCAGACTGAAAACTTAATACGTGCTAGATCTGGTACGCATGAGCTTAAGTCCGATCGCATTCGGCCAGGGGACCACCAGAAAGCATCTTTTGGACCGAAACAGCCCCAAATTGGATATGCACTAAGTAAACTTCGTTCCCGAGCCTATTTCGGGCGTTTTTAAGCTTATAAAAGGGGTTGAAACCCTCACTCCTCTCTCTCATCCGAAATTGCAAGAAACCCTAGATTGGGAGAGAGAAAAGGTGAGAGTTTGAGAGAGAGTGTAGAAGCAATTTTTCCAGCCTTCGTGCAACCTGTTGCTAGTGCCTAAGCAACCCTTCCTGATCACCAAGCCGGTGATTCTTCCACATTTTTAGGTATAAAACAACCCTAGAAGTTGCTGATTTGAGGTTTGCTTGGATTCATAGCGTGTTAGCTAACGTAACTCGTAAAACAGGTTCTCTTATCGCCGTAGACGAAGCGTATACGCTCCGTTCGAAACAACACGTCTATAAGAGACTAGGTGAGGATTTTAAACGCTTTGGTTGACGGTTTACAATGCTTTCAATGTCGTTTAATAGTAGATTATCGACGGCATCACCGTTTGAAATGTACAACATGCTATCCGTTTCCTGTTTTGTAAATCAACGAAGAATATGAGATTTAGGGCATTTTAGTCATTTGTAGGAAGTACTGATTACATTCATATTTTTCTGATGTGATTGACATGGTTTGTTGTCGCATTAGGAAGTTAGGAATACGTGCATAATTAGTTTGGCAAAGAGATTCGCCTAATTGCGCACTTCGGGTCGACATGCTATATGTAGACTTAAGTGTGTAGTGTATGTGTTTGTATAAATGTTTGTATTAGTACGTATTAAATTAAATGATGTTATGAATTAGTTTGAGATTGATTTCTCAATTAATATACTGACCTAAATGATTTCCTACATGTTGACTAAGTACATGATTCCATACTATGCATGAAATGTATGTGCTTGAAGATTTGCTTAAGTTGAATGTTATAACATGTGTTAACATGCTCACATGATCGTATTTCAATTCCAATACTCTTACATAAATTGCTGATGTGATTCTATAATTGTTTGGGACTAGACTTAGTCCAGGCAGTCGGTAACCGAGCGAATTCGTGGCTGGCTGGTCTTGGCCACGAAAGACAAGTCTATGAATGCGAGTCGTGTTTGGAGTTGGCGCCAGTGGTTAGGCCACGTGAAGTGTTTTACGCACTTCATGTCGTTCGACTTGAGATGCGATTGCGCTAGTCGAGCCCGTCAAGTAACCCGACTGGCCGATGTATGTTCACCCTGTATGAGTCATAACTGCTTGAACCTAGGGTACTGAACTTACCATTGTAAATACTTTTAACCATGATACCTTGATCCACGAAGACTCATGAGCCGGGCATGGTGGTATGGGACACCGTGGTCGAGCTGTCGGCCTACGCTGGAGCCACAAACCTCCCCGTAGTGACCAGTGAGCACCTAGTCTCGTGATCAGATTATAGTGGTATGGGACACTATATTCTAGCTGTCGGCCTACATTGATCAGACGACGAGTCCTTTGTAGTGACCACGAGCGTATTCTGAGTCTAAGGGAGGTGATGACCCTTCAGTAGCAGTAGAGTACAGTAGGCCTGTATTGATAAGGTGATGGGGGAGCGGTGCAACGAGTGCGAGCAACAGCCCTTGCAGCGACCTACGAAATATACCTCGTATGAGATTACTAGGAGTGACGACCCTAGACAGGATTTGTGTTGGGATTGATACAAGGGAAGTACCTTAGTTTCCCAATCCTGCTGTTTGAATGGACTAATAACAACTCAGAAATCATATCACCATAACATTGCATGTGCCTGGAAGATGTGGAGCACTCTAGGGAGTGTGGCATGCCGCGGTCGTAAGATGTTGCTGTATGAGGGAGATCGTCGGTGAGGGCATACATCACGTCATGTCATCTTGCATTAACAACAGTATTAGGATTGTCTGATTTACTGCTTTACTATTATCGCATGATTGATTTGTGAACATGTTAATCTTTGCTCTATGATTCCACTGAGTTGATCACTCATTCCCACGTTACGAGATGGTGTTTGCAACACCCACCAGACCCTGTTGTAGATGCAGGTGAGGCTGAGATCCAGGAGGCAGAGCCAGACTTCGACGAGGACCAGGACGACTTCTCGTACATGCAGTATCATGATGGCTTTGCTTAGGCGACCTGGGTTGATGGGACTTCAGTGGGACTATTTTGAACATTTAATTTTGTTCATGTATATGTATATGAGACTCAGAGATGTATTCATACCTTAGAGACAAATGAGATCTACTTTGTTTTTCCATATAGTGATATATATATTGTTTAGTCTTCCGCTTGCTTTTATCACTGGATCTGAAGTATGAATTACAGTTTTGGTATACTTTTACTCATGTGAATGCTTTAAATCAGACAACATTGAATCATAATCATTTTTTTTACATAAGTGACGGTTTGGAACTCGGGAGTTGAGTTTATACACGACCCCCAATTTTCAGGGTGTTACAAGTTGGTATCAGAGCGTGAATCAAAAGTATACTGGGCCTGGGTTATGGTCTCGCGACGTACGCTGTCGCTTCTTTTTACTTAGGTGGGTGCGAGAAGGGTCTAGAAATATTTCTAGGATCGCAGATTTGCCAATAGGCGAAGTCTATTCGAATCGATCGCACGATCGAGTCTGTAACGCATCTCGGGTCGCGTGAAGCAACCCGAATAGCTCCTAGGTTGTAGAAAGTCGGGTTAGGATGTTATTTGAATGATTTTAAACCCATAAAAGTAAATCCTTGAGCCGTGGGATGACCACGACTCCGGTATTCAATCGCCAGGGCTTAAAAAACCCCATTTCACCAAAAAACTTCAAAATTCTCCCTCTCACCACTACAATCTTCATTTATTTCTTATCCTTTTCATGTTAGGCATCAAAAATAATGTGAAAATAACATAAAATAATATTTTCATAAAATTTTACAGTGAATAGTAAAATTTTATGAAAAATGGCCATAAGGCCATTCTAACTTCACTTTATTTAGCAACTAATAGTCTAGATGGATGTACTAGCTCCTTCTACCCCAAAATAATATGCTGCATGATAGGGTTTTGTATTCGGGATTGCAGATTGGTCCAGGAAAGATCTAAACACATGTTTGGGCCTATATAGGTCAAAATACAATGAACCAAGGTTGGGACCATACATATCTGGGGTCCTTGGACCATGGGGGACCAAACCCATCTGGTCCCACCGGCCGGATGCACCACCGGTCGGCGATGCCATCACCGATCCGGCGATGCATCGCCGTACAGGTGGGCCCACTTGCTGCAAATTTTAGGCGCACGCCCTATTTTGGGTCGTGTACACCCCACATGTAGGGTTCGTGGGTAGAAAACCACTAAAAAGTGCATCTCCTTCACAAACAGCCCTCCCCATAGCCCTATTTGCATTTTCCAGCAACTATCTCCAAAATTTGGGATTCCAAACCACCCCTAGATCCATCCTTGGCCAAAAACGACCACCCTCCATCATTCCTTTGAAGTTGGTAGCCCTCCCTCTTGAAGATTTAGTCATTTGGAGCTCCAAAAACCCCCAAATCGAGCTGAAATCGTGAGGTGCTCCATCCCACTTTTTCATTTTCATTTCTCCTTAAAAATACATCCTTGGGAAGCTTGAAGCATCCCTCTACGATGCCTAGATCTCCCTTTTCCATTTTAGATAGCCACTTCTTCGCATTTTCTCCGTCTTCCATGGCTTTCGTGGAAGCCATTTTAGGCCTTTTATCACTCTCCTCCATCTTATCTTTGATGGGTAAAAGGAAGACTGCAGTAGACGAGGCTGGGCCAAGTCGCCCTGCTCAATCGAGAAGACCACGGAGTGGTGCCGCAAGTTCAAGCGTCGCCACAGGTCCAGCTACAGCCCTAGAGTGCCGTACAAAGCGGGATTTGGATCCCCATACTCACCTTGGGCGAGTAATTCTATCAGAGATGCCTCACGGCCAATACACTGATCGCAAAGTCTTGTTTGAGGCGGACATGGAAGGGCGGCTGTTCGGTGAATTTTTATTGTTCGAGCGCATTGAAGCTGCGCATTGGGGTCCGATCTTTGAAGCTCGCGCTCGTGCTAATGTGAGCACCATTCGTGCCTTCTACGCTTGTATCCAGAATCCTACCTTAGAGCTATTGCAGTTCAAAATCCCTTTTGGTAGAGATCGGATGGCTACGATTGATGTGCGACTGATTGCACGACTTCTAAACGTGCCTCTTGGTGATGTTCATCCTAGTGAGAAGAATCTGAGGAGTAGGCGTGACTGAGATCGCCGCACCAGGTTTCTATGCGGTAAGTTGGTCCCATGGCAGCCTAATAATAGCCTCAAGGCAACGTATATGTCTGATGATTTGTGCCTACTGCACCATATCTGCACGTTCAATGTGTATCCCAGGTCGACGAATCGCATTGAATGTACACGCCTTATGGTTGATTTCTTGTATCTGGTGGCCCAGGGAGAGAATGTATGTATGGCCACTTTCATCTTGCGACAGATAATCCTCATAGCCAAGTCAAGAAGAACATCCGAATCGCTTCCTTTTGGCCGACTGATATGCAAGATCGTGCTTGAGTTTTCTTACAGACTTGGGCTAAAATTGCCAGTTTCGATTCATACCATTGATGAGTCGACTATGGTCAAGATGAAGATTGGGTCTCAGTACCGTAAGAATCAGCTTGAGGAGGATAGCGAGGATGACTTTGATGATGAGGAAGATCAAAGTGAGGGAGAACCTGGAGCAGAAGTTCAGGAAGAAGTCCAAGAAGAGGCAGAAGAGGAGGCTCAGGATACAGATGAGAGCCCTCCTCCTTCTGCGCAGGCTACTAGCGATGATCGCATTGCTCGAATTGAGGAGAGCCAGATCGCCTTGCGAAGGGAAGTTCAAGAACTTCGCGCTGAAGTCGAGGATGCCAAGGCCGTTACAAAGAGGAAATTCGGCAAGGTGACTCGCACCTTGAAGGCGATCCTTTGTTACTTGGAGGATAAGGGTGCTCCTCCTCCGTCACCTGACTCAGACTAGCGATGCGACCTTGATGTTGTTGTTAGTAGTTAGTCATTTTCTGCTTTTGTTGTGTAAGCTTGTTAGGGCTAGTGCTTTGCTTATGTTGCTGTTGTAATTTTAACTGTCTTAGTTCTCATGTATTTCTCGTCATGATGCTTGTAAGGATATATCCCTTGTATTGTGACAATTTTGATTAAATGAAATGCATAGAATGCCTTTGACTCCTTGTGTGAATGATTGTGGTGTATTTGTGCTTTTGAGACTGACAAGGTTGCGCCCTATTTTGAATATAGGGAATGCCGCCTAAGGTTACGCGGAGCACGGTTCGGCTTGCATTGAGTGAGCATATGGATCAGACTCCTTCGCAGTCTGACACCCATGCGGACCCTGCTGTGGGCCCGATTCCTGAGACAGTTCGTGCGTCTCAGCCTACTGCTGGTCCTACAGTTGGACCACGGCCGTTCACACCGTCAGTCAGAGAGCCTTATCGTGCATCTACTTCGACGCAGCACCCGCCACAGCCTGCTCCACCTCCTGAAAGATTTGAGCAGATAATGGCTATGATGCAGCAGCAGCAGCAGCTTCTGACTACCATTGTGGGGACATTAGCCCAGGGTGAGGGTGTGACTCCACCTGCACCACCTGCGCATCCAGCTGAGGATGCTTATACATACGCCTAGGATGAGGGCACGACTCATCCTGTACCACCTGCTTACCCTGCGGGGAATGTTGCAGATACACGGGGCCTATTAGAGCGATTTCAGTGCTTATGGCCTCCCACTTTTACGGGTTCTCACAGACACGAGGAGGCCGAGTACTGGCTCGACCGTGTGTCGAAGATATTGCGGATGCTTCATTGCACAGAGGCTGAGCAGGTAGAGCTGGCTACATTCCTGTTTGAGCGAGAGGCCAGCCTGTGGTGGGATAGCGTATTGCGGACCATTACCGCCGACTTTATATGGACATGGGTAGTGTTTGAGTTCCGCTTTCACAAGAAGTATTACCCCCAGACGTACAGGCATGACAGGGAGAATGAGTTTCTCCGCCTCAGACAGGCAGCCATGACAGTCACGGAGTATGAGCATCGGTTTATGGAGTTGGGCAGATACGTCCCGACTATTTTGGCTGATGATCAGATGCGCATACGGCGCTTTTTGGAGGGTTTGCGACCGGATATTCGGTCGAAGATGTGCTGTGTGAGCATTCCCTCATATGCGGAGTTGATTCACATGTCTATGCGGGCAGAGCAGGATGTGGATCGACTTACGCGATCTCGTGGCCCTGTTGCTTCTAGGCCGCGACCAGACATGTAGGACAGGCCCTTCACGGGTAAGAGGCCTCGCGTCGACCCTCCTACTAGGGCTACAGCACCTGTACCACCGTTTCTGCGCCCTGATTTGACATGTACATACTGTGGGAGGACAAGCCACTTGGCGCAGAGCTATTTTTCTCGGATGCGGGACAGTGGGTTCTCACCGCTGCAGAAGATTGACCATGCACGTTCACAGGCGATATCAGCACCGCCTATACGGTTAGCTCCTGCGCACCCTTCTTTCTGACCTCCGGTATCACAGATCAGACGGCCTCCACGGCCCTTGACACAGCGGCCGAACCGGCCACATCAGGCACGGGTTCATGCATTGACAACTGAGGCAGCTGCGACACCGACTTTTCAGCATTCGGCCTTCGAGGTCACAGCCCATATTGGAGGTACTCCTATTCTCGTGATGGTGGACACTGGTTCCACGATTTCTTTGATATCACGTGCTGTAGTCAGGCGTCTTGGGTTACAGACTATTACTATGGATAGGGTGCGAATCCTTGCAGCTCATGGGGATTATTCAGATGTTACCCAGATGTGTGAGGGTTGTTTGGTTGATCTGGGAGGCAGGAGGATGGCTCTTGATCTTGTCGTCGATCCCTCTCTTGTTTATCTCGACGTCATTCTTGGCATGGACTGGTTGACTGCTGGAAGGGCCGAGATTGACTGCGAGACTCGTATGGTGACGGTGTACCAGCCAGAGGGCACGCCTTTCACATTTTTAGTGCGGGTAAATCTTCCTTTCCGCATACTTAGTTACACTACCTTATTGCGAGACGCCGGTGCCCAGATACTTGAGCATACGCCCGTCGTTTCCGAGTTCGGGGATCTGTTCAGGAAGATCCCTGGTTTGCCGCCCCGACGAGAGATCGATTTCACTATCGATCTGGTTCCTGGTTCTACGCCCGTCTCACTGCCGACGTATCCCATGGCACCATGTGAGATGGAGGAGTTGAGAACGCAGATTGATGGTCTGCTAGAGCTTGGCCTTATATGGCCTAGTTCATGTCCCGTTGTCTCACTTGTCAGCAGGTGAAGGCAGAGCATCGCTGACCACCTGGACTTTTGCAGCCTATGCCGATCGCAGAGTGGAAGTGGGATTTCATTTCCATGGACTTCATTTCTGGGTTGTCGAAGACGAGGAAGGGCCATGATTCCATTTGGGTGATCGTCGACCGTCTGACAAAGTCGGCGCACTTCCTACCCATCAGAGTTACGAACTCTGCAGACGAGCTGGCTAGATTGTATATCAGAGAGATTGTGCGTCTGCATGGAGTTCCGTTGGAGATCGTGTCGGATAGAGACACGTGGTTCACTTCTATTTTTTGGACTCGCATTCAGGAGGCTATGGGTGTGAAGTTGAAGTTCAGTACTGCCTTCCACCCACAGACGGACGGACAGACAGAGCGGGTGAACCAGATCTTAGAGGACATGTTACGAGCTTGCGCATTGGACTTCAAGGATAGTTAGGATGATTGTCTTGCATATGCGGAGTTTGCGTACAACAACAGCTTTCAGGCGAGTATCGGTATGGCACCTTATGAGGCGCTGTATGGGCGACCTTGTCGCGCACCGCATTGCTGGGTAGAGGTCGGTGAGCATAGCTTGATTGCTCCAGAGTTAGTGCAGGCGACGTCAGAAAAGATTGATATTATTCGACGTCGGCTTCTTACAGCGCAGAGCAGGCAGAAGAGTTATGCCGATACGAGACGGAGGCCACTGGAGTTCACAGTTGGGGATCATGTGTTTTTGTGAGTTTCCCCTATGAAGGGAGTCCTTCGGTTCGGGAAGAAGGGGAAGCTGGCACCGCGATTCATTGGTCCATTCCAGATCCTCGATCGTGTGGGAGCAGTGGCTTACCGATTGGCTTTACCCATGCCTCTCGCGAGCGTTCATAACGTATTTCATGTTTCTATGCTGAAGAAGTACGTTGCTAATCCTTACCATATCATCAGATGGGAGCAGGTGCAGTTAGGAGAGGATGTTACTTATATCCTGTGACCGACACGTATCCTAGACAGGAAGGAGCAGGTACTGCGTAGCAAGGTAATTCCCCTTGTGAAGGTATTATGGACGCATCACTCTGAGGAGGAGGCCACCTGGGAGATAGAAGCCGAGATCAGAAAGAACTACCCACAGCTTCTCGAGGAGTACGAAAAGGTATAAATTTTGAGGATGAAATTATTTGTTAAGGGGGGTACATTGTAACGCCCGTGAAAAATCCATACCTGGGTTCGAGTACCAACTCGACCCGAAATTGCGTAGAATTAATTCTTTTAGAAAATATGACTAAGTTAGCTAGCACAACGCTGAAGTAGCTGGGAAATAGTCCCTGATCACTTTAAATACGTTCTACAAGACCCAAATCGAGTAGAACCAACGACTCTATAATACTCTATAACCTCGGTACAAACTCTAAGCAGGTTTATTCTTTGGACCACTTTGAATCTTTGTATTGGATCTAGACCGTGCGTTGAAAGTCCGATACCTCCTATCTTAGACCGTTAGAACCGCCTAGCTGGACTTGACACTCATTTCGAAAATCAAGTCAAACCGATAATCATAGGCTATTTCATTGAGCCCAGACCGAAGAGAGTGCGAATAGGGACAGAATTAGAATTTCAAATTCAAATCTGGCACACGACTTGACGCGTCAGTATTAAGCGTTCTGACCGTCAGAATTCAGCCAGATTACACCCTCGGATCAGGAGAAATTTCTATTTTGTATCATGAGACTTTCAGCCCTGATCTACGTGCGGTGACCGCTGAACTGAAACTGGTCAGCCACGCGCGATCTGCGAACCCTGCCGGGCTGAAAACTTAAAACGTGCTAGATCTGGTACGCATGAGCTTAAGTCCGATCGCATTCGGCCAGGGGACCACCAGAAAGCATCTTTTGGACCGAAACAGTCCCGAATTAGATATGCACTAAGTAAACTTCGTTCCCGAGCCTATTTCGGGCGTTTTTAAGCTTATAAAAGGGGTTGAAACCCTCACTCCTCTCTCCCATCCGAAATTGCAAGAAACCCTAGATTGGGAGAGAGAAAAGGTGAGAGTTTGAGAGAGAGTGTAGAAGCAATTTTTTCAGCCTTCGTGCAACTTGTTGCTAGTGCCTAAGCAACCCTTCCTGATCACCAAGCCGGTGATTCTTTCGCATTTTCAGGTATAAAACAACCCTAGAAGTTGCTGATTTGAGGTTTGCTTGGATTCGTAGCGTGTTAGCTAACGTAACTCGTAAAACAGGTTCTCTTATCGACGACATCGCCGTTTGACATGTACAACATGCTATCCGTTTCCTGTTTCGTAAATCAACGAAGAATATGAGATTTAGGGCATTTTAGTCATTTGTAGGAAGTACTGATTACATTCATATTTTTCTGATGTGATTGACATGGTTTGTTGTCGCATTAGGAAGTTAGGAATATGTGCATAATTAGTTTGGCGAAGAGATTCGCCTAATTGCGCACTTCGGGTCGACATACTATATGTAGACTTAAGTGTGTAGTGTATGTGTTTGTATAAATGTTTGTATTAGTACGTATTGAATTAGATGATGTTATGAATTAGTTTGAGATTGATTTCTCAATTAATATGCTGACCTAAATGATTTCCTACATGTTGACTAAGTACATGATTCCATACTATGCATGAAATGTATGTGCTTGAAGATTTGCTTAAGTTGAATGTTATAACATGTGTTAACATGCTCACATGATCGTATTTCAATTCCAATACTCTTACATAAATTGCTGATGTGATTCTATAATTGTTTGGGACTAGACTTAGTCCAGGCAGTTGGTAACCGAGCGAATTCGTGGCTGGCTGGTCTTAGCCCCGAAAGACGCGTCTATGAACGTGAGTCGTGTTTGGAGTTGGCGGCAGTGGTTAGGCCACGTGAAGTGTTTTACGCACTTCATGTCGTTCGACTTGAGATGCGATCGCGCTAGTCGAGCCCGTCAAGTAACCCGACTGGCCGATGTATGTTCACCCTGTATGAGTCATAACTGCTTGAACCTAGGGTACTGAACTTATCATTGTAAATCTTGTTAACCATGGTACCTTGATCCACGAAGACTCATGAGCCGGGCATGGTGGTATGGGACACCGTGGTCGAGCTGTCGGCCTACACTGGGGCCACAAACCTCCTCGTAGTGACCAGTGAGCACCTAGTCTCGTGAACAGATTATGGTGGTATGGGACACTATATTCTAGCTGTCGGCCTACACTGATCATGCGACGAGTCCTTTGTAGTGACCGCGAGCGTATTCTGAGTCTACGGGAGGCGACGACCCTTCAGTAGCAGTAGAGTACAGTAGGCCTGTATTGATAAGGTGATGGGGGAGCGGTGCAATGAGTGCGAGCAACAGCCCTGACAGCCCTTGCAGCGACCTACGAAATATACCTCGTATGAGATTACTAGGAGTGACGACCCTAGACAGGATTTGTGTTGGGATTGATACAAGGGAAGTACCTTAGTTTCCCAATCCTGCTGTTTGAATGGACTAATAACAACTCAAAAATCATATCACCATAACATTGCATGTACCTGGAAGATGTGGAGCACTCTAGGGAGTGTGGCATGCCTCGATCGTAAGATGTTGCCGTATGAGGGAGATCGTCGGTGAGGGCATACATCACGTCATGTCATCTTGCATTAACAACAGTATTAGAATTGTCTGATTTACTGCTTTACTATTATCGCATGATTGATTTGTGAACATGCTAATCTTTGCTCTATGATTCTACTGAGTTGATCACTCATTCCCACGTTACGAGATGGTGTTTGCAACACCCACCAGACCCTGTTGTAGATGCAGGTGAGGCTGAGATCTAGGAGGCAGAGCGAGACTTCGACGAGGACCAGGACGACTTCTCGTACATGCAGTATCATGATGGCTTTGCTTAGGCGACCTGGGTTGATGGGACTTCAGTGGGACTATTTTGAACATTTAATTTTGTTCATATATATGTATATGAGACTCAGAGATGTATTCATACCTTAGAGACAGATGAGATCTACTTTGTTTTTCCATACAGTGATATATATATTGTTTAGTCTTCCGCTTGCTTTTATCACTGGATCTGAAGTATGAATTGCAGTTTTGGTATACTTTTACTCATGCGAATGCTTTAAATCAGACAACATTGAATCATAATCATTTTTTTTGCATAAGTGACGGTCTGGAACTCGGGAGTTGAGTTTATACACGACCCCCGATTTTCAGGGTGTTATAGAGGCCATGGGCCCACCATACGTTTGGCTTTATGTGGGCCACTCCATGGGAGCAATGTTGGTTAAATGGCCACATTGTTGGGCAATGATGGTTTAATGTCTACATTGTGACCTTCCCTTAGGCCTTGTTCAGTTGATCATCGAGGCCAATTCTGATTGTCGAGTCCGATTGTTGAGGCTGATTCCGATTGTCGAGGCCGAGTTCGATTGACGAAGCTGATTCCATATGCCGAGGCCGATTCCGTATGTCGAGGTCGATTTTGATTGTCGATTCCAATTGTCAAGGCCGAGTCCAATTGACGAGGCCAATTCAGTTAATGGAGGTGGATTCTGTTAGTTGAGGCTGATTCCAATTGTCAATTCTGATCATCGATTTTGATTATCGAGGCCGAGTTCGATTGACGAGGCCGATTGCTTATGTCGACGCCGAGTCTGATTGACGAGGCTGATTCTGTTAGTTAAGGTCGATTTCGATTGTTGAGGTGAATTCCAATAGTTGTAGACGATTCCACTTGTCAAGGCTGATTCCGATTGTCGAAGTCGATGCCGATTGTTGAGGCCGATTTCGATTATCAAAGCCGAGGCTGATTGTTGAGGCCAATTCTAATTGTCGAGGCCGATTCCGTATGTTGAGGCTAATTGTCAAGGCTGATTCAGATTGTCGAGGCCGATTCTGTATGTCAAGGTTGGTTGTCGAGGCTGATTCTGATTGTTGAGATCGAGTCCAATTGATGAGGCTGATTCCGTTAGTCGAGGCCGATTCCAATTGTCGATTCTAAGTTTGATTTACAAGGTCGATTCCGTTAGTCAAGGCCGATTGTCGACGATAATTCCAATTGTCGATTTCGATCGTCGATTCTGATTGTCGAGGCCAAGTTCGATTGATGAGGCTGATTTCGATTGTCGATGTCGATTCCGATTGTCCAGGCCGAGTTCGATTGTCGAGGCCAATTCCGTTAGTCGAGGCCGATTCCAATTGTTGATTTCGATTGTCGAAGCCAAGTTTAATTGATGAGGCCGATTCTGTATGTCGAGGCTAATTTTTAAGGCTGATTCTGATTGTCGATTCCAAGTATCAAGGCTGATTCTGATTTTCAAGGCTGATTCCGAGTATCGAGGCTGATTATGATTATTGAGGCAGATTCCGAGTATCGAGATCGATTCTAATTGTTGAGGCCAATTTCAGTTGTTGAGGCTGATTGTATATGTCGATTCCAAGTATCAAGGCTGATTCTCAATATCGAGACTGATTCAGATTGTCGAGGATGATTCCGATTATCGTGGTCGATTCCGAGTATCGAGGCCGATTCTGAGTATGTGACAGCATAGCATCATGATACATTCCCATACGCATCATCTGCATGTTTAATTATGAGATATGGTTGGCCATGGCATATGGAAGTTTGTTTATGGGACTCCCTGATAGGAGGAGGTACCCCACGTGAGCGCACGGTATGTGGAGGATTGATGTATGATTGAACTGTGTGACTCATGCATCTTGCATTGTATATTGTGATTATTGTATACCCTAGCGACATCAAGGTCGTAGCCTTCATGGGCGTCTTGTGGATATCCAAATGGGACACCAAAAATCTATTTTACATGGGGTGTTATAGATATCCTTAGGTGAAAGTCTCTAAACCCTCTTGGTTCTAGATGTTGCTCCAACGTCTAGACTGAGTGGATCATGAGTGCATGAGGGCCGCATACCGTTAAACCGCATTTCCTACTGTGTTGTGGTCAATTGGAAGGGGGTACAACCTTACTTGCCCGAGAGGAGGGGGCAAAGCTAGGCTGAGTTTGACCATCTCAAGGAATGGGTCCGCTATCAACGAGCCAGGCCCTATATTGGCAGGTGAATAATGAGGTCTCTTCCACTCACCTTGTTGTGCACAATGGGACAACAATCTGGTTTGGAGTGTAATAGACCTCGATGATTTTTCAGAGAGGAACCGTACTAATATGTGGACTTATTGAGCAAGAGTTTCATACTTATTCATTCAATCATTCACTATCCACTTGGGTTGGTGGTGCGCAACTATTTATTACGTGTACCTTCTCAATGGCCAGGATTTTAGTTAGGGCGCGCGACTAACTTGAGATCAAGGGTTTACCATATTGGGTGACTATCTAAATTTAAGTATTAGACTGGTTTGGATAGAAGTCCTTTGTGATGGACCCCATAGCCTGCGATACTACGTACTATCATCCCGACTTCACACTCCAGCAGGTCATGCCATTCGCACCGCATATCGTATTACATTTGCAGCATATGGCATTTTAAGTTACTATGTTTCTGCATTTACACGTCTTAGATACGACTGACGGTATTCGTGGACTCATCAGGATTTGTATTGCATTGCATCATCGACATCAGATATTTGTCTTGCTGTCTCCACAATGCATAACTAATCTACATTGCTTCATCAGTATATGATATTTTTTTAATTATATTTCTACGTCGCATAGCCTGGATAAGACTGATGGTATGTATGGGCATATAAGTATGTTTTCGTATTACTCTGATATCGTATGATTTATGAACTTGCCAGTATTTCTGATATTGTATGATTTATGAGCATGTCAGTATTTTCGCTTACTCTTATTTCTTTGATATTGCATACTTAGCACTTATCTTGTGCACATACTTTCACTACTACTAAGCTTTTTATAAGCTTATGCATGATAGATATATGCAGGTGACGTTAGGTTGCAGCAGCGTTGAGCATGGGGCATGCAGCGGTCTTCTGAAGCTTTGATTTTAACATATGTATTTCCCTTTCATCATTGTATTCAAATGTTTATATTATTGGATATGTGATGATGATGTTGCCTTTGTGACTTGGGTAAACTTGTGGTTGTGCTTCTTATGAGATAAATATATGTTGAAAAATTTTCCTTATAGGATCCCAGGATCGGAATCTGGCGTATGAATGCTGGGAGCTGAGAATGGGGTACTACAGAGGCTGTCGACATTGGATTCAGCGATTAGGATTCTCGTGAGTCCGATCTTCGGGTTTGGGGTGTGACAGGTTGTCCTTGTCTAAGGTAAGCTATGCTATGATAAAATAAAAGGATAAGCAACATTGCATTGTAAATTTGATTTGATATGTATCGGGTTTGCAAGGGCTCGAAGTTCTTCAATCTAAGTGGAGACGGATGGTCCGATCAGGGGCTTCATGGGGGCCATCATGATGGATGTGGATTATCCAAGCCGTCCATTCATTTTGGCAGATAAGATTAGGCATGAAACGAAAAATGAGGCAAATCTAAGGCCCAAGTCAACCACACCACTCCTAAAAAACTTTTAATGATAATCGCATAATTTTCATTGTTTACTGCTGTGTGATCCACTTGAGGCTTCAATCTACCTCCTTTTTGGGATCATGCCCTTAAATGAGCTATAAAAACATATGGATGGCTTAGATAAAACACATACATTACGATGGACCCTATAAAAACCCTTATGAGACTGTCAATGTATAGGGTGGTTATTATCTTTTCTCTATGAATTAAAGCTAAGGCAAGATAACTACAAATTAAAGTCGTATCTATAGACCCCTCTAGTTCTTAGCCTTTGATGATTTTTTTGGTGGTGCTAAATACCAATAGATAGCTTTCCGAGGACTTGAGCTTCTCTCTCTCTCTCTTTCAGAAGGATTATAGTAATTTTTCATTATATGCTTAGAATGAGAGAAAGCTTCAATTTATAGGCAAAGAGGTTGGAACTTCAACTAGCCTAAGACTAGCTTCAGCTGGCCAAAGTCCATCGAATTTGTTCCAACGACTCTCGGGTCGTGTGGGATAAGATTATCTAAAATTTGATTGGCTAAATTTACCAATCGGCTGCCCAAATTTCCATAAAAATTAAAGATTTGCATTACTGGAATTTCACCTGAACTTTCTCGAGCTAGCCGAATTTCAAGCTTAGGCTAGCTGAACCAAACCTTAGACTAGCCGAATTTTCAACAGAATTTGCTATTTTACTTGGGCTTGAAGTTAAACTATCAAGGAAGTTAAGCTAGATAAACTAGAAGATTGGTTGGCCTAATTCCAAGGCAAAAACACCTATAAAAACCTAAATTAACGAAATATGAAAGTACCTAAACCTATGGTCTTTCTAGGGTTATACCACCTATATTTTAGCAAATATATAAGACATCATCTCTTGAACTATGGCTTAATCTTGTCTTAAATAGGGGCCTTGATTTCTTGAGAATATTTGCCGATCTTAACTTGATTACAAGCCGATCTTGAGCTAATTTTCAGGCGTGTAGAGTAGTTGTGATTCCATACTTGTAATCTATCCTTAAAGAACTTTTATTTTACAAAATTTGGGTCCTTACTCTTACCTGGGTGGTAGACTCCTTGGAGTTTCAACACCAAGTTAAGGGTTCGAGTACACATGGTGGTGAAATCCCTCGGCATGTGTGTGTGGAGTGTGTGTGTGTGGTCTGAGTGTCTGGGGGTGTGTGTGCATGTGTAAAAAAAAAAAAAAAAAAACCTAACAACACTTACAAAATAATTTAACATATGAAACAAAATAAATTGTAACTAGTATTGAGCTGCAAAATCATGCAGCTGCTCTTGGCAAATACGGTCATGCATCCCTGATAATTGTAGCTTGCTCCTCATCAATTTAGACATGAAAATAATGTAAGCCACCTACACTACCTGTACAGTTATATATTCAATGAATGAGTGGCCAGCTCAATATGAATTCTCCTCAATATTACACACTACCACATTAGGTAAGTATAGCTTACACAAGAAATCATATAAAACCGTCTAAATGTAATCTTATTAAATTATGGATGCATGAATGCACATCAACTGGGGATGTTCATTCAGTTGGATTTTGGGCGAAACCCATGCATGTGTCCAGTCACCAGTAAAAGTACATCTTGTACGTGCGTAGTGACCAAGCTCACCAAAAGTGGCCAACCACTAGCGAAAGTACATCCCATATGTATGTAGTGGCCAAGCTCACCAAAAGTAGGTCCATAATTGATGGTCTAGGAGTTAACGAAACAATACCATGATTAAGGGCACATGCTACAAATCTAGATATAGCCACCCGTCATCGCCCGTATGCTATAAATGCATGATTATCCCAACCGTTATTATTCTAATTTCAACCAGCCAATTTAAGAAAGTTCAAAGGTCACTATAGGGGACTCATCACCCAACATAGGCCAATAGCTTGGGCATAGTGTCCCATAGAACCATCCCTGGCTCATGAGACTCCAACATTATAATATTTAATGGTAACCATCCCAACTAGTGGTCAATCATAGTGTGAATGCTGGGAAATTGACACCCACGCTGGTTTGGCATTTTATGGCAGGGGTGATTAAGCTGACTTGGATTTTTGATGTGATAGTCTTGGAGTCGCCACTAGCCACTTAATTTAAAATCTTACAGTCAGCTAGAACTTGCAGAATGTGTAAAGCCAGAGAATCCAAGGACTCCGTTGCTTTAAGTTGAATCCTGATCTATGATTCGGGATTTTGAGTAAGGGACCTCGATTACCAAGAGGGAAGACATTAAACACCCTCTTTGCCCGTATAAATGTATGGTCTCTACTTCATGTGGTAAAATAGCTTTAAAGGATAAGATGATAGATCGAAATGGGACCAGACAGACTTAGATTTCTGATGTGGTAAGGTCTGGGATTTTGGCAAGACACAAAGCATACGTCCAAAAAATGTCTAGAAGAGTTTTTGAAACAAATGTGATGATGTTAAAATATCATTAAAAGGGGACTAGGCTACCATGAGTTTCTGATGTGACAGGATCTGATATTCGACAAGTCATAACATACATTCAATGGTAACTTAGAGAAGTAGGGGGGTTAAGAAAGAAAATAATGATGCAATGAATGCTGGTGATGATAGTGTGATCTTTAGCTTGCACTTGAAGTAGCTAGGATATTGGATGCACTATGATTGGAAGTGATTGACCCAAGTAGGATTATAAGAGCTGAGGGTGGCTTGGAGGAGGCTAGGGAGAGGCTAAAAAGATGGGGCTTAAGAACTCAAATGCTCCATCCCACTCTCACTATCTTGCTTTCTCTTACTCTCATTCTCACTCCTCTTTTGATTTTGGTGTGTTGTGTTATCTGTTTCTTGGGTGTTAGTGTATGTGTAATGAAGAGAAGTGAAGGTTATTTATAGCCTTTGCGATGATATTTTGGTAATTCTAAGGTTTATGGAGGGTAAATACTGATATGACAGCTTTTAATTAGTTGAAACAAGGGTAATGCCACATGACATGCTTTTATAGGCTCTTGGGTTTGGTAAGATGGTAAATAGAGTGAATGTTGGGGATACGTTTATGAAAGAGTTAACTTTTGGAGGGGGAACAGTTGTGTGCTCAGAGAGAACATTTGTCTAGAGAGGGCAATAATGCGATTACTGTTGGCAGTAGTTAGACTACCGTTCAGGTACGGTTACTTCCATGGTTTGGCTGATGCGCCTACTTCGGGCCCTGAGAGCAGCCCAAATCCTCTTTTCAGATATTTGGCTTAAAAATGGCTTGATATTGGCTCGGAAATAGCTTGAAAATGGTTTAAGAAATGGATCAATTTTTAGGCAGGCTTTAGCTTGAATGATGGCTTGTGATGGATCATGTTCGGTTAGGGTTTGGATCAGGTTTGAAAAATGGTTGCGGTTGAGTTTTAGGTTCAGTTCCTAAGGGTCATTCATGCCTTATCAAGTTGCTAGCCTGGGTGGGGTGTCTACAGATGCCGCTCTTTGGTAGAGGTTGCATGCAATCGAATGTCAAAGCGAGTGAACACCCCACCCTTCTGGTCAGAAAAGATTGCAGTTTAGATCCATTGTCTGTCATAATATCATGCTCAGCTTTCTGTTTGGAAAAGAGATAACTCGCACATGTCACGAGGGTTTGAGGAAAACATTGTGATTGTCCCTGCACTTTGTGTGGCATTACGGGCCACTAACCACAACTTTTTCGTGTCGAATTGATAATAGCATCAGATGATAAGTATGAAAAGTAGGACTCTTGTGCATTTGGTGGCTTTACGGGGATTCCTGTACTGTTTGGATCTTGTTGTTACTTTGCTACATGATCACCCTAGGAGTACTTGTTTCATTTGATCGTCAAAGTGGTTAGCTGCCCAGCATGTCCTGGGCCCTATGGGGAACTCACTACGCTAACTTGGACTCGATCAGACTTTCCAAGCATCCCAGACTAGGTATGTGCGGGTGACCTATTTTCCATGTGGTCTTCTGATTTTAATACGTTGGTTACAATTGATCTTTTCCATTCTTTTGAAATGATCACTCTAACTAGAGTTAGATCATGCTTACCATCACTTTGCATTGAATTTCATCATTGCACGACCATCTTGACATTGAGATCCAAGCCAACTATGCTTGTATCTTATACGGACTTGACAACTCCTGAGGAAACCGGAAGTGGTCGAATCTTATTTTACTGTTTGCGCTAGATGCCACTAAGAGGTATAAAAGACCTCCTAGTGCTTTAGATACCAAGCATTATTTTTTTGAATGGTTTGTTTTGAAAACTATCCCACATAAGGAGTTACACTCCTTGGGGATTTTATTACAATTTTTGAAGATTTTTTCGAGGCCTTTTGAAAGGATCCGTCCAATCTCGCGGGAGGGCATCATCGTTTGATTTTTATTGTGGCCATTTTTTTTCTTTGGAATAAGTCGAGATAGTTCTATTCCCTCCACTAGTGGTTTCATGGGACTGTTTGATTGATCTGGCTTTTATTGGAAGATCAATTTATCAAAAGACATGTTTTTGTGATTTTTTAAAAAGGATCTAATCCGTCATTTCTCATTCTATCCCTTGCGATCGAGATCGAATTCAATGAGGATACATGTGTTTTTTGTAATCTTTTTTTTTAAGGAATGAGATTATATATGAAAAAATGAAAATGAAATGAAATTTTTTATGCCATATATGTCTGTGAGTGCTTGTGTCTGAACTTGTGCCTGGATGGTGGAATCAGAATATTGACTTGGCCCACATCGAACCCAGTATTCTCAACTATTTACTGGGAATCCTGGTTCCCTAAGAGTAGCACATACTAAGATCATGCCCTTTGGGTTTGGGTAGTGTTTGACAGAATTCTGATTCGGGACTTATCTTTTCCTTTCGCTTCTTCACTTTGCTCGTTGCCTTGGCTTCCTCTGTACCTACATATTTTTATTTTCTTTTTTAGCCATTTTTGCCCGTAGCGCCTTTTCAGGTTTTCACCACGATTGGCTTTCCCATCATTTTTTCCTATGGCGCCCTTTCAGATTTTCACACGTCCCAGGTTTTTGCTCTCCTTAATAGTTGTGCTCTTTTTGGTGCCTTTTCAGGTTTTCACCAAGTCCGCTACATGCCCGCTGTTTTTACTTGAGTCACCCTTTCGGATTTTCACCTCGCACATTTTGCTTAGGCACATTACTTTTCTTTTAATTTCTCTTTTTCTTCTACAGAGGCAGGAGGATAGACTCCATTCATTGACGACCGATTGATGAGCTACCTAACTTTGTCTTCAATCACGATCGTAAAGCTGCTGACATTAGGGTAAACCATCTTGAGGGAAAACGGGATGATGAATTGTGTTCTCACTCATTGGGTTTGACTCTTTTTATTTTTTTCTTCTCTTTTTTTTAGACTACGTGCTTTATTCATTGATTTTTATTTCTTTATTTATTTTTTTCCTTTTTTTGGAGACCCTTTATTTTTTGAAACACTTATTGGAGGGAATGAATGATGATGGAATGTACCTCCAGATGCTAATCTCTTGTTGCTTGACTTTACCTTTACAATTGTGGTCATTGACATAATCAGGTAGGATTACCCGTGATTGATTTCACGTTGTCGGCGTTGATGGGCTTTGGAAGGGTACCTCCCAAAGGAACTTCACAAATGATCAACGTATCATCCCAGGATGGCCTAGAGTTGCCCCTTGGATCTAGTAGGCATAATGATAAAATATGCATTATTATCATGTTGCTAAACTTTCTTTCAAACTTGCTTGTTGTTGGTCATAGCGATCGTTGTGTACTTTATGTCTGCGAGATGTATTTGGTTGCATCGAGCTTACCACTACTCACTTTCCTTAACTTCTCTTTTCATTTGTATCAAAGATGTAGGATGTTGTCATCGCCCGCTTGTGTCTGACACAAGAATGTGTTCATGACCATTGGATTCCTTTGGGTTCATTCTTTCGATGATGTCCACACCTCATAATGAAAAAGGGTTAGGGTGTTGCCAGGTTATAAAGACTTGAAGCATATACATGGATCTGTTGTATAATATTTAGATACTTGAAGCACTTCCAAATATACTGCAATAGCTTATCTCCATTGTTCATCAATAACGGCTTAGTCATAAGTTCTTCTTGGACATCGCATGCTCATTTATGAGCAAGTTGTGGACTCCATCACAGACTTCAGACATGATCTTGAAAACTTTGCTTGATGTGTTTGACTTCAGGCTTCATAGCAGATGGCGCATGATTAGTTCTTCATTTGATCTGGGTAAGGCTTCATAGGAGAATGCAAAGTTAAATAGCCTCGAGCTTTAGAAATTCTGTCATCGTCTTCTTGTATTCAAGAGGCAAGGATCTCTTGATGTGTACTTTTCTAGGGAGCTCAGGAGATCCCAAGTTCACTATTTCAAAATCACCCTACCCTTGAAGGATGACGGTCATTGCCTAAAGCATCTGATGAAGCAAATCTGTGCTCAAGGACATGGTCAGGGCTGCACTGGTCTCGAACGCGGATGCTGCTTGGCTCGATCTCTCAGGGGCCATGTCTTACAGTATGGAACGAGGGCCTATTATCCTTGAGCACTCTCGAATGCACACACGATAGGGAGCTATATTAGGAAGTTTCTAAGTTATTCAAACTCGAGGACCTAATCATTCAAAGTCCTCAACAATCATAGAGTGTAGAGTAGCTATCAGTAAATATGTGATGTTATCCTCAAGTATTCCCAAGTTATGCTCTGATAACAACTTCTGTCATGCCCCAAACTCAGAAATCAGGCTCATAGAATTCCTGATAAATGAATCCGGCATTGACAGTCGCCGTAGTACCCCATTCTTGGCTTCCAGCGCTCATATGCCAAATTTCGATCCAAGATCTTACAAGGAGGATTTTCAATGTAAATTTTTTTATAAAGGAGCATAACCATAAGTGTACCTAAATCACAAAGGCAACATCATCATCACATATCCACTATATATGAACATTTTCTTATAGTGCTGAAAAGGAAAATACATGAATAACAAAATCTCCACGAGCTCGACACATGCTCCTACCTCAATGTTGTAGCAAACTAACGTCACCTGCATGCAACGAGCGTGCATAAAATTACAAAGAAGCTTAGAGGGTGGTGCACATGTGTGAGCAAAGCATGTGTCAAGCATATAATATCAGTATAAGAGGAATACTGACAAGTCTATAAGTCATACAATATCAGAGTATGCAATGCAGATCGGCTATGCAATGCGAAGTCATAGTGAGCCAAATATCGGATGCGAGGATGCAATGCAATATGTAATTCCTAACAAGCCACGAATACCATCAACCTCATCTAGGCCATATAAATGCAGAATCATAATAACTCAAATGCCATATGTCGCATATATAATGTAATATGCAAATCTTAGCGAGTCCATAATACCATTGACCTTATTCAGGCTATGCAATACAGAACCATAGTAAACCAAATGTTATGTGATGAGGATGCAATGCAATATGTGGTGCGAAAGAAATACCCAAGATGGAGGGTGAAGTCGGGATAATAGCATGTGGAATTGTAAGCTATGGGGTTCATCACAAGGGACATACCTAAATTTGGATAGCTAGACTCAATGTGGTAAACTCATGATCTCAGGTTGGTCGCGCGCCCAACTGAAATCCTGACCATCGTGAAGGTACACATAATGATTTGGTTGCACACCACTAGCCCAAGCAGATAGTGAATGAATGAATGAGTTAGGTACTGAGTACGCAACTCCTGCTCAGCAAGCCTGCATATGACCGCCACAACGCTTCAAGGTTCTGCCTCACTGTATGAACAGTAGCCTGCCAACATAATAACCTGCCAACCACTTGTAGCTCACCCAGGCACTTCGGCCCCGCCCACATCAGCGTTCGTCCACTTATGCCCACTCACGTGTGTAACAGTGACAGGGTGTCACAATATCAATACTGTATATCTATGGGATATCACTGGGGTTTAGTACACTCCACACTGGCTATTGTCTCCTTAGCTGCACAACTCAGCGATGTGGAAAAGACCTCACTACCTGCTTGGCCAATAGCCTACCAATACCTATCCAGCTCATCAATAACGGACCCATTTACAATCTGATCAAACTCAATCTAGCTTACAGCCCCCCTCACTTAGGCGAATTAGGCTACACCCCCTTCACAACTGACCATGACATAGTGGAAGACACCGTCTACTGGTATTAGGCACTCAGGTGCTCATGTATCCACTCAGGTGAATTAGACCACACTCCCTTCACAACTGACCATGACATAGTGGGAGACACCGTCTACTGGTATTACGCACTCAGGTGCTCATGTATCCACTCATTCTAGATGTTGGAGCATCCCTGGTACCAAGGGGTTTAGGGACTTTCACCCACAGACATATTAGATGCCCATATGCTAGAACCAAACATTTTCGGTGTCCCAACTGACCATCCACGATATACCTATGGAGGTTATGGCCCTGATGTCACTAGGGCATATAGTGATCATGCCACACAAATGCGAGATGCATGAGTCATACTATCTAGTCATACATCAAACCTGCGCATACCGCACGCTCATGTGGGGTCACTCTGTCTCACGAGGAGTCCCATAATAAACCAGCCCAACGGCACATGCTATGATCAGTCACTCCTCATAACAAGCATACATATGATGCGTATGGGCATATATCATGATGTAATAAAGTACATACGCATGATTATCTAATAAGGCAGAAAACAATAATCCACAATTGACCTTCATCGGCATGTCACATACCAAGAGTATAAACTAAACAACATGCTCCTTCTACAACTATAGGAATCCATGCGGCATGTCCCATATTATACTAACATTATCCTTCCAAGGTACTGATATATCATATATTCCAAGATGGGGTCCAATGAAAGGATGATGGATCTTGCCCATACATTGAGATGGGCTCTCTATATAGTGGATATACCAAACCTGATAGCACATATTCTTCCATCTACGGTAAGGGGTGATGATGTACTCATCCTACAAATAATGGATGGCTTAGATGACATACTAGCATCAAGGATGGGCCTCACACTCATCCCAAAAGGGGTAACTGGATGGTGTGGATATACATACATACTATCGAAGTCCTAGCAATCGATCATGAGAGTAGAACACATCTCACGAGGTGAGTCAAGCGAGTGTACAAGAGGATGAATCTAAGTACAACAAGTGGGTTTCCTCACCCTCTCTATCATGTAATAACTAGGCTTCCCTATGGGGGCCCAATATGAATATAAGGTGGGCTTTGGTGGGGTTCATGCATCTAGGACTATATGTGCTTCCAAATGATCTAGGTAGCCTATTCAACATCTAAGTGGGCCTCAGGTTTGGTCTATAAAATTGGTCAAACACATGTACCTAGGTGGGCCACATTTCCAATGAGGCCCAGTATGAATACAAGATGGGCTCTAAGGTTTGGGTAGTCCTACTGGGTGAGGTAAAAAGCAACAACATCAATGGGGGCCCAACGGTTTGGGTTAGCCCACTAAGGAAAGATGGGAAATTACTATCATCGATGGGGGCCCAATGATTTAGGATAAGCTTAGTAAGGAAAGACGGGTATCGCTAGCACCAATGGGGGTCCAATATATGAGAATAGGCCTAACAAAGGGCTCTAGGGAGGCTGACAATGTGGACATTTAACCACTATTATTCCCTAGAGAGCGACCCATTAAGAAATCTAATATACAATGGGGCCCGTGGCCTAAATACTACTTAAGAATAAGAATGGGCATCACACTTAACATTTCATACATCATGGTGGGCCTCAAGAAACGGCCTATGGCCCACATACGTCAAGATGGGCTATATATATGGGTAGACCATGGCCTAGAAATATCATGGCCAACGGAAACATTCACTACGCTAGGATCACACATCACAATTGGGCCTCATCACATAGGCCTCATATGCACCACCATGAGCCTCATCGTAAGGGCCTTATACAAATCACAATGGGCCTCACACAAGGGCCTCATGTACATCACAATGGACCTCACACAAGGGCCTCATGTACATCATATTGGGCCTTACACAAGGGCCACATATACTTCATATTAGGCCTCACACAAGGCCACATATACGTCACATTGGGCCTCACCACAAGGGCCTCATATACATCACATTGGGCCTCACCACATGGGCCTCATACCTAGGGCTCAAATACATCACAATGGCCTCATAACTGGGCCTCAAATACATCATAATGGGCCTCACATAAGGGCCTCATGTACATCGCAATGGGCCTCATCACTTGGGCCTGCTATACATCACAATGGGCCCCATCACATAGGCCAACCGGGCATCCAACCGATGGACAATTTGGATATAATAAACATCATAGTGGGTCCTGCACGTATAGTAGGTGGGCCCTGCGTGTACATCAGGTGGAATCTACAGTCCAGCAAATAGACAACCAGTGTGGATGAAACAGGTACATCATGGTAGGTCCCACGTCTAAGGTCTAGATGGTGTGGACATAACATATACATCAAGGTGGTCTCCACCGTCCAGACAATAGACGGTGTGGATATCACATATATCATGGTTGGCCCCACACATGTGGCAGGTGAGTGCCGCACATACATCACAGCGAGCCCCATTGTCCAGCCTATCAGGACGGTAGGGATAAACACATATATCACGTGCGGCCCCACAGCTACTGGACAGCGTGGGTGCACCACATACATCACGGTGGGTTTCCACCATCCAGATATTTGTATGGTATGGATATAAAATATAAATCATGGTGGGTCCACGTGGTGGCCCATCAAAGTTCTGGATCAGCTGATATTTATGTTTTGCCTTTAAATAGACGGGAGGGGGTGCTGGCCCACTGTTAGCAGCAAGGATGGTGCTTCTTGCTTCTATGAGCAGCCCACAAAAGCTCTGCACGTCCAGATGGATGATGCAGGATACAATACATCAAGATGGGTCCATGTCAGTGTGGCCCACCCATTTTAAATCAAGTAAATATTTATTTTTTTCCTCTATTAATGCTTGTTGTTGGACAGCAAGTCGTCCAACAGCTCATGACCCATCTGGCTCATTACCTGAACGTCTAGGGACTAGACATTGGGGGATAAAACCCATACATCATGACGGGGGTCCAAAGGGATAGACCACACAGCCCTAGATCAAGCCGATATTTATGTTTTCCCCACCATCTGGATGGTCTAGCTAGTTGATCCATCTAGCAGGGTGGATACCAAGGCCGTCCCACCTACTGGATGTTCTGGATCATCTATACATGTACTGATTAGGTGGGCCATCATGCAAAGAGAGAGAGAGAGAGAATCGTGTGATGGAGGGCTCCGCCACTATGAGCCCTCCCTTCCATGAATTACAAAACATACATCAAGTGGGTCCCAATACATGTGGACCCACTAATCAAAATCAATGGCAGAGATCCCCTTTTCCACCAAAAATGCAAGGTCTAGATGACCTTTTCTCAATTGGAAAAATGAACATTATTATGGGGTCCATGGAGAATGGCCCCATCATGGGATGAAAATATGAATCATGGTGGGCCATCGATCACACTTAGGGTCCAAAGTGAGATCCATACCATCAATCGATAGGCCCCACTTGTCCCATCATCAAAAACACAATCTAATCCTATAAATCACCCACTAATTACTAATCTTCTTGGTTCTTTGGAATGCTAAGCTCCTTGGCTTCTTCTTTGATGGTGGATGATGAAGTTTGAAGGGTTGGAATGGAAGTTTGGGGTAGGAAGTGGGCCACACACTTGAGTTCTCCTTAGCTCTTCTCTCCTTGGATGGTTGCTTCTCTTACGTTGCTTGGGGAATGGGTAGAGAATGAGAGAGAGAGAGAGAGAGAGAGAGTGTGTGTGGTTGTAGGAGAGAGTTGACATGAGAGTTGACATTGGGGAGGGTTACTTATCTTAGGGAGAAAGAAAGCATGGGTTGTTATGGGATGTGTACGTGATTGATTAATATGATAAGTGGGTAGAGATTTTCTCAAGATTTGAAATGTGCGGCATTTCTTAAAAATTTGTGCCGGCCCACAACTCCTAGTCTAGGCATCGCATTGGGGCGCAAGTCACGACATTGGAACTGCGGCGACGGTGCGGTTGTTAGGGTACAAGTCTCTAGTTGAGTCAACTCATATTAATGGGATGTGACTTAGGGTTGCACGCAAATGTCGATACAGCTCACGGGTCACCGAAATTTGACAGGGAGGATTGCAAAAGTCCAAGGAACGGTACGAACTAGCACATGATGAGGATCTTCCAACAACCACTTAATGGTAAATCATTAGGCTGGAATCTCTTGAATGCACAAACTCTAGAATTACTTTGTCTCTTTAAAGATTTATAATTAATAGAGTAGATTCCACCAAACACCTTAACCTAACCACAACTACTTACAGTAGAGCATCTTCAAGTGTTACGGTTTAAGGGAGCTGAAGAATCTCCGTCATCAAGGGAGATCGTCTTCATCATGTGAACGAGGCTCACCTACTTTCAGGTAAAGTCTAAGAGTCCACAGACCCTGAGGATCCTTCTTTGTGTAGGATTGATTCCTTAGGTTGTGTGTTACAAATCATCAAGACCTTTTACAAGCTTCCAATGAGAGAATACGTATAGAGTCCTTGTGTGGGACATGTTGTGCCTTGTATAGGCATGTGTGTTTTCTGTGTAGGCAAGTTTGTTTGCCATGTGTAGGCATGTTTGTATGCCTTGTGTAGGCATGTTTGAGTCCTTGTGTAGGACGAGTTGCCTTGTGTAGACATGAATGTTACCTTGTGTAGGCATGTTTGAGTCCTTGTGTAGGACGAGTTGCCTTGTGTAGGCATTCTTAGGAACCTTGTGTAGGTCCTAGTATCAACCTTGTGTAGGTTGGATTCTTCGTTAATTTACAAAATAGGAAACGGAGAGCATGTTGTACATGTCAAACGGCGTTGCCGTCGATAATCTACTATTAAACGACATTGAAAGCGTTGTAAACCGTCAATCAAAGTGTCTAAAATCCTCACCTAGTCTCTTGTAGACTCGTGAATTCGAACGGAGCGTATACGCTTCGTCTACGGCAGTAGGAGAACCTATTTTACAAGTTACATTAGCTAACACGCTATGAATCTAAGTAATCCCTAAATCAGCAACTTTTAGGGTTGTTTCATACCTGAAAAAGTGGAGAAATCACCGGCCAGGTGATTGGGAAGAGTTGCTGAAGCACGTGCAACTAGCGGCACGGAGGCGGGAAAAATCCTTCCACTCTCTCTCTCAAACTCTCTCCTTTTCTCTCTCCCAAAGCTAGGGTTTTGCAATTTTCGGATGGGAGAGAGGAATGAGGGTTTCAACCCCTTTTATAAGCTTAAAAATGCCGAAAACAGGCTCCGGAACGAAGTTTACTTAGTGCATATCCATTTCGGGACTGTTTCGGTCCAAAAGATGCTTTCTGGTGGTCCCCTGGTCGAATGCGATTGAACTTAAGCTCATGCGTACCAGATATAGTACGTATTAAGTTTTCAGTCTGGCAGGGTTCGCAGATCACACGTGGCGGACCAGTTTCAGTTCAGCGGTCACCGCGCATAGATCAGGGCTGAAAGTCTCATGATATAAAATAGAAATTTTTCCTGATCTGAGGGCGTAATCTGGATGAATTCTGACGGTCAGAACGCTCAATACTGACGCGTCAAGTCGTGTGCCAGATTTGAATTTAAAATTCTAATTTTGTCCCTATTCGCACTCTCTTTAGTCCGGGCTCAATGAAATAGCCTGTGATTATCGGTTTGACTTGATTTTCAAAATGAGCGTCAAGTCCAACAAGGCGGTTCTAACGGTCTAAGATACGAAGTATCGGACTTTCGACGTGCGGTCTAGATCCAATACAAAGATTCAGAGTGGTCCAGAGAACAAACCTGCTTAGAGTTTGATCCGAGGTTATAGAGCATTATAGAGTCATTTGTTCTGCTCGATTTGGGTCTTGTAGAACATATTTAAAGTGATCAGGGACTATTTCCCAGCCACTCCAGCATTGCGCTAGCTAACTTACGCTTAATTTTCATAGAAATTAAATCTACGCGATTTCGGGTCGAGTGGGTACTCGAGCCTAAGTACGAATTTTTCACTGGCGTTACAGTACCTGTAGGCCCCGACAACGGCATTAAAAACTTGTTCACAACCTCAAGTGTAGGGTCACGATGTATTAATAACTCATGAGATCGAAGTTGAATCCATAGGGACTAAACTTGTACGTATTCTAAAAAGAACTAAAACTAGAACTAGAATAAGATCTAAATTTGAATTCTGAAATAAAAGAGAGTAATTGTAAACAATGTTTAAACTATCAATTAAAGGTGGGACCTAGGGTGCCAAGGATCTTCTTGTAGCTATTAAGATGCTATCTTGTTTGATTCAATAAACATAACTAGAATTGGAGTCCTATCTTATCCAATTGGAAGATCAAAGAATATAAATCAAATCTTAACTTTTCATTGACCTAATTCTCAATGGAGGAGAATTGTGAAGATTGGAAGGGATTCCATCACCCTACCATACCGAGGAGACGATGATGAACAACAGGATTTACCAATCTCACTATCTCAAAATAGGAAAAGAAGATATCCAAAGCTATCATAGCATCTATTGTAATTTGAGACACAATAAATCATAAAAAATTAAAAATATTCCTTTAATATCAAACTAGAAATCAATAAAGTTAAATAAGAACAAGAATCAAAGAAAAATAAACATCCCAACACACTACAAGCTTTAACTCTTAGCCCTATCTAAGAGGTTTAACCAACCATAGACATGATTGAAACTAAACCTCTTAAACAAAGTATGAAAAATAAACTAGGAAAGAAGAAAAACCTTTTAGCGGCTGCTCCACCCCTTTGTTATGCTCCTTGAGACCTTTCTAAACCCTAAAAGATTCTTTAGAGCATCCTAGGGAGTCCTATTTATAGTTGTGGAACTCCAACTTTCGTACCTAGTTGAAAAAATTTAGAAACCGCCTCAAATTTATGCACTCTCCTTAGTTTGCTAAAGTAAACTTCACTCTGCGCATTTTTCTAAAATATACTTCACTCTGCATAGCTAAAATAGACTCCGAGTTTCAGAATATATTTTTTCAAGACAATTTCAAGAATATGTTTATTTTTAGGATAATTTCGAAAATATGTTTGTTTTCATGACAATTTCAGGATTCTTTTTCTTCACTTCAAATCTTTGATTTTCTTCATTCCTCACTTGATTTTTTTGGATCTTTAACATGTGAATTCTTCATTAATAAATTTTAAATCTTTAAATCTTCATTTAGTAATCTTTTGAGCATAAATCTTCCTTTTGACATCAATTTCACCTTAAGCTCTCGAAATCACTTCGCACATGAAAACATGCATAATTAAATCGATTAAGCACTTTCATGTTTATAAAACCAAGGCATAAATAGGAAGAAATATGTAATATTTCATACTCAACAATGATTTGGAGGTAACATGGGTTATAGGGGAGTGGGGAGATGTTTGAAATGGAGAGCTAGCGATGTCCTAAAGGGGGCGGGGGTGAATAGGGCAATGCCAAACAATCAAAATAAATGCAGAAAATAAAAATATTATAAAAACCTCAATCGCTTGAGTATTGAAACCTTAATTTCAAATAATTCATAGGACAACATTCACCTAAAATATTAGGCAAGACAAACATATTTCATGAATGTCTTTAAAATCAAACTTTCAAACTAGCAAGAGTATATAAAAGGATTAAAACATTCACCATTGAAATAAAATAATAAATTATATCCGATTATCAAAAAAAAAAAAAGCATTCACCACATGGCACAAGGAGTTATGGTGGTTTGGTGCTTAAAACAACCACACCTACTCCACTCCTAAAATTACTTTCCTCATAAAAATTGGCTTTCACTATAAAAAGGTTTTCACAGGGTCACCTTAACAACCTAACACAGTTCTTTGTGATTTTCATAGACTATCACAATAAAAATCCTATTGATATTTTCAAAGGTTATCTTAAAAAAAAACCTTAACTGAGATTTTCACAGGATATCTCAGAAAAACCTAAACAGAGTTTTAGAAGGTATACTTATCTTCAAATGTAGAAGACGTAGCAGAAGCTTGTAGCAGAAGGACCTCTTTCTTAAACGTAGATGGCATAATGTTTAATTAGATAGAAAGAGTCTAGGGTTCTGTAGATTTTAATTTTGTAAAATCCAAATGCTACTTAATTCAATTATCTTAAATCTCAAAAAAGAGTATAGTTTACTCTCTTACATTAAGACTTAAAAGATCTGAGAAAACAAGGAATTGAATAAGCTACTAAAATAAATTATAAATACCAACAAATATCTTTTCAAGGACTTGAGCTTCTCTCTCTTGCAAAAGAATTATGATAATAATTTTGTATAATTTGGAATGAGAGAAAGACTCAATTTATAAGAAAATAAGTTAGAACTTCGGTAAGCCCGAGATAGGTTCAACTAGCCCGAATTCATCGAATTCCATAGTGGATTTTGAATTATGCAGGATAAGAATTATCTAAAATTTGGTTAGTCCGACGTCAAGTTTGGCTGGCCGAACATCACAATTCGGCTAGCCGAATTCCCGTAAATTCCAAAAGTTGGTGTTACTAGAATTCAACCAAACTTTCTCGCGCTGGTCGAATTTCAAGCTTAGTCTAGCCGAACCAAAACTTGGGCTAGCCAAATTTTTAATAAAAGTTGTTATTTTACTCGAGCTTGAAGTTGGGCTAGCCGAGGAAGTTTATGCTAGCCGAACCAGAAGTTAAGCTAACCGAATTCTAGGTAAAAAATCATGATAAAATATTTTTGAAAGCACCTCATATTAAGGTATTTCTAGGGTTTATATCACCTGAGATATATCAAATATCTGAACTTTCACTTGAACTTCATCTTGAACTTTATATCAAATATCTGAGTCACTTTGACTTAAACTTCATCTTGAACTTAATCTTGAATTCGGGCGATGATTTCGTGACAATTTCTTTGAGAAGTTGTGCCGATCTTTTCTTGAACATAATCTGATCTTGAGTTGATCTTCAGGTTCTACCTTGAAGCACTTTTATCTTAAGAAATTTGACAATCTATGCGTGTTCACCATCATAGCACTTATAATCTCCCTCCTTTGTCAATTTCATGACAAAACACACAGCATTACAAATATGCATTCTTTTACAAGATCAACCATACACATTGAAGCTGCCCTTGAAGTCTTTGTCACTTGTAATCTTTAGCTCACAACTGATGGTGCTCAACTGATACTCTCCTTGAGAAATACACATATAACATTGCGTACACATGTAGTATTCCATACTAGCACATTCATCATTCTCTCTCCCATTTGTCACAAGTTGACAAAGGAAGAATAGTATAATAATATGAATATTAAAGTATAGAATGAGAATTTGGTAAATCAGGGTAATTAGATGAAATATCGAAAACATATTATTTAAAATATTCAACTGTCTGCAAACACATCATCAAGGTAATCCAAAGTATCAAGACAAGTCACAAAATAAGTTGAAGTACAAAACCAACATAAGTAAGAAACATAAATAAATCAAGCTTAATCTGACCCAGATGAAGATGGTGCAGGCATCAAGGGATCATTTAGCCACAAACTCTGGTTGATGCGTTGGAAGTAATTTTTCATGTACTTCATTATAAACGGTTAGGTTTGGGCCAATGAAGCCTGTGATACATGCAAAGCTACCACTTTCTCCTCCAATGCAGATAGTCTCTCATCAAATTGAGAGGGATGGTAGTCGGAATCAGCTAGATCATCAAAATATTCCAACTCATTAAATATGTCTTCCATGGTTGTGTTTTTTTATTGCAGCATTTATATTTATTTTTTATTTTTCTTTTCATGCATTTCACAATTACGAATAAACATAAACTAAATGCAAAGAAAAGAAAAATTATTTAATAATGCACAATCCAATATTATGCTTTAGATTTGAAAACTTAACTTTGTCAAGCAACTTAGTCAGTATATCTACAAGTTGCTTTTCAGTTTGAATGTATTCTAGCATGATAGTTTTATCTTCAACTAATTCTCAAATATAATTGTATCATATGTCAATATGCTTTGTACGAGAATGTTAAATTGGATTTTTAGGGATTTATTGTACTAGAATTATCGCAATATAATGTCATCGTATCTTACGTAATCTCATAGTCAGCTAGCATTCTCTTCATTCATATTAGCTGAGTTCATGCATTTCCTACTTTAATATATTCAGCTTCTGCAGTGGATAGAGATTCAAAATTTTATTTCTTGTTATGCCAAGATACTTAGCATTTTCCAACATATAAACATCCACAGCTGATAGATTTTCTATCATCAACATTTTCTACCCAGTCTGCATCTGTATAACCTGCGATTTGTACAGACGTATCATGTAGATACCATAAGCTTAAGTTCATAGAACTTACGGCATATCTAATTATCCATTTAACAGCAGTTAAGTGAGGTTCTTTATGATCAGATTGATATCTAACACATATTCCAACACTAAATGCAATATCAGGTCTTCTAGCAGTTAAGTACAGAAGACTATTGATCATAATGCGATATAGTTGAGAGTCTACACTTTTACCCGATTCATCTTTTGGGAGTTTAAGAGTCGTACTCATTGGAGTGTTGAAATTCTTACCATTCTCAAAGATAAACCTTTTTACAAGGTTCAATGCATATTTTGTCTGTGATATGAACATACCATCTTCAAGTTGTTTGACTTATAATCTAGGAAATGGTTTAGTTTGCCAACCATACTCATTTCAAACTTGGATTTCATTAGATCTGCAAATACATTAGATAGGTTAACGCATGTAGATCCATAAATAATATCGTTAACATAGATTTAAACTAGCAGGATATGATCATTATATTTCTTGATGAATAGAGTTTTATCAACACTACCCATAACAAAATTATAACTAAGTAAGAATTTAATCAACTTTTTATACCATGCTTTGGGAGCTTGTTTCAAACCATAAAGAGTCTTTTTAAGACAGTAAACATGATTTGGAAGTTTGAGATCTTCAAAATCCTTTGGTTATTCAACATATACTTCCTCATTTAGATCATTATTTAGAAAAACACTTTTTACATCCATTTGATAAATTTTAAATTTATATGGCATGCAGTGGAAATAAATAAACTAATTGATTTTAGGCACACAACCGGTGTAAAGTTTTCATCGTAATCAATACTCTCTATCTGAGTATTGCCTTGTAAAACTAGTCGTGCCTTATTTCTGATAATTTTTCCCATTTCATCAGTTTTAATTTTAAAAATTCACTTAGTTTCAATTGCATGTTTACCAATAGGTCTGGGAATCAAATACCATACATCATTTCTAATAAATTGATTTAATTAATCTTACATGGAATTTATCCAACTTTTATCAGAAAGCACTTCATATACATTACCCGGTTCAATTTGAGAAGTAAAGCAGACATGATTACATATATTTTCTAGTTGTATTCTTTTCTAAACTCCAATGTGAGGGGTTGCCAAGTATTTGATTAGTCAGATGATCTTTGACTAACCTTAACTCAATATTGACTGATTTAGATGAAGATTCAGGTATATAAATCATATTGATATTATCATCATCATCTTGATTAAAACTAGGTGTGATCGATTGATCATCAATCACAACATTTATAGATTCTTGTATAACTCCAGTTTTTTTTATTAAGAACATGGTATGCTTGACTCTTTAGAGAATAAGTTAGAAATATTCCCTCATTACTTTTGGCTTCAAAATTTTTCAAGTTTTAACGGTCATGTAAAATAAAGCATTTGCTTCTAAAAGCTCAGAAATATTTAACAGTGAGCTTTTTGTTAAACCATAATTCATAAGCTGTTTTGGTTTTAACTTTTCTAATATAAACATGATTAATTATATAGTATGTAGTACTAACAGCTTTAGCCCATAAATTTTTAGGTAGGTTCATGCTATTTAGTATTATACTAGCCATTTCTTTTAGAATTCTATTTTTTCTTTTAACAACCCCATTTTGCTACGGTGTTTTTGGATCAAAAAATTCATGTAATATACCATGATCATTGCAGTATTTCTCAAAATTGCTATTTTCAAATTCGGTACCATGATCACTTTTAATTTTAATTGCAAATAACTCTTTTTCAGTATGAATGCGTTTAATAAGTTTTTTTAACTTCATCAAGAGTATTTGATTTTTCTCTTAGAAAGGCTACCTAAGAGTATCTAGTCTAGTAATCAACTACCACCAGAAAATATTTTTTTTCACCTTTATTCTCCATTCTAGTTGGTCTGATTAAATTCATATGGAGAATTTTAAGAGGTCTTTCTCTCGCTAAAGAGTTCACTTTCTTGTAAATACTTTTAATTTGTTCACCTATTTGACATGCGCCACATATTTTTTCTATCTTTTTCAGTTTGGGTAAGCCACATAAGTGATATCTTTTGCTCAATTTATATAACTCTTTATAATTTACATGTCCAAGATGTTGATGCCATAGTTTAATATCGTCTATTTAGACCATGTAATACGAATGGTTTGTTGAGTAAGAACTATCAATTATATAACAATTTTCAAACATTCTGCAATCATTTAATATTACATTTCCTTTCTCATTTATAATTTCACATATGTGATTGTAAAATTTTACGCTATGTTTATCATCACAGATCTAATATATGCTCAAAAAATTATGTTTTAATCCTTCAACATATAGAACATTTTTGAAGAGAGGTAAGTTAGGAAGTTGTACATTACATTGGACAATTATCTTATTGTTGCTTCTACCTCCGAATGTCACTGAGCCACCATTTACTTCGTTGATGTTTGAAATTATAGCCGTATCACCTGTCATGTGTCTTGAACATCAACTATCCAGGCATCATCTTAAAAGGGTACTTTCTTTGAAAGCTGCGTGGATTATAAGACACTTGACCTTTGGAACCCTTTTCATTATGATTTTAGGTTTAGGAGGATCTCTTGCTTTATGTTGTATTTGGGAGTTAGGATTTCTCCTTTTTCTAAATACTCAAGTCTTATTAGAGTTAGATTTTAATAGCTCTTTAAGCAAGTTTATGATTTTTTAAGCTAAAGGATGATTTTTTTTTTTTATTCCTTTGATGCTTATAACTAATGGCATTATTATTTATTTTAGAGACTTGAAAAAGTTTTGAGTTTTTGAAATCATTCCTTTTATCATTTGAATATATTTACAGTCTCTGCTTTAGAGTTTGAGGATCCTCCTTTTAAAAAGGTAGGAGCAGAAACCTTATATTTCAAAGAGCTATTTTTAATACAAGCCAGTCCAAACTTGTCACCACATCATCTCGATGAGGTTAACAATTTTTTAAGTTTCTGGTCATCATGGTTATATTTCCAAGTGTCCTTTAAACTTTGAAGGGAAGAAACTTCAAGTTTTAGTTTCTCATTTTCGGTTTGAAGTTTTTACAATTCTGTAGACTTAAAACTCAAATCTAATTTAGTCTTTTCAAAACAATTAGAAAAATGAGATTTTTCTAAAACAAAATTTTCAAGTTCTAATTGTAATTTAGCATAATTTTCTTTTTGAATTTTTCAATTTGATCGTAATTTTACAACTTTCTCTGTATAGGGCATTATATGCATCTTGAAGATCATCTTCATTTTTAGATTAACTTCTTAGAGTTTCATAGTTACATATATCACATTATCTGAAGAAGTGATAAAGTCTTTCAAATCGATTACATTTTCTTGGTTTGACTCATCAGATTTAGAATTAGTTTCAAACTCTGGTGATTCATCCTAAGTATATCATGCCTTTTCTTTTAGATTTATCATTTTTAGGACATTTAGAAGTTAAATGCCCATATTCAGAATAGTTAAAACATTGGTTGTCTTTTGTTTTAGATTTTTAAAAATTTCATCTTCCTTTTCTTTTATCAAATGATTTTTAAAAATCTGTTCTTTTCATGTTTTTAAAAATTATATAAAATTTCTTTTCATTTTCATTTTCTTCAAAATTAGAATTTACAATAAATTCCCTTGAATTAGATTTAGAAGATGTAAGAGCAATGGACATGATTTTGGGAGCTTTTAAATTTAGCTCATAAGTTTGAAGAGAACTAACTCAACTTTCATAGTATCTATATCTCTTAATTCCTGTATAGCAGTAGCCTTTGAATTAAACCTATCAAGAAGTGATCATAGTATTTTTGTGCAAACCTTGCTTTCAGGGATTCTATCTTCAAGACTCATTTTCTTCCATATGAATTTCTTCAAATTTTATTGTGAGGATTTAGATTTTTGATTTTTTGATAATAGTAGTTCCTTCATGTGTCATTTCGAGAATATCTCATGCTTATTTAACTGTATCACAAGAAATGATCATTTTGAATCACTATGCCAAAATCATGAATTTGCGACGGTCCAAATCCATCACAAAACCAAATAAATGACGAATTTCATTCGTCATTGTTTATTAGGTCTTTTTTTTTACAACGGACAAAAATAATAATAAAAAAAACCCACCTAAATTATTCGTCATTAAAAATATCAGCGACGGATAAGGTCCGTTGCTAATATGAGGAGAGCGACATACCTCAAATCCGTCATTGATTTTCAACTTGTTCAGAAATTAGCGACAAATTTGGTCCGTCGCTAAAATATCTGTAAATTAAAAAAATACGTCGTCAGATTTTTATTTTTATGTTTATTTTTGGTTTTTCAAATCTTACACCTGATAGTCATTCAAAAATTATTTCACATGATTGTTTAATAAGAATCACATTCACGAGATTCAAAAGATTGCGCTGAATATGAAGCTATACTAAATATTAATGTGTTTGGATGCTCAATAGGCCTTAATAAGAAACTGAACTTAATATATAGTAAATAGCCAAAATTAGATCAGGTACTGATGAAATAAGATAATGAAAAAGCTAAAAAAAATTGACCATTACAACCCATAAAATGATTCAACAACCACCTATTATGATGGCCATTACTGTTATTGAATACATTGGGAGCGACAAACTACTTATTCAATCTTTCCTAACATGAATCACATTCAGATTGCCATGGCCTCGGTGGAACCTTGAAGGAGCATTCTTAAAAGGAAAATGTAAAGATTAATGCCTAACCAAGAGATTTACCTTGTCCATGGTGAATAGAGTTATCTTCGAAAGGTGGTCGAAGTAATGATGCCTTCTTCAGTTTCTTTCTTCTAGACTCATCAATGTATAGACAAAACTCTTAGAAATAGTATAATGGCAACCACTGCAACAGAGATTCCAGCAACAGCTCCCATTGAAATTTATATTTAAAGGACATTATATGTGTAATGAGTTTCAAAAGGCATCATAGATTTCAAAACCACAATTTATTCCAAACAACATAATAATCTGAAGTGAGCAAAGAAGACCTAACCACCTGTGCTGGAAAGGAAGACAATTTAACATCTAAGTTAGACAACTTGAAAAGGCCTCAAGATAACAAATGAGTGTAAGCTCAGCTAGCAAAGATATTCAGATAACACATGTTGTTAAGGGTTAAATATTGCATATTAGACCCCAGTTACTACCTAGATTTATGAACATGATACTGTTTAATGGCTCAATTTAATCATGTTTGTGATGCAAAGTGTATTTTCGAGCATAGACTCAAAAAGGGTGGTTAAAGCATGGATTTAACACTCTGAAGACACTAAAGGTGAGGGACGGACTCCAAGGGACTAAGATCGACGAAATTACACGCTAGGAATCCACGAAAATCGAGAAATTGAAGCTCAAGTGGCTCGAAAATCATCCAGAATGCAAGAACACGGGGTTCCCACCATCCATTCGGCTCGAAACTTCATACATGGTCTGAGGGACATAAATTAACCATACATGTCAAATTTCAGCCATTGGTCATTATAGAAGTGGCCCAATGGACAAATCATCCCCTTAAATCCTTAAGTGGGGCCCACCTGATCTCTGGATATGCTTCAATTTTGGACTCAACGCCTAAAATGAGATGAGAAAAAGGATGGATGGATCAGATTTCTCATATACCTCACCTTGGGACCCACATGAGCATTGCATGTGTATAGGGTGGTGCTCCAGCCGTGCACCAATTTTTAAGAACTCGGTCGGGAAGCGCTGACCGAGGATTTCTCAAAGAAAGCTCAAAGATGCAACAACGTCTAACACTGTCCGTCTGATTGGTTGATAGTGGGGCCCACTCCTCATACATTTTATAGATCTGATCCATCTAATGTTCCTGGGAAAACCGACCGTACCCCACGTGTTTTCTGGGACCCATGCAGGCGCACATACGGATGTAATTGAAATTGTATAACGGACAGTGGCTTTACAGATTTCATGGGTCACCCCGAATCTAACCCAAAACTAGTCCATTCCAAGTGATTTTTCGTTGTGCATTCATTGAACGGATTGGATTTTCCTGAATACACTGATCATGGGCCCACCGATCGTCACAGTGATGAATAGGCAAGCTCTATTTCACAATAGAGCCTGTGGAGGAAGCTTAGTGGCCCACCACCGTACTTCAAGAGTCTGTTCTGAACCGTCCATCAGGCTTTAAAAGGCCCTATAAACATGGCCTAGGTGGCCGAATCTTAGAAGACAGTAAAGATCAAATTTTATTCATCCAAATGGAAGATGGACAGTGAACTGTACCGGCAAGAGGTCCATGTCAACAGTAGTCCAAAACCAGCCATCTCTGAGTGATTTTCTCTTGTGATTGTAATGGACGGCGTGGATATCTCATGAGGATCCGATCATAGGTCCCACCAAGGTTCAACTCTAGAATGACATGCGTAAAGAGGTGTTGTTACGTAAAACTTCCGCATGGAGTGCGAAAACTCCAGCCAATGCCTCTAGCACTCGACCGCTCCTGTTGCTTATAAGAGAGAGAGAGAGAGAGAGAGAGAGAGAGAGAGAGAGAGAGAATAGGAGAAGGGCATTCAATCTGGAGGGCAGCCAAGTTTGGGGACGTCAAGAGCAGAGAGAGAGTTTGTAGTTTTTTTAAAATTTTTTATTTTAAGGGAACTAGCCACATCATGTCCTTGTGTGGCTAAACCTCTTAGCTAGGGTTAAGAGGTGAAGCTTGTAGCATGATAGAGATTCTTTGCTTATGCCTTTTGTTAAGACTGAATTGATATTGATTATTAGTTTAATTAAGGTAATGTTTTTAGTTTTTTATGGTTGTTGTGACTAAAATTACAATGGGTTTGCGATAGCTTTGAGCATGTTCCTATTCCTTTTATGTTATGACGTCAGGAAGCCCTTTTGTTCACCATTATCTCCTGGGCATGGTCGGATGACGGTACCCTTCCTAACCTTCATGCAATGTTGATTGGTTGGTAATTAGTTTAATTCTATTGTTTACTTTGTCTCTTGGACATGGTTTGGTGATGGAATCTATTCTAATTTATATACCTTTCATCTTTTGAAAACTCGATCAAAGTCAATTTAGTTTGATTTTCATGGTTACACCCTTCAACTGGATGAAGATGGGACTCTAAATGTAACACCCCGGATTTTGGCTAATCTGGGATTAAACGTCCTTAGGCAATGGGTCAATTAAAACACCTGAAAAATCGTTCAGAACCCAATTCCATAGCCAAAGAAACCACTTAGGATAAATTTCTTTAGAAACTAAGCATAAGTTAGCTAGCGCAACGTTGGAGTGGTTGGGAAACAGTCCCTGATCACTTTAAATACGTTCTACAAGACCCAAATCGAGTAGAACAAACAACTCTACAATACTCTATAACCTCGGATCAAACTCTAAGCGGGTTTGTCCTCTGGACCACATTGAATTTTTGTATTGGATTTAGACCGCGCTTCGAAGGTCCGATACCTCCTATCTTAGACCGTTAGAACCGCCCAGCTGGACTTGACAATCATCTCGAAAATCAAGTCAATCCGATAATCACAGAGTATTTCGTTGAACCCGGACTGAAGCGACCGCGAATAGGGACGAATTTGGAATTTCAAATTCAAATCTGGCACACGACTTGACGCGTCAGTATTAAGCGTTCTGACCGTCAGAATTCATCCAGATTACACCCTCGGATCAGGAAAAATTTCTATTTATTATCATGGGACTTTCAGCCCTGATCTATGTGCGGTGACCGCTGAACTGAAACTGGTCCGATACGTGCGATCTGCGAACCCTGCCAGACTGAAAACTTAATACGAGGTACATCTGGTACCCATGAGCTTAAGTCTGATCGCAATCGACCAGGGGACCACCAGAAATCAGTTTTTGGACCGAAACAGCCCCGAAATGGATAGGCAATAAGTAAACTTCGTCCCGGAGCCTATATTCGGCGTTTCCAAGCTTATAAAAGGGGTTGAAACCCTCATTCCTTCCTTGCATACGAAATTCACAAACCCTAGAAAAGAGAGAGAGAGTTTGAGAGAAAGGGAAGAGGAGATTTTCCCCGCATCCGAGCCGCCGATTGCTGCTGCTTCAACACCTCTTCCCAATCACCTGGCTGGTGATTTCTCCCCTTTTTCAGGTATAAAATAACCCTAGAACTTGCTGATTTAGGGTTTACTCAGATTCATGGCATGTTAGCTAATGTATTCCATAAATCAGGTCCTCCTACTGCCGTAGACGAAGCGTACACGCTCCGTTCAAAATCCCGCGACCGTAAGAGACTAGGTGAGGATTTTAGACGCTTTGATTGACGGTTTACAACGCTTTCAATGTCGTTTAATAGTAGATTATCGACGGCATCGCCGTTTGACATGTACAACGTGCTCTCTGTTTCCTATTTCGTAAATTATCGAAGAATATGAGATTTAGGGCATTTTAGTCATATGTAGGAAGTACGGTCTACATGCATATTTTGCTGACGTGATTGACATGGTTTGTCACCGTATTAGTGAGTTAGGAATGCTTGCATAATCAGTTTGGCGAAGAGATTCGCCAAGTTGCGCACTTTGGGTCGACATACTATATGTGGACTTAAGTGTGTAGTGTATGTGTCTGTATAAATGCTTGTATTAGTATGTATTGTATTGAATGATGTTATGTAGTAGTTTGAGATTGATTTCATGATTTAAAATGCTGACCTAAATGATTTCCTATATGTTGACCTTATGCATGATTGCATCACATGCATAGAAATGATGCCTTGAAGATTTGCCTAAGTTGAATATGCATGGAAAGTATGCCTTGAAGATTTGCCTTAGTTGAATGTTAAAACATGTGCTAACATGCTCACATGATGTTTTTCAATTCCAATACCGTGGTATATAGCGTAATGTAATTCAATAGATGTGTGGGACTTGACTTAGTCCAGGCAGTCGGTAACCGAACGAATTCGTGGCTGACTGGTCATAGCCACGAACGACGCGTCGATGAATGTGATTCGTGTTGAGAGTTGGCGGCAGTGGTTAGGCCACGCGAAGTGTTTTACGCACTTCATGTCGTTCAATTCGAGATGCGATCGCGCTAGTCGAGCCCGTCAAGTAACCCGACTGGCCGATGTTTGTTCACCTTGTATGTATCATAACTGCTTGAACCTAGGGTACTGAACTTACCATTGTAAACCCTATTAACCGTGGTACCTTGATCCACGAAGACTCATGAGCCGGGCATGGTGGTATGGGACACCGTGGTCGAGCTGTCGGCCTACGCTGGGGCCACAAACCTCCCCGTAGTGACCAGTGAGCACCTAAACTCGTGAGCAGATTATGGTGGTATGGGACACTATATTCTAGCTGTCGGCCTACACTGATCAGGCGACGAGCCCTTTGTAGTGACCGCGAGCGTATTCTGAGTCCACGGGAGGCGACGACCCTTCCGTGCAGTAGAGTACAGTAGGCCTGTATTGATAAGGTGATGGGGGAGCGGTGCAACGAGTGCGAGCAACAGCCCTGGCAGCCCTTGCAGTGACCTACGAAATATACATCGTATGAGATTACTAGGAGTGACGACCCTAGACAGGATCTGTATTGGGATTGATACAAGGGAAGTACCTTAGTTTCCCAATCCTGCTGTTTGAATGGACTTAATAACAACTTGGAAATCATATCACCATAGCATTGCATGTGCCTGGAAGATGTGGAGCACTCTAGGGAGTGTGGCATGCCGCGGTCGTAAGATGTTGCCGCATGAGGGAGATCGTCGGTGAGGGCATACATCACGTCATGTCATCCTGCATTAACAACAGTATTAGGATTGTCTGATTTACTGCTTTACTATTATCGCGTGATTGAATTGTGAACATGCTAATCTCTGCTCTCTTATCCCACTGAGTTGATCACTCACTCCCACGTTACGGGATGGTGTTTCCGGACACCCACCAGTCCCTTTTGTGATTGCAGATGATGGCGCGGCCTGTGAGGCGGAGCTGGACTTGATGATGAGGAGGAGGATTCCTCCTTTATGCGTGTTCTGATTGACGGGATTGCAGGGAGGTTGATTAGATACTTTGACGTTTGTCATTTTATATTTTTAGTGCCCTCATGTATATTCATTTTGTTTACTTTTGAAGTATACATGTATGTGTATAACCTGGTAATGTATTCACACTCTGGAGACATACAACAGTTTATATAAGTTATACATACTATTACAGTCTTCCGCTTGCAAATTTAACTGTCTCTGAAGTATGATATACTGTTCTGGCTTAATCTCACTCATGTTTAATACATTATCACAGACAACATTCAATCATACATATCCATGTTGCATAAATAACATTTTGGAACTCGGGAGTTGGGTTTTTGCTCGACCCCCCGATTTTCGGGATGTTACACTAAATCCAGTTGAGTTTTTTATGTAGGCATAAGATCTCCCTGACCTCTACAAGTGGATCCTCTGAATCCCTAGTTTCCTACCTTTGAATTCTTTAGATTTTAGATAATTATTTCATCATTATTCCTTAATTTACAGTTAATTTAGACTTCATCTTAGTCTAGTTCAACTTCTGCTTAGTTTCAGATAACGTACAAGTATCAGTCCCTTGGGATTTGACCTCTGTCTTACCGAGTTTATTACTACATCACAACCCTGCACTTGGGGAGTGAACACATGTTTACCTTGATTTCAGTGGCGGGAAATTCTGCTTGGATCTGCAGAGGATCAGAAGAAAATCTTTAGTAATGAAATTTCTAATCTCTTCATATGATATTACTTCACAATATATATATTATAATAAATTAAAAATGGTCTCGAATAAATAAATAAAAATAAATCCTCTACATGGTTACTTGTAGCACAAGTGGCGTCAAAAGGCTGGAGTGCTTGTAGGCCTAAATTTAGGCACAACTGATTAAAATCCGGCATAAAAAAAAAAAAAAAAAAAAAAAAAAAAAAAAAAAAAAAGAAGTCAAAAAGTAGCATTCAACAAATTGATGCATGGAAAATAATCAATCCTTTGATCTTGTCTCAAAAAGTCAAAAACTATCAAGGCAACAAATGTTGTAACTTGAATTCCATTACATCTATTGGCCCTACATTGATGCATGTGTTTTATCCACCCTCGTCCATCCATATGCACCATTCACATGTGACATTCAAGTGTACACATAACCAATATCAGTGGTGAATCTAGTTCATTAATTACAATTCTATGATCTGCCAAATACCAGTTTTAGTTAATTCAATATTTTTTCATAGGTAGAATATGATCTACATAAATATTCGATGGTCAAAATACCATAATATTTCCAGACACGCAATTATTATGTGATAACAGTGTTAATTCCATAAAATTAAAGTTTAGCAGTTCATCCATTCCAAATAAACTAATAGGAAGTATTTAACTATTGTTTTGAAGTTTCCTTCTATATGGTTGAACTTCCCATCCTGTAAAAGGAAGCTTGAAAGAAGTCTCAAAATACAGAGCTTAAATAGCATTGTTTTACCACTTTTCATCGGTGCTGAGATAACCATGTTTTGGTCGGAGAGGAAGCAGCAAGGAAAGCACTCACTGTGCAACGAATTGAAGTACCCGCACATAATAAACAAATGAAATGACATTATTTAGAAAACATAACACCTTTTGGAATTTTAAGTGGGGATAAGCATAGCTCATTAACTGTTAACATATCAGGCATAGGTTGGCCTCAGCCTGAAATTTGAACTGGTTGGGCTGGATTTTGCCACCCTACTCGAGATTTTGATTTCACTTCACCTCGGCTGGCCCATTAACACCCCTAAAAGAAAATTTTTGGCCTATGCATTACTAATTGCTCTTTATAGGTATTTGCTTAACTGAATTTTTGATTTTCTTTTTTCTTTTTCCACTTGCTAATTTCTATGTGTAGATACATTTTTTGCTTCTTCTCATGTGTAGATACTCTTGTTATGATAACTTTGATCTCTAGAACATCAACTCGACCATTTCCATTAGCTGGACTGGAGTTTCAGGCCAACCTGCAAATACTAGAGTTGCCAACTCTTGCATTTTCTATTTATTTATAATTATTGGTTGTTGCATAAGTATCATAACCTCTACAAATGATGCAACCCATGAAAATTGGTATCTATGAGTTGAAATAACACAATACATTTCTAGAACATCGCAGCAAGTAAATAGAGCAGATGCTTGTAAAAAAAAACTTTGTACCATAGAACAAAGTAAAAATAAAAAATGCATCCAAGTAGTTGTATGAGGTAAATAATATAGGCCAAAAACCACACATCAAAAATGTAAAGAAAAAATAAGTAAATTTTGCAACTCAATGTTGGACATAGTGGTTCATACCTGTCATGCCCCAAACTTGGTAACCAGACTCACAAGGAATCTGATGGCCGGTTCTGGCTACAACAGCCTACGTAGTACCCCATTCTCGGCTCCTAAGACTGGTTCCGATCCTGGGATCCTACAAAGAGGATTTTTATAATAATATAATCATTCCAATACAAGCATACCAAGATCACAGCAAGTACATCTAAGAAGAACAAAGGCACACATCATAAAATCCACTAAAAATTTAAACTTTTACAATCATACATAAGGTCCGAAAGGACATACATGAGATAATAGGAAAAGAGAGAAAGGTCAGCAACACTAGAGTCCTCAAATGCTCAGCTCTACTCCACGCTTTGCTACTACGACGCCTGCCTAGAATCTCTTGCATGCATCAATCGTGCATGAGCTTATAGAAGCTTAGAGGGTGGTGTAAGTGTGTGACGTGGTGCACAGAAAAATAGTAGGAGATGTAAGAAGGGAAACATGCTCAATGAGAATATTAGTAGCCTTACCAAGGCTTATCATAAATACGATGCGATGAATACTGGACGTCATACCAAGGCAATGCATGAAGGGGCTTACACAGCCAATGCTAATGCGATGCAAGTAATGTCAGTGCTCATATCCCAACCATAAATCAAGTATATTTCTAATCATAAGGAAATCACCGGGGTCTATTACACTGCTGAATGACTGCCACTCTACAGACCCCGCACAGTCAAGCGAGCGTAAGAGACCTCACTACCCACTTGTGGACAGCCAATCACTAGCAAGGCCTGACGGTAGCGGACCCATTTACGAGCTGGTCAGACTCAGCCTAGCAATGTCCCCTACACAACGGGCAGGTAAGGCCACACCCCTATCCAACCGACTACACGACAGTGGGAGTCGCTGCCTAACGGTATAAGGCCCTCATGCGCTCATGTATTCCACTTGGTCATGGCATTAGAGAAGATCCTTGGTACCATGAAAGTTTTAAAAATTTCACCCATGGGCATCCTATGCACCCGATATGCTCAACTAATATTTTCGATGTCCACACATATGACCATCTACGAATATTCCTGAGGAGGCAAGACCCTGATGAAGCAAAGGAAAATATCTACATGTTATGAAATGCCAGATGTATGAATCACATGCTCACCCATGCATCAATCCCAAGAACCCATCGTGCTCCAGAGGAGAAAACTCCACCCCTCGGGAGATACTAACATGTCCTACTAAATGGCACAACCATGACCAATCATACATTAACCAAGCATGCATATGATGGGGGCCCATTTATAGGAGAGTGGGTCATGAAATGAATAGGGGTGCCAATGGAGTGAAGATGAACTCTCTACCTACCCGTGAAGGGTATAGGTACTTAACCAATTCCTCATACAGAATACAACCTCTGATGGGGGCCCCTTTACCTGGGGTAGCCCACGAGACTAAGGTGGACAATGATATAGGCCTAAATACATGAAATGGGCCTAACAAGGGTCTATGGTGGACCTTTAACCACCCATAGAAGCCCATGGGCCTACCTTAGGGCCACCAATGTGGACATCCAACTACAATTGGTCCTCAAGAGGTAGCTCATCTCTAATTGATCATGGATCAAGGCCTAAGGCCCACACAACATTAGAAATAAGAAATGGACAGTCATAATCGTACCACAAATACTATGTTGGGCTTCAGAAAGGGCGGCCTAAGGCCTATCCAAAGCATGGGTCTAAGGAAAACACACATAGCCCAACCTATATATTCCACTATGAGTCCATAGGGGAAAGGTTAGGGCCTAACAGAAAGGTCACTAATCTCATATATTGTGTTGGTCTAGTGGGCAGCCCATTGCTCAAACCAAATGGGCAAATGTCATGCTTTTAGTCAAGTAAGTTGGGCCTACAACCTGGCCCAAGTATAAAGTTGATTTGGTGGGCAACCAAGGGCCCATCTACTTGTGTAATTTTAGCTCACTAGCCCAACACAATAGTATGGTAAAAATGGCCCAAGAGTTCAATGGACCTATCTAGAAAGTTTCAGCCCAATTGGACCTAAAGACTTCAGCCACTAGCTACATTCACAGACCCAATTGACTCCAACTATGATAGGCCTCAAAAGTGTATTTATTAAGCCCAACATTTAAGGGACTAGAGGTGTAAATTATTTCCTCTAAGATCATCACAATGTGGTGGAATATACAACATATCTAGGTAGGCCCACAAGGCAGGCTGGAGGGCCAGCCAAGGCTGGACACCCCAGCCTGGGAGTCCCTACCTAGTGGTCACTCCCAGTCGTACCACAGTCAGCTCAAATGTCCGTTGGGCCTGAAATTTTGTAGGGTGATACTTCCATAGGTGGAACACACTCTCACAAAATTTTAGAATTTTTGTATTATTTTAAGTATTTTAAGTAATCTAAACAATACAGTCTGTCCAGAAAATTGGACAGACCTGGATGTCCCAACGTGGTGGGCCAGTCTGGCCCTCATTGCAGTGTACACAGGAGTCTATTGGCCCTAAAATTTGGTAGGTGGATCCCACCATGGGTGGAACACTTTCCTGCAAAAGTTTATGATTTTAGGATATCCAGAAGTATTTTAATTAATTTAAAATATAGTCTATCCAGGGTGGAATATTGCTGGAATATAACTATGCTGAATTTGGGTCATCCAATGGGTGGATTTTGGGCCTCCAAAATTCTTGAAATTTGGTCCCAAGGTCCCTCATCAGGCCTAAAATAAGGTAGGACCCAGAAATATGGCCTACCTTCTTAGAAATTATTTATGAATTAAGGCTTTTATCAGATTATATTGCTAGACTGCACAACAGAAAATTAAAGTAGTGTCGTCCCTGATTTGAACACCCTAAAGGGGTGGGCCCAAGTTCTCCAAAAATTAGGGAAAATTAATTCTAACCTCTCCATACAAGTGTAATACAAGGAAGGGTCCACAAAAGTGGCCCACCATTACAAAACCTATTTTATATTTATGGATTTCTAACCGTACATGTTGTTGGACAGTCCAGAAAATCTGGACTGCCCACCCCACTTGGGCCACTCGTTTGGTACCTCATCAAGGTCAGATGAAGGTAAAATTTGGGGTACATCTAGGTGGGTCCCCACCTTCAAGAAAAGTATATCAAATGGGTAGAAACAGTCCCCTAATCAGTCCAAAAATCTGACTCAAAACAAACCAGAAACTGTCCAGAAAATTTCTGGACAGCAGCATGCACATGAAATAAAATGAACATAGGAACCAAAATAAGGAGAAATCTCCCCATGGAATTTGAGTTGTGGTCCACCTCAATGGGCCCCATAAATATCCAGACCTAATCCATACCATAAAATTCATTACATGTGTCCAAAAAGGAGCAAATGAGACACCTATATACATAGAGTGGACAGACATGGACATCCACTCTCTTTGGATGGTCTAAATACTTCTAGGCCATAAGGTGGGCCACACACATCTGTGAATAATAGATCAACAAAAGAAGAGTAAGAATCGGCTACAAGGGAAGGGACTCCGCCTCATTGAGGCCCTTACCTTCATCACAAACTACACATAACACTATATTGATGGGATTACAAGATCTACCCATGCATGCATCTTCAAATCAAAATTCAATGGTGGAGATGTTATCTCCACCAAGGATCAAGGGTCTACATGACCTAAGGATCCTTCAAAATAAGAAAAGAAACCATGGTGTGGTCCATGGAGAATGGCCCCACCCATGAGTAATGCATACACAAAAGGATGGGCCAATGGCCACATCCAAGAAGACATGGGGCCTCCACCATCATTTGGTGGACCCCACATGCTTCAAGCATGAGGTGAAGAAGAGAAATAAGAGGAGAGAATGGAGATCCTAAGGTTCTAACTACATGCACACCCACCTACAAGGTCTTCAAGCAAACACCTCCAAGATGGTCTTCAAGCTCCAAGGTACATGGATCTAAGGTTGAGATCTTATTTCAATGGTTAGATGGGGGGATCTATGAGTGAAAGGGAGCTGAAAAAATGGAGAAAAGTTGCTGGAGAAGAAGGGAAGAGAGAGGGAGAGGGAGAGAGAGAGAGAGAGAGAGAGAGAGAGAGAGAGAGAGAGAGAGAGAGAGAAATGAGAGGGAGAGTATGAAAATTTGCTAGAAAAGAGAGAGAGAGAGAGAGACAGAGAGAGAGAGAGAGAGATAGTAATTATGAGCTCTCTCTTGGATAGGGAAACCCATCATGAAAAATAGGATGATATAAATAAAGTTCATAGACTTATAGGCATGGGGTAGGGATGGGTAGTGTGTGGGTGGTGTGTGGTGTAGGATATGGGGGGTTTAGGTAGTGTATGGGTGGTATGTGTTGGAATTTACACAAAAGAAGGTGGCCACCTTAAAAAATGTGCCCTCCACATTAGGTGGGCCACATGATCATGCTCAAAGGCTATAAATGAGATGCACACAACTTATGATCCACACGTCAGATGGACGCACAAGACGCGGCGTTGGAACTGCAACGACGATGCGGTCGTAATGGCATATGTCTTGGGTCAATCTGAGTCCGATCTACGTGACCGAACTTAAGGATGAATGCAAACACTGTCTGAGGGTCTCGGGTCACACGGATTCGACCAGTAAGACCGCGGGACCAAAATGAACTAAATGCATACTCACACATACACATGCACACGTGTGAACTCAGGTCGGATCTCACAATACCTTAAGCGAGATGCACCAAAAACATCAACAAAATATATGAGATCATCTAAATTATCCTCTTCAAATCCTGCTACAGAAGCTGAGCATATGTCATGGCTTGCTCTTTCCAAAGAATAACTTTTTGAGTTTCCAAAATTTGTTGAATCTGAAACTTGGTAATGGGTAACACCATCAAAGGGGTAACCAGACAAAAGATTAAGACACATTTTGACATGACTGACAGTCTACACTTGGCAAGAAAATGCAGTCACACAACTAATTACAAGAAAGATGATGTCACATCCTAAACTAGAAAATCGGGATCACAAAAATATCGATCACCAAATTCGTCGCCAACAGCCTCCATGGTTATTAAAAGGCTCCAAAATAATCTGATGCATGCTCCTACCTCAACACTGTTGTGATCCAACATCACCTGCACGCTACAGTCATGCATAAGCTTACAAAAGCTTAGAGGATGGTGTAAGTGTGTGTGCAAGGAAAGTACCAAGTATACAATATCAGAGAAATACAAAAATATGCTGGTAAGTCCATGAATACTATTAGGTGTACTAAAGCAATGTGATGTAAGGCATGAATGCTATTGGCCATACCAAGGCCACGCGATATGAGGCCTATGTAACCAAATGTCATATACAAGATGCAAAGCAAGTATGTCAGTCCTCATCAAGTACACATATCAGTACAGTTTCTCTCTGGGATATCAATGGGGTCTAATACACTTCACACTAATTGCCGCCTCTCTAACTGTATAGCCTAATAAGTGGAATAGACCACACTATCTGCCTGACAAGTAGTCTACCAATACCTACCCAGCTCGTCGATAGCAGACTCATTTTCAAGCTAGTCAAACTCAGCCTAGCTTACAACCTCCTCACTCGAGCAGATAAGGCCACACCCCCTTCCAACCGACCACGACACAGTGGGAGACGTAGCCTACTGGTATTTGGCACTAGGGCGCTCGTGTATCCACTCGGTCTAGACATTGGAGCATCTCCTAGTACAAAAAAGGTTCTGGGACTTTCACCCAAGGACATCCTAAGTGCCCACAGTGCTAGAGCCAATATTTTCGGTGTCCAATCCTACCATCTACGATGTGCCTATGGAGGCCAGAACCCTGATGTTGCTAGGGTATACAATGATCATGTCACACATATGCGAGATGCATGAGTCACACCGTCCAATCATACAAAAATCCTGTAATGCATGAGTCACGCGATAATGTGGGGCACTCCTTCTCATAAGGAGTCCCGTAAATGTCTCAGCCCAACGCCTTATGCTATGATCAAACCTTCCTCATATAAAGAACACATATGATGCGTATGGACATGAATCATGAAGTTATACTAAGCATGTTATATGGTAATGAACTATCCTCGCAACGAAGATGGGCCTAGACGGCCTACACACAACAAGTATAGGCTTATCAATGGGCCCTAGGGAGAGTCGTAATGCAGACATTTAACTAACATTATCCTTACAATGTGGACAACCATCATTGCTTCTAAGGCATGACTCGTTATAAATATCATTATATATACCACGGTGAAATCACACATTGCAATAATGGACCTATATACATCCCATTAAGCCTCGACCCATGGGCCTCTAATACACCAAATGAGTCGCATAACATGGGCCTCATATATATCAAGGCAGGCCTCAACAGACGACCACAAATAAGTCAAGATGGGCCTAATCACATGGGCCTCATATATATATATATATATATATATATATATATATATATATATATATGGGTAGGCCTCAACAATAGGCCTCATATATCACATCGGGCCTAATCAAATGAGCTGAATCAATGGGCCGAGTTAAATGCATCTATGTTTAGAAGTCAATATAGAGTATTATAAAAAAATGAATCATATCAAAAGATCAACTAGACTGTACCATATCTAACCGTGGTGATAATGATTTCTATTGTTAAATTCCAGTGGGCCCCATCATAGGGTTTATTTCCCATCCTGTCTATTCATAAGGTCACAAAGACCTGAATTTAGAGGAAAAATAAATATCATAATGGTCCAAACTTGGTAGCCCAAGGGTTTAATGGTGGATGTTCAAACCCACTGTTTTCTGTAATGTGGTCCACCTGATCCTAGATCTGTCTAATTTTTTTTATTCCATCATAAGCCTTAAAATTGTCCTTCAAAATGGGTGGACGGTTTGGATGCAACACATGCATCATGGTGGGTCCCATAGGGGTGGACGGCATGTATAAAGCACATACCTTAAGGTGGGGGCCACACTGATGGAAGGTATTGAATACATACATCAGTGGATCCCACGTGGGGCTCACCATAACATTTATCTGCCTTCCAATCTGTTAATAAGGTCACACAGACCCGGATAAAGAGGAAAAATAAATTTCATAACGATCCAAAACTTCCATGACCGAAAAGGGTTTCAATGGCAGATGTTCAATCCACCACTATTTCTTGTGACATGGGCCACATGAGTTCTATATATGGCTAATATTTGGGGGGCCCATTGCCCTAAAGGGGGCCTACCAAATGCACGGTGTTGATGTTTTACACACATCTCAGTGGGGGCCACGGCTGGGACCCAAGGTCCCTGCCCCCTTCCTTCACGACCCAGCACAACAGGACGCTAGGCATCCTCTGGATAGCAGCAGCGCCTGCTGCACACATATGTTTTTTTAAAAATTTGTTTTCTTGAAGATGTTCCTAGGTGGGGCCCCCATCAGTAGAATCCACCCCACCCATTGGTTTTTACGGCTCGAGACAAACCCATCAAGCCCAATATTGGATGTGTTTTGGTGTGTAGAAACCTCAAAGTGGATTTTAATGGTAGAAAACACTGTTTTCTATGCTATGGCCCGCCAGATAGTTGGATTTGCCTCATTTTTCAGCTCAACACCTAAAATGAGTAGGGGAATGGGATGGATGGCGTGGATTAAATCCATACATCAAGGTGGAGCCTGCATGAGTGGCCCACCCCAAGGCTTTAAATCAAACTGATATTTTTCTTTCTGGTGGTCAGTAAACCACACCGTTAATTCACAATTCACTACATGGCCACATCCAGCGGCCCTAAATGCTGGACGGTTTGAATGCAACACATTTTCAAGGTGAGCCCCACCTACAGACGTGCTACAGGTGGGCCACCAAATGGCTAGATGGTGTAGATAAGACACACATCAAGGTGGGGTCCATTTGGGTGGGCCACATAGCCGCATCATCATACCAAAAATATGAAAGAGAGAGGGGGAGAGAAAGAGAGAAAGAGACACGTGCGATGGAGGGAATCTAACACTATGAGCCCCACCTACAGACGTGCTACAGGTGGGCCACCAAATGGCTAGATGGTGTAGATAAGACACACATCAAGGTGGGGTCCATTCGGGTGGGCCACATAGCCGCATCATCATACCAAAAATATGAAAGAGAGAGGGGGAGAGAAAGAGAGAAAGAGACACGTGCGATGGAGGGAACCCGACACTATGAGCCCTCCCTTCCATGTATTCAATTATACATCAAGTGGGTCCCAATACATGTGGGCTTACCAAATCAAAAAATCAACGATGGAGATTCCTTCTCCACTAAAATGGAAGGTCTAGATGACCCTCATTCAACTAAGAAAGTAAACATCATGATGGGGTCCATGGAAAATGGCCCTATCATAGAATGATCATGAGAATCATAGTGGACTATCGGCCACATCAAGGGTTCCAAGTGAGATCCATACCATCAATCGGTAGGCCCCACTTGGCCCATCATCAAAAGAATAAAATCTATGCCTATGGAACACCTACCGTTCGATCTTCTTGATCCGATGGAATGCCGATCTCCTTGTGCTTCACTTTGATGGAAGATGATGAGAAATGAAGGGCTAGGATTATGGATCTTAGGGTGGGAAGTGGGCCACACACATTCACTTTTCTCTCTTGGGAGAGCTTGGACGTCCACCAATTTTGCTTGTTTGGAAAATGTGTTGAGAAAGAGAGAGAAAAGGGGTAGTTGTAAGAGAGAGGTGATGGATTGAGGTGATAGTGTACTTAACTTAAGAGTTAACTTGGTAGGTTACCTGACTTGGGGAGAAAGAAAGCATGGGTTGTATACTTTGATTGATTGATTGATTGATTGATGAGATGGGATGGGTTGTAGAGATTCTCTTAGGTTCACAAATACATAGCATTTCTTCGAAATAAACGTCAGCCCACATCTCCTAGCCAAGGTATCGGATCAGTGTACAAGACACGACATTGGAACTACGGCAATAGTACGGTCGCAATAGTATAAGTCTCGAATTAAGCCAATTTAAATCTACGAGATATGACTTAAGGTCGCGCGCAAACATCGATTATAGGTCACTGGTTGTCAAAATTCTTCAGAAAGGATAACGGGAGTCGACAAAACAGTATGGACTAGGATATGGGCCTTACAACTCTCCCCACCTAATAAAAATTTTATCATCAAAATTTACAGTATCATCACAACTAAACATAACTCATAAGGGAATAGAAAACATAACATCATATATAATCAAAACACAATACAACATACAATCAAACATAAAAAAGATGGGGATATCACTCTCAAATCTCTGCCTCACACTCCCAAGATACCTCATCCACACTATGATGGCCCCACTGCACCTTCACCAAGGGAATGACGTTGGTCCGGATGACCTTCTCCTTCCGATCGAGGATACGAACTGGCTGCTCAATGTAAGAAGCATCCTCACGAACCTCCAACGGCTGCTAATCAATAACAGGCATGATGTCTGACCCACACTTCCTTAACATAAAGACATCGAAAATATTATGGACATTAGACAACTGAGATGATAAGGTAATCCGATAGGCTACAGCGCCAACGCACCCAATGATCTCAAACGGTCCTATAAATCTTGGGGTAAGCTTGCCCTTTACTCCAAAATGAACTACACCCATCATGGGTGAGACCTTGAGATACACATGGTCCACAAACTTCAAGGGACAACGCCGACAATTAGCAAAACTCTTCTGTCGGCTCTTAGCCGTGCGCATCCTCTGCTTAATGATATCGATAGCCTCTGACATCTGTTGCACAAGCTAAGAACCCAGGAGACGCTGCTCTCCAACCTCGGTCCAACAACTCCGAGATATGCACGGTCTTCCATATAATGTTTCAAAAGGAGAGTCATGTTAATAGTTGTCTGATAGCTATTGTTGTATTGAACTCAGCCAATTGCAGATGCTCATCGTAGCTACCCAAGAAGTCGATCACCCAAGATATGAGCATACCCTCAAGGATCTATTTGATCCTCTCAGTCTAGCCATTGGTTTGCGGATTATACGCAGTACTGAGCTGCAAATCAGTGTCCATTGCTCTCTACAAGCTCCCCCAAAACAGAGACGTGAACTTTGAGTCTCGGCTTGAAACGATCGAGACAGGAACACTGTGCAATCTCATGATCTTATTAATAAATAGCTTGGCGAGCCGGTCCGCATGTCAGGTCTCACAAATTATAAGAAAATGTGCCGACTTCGTCAGACGGTCTATGAAAACCCAGATAGCATCATGATCATGCTGTGTCCTCAGAAAAACCCATGATAAAATTGATAGATATGTGTCCACATCGAGACGCTCAACGCTACAATAGATCAGGGGGTCTCTGATGATCGGCCTTGACATGCTGGCACGTGTCACACTCAGTCAAAAAATTTGCTATCTGACACTTCATCTCGTCCAAAAATACTGACTCCTGATATTGCGATATATCTTCATCGAGCTAGGGTGGATAGAGAACCATGATCGATGTGCCTCAGTCATAAGATCTCGTCACAACTCATGAATATCTGCCACTTATAATCGGCCTCTGAAGAAAAGTTCACCATCAGAACTAATTTGCCAGTCTGGCTGACTCTCAGATGCTCCCACTGCCTGATAACTCTGCACTGACTCATCTACCTACTGAGCCTCGATCACCCTTGTGACAAGAGAGGGTTGAATCAACAGGCTCGATAACTACACAATATAATATTATAAGGCAATCTCGAAGTCAAAAGCTAACACATCCTCAAGTATCCTCTACTCCTGAATTATCATGTGCGCCACCAGGCCTCGTGGTTGATGGCTCAGGGCATCTGCCACCACGTTCGCCTTACCTGGGTGGTACTGGAGATCAAAATTATAGTCCTTTAGGAGCTCCATCCAATGCCTCTGCCTTATGTTCAGTTCAGACTGAGACAACGGATACTTCAAGCTCTTGTGGTCAGAGAATAGCTCAAACCTCATCCCATAAAGATAGTGCCTCTACACCTTCAGTGTGAAGACAACTGCTGTTAGCTCCAAATCATGTGTGGGGTAGTTCAGCTCATGGACTTTGAGTTGGCAAGACACATAAGCTACCGGCTTCCCATACAGCATTAAGATAACACCCAAGCTAACTCGCAAGCCACCTCTAAATACAACAAATCCATCACTCCCAAAGGGAAGAGTGAGTACAGGAGTGGACATGAGGTGGTCCTTCAGCTCCATAAATGCCTGCTCATAAGCATCGCTCTAAAAGAACTCAGCGCCATTTCGGGCAACTTGGTCAATGAGGCTGCAATACGAGATAATCCATCAATGAAACATCAGTAATAACCCACCAAACCAAGGAAACTGTGGATCTCAGACATGTTCGTGGACTGGCCCCACTGATGCACAACATCAATCTTTGAGGGGTCCACTGCGACACCCTGCCTTGTGATCACATAACCGAGGAACTTTACCTCCTCCTGTCAGACCTTGCACTTCTCCAACTTCGGGTAAAGCTAGTGTGCATGGAGGGTCTGTAAGGTAATATTCAGATGCTGATCATGCTCCTCATGGGTCCTCGAATATATTAGAATGTCGTCAATGAATATCATAACAAACTAGTCGAGATACAGATGGAAGACCTCATTCATCAACTGCATGAATACTGCGGGCGCATTAGTTGTCCAAAGGACATGACCTGGAACTCAAAATGACCATAACGAGTCCTAAAGGCTGTCTTCGAGATATCCTCATCTCTGACCTGAACCTGATGACAACTGAACTGTAAGTCTATCTTTGAAAAGAACTGCGCCTCTTGCAACTGATCAAACAAATCATCGATCTTCGGGAGTGAGTACTTGTTCTTAATCGTGACCTTGTTGAGCTCGCAGTAATCTACGTAAAGCCTTAACGAGTCATTCTTTTTCTTCACGAAGAGTACCAGCGCTCCCCACGATGAACTACTCGGACGAATAAAGTATAACTTATGTAACTCGTCCAACTGCTTCACAGTTCCCGCAACTCCAACGGTGTCATACGATATGGGGCCTTCGAAATAAGTGTGGTACCGGGCACAAGATTAATTTAGAACTCAGTGTGCCGATGAGGTGGTAACCTTAAAATCTCCTGGAACACATCAGAAAAACCAAAAACGATCGACAGCTGGTCGATACTCAAAGTAACTGACTCCTCAATGGTACACCACAACAGGCAGGAAAGCTACTCTCCTCTAGACTCGACGAAAAACTGGAACTCTGGCACGCTAGGTATATAAAACGTGACTGTCCTAGTGGAGTAGTCCAATATGGCGTGGTAAGCAATGAGCCAATCCATGCTTAGGATGACATCAAACTCAGACATCGAAAATACGAATAAATCAGCAGGTAAATAGATATCCCCAATCAGAACTGGGCAAGATGCACAAAATCGACCTAACATTGTAGTCTTCCCTAAGGGCATCGATACTTACAAACCCTCACGGGAAGACTTTATCGGCCACAAAGGAATGCGATGCACCAGAATCAAACAATACATGTGCAATGCATGCAGAAACAGGGAGAGTACCCTTGACGATTCCTCCTGATGACCGAGGGTCCTACTGAGCTGCATAAAATCTGCCCTGGGCCTACTGGGGAGGTGCAGGTCCCCTTTAAGGTCTCTTCTGCTACTGTTGTTGTTGTGGCGGCCTGATCAGCTGCCTCTACTACGAAGGAGGAGGTCCCGAAGGCTGGTGATGCAGTCGCTGCTGCTGTGGGGGCTGTCGCGGAGACTGATATAGTGCCCTCAGCTGCTGCTACTGCGGATGGGGACACTCGTACAACGATGTCCTATCCTACTGTATCCAAAGCGGGTACCTAAAAATGGTCCCGAAGGTGGTGCTAGGGGTGCCACTAGTTCTTGGAATGCTGGGTGGTTCATGTGTTGCTCCTGTAGATGATGTTGTTGCTGCTGGGAGCTACCAGAGGGCACCTTCCTCTTTTGATCTCCTCTCAGGTCACGGGTTCTCTGCAAACTGACCCAATGGTCCTCGTTAATCTGGGCCCTATCCACAATCTGCTGAAATGTCGGAAGCATGTGTCCGATCACACGGCTCCTGAGGGCATGACGTAAGCCGTTCTCAAAATGGTAGGCTTTGCACCCCTCACCATCAACAAGGTACGTCATGAATCTTGATAGCTCGATAAAATGTGCCTCATACTGGGACACAGTCATGTCTCCCTGGACTAGAGTCTCAAACTCTAATGCGCACTGCTGGCACACATGCTCTAGAAAGAACTTCAAGTTGAACCAGTCTACAAAGTCCTCCTAGGTCCACATGAAATCAGCCACTACCGCTCGAGCAACAAATGCCCACCAATGCTAGTCTCACCCTAGAGAAGAAACATGGGTAATGGGACTCGCTGCTGGGCCGTACATCTCATGGTGTTGAATATCTTCTCCACCTCAGAGAACCATATCTTTACTGCAGTAGGGTCTGGCTCACCCCAAAAATGTGGGGGATCATGCTGTCAGAAGTCCTTGAGAAGGGTGCTTGCACGCTCTTGCTCAGCCTAGGCTGGCATAATAGTGGGATGCATGCTTTACCTATGAAGAATAGCGGCCATCGCCTGTAGTGTCTGTTGCAGCTGGGTAGCACTCACAGGTAAGGTCGGATCCACACAGGGCTCAGGTAGAGGAGTGAGATCCTCGGGCTTGGGAGTAGGAATATCCGGTGGTGGAGCAGATATCGTAGGTGGTAGAGCGGGAGTCACAGGTGGTGGAGCGGGATTCGCTCGGATCTCTCTTCTAGGAGACATGTCCTAAAGGAAGGAACAAGGGTTTATCAGCCTTGAGAATTCTTGAAGGCATAAATGTTAAGGGTCTATGTCAAAAAATCGTTAAGTTTTCAGACTCGGGACCTATTCATTCTAAGTTCATAGTAGATATGTGATGTGATCTTCAGGTATTCCCAAGTTATGCTTTGATTACAACTTCTGTCACGCCCCAAACTCAGAAATCAGGCTCAAAAAATTCTCAATTGCCGAATCCGGCGCCGACGGCCTCCGTAGTGCCCCATTCTCAGCTCTCAGCACTCATATGCCAAATTCTGATCCTGAGATCCTTCAAGGAGGATTTTTAATATGATTTTTTATATATAATAGAGTATAACCACAAGAATAACCAAGTCACAAAACAACATCACCACATATCCACTATATCAGAAACTTTAAGTACAATGTGGAAAGGGAAATACAAGGTGATCAAAAGACTCCAAAATAATATGATGCGCTCTCCTGCCTCAGCGCTACTGCGATCCAACGTCACCTGCACGCAACAGTCGTGCATAGGCTTACAAAAGCTTAGAAGGTGGTGTAAGTGTGTGTACAAGGTAAGTGTCAAGTATACAATATTAGAGAAATATAAAAATATTTTGGTAAAGTCATGAATACTATTAGGTCTACCGAAGCTATCTGATGCAAGGCATGAATGCTATCGTCCATACCAAGGACATGCGATGCGAGGCCTATGTAGCCAAATGTCATATAAAAGATGCAAAGCAAGCATGTCAATCCTTATCAAGTACACATATTAATACAGTTTCTCTCTAAGATATCATTGGCGTCTAATACACTTCACACTGACTGCCGCTTCCCTAACGGCATAGCCCAGTAAGTGAAATAAACCATACTATCCACCTGACTAGTAGTCTACCAATACTTACCCGTCTCATTGATAGCGGACTCATTTTCGAGCTGGTCAAACTTAGCCTATCTTACAAACTCCTCACTCGGGAGGATAAGGCCACACCCTCTTCCAAACGACCACGACATAGTGGGAGATGCAGCCTACTGGTATTCGACACTCGGGCACTCGTGTATCCACTCGGTCTATACGTTGGAGCATCTCCTGGTACCAAAAAGGTTATGGGACTTTCACCCAAGGACATCCTAAGTGCCCACAGTGCTAGAGCCAATATTTTTAGTGTCTAATCCGGCCATCCACGATGTACCTATGGAGGCCATAGCCTTGATGTTGCTAGGGTGTATAATGATCATGTCACACATATGCTAGATGCATAAGTCACACCATCATGTTATACAACAATCTTGCACGTACTACGCGATAATGTGGAGCACTCCTTCTTATAAGGAGTCTCATAAATGTCCCAGCCCAACGGCTTATGCTATGAACAAACGTTCCTCATGTCAAGCATACATATGATGTGTATAGACATGAATCATGGAGTTATACTAAGCATGTTGTATAGTGATGAACTATCCGCACAACAAAGATGGGCTTAGACGGTCTACACATAACAAGTATGGGCCTATCAATGAGCCCTAGGAAGAGTCATAATGCGGACATTTAACCAACATTATCCTTACAATGTGGACGTCAAACCATCATTGCTTCCAAGGTACGGACCGTTATAAACATCTTTATATACACCACGGTGAAATCACAAATTGCAATGGACCTATATACATCCTATTGGGCCTCGACCCATGGGCCTCTATAAGTGTTATGGTTTCTTACTCCTTTGATTGTCAAATTTTTTAGTGCCAAAACTACAATCTAAGTCTTGTGTAGCACATTATTATGTATGTTCAGGACAATGCATCTCATGTACAAAGACAGTGCTTCAAGTCAACAACAAGATCTACTTCAAAGAAATGCAAGTACAAGTACATTGTTCACATTTTTAAGCTTCAAAGCTCATTGTCTTAAAGCGACATCGAAAGACAAGTGAATTGTTCATATTCAAGACTCAAGATAAAGTATAACTCAAGTACTACAAAATCAAGCTTTAAAAGATCACAAGTTCAAGCTTCATTATGTGTCGCGATATCAAGCTTCATGAACTTCAAAGCTCATCTATCATCTGAAGAAAAGAAGGTTCAATGTACATACATCATGTTCAAGGTATGAAAGACCTTAGATTCAAATTGAATCATTTTATAAGTGTTTGGTCTGTTCTTAGACAAGTCATGGACTCTGTTCAACTAATCCTAGCATTGGCTCAACCAGTCCATGAAATTCCAAGACTAGTCCTAAGTTTGTTGTAATTTTTTAAAATTTTTTGTTAAGCCATGACCAGTCCTAGAGACTTCTCGACCAGTCGTGTGAACAGTGCTCGACTCGTCCTCGACCGGTCCTACAGCCACAACTCGAACTCCAGTGACTATTTCAGCTCTGCACGACCAGTCGTGGACAAGTCACGACCAATCGTGAAGGTCCCTCGACCGGTCATGGATGGCCTATGACCAGTCATGGAACAGCTTTATCCGATCGTGCTCACAATTTTAAAAATCTGTTGGTCCTACGACCACTCATAGTGTCCACAAGATCAATCGAAGGTGTGACTTTTGCACTTATAAATAGAGCATGATTTTCAAATTTTGATATCCAATTCAAGTAAAATCAAGACATCACTTTGAGAGATAAGTTAGTCATTTATTTAAGCTATATTGTGCTCATTTAATATTCTCCTTTTTAACCTTTCTTTGCATTTAATTTTAAATTTTCACATTCCAATTATATTTGAAAGAGGAATTGTGGTATTCCCATTTCTTGGAATCAAATTCAAATCAAGCTAGCCCAAGGTGCTTTAACTCTAAAATCAATTTAGAACCTAAAACTATTTCATAAGTGAGTTTGGACATTGAACTTCTATGTTGAATTTCTACTTCGATTTGGTTCTTCTGGGCTACAACAAAAGGAGAAATTCAGGTATTTTACATTTGTGTAAATCTTCTATTTTTGGTTTCTTTGAGATTGAGCCAGAAAAAATCTCATTTTTTTGGTTATCTAAAGAGATCTAAAAAACTCAGAGTGTGGGGTTTTTGAATTGTGTAAGCCCACTTGAAAGACACAATTGTGAGGGTTTTAGGTGAACCTGGAAAAACCTATTTTCAAAGTGAACGCTAATATCCTGTGTGAGGATATTAGGAGTGGAGTAGCTATGTGGCTGTTGTTTAGCAGTTGGTGTAGACACAGGTGAACCTGTATAATTCTTTGTATTTGGATGTGTGGTTTATTTTGTAAATCTTTTATCATTCAACTTTGTGGGATGTATTTGTGGATGTGAATGTTGTAATCTTTTACATTTCAAGCATTGTGGTGAATATTGTAATAGCTTATATTTTCCTTCAAGCTATTTTCTTTTTATTCCTCTTCAGATTGAGTTTTTGATACTTAAATTGTTTTAGTAAGGTTGTCCTGCCTTAAACCCTTGGTTTTTATGGTGTAAGGTTGTCTTTTTAATAACATTGGTATCAACCTCTCAATACTAAAATTTTATGGTTGCTTTACATTTCCGTATTGTGGATTTTTAAAGTGTTATCTTTCCTTTAATTGTTTATATTCCGCTGTTATCATTTTAATTTAGCATAGTCCTATTCACCCCCCCTCTCCTCTAGGACATATAGCTCGGCCTTTTCAAGTGGCATCAGAGCCTAATAGCTCGTTTTAATTGTTATTTCTTTTTGGATTAATTTCCTAAGCTAATCGATCTAAGCTTTTTATAAGATGTCAAATTTTGATAGCCTTTCAGTCACCGGGCCTCCACTATTTGATGGCTCCAATTATACTTATTGGAAAGCCAAGATGAGAATTTTCTTAAAATCCATGGATGAGAGTATGTGGCAAGCCACAGTGACTGAATGGACCCCTCCTACCACTGAAGTGACTGGTATCGATTGATCAAAATCTATGAGAGTAACATCTTATTTCTCATGGACCACTCTTCAGAAAAATGAGAGTAGTACCAATGCAAAAGCACTAAATGCAATCACTTGTGAACTATCACCAGATGAATTCAAAAGAATTATATCCTGTGATATTGCAAAGCAAGCTTGGGATATTTTAGAAATGACACACGAGGGTACATCAATTGTCAAGAAATCTAAAGTCCAAATCCTCACAACTAAATTTGAGGAAATACATATGGAAGAAAATAAAATGTTCATGGAGTTCTATATAAGATTAAATGACATTGTGAACTATGTGAGATGTTAGCCATAAAATCTCAGAAACTAAAGTGTGTACAAAGATATTATGTTCACTTCTTAAATGGTTTAATTCTAAGGTAACTATGATCCACGAACTTCGTGATACGGACAATATGAGGGTAGAAGAATTAGTTGACTCTTTACAGACTTAGGAGTTAACTTTTAAATCTCCTAAAGGTAAAGCTGTCGCCCTTAAATCTTCTAAAAATATTTCTCAAGAAAATAGTAGTAATTCTGATTTAGAAAATTCTGAAGATGTTATCTTTTAGCTAAAAAGTTTTACAAAATTTTCAAAAGTAAAAAGAGGGTTGATTTTCAAAAATCTAATGATAAGAAAAGATCCAAATCAAAAACTTGGAAATCTTTAAAAGATAGTCGATGTTACAACTGCCAAGAATTTGAGTATTTAGCAAACAAGTGTTCTAATGTAACATCTCGAAAATCGGGGGTCGAGTAAAAACTCCACTCCCAAGTTCCAGAACATCACTTATGCAACATAAATTTGTATGATTGAATGTTGTCTGTATTAATGTATTAAACATGAGTGGGATTAAGCCAGAACAGCATATCATACCCCAGAGACAATTAAATTAACAAGCGAAAGACTGTGATACATATATATAATATATAATTGATTGTAAGTCTCTAGAGTGTGAACATGTTACCAGGTTAAACATATACATGTATACCTCAAAATAGAAAGAAAGAATATACATGAGTTTTCTGAAAATATAAAATGATAAGTGTCATGGCATCTAATCAATCTCCCTGTAATCCCGTCATTCAGAACACGCATAAAGGAGGGATCCTCCTCATCATCATCAAGTCCGGCTCCGCCTAGCAGGCCGCGCCATCATCTGCAATCACAATAGGGTCTGGTGGGTGTCCGGAAACACCGTCCCGTAACGTGGGAGTGAGTGATCAACTCAGTGGAATAAGAGAGTAAAGATTAGCATGTTCTCAAATCAATCATACGAAAATAGTAAAGCAATAACTCAAACATTCCTAAATACTGTTGTTAATGCAATATGACGTGACATGATGAATGCCATCACCGACGATCTCCCTCATACGACACCATCTTACGCCCGCGGCATGCTTTCTTCTCACAGTGCTCCACATCTTCCAGGCACATGCAATGTGATGGTGATATGATTACCGAGTTATTATTAGTCCATTCATACAGCAGTATTGGGAAACTAAAGTACCTTACTTATATCAATCCCAACACAGATCCTGTTTAGGGTCGTCACTCCTAATAATCTCATACGATGTATATTTTGTAGGTCACTGCAAGGGCTGTCAGGGCTGTTGCTCGCACTCGTTGCACCTCTCCCCCATCACCTTATCAATTCAGGCCTAATTACCCTTAAGACTGCATCAGGACTCGTCGCCCCCATGCAGTGTCAGGATAAACTCAAGGTCACTACAAAGGGCTCGTCACCTGATCAGTGTAGGCCGACAACAAGAATATACTGTCCCATACCACCATAATCTGCTCAGAGTAGGGTACTCACTGGTCACTACGGGGAGGTTTGTGGCCCCAGCATAGGCCGACAGCTCGACCACGGTGTCCCATACCACCATGCCCGGCTCATGAGTCTTTATGGATCAAGGTACCATGGTTAACAGGGTTTCCAATGGTAAGTTCAGTACCCTAGGTTTAAGCAGTTATGACTCATACATGGTGAACATACAATGGCCAGTCGGGTTACTTGACGGGCTCGACTAGCACGAGCGCATCTCAAGTTGAACGACATGAAGTGCATGAAACACTTCGTGTGGCCTAACCACTGCCGCCAACTCAGAACACGACTCGCGTTCATCGATGCGTCCTTCGTGGCAAAGATAAGCCAACCACGAATTTACTCAGTTACCGACTGCCTGGTTTAAGTATAGTCCCAAACATTTATGAATCCACATTAGTAATCATATAAAGGTAATGGAAATGCATTACAACAATGTGAGCATGTTAACACATGTTATAACATACAACTTAAGTAAATCATCTAGCACATGCATTTCTTACATATGATGAAATCATACATATAGCCAACATGAAGGAAATCATTTACATCAGTATATTATTTGAGAATTCAATCTCAAAACTATTTCACAACACCATTTAATTCAATAAATACTAATATAAACATTTATACAAACACTTAGTTTACACACTTAAGTCTACATATTGTATGTCGACTCAAAGTGCGCATTTGGGCGAATCTCTTCTCCAAATTGATTATGCATGCATTCATAATATCCTAAGGCAATAAAAAGCCATGTCAATCATATCAGCAAAATATGGATGCAAACAGTATTTCCTACAAATGACTAAAATTTCCTAAATCTCATATTTTTCGTCTGCTTACGAAACAGGAAACGGACAGCAAGTTGTACATGTCAAACGGCGTTGCAATCGATAATCTACTATTAAACGACATTGAAAGGGTTGAAAACATCCAATCAAAGTGTCTAAAATCCGCACCTTTCACTTTAGATGTGTATCGTTCCGACCGGAGCGTATACGCTTCGTCTACGGCGATCAGGTGACCTAATACACAAGCTATATAAGCTACACCGCTAATGGAATTGACAGAATGCTAAATCAGCAAATGGTTAGGGTTTTCCTTACCTAGAAATGCAGCGGAATCACCAAAAAAGTGATTGAAATACGCCGCTTAAGCACGTGCAGCAGCAGCAGCAGGTGACAGGAAGATCTCTCCCACACTCTCTCACAATCTCTCACTTTTTCTCTCACTCTGCTAGGGTTTCTAGCAAATTCAGATGGGTGAGAGAAGTGAGGGTTTAAACCCCTTTTATAACCTAATTTCTTTCCAAATTAGGCTTGGGAACAATGTTTACTTGGGGTCTAACCAATTCGGGGCTGTTCTGGTCCAAAAGAGCATTTCTGGAGGTCCCCAAGCCAAACGTGGTCGGACTTAAGCTCATGCATACTGGATCTAGCACACATCAAGTTTTTAGACCGAAAGAGTTCGCAGATCGCACGTGGCGGTCCAATTTCAGTTCAGCGGTCATCGCACCTAGATCAGGTCTACAAGTCTCATGATATGAAAGAGAAATTTTTTCTGATCCGAAGGTATAATTTGGCTGAATTCTGACGGTCAAAACGCTTAATAATAACACGCCAAGTCACGTGCCAGATTTGAATTAAAATTTCCAAATCTAACCCTATTCTCACTCTCTTCACTCCATGCTCAATGAAATAGCCTTTGAACGTCGGTTGGCCTTGATTTTCGAAACGGTTGTCAAGTCCAGCTAAGCGATCATAACGGTCTAAGATTGTAGGTATCGAACTTTCAACGCGCGGTCTAGATCCAATATAAAGTTTCAAAGAGTTCCTGAGAGCAAACGGGTTTAGAGTTTGATCCAAGGTTTTAGGATATTATAGCATCATTGGTTCTACAAGTTTTGGGTCTTGTAGAACGTATTTAAAGCGATCAGGGACAATTTCACAGCTACTCCAGCGTAGCGCTAGCTAACTTATGCTTAGTTTCTAAAGGAATTAATCCTAAGTGATTTCTTTGGCTATGGAATTAGGTTCTGAGCGGTTACCAAGGTGTTTTGGTTAACCCATTGCCTAAGGACGTCTAATCCCAGGTTGGCAAAAATTCGGGGTGTTACACCTAAAAAGGACAAACCTAAAAAGAAAGGTATGTTCGCTACTTGGGATGAATTGTCTGTTACTAAAGCCTCTTCTAAATCAAAAGATTCTGAAACTGAGTCAGATAATGAAGTCAAAGCCCTTATGACTCTAGCCAAGTTCACTTTTTCAGATCACGATGATTCAACTAGTGAAGAAAATCTGAATAGTGATCATGAAAATGAAGAAGATCTTTAAGATGCTTACAATGCCCTATATAAGGAAAGTTGTAAGATAGCGGTAAAACTAAAGCTTCAAAAAGAAAAGTTTTTAAAACTTAAAGAAAATTTTGATTATCTTGTTTTAGAAAAATCCCGCATTTCAGATTGTTTTGAAAAATTGAAATACGATTTGGATTTCAAAACCTCCCTTATTGAAAATCTTAAATCTGAAAATGAAAAACTTAAACTTGAAGTCTCTTCACCGTTTAGTTTAAAGGATACATGAAGGTATGCCCAAGGTAATCCAAAGTTAGAAAAGCTTTTGTTTGGATCATGAAAATGTGGCGACCGATTCAGTTTGGGCTACGATAAAAATGTTCCTCCTAAATAGAAGAATACTCCTCCTAAGTTTGTGAAAGGAGAGTCTTCAAACTCAAAAGGGAATAGTTTAAATCAATTTTTTTCTAAAAAGTCAAACTTTTCAATCTTTTAAACCTAAAAATAACCATATCAGCTATAAAAATTAGAACCGAAAACCTTTAGCTGAAAAAATAGTTGATTTACTTAAAAAGCTCTTAAAATCTAACTTAAAAGGTTGGTCTTATAACAACTACAATCATAAGAAGACCAACTATAATCCTAAACTCAAAACAGTCATGAAATGGGTTCCTAAGGTTACTTGCTTGGTTTCCCACACGGCTTTCAAAGCTTTAAGCCATTCAAAGTGGTACCTAAACAGTGGATATTTCAGGCACGTGATTGGTGACAAAGGTCTGTTCACCACTTTTAAAGATATGACTGATGGATCAGTCACATTTGGTGATGGTAGCAATTATAGGATTATTGGCCAATGTACGGTTCAACTTTCTAATCTCCCTTTATTTGAGAATTACTTATATGTAGAAGATTTAAAACATAACTTGTTATAGTGTAAAATTTTCTAACCTAGGGTGTGAAAATTTAAATAAAAATGGTTCTGTAATATTAACTTGTCACAGAACTTCTGAAAACTGCTACATTGTAAGTGATTCTAGCTCATATAATCAATCGTGTTACATGGTCCATACCAATGAAACTGTGTTATGGCATAAACGCCTTGGACATGTACTACCGCAATTTATATAGATTGAGCAAAAGAGAAGTAGTAAGAGGTCTACCCAAGATACAAAAGATCAAAAAAATATGTGGCAAATGCCAGGTTGGCAAGCAAACTAGGAGCTCTCACAAAAAGGTGGACTCCAATTGTAATGCCCGTGAAAAATCCATACTTGGACTCGAGTACCAACTCGACCCAAAATTTCGTAGAATTAATTCATTTAGAAAATAAGTCTAAGTTAGCTAGCGCAACGCTAGAGTAGCTGGGAAATAGTCCCTGATCACTTTAAATACGTTTTACAAGATCTAAATCGAGTAGAACCAATGACTCTATAATACTCTATAACCTCGGATCAAACTCTAAGAAGGTTTGTTCTCTAGACCACTTTGAAATTTTGTATTGGATCTAGACCGCGCGTCGAAAGTCCGATAGCTCCTATCTTAGACCGTTAGAACCGCCTTGCTGGACTTGACAATCATTTCGAAAATCAAGTCCAACCGATAATCACAGGCTATTTCATTGAGCCCGGATTGAAGAGAGCGCGAACAGGGACAAAATTGGAATTTCAAATTCAAATCTGGCACACGACTTGACGCGTCAGTATTGAGCATTCTGACCGTCAGAATTCATCCAGATTACACCCTCAGATTAGGAAAAATTTCTATTTCATATCATGAGACTTTTAGCCCTGATCTACGTGCGGTGACCGCTGAACTGAAACTGGTCCGCCACATGCGATCTGCAAACCCTGCCGGACTGAAAACTTGATGTGTGCTAGATCTTGAACGCATGAGCTTAAGTCCGATTGCATTCGGCCAGGGGACCACCAGAAATCATCTTTTGGACCGAAACAGCCCCGATTTGGATATGCCCTAAGTAAACTTTGTACCTGAGCCTATTTTGGGCATTTTTAAGCTTATAAAAGGGGTTGAAACCCTCACTCCTCTCTTCCATCCGAATTTGAGAGAAACCCTAGATTGGGAGAGAGAAAAGGTGAGAGTTTGTGAGAGAGATTGGAGGAGAATTTTCTCGCCTTTGCACCACCTGTTGCAAGTGCCTAAGCAACACACTTTCACCACTCAGCCGGTGATTCCTCCACATTTTCAGATAAGAAATAATCCTAGAAGTTGCTGATTTGAGGTTTACAAGGATTCATAGCATGTTAGCTGACGTAACTCGTAAATTAGGTTCTTTTATCGTCGTAGACGAAGCGTATACGCTCCGTTCGAATTTGCACATCCATAAGAGACAAGGTGAGGATTTTAGACGCTTTGATTGACGATTTTCAACGCTTTCAATGTCGTTTAATAGTAGATTATTGATGGCATCTCCGTTTGACATGTACAACATGCTATCCATTTCCTATTTCGTAAATCAACGAAGAATATGAGATTTAGGGCATTTTAGTCATTTGTAGGAAGTACTGATTTCATTCACATATTGCTAATGTGATTGACAAGGTTTGTTGTCACATTAGAATGTTAGGAATACGTGCATAATTAGTTTGGCGAAGAGATTCGCCTAATTGCGCACTTCGGGTCGACATACTATATGTAGACTTAAGTGTGTAGTGTATGTGTTTGTATAAATGCTTGTATTAGTATGTATTGAATTAAATGATGTTATGAATTAGTTTGAGATTGATTTCTCAATTAATATGCTGACATAAATGATTTCCTATATGTTGACTATATGCATGATTTCATTATATGCATGAAATGTATGTGCTTGAAGATTTACTTAAGTTGTATGTTATAACATGTGTTAACATGCTCACACGGTTGTATTTCAATTCCAATACTCTCATATGATTTGCTGATGTGATTCCATAATTGTTTGGGACTATACTTAGTCCAGGAAGTCGATAACCGAGCGAATTCGTGGTCGGCTTATCTTGGCCACGAACGACGCGTCGATGAACGCGAGCCGTATTTTGGAGTTGGCGACAGTGGTTAGGCCACGCGAAGTGTTTTACGCACTTCATGTCGTTCGACTTGAGATGCGATCGCGCTAGTCGAGCCCGTCAAGTAACCCGACTGGCCGTTGTATGTTCACCCTGCATGAGTCATAACTGCTTGAACCTAGGGTACTGAACTTACCATTGTAAACCCTGTTAACCATGGTACCTTGATCCACGAAGACTCATGAGCCGGGCATGGTGGTATGGGACACCGTGGTCGAACTGTCGGCCTACGCTGGGGCCACAAATCTCCCCGTAGTGACCAGTGAGCACCTAGTCTCGTGAGCAGATTATGGTGGTATGGGACACTATATTCTAGCTGTCGGCCTACACTGATCAGGCGACGAGTCCTTTGTAGTGACCGCGAGCATATTCTGAGTCTACGGGAGGCGATGACCCTTCAGTACCAGTAGAGTACAGTAGGCCTGTATTGATAAGGTGATGGGGGAGCGGTGCAACGAGTGCGTGCAACAGCCCTGGCAGCCCTTGTAGCGACCTACAAAATATACATCGTATGAGATTACTAGGAGTGACGACCCTAGACAGGATCTGTGTTGGGATTGATATAAGGGAAGTACCTTAGTTTTTCAGTCCTGCTGTTTGAATGGACTAATAACAACTTGGAAATCATATCACCATACCATTGCATGTGCCTGGAAGATGTGGAGCACTTGAGGGTCGATTGCATGCCGCGGTCGTAAGATGGTGCCGTATGAGGGAGATCGTCGGTGAGGGCATACATCACGTCATGTCATATTACATTAACAACAGTATTAGGATTGTCTGATTTACTGCTTTACTATTATCGCATGATTGTTTTGTGAATATGCTAATCTTTGCTCTATGATTCCACTGAGTTGATCACTCATTCCCACGTTACGGGATGGTGTTTGCAACACCCACCAGACCCTGTTGTAGATGCAGGTGATGCTGAGATCCAGACGGCAGAGCCAGACTTTGACGGGGACCAGGACGAGTTCTCGTACATGCAGTACCATGATGGCTTTGCTTAGGTGACCTGGGTTGACGGGACTTCAGTGGGACTATTTTTGTAATGCCCGTGAAAAATCTATACTTAGGCTCGAGTACAAACTCGACCCGAAATTGCATAGAATTAATTCCTATGGAAATTATGTGTAAGTTAGCTAGCGCAACGCTGGAGTAGCTGGGAAATAGTCCCTGATCACTTTAAATACGTTCTACAAGACCCAAATCGAGTAGAACCAATGACTCTATAATACTCTATAACCTCGGACCAAACTCTAAGCAGTTTTGTTCTCTGGACCACTTTCAATCTTTGTATTGGATTAGACCGCGCGTCGAAAGTTTGATACCTCCTATCTTAGACCGTTAGAACCGCCTAGCTAGACTTGACAATCATTTCGAAAATTAAGTCAAACCGATAATCACAGGCTATTTCATTGAGCCCGGACCGAAGAGAGTGCGAATAGGGACAGAATTGGAATTTCAAACTCAAATCTGGCACACGACTTGACGCGTCAGTATTAAGCGTTCTGACCGTCAGAATTCAGCCAGATTATACCCTCGGATCAGGAGAAATTTCTATTTTATATCATGAGACTTTCAACCCTGATCTACGTGCGATGACCGCTGAACTGAAACTGGTCCGCCACGTGCGATCTGCGGACCCAGCCGGACTGAAAACTTAATACGTGCTAGATCTGGTACGCATGAGCTTAAGTCCGATCGCATTCGGCCAGGGGACCACCAGAAAGCATCTTTTGAACCGAAACAGCCCCGAATTGGATATGCACTAAGTGAACTTTGTACCGGAGCCTATTTTTGGCATTTTTGGCCTTATAAAAGGGGTTGAAACCTTCACTTCTCTCTCCCATCCAAAATTGCAAGAAACCCTAGATTGGGAGAGAAAAGGTGAGAGTTTGAGAGAGAGTGTAGAAGGGATTTTTCCAGTCTTCGTGCCACCTGTTGCTAGTGCCTAAGCAACACCTCCTGATCACCAAGCCGGTGATTCTTCCCCGTTTTCAGGTATGAAACAACCCTAGAAGTTACTGATTTAAGGTTCACTAGGATCCATAGCTTTTTAACCAATAGATCTTGTAAAACAGGTTCTCTTATCGTCGTAGACGAAGCGTATACGCTCCGTTCAAATTTACGCATCCATAAGAGACTAGGTGAGGATTTTAGACGCTTTGATTGACGGTTTCCAATGCTTTCAATGTCGTTTAACAGTAGATTATTGACGGCATCGCTGTTTGACATGTACAACATGCTATCCGTTTCCTGTTTCGTAAATCAATAGAGAATATGAGATTTAGGGCATTTTAGTCATTTGTAGGAAGTACAGTTTACATTCATATTTTACTGATGTGATTGACATGGTTTGTTGTCACATTAGAAAGTTAGGAATACGTGCATAATTAGTTTGGCAAAGAGATTCGCCAAATTGCGCACTTCGGGTCGACATACTATATGTAGACTTGAGTGTGTAGTGTATGTGTTTGTATAAATGCTTGTATTAGTATGTATTGAATTAAATGATCTTATGAAATAGTTTGAGATTGATTTCTCAATTAATATGCTGACCTAAATGATTTCCTACATGTTGACTGTATGCATGATTTCATTACATGCATGAAATATATGTGCTAGAAGATTTACTTAAGTTGTATGTTATAACATGTGTTAACATGCTCACATGATTGTATTTCAATTCCAATACTCCTACATAAATTGCTGATGTAATTCCATAATTGTTTGGGACTAGACTTAGTCCAGGCAGTCGGTAACCGAGCGAATTCGTGGTTGGCTGGTCTTGACCACGAACGACGCGTCGATGAACGCGAGTCGTGTTTGGAGTTGGCGGCAGTGGTTAGGCCACGCGAAGTGTTTTACACACTTCATGTCATTCGACTTGAGATGCGATCGCACTAGTCGAGCCCATCAAGTAACCCGACTGGCCGATGTATGTTCACCCTATATGAGTCATAATTGCTTGAACCTATGGTACTGAACTTACCATTGTAAACCCTGTTAACCATGGTACCTTGATCCACGAAGACTCATGAGCCGGGCATGGTGGTATGGGACACCGTGGTCGAGCTGTCGGCCTACGCTGGGGCCACAAACCTCCCCGTAGTGACCAGTGAGCACATAGTCTCGTGAGCAGATTATGGTGGTATGGGACACTATATTCTAGCTGTCAGCCTACACTGATCAGGCGACGAGTCCTTTGTAGTGACCGCGAGCATATTCTGAGTCTACGGGAGGCGATGACCCTTCAGTAGCAATAGAGTACAGTAGGCCTATATTGATAAGGTGATGGGGGAGCGGTGCAATGAGTGCGAGCAACAGCCCTGGCAGCCCTTGCAGTGACCTACAAAATATACATCGTATGAGATTACTAGGAGTGACGACCCTAGACAGGATCTGTGTTGGGATTGATATAAGGGAAGTACCTTAGTTTCCCAATCCTGCTGTTTGAATGGACTCATAACAACTCGGAAATCATATCACCATAACATTGCATGTGCCTGGAAGATGTGGAGCACTTGAGGGTCGATTGCATGCCGCGGTCGTAAGATGGTGTCGTATGAGGGAGATCGTCGGTGAGGGCATACATCACGTCATGTCATCTTGCATTAACAACAGTATTAGGATTGTCTGATTTACTGCTTTACTATTATCGCATGATTGATTTGTGAACATGCTAATCTTTCCTCTATGATTCCACTGAGTTGATCACTCACTCCCACGTTACGGGATGGTGTTTGCAACACCTACCAGACCCTGTTGTAGATGCAGGTGATGCTGAGATCCAGGAGTCAGAGCCAGACTTCGACGAGGACCAGGACGAGTTCTCGTACATGCAATATTATGATGGCTTTGCTTAGGCGACCTGGGTTGACGGGACTTCAGTGGGACTATTTTGAACATTTGATTTTGTTCATGTATACGTATATGAGACTCAGAGATGTATTCATACTTTAGAGATAGATGAGATCTACTTTGTTTTTTCTTACAGTGATATATATATTGTTTAGGGTGTTACAAGTTGGTATCATAGCGTGAATAAAAGTATACTGGGCCTGGGTTATGGTCACGCGACGTACGCTGTCACTTCCTTTGACTTAGGTGGGTGCGAGAAGGGTCTAGAAACACTCATAGGATCGCAGATTCGCCAATAGGTGAAGTCTATTCGAATCGATCGCGTGATCGAGTTCGTAACGCATCTAGGGTCGCGCGAAGCAACCCGAATAGCTCCTAGGTTGTAGGTGAGTGGTTTGAGACATTCTTTGAATGATTCTAAACCCGTAAATGTGAATCCTTGGGCCGTAGGACAACCACGACCCCTGTATTCAATCGTCAGGGCTTAAAAATCCCGTTTCACTTAAAATCTTCGAAATTCTTCCTCTCACCACTCCAATCTTCAATTCTTTCTTATCCTTTTCATGTTAGGCATCAGTCCTAATGTGAAAATAACATAAAACTATACTTTCACAAAATTTTATAGTGAATAGTAAAATTTCATGAAAAATGGCCATAAGGCCATTCTAACTTCGTTTTCTTTAAAAACTAATGGGCTATATGGATGTAATAGCTCCTTCTACCCTAAAATAATATGCTACAAGATAGGGTTTTATATTCGGGATTACAGATTGGCCCCGGAAAGCTCCGAACTCATGTTTGGGCTTATATAGGTCAAAATACAATGAACCAAGGTGGGGCCCATAGTTATTTGGGGTCCCTGGACCATGGGGGACCAAATCCATGTGGTCCCATCGCCCGACCAGGAAAATGGTCGGCGATGCCATCGCCGGATCGGCGATGCATCGCCGGCCACTGTGGTCCGTTTGATGTGTGGTCTGAGATCTGGGGGTATTTTGGGTAATACACCCCCCAGGTGTGGTTCGTGTGTAGAAAACCCCAAAATGAGGCATTTCCCTCACAAACAGCCCTTCTCATAGCTCCATTCTCATTTTCCAGCTGCTATCTCCAAAATCTATGATTTCAAACCACCCTTAAATCCATCTTTGGCCAAAAACGACCACACTCCATCGTTCCTTTGAAGTTGGCAGCCCTCCCTCTTGAAGATTTCATCTTTTGGAGCTCTAAAAACTCCCAAATCGAGCTGAAATCGTGACGTGCTCCATTTCCCTTTTTCATTTTCATTTCTCCTTAAAAATATATCCTAGGGAAGCTTGAAGCATCCCTCTACAACGCCTAGATCTCCTGTTTCTAGTTTGGACAGCCACTTCTTCGCATTTTCTCCATTTTTCATGGCTTTCGTGAAAGCCATTTTAGGCCTTTTGTCACTCTCCACCATCCTATCTTTGATGGGTAAAAGAAAAACCACAGCGGATGAGGCTGGGCCAAGTTACCCTACTCAATCAAGAAGACCACGGGGTGGTACCGCAAGTTCAAGCACCGTCGCAAGTCCAACCAAAGCCCGAGAGTTCCATACAAAGCGGGATGTGGATCCTCATACTCAACTTGGGCAAGTAATTCTAGCAGAGATGCCTCATGGCCAATACACTGATCGCAAAGTGTTGTTTGAGGTGGATGTGGAAGGATGATTATTTGGTAAATTTCTGTTGTTCGATCGCATTGAAGCTGTGCATTGGGGTCTGATCTTTGAAGCTCGCACTCATGCTAATGTGAGCACCGTTCGTGCCTTCTACGCTCGTATTCAGAATCCTACCTTAGAGCCATTGCAGTTCAAAATTCCCTTTGGTAGAGATCGGATGGCTACAATCGATGTGCAGTTGATTGCGCAACTTCTGAACGTGCCTCTTGGTGATGTTCATCCTAGTGAAAAGAATCTGAGGAGTAGGCGTGAGCAAGATCGTCGTACCAGATTTTTGTGTGGTAAATTGGTTCCATGGCAGCCTAATAATAGCCTCTAGGCGACTTATATGTCTGATGATTTGCGCCTGCTGCACCATATCTGCACGTTCAATGTGTATCCCAAGTCGATGAATCGCATTGATTGTACGCGCCTTATGGTTGATTTCTTGTATCTGGTGGCCTAAGGAGAGAATGTGTGTATGGCCACTTTCATCTAATGATAGATAATCCTCATAGAGAAGTCAAGAAGAACGTCCGAATCGCTTCCTTTTGGCCGACTGATATGCAAGATCGCGCTTGAGTTTGCTTACAGACTTGGGCCAGAATTGCCAGTTTCGATTCATAGCATTAATGAGTCGACTATGGTCAAGATGAAGATTGGGTCTCAGTACCGTGAGAATCAGCTTGAGAAGGATAGCAAGGATGACTTTGATGATGAGGAGGATCCAAGTGAGGGAGAACCTGGAGCAGAGGTTCAGGAAGAAGTCCAGGAAGAGGCAGAAGAGGAGGCTCAGGATACAGATGAGAGCCCTCCTCCTTCTGCTCAGGCCACTGGTGATGATCGTATTGCCCGGATTGAGGAGAGCCAGATCGCCTTGCGAAGGGAAGTTAAGAAACTTCACGCTGAAGTCGAGGATGCCAAGGCCGTTACGAAGAGAAAATTCGGCAAGGTGACTCGTACCTTGAAGGCGATCCTGTGCTGCTTGCAGGATAAGGGTGCTCCTCCTCCGTCACCTGACTCAGACTAGCGATGAGATCATTGATGTTGTTGATAGTAGTTAATTGTTTCCTGCTTTATGTTGTGTAAGCCTGTTAAGGCTAATAGTTTACTTATGTTGTTGTTGTATCTTTAACTACCTTAGTTCCCATGTATTTCCTATCATGATGCTTGTAAGGACATATCCCTTGTATTGTGACAATTTTGATCAAATGAAATGCATGGAATGCCTTTGACTTCTTATGTGAATGATTGCGGTGTATTTGTGCTATTGAGACTGACAAGGTTGTGCCCTATTTTGAATATAGGGAATACCGCCTAAGGCTACGCGGAGCACGGCTCGGCTTGCATTGAGTGAGCCTATGGATCAGGCTCCTTCGCAGCCTGACACCCATGCGGACCTTACTGTGGACCCGATTCCTGAGACAGTGCGTGCATCTCAGCCTACTGCTGGTCCTACAGTTGGACCACCGTCGTTCACACTGCCAGTCAGAGAGCCTTATCGTATGTCTACTTCGACGCAGCACACGCCACAGCCTGCTCCACCTCCTGACAGATTTGACCAGATGATGGCTATGATACAGCAGCAGCAGCAGCTCCTGACTACCATTGTGGGGACACTAGCCCAGGGTAGGGGTGTGACTCCACCTGCACCACCTGCGCATCCAGCTGAAGATGCTGATACTTATGCCCAGGATGAGGGCATGGCTCATCCTGTACCACCTACTTATCCTGCGGGGAATGCCGCAGATACATGGGGCTTGTTAGAGCGATTCCAGCGCTTACGGCCTCGCACTTTTATGGGTTCTCATAGACCCGAGGAGGCCGAGTATTGGCTCGACCGTGTGTCGAAGATACTGCGGATGTTACAATGTACAGAGGCTGAGCAGGTAGAGTTGGCTACGTTCCTATTTGAGAGAGAGGCTAGCTTGTGGTGGGACAGCGTATTGCGGACCGTTGCCGCCGACTTTATATGAACATGGGCAGCGTTTGAGTTCCGCTTCCACGAGAAGTATTATCCCCAGACGTACAGGCATGACCGGGAGAATGAGTTTCTCCGCCTCAGACAGGGAGCCATGACAGTCACGGAGTATGAGCATCGGTTCACGGAGTTGGGCAGATACGTCCCGACTATTTTGGCTGATGAGCAGATGCGCATACGGCGCTTTTTGGAGGGTTTGCGACTGGATATTCAGTCGAAGATGTGCTTCATGAGCATTCCCTCCTATGCGGAGTTGATTCACATGTCTATGCGGGCAGAGCAGGATGTGGATCGACTTGCGCGATCTCATGGCCCTGTTGCTTCTAGGCCACGACCAGAGATGCAGGACAGGCCCTTTGCGGGCAAGAGGCCTCGCGTCGACCCTCCTACTCAGGCTATAGAGCCAGCACCATCGTTTCGGTGCCCCGAGTTATCATGTACGTATTGTGGGAGGATGAGCCACCTGGCGCAGAGTTGTTTTGCCCGGATACGGGATAGTGGGTTCTCGCCGCTGCAGAAGATCGACCGTGCACGTCCACAAGCGATATCAGCACCGCCTATACGGTTGGCTCCTGCGCGCCCTTCTTTTAGACCTCCGGTATCGCAGATCAGACAGCCTCCACGGCCCATGACACAGCCGCCGAACCGGCCACGGCAGGCACGGGTTCATGCATTGACAGCTGAGGTAGCTGCGACACCGACTTCTCAGCATTCGGCCTTCGAGGTCACTGCCCACATTGGAGGTATTCCTATACTCGTGATGGTGGACATTAGTTCCACGATTTCTTTGATATCACGTGCCATAGTCAGACACATTGGGTTACAGACTATTACTATGGATAGGGTGCGAGTCCTTGCAGCTCATGGGGATTATTCAGATGTCACCCAGATGTGTGAGGGTTGTTTGGTGGATCTGGGAGGCAAGACGATGGCTATTGATCTTGACGTCGACCCCTCTCTTGTTTATCTCGACGTCATTCTTGGCATGAATTGGTTGACTGCAGCGAGGGCCGAGATTGACTGCGAGACTCGTATAGTGACTGTGTACGAGACAGAGGGTGTATCCTTGACATTTCTAGTGCGGGTAAATCTCCCCTTCCGCATACTTAGTTACATTACTTTGCTGCGAGACGCTGGTGCCCAGATACTTGAGCATACGCCAGTCGTTTGCGAGTTTGGGGATCTGTTCTGGAAGATCCCTGGTTTGCCGCCCCGATGAGAGATCGATTTCACTATCGATCTGGTTCCTGGTTCCTCGCCCGTCTCACTACCGACGTATCGCATGGCACTGTGTGAGATGGAGGAGTTGAGGACGCAGATTGATGGTTTGCTAGAGTTTGGCCTTATACGGCCTAGTGTGTCTCCTTGGGGAGCACCGGTCCTGTTCGTGAGGAAGAAAGATGGTTCGATGCGATTGCGTATTGATTATCGCAGGCTAAACCAGATCACGGTGAAAAACAAGTACCCTTTACCCAGGATCGATGACTTGTTTGATCAGTTGAGAGGAGCGCAGTACTTCTCGAAGATTGATCTTCAGTCAGGATATCATCAGTTGCGCGTCAGGGATAAGGACGTGCAGAAGACAGCATTCAGGACCAGTTTTGGCCACTACGAGTTCCTCATGATGTCGTTCGGTCTCACGAACGCACCAGCCGTGTTCATGGATCTGATGAACCGGGTATTTCGGCCTTTCCTCTATCGATTCGTCATTGTATTCATTAACGACATTTTGGTGTACTCCAGGAGTCGAGAGGAGCATGAGGAGCACTTGCGTTTGGTACTGGATACGCTCAGACAGCATCAGTTGTTCGCACAATACAAGAAGTACGACTTCTGGAAGCAGGAAGTGAAGTTCCCGGGATACGTGGTGTCCAAGGATGGCATGGCAGTTGACCTGTCTAACGTAGCTGCGGTGCAGGAATGGGAGCAGCCTGGTTCTGTCACTGAGGTGAGGAGTTTCTTGGGTCTCGCTGGCTACTATCGGCGCTTCATTTAGGATTTCTCGAAGATCGCGAGACCTCTATCTCAGTTGACACTGAAGGACGTAAAGTTCACCTGGAATGACGAGGCGGAGTCAGCTTTTCGGGAGCTGAAGGGCAGACTTACGTCCGCCCCTGTGCTAGTATTGCCAGAGCAAGGGGTTAGATACACTATATATACTGACGCGTCTAGCGTTGGTCTGGGTTGTGTCCTTACGCAGAGGGACAAGGTAATTTCGTATGCCTCGAGACAATTAAGGAAGCACGAGGAGAATTACCCTACACACGACCTGGAGCTGGCAGCCGTCATATTCGCACTGAGACTCTGGAGACATTACCTCTACAGAGAGGAGTTCGAGCTCTTTTGCGACCACAAGAGCCTCAAGTACATATTCACGCAGCGAGACTTGAATATGAGGCAGCGGCGATGGATGGAGACATTGAAGGACTTCAAGTTTGAAGTCTCTTACCATCCTGGGAAGGCAAACCTTGTAGCTGACGCGTTGAGCCGCAAGGAGGTGATAGATTTTACGGCTCCGCTGATGGTTGCTGAGTGGGATAGGTTGAGTTTTTGCGAGACTTTGAGCAGAAACTCACCGTAGAGGAGCCGTACGAGTTCATCGCACATGTACAGGTGCGATCTCAGATCGATGACCGGGTCATCGAGGCACAGAGGGACGACGCGATCTGACTGAGCTTCGAGAGCAGGCCAGTGATGATGCTGACGCCGAGTGGCGAGTTGGTATAGATGGGAGCTTACGATATCGTGGCCGCCTATGCGTCCCAGATGTCCCTGACTTAAGACGAGAGATTCTCGAGGCTGCGCATTGTACTAGACTCGCGATGCATCCAGGCAGTACGAAGATGTATCGTGACGTGAAGAGGACTTATTGGTGGGAAGGTATGAAGACCCATATAGCTGAGTTCGTGTCCCGTTGTCTCACTTGTCAGCAGGTGAAGGCAGAGCATCGCCGACCACCTGGACTTTTACAGCCTGTACCGATTGCAGAGTGGAAGTGGGATTTCATTTCCATGGATTTCATTTCAAGGCTGCCGAAGACGAGGAAGGGACATGATTCCATTTGGGTGATCTTCGACCGTCTGACGAAGTCGGGGCACTTCCTACCGATCAGAGTTACGAACTCTGCAGACGAGCTGGCTAACTGTACATCAGAGAGATTGTGCGTCTACATGGAGTTCCGTTGGAGATCGTGTCGGACAGAGACGCGGTTCACTTCTTTTTTTTGGACTCGCATTCAGGAGGCTATGGGTGTGAAGTTGAAGTTCAGTACTGCTTTTCACCCACAGACGGACGGACAGACAGAGCAGGTGAACCAGATCTTAGAAGACATGTTGTGAGCTTGCGCATTGGACTTCAAGGACAGTTGGGATGATTGTCTTGCATATGCAGAGTTTGCGTACAACAACAGCTTTCAGGCGAGTATCGGTATGGCACCTTATGAGGCGCTGTATGGGCGACCTTGTCGCGCACCACATTGCTGGGCAGAGGTCGGTGAGCGTAGCTTGATTGGCCCAGAGTTGGTGCAGGCGACGTCAGAGAAGATTGATATTATTAGACGTCGGCTTCTTACAGTGCAGAGCAGACAGAAGAGTTATGCCGATACAAGGCGGAGGCCACTAGAGTTCACAGTTGGGGATCATGTATTCTTGCGAGTTTTTCCTATGAAGGGAGTCCTTCGGTTCGAGAAGAAGGGGAAGCTGGCACTGTGATTCATCGGTCCATTCCAGATCCTCGACCGTGTGGGAGCAGTGGCTTACCGATTGGCTTTACCCACGCCTCTCGCGAGCGTTCACAACGTATTTCATGTTTCTATGCTGAAGAAGTACGTTGCTGATCCTTCCCATATCATCAGATGAGAGCAGGTGCAGTTAGGAGAGGATGTTACATATATCCTGCGATCGACACGTATCCTAGACAGGAAGGAGCAGGTACTGTGTAGTAAGGTGATTCCCCTTGTGAAGGTATTGTGGACGCATCACTCTGAGGAAGAGGCTACCTAGGAGACAGAAGCCGAGATCAGAAAGAACTACCCACAGCTTCTCGAAGAGTACAAAAAGGTACAAATTTCGAGGACGAAATTATTTGTTAAGGGGGGTAGATTGTAACGCCCGTGAAAAATCCATACTTGGACTCGAGTACCAACTCGACCCGAAATTGCGTAGAATTAATTCCTTTAGAAAATAAGTCTAAGTTAGCTAGCACAACGCTAGAGTAGCTGGGAAATAGTCCCTGATCACTTTAAATACGTTCTACAAGACCCAAATCGAGTAGAACCAATGACTCTATAATACTCTATAACCTTGGATCAAACTCTAAGTAGGTTTGTTCTCTGGACTACTTTGAAATTTTGTATTGGATCTAGACCGCGCGTCGAAAGTCCGATAGCTCCTATCTTAGACCGTTAGAACCGCCTTGCTGGACTTGACAATCATTTCGAAAATCAAATCCAACCGATAATCACAGGCTATTTCATTGAGCCCAGACTGAAGAGAGTGCGAATAGGGACAAAATTGGAATTTCAAATTCAAATCTGGCACACGACTTGATGCGTCAGTATTGAGCGTTCTGACCGTCAGAATTCAGCCAGATTACACCCTCGGATCAGGAAAAATTTTTATTTCATATCATGAGACTTTCAGCCCTGATCTACATGCGGTGATCGCTGAACTGAAACTGGTCCGCCACGTGCGATCTGCGAACCCTGCCGGCCTGAAAACTTGATGCGTGCTAGATCCTGTATGCATGAGCTTAAGTCCGATCGCATTCGGCCAAGGGACCACCAGAAATCATCTTTTGGACCGAAACAGCCCCGAATTGGATATGCCCTAAGTAAACTTTGTACCTGAGCCTATTTTGGGCATTTTTAAGCTTATAAAAGGGGTTGAAACCCTTACTCCTCTCTCCCATACGAATTTGAGAGAAACCCTAGATTGGGAGAGAGAAAAGGTGAGAGTTTGTGAGAGAGATTGGAGGAGAATTTTCCCGCCTTTGCACCACCTGTTGCAAGTGCCTAAGCAACACACTTTCACCACTCAGCCGGTGATTCCTCCGCATTTTCAGGTAAGAAATAACCCTAGAAGTTGCTGATTTGAGGTTTAGTAGGATTCATAGCATGTTAGCTGACGTAACTCGTAAATTAGGTTCTCTTATCGCCGTAGACGAAGCGTATACGCTCCATTCGAATTTGCACATCCATAAGAGACAAGGTGAGGATTTTAGACGCTTTGATTGACAGTTTCCAACGCTTTCAATGTCGTTTAATAGTAGATTATTGACGGCATCGCCGTTTGACATGTACAACATGCTATCCGTTTCCTGTTTCGTAAATCAACGAAGAATATGAGATTTAGGGCATTTTAGTCATTTGTAGGAAGTACTGATTTCATTCACATTTTTCTGATGTGATTGACATGGTTTGTTGTCGTATTATAATGTTAGGAATACGTGCATAATTAGTTTGGCGAAGAGATTCGCATAATTGTGCACTTCGGGTCGACATACTATATGTAGACTTAAGTGTGTAGTGTATGTGTTTGTATAAATGCTTGTATTAGTATGTATTGAATTAAATGATATTATGAATTAGTTTGAGATTGATTTCTCAATTAATATGCTGACATAAATGATTTCCTACATGTTGACTATATTCATGATTTCATTATATGCATGAAATGTATGTGCTTGAAGATTTACTTAAGTTGTATGTTATAACATGTGTTAACATGCTCACATGGTTGTATTTCAATTCCAATACTCTCATATGATTTGCTGATGTGATTCTATAATTGTTTGGGACTATACTTAGTCCAGACAGTCGGTAACCGAGCGAATTCGTGGTCGGCTTATCTTGGCCACGAACGACGCGTCGATGAACGCCAGCCGTACTTTGGAGTTGGCGACAGTGGTTAGGCCACGCGAAGTGTTTTACGCACTTCATGTCATTCGACTTGAGATGCGATCGCGCTAGTCGAGCTCATCAAGTAACCCGACTGGCCGTTGTATGTTCACCCTGCATGAGTTATAACTGCTTGAACCTAGGGTACTGAACTTACCATTGTAAACCCTGTTAACCATGGTACCTTGATCCATGAAGACTCATGAGCCGGGCATGGTGGTATGGGACACCGTGGTCGAGCTGTCGGCCTACGCTGGGGCTACAAACCTCCCCGTAGTGACCAGTGAGCACCTAGTCTCGTGAGCAGCTTATGGTGGTATGGGACACTATATTCTAGCTGTCGGCCTACACTGATCAGGCGACGAGTCCTTTGTAGTGACCGCGAGCGTATTCTTAGTCTACGGGAGGCGACGACCCTTCAGTAGCAGTAGAGTATAGTAGGCCTGTATTGATAAGGTAATGGGGGAACGGTGCAACGAGTGCGTGCAACAGCCCTGGCAGCCCTTGCAGCGACCTACAAAATATACATCGTATAAGATTACTAGGAGTGACGACCCTAGACAGGATCTGTGTTGGGATTGATATAAGGAAAGTACCTTATTTTCCAATCCTGCTGTTTGAATGGACTAATAACAACTTGAAAATCATATCACCATACCATTGCATGTGCCTGGAAGATGTGGAGCACTTGAGGGTCGATTGCATGCCGCGGTCGTAAGATGGTGCCGTATGAGGGAGATCGTCGGTGAGGGCATACATCACGTCATGTCATATTGCATTAACAACAGTATTAAGATTGTCTGATTTACTGCTTTACTATTATCGCATTTCTCTCTCCCTTAGAATTTTTAGAAAATTCGTATGGAATGGGAATGAGGTGGTTTAAGGGCTTTATATAGGCCTAAAATTGACGCATATGGCCCTAGGGCCATGGTATACTTAATTTATAACCAAAGGGTGCCTGTTTTGGGCAAATGGGGCTCATCTGGAGGTCCACTACTTACATCGTGGGGTGAGTTTTCTGATAATGGATCTATGTTAGGATGTGATTTCGGTGCGATTGGATAGACTAATCAGCCGTGAAAGACCCGCATCAGATCAACGGTCGTACTTATTCGATCGAGGCCACAAGTATACTGATAAGAGCAGGAAATTTTCCTCTTTGCCTTGGTGAAGTTTGGTTAGAAACTGACGGTCCAAAATCTTCAATTTCACATGTAAGTGAATAGCCCAATTTACTTAAGTTTCATTTTATTTTCTAAAGATATTTACGTTTCTCACACACTTCGCTCAGGGTTCAAGTTATGCATTTCTAAATATACTGTGGGCTTGATTCCCATGATGGTTGTCAAGCCCAGCAAGACGGTCATAACCCTATATTTTTGCAGACATTAGACTTTCAATATGTGGTCTAGGTTCGATACGGAGTTTCAATGTGCTCCCGAGAGCAACAAGCTTTTGGAGATTTTCTTAAGTTTCAAAGTAGTGCTAAGTTAGCGATTTTGATGGTTTTGGGTCTTGCCATTTGTATAAATAGTGGCAAATGCAAAAGCCTTAAATGCAATAACTTACTCTTATCGCCAGATGACTTCACTACGCTATAATCGTAAATTTGTAATGGATTTAGTGAGGGATTTCGTCCGTCGCAAAAATAACTTGGTTTAACGACGGATTTAATCCGTTGCTAAGGAAAAAAGTTCGGTGCCAATCCGCCTTTCTTGAAAATCCGTTATTCAAAAGTCACGGAATCTCACAATGGACGAAAATCCGTCCCTAAAATCTGATTTACGACGAATTGTGGTTCGTCGTAAATTTGCGACGGACTAAATCCGTCACAAATTTTGATTTTGCGACAGTATTAGTTGCGAATTCCCGCCCAAAATAGCGATTCATGATGGTTTTTAGTTGCTTTTGCAATGGATCATGGTCTGTTGTAAAAGGAATTTTACCTTGAACATTTTTTTTTTCATTTTTTTTAAGAATATGGTGGAAAATTATGCTTTTTTGTAGTCTAAGAATTGTTTTTTTTTTATTATTATAGAATTTCAATGGTTTAATTGTACATATTTGTATCTAAGATTATTTTTTAACAATTGATTGAATAAAAAAAAAATATTTTTTTTTGTATCAAATGAGTGAAATTATTATTATTTTTAAATTTAAAACTAATATTTAAATGATTTGTAATATCACATGAAAAAGAATATCGAGAAGTTTAAAAAATTTAACAATGTTTGAAAAAATTGATTTTGAAAAAATAAAATAAAATCATGATTTCATAAAAATCTATTTTGTGGGAAAATAATAATATTGAATAAAGTTGATAAGTTTGAATAAAAGAATTTGATTTCAAGCAAAAAAATAATATCTTGAAAAAGAAAATTAAAAAGATTTTTAAAAAAATGTGAAAATTTTGACGACGTTGAAAAATGAAAATATTTTGAAAAGGAAAATGAGAGTTAGTATTTTGAAAAATAAAATAAAATCGAGAAGTTCAGTAAAAATTGACAAGTTGGAAAAAAATGCTTTTTTAAAAAAAATGGAGAAGTTCGAAAGAATTAAAAATTTTAAAATAAAAAATATTAAAAAAATTGATACTTTAACCTAAAAAACATTTTGAAATGAAAAATAAAGAAGTTGAAAAAATTTGTGATATCGAAAAATAATTGAAAATGTACAAAATTTGAAATTAAAAGCAAAAGTTCTTTTTAAAAACACTAAGATTATATATATATACATATATATATATATATATATATATATATATATATATATATATATATATATATATATATATATATCATTTTAATAAAGAAAATTGAAAAGTTGAAAATAAAATGATGCTTTTGAAGAAAACAATCGGCATTTTGAAATTTTTGAGAAAAAAAAAATTAAAATTTGAGAATTTTTTTTTGAGATTTTGAAAATAAAAATTCAGAATTTGTATTTTAATTTTTTTTGAAATATTTTATAATAAAAATGATATTTTGTTAAAAGTTTTCAAAGAAAAATTAATAGTAAAAAAATATACATTTTGAAAAAAAAAATGTGATTTTTAAATGGAAATTGAAATTTATCTGTGAAAAAAATATATTTTTTTACTAAATTATTAGGCACATCCATTAATTGAACCTTTAACCTTTTTTGTACAATCTAATCAGTCCAAATTGAAGAGTAAATAACTTTAGATGTTTACATCAAATTTCACTCAAATTGTTGATTAATCTTGTATCCCTAATATCTTTCTCATATGTAGCCTGATCGGGGCGAGTAACTAGTCAAATTGATGGTATTGATCAGTAAAATAGAGTGAATGGACTAGACATGTAAAATGGGCTAAATATTCTGGTCAAAATTGTGACGAAACTTATTGACCTCGTGAGAACCTAAGAATTGATGTAAGTTTTGTGGGGCCCATCATGATGTATGTCGAACATCAACACCGTGCATTTGATGTGTCCCCTTTAGGTTATGAGATATCACAAAAATCATCCATATATGAAACTCAGGTGGGCCATATCATCCAAAACTATGTGAAGACATCCTAAAAAATAAAAAAGCACTTGGTGGGGTCCACATGAGTTTTGGATGTGGCTGAAACTTGGTCTGGACCCCAATCCAAGTGGGACACACATAATGAGTGGGTTGGATATGTAAATCACATTTAAGCAGACTCAATATATGATTATGAATGTTTTAAGGAAACCCCTCTCCACTCCATTTAGGTGAGTTACTCATTACCTTTGGCATACTGAGTAAACTCTGTGGGGTCCACCGTTATTTATTTATTTTATCCACTCCGTTCATCCATGTTAACAAATAATTTGAGGTCTAAAGAACAAAAAGGAAGCATATCTAAAGCTCAAGTGGATCACACCACAGGAAATAGTGCAATTGAACCTCTACCATTGAAAAATTCTTAGAGGCCATAGAAGTTTTGGGTCAAGCAGATGTTTGTGTTTTCTCTTCATTCACTTCTTTTTGATATTATGAATAGGTTGGATAGCAAATAAACATTACTGTGGGCCCCAGGAAGGTATCAACTGTAGAAATCATTATTCCCCACTGTTTCGTGTGGCATGGCCCACTTGAGCTTTGGATTTACCGAAAATTTGGGATCAACCCACACCATTCATCCATTTTTTGAGATCATTTTAGAGGATTATCCAAAAAATGAATCATATTCAAAGATTAAATGGACCACACCACAAATACCAGCAGGGGTGATGATTTTCACCATTAAAAAATTTGTAGGGCCCACAATAATGTTTATTTTCCATCCAATCTTTTCATAAGGTCACAAAGACCTGGATGAAGAGGAAAAAAAAATTTCATATTGATCTAAAACTTCTGTGACCCCCAAAAGGGTTTCAATGGTAGACGTTCAATCCCCTACATGCTTTCGATTGTGTGGTCCATTTGATAGTTAGATGTATCTTATTTTTTGTCTCAAGCCTTAGGACGAGCTCGACCGGTCGTGTGAACAGTGCATGATTTGTTCATGACCAGTCCTGGAACTACGACTCAAACTCCAGCAACGAATTCTGGTGCCTCACGACCAGTCATGGGTTGGTCACGACCAGTCGTGAAGGGCTCAAGACTAGTCATGGAATGGTTTTATCCATTCATGCTCAAAATTTTAAAAATTTGTTTCTTTTACGACCAATCGTAGTGTCCACAGGACCAGTTGTAGATGAGTTTTTGCAACTATAAATAGGCGATGAATTTCAGAGTTTGATAACCTATGTTGAGGCATAAAAAATGGTGAAGGAATCAAGGAAAGGTAAAGAGATAAGAAGAACTTTCGGAAAGAAGAAGAAAGAGATAGCTTTCATGAGAGTGCGCAGGTCCGCGCAACCATTATCGGTTGCTCAGTTCCACGCAATCAATCTCAGTTGCGCAGGTCCGCGTAAAGAAAGTATCAGTTGCGCTGGACCTCAGAATGTACTGCACAAAGGGATTTGTTCAGAATGACCTAAAGCAGTGAAAAATAGTCCCACATCGCTAAGATCAGGATTTTCACACGTGCGAGGGTCTGTAAGTACCCCTTCCCCTCCTTCATTACGGATAATTGAATATTTTCAAAAGGAGCGGAGCGGAGCAGAAGATAGAAGGTAGAAGAGAGTCTCCTGACAGTTGTGCAGGACCGCGCAACCAGGCTGCCCTGCAGTCTGTGAAGTCCAAAAGCCGTCATGCTGCTGAAGTTCTTGGGTTAGGCTTCCTTTCTCCGGGTTTTCTCCTCTTCATGGGTTCAAAGGAGAAAGATCAGTCGATCTAATCGACATTCCTCCTAAGTCCCACAAGATGGTTGAAGTAGGCGCTGTTATGCTGCTGAAATCTTTATTTCATTAAAGACCCGTCGATCGGAATGACATTCCTCCTAAGTCTTAGGAGATGATCGAATCAGGCGCCGAAAGGCTGTCGAAATGAACTTTTGATGCTTAAAGCACAAGTCCTTCATTTCTAAATGATTTATCTTAGAATCAAGGGATGTAAAGAGGATGTAAATGAACTCAGTATTAATAAAATGTGATGAATGTTCATAGTACTATTTCTCTGTTATGTTTAAATAAGACAATCTCTCCAAATCAAATGCATTTGTTTCTTTGTCGAAACAACCTAATTAAAGAAAATTAAGGCATCACTCTGAGAGATAAGTTAGTGTTCTTTTTAAGCTACATTGTGCATATTTAATATTCTCCTTTGTTATCTTTATTTATTTGATTTTGTTTCTATATTCCAATCTGAATTGAAAAGAGGAATTGTTGTATTCCTTCTTCTTGGAATTAAAATCAAATATAGCTAGCCCAACTGGTTTAATTTAAAATCTATTAGAACCTACAACTATTTTAAAGTGAGTATTAGATATTGAACTTTTGTATTTGAACTTCTACTCCGATTGGTTCTTCCAAGCTGCTACAAAAGGAGAAATCCAGGTATTTTACATTTGTGTAAATTTCCTTTATTTTGGTTTCTTTTGAGATTAAGCCAGAAAAATCTCAATCTGTTGGTTATATGAGGAGAGCTAGAAAAACTCAGAAGTGGAGTTTTTTTTTTAAATAATTGTATAAGCCCACTGAAAGACACAATTGTGAGGGTTTTAGGTGAACATGAGAAAACTTATTTTCATAATGAATGCTAATATCCACTGTGTGAGGATATTAAAGGGTGGAGTAGCAAGCTGTGTGGCTGTTGTTTAATAGTTGGTGAACACACAGGCAAACCACTATAACTCTTTGCGTTTTGTGGATGTGTGATTTATTTTTTCTATCTTTTATCATTCAGAATTGTGGGATGCATGTGCGGATGTGAATGTTGTAAATTTACATTTCAAGCATTGTGGGGAATGTTGTAATAATTTAGATTTAAATTCTTGCAATTCATCTTTTTTATTTTCCTCTTCAGTTTAAGATTTTGATACTCATTGTTCTAGTAAGGTTGTCCTGCCATAAACCCTTAGTTTTTATGGTGAAAGGTTGTCCTTAGAACTACATTTGTATCAACCTCTTAAGACTTGAATTTTGAGGCTGCTTTTCTTTCCTGCACTGCAAATTGCTTTTCTTTATTTGGCTATCATATTCTTTTATTCCACTGTTAAATTTTTAAATTTGGCATAGTCCTATTCACCCCCCCCTCCCTTTAGGACATATAGCTTGACCCTTTCACTCACCCTCTCCCTCTCCCCCTCTCTCTCTCTTCACCTCTCCTTCTCTCTCTACGCCTCTCCCTCTTCCTCTACAGTCGAGCTATGTCCACTGACTCGAACACATACAGATTATTTTTGTTCTACCTGCCGGATATATGATGTTCTGTAACAAGTGGGTCCCGTCTGCTTCTTCCTACTCCAAGTAGACGTAGGTGTTCTGCCATTTTCGCTTTTCGTTCTCTTCTTTTATCTAATTGATCATTTTCTTGGATTCAAAGTGGAATTCCAGTTCTACTCACGGTCGGATAGCATTTAGTGCAGCCTGATCTCTGTGGATGGAATTCAATGGCATTTTTATAATTTCATCTTCTTCTTTTTTTTGCGTTGACTTTTTAGGAATAAAGTCCTGATATAGGAATGCTGCGGAGTTTTGACTTCTATTATGTCCCTGGTTATTGGAAGGACCACCGGTAATGCGGTTGTTCTTATTCAACTTTGAACGTAAAATCTGATTTTTGGGTTTTTAGTTGTTGGAAATTCTAATGCTATTTCCATAATATGAATGTATTTGGTCTGATTTGTTTGTCATGGAGAATTGCATTTGTTCAAATATCGTGTGTTTTCTTGAATCTTTTCTTCTTCTTTTTTTCCCCGCCCATCTGCAAAGAATTCTCTAAGTGAAAACAAAGAGACAAAGGGCTGATATTTGAAAAGGAAAAAAGATTGGACCTATAGGGTCCCAAATGAATTGGTTTTTTTTTTAAAAAAAAAGCCTTGTTCGATGCATTAACATACAGTTCCTTTGTTGGGATTATGTTGGGAACCATTGGCTTGGGAGTGATATCAGTGATGAGGTTTGAAAATTGTTGCTATGGTGGTCACCACCAAAGCCAAATTCTTTTGTCCGTATCGCCCAGTGTTGGGCTGATATAGCCATATCATTTATGTATGAAACTGGTAATGCATGGAGAATAAAGTACCTTTTTCCTATGATAATGTAACCCTTGGTTGGTGATGCTATAAATTGTAAATTCTATTTTGGGTGTGTTTGGATGCACAATTGATTTAGAATGTGTATGTTCATTTTAATTATAAGAGAAATCATCCTATCTTTTGCTGAAATATTGTCTTTTATCTATTGTAGGCTATATTTAAGCCATCAAAAGCAATGCGAGGAGGAACGCCCATTTGTTTCCCACAGGTTCATGCATGCTCATATCATTTTCCTATGGTATCTAATTCTAAGTTCCCGACTAACATCATGTTTTAATGCTCTCGAAGTTTGGAAACTGTGGATCACGGGAGCAACATGGGCTTGCAAGGAACAAGATTTGGACCATTGATGATGATCCTCCACCTCTTCATCCTACTGAGTACATTGGAAAATCTGTTATAGACTTGCTATTGAAACCATCTGAAGAGGATCTACAGTGCTAGCCCCACTAGTATGAACCCAGTACCTATAGACAGTTGGTGTTATGCCCCAAACCTGAAAATCGAGCTCACAAATTTCTTGATTGCTGAATCTTGTGCTGATAGCCTTCGTAGTACTCTATTCTCGGCTCCTAGTGCCCATACGCCAGATTCTGATCCTGGGATCCTTCCAATGTACATTTGTCTCATAAGGAGCATAATCACAAAGGCAACATCATTATCACATATCCACTAATATAAACATTTGAATACAATGCTGAAAGGGAAATACATATGTCAAATTCAAAGCTCCAGAAGACCGTTGTACGCTCTAAGCTCAATGTTGCGGCAACCTAACGCCACCTGCACGCATCTATCATGCATAAGCTTATAGAAAGCTTAGAGGGTGGTGAAAGTGTGTGCTCAAGGTAAGTGCTAAGTATTCAATACAATGCCATAATCATACAATATCAGAAATACTGACAAGATCATGAATCATACGACATCAGAGTAAGTAGAAATACTGATAAGTCCATGAGTGCCATCAGCCATACCAAGGCTATGCGATGCAAGACATGAATGCTAACGGCCATATCAATGCAGAAACATGGCAACCCAAAAAGCTAAATGTTGTAGATGCAATGCAATTTGCAGTGTGAATGAAATGCCCAAGCTGGAGTGAAGTTGGGATGATAGTACATAGTATCACAGGCTATGGGATACATCATAAGGGACTTCTATCCAAACCAGTCCCATACCTAAAATTGGATAGCCAGACTCAATGCAGTAGACTTTTGATCTCAGGTTAGTCGCACGCTTAACCGAAATCCTGGCCATTATAAGGTACACAACAATTAGTTGTGCACCACCAGCCTGAGTGAATGGTGAATGAATGAATGAATGAGTATGCAACTCTTACTCAATAAGTCCACATATCAGTATGGTTCCTCTCTGAAAAATCACCGTAGTCTAGTACATTTTAAACAAGATTACCACCCTATTGCATGCAATAAGGTGAGTGGAAGAGACCTCACTATCTGCTTACCAATATTGGGCTGGCTTGTTGATAGTGGACCCATTCCATGAGCTGGTCAAACTTAGCCTAGCTTTGTCCCCTCCAACCGACCATGACGTAGTGAGAGACGCGACCTAACGGTATACGACCCTCATGCGCTCATGCATCCACTCGGTTTAGACGTTAGAGCAACCTCTAGAAGCAAGAGGGTTATGGGACTTTCACCTAAGGATATCTATAACACCCCATGTAGAACAGATTTTTGTTGTCCCATCTGGTCTCCACGATATGCCTGTGGAGGCTACGACCCTGATGTCGCTAGAGCGTACGGTGGTCATATCACAAAATGCGAGATACATGAGTCATATCATCCAGTCATGCATTAAACTTGCACATACCGTTGATGTGGACAACTCCTCCTATCATGGAGTCCCATAATAATCTACTAATGGCATGCGCTATGATCAATCACTCATATCAAGTGATCACTCCTCATATCAAGCATACATATGATGCACATGGGCATGGATCGTGAAGCTATACTAAGCATGTTATAAGATGATGGTGTACTCTCCTCATATCAAGGATGGGCCTAGACAGCCTACTCATAATAAGAATGGGCCTCACAATGGGCTCAACGGAAGGTCACAATGTAGACATCTAACCATCATTGCCCATCAATGTGTACATTTAACTAACATCACTCCCAAGTAGTGGCCCACATAGACCCAAACATAAAGTGGGCCCATGGCCTCACATAAAGGCCTTATATATATCACAATGGACCTTATACAAGGGCTACATACACATCACTATGGGCCGCATCACATGATCTTAATACATGTCACAGTAGGCCGCATCACATGGGCCTAATACACATCATGATGGGTCGTAGCACATGGACATCGAATACATCACGATGGGCCTCACTCATGGGCCTCATATACACAACAGGTGGGCCCTGCACATGGGCCTCAGATACTTTCCACGGGCCACAACCATGGGCCTAATGCACATCATAATAGGCCTCATTAAATGGGCTACAAAAATATCACAATGGCCACGCCATATGGGTTGGAAATACATCTCATTGGGCCTTACCAAATGGGACAAAAATACATCATAATGGGCCACGACGTAGGGGCCAAAAATACATCTCAATGGGCCATGACCCATGTTGAGGGTTGAATATTGCATATTAGACCCCAGTTATTACCTACTTTTATGAACATGATACTGTTTAATGCCCTATTTTAATCGTGTTTGTGTTGCAAGGTGAATTCACGAGCATGAACTGAAAAGAATACTAAAAGCATGGAGTTAACGCTCTGATGTCAGTTAAGGTGAGGGACGAACTCCAGGGCATTAAGATCAATGAAATTATACATCAGAGATATAGTGAGCAACGTTAAAGAGGCCTGAAAATTGTCCAGAATGTAAGATCATAGGCTTTCCACCATCCATTCGGCTCGAAACTTTAGGCATGGCCTGAGGACCATAAATTAACTGTACACATCAATTTTCAGCCATTGGATCCCTCTGGAAGGGGCCCAACGGACAGATCAGCCCATAAAACTCTGATTTAGGGCCCATCTGATATCTAGATATGCTTCAATCTTGGGTTCGACTCATTAAATGAACTGAAAAAATGGATGGACAGAGCATATTTCTTGAGTACATCATGATGGACCCCACACATACACTGCGTGTACATAGGGTACCCTTACATTGGACGTGCACTAGTCCAAGATCCGGTCAACCATTGTGCTTACCCGTCCCTTTCTAAAAACCAAAGTTTATTTTTCACCAGAGAAACAGATGTCCGTCTGCTGAACCACGAAGCGAGCCCACATCGTCCATTATATGGACAATCAGGTTCGTCCATTATGTTTGGGAGGAAAAACCGATCGTACACCAGGTGTTTTCTAGGACCCATGCATGTATACACACACGAATGCAATTTCAAACGTATAACAGACGATGACTTTACAGATTTCATGGGCCACGTCAACACAGATCCAAAACCAGACATCTCTGAATGGTTTTTTGTTGTGATTCTAATGGACGGCGTGGATTTCCCATTAAAAATCAATCATGGGTCCACCGACCACCACAACGCGAATGCGCAGGCTCTATTTCGCAAACAGCACCTGCTGATGAATCTTGTGGGCCACCTCCATGCTTCAGCGGTTCGATTTAGACCGTCCATCAGAGTCCTACAGGCCCACTGACCAAGTCCTAGGTGGACTATTTTCAAGAAGCAGCGAGCATCCGGTTTTCAACCGTTCAAATGGAAGATGGACAATATAAGAAAAACTTCGTGGACCACACCGAATCTTAGTTAAACCACACCATCGTCGATTGGTTTTTTTAGACGCATTTAATGGATAGTGTGGATTTCTTGAAAGAAGGATGAAGTGGGCCCCGCCAAGATCAGTGCAACTTTTGTGCTTAAAGTTACGCACGTCCAAGAATTCCAGAAGTTCTGGGAGGTGGTGGCCCACCACTGATGATTAGATCAATGATCTGAACCGTTCAGACGATACACCAAGGTGTATTTACCCCGACCATGAAGCTAGAATGGGTTTCTTGAATGTCCACCGCCCCAAAACTCAGTTCGAACGTAACTGTTTCCCATTTCTTACATTTTCTGATGCGTAACCGACTCCACACCGACTTTTCTTGCCATCGTTCTTGCTGGCTATATAAGGGGAGAGAGAGCAACGTGAGGGGGATTCAAGCAGCCATGGAGGCATCCAGGACGTGTGAAGAGCAGGGGAGAGAGAGAGGACGAGCATGGAGGCATCCATCTTCAAAAGAGTTTTTCTTCCATCCTTTATTTTTTTTCTAAGAGTTGTTAATTTAATCAGATCCATGTTGGGCTAAACCTCTTAGCTAGGGCTAAGAGGTAATTCTTGTAGCATGATTAGGATGGTAGCTTTACTTTGATTCATGGTTATTAAACTCTAATGAATTCTAGCTTGATTATTAAGGAATACTTTTAGTTTTTAATGGTTTATTGTGACTCAAATTACAATAGATCTGCAATAGCTTTTTGAGTATGTTCTTTTCATTGTGAGATTATGAACTTAGGAGGCCCTATTGTCCACCATTGTCTCTTGGTCATGGTTGGGTGATGGAACCCTTCCTAACTTTTACAATTCTCTTATGATTGGCTGTGGGATTGGTAAATCCCTGTTGTTTGCCATCGTCTCCTGGGCATGGTTAGGTGATGGGATCATTTCCAAATCTTCACCCCTCTTATCTATTGATGATTAGATCCATGAGAAGTTAAGAGATCTGGCAAATCTCCTCTTACCAACTGGATAGGATAAGACTCCGATTCCAGTTGTCCCTAAATCAATACAAGGTAGCTTCCTAATTGCTATAAGTGGATCCTTTGCACCCTAGTTACCACCTTTAAATTTATTAGTTTTTTAATATATTTACCGTTATTCCCTTAAAATCCCTCTGATTTAGATTTCGTCCTAGTCTAGTTCTAGTTCTAGTTAGTTTCATATTACGTACAGGTTTCAGTCCCTGTGGATTCGACCTCGGTTTCATCGAGTTTATTATTACATCACAACCCTATACTTGGGGAGTGAACAACCCATGGGCCTCAGTACATCATAATGGACCACAACCCATGGGACTCAAATACAACAAGTGGGCCGCATCAAAGGACCTCACCAATGGGCCTCATATACATTAAGTGGACCGCATCAATGGGCCTCATATACACAACAGGTGGGTCCTACTCATGGGCCTCAAATACATAACATGTGGGCCCTACACATGGGTCTCATATGCATCAAATGGGCCACGTATCTGGGCCTCGAATACATTAAAAAAGCCACGTGTCATGGGCCATGCCCATAGGCCACGAATACATCACAATGGGCCTTGCCCATGTGCCTCGAATACATTATAATGGGCCTTGCCCATGGGCCTCAGATTCAAGCAGGTGGGCCTCAACATATGGGCCTTAAATACAAGGCAGGTGGGCCTTATCACATGGGCCTCAAATATACATCATGATGGGCCTTATGGATGGCCTGCACCAATGGGCCTCAAGTGGGCTTGGATCACACCAAAAATCATTTTAATAGTTATAGGTGTAACATGTACATCATTGTACACTATCATTTCATGGGGCACATGGCCCACTAATGATGATCAGCACTGTCCAAACATTGACTAGGTAAATCAGCACCATCCAAACGTTTCCCATGTAAATCAACACCATCCAAACATTGTCTATGTAAATCAGCACCGTCCAAACATTAGACAGCACCTTCCAAACACTGTCCAGTACCGTCCAACACCATCTGGACGGTATGGATGGAATAAACACATCATGGTGGGACCCACAGAACTTGCTAATGTCCCACCGTTCAGTAAAAATGGACGGACAGCTGGGATGTAAAATACACACCTCAAGGTGGGTCCCATCCCACACGTGCAGCATGTGTGGGGTGGGCCTCACACGTGCCCAATGAAAGGACGGTTTGAATATAACACATACCTCAGGATGGGGCCACCAAACTTACTGCGTCAGCACAGTAGCTAGGTACTGCAGGACGTCTGGGTTGCTGGCCCAGCGTCCAGCAGATGGATGGCGTAGATGCAGAACACTTGCATCAACGTGTGCCACGTCCAAGGATGGATGGCTGAGATGAAAAACATACATCAGGTGGGTCCACTCGGGTGGGACCCACCAGCTAGCATCAAGATGATATATATGGGTTCCCTTCTAATAGGGCCTGCAGAAATCCAGCAACAAGTGGGCCTCATGATTGAATGGTCTGGTTCAGGTGGGCCACACTCAATCATAAAGAGAGAGAGAGAGAGAGAGAGAGAGAGAGAGAAACGGTGGAGATGGGGGGAGACCTCACCACTATGGTTCCCTCTTTGATTCAAGGCATACATTAAGATGGGTCCCACCACAAGTGGGCCTTAAATCATAAAAATAAAATAAAATAAAGTTCACCCACTTTTGATCTCTTCTTCCTTCTTCCGCCAATGCGATCTAGAGTTCCGTTGAAAGTTTCAACGGTGAAGATGAAGCTTGGATGGTGGGATTGGGTGGTATGAAGGTGGGCCACACCAAGCTCTCTCATGGAGGTTGGGATGTGGGTTGCTTGGAGAATGAGGGAGAGAGAGATGAGAGAGAGAGAGAGAGAGAGGTTGAAAGAGAGAGAGAAATGGGTGAGTGATGGGTGTACTTGGTTGTAAGAGAAAGTTGACTTTAAGGATTTCTTGGGGATAGGGCATGTACTTGACATGTGAGGTAATGTGTTCTTGATTGATGAGATGGATTGGATTGATGTGGTGTTCTCTTAGGTTTTGTAAATGAGCGATGTTTTTTTTCGAACTGAATGCAAGCCCACATCTCCTGGCCTAGGTATCGCCTCGGCGCGCGAGACGCGGCATTGGAACAACGATGATGGTGCGGTCGCTAGGGTATAAGTCTTGGGTTGAGCCCACTCTAGAATGTGTGATATGACTCAAGATCTCGTGCAAACGCCGGTAACAGATCACGGGTTGTCAAATTTTGACCGAGAGGACCGTGAGAGTCTATGAAACGGTACGGGCTAGGATACAGGCCTCAAAGTTGGGCTGTTGTTGTTATTATCATTAGAACATTTGGGTAATATTGGACTTGTAATAGTTGAAACTTGATCGGGTCATTAGAATTTGGAACTCTTTTGTAGGGCATGTTTGCATGCGGGTCGCACTAATCAAATCAAATAAGATTAGCTTGATGTATTTTTTTTTCTATGGGGAGACAAAATGAAATGAATTGATATGGTTGACCCTTTTAAGGTGTTTCCCCTTTAATGGGGCTATTTTGCATTATCCTTGTTTGATTAAAATCTTTTTTCTATTAAAAAATGAAAAATCATGGGAATTGTCGCCCCTCCAACTAGCCCTTAAATAGTTCAGATGAAAAATGATGAAACTTTTGTATCTCCTTTTCTATTCGCTTTTTCATGTTAAATTTTCTCTTTTATTTATTTATTTTGTATGCAATGTCTTGCCAATGAAAAAATTTTCCGTGGCATTTCAATTTTGAGTTTCGTCTTAAAGTGGCTCTTGCGTTGAATGGAGATCTCACCATGATATCGCGGATTAGGAACCTCAATAGCAAGCCATTTAGTTTCTCTTTTGCTTTTCACACATATTTCTTTGTTTCTGACATCGTGTGCAGAAAAATCTGTGTTGGATTAGAATCGACATCCTTGTATTGGATAGGACCATAGAACTCATCTTCATTTAATCCACTGATTAAATTATCATTTGATATTTTTTTCTTGTTGTTCAAACTTTAGTGTTCAAATTCAGAATTGAATTTTTTATATGAAGCTTCTTAAGCTCACATGCAGTCCTCCACCCACACCTCTACATGTGACCATACATGCCAACCTTGCAAGCGCATGCAAAAATCACGCAGTGTGTAAAATGTGCCCCACCTTTTAGATGACCTAGCCTAAATCATCATGCCAAATGAATCACCAGGTGGATCACGCTCAAGGAAGCAAGGGACGGTTTAAAAAAGTTGTCATGACTTCATAACAACTTAGACATGTGCCCCAGCTGATAAGGGGACTACCTTTTTTTCAAGCCAGGTCATCTGCATGAAGGTCCCATGTGATTGGCACCCTGGATGTCCCACACACATTCATGATTGGCATGTGGGGCCACATGCAGGGGTATGTATGGGCTCAACAAACCTCTAGGATCATGGGATCAAGCACTGCTTTGATTATGTTCTTATTTACTGATGAGTGGTTCCATTTTAGTTGTATCCATTCAAATTTAGGTGTACTTCTATTTGAGTGCATGAATTCATGCTTTATGTAGTCTTAAATATTAGAATGGGTTGGATATAAACTTGAATTGTGTTCACAGTGAAGTGAGGATAGAAGGGCTGGAGACACTTGATTATCTGGATAACCTTTGCCAACGAGAACGCTTCACTGAATAAGAAGATACCATAACATTTGAGTCTAAGGTAATAGTATTGAGACTGGCGAAACATGTGGGATACTATGTGAATGGAACTATGTTTTGCTGGAAACATTGAAATGGGTCTGAAACCTAACCATCCCTCCTAAAAAAATAAGGAAACAATTGCTAAGTTTTTCTTCTTTTTTACTTTTCAAATGATTCTATACATAAGCTATTTCCCATCTTGTGCTTGACCAGAGTAGATAGCGAGAATCACATAAAGGATCTCTTACAAGATTTCTCTAATGTACGCAGGTGGATCGCGTTTATCTTAGCTCTCCAAATGTAATTGCAATCCTTGACAATGAAAAGAAGCGGACGTTTGTTATAAGAAAAGAGGGGCTTCCCGATGTTGGTAAGATGTCCATTCTCCCCTAAATTTCCATAATTCCACCATTCATCTCACATTAATAATGAATTGCCTTGTACATTTTGTGGGGAAGAATTCTATGCTTTTTCAACCTGAGCATAGGCACAATATACTTGGGCTTTTCAGTTTGTACAATTGAACCATGGCTCAGTGATCTAGACCATTGGTCCATTAGGGCCTCTTCGCCGATGAAACCATGCTCTGAAAAACCACCAGGAGATACTAGCCATCTATCTTGGGGCATTTTTTGAGTTGAATATGGATGTTTTACCATGTTTCTCTTCTAGACCATCTATTTGCAGGCCAGGAATTGAAAGGTTGGGATTCTCCTATTGAGAAGATGGTCCATCTACAGCGGTGCCCAGCATGCCCATGCTCTGGACAACTAAACAGCAAGTCCTATTCTATAAACCAAAAACCTGAGTATACCATGCATATTTCTAGGTGGAAAACAGTGTAATTCCTCTTTTCTCAATATATGCCTACTACAATTCCGTAGCCTGTTTGGTGGAAAGAAGGAATTCCTTGGCATCCTCCCTCGTGGAATGGCAGAACAGAATTCATGTAGCTGACCCCAAAGCCTAAGATTCAGCTCTATTCAGGTAGACCACACAATTGGAAATAGTGTACAGGGCAACCCTCACTCTCCAAACTGTTTCCCTTCGTGTAACCCACCTAAATCATAGATGCATGGGCCCGATTTTTGGACCGATGCATAAATTCTAATGTGGAATCAAATGGTTGGAGTTGATTATCCAAAGCTTTCAAGTGCACGTGGGATGCCCAATCCGAATTGTCCATTCTTTCATACAATTAGGTACAACTATGCCAATAGGATGATCCCAATTGTTCAATCAATCGCAGGGATAATGGGCAGTCAAGATTGAGCAAAGAAGCAAAATAGGTCCATCATCATCTTGTGCTATCTATTTGATAGATCCTGCTTTTATATTGCTTATGATTCCAAAGTAGCGCTTTGGTTTGATGATTCTAACAGTGTGATCTATGGTTTGTAAAAAATAGACAGAACAAATTGGAATCATTCATGGGGTTACAATCATCCAATCAGTGTGATTCTTAGTCATGGCTTGCTCCCTATGTTACTATTGAATGAACGGTCCAGATTGATGATTGGGCACCCCACGTGTCACATTGGGGACAATTAGTAAAATCTACACACAACTAGTTGGCATGTGGGACCCACCATGGTGTTTGTATGGCATTTTTCCCATCCAACTATCAGGTGGGGCACACCATAGAAATGTGTGTGTGTGAACACACACACACACAACCCTTAAGTCCAACCGGTTGAACAACAAGTTATACTCCACCCACTTGATAACTTCTAACCAGCTGACAACAACTATCAGGTGAAGCCCTTTTTTTTTCTATTCCTTAATAGTGGTCTGGAATCCGTGGGGAGAAGAAATCAAGATCCATGATAGATTTTAGCAATGAAGAGTATAAACAGTTGCTTTGTGTTGATGGGGTAGCGATCGAGAAACCAATCACCTTAAAGCCAGTCGAGGAATGGATAGGGCAGTTGGAACTATGTGCGGTTCCATCCTGCTACTGCAATGAGGACTAAATCACATAGATGCTTGTTGGGAGATGAAAAAGAAGGAAAGTAATGTGCCCATCTTTGCTTTTAATGTGCCACTGCAATATTAGCTCTTTAAACCGTATTGTATTCCGTAAAAATGTGATTAGAAAAATGTTAATTTTAGAGTGGTTTCGCCGACAGTGTGCTTGGAAATCCATCTATGGAACTGACCCACTCACTCATTGCCACTTATGATTCGCCCAGTTTCTATTCCCTGTTGATTAGGTTTGTAGGTTTATATTTTCTAATGGGGATGATATTGCACAAGGAGAAAACTCCAAGTAAGTCATCTGTAAGGCCTGTATCCTAGTCTGTACTGTTCTATTGACTCCTGTGATCCTTCTCGATGAATTTTGACAACCCGTGACTTATAATTGATGTTTGCGTGTGACCCTAAGTCGTATCCCGTAAATTTGAGTCGGCTTAATCCGAGACTTGTACCATTGTGACTGCACCGTTGCCGCGGTTCTAACGCCGTATCTTACACACTGATCCGATACCCTAGCAAGGAAATGTGGGTCGACATTTATTTTGAAGAAACGCTGCGCATTTGCGAAGCCAATAGAATCTCTACAACCCATCCCATCAATCAATCAATAAAAGAACACAACTCATGCTTTCTTTCTCCCTAAGTCAAGCAACCTACCAAGTCAACTCTCAAGTCAAGTACACTATCACCTCATATCCATCACCTCTCTCTTACAACCACCGCTTCTCTCTCTTTCTCAACACATTTTCCAAGTAACAAAAAGTGGTGGACTTCCGAGCTCTCCCAAGAGAGAAAAGTGCATGTGTGTGGCCCTTGATGTGTGTCTTATCTACACCATCCAGCCATTTGGTGGCCCACCATGAAAATGTCTTGCATTCAAACCATCCAGTGTCTAGGGATGCTGGATGTGGCCGTGCAGTGAAGTGTGAACTGACGGTGTGTTGTACTGACCACCAGAAAGAAAAATATCAGTTTGATTTAAAGCTTTGGGGTAGGCTTCTCATGCAGGCTCCACCTTTCTTTAGCATAGAAACATAAAATACGTTGTGAACACTCGCGAGAGGCGTGGGAAAAGCCAGACGATAAGCCACTGCTCCCACACGGTCGAGAATCTGAAATGGACCAACGAATCGCGGAGCTAGCTTCCCCTTCTTCCCGAACCGAAGGACTCCCTTCATAGGGAAAATGCCCAAAAATACATTATCCCCAACCGCGAACTCTAGCGGGCGCCGTCTCGTATCGGCATAACTCTTCTGTCTAGTCTGCACTATGAGAAGCCGGCGTCTAATGTAACATCCTGAAAATCGGGGGTCGAGTAAAAACTCCACTCCCGAGTTTCAGAACATCACTTATGCAACATAAATGTGTATGATTGAATGTTGTCTGTGTTAATGTATTAAACATGAGTGAGATTAATCCAAAACATCATATCATACTCTAGAGACCGTTAAATTAGCAAGCGGAAGACTGTGATAGTATGTATAACATATATAAACTGTTGTATGTCTCCAGAGTGTGAACATGTTACCAGGTTATATATATACATGTATACTCCAAAAGTAAACAAAAAGAATATACATGAGTTCTCTAAAAATATAAAATGACAAGTGTCAAGGCATCTAATCAACCTCCCTGTAATCCCGTCAATCAGAACACGCATAAAGGAGAGATCCTCCTCATCATCATTAAGTCCAGCTCCGCTTCTCAAGCAGCGCCATCATCTGCAACCAAAATAGGGACTTGTGGGTGTCTGAAAATACCATCCCGTAACGTGGGAGTGAGTGATCAACTCAGTGGAATAATAGAGCAGAGATTAGCATGTTATCAAATCAATCATGCGATAATAGTAAAGCAATAAATCAAACATTCCTAATACTGTTGTTAATGCAACATGACATGACATGATGGATGCCCTCACCGACGATCTCCCTCATACGGCACCATCTTACGCCCACAGCATGCTTTCTTCCCACAGTTCTGCACATCTTCCAGGCACATGCAATGTGATGGTGATATGATTACCGAGTTATTATTAGTCCTTTTCATACAGCAGGATTGGAAAACTAAGGTACCTTGCTTATATCAATCCCAACACAGATCCTGTCTAGGGTCGTCACTCCTAGTAATCACATACGAGGTTATATTTGTAGGTCGCTACAAGGGCTGTCAGGGCTGTTGCTCGTACTCGTTGCACCACTCCCCCATCACCTTATCAATACAGGCCTACTATACTTTCATTGCTACGGAAGGGTCGTCGCCTCCCGTAGACTCAGAATACGCTCGCGGTCACTATAAAGGGCTCGTCGCCTTATCAGTGTAGGTCGACAGCTAGAATATAGTGTCCTATACCACCATAATTTACTCACGAGTCAATGTACTCACTGGTCACTACGGGAAAGTTTGTGGCCCCAGCGTAGGCCGACAGCTAGACCACGGTGTCCCATACCATCATACCCGGCTCATGAGTCTTTGTGGATCAAGGTACCATGGTTGACAGGGTTTCCAAGGTAAGTTCAGTACCGTAGGTTCAAGCAGTTATGACACATACATGGTGAACATACAATGGCCAGTCAGGTTACTTGACGGGTTCGACTAGTACGAGCGCATCTCAAACTGAACGACATGAAGTGCGTGAAACATTTCGTGTGGCCTAACCACTACCGCCAACCCAAAACACGACTCGCGTTCATCGACGCGTCCTTCGTGGCAAAGATAAGCCAACCACGAATTTACTCGGTTACCGATTGCCTGGACTAGGTATAGTCCCAAGCATTTATGAATCCACTTCTTCAATCATATAAAAGTAATGGAAATGCATTACAACAATGTGAGCATGTTAACACATATTATGACATACAACTTAAGTAAATCATCTAACACATGCATCTCATACATATAATGAAATCATACATATAGCCATTATGAAGGAAATCATTTACATCAGCATATTATTTAAGAATTCAATCTCAAACAAATTTACAACACCATTTACTTCAATACATACTAATACAAACACTTAGTCTACACACTTAAGTCTACATAGTGTATGTCGACTCAAAGTGCGCATTTGGGCGAATCTCTTCGCCAAACTGATTATGCACGCATTCCTAATATCCTAAGGCGACAAAAAGCCATGTCAACCATTTCAGCAAAATATGGATGTATACAGTCTTTCCTAAAAATGACTAAAATGCCCTAAATCTCATATTTTTCGTCTGCTTACGAAACAGGAAACGGACAGCATGTTGTACATGTCAAACGGCGTTGCCGTCGATAATCTACTATTAAACGATATTGAAAGCTTTGAAAACAGTGAATCAAAGCGTCTAAAATCCGCACCTTTCACTTTAGATGTGTATCGTTTCGAACGGAGCGTATACGCTTCGTCAACGGCGTACAGGCGACCTAATGCACACGTACATCAACTACTTTTCTATTTGAATCGAAGAAATTTCCAAATCAGCAAGTGGTTAGGGTTTTCCTTACCTAGAAGTGCGTTGGAATCACCGAAAAAGTGATTGGAGTGCATTGCTTTAGCACGTGTAGCAGCAGCAGCAAATGGCAGGAAGATCTCTCCCACCTTCTCTCACAAACTCTCACTTTCTCTCTCACTCTTGCTAGGATTTTTAGAAAATTTGGATGGGTGAGAGAAGTGAGGGTTTAAAGCCCTTATATAACCTAATTTCTTCCCAAATTAGGCTTGGGAACAATATTTACTTTAGGTCTAACCAATTCGGGGCTGTTCTGGTCCAAAAGAGCATTTCTGGAGGTCCCCTGGCCGAACGCGGTCAGACTTAAGCTCATGCATACTGGATCTAACACACATCAAGTTTTCAAACCGGTAGAGTTCCCAGATCGCACGTGGCGGTCCAGTTTCAGTTCAGCGGTCATCGCACCAAGATCAGGTCTACAAGTCTCATGATATGAAAGAGAAATTTTTCCTGATCTGAGAGTATAATTTGGCTAAATTCTGACGGTCAGAACGCTTAATAATAACGCGCCAAGTCACGTGCCACATTTGGATTTAATTTCTTAAGCATTTGCCCTATTCTCACTCTCTTCAGTCCAGGCTCCATAAAAATAGCCTCTGCACATCGGTTGGACTTGTTTTCAAAATGACTGTCAAGTCCAGCTAAGCGGTCATAACGGTCTAAGATGGTAGGTATCGGACTTTCGACGCACGGTCTAGATCCAATACAAAGTTTCTAAGGGTTCCTGAGAACAAACTGGTTTAGAGTTTGATCCGAGGTTTCAGGGTATTATAGCGTCATTGGTTCTACTCGTTTTGAATCTTGTAGAACGTATTTAAGTGGTCCAAGCTAATTCTACTGAGTATTCAGTTTGGTAATTAACCAAATTCTACCCTAATTATGGAAGAATACGGTCCTAGGGCCATTCTATCCCCCATTTTAGGAACTTCTAGGTATCATATTATTTTTATTATTTTTTTGGGGGTTCATCATCAAGTTTACCCTAACTTCACCAAATTTCATAAGATTTCAAGTTGTAGAAAAATTCTAAAAATTCCAGAAGCAGCAGCTGTCCAACAAGTAATTATCAGACAGTTGCTCACAATGACCTACTTTAAACTATATTAAATATTTTATTATATTTCTCACATATTTTTATATAAAACTAGACTCATTTACTTTTAATTTGATTTTTGAATCACCTAAATCGGAGTTATGATGAAGGAGATATGAGTTTTCAAAGTCAGAAGAAATGTGCAGGAAAAAAGGTGCAGAATCCTGTTGTACGGACGAGTTCGGCGATGCATCGCCAAACCGGCGATGCCATCGCCGACCACTGACCTGTTTGGGTGATTTCACCATCTGATATTTGAAATAGGTGTATTTTAGAACCTGGGATGAGTTATTTGACATGCAATATATGATTTTGGGGTAGGAGAAGCTGATCTATCTAATTAGTCTACTTATTTAGTGAAACTCCAAAAGGTTAATGGTTAAAAACCCTTTTCATTTATTTATTTACTATTCATAGTACTTTTTAGCTTAAGTATTGATCAACATCACCTAAACTTTAAGATTTGTGTCTAATATGAGAGCTCCTAGAAAATTTTGAAGGATAAAGTAGTAAAAAGTGAGATTTTCAAAGGAAATAGGGATTTGAGACTTTTGGATTGAGTTTTGAGAAGTTAATCAAGTATTAGGATTGACCCATTGCCTAAGGACGTTTAATTTCAGGTCGGCAAAAATTTACGATGTTACATCTAATGATGTCAATCTTCTCCGACGTCGCCTGCACTAACTCTGGGCCAATCAATCTACGCTCACCGACCTCTGCCCAGCAATACGGTGCTCGGCAAGGTCGCCCATACAAAGCCTCATACGGTGCCATACCGATACTCGTCTGTAAACTGTTGTTGTACGCGAACTCCGCATATGCAAGACAATTATCCCAACTGTCCTTGAAGTCCAATGCGTAAGCCCGCAACATGTCCTCTAGAATCTGGTTCACCCGCTCTGTCTGTCCGTCTGTCTGTGGGTGGAAGGCCATACTAAACTTCAACTTCACACCCATAGCCTCCTGAATGCGAGTCCAGAAAATAGAAGTAAAGTACGTGTCTCTATCCGACACGATCTCTAAAGGAACTCCATGCAGATGCACTATCTCTCTGATATACAGCCTGACTAACTCATCTGCAGAGTTCGTAACTCTGATGGGTAGGAAGTGCACCGACTTCGTCAGACGGTTGACGATCACCCATATAGAATCATGTCCCTTCCTCATCTTCGACAGTCCCGAGATGAAATCCATGAAAATGAAATCCCACTTCCACTCAGCTATAGGCATAGGCTGAAGGAGTCCAGGAGGTCGGCGATGCTCTGCCTTCACCTGCTGGCAAGTGAGACAACGGGACACGAACTCTGCAATGTGGGTCTTCATACCATCCCACCAATAAATCCTCCTCAAGTCACGATACATCTTAGTGCTGCCCGGATGCATCGCAAGCCTGGAACTGTGCGCAGCCTCGAGAATCTCTCGTCTCAAGTCAGGGATGTCTGGGACACATAGGCGGCCACGATAACGTAAGCCCCCATCCATGACAAATCACCACTCGGCTTCTATATCATCACTGGCCTGCTCTTGAAGCTCAGTCAAATGCACATCATCCCTCAGCGCCTCGATGACCCGGTCATCGAATTGAGATCGTACCTGCACATGTGTGATAAACTCATACGGCTCCTCCACAGTGAGTTTCTGCTCAAAGTCTCACAAAAACTCAACCATATCCCACTCAGCAACCATCAGCGGAGCCGCAAACTCTATCGCCTTCTTGCGGCTCAACGCGTCAGCCACAAGGTTCACTTTGTCGAGATGGTAGGAAACCTCGAACTTGAAGTCCTTCAAAGTCTCCATCCATCGCCTATGCCTCATATTCAAGTCTCGCTGCGTGAATATGTACTTGAGGCTCTTGTGGTTGCAAAAGAGTTCGAACTCCTCTCCATAGAGGTAATGTCTCCAGAGATTCAATGCGAATATGATGGCTGCCAACTCAAGGTCGTGTGTAGGGTAAATCTCCTCGTGCTTCCTTAATTGTCTCGAGGCATACGAAATTATCCTGTCCTTCTGCATAAGGACACAACCCAAACCAACGCTAGACGCGTCAGTGTATATCGTGTATCTAACCCCTTGCTCTGGTAATACTAGCACAGGGGCGAACGTCAACCTGTCCTTCAGCCCCTCAAAAGCTGTCTCCGCCTTATCATTCCAGGCGAACTTCACATCCTTCCGTGTCAGCTGAGATAGAGGTCTGGTGATCTTCGAGAAATCTTGAATGAAACGTCTATAGTAGCATGTCAAACCTAAGAAAATCCTCACCTCAGTGACAGAACCAGGCTGCTCCCAGTCCTGAACTGCAGCTACCTTCGCCAGGTCAACTGTCATCCCATCCTTGGACACCACATGTCCCAGGAACTTCACTTTCTGCTTCCAGAAGTCGTACTTCTTGTACTGTGTGAACAACTGATGTTGTCTGAGTGTATCCAGGACCAATCACAAATGCTCCTCATGCTCCTCTCGACTCCTGGAGTATACCAAAATGTCGTCTATGAATACAATGACGAATCGATAGAGGAAAAGCCGAAATACCCTGTTCATCAGATCCATGAACACAGCTAGTACATTCGTAAGACCGAACGACATCACGAGGAACTCGTACTGGCCAAAGCTGGTCCTGAATGTTGTCTTCTGCACGTCCTCATCCCTGACGCACAACTAGTGATACCCTAACTGAAGATCAATCTTCGAGAAGTACTGGGACCCTCTCAACTGATCAAACAAGTCGTCTATCCTGGGCAAGGGATATTAGTTCTTCACCGTAATCTGGTTCATCTTGCGATAATCAATACACAATCGCATAAAACCATCCTTCTTCTTCACAAACAGTACTGGTGCTCCCCAAGGAGACACACTCGGTTGAATGAAACCAACCTCCAAAAGATCATCAATCTGTTTCCTCAACTCCTCCATCTCACACGGTGTCATGCGATACGTCAGCAGTGAGATGGGCGTGGAACCAGGCACCAGATCGATAGTAAAATTGATCTCTCGCTGAGGCGACAAACCAGGAATCTTCCTGAACAGATCTCCAAAATCACAAACTACAGGCGTATGCTCAAGTGTCGGGGCATCGACGTCCCGCAATAAGGATGCGTAGCTAAGTATGTGGAAGGGAAGATTTACCCGCACTAAAAATGTAAAGGACGTGCCCTCCGGCTCGTAGACTGTCACCGTACAGGTCTCGCAGTCAATCTCGGCCCTCCCTGCAGTCAGTCAATCCATGTCAAGAATGACGTCGAGATAAACAAGAGAGGGGTCGACGACAAGATCGATAGCTATCGTCCTTCTCACCAAGTCCACCAAAAACCCTCACACATCATGGTGGCCTCAGAAAAGGTCCCGTGATCCGAGAGAACTCGTACCCCATCCATCCGAATAATCGGTAGCCCAAGACGCCTGACTATGGAATGCAATATCAATGAAATCGTGGATCTTGTATCCACCATCACAAGTATAAGAGTACCTCCAATATGGGCGGTGACCTCAAAGGCCAAGGGCTGAGTAGTCTTTGTCTCGGCAACCTCAGCTATCAAGGCATGTACCCATACCTGTTGTGGACGGTTCGGCCACAGTACCATGGGCCGTTGAGGCGGCCAAAACGGAGGTACGGGAGGTCTGAAGGAAGGATGCGCAGGAGCCGACCGTAAAGGTGGAGCAGACAATGCCTGTGGGCGTGGACGGTCGATCTTCTGCGGCGGCGAAAACCCACTGTCTCTCATCCGAGAGAAGTAGCTCCCCACTGTGTGGCCCAGCCTCACACAATAAGTACATGACGCATCAGGGTGCCGCATCAGAAGTACTGGCGTTGTAGTCCTAAGAGGAGGGTCGATGCGAGGCCTCTTGCCAACAAATGGCCTGTCCTGCATATTTGGTCGTGGCCTAGCAACCATAGGGCCACGAGACAGTACCAAGCGATCCACATCCTGCTCTGCCCGTATAGACATGTGAATCAGCTCTGCGTAGGAGGGTATGCTGACGCAACACATCTTCGGCCGAATGTCCGTCGCAAGCCCTCAGAGAATTGTCGTATGCGCATCTGCTCGTCTGCAAGTATAGTCGGGACGTATCTACCCAACTCAGTAAACCGATGCTCATACTCTGTAACGGTCATGCCTCCCTGCCTGAGGCGTAGAAACTCGTTCTCCCGCTCATGCCTGTAAGTCTGGGGATAGTATTTCTTGTGGAAACGGAATTAGAATGTTGCCCAAGTCCAGATGAAGTCAACAGCAACGGTCCGCAACACACTATCCCATCACAAGCTGGCCTCTCGCTCGAACATGAACGTAGCCAACTCAACCTGCTCAGACTCTGAGCAGTGCAGCATCCTCAGAATCTTCGACACACGGTCGAGCCAATACTCGGCCTCCTCGGGTCTGTGAGAACCCATAAAGGTAGGAGGCCGCAAGCGCTGGAATCGCTCGAGTAGGCCCCCTGTATCAGCAGTGTGCCCCGTAGGGTAAAAAGATGGTGCAGGATGAGTCATGCCCTCATCCTGAGTTGAAGTACCAGTATCTTCAGCTAGATGCACAGATGGTGCAGGTGGAGTCGCACTCCCACCCTAGGCTAGAGCCCCTGATATCGTAGTCAAGAGCTGCTGGTGCTGCTGATGCAACATAGCCATCAACTGCTCAAACCTATCAGGAGGTGGAGCGGACTGTGGCACATACTGCGTCGAGGAGGACGCACGATGTTGCTCTCTGACAAGCGGTGTGAAAGGCGATGGTCCAACTGTAGGACCTGTAGAGGGATGAGACTCAGGTGCAGTCTCAGGAATCGGGCCCACAGTAGGGTCCGTATGAACATCAGTCTGGAGAGGAACCCGATCCATAGACTCTCCCAGTGTAAGTCAAGCCGTGCTCCGCGTAGTCTTAGGCGGCATGCCCTATATTCAAAATAGGGCGCAACCTTGTCAGTTTCAACAATAGCACAAACACACCGCAATCATTCACATAACACCACAGAATTTCATGCATTCCATTTAATCAAAATTTGTCACAATACAAGAGATATATCCTAACATGCATCATGACAAGAAACACATGGAAAACTAAGCCAGTCAAAACTACAACTGCAACATAAACTAACTACTAGCCTTCTCAGGCTTACACACAGAAAGCAGGAAACAAACCGACTACAACCAACAAACATCTAAAATCCCATCGCTACTCCGAGTCTGGCAATGGAGGAGGAGCGCCCTTATCCTGCAGATAATACAGGATGGCCTTCAGGGTGCGAATCACCTTGCCAAATTTTTGCTTCATGGAGGCCTTGGTATCTTCGAGATCTTGTTTCACTTCGGCCCGAAGTTCCTGGACTTCCCATTGCAAGGCAACCTGACTCTCCTCAAGTCGGGCGATATGAGCATCCCTAGTAGCCCGAGTCGCAATAGGAGGACTCTCATCAGTATCTTGAGCCTCCTCTTCTTCTTCTTCCTGGACTTCTTCCTCTATTTCTGCCCCAGCCTCTTCTTCTCTAGCATCCTCCTCACTATCATACTCGCCCTCACTGTCATCATCGAGCTGAGCCTCACGCTGTCGAGGCCCTATCTTCATCTGGTTCATGGTATCCTCATCAATGAAGTGAATCGGCACAGGCATCTCCGGCCCAAGTCTGTAAGCAAACTCAAGCGCGATCTTGCATATGAGTCGGCCAAAGGGAAGTGACTCAGACGTTCTTCTCGACTTCGCTATGAGGACGATCTGTCGCAACACAAAGGTGGCCATGCATACATTCTCTCCCTGGCCCACTTGATAAAAGAAATCGACCATGAGACGCGTACATTCACTGCGTTTGGTCGACCTAGGATACACATTGAACGTGCAAATGTGATGCAGCACGCAAAAATCATCCGACATATGGGACGCTAAGAGGCTCTTATTACGCTGCCATGGAACCAAACCACCACATAAGAACCTGGTGCGGCAATTTCGCTCACGAACACTCTTTAGATTCTTAGCGCTTGGATGTACCTCGCCAAGAGGCACCTTCAGAAGTCGGGCGATTAATCGAACGTCGATCGTGGCTTCCCAGTCTCTATCAAAGGGAATCCTGAACCACAATGGCTCCAACGTAGGAGCCCGAATATGAGCATAGAAGGAACGAACAGTGCTCACATTCGCACGAGACTGGGCTTCAAAGAGCAGACCCCAATTGGCAGCTTCAATGCGCTCAAACAACAGAAATTCACCAAAGAGCCGCTCATCCACATGTGCCTCAAACAGAACCTTACGATCAGTATATGCACCGTGAGCCAAGTCTACCAACAGTGCACGCCCTATGTGAGTACGGTGATCCAAATCCCGCTTTATGTGAAACTCACGAGCGGCAATTGGACTTGCGGCGGCGCTTGAGCTAGCGGCACCACCTCTCGGCTTCCTCGAACGTGAAGGGCGACTAGGCCTAGCTTCATCTGCAGTGGTCTTCCTCTTTCCCATGAGAGAGAGGATGGTGGAGAAAGAGAAAAGGGCCAAAATAGCCTCAACAAAAGCCATGAAAAATGTGGGATATGGGGAGAGACAGCTAACCAAATGGACTAAAATGAATCTAGGCTTTGTAGAGGGGTGAATCAAGTTCCCAAAGGTTAGATTTTTAAAGAGAAAGGAGCAAGATAAGATAGAATGGAGGTCCACACAATTTTCAGCCTTCAATGAAGGTTGTAAGCTCCAATCGACGAGACTGGAGAGAAAGGGGACTGTGAACAGCTGAAAATGGATGGGTTGGTGTCAGTTGAGGGAGAGAATGGGATGGGAGAGGTTTGACACCGAGATTTGAGGGGAAGGCAGCAAAAAAATGTAAAAAGGAGAGCTTGAGAGGGATGTTTGTGAAGGAGGTAGGGTATTTGGGGGGTTTCAAGGGACGTCCCACGTGTAGGGGGGTGCCCTAGCCACAAAAGGGCGTCGGCCCGAAATTCAGCCCGAGTGGGGCCCACCTACGGCGAGCCCTCGCCGAATTGGCGAGGTCCTCGCTGGTGAACTTGCAAAATGGAAACTTTGGCCATAGGTGCTGGGTTTCCCCTGCCCTGGAGGTCCCAAATATATGTGGGACCCACCCTGGTTCATTGTATTTGGTCTTGGATAGGCCCAAGACTCCATTTGGGATATTTTGGGGCTAATTTGTAAACCAGAATGAGTTTATGCATCATGTGGCATATGATTTTGGGGTAGGAGAGGCTAATCCACCCATCTAACCCATTTATTACAAGATATTCCATAATTGGAATGTCTAAAAGTCCAATTATTACATATATTTACTATTTATAGTAAAATTTTTGTTTAAGTATGATTCACTATCCTTCACACATTAGGATTTATGTGTAGTATTAAAGGACTTATAAAAAGTTGAAGAATGGGGTGGTGAAAGGAAAGATTCTGAAGGAATTGGATGAAAAGGGGTTTTTAAGCCTTGAGATTGAGTGTAAGGGTTGTGGTTGCCCCACAACCCAAGGACATGCATTTTCGGGCTTGGAATTCTTCTGGGATCATCTCAAACCCACCAACTAACGACCTAGAGGCGACTTAGGTCGCTTCACGTGACCAAAGATACATTATGGACTCGATCAAAACGATCGATTTGAGTAGACTTCGCCTATTGGCAAACTGAAGTCCTACGAGTGTTTCTAGATTTTTCTCGCACCGACCTAAGTCAAACGGGCAACAGCGTACATCGCGTGTCCATACCCAGGTCTGGTTTAATCCAAATTATGCTCTGATACCAACTTCTAACACCCTGAAAATCGGGAGTCGTGTAGAAACCCGACTCCCGAGTTCCAAACCATCACTTATGCAACAAATATGATTATGATTCAATGTTTTCTAAGTTAAAGCATTCACATGAGTAAGATTATACCAAAACTGCAATTCATACTCCAGATCCAGTGATAAAACGCAAGCGGAAGACTGAAAAATATATATATTACTGTACGAAAACAAAATAATCTCAAACTATCTCCAAAGTATGAATACATCACTGAGTCTCATATACATGTCATAAAGTAAGAAATAAATGTCAGGTGATAGTCCAACTAGCATGTCTCGCCGATCTAGGCCACCTACGCAAAGCCGTCGAAGAACTGCATATACAAGAACTCATCCTGATCCTCGTAGTAATCCGGCTCAGCGGCTTGAATCACCTCATCACCTGCATCTAAGACAAGGTCTGGTGGTGTTGCAAACACCGTCCCGTAACGTGGGAGTGAGTGATCAACTTAGTGGAATAATTGTGTGTTTACCATGTATGGACATCTCTGCTTAAATCTGAGGTACCACTTACAAATGTAAAAGCCTGTTTCAACCATGGTACCACGATCTGCTAAGACTCATGAGCCGGGTATGGTGGTATGGGACACCGTGGTCGAGCTATCGGCCTATGCTAGGGTGACGAGCCTCCGGTAGTGACAAGTGAGCAACCCAAACTTGTGAGCCGGGCATGGTAGTATGGGACACCATGTTCGAGCTGTCGACCTATGCTAAGGTGATGAGCCTTCCCGTAATGACCACTAGTATAAACTTTAAATTTGCCTATTGACTACTATTTCATTAGGGGTGATACTCTACAACTTGCTTATCGTATGTGGTTAACTAGGATTGACGACCCTAGATGGATCATTCGTTTGGGGTAATGATATAAAGGGAGGTACCTTAGCTTTCCGAACCTGCTTTATGAATAAGCTTAATTAAGAACATGGCTAACATGACTATGCACCGCATTGCATGTGCTTTAGCGAGGAAGTTGCACTTTAGGGAGGTTGTCATGCACGAACTTGGTTGTCGGAGTCGCTTGTGAGAGAGCTTTGTGCGAGGGCATGGATCATTACTGCACTCCATTCCCGCATTAACAAGAGTAGTTAGGAAGTGATTGTTGTATTGCTTTATCACCACTGCTTAATTAACTTGATAACATGTTAACCTTTGCCTTATAGTACCATTGAGTAGATCACTCACTCCCACCCTGGGATGGTGTTTTAAAACACCAACCAGACTATGATTTAGGTGCAGGTGATGATGAAGTTTACACATCAGAGCTGGACTTCATGAACGAAGAGAAGGAGTTCTCCTACTACCAGCTCTCAGGCGGGTTTATGTAGACCTCATGCTGATTTGACGGGATTACAGGGATATATGGACTAGTTAGACACTTTACATTTTGATATTTTGTATATTGAAACAACACTTGTATATATTCATCCTAGTACATATTCTTACTCTGGAGCTTGTGAATCACTTTCATGTTTAAATACACCTACTTAAGACTTCCGCTTGCTTAATTTAATTACACCTGGAGTATGATATGGTGTTTTGGTATAATCTCACTCATATTCAACTCATTAACATGGATGAAATCTGAACATCATTATCCATGTTGCATAAGTGATGTGCTAGATCTCGGGAGTAGAGCCTCACTCGACCCTTGAAATTCAGGGCGTTACACAAAGGGAGGTGACTTAATAATGGACAGGCTTTCAAAATTTGACATCTTGTAGCTCTAGATCTAGCTTAAGGAGGTAAATCTAAAAAATAAAAAGAGCAACTCGCTCTGATACCACTTGAAATGGAGAGCTAGCGATGTCACGCCCCAAACTCGAAAACTAGACTCACAAAATTTCTGATCACCGAATCCGGCACTAACAGCCTTCGTAGTATCCCTTTCTCAACTCACAACACCCATATGCCAAATTTCGATCCTGGAGTCCTACAAGGAGGATTTTTAATGTGAATTTTTTTAAATGGTTAATCTATTTAGGCGATTACACTTTTATTCATGGTATCAACACATATCAAAGAGACGAACCTGTTCGACATGTCACACATGATATGGTTCACCATCTTAACAGGAAGGAAACAATAGCAAACTCCAACAGCTCTTGTATGCATCCTGAAAAAGTGAAAGTCATACGTATGAGCAAACCACTGCTCGTGAGTCTATTGCGTGCCGAGAATAAAACAGGTCTTATTATGGCGCTCCCATAAAGACATCCAAAACAACCATAGGCATGTTATCAACAAATCATGTTATCATAGGTGAGTAGGTTATCAATCAAGCATATCGTATAACTATACATGTTATCATGAACATGACATCAATAATAGGCATGTCACTCAACAAGCGACCATGAATCATTAAAATAACCAATCATCATGAACAAGATAATCAAATTTCATTTTCTACTATATGACATACGGTGGAAGGGTAATGGTAAAGCTAGCATGTGGAGTCGGGATGATAGTACGTGGTATTGCAAGCTGTGGTGTCCATCACAAGGGACTTCTTTCCAACCCAGGCCTATACATAAATTTGGATAGCTAGACTCAATGTGGTATACTCCTGATCTCATGTTGGTCGTGTACCCAACTGAAATCATAGCAATAATGATTTAATTACGCACCACCAACCCGAGTGGATAGTGAATGAATGAATGAATGAGTCAGATGCTAACTACGTAACTCCTACTCAGTAAGTCCACATATAACCACCACAACGCTTTCGATGTGGGACAAGGTTTTTCCCCACTGTATGCACAATAGCCTGCCAACCATTGGTAGCTCGCCTAGGCCCTTAGGCCCCTCCCACATCAGCATTCGCCCACATGTGCAACAATGCCCGGGCGTCACAATATCAATACCGTACATCTCTAGGATATCATCAGGGTGTAGTACAATGTTGTCAGCCATACTAAGGCTATGCAATGCAAGGCCTACATGGCATATCATATGCAAGATGTAATCATAAGTATGACAGTCCTCATCAAGATCCACATATCAGTACATTTCATCTCTGGATAATCACCGGGGTCTAGTACACTGTACACGAAATTGCCCCCCCCCCCCCCCTCCCCCCATTTGGATGCACAACCATGCAAGTGGAAGAGACCTCACTACCCGCCTGCCCAGTAGTCTGCCAATATCTACCCAGTACATCGTTAGGAGACCCATTTACGAGCTAGTCAAACTTAGCCTAGCATAAATCTCCCTCACTCGGGCAGATAAGGCCACACCCCCTTCCAACCGACCATAACACAGTGGGAGACGCGGCCTACTGGTATATAGACCTCATGCACTCATGCATCCACTTGGTCTTGACATTGGAGTATCCTCTTGGTACCATAAGGGTTTAGGGACTTTCACTTAGGGACATTTATGGCGCCCCATGTTTCGAACCGAAACATTTTTAATGTCCAATCCTGCCATCCATGATATGCGTGTGGAGGCTATGACCCTGATGTTGCTAAGGCATACAGTAATCATGTCACACAAAATGTGAGATACATGAATCATACTATCCAGTCATACATCAAACCTGCGCATACCGCGTGCTCTTGTGGGGCAACTCCATCTCTCAGGGAGTCCCATAAACAATCAGCCTAATGACACATGTTATGATCAATCACTCCTCATAACAAGCGTGCAAATGATGCATATGGGCATGTATCACGATGCTATACTAAGCATATCCTCAGTGTGTCCTACTAGACTAAGTACACTAGCATGACTATCAGATATAAACAATGATCGACCTAAATACAAGAATAACCAATGTGACGTGAGGATCCATATATTTAAGTGTCTTCAATACCACACGGAGGCCCTATACCACTTGTGAATACTTAACAAATGGCCACCAGGGCTCCTATAACATGCACATACATAAGGTGCATAGGTTATGGTGGTACACAAGTTCTAGCATGTATCATCATTATCATCGACATCATTCAACATAAAATTTATCCTCATAACATATATCATGCAATCATGTGCATAGAGTACATAACATATAGGGATTTACATGCATCATCAATATCATGGCCATTGTCCAATACTGTCATTATACATGCCCTATGCCGTAACGTCCCAGATTTTTTCCAACTTGGCGATGGACGTCCTTGAACATAGAACTGCCCTAGGACCCTATTCTGTCGTAATTAGGGCATAATTTAGTTAAGTATTAAACTGAACAATCAATAGAATTAGCTTGAACCACTTTTTATACGAACTGTAAGACCCAAAACCATTAGAATCGCTAATGCTACCTTACCTAAAAATCTAGGATCAATCTCAAAACCCAGTTGTTCTCGGGAGCATCTTGAAACTCCGTATCGGACCTAGACCGCGTGTCGTAAGTCCGATTATCGTGAAACTATACGGTTATGACCTCCTTACTGGGCTTGACAATCATCTCAAAAATTAAATCCAGATAGTGTCCAAAAATGTATAACTTGAGCTCGGAGCGAAGTGTGTGAGAAACGCAAATATCTTTAGAAAATGAACTAAAACTTAAGTGAATTGAGTCATTCGCTTGCAGGTCAAATTTAAGGATTCAGACCATCAGAATCTAACCCATTTACACCCTTGGATCAAGAAAAATTTTCAACACATGCCAGTGTACTTGTGGCCCTGATCGAATATCGGTGACCATTGAACTGAAACAGGTCCCCCACGGCCGATCCACTGATCTGATCAGGTCGAGATCTTAGCTTAACCTAGATCCAATGTCAGGAAGCTTAAGTCTGACCACATACAGAAATGGGACCTCCAGAACAGCTCCGTTAGACCGAAACAGTCAGCCTTTGGCTATAACCTAAGTATACCATGGCCCTGGGGCCATTCCCATCAGTTTTGGGCCTATATAAGGGCCTAAACCCATTCCATTTCTATTCCATACAATTTTTCTAACCCTAGGAGAGAGAAGAGAGAAAAGAGGAGGAGAAAGTGAGGAGAAGTGAGAGAGAGTTGTGGTTTGATGCCAGGATTCATTCCTGCCACTCCATGGGCTGAATCACCACTTTCGTATCACTATACCGGAAATTTTAATCCTGTTGTTGGGTAAGAAATCCTAACCCTAATCTGATATAGATATCCAAATAGAGTGATAGGCGAAATAGCTAACCTATTTCATGATTTAGGTAGCCGTTGTGCTATAGACAGTGACATAGGGCTCGAGCCGCGTCCAAATCGGGTATACCAATGAATGGTGCGAACTGTAAATGTTTAGGTTATGGTTTTCAAGGCTTTTAATGTCAGTAATGGTATATGACTGACTTTCTTGCTGTCACATGTGCCTAGATACGACATTTTCAGCGTATTACACATATATATGAACTATGTAGAATATAATGTATTCCATGTGTTTGTCGAAATGTTTGAATGAATATGGAATTTTGATTTATGTTTGTCATGTCTATTGAGTGAGAATACAGGATTGTTGTATGTGTGACAACTCCTTTGTGAAAGGATTTGTGATAATATATGTTATAACTAATTTACTACATATGTGATGAAATGTGTAGCCTAAGTGTTTGATAAAATGACTGAATGGGTAAGTGTTTGATGAATTGTATTTAGTGGGGGTGTTGAGATAGGATTCTCAACTAACTCATATACATGTATAATTCCTTCATCAAATTTGTATTGCTACTATGTGATTTCTAGACAAAATGCATACGTATGATAATATGTTCATTATGTGTGTTATGAAATGCTCACATGCTTACACTGCTTGAATTTTCTGCTCAATACTATTATGATTACCATATACACATGCTTATTATGTTTAAGTATGATTGGGACTGATATGCAGTCCAGGCAATCAGTAACTGGTTCCGACCGAGTGGCTAACTTAGTTTCACCACATGGACACATCTGATGAATCTGAGTCATACGATGATCATCGACAGTGGTTAGGCCACAAGGAGTGCGTATGCGTTCCATGTCGATTGATTTAGCGTGTGCTCATACCAGTCAATCTTATCAACTAACCCGATTGACCCAATGTATGTTCACCATGTATGGACACTACTGCTTGAACCTAAGGTACCAAACTTACCAGTGAAAATCTTCTTTAACCTTGGTACCTCGATCCACTAAGACTCATGAGCCGGGCATGGTCGATTTTTCAACCTACGCTGGGGTGACGAGCCTCCCCATAGTGACCAGTGAGAAACCTAAACTCGTGAGCCAAATATGGTGGTATGGGACACTGTGTTCAAGCTATCGACCTCCGATAAGTTAACGAGCCTTTCCCACAGTGACCTCGAGTATACGCTAGGACTACGCTAAGGTGACGAGCCTTACCGTAGTGACCTTAAGTATAAAATAGGCCTACGATTAGGTGACGAGCCTCTCGTAGTGACCTCGAGTATGAATTAAGACTACGCTGAGGTGACGAGCCTCCCATAGCAACCTACAGGATAAACTCACGAACTTGCCTATCGTATGTGACTAACTAGGATTGACGACCTAGATGGATCAATGTTTGGGTCAATGATGAAAAGGGAGGTACCTTAGGTTCCCAATCCTGCTGTATGAAAAGGGCTAACTAAGAACTTGGCTAACACGACCATGCATCGCATTGCACGGTGCTTTGGCGAGGAAGTGCACATTTACTGAGAGTGGTGCATACCGCGATCGTAAGATGTTGTTAGAAGAGGGAGTGCAGGCAAGGGCATGCATCATTACAACATACCATTCTTACATTAACAAGAGTAATTAGGACCTGATTGTTGTACTACTTTATCATTACTACTTGACTGAATTGATAACATGTTAACCTTTGCTTTATAGTTCCACTAAATTAGCTACTCATTCACACCTGTGGCGGTATTTTTTTTAAACACCACCCAAACTCTGTTGTAAATATAGGTAATGGTAAGGCCTATATTGCAGTGTCGAATTTCGTAGGTGAGGAGGAAGAGTTCTCCTATGTTCATCTATTGGGCGGATCTATGTAGATCTCATACCGATGCGCAAGGGCTACTTGGATACTTATTTAGTTGAACACATTTACTTCCTATATTTTTATATGGTTAGAAATGACACATGTATAGATTTAGCCCAATTTCATACTCATACTCCGAACTTTGTAAAATATTTTTATAATTAAATACATATATTTCAATCTTCTGCTTGCCAAATTTCATTAACTCTGGAGTATGATATGCGGTTTTAGTATAATCCCACTCATGTTTAATGTACTAATATGAACAACATTTAATCATCATTATCTAGTTGTATAAGTGATGCGTCGGAACTCAGGAGCTGAGCTTCTGCTCGACCACCAATTTTCAAGGTGTTACATATGCATTAGTTGTCTATCATGCATAAGGTTATCCTTACGTCCACCAACATCATTTATTTATCATTATCCACGCATCAAGTAAAATATAGTTTTCTTATCCACATTATCATCACGACAATCAATACGTGCATTATTATCACTTGGATATCAAGCATGGTAGTCAACTAACATATTTTGTTATCATGCATATATATATAATATCATCATCATTACCATGAGGATCATTTTCACTTCATGATTAACATAAACAATGTCATAAGTAACACAAATAATTACTTGTCCATCATCAATGCATATGTCATAATTCATCATCCATTAAATCATATCTATCATTTCAACCAATAACTCATAATCATCATTATCATGTTACTATATATGTATTATCATCTCACCCATCACTAGGTGCATCCTACCTAGTGTGACTTCCACATTAGACTTGAACTACATGCAAGGCATGGGGTTATATAGGTCAAGCGTGAGTCCCACTTGGTGAACCAATATGTCAACCCAAGGGCATAAATGTCCAACCACAATGCTTTCAATGGTGTGGATCTAGTTCCACAATAAAGTGGTAGCCACACATTCCACCAACTAGAAACAATGCACAATCTCAAACATAAAGGATAACGTGCTAGCATCTTTTATGATATATGTCATATTGGGCCCACTAGCCACATACACAACAAACCAAGAAAAGCCCAATTATCCAGTTTATGCATTGTAAAATAGGTCTCTCTAAGCATAGTCCACTGGACTAGAGGTAGTATGAAAGGCGCGCTGCCCCAATAGGTAATGGGCCTGCCCAACAGGTGCAAGGAAGGTTACCATTGTGGGTTTCTCATTCCCCAACGATTTTTCTTATTTTTGAGCCCTCTTAGGCCTTAATATTGCATCATTTAGATGGGCCCAAGACCACCTATATCTTAAGAGAACATGTGGACAACAAGATCTGTCCACTAAATATTTTACAAGTTATACAACACCCATTTACAAAACATACTAGGTGGACCTCATTACATGAAAGGTAAGGCCCATACAAGATAGCCCATACTGACTCACTTAAAGTTTTTAAGCCCAACAATATCTGAGAGTTATTTTTTAGAGTTTAGGTGCTGCATTAAATGCTTTGGAATGGTGGTGGACCCCACTGATGTGGCCTTACATCAAACAGATTTTTGAGCAAACGTTGGTTTCTGGCCATCTTCAATTCAGATTTATGATCATGTGGGACCCACATCTAGTGAAAAGAGGGATCCATCTGGTAACTCTGTGTATGGGCTTTAAAAGGTATAAGGCGATCCTCATTAATTTAGTGTATGCAATTTACGGTGATGTCCCAAATATAGGTACTTAGAGGAAATGTGCAAGAAACACAGTGAAGAATTAGTTTTGTCCCGACTTTGAGTATGTCCCAAGATTATAAGGGACCACCTTTCAGTGTTTCGTCAGGTGCCCTTGGTAGTACTGTATATCTACTTTAAAAAGTAGAAGCTGGGACAAACTAGTTGTGTACACATAATATTTAGTATAGGGCCAAACATAAGTACTTTGATTTTCTGCACAACCATGCCTGACATTTTGGGATCCACTCCCTGATCATGTGGGATCTGATTTAGCCTGAGTAAAATATTATTTATCTATTCCTTGGTGTAGGTTTAAGGTTCCAAGTGGTGGTTTACACATATCCACAGTGTGTGGTCCACTATAGAGGCCCAAAGTTGGTACAAAACGCAAATAATCAAACAATTTTCAGAAATGAGGTCTTTCACAACTTAGGGCCCAATTTCTAAACACTTAGGGAATCATTCTTAACAAAAAGGTGAGACATCCCAACTCACTTATATAAGGATTAGACATCCCCCAAAGTGGGACCCTTAACTACAGAGTGTGAGGCCACTACAAGGTGTCAAAGAGGCCTACATGTAATATAGTCAAGTACTTGGAAAATTTCAGCAAATGGAAAGTGCAAAGGAAATGAAATATATCCAATGAAAAGTGGGGCCCACATGCTGGAAAACCATAGATAAGAGACACACAAAAATATACATGGGTTCCATATTAGATGAACTCGTAAAATACATAAATCACAAGTGATCCCACACCCAAGTGGGTCAATAAGAGGATGAACGTTATGTACAACATATATCCAACAAACACATCTAGTAGCACATGAAATATATTAATCAAATCTCTATGATCAGATTCTCTGTTGGAAAATCTGATCCACTGGATGGTTTAGTAATACATCATTTAGGCTGTAAATAGGTTTCCAACCATACAGAGCCTTAGATCCATCTGTACCATACAAAACAATTTAAGATTTATCCTTACAGAAGTATCTGTCGATTCAGAATTTTCTAAATTCTATCATGAAAGAATCTGATCATAGGGACCATACATATGATTATTTACTATCTTAAGTAAGTTAAAAATAAATATTAAATACATCTGACCTTGGAATCACGGATATCGACTACACAAGAATGGTCATAACAAGCCCCCAAATATATCTTTCATATAAGGCCAAGATCTTAGCCGTCTGAACTCTGATTAAGGCTTATTATATACCTTTGGAAAGTTGGTTCGATTTTATACGAATCTAACGAAACATATATTTTTACTACATCCATTAAAGAGTTAAAAATGGGTCCGTTTTAGGCAAATCGGAATCCTACATGTGTTGCTTGACAGCAGCCAAGTAAACTTGATGTTACGGATGATTGGACAGTTGGATGGGTATGAAATTTAGTCTAAAGTTAGTTCATATTGTGTTTCATATTATTCCCAGGTTTTAACTCTGATCTTACCATGGTCGATTTTATATGATTTTTAGAACTTGCTGCCTGGATACAAAAAAAAAAAGGATTTCATGTGAAGGGTGTGGATATGATGTTCATCATGGTGGACCATACTAAAATGGGTCACTTTGCTGACCACCATAACCATAAATACATGCACACAAGAACTCCGCACTAGTGGGGCCCACACATATCAAGAAAATAAAAAGAGGAAGAAAGAGGAGGATGAGGAGGATGGGAGGAGGGGTGTAGACTCACATCAATGGATGGATGGTTGGATGATGATGTGTGGTCCACTCCCTCTCTGATCAATGGTGGGCCACACCTTAGCCCCACTCTCTCTTAAAATCTTAGAATTTTTCTAAGTATGGGAAAAGAATAAGTGCAAGAGAGCTCCTACTCTTATATGGGGAATTGGGGGTTGATGTGGCAAGTTTATGGGATCTTATTGGTGTTAAAAGTGAGGTGGAAGGTGATGTATAGTATGGGTAGGGGATAGATGAGGTGGATGGTGCTAAGCATGCATTGGTCAAGGTAGACGAAATCTAGACATGCATTAGCTAATGGATGGATAAGGGTTATGGGTTGTAGGTAATGTATGGTGGATGATGAAGTTGATTGTTACAATTGGTTGTTTGAAGTGATGTGGTACAAATCAAGACATGCATTAGATGCATGTATAGGATGAGGTAGACATGAGTCATGATTAGTTTCTAAAGCATGGGGAGAGAGCTAATGATAAGTTTTGGGATGGAATCCAATTTTGTCTTATAGTGCTTATCTTATATGTGCTAGCTTCTTATATTGTCATGTAGCAATTGTCCTATTTGTTGGTAATTTTCATGTTCTAAAAGTGGGCTTTAGGCCCACATGGGATTAAGTCAAATGGGCCTAGCATAATAAAGGTTGTTTGTGTTAATGGATACATAATTTAGGCCTTATATTCGATGGTTCATATTGTTGAGGCGTGAAAATAATGAAGAAAGCTTAAAAAGGAGAAGATCAAAAGAGGAGTTGAAGGAATAAGGAAAATAGAAGCAAATCAAAATATCATGTAGAGTAGTTGCGCGAGTTGCCCAACTAGTAATTGGTTGCGCGGACTGCACAAACAATTTCATTCATTATGCGAGTTGCGCGATATTTTCTCCATTGCGAGGACCACGCAAGTGAATTCCCCGTTGCGTGGGTCGCGTAACCAAGATTAGATAACAATTATTATGGACGGTCAGATTTGATACAAAGTGGGCCCCATGGCACAATAATCGAGGGTTCGCATGTGTGAAGGCCTATAAATATCCCACTCCCCCTCTCATTTGGGAGGGAGAAGAATTTTGGAAGAGGATTAGAGCTCTGAAGGAAGACTGAAGGTGAGAAGGGGAAGTCAGAGATTGGATGCATGGGCCGCGTAACCAACAACTTATTGCACAGGTCGCGCAACCAGACCATGATATGGTCAGTTGCAAAAAGGCCAAAGTGCTGCCAAAATTGTCCAGTTCGATCTTCGTTGCTCTAAGCTCTCTTTTTGCATAAGGCATAAGCTCAAAAGGGGGAGAAATCGAATGATCAAATCAGCACAACATTCCTCCTGAGGAGACGATCGAAGCAACTGTCGAAATGCTACTGAATTCAAGATTCGACATTCGAACTTTGTTAATTTCAATTTATGTATTTCAAATGATCTATCGTAGAATCAAGGGACATTAAAGGATGTAAATGAACTCAGTACAAATAAAACAATGATTGTTCTTCATATTCTCTCTTTATTCTGTTTGAATAAGATAATTTTCCTAAATTAAATGCATTTATTTCTTGTTTGGAACAAAATGGCTACTCTGCTCGGGACATTTATCATTTAATATTAGCATTGAGAGTATTATAGAACTTTCGTTGTAGTTTGGCGTCTTTCGAGGTGAAAATGGCAACTCTCAGTGGGAACATCTCCCCTTCATCTCTAAGATAGATTGTTTGATTCTTCACGTACTAACCATAATTATATTTTATATCTGAAGGAATCAAACTGCAAATTACAACCAATGGCAATTTCTGCAAGGAAAGTGAATTTCTATTTCACTGCGATCGGATTCATGGTAGAATATGCGCCGAACCAACCTCCGAAACACAAGGCTCAACTTCCTACAAGCAAAAACAACTCAACCTAAGCAATAGCTGGATTTGTATCTACTTCACCTCAAGCACCGGAAGGTGATAAGGGCTGGACTGTTGTAATGTCTCATAGGATGAGAGCACGGAACACAAGAAGCCATAGAATGAATCCACCTTCACTGAGAGTTACCAAACCGATTACATGTAACACTGCTAGGAGGAATACTGAACTCGCCCCTCCTGCAATATATCCCAGGTGAACGGTTCCGCAGTTAACATCGTTCGACTTCTTAGCTCTGGTTCCCCTAAGAGTCAGATGGATGAAAGAGCAAAAAGGTAAGGCATTACTAGTAAGTTCGTCGATATCTGTATCACCCCAATCAATCATTGACAATGAGAGCATAGAGAAGTCGAATGAAACTCCATCCTCCCCTCTCTTATAAGTCCTATTATGTCGACATATTCCCGCCCCACTCCCACTATAGCTTCGTCGAAGAGTGGAGAAGCCACAATACATATGGCCAGAACAAACCAGGAAAATGTGTCTACTATAGACCATATGAATGAAATGACAGAAGCACAGAGAGCACTAATGGAAGAATGTAGAACTCTCGGAGAAGCCTTAACAACTCTCACACACAATGTAGCCCAGATAGAAGCTCCACTGATGATGGGCAAAATGAATGGGCAAGAAAACCAACCTGAAGGCTTTCATCCATAGGGGACAGGATCACTGGAGTCTGTCCCAGCAGCGAGAGCCATGAAACATGACGAGGTAAGATAAGTCATCGAAGAAGCTGTTAGAGTAGAGAGGGAGCGTGAGAATACTAGCCGTTTCAGATACCGAATGCCATATCCAAGAGAGGTAGAAGACATCCCGTTCCCAGCCAACTTCAAAATCTAGATTTTCAGAAGTTTAATGGAGAAGGGTCACCGGAGGAGCACTTAATGCACTTTATTACTAACATGGGAAATTTTTCTAAAATACCGCAGTATTGTTTGTGATTGTTTGGATCATCTTTGACGAAAAAAACATTCTGATGGTATTCCAGCCTGGCCCTGGGGGTGATACGTACTTAGGAACAAATGTAGGATGCCTTCATGTCAAACTTCTTCTCTTTGGAGCATGATGTTAGTATTACGGAATTGGCTTCTGTGCGGCAGAGAGAGGGGGAATCGATAGAAAATTTTATAGATAGATAGAAGACATTAGGAGCCTTGTGTAGGCAGCTGCCGAAAGAAAAAGAACAAGTCAAGATGTGTCTGAACTCCATAGAAACGGGAATCGCGTTTGGACTTACCAACGGCAATATCAGAACTTTCCTTGACCTAGCCACTGAGGCTCATGCTTTAGAGCTGATGCCCCGGAAGATGCAAGCATTTCACTATGAGACAACCAGGAGAGCACCCAGCAGGATGGCTGCAAATATCGTCGATCGTGAAAAGAGAAGCAAAGATGCAAGAGACTTGAGAGATAAAAGGCCAGACCAGAAAGAAGAATTGAATCAGCCAAGAAATAGATACAGTGGAAAAAGGCCTAAAATGCTCAATTCTCATGAAGGGTTTACATTCGATAAGGAAGATGTTGTTCCTATGATGAACCAATTGCTAAAAGTCGGTACAATAGAATTACCAGAACCCAAGCGCCCTGAAGATGTGACAAGAACGAGAGAGAGAGAGAGAGAGATTTGCCGCTATCATCGTCTGGTGGGACATCTGACGGACAATTGTTATACGTTGAAATATATAATACAATGGATGATTGACAGAGGTGAAATAGTGATTGGAAAAGAAAAGGAAAGGGGTGCGATGACAACAGTGAATATGCTCACAATCCAGGAAAAGGCCCAAGAAAAGAAAGAGAAAGAGGACTGTAAGACAACAAAAAAGGTAGCGGTGATTACATTATGATCAAGAAAGAAGATAACAAGGCCTACAAAGCAGAAAATAGGAATTATAAGAAAAGAAGTCGTTGAAAGATAGAAGGATGACAATAAGAAAGAAGAGAAGAATGAGACAGCAAGAGAGTCATTTGAAGGGCATAACGGCTCGATTAAGTGTCTATGATGTTCTTAAGTTGTGAGAGGAATTTCGTTAGAGCTTGGTTCAAGCATTGTCCAATCATGATATCAGAGAAACCTTGCTGGCAGAGATGGAACACAAAGAATATAAAGAGCGAGAAGACTTCTTGTTAGTCGTTTCCTTCTCTAATAATGATCTGATCTGCGATACAGGGCGTAACAGGCCGCTAATGATAGAAGGCCACATCCGTGGAAAAAGGGTTAAACGGATTATGATAGATAATGGGTCTGCGGTGAAACTCCTACCACTCTCGATGTTGAGTAAACTGGGTTATCGTCGTTCTAATCTACACTCTAGTGGAATGATGATACAAGACTTCAATCAAGATGGGCAGCGTGCACTCGAAAAAATTACAATGATGCTGGAGATGGGAAAGCTAACTACTGATGTCGTATGCCATATTATAAACGCAGTAACGACATATAATCTTCTCCTAGGAAGGCCATGGATACATCAGTATGACATTGTACCCTCTACTTTGCATCAAACTTCAAATACTGTAAAGATGGGATACAGTATAAAGTAATGGCTGATGCGAAGCCCTATACAAAGCTGAGGCCTTCTTTGCGGATGCTAGTTATTATAAGGGGTTCACTAAAGAAGAAAGAAAGGATGATGAAAATAAAGTCCTAAAGGGCATTCCAGTAAAGATGATGAAATAAGAAATAGAAAACACAAAGTCATCTAGAGTTGTAGAAACAACGAAGAAATTCTATTTTGTGCCAAACATTTGAGACAACCAGGGCAACCACCACTAACCTTGTTATCACCTGAACAGTTAAAAATTTTACAGTCTAATTATACAGTGTCATTACCATATGCTGAAAGAAATAATCCATTTTCAGCCATTCCAGGAAGATTTCATATCAGGGCCAGCGCAAAATACCCGAAACCAATAGAATTTTACACCCCAGCAGAAGCAAAAGACAAGGGAAGAGGCCAAGAATAATATGTATTGTGGTAAGCTGATACCACAAGATCTTTAAAAATATAGCCTGGCAAGCAAGAAAATCATGAGAAACATGGGTTTTGATTACGAAGAACCCACCGGCCTGAATCATGGGAGAGAAATTTAAATTCCTATTGGAGTTTGTCAAGAAATACGAGAAAAATTTCAAGGATTGGGGGCAGAATCATCGATGAACATGGTTACAACTGAGCAATTATCGAAAGATCCTAAAATAGTCGAGCATCCTGAAATGGCTCCAAAGAAAATGGAAGATGGGGGGCAACTAATGATAGACAGTTTACGAGAAGTAAAATTGGGCACGGAGGAAGAGTCGAGGAATACATTCGTCAGCACTAGTCTTTCTAAACAAGAGGCTAAGAAATACGTTCAACTTCTCAAAGAAAATAGAGACGTCTTCTCTTGGACGTATGTAGAAATGTCAAGTTTGGAGCCTTCAGTAGTAATGCACCGATTAAATCGTTCTAAGGAGAAAAGGCCGGTTAAATAAGTGCACAGGTGATTTCATCCGGCATTGGTTTTCCTGGTAGAAGAAGAAATGTTCAAGCTGATAAAAGTTAAATTTATCAGGGAGGTCAAGTATCCCAAATGGATATTGAACATTGTCCCAGTAAAAAAAGAAAAATGGACAAGTCAGGGTGTGCGTTAACTTCAGAGATCTAAATGAAGGTTGTCTGAAATATGATTTTTCTCTCCCAATAACTAAATTACTAATTGATAATACGACTTAGTATGTTATCATGTCCTTAATGGACAGCTATGCAGGATATAATCAAATTAGAATGGCACCTGAAGATGAAGAAGTAACAACGTTTAGAACCTCGATGGGGATTTATTGTTATAAAGTTATGCCATTTGGTCTCAAAAATGTCGGGGCGACATATTAGAGGGAATGCAGAATATCTTCCAAGACATGATGCACAAATATGTTGAGTGTTATGTCGATGACTTAGTGTTCAGGTCAGGAGATTATCAGGAGCATCGCGAACATTTGGCATCAGTTTTTCGTTGACTTAGAAAGAAACAGCTGAAGATGAATCTAGCTAAATGCACATTTAGGGTGTCTTCAGGTAAATTCCTGAATTTTGTTATCCCACATAGGGGCATTGAGATCGATCCAGGAAAATTCAAAGCCATTCAAAATATGCCACCACTAAAAATGTTAAAAGAATTGAAATGTTTATAAGGAAAACTGGCATACATTCGCTGTTTAATTTCAAATCTGGCAGGGAGATGTCAGCTATTTTCTCATTTGATGAAGAAAGGCACAAAGTTTATATGGGACCAAGCCTGTCAGAATGCGTTCGATTCGATAAATGAATTACTGAAACAACCACCGGTATTAACAACTCGAATAAAAGGGAAGCCGCTTATTTTATACATATCTACAGCTGAGAATTCTTTAGGAGCTTTGTTGGCAAAGGTGAATGAATTTGGAAAAGAGACCGCTCTTTATTAATTAAGTAGGACTCTGATGGGTGCAGAATGCAACTACTCTTCAATCGAGAAAGAATGTCCGGCACTGATATTTACGGTGTAGAAATTGAGACATTATTATCTCTCTCATGACATAACTTTGATCTCAAGAGTAGATCCAATAAAGTCTTTGATGTCAAGACCAATGTTATCTGGGAGATTGGCTAAATGGATGTTGTTACTTTCAGAATATAATATATGTATAAGCCAGTAAAAGCGGTAAAGGGTCAAGCAATGGCGGACTTCCTTGCAGCACACCCTGTAGCAGAGTGCGAAACCATTAGTGATGATTTTCTCGATGAATAGGTTATGTTGGCCGAGTTGCAAAGCCGATGGAAAATGTATGTCAATGGTGCTTCTTGAGCGTTAGGAGTGGGGGGTAGGAGTTTTTTCATCACACCTCAGGGTGACTTGTTACCTTACTCCTTCACATTGGGGACTGCATGTACAATTACTGAAGCCGAATATAAAGCTCTCATCATCGGAATGGAAATTGCTCAGAAAATGAAGATAAAAACACTGCATATTTTTAGGGATTCTAAATTGATCATAAATCAATTGACGACTGAATTCGAGATAAGAAAACAAGAGCTCTTGCCATATTGCCAAAAAGTGCAACAGTTATTAGAACAGTTCTGTCATGTTGAAATCAAGCATATATCGCGGTCCGAAAATGCAAAAGCAGATGCTTTGGCCAGCCTAGCAGAAGCTCTGTCCTGCCCGAATCGGAGCCCTCTCCAGGTAACTATAGAAGAAAGGAGATTTTTACCATCTTCATTGGCCATTAATGAAAATGTTGAAGCACTTCCAATATCGTGTTTGGAGCTAACGACAGATGATTGGCGTCATCCTTTCATAGATTATCTTAAATATTATATTTTGCTAGAAGACTCAGCGTAGAGATAACAAATTAAGCAAAGATCAAGAAGATTCATCATATGTAGTGAAGTACTGTATAGAAAATCTTACAATGGGATGCTACTATGTTTCCTAGATGAACGGGAAGCAGGCCAGATGTTGTGAGAAGCGCACTCTAGAGAATGTGGGGCACATTAAGCTAGCCGAAATTTATTCCATCGGATACATCAAATTGGGTATTATTGGTCTACCATGTTTTAAAATGTGATAGATTATGTGAAGCGGTGTCACGAATGTCAGATTCACGGAGATGTTATACCCATTCCTCCAGAAGACCTGCATCTATCAGTCGCCTCTTGGCCCTTCTCTACCTAGGGACTTGACGTTATTAGTCCTATAAATCCATCTTCGTTCAAAAGAAAATAGTATATTTTGAAAGAGATAGATTATTTCTCGAAGTGAACAGAAGCAGTTGGATTACGTAGTATAAAGGAGAAAGACGTGGTTAATTTCATCCAACAGGAAATAATATACTGTCATGGTATTCTGAAGAAAATTGTCACGGATAATGGCACTCCTTTCAAAAACAGAGGCATAGAGAAGCTATGTTAGAAATTCAACATTCGTCATTCATTTTCAACACCGTACTATCCACTAGCCAATGGATTAGTAGAGGCATTTAATAAAATGATAGTCAAGATACTGAAGAAAACAGTGAAAAGAAATAAGCGAGATTGGGACGAGAGGTTACAAGAAGCATTGTGGGCATATAGAACTACCCACCGAACAGCAACAAGAGCAATAGCGTACTCGCTAGTTTATGGTGTAAAAGCAGTGATCCCGATTGAAATACAAGTAGTGTCACTCAGAGTAGCAGTACATTAGTCCATTACAAATGACAAAATTATAAAAATAAGGCTGAAGGAGTTGAATTTGCTTGATGAGAAACACCTGGCAGCCCAACAGCGATTGCAATCGTATCAGGCATGGATATCGGCCACCTTTGATAAACGAGTCAAGTATCGCTCTTTCAAAAAAGGGGATATGGTACTAATATTGAAAAGACACCCACAAAACAGGGGACAAATTTGAGCCCAAATTGGACGGACCATACATAATAAAAGAAGTATACTTCAATGGAGCGTACAAAGTCGTAGATCAAGATGGACAAGGTATCAGTATACCGGTCAATGCTCACTTCATCAAAATATATCATCCCTGAAGATACTACTGATTTTGATCCAGAATATTATAAGAATAATGATTCTGTATCAAAAGGGGCCAAGAATAAATAAGACCACAGCTATGTACTGTCAGATGAATGAATAAAGAAGAAATTCGCGAGCATATCAAGACTATGTACCAACAAGTGTTACAAAAGGAAAGTGAGCATCGTTATCGTCATCAAGCGAGCTCTACAAAATTTTGTTGAAATTGGTATCATCACCAAGTTGATATATTGTGAATAACACATATGAATATCATTGAAGATATTAGCAGAAGTGGTGACGTATCAATTTCAGTCAGAGATGTCTATCATTCTCGTGACAGCAATGGCCACCTACTATTATCTTTTAAGGCAGCCTAGCTAAGTCTTAAAAAATGGCTAGCTACATATAATACCTATCGTTTTCACCATTCAGGTAGCAATGAGAAGCTAGTGGCCCTAAAAAGCCTGTGAAGGCCATCATATGCAGACCTATGCAGGCAGCGGACGGAGCTAGCAACCAAAAGCCCTAAAAGGCCAAAAAATTCCTCAACGACTAGTCACTCATGAGATCAATGTTGTCTGTATAGCTTTTCGATAGCATCACAGGGAACAGATGAAAATGCCCTCCCATGAATGGGTCGCAGGCGAAGAAAATGCGGGCTGCTGTGTGAGCTCTTTAGCCATATCCATAGATAGGTCAACCATGCATAAGACCCCCAAGATCTCTGGCTTGATTTCAGTATTAACTCATGAGGAAGGACCTAAACCTACTCATTGATGGGATGGTGGCCCTAGATTTAGTACCCCAAAGGTCACCTTGCGAATCCCGTGAACTCTAGAGAGTTACTGCGGCCAACCCTGTGCATAAATCCAACTGAGTTCACGGCCCCGGTAGCTTCACTGGGCCCCTCTGATGGATCGCGGTTTGTGAACTCACCAAGCTGTGGTCCAGTGAACTCCTAAGAGTTACAAAGACTATCATGTGAGACCCAACTCCACTACTCAAAAGTCTAAAAAACTGCATGGCTCCACTACTCAAGAGGAGAAACTGTGTGTGATTATCTGACTAAACTAAAACTTAACACTGCCAATTAAGACAGGAATCATATAGGAAATCCCTTACTAACAAGTCATAAGAGAATATTCTAAAAAAGGGGAAAGAAAAAAGAAAAGGCATAATACATCAATCAAAACATCGCATAAATAAGAGAAGAGCACCCTTATCGAGAATGTCATGAAATACTTGTATAACTTGCAATTCTAAAAGTACTTGTAGCGACAAAAGAGAAAATATTAAAGTTTTACATCTCATAGTTCTCCTGTAATGCCTAATGCTGCTAAGTATTGTTGTAAATTTTCTTGAAGACTAACTTGAGCAGCTGTATGTTCTAGTCTGGCATTTGAAATAATTCTGGTAGGATCTGGGATACCAGCTAGATTTTCTTCCAAAGAGACAATTAGTTCTTCATTCTTAGCAAATTCAGATCTTTCAACATCTACAAAATGAAGGCTACATTGCATCTTTTCCTGTACTCTTTCAATGTTCAAATCTTCCTCCAGACCTTGCTTCTCCAACTGAATGATTTCTTGCTTCAAAAGAGTAATATGATTTTGAATAGTCGTCTTATTATTAGCAAAAGTCTTCAGTTGCTCTCGCAGAGATAGTTGTTCTTGGTCGTGACAAGAGACAATGGGAGAAATTTGAGAAACCTTCTCTTTAGAGTATGCATGCTGCTTCCTATACTCTAAAATTTTAGGCGGGATAATCACAGTTTCAGCAGATGATAGAACAGTTATTGAATTATGAAATCTTAGAAGAGCATCGCATACAGAAGAAACATTGACTTTAGCCATACGTGCAGCATTATCCAAAACATCTAAAGCAATAGCCAAATCTGACCATTGACCATTAAACATCTCAATAATAGCTAATATGGAATTCCTTATCAACACCAATTTATACGCAGAGATCTTTTTAAGGGATAGCACTTTAATGAAGTCCTAATAGAACCAGAACTTGCTATGTCACTTTGAGGTAAGTTCCCTATTAAGAAATAAGAAATGTAAAGTTATAGTAAAACTATAAGTGTAGGTAATATGGAAAATATGAATGAAGAAAAGGGATATACCTTCTACTTGTGCCAAGACAGTGAGAGGTTGCATCTCTCTAACAAGAGAAGGATTATGTTCCACCATCTCAGCAAAAGATGGAGCCCTAGCTTCAGTACTCAAATCAATAGTGGTGGGAGTTGGCAAATCATTTGATTCCACCGAAAAAGAAATTTCACTTGCCATTGCCTGTGGAGGCATCGAGAATCTTGGTGAAACTGCTGGTACGACAGGAGGTAAATCTATGGGGAGAGTACTATCTGCCTTCGTATTGGCAACATGATCGCCTGAAATAAAGATACGTTAGATAGGGAAGGAGAAAAGAATCAAAGCAAATAAAAAATAGCAAGATTTTCTTACATGGTGAATAACCATATTCCTCGTAGTCTAGGAGTTCATCTTCTTCTTCCCCTGTAATGGGCGAAGTCTTTGTAGGAACAGCTTCGGAGGTCGAGATGATATGTCCTTCATCGGCAAGAACATCTTCTGCAATGATATCCTCCTCGCCACTAATATCAACTTCTCCTTCCTCATAGTCATCGTCTTGATTATCTCCTTTCGCCTCATATTCATCAGAAATAGTATTTCTAGACAAGGAAGTTGAACACTCACCATCCAAATCTCCTTCGCTAGATTCTTCAATAACTACTTGTTTTCTAGAAAGAAGAGACGAGTTGCTTTCCAGTTGAGGATCTGCACTGGCTAAAACTGGAGAGGCAAAAGAAATGGTCCTTTCTTGAGGAGAAGCTTGGGCACGTGTTCTAGATCTTGTCATTGGCGAAGGACTAGGATGAACAGTCCTGGGGGTAAGAGAAGAAGTTGACTGATGTTAAAGATGAGTAGAAGAGGTTGGTTGGTCTTCAAGATTGGCAACATTCTCTGGCGTAGGCGAAGTGGCTTATGTGACTTCTTCTCTTCTAAAATAGTGGAGAGGAACTTTTTTAAATTCACAAATGGCACTGTAAGCTATCCACCCTTCAAGGGTATCGTCAGGCTTCTTCTCATGGATAGGTTCATCTACAGATATTTTGACATAATGATAACCAGCAAAAGGAGCATGATTAGTCTCCGCTATGAAGCCTACTCCCTCTTCGATTGTGCGACCCCTAAATCTGGGTGGTGGAAGCCAGATGGGCTTAGCTACTGGCAGACCTTTCCTTACCAGATAAGACTGGTGAACCCACCATCTCATGTGGTTATATGAAGCCCGAGGAATACGGTTACACCCCGGAATGATGAAAGAAGAATTGTCTCGGCCTAACAGTTGCTTCCAGACCATCACCCAGTTAAATGGGCTAGTGTCATAACTCCTCATTCTTTAATTTATAAGTCCACGATCTTCGGGAACTGCCTGATTGAAGCTGAATTGATGAGCAAAATGGATGGGATAGTACGATTCTCTCTAAAATTCTGTTCCCTTCCTCAACGAAAGACTGCACGATCTAATCAACAGAAAGAATGACCTTTCTCCTGTAGTGAACGATTCTATGCCCGACTTGTCTGTGTCCATTGTGTAAAGATACAGACAGAAATGAAAATAATTAATCTTGGCATCGGAGGAATGTCATCTTTTGCCCAGTCATAGGACCTCTTTTCCATGGCTCTCTTTTGGAAGAACCAAAGAGGAATCTGAGAAGGATGGACACAAGCTTTCTCTAGCACTTCGAATGTCTGAGGGAAATAGATGTCAATCCAGTCGAGGAAGTAATTCCATGGCATATAGGTAGAAGCAGAGCCGACGGAGGGGTTTTTTATGTAAGATGCGATCTCTCCGAAACCTTTGTAAATTGAGCATAGAGCAGGAGGGGCAAGGGAATACTTGATTCCTTCAGCCATGGCACCGGCTACTATAAACAGTGAAGGGCGGATGGCATCTGCTGACTTAGAGCTAGGAAAAACCACTATGCTCAGCCAGTAAGCAATAAATGTTGCAAGCTCCCCATAAACAGAGTACTCAGCGTGATCTTTCATGCCCCAACGAAGACATTCTAGCTCTCATGAGTGGTTACCGTTAAACTTAGAAGAAAAAGAAGAAGCAGTTAAAATCGTGATTATGTATTAGGGCACAATAAAAATGTTAATTTGAAAAGAAGAAAAATTATCGAAGAGCACTGCTGAAATGGGCTAGCCATTGCATAGGGTGAATCTTGTGGATATTCAAAAACTTGGACATCTCCTTAAAGAGTTCAATGGTTATTTCTAAGATGGAGGTGATACGGTCAGGCGAAGAGATAATGGCTAGCTCATCATTGGTGGGGAAAAGTTCATCAAAGAATTTTTTGGTTATCAGTAGATCAGTAATCCTATGAATATCCCAGAGCGTAATGCTCATTTCTGCTTCAGGAAGGTGGAAAGAATTGGTAGAAGGGACCAAAAGTTGAGAAAAGCCTTCAGAATGGAGGATTCCTTGTAAAAAGGATGTGATGTTGCTTCAATCGTGGTGTATATATCAATCTTGGACAAACTCCCCACATGCTTCGCAAGAATTGTCGCGGCCCATTCAGAGTAATAATCGCGGGGAGTCAAGAGACCCCTTGTTCTGAACTCTTTTGGACTCCAGATAAGGCGATGATCACTGAAACATTGCTAAAGCGTCTCATAAAAACAGGTCGGATATAGGTTGTGGGGATCATAAGATGGGGTAAGGAAGATCATAGAGTGAACATCACCAATTTACTTTCATGGTTTTGTTGGCTGCAGAATGCCCTCCAGTAGCCTCGGCTCTCTAAACGACCAAGACTCCACATAGGCTAGTCTTTCTCCATCTAGATGATCCCTAGGTTCACAATTCAGCATGGAATGGCGACGATGGATGCTGACCGGAATCACCACGATACCTTATTTATAGGGGTTGTCAACTTTTATGACACCCTCAATTGCATGAACTGATTCTCAAGAATTGTGTAGTTTCTTCCGGCTGTGCTCTTTGATTTTCTCCTGAAATTCTTGATCCTTGTTTCGACGATTCTTTCTCGGTCGAGAAGGGGGTGGAGTATCCTCCCTGGTAGGAGACTTTTAGCTGATAGTCTGATGGTGGGCTATTGTCTTCAGCCATAGCTCCTAGTCGTATTCACAACCATGTTTAGGAAGTCTTTCATGATCGCCATTGAGATGGCTCTGTGAATGGGGGATGGTAGTGTATTGATGCGTTTAAAGAATTCAAAGGTAAGGAGCACTGACTCCTTAATATAAGCAGGATGCGTAGTGATTGTCTTAAAGCGCTTGCACGAAGGTTGGATGGGAGATGATGGAGATTCTGTGGCTTGGGATTCCGCAGCTTGAAAAGATGTGGGGTCTGGCAATTCTTGGTGAGAAGGTTTATCAGTGGGAGGATTGACAGGAATGTAGGTCCTTTTTATGCAAGCCATAGAGAAATGCAAGGATTCAGAAATTGGCTAAGTCTAAAAACTGACCAAGTACCAGTTGCGCGGGTCGTACAATTGCAAAAAACTCTTGCTCGAACGTGAAGACATTTCACGGGTCACCCAATTAATACTCGTTGCACAGGGAAGAAAGGGAGAAGCAGAGTTTTGCCATAACCTAGAAAGTGAGGAAATGAAGTACAACGGACTATTTATAGGGAAAAGGGCCAAGTATAGTACTCGGGAGGCCATTGCACGGGTCGCGCAACATGTTAATAAAATGGGATTTTTTTTATCCTAATTCTTTGATTTTTATTTACAAAAAAAGAAAAGGATTAAGGGGGCATCTGTTGAGGGGTGAAAATAATGAAGAAAGATTGAAAAGGAGAAGATCAAAAGATGAGTTGAAGGAATAAGGAAAATAGAAGTAAATCAAAATATCATGTATATTAGTTACATGGGTCACACAACAAGTAATTGGTTAAGCGGACCACGCAAATAATTTCATTCATTATGCGAGTTGCGTGATGTTTTCTCCATTGCGTGGACTGCCCAAGTGACTTCCCCGTTGCACGGGTCACACAACCAAGATCAGATAGCAATTATTATAGACGGTCAGATCTGATGCAAAGTGGGCCCCATGGTACAATAATTGAGGGTTCGCACGTGTGGAGGCTGAAAGTGCACCTACTACGTGCCCTGATTTGTCAATTACGTTGTAGGTTGAGTCAGTCGGATAACAGCGCCTAACAAGAAAATCAAGTTAAGCGTCAGCCTCAACTGGATGTGTAAAAGCTCACCAAAAGGAAAATCATAACCTCACATCCCATGTCCCAAAACACCAGGTGATTAAACCCTTAAAAAGAACTAGAACATCTTAGGGTTTATGTGTAAGAAAATTTTTTATCAAAAAGAAAATCTTCTAAGTTTTTCTTACACTGTCAATTATATCGATTCCCCTTTCGATATGATCGACCAGCTCTGTCGATGTCCTCGACATATCAATCGATACAATCGAGTGAGGACAAAAAGCGTCCAGCAATCAAATAATCCTGTGGACAATTTATCGTTATATCGACCTTCGAGTCGATATCATCGATATTCGAAAATCGATCATATCTGAAGTGGATCGATCATATTGACAGACTGCTTTCCGGCGCCCCTATTTTTTTAAAGAAAACTAACAAATGCTTCGATATATCGATGACTATCCGATACAGTCTGAACTCAAATATCGATCATATCGATTGGGGGCGCATGTTCTCTCCAGCAAGAATTTCAGGTTGCTTTTAATGTTGATCGGGGTGCCAGTCGATTAATCGATATTCTTATATCGATCATATTGAGACTTTGTCAATTGGATCGAGTCAGGACATAAATCGTCCAGCAAGCTTACATGTAAATCTATACGATTTATCGATCCCATCGACAAGGTATCCGATATGATCGATGTACAAATTTCGATGACATCGACTGTTTCCCCGATCATATCTATAATCCTGAAATTTTTCAAGGCTTCTCTCTTATTTTTCAACTATCGATAGATCGAACCATCACTTGATGGAATAAGAGTTCGAAATTCGATAACATCAATGTGTGTCTCGATCCCATCGACCAGTCGGCGGAAGGTTTCTAAAAGCGAAATGACAATTGAGTTTGTATCATCGAGAGGTCGGACGATACAATCGAGAATATACGCTCGATCATATCGACGACTGATCGATGATATCGAATTCTGTCATAAATATAACCGTTTATATCCATTTTAACCTTTTTCATATAAATAGAGAGAGTAGTCTTCATTGCTGGTAGAGAAAGCAGAGAGTGCTTTAGAGTGTTTTAACCTTCCTATCATTTACCTAAGCCCTTTCTCTCAGGAAGTTCATCCTCCTATCCACCCTAATCATTGATATCTCATAGAGTGGATTGGAGAATGAACTTTCGCATTCAAAGATCCTTCAGCTACTACCTTAATGACATATCATTAGCTGGGATGCCTTGAATGCATAGATGATGGGAACCTCTCTATCTTCCTTATAGGAAAATCTTCAGAGTGTGGTATTCCATCATAGCCTTGACCTAACCTAAGCCTAGCACATATATACATCTTTGTGTTGCGGATCAAGGGAGCTGAAGACTCTTCATCAACAAGAAGGAGATCTTCATCATTGCGCTGAAAGGGACTCATCAACTTATCTATAAGTACTAAGAGTCCAGAGGACACTTGTGATCATTCATTTTTAGGATTGGGTTTTAAGTATTGCTCACCATTTGAAGTCCTCGAAGGAGGCCTCCGACGGGAGTGTACGTGCGGGGTGCGTTGTATGGACCCTTGCTCTGTGGAGAGCATAAACATCTGGTTAGGAGTACGCCAGCAAAACTCCAGGGTTAGAGGTGAACCGAGTAGAAACCTCAGGGTGCGTTGTGTGGACCCTTGTCCTATGTGGGCATAAACATCTGGTTAGGAGTACGCCAGTAAAACTCCAGGGTTTAAGGTGAACCGAGTAGAAACCTTTGTAAAGGTTGAAGGTGAACCTGATTTAAAACCTTAGGTTTGAGGTGAACCATGAAAAACCTCCTTAGTGAAATTCGGTCACTCAAGGGTTGAGTGTGGAAGCCGGGAGTGAAGTAGACAAGTCGTCGAACCACTATAAAATGACTGTGTTTGTGATTGATAATGTCTTTCATTTATGTGATTGCCTTGCATGTTTTTATATATGATCACATCCTATGCACACGCAGTCATATCCATCACAGTCTCATCTGTATATTATTTATCTTTTAAATAGATTGTGATTGGATCCTCTATCAGGCTTGGAAGCCAGTAGAGTTAATTTTTTAGTAATCCTAATCTGTACTCTGTTATAGGATTAGTGTGATAGGATTGAAATATAACTTATAAATCTTTAAAAAGTCCTATTCACCCCCCTCTAGGACATATTGACATATTCCTACTTCAACTCAAGCGGTCTTCACCATAATTTCAAAGGCCTATAAATACCCCACTCCCCCTCTCATTTGGGAGGGAGAAGAATTTTGAAAGAGGATCGGAGCTCTTAAGGAAGACTGAAGGGGAAAAGGGGAAGTCAGAGATTGGTAGCGCGGGCCGCGCAACCAACGACTTGTTACTCGGGTCGCGCAACTAGGCCATGATATGGTCAGTTGCAAAAAGGGCCAAAGTGCTACCAAAATTGTATAGTTCGATCTTTGTTACTCCAAGCTCTCCTTTTGCATAAGGTATAAGCTTAAAAAGGGGATAAATTGAATGATCAAATCAACATAACATTCCTCTTAAGGAGACGATTGAAGAAACTATCAAAATACTGCTGAATTCGGGATTTGACATTCGAACTTTGTTAATTTCAATTTATGTATTTCAAATGATCTATCTTAGAATCAAGGGATATTAAAGGATATAAATGAACTCAATATGAATAAACACAATGACTCTTCTTCATATGCTCTCTTTGTTATATTCAAATAAGATAATTTTCCCAAATCGAATGCATTTGTTTCTTGTTCAAAACACATATCTCACTAACGGAGTGTCGAATTGATGGGCGATTTTCACCATTGCAATTACAACGACGACGCGGTCCACATGATAGAGGTCTCAAGATCATCTGAAACAAATCACTTGGGTGAGTTTTCCAGGTGTACTAGGGTGCAATGTATGGTCTATCAACGGTGCATGTTGGGACATGTGTGCATACGAGTGATGTTGCAAAAGACCCGGTGTAACACCTCGGATTTTAGCCAATCTGGGATTTGACGTCCTTAGGCAGTGGGTCAACTAAAACACCTGGAAAATCGCTCAGAACCCAATTCCATAGCCAAAGAAATCACTTAGGATTAATTCCTTTAGAAATTAAGCATAAGTTAGCTAGCGCAACGCTAGAGTACCTGGGAAATAGTCCCTGATCACTTTAAATACGTTCTACAAGGCCCAAAACTTATAGAATCAATGGTGCTATAATACTCTAAAACCTCGGATCAAACTCTAAGCAGGTTTATTCTCTGGACCACTTTGAAAATCTGTATTGGATCTAGACTGCGGGTCGAAAGTCCGATACCTACTATCTTAGACCGTTAGAACCGCCTAGCTGGACTTGACAATCATTTCGAAAATCAAGTCCGACTGACATTCGCAGGCTATTTCATTGAGCCTGGACTGAAGAGAGTAGGAATAGGGACAGATTTAGAATTTCAAATTCAAATCTGGCACACGACTTGACGTGTCAGTATTAAGCATTCTGACCATCAGAATTCAGTCAAATTACACCCTCGGATCAGGAAAAATTTCTATTTCATATCATGAGACATGCAGCCCTGATCTACGTGCGGTGACCGCTGAACTGAAACTGGACCACCACGTGCGATCTACGAACACTGATGGTCTGAAAACGGTATGAGAGCGACATCTAACATGTGTGAACTTAAGTCTGATCGCGTTCGGCCAGGGGACCACCAGAAATCATCTTTTGGACCGAAACAGCCCCGCTTTGGATAAGCATCAAGTGAACTTTGTTCCCGAGCCTATTCCGAGTATTTTTAGGCTTATAAAAGGGGTTGAAACCCTCACTCCTCTCTCCCATCCGAATTTGAGAAAAATCCTAGATTGGGAGAGAGAAAAGGTGAGAGTTTGTGAGAGAGGTAGGAGAGGATTTTCCTGCCGTTCCACCACCTGTTGCACGTACTTTAGCAACACGCTTCCATCACTCAGCCAGTGATTCCTCCACATTTTTAGGTAAGAAAATACCCCATTTAGTCACTGATTTGAGGTTCCTTTTGTTCCATAGCTTGTTAACTCATAGATCTTGTAAATTAGGTCCTCTATTCACCGTAGACGAAGCGTATACGATCCGTTCGAATTCACACACCTATAAGAGATAAGGTGCAGATTTTAGACGCTTTGATTGACTGTTTCCAACGCTTTCAATGTCGTTTAATAGTAGATTATTGATGGCAACGTCGTTTGACATGTACAACATGCTATCCGTTTCCTGTTTCGTAAACCGACGGAGAATATGAGATTTAGGGCATTTTAGTCATTTGTAGGAAGTACTGTTTTCATTCATATTTTACTGATGTGATTGACATGGTTTATTGTCGCATTAGAATGTTAGGAATGCGTTCATAATTAGTTTGGCGAAGAGATTCGCTTAAATGCACACTTCGAGTCGACATACTATATGTAGACTTAAGTGTGTAGTTTAAGTGTTTGTATAAATGCTTGTATTAGTATGTATTGAATTAAATGGTGTTATGAATTAATTTGAGATTGATTTCTCAATTAATATGCTGATGTAAATGATTTCCTACATGTTAGCTATATGCATGGTTTCATTATATGTATGAAATGCATATGCTTGATGTTTCACTTAAGTGGTATGTTATAACATGTGCTTGATGATTTCCTTATGATTTAGTTGAGATTGAATTCTCAATTAATATGCTGATGGAGATGATTTCCTATATGTTGGCGATATGCATAATTTCATTATATGTGTGAAAGACATGTGCAAGATGATTTACTTAAGTTGTACGTTATAACGTGTGTTAACATGCTCACATGTTTGTATTCCATTTCCAATACTCTTACCTGATTGCTGATGTGGATTCATAATTGTTTGGGACTATACTTAGTCCAGGCAGTCGGTAACAGAGAAAATTCGTGGCTAGCTGGTATTTGCCACGAAGGACGCGTCGATGAACGCGAGTCGTGTTTGGAGTTGGCGGCAGTGGTTAGGCCACGCGAAGTATTTTACGCACTTCATTTCGTTCAACTTGAGATGCGATCGTGCTAGTCAAGCCTGTCAAGTAACCCGACTGGCCATTGTATGTTCACTCTGCATGAGTCATGACTGCTTGAACCTAGGGTACTGAACTTACCATTGTAAACCCTGTTAACTATGGTACCTTGATCCAAGAAGACTCATGAGCCGGGCATGGTGGTATGGGACACCGTGGTCGAGCTGTCGGCCTACGCTGGGGCCACAAATCTCCCCGTAGTGACTAGTGAGCACCTAGTCTCGTGAGCAGATTATGGTGGTATGGGACACTATATTCATGCTGTCGGCCTACACTGATCAGGCGACGAGTCCTTTGTAGTGACCGCAAGCGTATTCTGAGTCTACAGGAGGCGACGACCCTTCCGTAGCAGTAGAGTACAGTAGGCTTGTATTGATAAGGTGATGGGGGAGCGGAGCAACGAGTGCGTGCAACAGCCCTGGCAGCCCTTGCAGTGACCTACAAAAATATACATCGTATGAGATTACTAGGAGTGACGACCCTAGACAGGATCTGTGTTGGGATTGATATAAGGAAAGTACCTTAGTTTTCCAATCATGCTATTTGAATGGACTAATAACAACTCAGAAATCATATCACCATAACATTGCATGTGCCTGGAAGATGTGGAGCACTTGAGGGTCGATTGCATGCCGCGGTCGTAAGATGGTGCCGTATGAGGGAGATCGTCGGTGAGGGCATACATCACGTCATGTCATATTGCATTAACAATAGTATTAAGATTGTTTGATTTACTGCTTTACTATTATCGCATGATTGATTTGAGAACATGTTAATCCTTGCTCTATTATTCCACTGAGTTAGCTACTCACTCCTACGTTACAGGATGGTGTTTCCGGACACCCACCAATCCCTATTGTGATTGCAGATGATGGCACGGCCTGCGAGGCAGTGCTGGACTTGATGATGATAAGGAGGATCCCTCCTTTATGCGTGTTCTAATTGACGGGATTACAGGGAGGTTGATTAGATACCTTGACACTTATCATTTTATATTTTTAGAGAACTCATGTATATTCTTTTGTTTACTTTTGAAGTATGCATGTATGTATATAACCTGGTAACATGTTCACACTCTGGAGACATACAACAGTTTATATATGTTATACATACTATCACAGTCTTCCGCTTGTAAATTTAACTGTCTCTGGAGTATGATATGTTGTTCTGAATTAATCTCACTCATGTTTAATACATTAACACAGACAACATTCAATCATACATATATATGTTGCATAAATAATATTTTGGAACTCGGGAGTTGGGTTTTTGCTCGACCCCCCGATTTTCGGGATGTTACACCCGGATCCCACAAGCAATGTCCTGGGGGGTGAATAGGACAATGCCAAACAATCAAAATAAATGTAAAAAATAAAAATATTACAAAAATCTTAATCACTTGAGTATTAGAACCTTGATTTTAAATAATTCATAGGACAACCTTCACCTAAAATATTAAGAAAGACAACCTTATTTCACGAATGTTTTTAAAATCAAACTTTCAAATTGACAAGAGTATATAAAAGGATTACAACATTCCCCACTTAAATAAAATAATAAATTGCATCCAATCACCAAAAATAATAATAAAGCATTCACCATATGACACAAGGATTCATAGTGGTTCGGTGCTTAAAACAACCACACCTACTTCACTCCCAAAATTACTTCCCTCATAATTTTGGCTTTCACTATGAAAAAGGTTTTCACAGGGTCACTTTAACAACCTGATATAGTTCTTTGTGATTTTTACGAGCTATTGCAATAAAAACCCTACTGAGATTTTCACTGGCTATCTCAAACAAAATCTCAACTGATATTTTCACAGGATATCTCAGAAAAACATAAACAGAGTTTTAGAAGGTATACTTTTCTTTAAATGTAGAAGACATAGCAGAAGCTTGTAGTAGAAGGACATCTTTCTTGAATGTAGATGGCGTAGTGTTCAATCAAACTGAAAGAGTCTCGGGTTCTATATATTTTAATTATGTAAAATCCAAATGCTACTTAATTCAATTATCTTAGATCTCAAAGAAGAGTATAGTTTACTCTCTTAGATTAAGACTTAAAATATCTAAGAATAAAGGGAATTGAATAAGCTAATAAAATAAATTATATATACCAACAAATAGCTTGTTGAGGACTTAAGCTTCTCTCTCTCTTGCAGAAGAATTATGATAATAATTTTGTGTAATTCGGAATGAGATAAAGACTTAATTTATAGGCAAATAAGTTAGAACTTCGCATAGCCTGAGATAGGCTTCGATTAGCTCAAGTTCACCGGATTTAGTTCAACGAATTTCGAATTGCGTGGATAAGAATTATCCAAAATTTGGTTGGCCCAAAGTCAAGTTTGGCTGGCTGAACATCATAATTTGGCTAGCCAAATTTTCCCTTCGGCTAGCCAAATTCCCTTGAATTCCAAAAGTTGGGGTTGCTGGAATTTTGCCTGAATTTTCTCGGGCTGGCTGAATTTTAAGCTTGGGCTATCCGAATTTTCAACAAAAGTTGTTATTTTGCTCAGGCTTGAAGTTGGGCTGGCTGAACCAAAAGTTAGGCTGGCCAAATTCCAAGCAAAAAATCATGATAAAACAGTTTTGAAAGCACCTAATCCTAAGGTCTTTCTAGGGTTTATATTACCTGAGATATGTCAAATATTTGAGTCATTTTGACTTGAACTTTCTCTTGAACTTTGTCTTGGACTATGTCTTGAATTAGTGCGACACTTTATTTGAGAAGTTGTGTTAATCTTTTCTTGAACATAAGTCAATCTTGAGTTAATCTTTAGGTTCTACCTTGAAGCACTTTTGTCTCATGAAATTTGACAATCTATGTGTGCTCACCATCATAGCTTTACAATGTTTCTACACTAAAGTTGTTATGATTTGACTGTATGTTTGTGTGAGCACGGTGAACCTCTTAAACTTCCTAATCATCTGCTGGTTCTAATGGGGGTATTAGGAATTTCCCCTAGGTTGTTATTGTTGTTATGGTTGTGGAGGTTGTGACTGTGGATTTTGTTGTGGCAGAGGTGGTGGTTAATATCTCTGTTGTTGATGTTGAGGGTTGTACTACTGGTATTGTTGATATCCTTATTGAGGCGCATGTTGGGTGCCTTAATTTGTGGTGATGATGTTATTTTCTTTTGCTGAGCGATGGGCGGATTCGTTGTCGTATTCGTTCTTGTATCCCATGGGTCTTCCTTTAACTTTATTTCATTTGATTGGAGAAGCTTGATGAGGGCATGGAGAGATTGTCCCAGTGTGTATTCCTGCTTCTACTTACTCTCCAACGCAGATGAGTTCAACGAAATTTGCATAGGGATATGAGATCAGATATCCAAATATGCCCGAATTCATTGAATGGACAATCATGGAGATTTGCTCCTCGTCATCGATTGGATTGTGCATTTTGGCGACCAATGCTCGCCATTATCCCACATATGCAGATAGTGCTTCATCACCTTATTGTCTTAAGGCTTCCAAGTTTGCTCTCCTGGGAGCTATGTTGAAGTTGTAGGAAAACTTGTCAAGAATGCTTGTGAGAGTTGTTCCTTATTCTTGATTTAGTGATAATCTAAGGAAGTGTACCTGTCTAGGGTATCACCCTTCAAAGACTTTTGTAATAGGCGGATAAGGGCTCCTTCATTCCCAACTACTACCTTCAATTCCCTAAAGAATGCCTTGAGATGTGATGTAGGACATCCACTGTCGTTGTATCTCTTAAATTTGGGTACCTCAAAGTTTTGATGTACTTGTGCATCTAGGAAGGGACAAAAGTCTCTGAACTTTGTTGAATGAGATTGACCCCTTACTGACTGTGAAGCTGGTTTTGCATGGTTTGGAACTTCTCTCGTAACTTATCTATTTCTGTGCAGCTCGTTTGAGGGACCGGCGTCTCTCATGGCAAGACTTGTTTCGCTTCTTCGACATGGTGATCGATTTCTTCGATCCTATGGTTCCCATGAGGGGGAGCTTGCTGAAATGTAATCATATTTTTATTTGAGGAAAACTAAAATTAAAAAGTACTCCCGGTTGGGGGAAGTTGAGATGATGTGAAATGACCCATTTATTGCATATTTGCCACATTCGACAGGTTGAACTGGGCTTGACACTGACCCCTGTTGTGGACATTCGCCAGTGTTGTACCTGGGCTTTTATTCAAGGAAGCTGCTACTTGAAATTAGTTTTAGATCTCGGTTACAGGATGTGCTGAAAATTGACTGGAAACCCTGTTTGTAGGATCTGTTTGAAATTGATTTGAAATCCCCAATTATGAGGTTGGCTAGGGATTGATTAGAAGCCCCAACTGCAAGGCTATTTTAAAATTAACTGGGAATCTCAGTTGCGGGATTATTTTGAGAATGACTTCTAATCGTGGGAGAATATTGAAAGAAGTGCCCCATGGTCAAGGGCTACACTGGCTATTGTTAATGGTCCTGTGCAGACTCCGTGGCTATGCTTGAAGGCTGGAAAGAGCCTAAAAGTTGATCGTTGTTGTTGTTGTTGTTGTTGAACTAGGAGAACTTGGTTACAGGCTGCGGTAGCTTGCATAACACCCTATACTTTTCAGTACTCAGTAGTTACCATGGGGACCTAACTTAGTATAACACAAGCCCGATTTGTACGAATATTCACACAGTCTAGCCTAAACTTGTTAATGGTGATCTTCATTTGTAGACCTACCCATCCATCCATTAAATTCTCAAGATGAGCCATCACGTCACCCTAAAACTAAACCACTTGCCACAAATATGATATCTTAAGTCGCACATCCACTGTTCGGTGCATCCTTAATAACATAGAGGATGAATCACACCAAAAACATATGAATTGACTACTCAACACCTAAGCCACCATTAAGTTCCCTATAGAATTAACCATGAATCCATATGAAACCTAAATATCAAATCTAGAAACAATCCGACTGTCCACTCGACAAAAATCCTCAATAAAATCCAAAAGGGGCAAAAGTTGTGTAGCTTATACATATAAGATGACATCAATTTAAAGTCAATAGTGTCCTTGGGTGGCTCACTAGTTAGGTGAACGGTGTTGATCGCGAGATTCAACCATAGATTGTCGTTAGATCAACAAGGATTCACGAGAAAATGACCATTGTAGACAAAACCTTTTACCCAGCGGTTTTTATCGAGGAATACAAACTTAAGTTACCAATTTAGACTAGCACGTGCGGACAGCGACTTTGAGGACGGAACTACCCCTCCCTTTTACTGTCGTTGCTTTTCCTCTCCCTCCCTTCTCTCGCTCCATTTTTAAATAAAAAAAAGCACGAAAACTCCACCGCTACATCTGTTCCTTGGATTGCACCACGCTCTAGCTAGATCCCACCCTCTCTATTCTTCAACATTATCTCATTTTTCCTGAAAATGGTCCCTCCACAGAAGAAAGTACGCATGACAGGTATGATATACATTTACCTAAATGGTGTAAATTTTTTGTGGGCCATTGAAATGCCAAATGAAGCTCCCATCTTGGTTTTCGGTTCATCCATGCAAAAATCATCCTATGAACATGATGGATTACAAGTAAAACATCATTGTAGGGGCCTAACAAGGTTTCTGCGGTGGAAACATTGTTTCCTGTGGTGTGATCCACTTGATATTTCAATATGCCACCATTTTGGGCTGAAACCCTTGCTTTAGATGGAAAAATGGATGAACGTAATGCATAGTCCACATACATTCAAGACGGGCCCAACTCAATATTTTTTATTTTTAAATTTTTTTTATATTTTACTATTAATTTTTTTTTTTTAGTTTTTTTAGGTTAGGTTGTTAGTACACACCCATGTCAATACACACACTCCATGTTAGCCACCCCCGCTAGGAATCGATACCAGGACCTCAAGTGTTGACATGAGGTATCTCTACTCAGTCTGCCAATTGAGCTATGGATTTGGGTGTGCCCAACTTAGTTAACTCAGCACTATAAGTGCGTATTGAAAATTTTATGAACCACTCGGTCAATTTCATTAATTACTCGATCAAATTCACCGAAGAGAATTTCATGTAAATCTCGATCAATTTCATTAACTGATTAGTCAAATTCAACAAAGTAAATTGTTAGGCTAGGTCAATTACATTTAAAGTTCATTCCAATTCATGTTAGCCTCACCCAATTTCAAGCTTGCCTCGCTCAAATTGATGTTTCCCTTGCTCAATTTCTCGGTTGCCTCGTTGAATTTTTTCATTGCCTTGCTCAATTCCTAGGTTCACTCGCTCAATTTCTAGGTTCCCTTGCTCAATCTTCGCTCCAATTTCTACGTTGCCTCGCTCGTCTCGCTCAATTTCTAGCTTCCCTCGCTTAATTTCTAGCTTTTCTCGCTCAATTCCTAAGTTTTTTCGCTCCAATTTCGATGTTCCCTCACTCAAAGCCTAGGTTACCTCGCTCAATTTCTAGCTTCTTCGCTCAATTCATAGGTTGCCTTGCTCAATTTCTAGGTTCCCTCGCACAATTTATAGCTTCCCTCGCCTCGCTCAAATCCTAGGTTAGCTTGTTGAATTTCTTAGTTCCCTTGCTCAATAACTAGAATTTCTTGCTGAATTTCTACGTTACCTCGCTCAATTCCTAGCTTCTTTTGTTCAATCCCTACGTTACCTCGCTCAATTTCTAGGTCGCATGGCTCAAATCCTAGGTTCCCTCGCTCAATTTCTAGCTTTCCTTGCTCAAATCCTAGGATTTCTCGCTCAATTCCTACATTGCCTCGCTCAATTCCTAGGTTGCCTTGCTCAATTTTTAGGTTCCCTCGCTCAATTTCTAGCTTTTCTCACTCAAATCCTAGGTTACCTTGCTCAAATGCTAGGTTGCCTCGCTCAATTTCTAGCTTCCCTTGCTCAATTCCTAGGTTACCTTGCTGAATTCCTACGTTGCCTCACTCAATTCCTAGGTTGCCTCACTCAATTTCTAGGTTCCCTCGCTCAATTTCTAGCTTTCCTCGCTCAAATCCTAGGTTACCTCACTCAAATCCTACGTTGCCTCGCTCAATTTCTAGCTTCCCTCGCTCAAATCCTAGGATTCCTAGCTAAATTCATACGTTGCCTCGCTCAATTCCTAGGTTGCCTCACTCAATTTCTAGGTTCCCTCGCTCAATTTCTAGCATTCATCGCTCAAATCCTAGGTTGTCTCGCTCAAATCCTAGCTTCTCTCGCTCAATTCCTAGGTTACGTCGTTGAATTCCTACATTGCCTTGCTCAATTCCTACGTTGCCTTGCTCAATTCCTACGTTTCCTCGCTCAATTTCTAGGTTCCCTCACTCAATTTCTAACTTTCCTCGCTCAAATCCTAGGTTGCCTCGCTCAAATCCTAGGTTGTCTCGCTCAATTTCTAGCTTCCCTCGCTCAATTCTTAAGTTATCTCGCTAAATTCCTACGTTGCTTCGCTCAATTCCCAGGTTACCTCGCTCAATTTCTAGGTTCCCTCGCTCAATTTCTAACTTTCCTCGATCAAATCCTACATTGCCTCGCTCAAATGCTAGGTTGCCTCGCTCAATTTCTAGCTTCCCTCACTCAATTCCTAGGTTACCTTGCTGAATTCCTACGTTGCCTCACTCAATTCCTAGGTTGCCTCGCTCAATTTCTAGGTTCCCTCGCTTAATTTCTAGGTTTCCTCGCTCAAATCCTACGTTGCCTCGCTCAAATCCTAGGTTGTTTTTGGCCACACCTCCTACACCACCCCCTTTTTATAGATCCTAAAAGACAATGCCCATGAAGAAATAATAAAGATCTCCCAACTATTGTATTGATTTCAGATCAATCTAGTTTATTTAAGATAATAACAATCTCTAAATATTTGGCCTAAAATTGAAAAATGCACTAAACATCCCAAAATCTTCAATAATGTTTTCCAACAGCCCATAATTCAGCTAATGGTATTGCTTGCTTTCCTTACTCTATTCTTGATCATTTGGAAATTTTGGATCAAAGAGGTTGTGGAATGGTACAATGAGAACTTCACTTTGTTGTTAGTGCTTGAAATCATAGATGATGTCCTGTGTTCTACCATACAATTGGCTGCTTCATAGTTGGTTTTCTCCTCCAAATGGGCCTGTGTAGACTAGCAATGCAACACTTGCTCATTTAGGCCATGTATCAGCGAACTGAACCATTGGAATACTTTCCAAATACATTCAAATGTTTTATGGATGTGTTAGTGAAATACATGATTGCTTATTAAGCACAGTAAGCACTGTTACCTTCATCAATTAACTTCTCCTGTCACTGACATAGTCATGGTGCAGTTCCTGTATTGATTACTCAAGCATGACGATTATGCGCATTCTTTCAGGCGGATGTTGCATGTGGGAGGATTGGAGCTGCATATTTCAGATTCAAGCATCTGGTACGTCTCTTGTCAAGAAAGCACATGATTGGAGTGGCCTGACCATTTGGACAGGCCATATTTATGTATTTGCTCAAAATTGATGGAGCAAACCCGGATGTACGTCCGAGCTATCCGAAATAGTGGGGGTCCCTGGAAGGTGGGAACCGCTGTTATGACCATGATGAAGGTGTCCATTTTCTATGGACGGCATTGGAGGGGCCTGGCCATTTGGACAGACCGTGTTTATGTATTTGCTCGAAATTAATTGAGCAGGCCCGGATGTGCGTCGGAGCTATACAGATGAGAGGGGGTCCCTGGAAGGTGAAAACCGCTATTATGACCATGATGAAGTTGTCCACTTCCTATGGACGGCATTGGAAGGGCCTGGCCATTTAGACAGGCCGTATTTATATTTGTATTTATAAGGACCACACCCTTAACCTAAACCCGAACCCATTCTCAAATCCAAAAAACCTATAACATAAACCTAAACCTTAATCTAAACCTTAACCTAAACCAATAAACTATAACCTAAATCAAAACCAAAACCAAAACCAAACCTAAACCTATAACCTATAACGTAAATCAAAACCTATAACCTAAACCTAAACCTATAACCAATAACCTAAATCAAAACCAAAACCTAAACCTATAACCTATAACCTAAATCAAAACCTATAACCTAAACCAAAACCTATAACCTAAACCAAAACCTATAACCTAAACCTGAACCCATTCTCAAATCCTATAACCTATAACCTAAACCTAAACCTAAAACCTATAACCTAAACCAAAACCTATAACCTAAACCAAAATCAAAACCTATAGCCTAAACCCGAACCCATTCTCAAATCCAAAAGCCTAAAACCTAAACCTAAACCTTAACCTAAACCGTTAACCTATAACCTAAACCAAAACTAAAACCTATAAACCTAAACCCGAACACATTCTCAAATCCCAAAACCTATAACCTAAACTAAAACCAAAACCTATAACCTAAACCAAAACCAAAACCTATAACCTAAACCCGAACCCATTCTCAAATCCCAAAACCTATAACCTAAACCTAAACCTAAACCTTATCCTAAACCTATAACCTATAACCTAAACCTAAACCTATAACCTATAACCTAGACCAAAACGTATAACCTAAACCAAAACCAAAACCTATAACCTAAACCCAAACCCATTCTCAAATCCAAAACCTATAACCTAAACCAAAACCAAAACCTATAACCTAAACCCGAACCCATTCACAAATTCCAAAACCTATAACCTAAACCCGAACCCATTCTCAAATCCCAAAACCCAAACCCAAACCTAAACCTAAACCTAAAACCTAAACCTAAACCTATAACCTAAACTCAAATCCCTAAACCAAAACCAAAACCTATAACCTAAACCCGAATCCATTCTCAAATCCCAGAACCTATAACCTAAACCAAAACCTATAACCTAAACCCGAACCCATTCTCAAATCCCAAAACCTATAACCTAACCTAAACCTATACTTATAACCTAAAACTATTCTCAAATCCTAAAACCTATAACCTTATCCTAACCTATAACCTAAACCTAAACCTATAACCTATAACCTTAACCAAAACCTATAACCTAAACCAAAACCAAAACCTATAACCTAAACCAAAACCAAAACCTATAACCTAAACCAAAACCAAAACTTATAACCTAAACCCAAACCCATTCTCAAATTCCAAAACCTGTAACTTAAACCCGAACCCATTCTCAAATCTCAAAACCCAAACCCAAACCTAAACCTAAACCTAAAACCTAAACCTAAACCTATAACCTAAACTCAAATCCCTAAACCAAAACTAAAACCAAAACCTATAACCTAAACCCGAATCAATTCTCAAATCCCAGAACCTATAACCTAAACCCGAACCCATTCTCAAATCCCAAAACCTATAACCTAACATAAACCTATACTTATAACCTAAAACTATTCTCAAATCCCAAAACCTATAACCTTATCCTAAACCTATAACATAAACCTAAACCTATAACCTATAACCTTAACCAAAACCTATAACCAAAACCAAAACCAAAACCTATAACCAAAACCCGAACCCATTCTCAAATCCCAAAACTTGTAACCTAAAACAAAACCAAAACCTATAACATAACCCGAACCCATTCTCAAATCCCAAAACCTATAACCTTATCCTAAACCTATACTTATAACGTAAAACTATTCCTAAATGCCAAAACCTATAACCTTATCCTAAACTTATAACCTATAACCTAAACCAAAACCAAAACTTTTAACCTAAACCCGAACCCATTCTCAAATCCCAAAACCTATAACCAAAACCAAAACCAAAACCTATAACCTAAACTCGAACCCATTCTCAAATTCCAAAACCTATAACCTAAACCCGAACCCATTCTCAAATCCCAAAACCCAAACCCAAACCCAAACCTAAACCTAAACCTAAAACCTAAACCAAAACCTATAACCTAAACCAAAACTAAAACCTATAACCTAACCTGAACCCATTCTTAAATCCCAAAACCTATAACCTTATCCTAAACCTATACTTATAACCTAAAACTATTCTCAAATCCTAAAACCTATAACCTTATCCTAAACCTAAACCTATAACCTATAACCTAACCCAAAACCAAAACTTATAACCTAAACCCGAACCCATTCTCAAATCCCAAAACTTAAAACCTAAACCAAAACCAAGACCACATTGTAAAAGGCAGTGGGGAATTGAACGTCTACCATTGAAACCCTTTTAGGGGTTACAGAAGTTTTGGATCATTATGAAATTTTTTTTCCCTCTTCATCCAGGTCTTTTTGACCCTATGAATGAACTTAGATGAGGAGGATTTCTCACAAACATCACAGTGGGTCCCCTAAAGGTTTCTAATGGTTGACGCTCATTCAACACTGTTTCCTATAATGTGGTACACTTGAGAACTGGATATATCTCATTTTTGGTCTCATACCATAAAATGATCTAGAAAAATATATGGACGACATGGATGAAAAGCACACATCAAGGTGGGGCCCACATATGGATGGCTGGTGGCAGGCGGAGTACCCAATCCGTTTCCTTGAAAGGAGGGGTATTTTCGTCCTGAAATTCTGAATCCGCACGTGCGGGTCTAAGTTGCAAAATAAAGTTTGTATTCCTCCATAAAAACAGCTGGCAAAAAGGTGGGGTCCACAGTTCTAAATTTCTCGATTGTCTTAAGATCCATAGGATTGCAACATCCTGGGAACCAAAATCTATAACCAAAACCCGAACCCATTCTCAAATCCAAAAACCTATAACCTAAACCTGAACCCATTCTGAAATCCAAAAACCTATAACCTTAACCTAAACCTATAACCTATAATCAAAATCAAAACCAAAACCTATAACCTAAACCAAAACCAAAACCTATAACCTATAACCCGAACCCATTCTCAAATCCAAAAACCTATAAATAAAACCAAAACCAAAACCTATAACCTAAACCCGAACCCATTCTCAAATCCAAAAAACCTATAACCTAAACCTAAACCTTAACCTAAACCTATAACCTAAATCAAAACCAAAACCTATAACCTAAACCAAAACCAAAAGCTATAACATAAACCCGAACCCATTCTCAAATCCAAAAACCTATAACTTAAACCTAACCTAAATCAAAACTTATAACCTAAACCCTTAACCTATTCTCAATTCCCTAAATCTATAACCTATAACCTATTACCTATTACCTACACCTAAACCTAACCTAAAACTATAACCTTAACTTAAACATAAACCTAAAACCTAAATGTATTGTCAAATCCTTAAACCTAAACGTACACCTAATCCTAATCTCAACTCCGTAACCTAAACTTAAACTTGAAAACCCAAACTAAACTCGATCTCAAACCCGAACCCGATTTCCTAAACCTAAACCTTAACCTATTCTCACTCAATTTCATATTTGCCTCGCTCAATTTCTAGTTTGACCATGAAGTGATTGAAAATGACCGTGAAGTGAATGAAATGTATTTTTGACCATCGACCTGATGGAATCTTGAAAAATAACTAGGTTGGTTGGTTAAAGTAGTTTCTCCTACCCCAAAATCATATCTGGTACGTCAAGTAACTAATTTTAGTTTACAAGATATTCTTGTTAAATAAATAAAGAAAGAAATTTAAAAAAAAAAAAGGAGAAAAATTTATATATATATACACACACACACACACATATTTATATAAACATGTATTAAGGAAAAATGTAGGTACAATAAAGTTCTCCATGTAAAAAATAAATAAATAAATAAATAAATAAGATTGCATAGCATTATAGTTATGGCTACGGTTATAATCCGTAGCCATAGGCCAAGCTATAACCCCATCGACCGGGTTGACCCGGTCGACCCTAACTTGCTGGCTTCTTTTTCATTTTATTTTTTTTTTTCTTTTTCTATTGTAATTCTCACCGATTTTTGTGGGTCCCATTATGAGGTATATGTTATATCCAAACCGTCCATCTATTCGGTGAACTCGTATTAAGGCTTGAGATGAAAAATAAGACAGATATAGCTATCAAGTGGACCACACAGTAAAAGGTAATGGGGATTTGAATGTCTACCATTGAAACCCTTTTAGGGTTACAGGCATTTGTGACCTTATGAATATATTGGATGGAAAATAAATGTTATGACGGGCCTTACAAAATTTTTTACTGTGAAAATTAATTTCCCCGCTGCTCTTTATAGTGTGGTCCATTGATTTATGGATATGATTTTATTTTTTTTAGATAATGCTCCGAAATGATTTTGAAATATGGATGAACGTTGTGGATATGATAAATACATAGCTGTGAGGCCATGTAACTTTGATCCCTCCTAAGCCGTTCGTACAACTCTCAGTTGGAGGAGCGTCAGCTCTCGTCTTCGCAGTGAAAAGGATGGGTAGTTTCGTCCTCAAAGTCGCTGTCCGCACGTGCTAGTCTAAGTTGGTAACTTAAGTTTGTATTCTTCGATAAAAACCGCTGGATAAAAGGTTTTGCCTACAGTGGTCATTTTCTCAAGATTCACAATTAAAGCATAAGATTCTAAATGTGGCCCCCATGAATTTAGGATTTTCCCCATCTCATGTCAGGGGTCTTGATGAAGCCAGTGGAAGTAGGTGGACGGCGCAGATTGTACGAACCAGTCCTATGGGCCCCACTTTTGGTAGTGCATGTGCACCGCACACGGGCACCCATAGTGCATTAGACCAGGAAATCCAGTTCAATGGGTTTGACCAGATGGATTTGGCAAGAAAGCAGGGAGCTTTCTTCCCGACCGAACCAACTCAAACAGACAACGTCTGTTTGGCTTAGATATTGCCCACCATCAAGGGCCCTCCTCATGATCCAAATCGTTAATATTGTAGAGGACCCAAAGAAGACCAATCTTTGCCCATTTCCACCGTTGGATGGCATAGGCGCACACACAATATCAGCCGCAAACTGGGTTGCATGCTGTTGATCTTTCCAAAAACGAAAAGATTTCGTTCCTTGCTCCTTTCCACGCTAACAATCCGCGTGGGATGGCCTCCTAGGATCCTGGCCCTCCATTGAGAGCCATCCTAGTCCTCCATCCTAACGATATTTGTGGCTTGAGCTTTCTCCCGCCGTCGCCACAAGTGGAAACCAAACCCCATCATAAGAGCACCGATAACCATCCGTTTGGAGGGTCCCACGGTGATCAGGGGACGAATCCACACCGTCCAACAGTTATGGATGAGCAGATTAGCCATCCACCAATGATTTGCCATCAACGGTGGAGTCGTCTTCCTCGTGCGACTGAAAGACCCATAACCTTGGGTCGAGCTCTATCTTCAATCAGAGGTGATCATATGGTGGGCCATGTGACTAGAGATCCATCCATGCAGTCTGATTATAGTAATGCTAGTAGGATTTGAGTTTAACGACTTGAACTCCTCAGTTAGATCAACAGGGATCCTGTAGTTAAACCTCTGGTTAGTACGTTTGAATCTTCCAAAGTGGGATTAGGGTAGTTTATAAAAACTATCCTTTAGGGCAGCCCTTGTCCACGCAAAGAAAAGAGAGAGAGAGAGAAAAGAGAAGAAAGAGTAGAGAGAAGTGGAGGCCGTGACCTACTGCTGTACTCGCCGCTGCCGCACTAGCTCGAGCTGCGATTCGAGTTGGGGTTCCTCCCCTGTCCAAAGAGGAAAAAAAAAAAAAAAAAGGGAAGAAGAAGAAAATGGAGAGAGAGAGAGAGAGGGAGAGTGAGGACGATGTCCTCCTTGCTATTGCTGCCGCACCAAGTTGCCGGGAGCTGCCAGGATTGTGCGACGAGTCTGGTTTGAACCAGAGGATTCGCTGGTCGTTTTAGAAAGAGGGAATGATGAAGAAAGAGAGAGAAGCAAAGGTGAGGCAGAGGAGAAGGGAAAGCTAGAGTGCGTGAACGTCAGAGTTTGTGCCGCACTAGGTGACTTGTCTGACTCGCTGGAGGAGTTTTGGGCCCGACAATCGTGCTGGTCATGCCAAAGGAAGAAGAGAGAGAAACAAACAGAGGAGAAGGAGAGAATGGCAGGGGAAGAAAAGAGAAAGGAGAAGGAAAGGAAATATAAAGAAGTTGGAGTGACTGGGTTGCTGCCTCAAAGGTATTGAGCCACATCTGACTCGCTGCCGAGTCATGGCGCCGAGTTGTTGCATCGGACTGACTTGCTGTTGAGTCGGGGTAGGTAGGGCAAGTCTGGTTCAGATCTAGGGTTACTGGAGAGAGAAAATAAAATGAAGGGAGAAAGAGAGAAAGAAAGAGAGTGAGTCGAGTAAAGCCAGTATATTGGTAATGCACCAACACGACTCGGTTGAGTTCCTGACCGAGTTGTGAATTGATCTTGGTCCAGCAACCTTGCTAAATAGATCAGAAGAAAAGAGGAGTCACTGAGTCGACTCGGTTTAAAACCGAGCCAAGTGTGAACTAAACTTGCAAAGTAAGATCCCCTCTCAAACCTTTTTTTTAGGGTGTAAGTGAAATCTAAGTTTTCATATTTATGCTTCTAAATTGGATGCATGGATCTTATTCTCCCAACCTTTTCATTTGAATCTGCGCTCCATCGAGTTGCATCCAATCTTTGTCGGCCTAGGTTGAATTGTGCAACTTTAAGAAGGGAGGTTTGTAAGTTATATGCCTCTTTTATAAAATTCATTCTCGGTAGCTAGAGGTACGTCATGAAACTTAAATTTCCTAACCTTAAACTTAGGATCGAGGTTATGGAGTTAGCTACATTAGTATTCACAATTAAAACTCTAAGTATGATTCTAACTATTGATTGGTGATGATTTGGGTTGGGACTTGTGCCTAGAGTACAAAAAATTTCATTCTAAGGATTTGAGAAGTGAACCCAAGTTTAGAAGGTGAGTTAAAACCTTGTATATTAGCCCCCTTAAAGAATGTTAGTTATTAAATCCTTATTTTACAATATTTATCTATTTTTCTTATCGTCATTTGGTTTCTCAGTCATGTTAGATTCATTCTAGTGGAGGTGATCCGAGTTTATCCGAGTTGAACCCATTTCAATCAAAATTCGAGGTGATGACTCACACTTTGAGCTTCCCAGTTAAATTCATCAATCTAGTCATAAATGATGCTTTGATTTCTTTTATTAAGTTACTTACCTCACTATTGAATATACTAAATTGTTGTGCAATTATTTTCTATGTTAGATGATAGACATCTCTATTTAATTATAGCAAGCATAAATAATTTGATGATAGCATTCTATCTTTAGTTGTACATTTGTTAATTAATTGTATGTTTGTTTCTTGTGATTAAGTGGTGGAATGAATGGAACTTGTCATACCATCTTGCGGTCCATATTTGACTTACACGGCTTAGATCACATATCTGCCTAACATGGCTTGGATCACACATTGCCTTACATGGCTTGGATCACTTATTTTCCCTTTGTGGCTTTGATGGAACATCGGCGCCCTTTTTGTGGCTTATTGGTTATATTCACATATCCTGTTAATTTTCATGTCATTATGCGAAGTTTATTATGATTTTTGGGTGGAGCCGAAGTTCGCTTATCGATTTTCTAGCCATCTTATGGAATTCATACGATTTTTGAATGATGACGGCGTTCACATGTTGATTCTCTCTTTACTTGTGGAGTTCATTCATACTATGATTTTCGGGTGGAGCTGAAGTTTGCTTATCGATTTTCTAGCTATCTTACAGAGTTCACGTGCGATATGATTTTCGGGTGAAGTAGAGGTTTGTATGTTGATTTCTTAGCCATCTTGCGGTGTTTAGTCATACCATGATTTTCAGGTGGAGCTAATGTTCGCTTATCAATTTTCTAACCATCTTGCAAAGTTCACGTAGGATATGATTTCCAGGTGGTATAAAGATTGCATGTTGATTTTCTCTTCATCTCGCGGAGTTCAGTCGTACCATGATTTCAGGGTGGAGATAGAGTTCGCTTATCAATTTTTTAACCATCTTACGGAGTTCACATACGATATGATTTTCGGGTGAAGTAGATGTTTGTGTGTTGACTGCTATTATGCGGAGTTTGTTATGATTTTCGGGTGGAGCTGAAGTTCGCTTATTAATTTTCTAATCATCTTGCGGAATTCATATGATTTTCGAATAATGTCAGAATGCCCTTGTTGATTCTCTCTTCATCTTGAGAAGTTTAGTCTACCATGATTTTCGGGTGGAGCTGAAGTTTGTTTATCGATTTTCTAGCCATCTTGCGGAGTTCATGTACGATATGATTTCTGGGTGAAGTAGAAGTTTAAAGGTTGATTTTCTATTCACCTTGTAGAGTTCACTTGTACTATGATTTTTGGGTGGAGCGGGAGTTCACTTATCGATTTTCTAGCCAACTTGCGAAGTTCAAGTACAATGTGATTTTTGGATGCAATAGAAAGTTGTTTGATTGATTATTTGATTATCTGGTCACATTCACTTGCATCACGATTGGTATTATATTTTTTTAATGTTGAAATTATGTTGATCAGTTTAATTTTTAATTATATGATCATATTATGAATTACACTGTTTAATATATACATTCTCATGACTTGCAATCTATCCTAGATTATGAATGATGAGTGTGTAATCTTATAGGATACTCCTCATTACGATAGCTATTGACGTTGTCAATCCGTATCAGTTGATGCAAGTGTAGAGCAAGCCGATACTGTTCACTGGGTCACTAAAGCAAATCAGGTAGCTGATGAGCTAGACGGGGACCCTACGGCCCATATTGAGCTCCATCATTAGATGATAGATTTCTATCTTTGTTTAATGAACTTTGTTATTTAGGATTATATAAGTCGTGTATAAGCGCTACATTTGGATATTTATGGTGATTGAAATGTTTTTATACAATGCATGGTTTATTCTTCTAACAATTACTATTGATTCTGATTAATGATAAGAATGTTTAAATTTAGACTGAATTTTAAAAGCTAACACTTTGGTTTTTGGAAAATGAGTCATATACTGATGTTTCAAAAATCGAGGCGTTACACTTGCGCCTGCATGAATCGTAGAAACATTTCTTATAAGACCTGTAACCTCGTGAGACCTTCTAAACACTTCTACTTCGACAATGACATGTCCCTGGTGGATCAAATTGACGAGTTTTGATCGCGAACCCATTTTTAGTACCGAAATACTCTAATACTTGTACCCTAACGACCGCACGGGCGCTTTCCTCCTTTTTCTCCCCATTTTATCCCTCTTTTCATAAATTCCTATCTACCCAACAATCTCTACCATAAACACTCCCTAACTCCCTCTCATTTTTACCATTTTCTAGCAAGAGTAAAGAAAGATTAAGAGAGAGAGAGAAAGAGAGAAAAGAAAGAAAGATTAGGGGGGAGAGAGCGAAAAAAAAAAGATTTAAGGAGAGATTAAGAGAAAAGAAAGAGAGTTTGAAAGAGGATTAGGAAGCATCAAGAGAGTATGAGAAAAGAGAAAAGAGTGATTAGAGGAGGTTAGGTGTGGAGATGATCTTGGTGGACCATCCAAGTCGTTCGATCGACGATCTAGCCCGATCCGACTGTCAATCGTCACTGTGAGTGCATGGGAGGGTCAAAACCCTCTCTTTCATCGTGATTTTCTTATTTTGGTAATCTATAACTTGTATGGTGGACCCCATAGTATGGGGGGGGCACCTTGATGGCCGGATTTCTTCACTTGCTTCTCCTTCTTTTCCTGTCTACTTCTTTTCCTTTTAAATTCATGGTGTTGTTGGGCCCACAAGTGGGCCATGCTATTGGATAGCGTGCTCCGAATGCTGTCACAACGTAGACCACCTTGTGTGGCCCACCGTGATATTTATTTATCATTTAAACCAATTAGTTTATGTAATTACATCTGAATGGTAGAAATATGCCAAAATTGATATGATTTAAAGGTCGTTGGCCCACAATGACCCAACCAATCTAATGGATGGAGTGGATTTGTTCAGGTGGACCCCGCCACCTTGCAAATAAAAGAAAGAAAGAGAGAGAAAGGGGTAGACGCGGGAGCACTTCCGCTTGACGTTGCTGTCTAGCATCACTGTTAACGCAGCCCCTTGGTGGGTGTTGGGAAGAGGTCCACTCGTGGGACCCACCATGATGTGTATGCTTCATCTATGCCATCCATTCGCTTTTCCTTATCATTTTAGGCATTAAGCCCAAAAATCTAGATGATCCACCAATCAGGCGGACCACACTAGAGGCAACGGTGGGGCTTGGAGCACCCCCCCGCATCAGCCATGCGGGCGTGGGGTGGGGCCATCCCAGCTGTAGACCCCACCTTGATATGTATATATTAGATCCACGCCATCCACATTTTTCTATAGATCATTTTAAGCCATGGGCCAATAAAAGAGACAGGTCTTAGTCCCGAGTGGACCTCACTGTAACGCCCTAGTTTTTAAAACCCGAGTACACGCCTCGCATTCCAAAAACCCAAGAGTTAACTAATAATAATCGTAATCATTTAAGTAAATCAAAGTGCAAATAGCAGAAATAAAATATAGCATAGATATGATCCAAAATGTGAACAATATCCTGGCCCACTCAGCTGGGGGCCAATTACAAAACTTCAAGTTTCCAAATGTACTAAAATAATCATGAGGGGCTAATCTACTGGTTTAGCCCAAAATAGGCAGTCATCTCTTGTTGCGGCTCTTCGTCATAGAGATACTCCTCGACCTCCACTGCCTCCAAATCTGTTGCGTATTCATTGGCTCCTGTACCTATGTCTTCTGTACAGTTGAACACTGATGAATGAGTAGTCAGCTTAGTGTGATTTCCCCTCAAGATTACACACTGCCGCTCTAGACAAGATATAGCATGACACAATATAACATGTAAACCGAGCAATATGCAAGTCTTATTTGATGCATAGATGAATGTGTGCACATTAACTGGGGATGTTCATCTAGTTGGCTTTTGGGCAGAGCCCATGCAATGTGGCCAGTCACTAGCGAAAGTACATAGTACATGCGTAGCGCCAAGCTCACCAAAGGTACGTGGGTCGATAGTCGATGGTATGGGAGCTAGTTAAATGATACTCCAACAAATCTTAATAAACACGTGCTACAACATCTAGAATTAGCAATCCGTCATTGCCCAAATGCTATGAATGCATGATTAGTCAGTCCGTTATTGGTCCAATTATAATCAGCCAATTTAATTAGGCTCACAATCACTACGAGTAGCTTATGGCCCAGCGTAGGCTAACGGATCTAGCATAGTGTCTCATGACCACGATCCTTAGCCCATGGACTACCGCCTTAAGATGTGTGTAGTACCCACCAACACGTGGTTAATCAACTTATATGAAAGGACCACCATCAATGCCGATTAGGAATGAAAGGTTAAAATTACCAATTATGGTGATTAAACATGGCGGCATGAATGGTTCAAAGACGAGTAAACAACGGTGCTTAAAAGAGTGCGAAGATCATCCCAAATCAGTTAAGTGAAACCGCACATGGATGGTAAGCCCCATAGTCAATTACCACAACCAAAACCTCCATGTTAGGGGCCTACTCGTATCGCAACCAGTCTTGTTACACCCTAACCATGAACTCTCTTTAATTAGAGTTTTCCATAGAGAGATTCCAACAATGTGTGTGTCATAACAACATGGATCTCATTGTAAATAGGAATTCGAAGAACAATATCATAACAATAACCTGGATCTTGCTATGAATTTAGAATTGAAGAACAACATATATATTTCTACAAGAACATACTAAATAAGCCGACATAAGGTACATGAAATGAATAGTTAGTTTACTCACCGGGTCTAAACAACAATAAGCATGGAAGTCATTATGCTAAATAAATATGTCAAGTGAGTGCAGTTTAATCCTATAGAATTCATCACAAGCCTAACTAACCATCAAACCCTTATGTTAACTACTTCTAGTCTAATTGGAGATGGAAAGCTCAAGGGAAAGGAATCATCACCAAACAAATAGCAGCGTGCCCCTTGATCCGAGTGATCGTGAGTACCTAACTGCCCAATATCGCGAGAGTGGCCTCCTGGAGTCATTTCCAATACAATAACTAGTGTTAGGGGGCATTCCCATCTAGAGAATGAATAGAATGGTTAAGGACTCGATGGTTAAGGGAACATGGGCGTGATTTATGATGACCAGACTTATGTCCACAAGTGCCCCAGTTGGGGCCCCAAGTCATGCCTTGTTAAGGGTCGGATTGGGCCCAGACTGGGCCCAGTTGTTGGGTCTAACATAAACCTAAATATCTAGGCCGGATTGGGTCGTTTGTGGCCCAAGTCTGGGCTTGGTTAGCCCCATGCTGACCTAAGTTGAGGACCACCATTATGTGGTGTGTCCTACACTAAATTGCACAGGGCCCACTTGATTAATAGTGCCGATAGCCCATACATTTTGGCCATGTATCAAGGAAGGACAAGTAATGAAAAAGAGGAATGGATGGAAACATCCTTGATATGTTTGTTGGGGTCAGGACCCTTGATGAAAGGATACCACATTGGATGGGAATCAAAGCAACAGTTCACATTCAACCAGCAAAACTCACAACTGGATGGCTAGGATTGTGCAACATCCAGGTGGTTGCCCACCGTGATTTGCGGCATGGCCCACTGAGGCACGTCTCAGGTACGGCCCGCTGCGATGTGTGGCATAGCTCACTGAGTTTGAAATGGACACGGCCTACTGTTATATATGGTGTGGCCCACCCGTTTTCAAACAGGGTGCGGCCCATTGTTATATATGGTGGGGCCCACCTGAGATTTTGAAACTCAGGTGATGACTACTGTTATATGCAACCCACAGCAGTGAGGCCCACAGACGTACGTGGTACAGTCCACCTACAACCTCATTGCAATCGGCCCAGTTTAGGCTGATTTTCAGCTGGCCCACTCCAAACTCCCTCACCTGCTCTCAGCGTGACCGACCAATGGCTGCTTTCAGCCCCTTTATGGCCCGCATCAATGGCCTGCTCGAGGCCTGGTTTTCGGGTCTACCTACGCAGTTGGAATGGCAGTTTTCAGCCTGTTGCACAGCCACGGTGGAGACTGGAACTGGACCCCGATTTTCGGCCCAAATCATGGCCCACCATGACTAGAACGTGGTCCACTGAGAGCTGCTACTGAGCAGCCTGCAGCATAACGTCCATCTTCTGTCCAGAAATGTCCCCCTGCTGGACTGGTTTCGGACCCGATCTCGACCATTCCAATGGCTGCTTCATGCGTTGATTCAAGGCTTAGATAGAGGCTACTCCCTGCTACAATCTCAGCCCAAGCTCGGCCATTGATTGGCCTGATTCTAGCCCGAAACAGAGCTACACTTGGCCATCGTTTTGGCCGTCTATATGGGTCCGATAACTGGCCGATCCTTGCTTGAACTGAGGCCTGAGGAAGGAGCTTTCCTAGCTTCCAGCCTGAGGAAGGAGCTTTCCTAGCTTCCATTTCAGTCTGATGAAAAGCCTGATATCAGTCCGTTCTGGTTCCTAACACGACCAATGTTTGGGTCCAAAACAGAGCCTCAACTCGGCTTGTCTCTCGGCCCAACCCACAGCCATTATGAGGGATGGTTTGGGACCGGAGTTGTAGCCGTTAATAGGCCTGGATTCAGTCCGAACTATGTCCATTGTTTGGCCTAGTTCCAGCTCAAAATAGAGCCTCCATTTTACCGGATTTCAGCCCGATGCCTGGCCATTGTTTGGCTTGATCAGAGACTTCCTTTCCCATGGATTTTCTTGGCCATGCGTTTGGCCTGAAACGCAGCCATTATCTGGCGTGGTTTCAGCCCAAAACATCATCTGGGTGTGACCTAAGTTCGGCCTGATTTCAGCCTGAAGTGCATCATTGTTTGGACTGTCATCAGTCTAAAATGCAGCCACTGCTTGGAAAACCGTCATTGCGGACGAAAGAAGATGGAAAAACGGCTTGTTACCTGGTGGGTGCACAGTCCTCACCTTCTCTCCTTCAACCGAATCGGCTCACAGATGGCTGAGTCGACTCAGCTACCCTCTCTCCCTCTCACTCTCCTTTCTCTCTCTTTTCTCTAGCTCTCCTTGGCACAAATCCCAATGTCTACAGGACCCTATTTATAGCAATGGAGGAGAGAGCTCCCAACGGTCGGATCTCTCCACGCGGCCAGGGGATGGTTGAAATCACAACAACATTTGCTTTCCCAAAGAGGAAAGTCTCCTCTAGTTTTTGGCAAAGAGTGAGCACGCCTCATCCCGGGAATGGACGGATGGGATGCTCTGATCAGGGGGATCACGGGCCACCCATGGGGTCCCAGATGGGTCCCATCTCGCGGATATTCGCCACATGTAACATATTGGATGGTTGGAACCAATCTCTCCCGTCCATTTACAAGGGCTCAAAAACCTATATGGTTTTGATCAGGAGGGTCCCACGGAGAAGTCAAACGGTTCAGATCTTTTGAAAAGTGCCCAGGGTGGGCCACTTTGGGGTCTGAGAAACCTTCAGTTCGAAATATATGTTGGCGGGAGAAATCTGCCATTTCTCTCATTTCACAAGAAGATCGGTCAACAAAGCTAGTTCGACCAAGCTCATAGTCCTAGTGTACATCGTGCACAAGCGTATGGGGTACACATGCACTTTTTGTGGGGTCCACCATGATGTTTGCGGTAGATCTACTCTGTCAGTTCATCTTGGGATCCCCATGTAGGGGTCCAAGCCTAGTTTTGGGTCGATGGTGAGACCCAGTTAGGCCATATAATACCTTTTACGGCTCCACTTGGCCCATACATCGCAACCCAATGGTCAGATGGGTCTAAGACTTTGTTTTGATAACAGAATGGGGATTTGAGGGGTCTTGAGTGTCTATTTGGTCACTATCTGATCCCCAAGTGTTGATAATAATGTGTTGTATCAATATCCTTTGATATAGTGGCCTTAATTTGAAGTGTTCGGATAACCTCACCTTCTTAATTTATGTAGGGTGTGTTCTTGGATCCCAAAGACCCCGATGGGTGGCCTCAACATCGACCGGGAGTCCCATCCTGCATCAATTTGATTTATTAGTTGAGTGTTGGTGCCCTTAGTTAAATTTCAAATAGTAACACCTGCGTACCAAGAGTGCTGGGTGTTACACTTACTAAGGGAAACAAATCCCACTATTGAAACTTTCTAAGGGCCACTATTATGTGGGTGTGTGATGAAAACCTACTCAATCCTTGACTCCTTTGGTGTAAGGAGAGTTGAATGACAAGATGGATGGAGTGGATCATCCTAAAGTAATTATAGTAATGTCATTGGTAATTTGATTATTTTGGAACATCATTAGTGGGCCATGTGCCCAAATGGATTGGTAGCCTAGTGACACGCGTGTTGTACATGTGGGTGTCCTCCGCGTCACTCCCAGTGGACCCCACTTTGGTGTATGTATTTTACTCAGGCCTTATAGGCTATATAAGGAGCTGATTCTAGTCTCAAGTGGGGTCATGCCACATGGACCTTTACATTTCTAGTGAGTCATGTCGTTCGATTCTAACTCTTTGCATATGATGTGCCAATTATGGCCGATTATTTCATGAATGTCTGATAAAATGTTCATGTATTTAGCATGGTAGGGCATAATGATAACATGCTTAGTGTAATGGATATCATGCCCAATTATATGCCTATATGCATCATTTGTATGCATGTTGTGGATGACGATTGTTCATAGTATATGCCATTCAACTTGAGACACTTAGGAGACGATATGAGACAGGGTCGCCCTGCATGATTCATGCGATACACGTAGGTTTGATTCATGCCTTGGATAGTATGATCCATGCATTCTGAATTATGCGTGATACATGCATCTACTCCCTAGAGACAACGGGGAGGTTGTCCCGTAGCCTTGTTGTGGCTGGCGAATGATCGACACCGAAAATTACTGAGGTTACAGGGCGTTACAGGCATCCCTAGGTAAAAGTCCCTAAACCTTATTGTACCAGTAGGATGTTCCAATGTCTAGATCGAGTGATTCATGATCACATGATGGCTAAATACCGGTAGGTCATGTCTCCCACTGTGTCGGGGTTGGTTTGAAGGGGGTTTGACCTTACCTGTCTGGGTGCAGAGGGCTATATACTAGGTTGAGTTTAACCAGCTCGTGAAACGGGTTCGCTATCAACAGACTGGGTGGTTTTCGTGTACCACTGATGAGGTGGATAGTGAGGTCTTTTGGACTTGCTTGGTCTTGCGTGCGATTGGCAGCAACCAGTGTGGGAATTGTACTAGACCCTGGGGATGATCCAATTGAGAATCATTCTAACATGTGGACTAGTGGAGGATTGGCACATTGCATTGCATATTTAGCATATGACTTTAGTGATATAGGCTTGGCACATGTATTACGCACACTCGCACACACTCTCTAAGCTTCATAGTCAGCTTATACATGTTGTCTACATGCGGGTTATGGTAGACCACAACAGCAGTGAAGCAGAAGCATGTTCCTGATCTTTTGGAATTTTGTTATATCATGTATTTTCCTTTCGACATTGTACTCAAAGATTATATTAGTAGATATATGGTGATGATGTTTTGTGTCTTGGTTACACTTGTGGTTATGCTCATTTACACAAAAAAAAATCACCCTGAAAATCCTCCTTATAGGATCTCAGGATTGGAACCTGGTGCATGGGAGTTGGGAGCCAAAAATGGAATACTATGAAGGCTACCGGCACTGGATTCGGTGACTGTGAATTTCGTAAGTCCAGTTCCCGAGTTTGGGGCATGACATTTCTTGTATTGCTTTTATGCCTTGTGCTAATTCCTGAATGTAGGCTATTTACACGACTTCTTCCTATTATAGCTGTGCAGGCTAAGCTTCTGCGAGATCGAGAATGTGAAATTGTTAAACATATTTCTCATGGTTGGCCATAGCTATCTGTAATTTAGTGCAGATTATGTTGCGATAAGAGGGGTTTTTTCGAGTACTTTGACTTACAGAGTCATAGTTTTCTAGTTCTTTTTTAGTTCTTTGAAATGGACGTCAATGCAGATGCATATGCAAATGTGCGAGAACTGGTGTTCCTCATGAATTTGTACAATCTTGGTTTTTAAGTCAGGTTTTAACTAGAGTGACTAACACATCCCCAACAGAGTCACCATTCTGTGGATGCTACATCCCAGGTGAGGGAATTGACTCGCCTTCCACAGGTTGCCTCTCTCGAGGGATTTTTGGGATTAAGAGGGTGTTATGTTTAACTAGAGTCGTCACTAACTAATTATTTCGATCCTACAATCGGTTAGACCCTGTAGAAACGCTTAGGATTGAGAATCCGAAGATCCCTAACTCTAAGATGACTATTGAGTTTGTGTTTTAAAGATTTTGAGTAAGGGACCACGATTACATAAAGGGAAGTTGTTAGGCACACACTCTGCTCGTACGAGTGTACGGGTTTTACTTCACAAGATTTGACTAATTTTTAAGGAATATGATTAAATCTCACACACAAAAGCTTGGAATACAATGCATTGATGATGATGGTTAATCGATTCGAATTTATAATGGGCGGGATCCGTATTATATTGGCAAGCTGTAGAGCATATGTTCGAACTTACCGAGTGTTGAGTGCTATGGGAATGTGGAAAAGTGATGTGTGGGATGCTCGATGTTGTGTTGATGCTTATGATAAAATGACAGCTAATTAGATGGATTTCTGATAAGCAAGCTCCGATTAAATCATGAAGCTACAACGCATATGCCTACCAATTAAATCTGAAAAAATGATGAAATGCAATGCAATGCAATGATAGTGTCTTTGGGGAGCAGGGGGGTTGAGAAGGGAATACGTGTTGCACAATGTTAATGATTAGAATTAACCGAGGCTAATTGAAGTTGAATGGTTGGATGGATATTAATATCACAAATGGAAGATCGAGTGGCTTAAAACAAGGCTTAAGTGACTCAGGAGGCTTGAGCTCTGGTTAGGCTAGACTAGACTAGGGTTAGACTCTTTCTTTCACTCTCACTCTCCTTGGTGGAGGGATGGAATGGCTAGATGGATAAGGGATTTCCTAATCCTCTAATGTTTTTGGGATGCTTGGATGACTACTTGATGCTTAAAGAGATTCAAAATGGATGATGGTGATTGAAATGGGAAGGGAATGGGGGTATTTATAGCCTTCAAATCTGATTTTCTTGTAATTCCTGCAAAGTTTAGGGGCAAAATATGGTTGAAGGGCTAGGATTAAAGATTTCCAAATGACATCATTCATGGGTTGGATGAGGTGGTAAAAGGATAATTTTTGAGATTTGACTTTATATAAACATTTGGGTTGCTTATTAGATATTTGAGCAAGTATTAAAGAGAATTTTAAAAGAGTTATTACCAGAGTTATTTCCCTTACTATCAAGTCTTCTTTCCTATAGGAGTTCATCATTCAATTCATTACTTAAAGGTATTTATTGGTATATTCATAGCTTGGATTAAAGAACGATCTTCGGCCTTCATTGATCATCCAAAAACACTCTTTAATGGAAAATCATTGCACTAGGAACTTTAAAGGCTTTACTCATGAAAATCTTCTCTAGATCTTAAATGCATATCATTAACTAGAGTAGATCAACCATACCCAAAACCCAACAACCTCGGTACCTCGATTGGAGCATCTACAAGCAATTGCAGTTCAAGGGAGCTGAAGACTTTTTACCACTAGGAAGATCTTCAACAACATGTGCTGAAACAAGGCTCACTTACTTACAAGTCTAAGAGTTCCTTAAGTCTGAAGCCCTTTCCTTGTGTAGGATTGAGATTCAGAGTTTGAGTTGTCAAACTTGCTAAAACTTTTTGTAGACCTCTGACAGGAGAATATGTGGTGTACTTGTATAGGACTCACTGCCTTGTGCAGGCATATAGGTGCCTTGTGTAAGCCCTAGAAGTGTCCTTATGTAGGACCTATTACATTGCGTAGGCATAAAATTGCCTTGTGTAGACACCTAAGGTTGCCTTATGTAGGCTCACAGCTGAACTACTATATATCTCCGCGTTTGGATGAATGTTTGTGGATGTATTTTTGTTATTTGATGCTATGTTTAGATTATACACATTACATGTTTAATAAAATGCAGGTGAGATATTCTCCACTATGTGAATTTTTATTTATACATTAATCCTGCTTGTTATTGTTTAAAGAACTTAATATATACATTAAGTAGGATTAATAATTTTGAAAAGTCCTATTCACCCCCCTCTAGGACACTCAGACACAATTCTATACTTCAATTAGTAGTTAAGCCGCAATTTCACTTTTATATATACACACACAAAAAAATGATGTAGGACTAGAAGGGAGTGATGACATGCCTGAAGAATCGAATAAAGACCTCGTAGACGAGATGCCTTACATGAGTGTAGCAGAGCTTTTAGAGCTCAACCAATAGATAGATTTATTTCTAATATTTTAGTAGAACTATTGGTATTTGACGGATTATTTAATTTTGTAATAAGTCCCCAGCTGAGTGGATAAGTTTAATTGATTATTATGATTATAACTCTATTTACAAAGTTCAGTTTATTTATAATGTATACCATATGAATGTGAAAGGTGTATCGATTGAAAAAAATCATGTGTTATACAAAAGCATTCTTTCATTAATTAGCTAACACTCTCAAATTCATAATTAGAACACCTGTACTCAGGTGCCGGGGCTTGGGGTGTTACACACATGCTGTGACAGATGTACTTCATGAGTTTGCACATGCAACTAGCATTGGTGCCATCATTATATTTATTTGTCCTCAAAAGATTCTTTTTGCCTTACTCCTTTGCCTTAGGTATTGACTGATTGAACAACGATGTGGAATACCCACATTTATCATCGACCTACAGATTGTAGAAGAGATGAATGTGTGCTTAATTAGAGTCTTCAATGACTTTAAGCCAATCATCAATCAACTGTTGATAAAGTACATGGACAGCAAATCGGAGCCTGTACCCTTGATAAATCACAAGCTAAATCAAGTTGGGTTGTTTAGGTATGTGTTTCACGATCCTTGATGATGTCTACTATCTTATGGCCCACTTTTGGGCCATTTGATGCTCGCTTTTGGTCCCTTTCAAATCACAAAGTTATTAGATGGACAAGATGGACTCTTTGATGACCAAGAGATGGCTTAGATTGGGTGAGCCATATTTTAAGATCTAAGGATTAAATTGAGATGAAAATTCTTATGAGTGATGTTATGAATATTAAAATCTAGATGAGAACATCGGATCAAACACCTTATGTCTGTATCTATCCAAAAAATCTTAGACCATAAGTTGATTTATGTTGCCTATAAATGGATTGTTTTGATCAGATCGGTTAGATCTATCACTTGATTAGGCTAAAACTTGATCCTGGGCCCAATTGACATGTTTTGGAAACATTTTTCAACTCAAATTGATTATTGAAGTGTTCGATCATGGAAATACAATTAAATTAGTTCATCAACCTTGTTTGATTGATTTTGGGTAATTAATTCATGTTATATTCTTGATCATGTACATGTTTATTATGATCCATGTTGATCTTCAATTAGTTGACCATGCGTATGCTATATGTAGTGCCCACCCTGTAAGGCCCAATCCTAGTCTGTACTGTTCCTTAGACATCCGCGATCCTCCCTATCAAATTCTGACAACCTACGACCTGTAATTAGTGTTTGCGTGTGATTCTAAGTCATATCCCGTATATCTAAGTCAACTTAACTCAAGACTTATACCCTATCGACAACGGAGTCGCCACAGTTCCAACGCCGCGTCTTGCACGCAGATGCGATACCCAGGCCAGGAGTTGAGGGCCCGCATTTATTTTGAAGAAAACACTGCGCGTTGCGAATTTCAAGAGAATCTCTACAACCCATCACATCAATCAATCAAAATATAACCTATACCTAGCCCATCCCTCTCTCACCAACAAGGCATGGCAACCCATACCCCTCTCATCCAAAGTCAACTCTCTCTCTCTCCACCCATCACCCATCACTCCACCTCTCCCTTACAACACCATCTCATCTCCCTCATTTCTCTCTACCATTTTCCAAACAACTAAGAGAGAGTGGACGTCCAAGCTTCCCAAAGAGAGCCTAGTGTGTGACCCACTTCCTACCCCAAAACTTCCATCTCCACCCTTCAATCTTCATCATCCACCATCAAAGAGAAAGCTTAGGAGCTAAGGAGTCCAAGGAGCTAAAGAAGAAGGCAATCGGTTGGTGATTTTAGGATATCCACCATTGATTTTCATTTGAGGGCCCACTTGTGATGGGACCCATTTTGATGTATGTGTTGAAAACAAAGAGGGGCCCATAGTGGCAGGGTCCCTCCACTACGCCGTCTCTCTCTCTCTCTCTTCCATATTTTGCGGCCCACCATGATGAATGTATTTAATCCATGTCGTCCACCAAGTAGGCCCACCTGGCAATACGTTTGGATGGGCCTGATTGAAGGAAAACACATTTATCAACTTGATCACTAACAGTAGGCCACGTGTACGTGGGACCCACATGTTGTATGTATTTTATTCAAACCATTTATCCGTGGGACCCACCTAGTGCATGGCCCATCCTCACTGTCCAGTAGGGCTGGACGGTGGGAAAACAACAATTATCAGCTTTAACGGGTGGGCCACACCCACGTGGACCCACCTTGATATATGTATTTTATGGAAGCGGATTGGCTGGGTACCTTATAGCAGTTATATAGCTTTTGTATTGACGTCTGCAAGTTCTGGGTCCCATCTCGAGGTATGTGTTATACCGTCCATCAGCAGGGGTCCCACTCGACACGTGTGTCCAACACCATCCAGGCTAATGGATGGTGAGACCCACCATTATATATGGGTCTTATCCTAGCCATTCATCCGTTCTGGACGGGCGGGGCCCACATTGATGTATGTATTATGAATCCGCACCATCCATCTGGATGGTGCAATGTCGGCGCACCAACATGTATGTATTTTTCCCACCCATCCATCTATCCAGGACAATGGGACCCACCTTGATGTATGTATTTTGTCCTCACACTGTCCATCTGGACGGTGCTGCTGTGACGCACTGTGATGTATGGATTTAATCCACACCATTCGTTTATTTTTTTGGCAGGACGGTGGAACCCACCCACACATGCTGCATGTGTGGGGTGGGGCCCACCTTGATGTATGCATTCTATATTCACATTGTCCAATTGGACAATGCTATATGGAGCCGACTGTGATGTATGTGGTTTACATCCACGTTGTCCGTCCATTTTAGACTGTGTGGGGCCCTGCCTTGATGATGTGTTGTATACCACGCCATCCATCCGTGCGTGGTCCACCTTGATATATGTATTTTATAAACACGTTGTCCATCCGTGGCCCACCGTGATATACGTATTAAATCCACACTGTGCATCCGCGAGGGCCACATGATGTATATCCACACCGTCCACATGGGACGTGGGCCCCACGAGATGTATGTGTTTGATCCAAACTGTCCATCTGATGGGGCCCATTTGAAATGTGTAGGGCCCACCTTGATGTGTTGTATGTGCGGCCTATTTGATGAGGCCCGATGTAATGTAATTGGGGCCCAGGCATGAGGCCCATTTAGATGTATTTGAGGCCCAGATATCTAGCCCGATGTGATGTATATTGGCCCATATGATGAGGCCCGATGTGATGTATGAGAGGCTCATGGATGTGACCCACTGTAAAATATTTGAGGCCCATGGGATGTGGCCCAATGGGATGTATATGATACCCTTGTATGAGGCCCAATGTGATGTATGTGAGACTCATGAGTGAAGCCCAATGCAATGTATGTGAGACCCTTGTGTGAGGCCCAAGCGATGTTTATGAGGATCGATGTGATGTGTGATTCCACTATGATGGGTCATGCCTTGGGAACAATGATGGTTAAATGTCCACATTATAACTCTCCTCAGGGCCCATTGTTAGGCCCATTCTCACCTCCCCTTAATGGGTTAACCCAAACCGTTGGGTCCCCATAATTGTTAGGCCCATCCTTGATATGAGGAGAGTACATCATCATCATCATGCTTAGTATAACCCCATGATCCATGTCATGTGCCTCATATATATGCTTTATATGAGGAGTGATTGAACATAGCATATGTCATTGGGCAGATTATTATGGGATTCTCTGATAGGAGTTACCCACATGAGTGTGCGATACGTACAAAATTATTGTATGACTGGACAGTATGATTCATGCATCTCGCATTTGTGTGATATGATTTCTATACGTCCTAAAGACATCAGGACCATAGCCTCCACAAGCATATAGTGGATAGAAGGATTGAACACCGAAAATACTGCTACTAGCATCGAGGCGCCATAGATGTCCTTAAGTAAAAATCTCTAAACACGATGGTACTAGAGGATGACTCCAACGTCGAGACCGAGTAGATACATGAGCGCACGAGGGCCGTATACCAGTAGGTAGCGTCTCCCACTATGTCATGATTGATTGGAAGGGGGTGTGGACTTATCTATCCGAGGGTAAAGGGTAATGTTAGGCTAAGTCTGACCAGCTCGTAAATGGGTTCTCTATCATGGGTTAGGCCGATATTGGTAGGAAGATAGTGAGGTCTCTTCCACTTGCATGGTTACGTGTGCAGTGGGCGGCGATATGGTGTATAGTGTACTAAATCCTGGTGATATGTATATATTTCAGAGATAAATTATATTGATATGCGATTTGGTATGCTTGAGTTGCACCTTGCATATGTCATTGGCCCTATAGGCCTTGCATCACATAGCCTTGGTATGGCCGATAGCTTTCATGTCTCGCATCGCATGACCTTGGTATGGCCGATAGCATTCATACCTTACATCGCATAGCCTTGGTACGACTGATGGCATTCAGGACTTACAAGTATTTTCGTATTACTCTGATATTGCATACTTGCATTGCAACCTTGTGCACACACTTTCACCATCCTCTAAGCTTTGTATAAGCTTATGCATGATAGATGTGTGCAGGTGACGTCAGAGCGTAGTCGTAATTGAGCAGCAGCATTGAGATTGGAGCATGTAGTTGTCTTATGGAGCTTTTGTTATTGATATTGTATTTCTCTTCTACATTATACTCAAGTTTTGATAGTGAATTTTTGTGATGGTGTTTTCGTTATTGTTCATGGGTTATGCTTATAGTTATGCTTATTATGAATCAAATTCGTGTTGAAAATTATCCTTTTAGGATCTCAAGATCGGAACTTGGTATATGGGTGCCGAGAGCCCAAAATGGGGTATTTCGGAGGCTGTTGGCGCCATATTCGGTGATTAAAAATTTTGTGAGCCTGATTTCTGAGTTTAGGTTGTGACAGAAGTTGGTATCAAAGCATAACGTAGCGATTAGGTCTCGAGTTCGAATAACTTAGCAATTTTCTGTTATAGACCCTTAACGTGGTGCCTTCGAGAGTTCTCAAGGTTGATAGGCACCTTTATTCTTTCTTATAGGACATGCCGCCCAGGAGAGCGACCTGAGCAACTCCTTCTCTACCACATGCGATTTCCACTCCACCACTAGAGATTCCTACTCCCCAGTCTAAGGAAGTCGCGCCTCTACCTGAGACCGGTGCAGATCCAACTGTACCCGTGAGTGCCTCTCAATTACGGCAGATGTTGCAGGCTGTGATAGCCACCCTCAAGGGGTAGGGTAGGCACCCCACTATTACACTAGCCTAGGCAGAGAAAGAGCGCATGAGCGTCCTTCTTCGAGACTTCCGATAGCTTGATCCCCTGCACTTCTAGGGCGAGCCAGACCTGACAGCAGCCGAGAGATGGGATGTACGACCCAGCAGCAGGTCTAGTAAGTTGTATTTCTTCTCTAGGGCGAGGTCGAGCATTGGTGGACCTCCGTTACCTGTACTGTAGGGCCTGATTTTGCCTGGTCATGGGAGGATTTCATATACTGATTTGGCCGGCAGTATTTTCCTGATCACATTCGACGACAACGTACGCTAAAGTTTGAGACTCTGGTGCAGGGGGATATGAAGATAGCTCAGTATGCAGCTCATTTTATAGCATTGTCCAAATTTACGTCGTACTTAATAGATGATGAGGGGTGGAAGGCCTGCTGTTTCGAGAATGACTTACATTATGGTCTCCAAAGCTGTGTTATTGGGCATGAGCTCCTGACTTTCGAGGAGGTAGTACGGAGGGCCCAGATCTATGAGGATGAGTAGGCCGACGCGTAGAGTGACCGTGATTAGAGGAGCAACCTGAAGAGACAGGCCCCCTCCGGTAGCTCCAAGCAGCATCGGCGGCCGAAGAGGCACAGGAACCACCCATCCACCATAGCAACAACAGCACCAGCGACACCTCCAGCGCCACCCCGGAGGCCGTTTACAAGGACCTAGTTTGGATGTGGTGGGACAGGTCACCACAGGCATGAGTGCCCCCGTCCTTAGCAACGGTAGTCGAGAGCACCTCAGCAGCCTTCACAGCAGAAGTAACAATCGCAGCCACCTCCACCGTAGAGGCCCCAGCCGCAGCCGAAACAGCAATACAGGCCACCGCAGTGGCAGTAGGAGCAGTAGCACTCTCAGAGGGGACAGGCACCTCCCTAGCCAACCAGACTAGGTTCTATGCAGCTTAGTAGGACTCACAGTCCTCCAGAGGAGTCATTGAGGGTATACTTTCAGTCTCTACATGCATTACTCAAGTTTTGTTTGATTCTGGTGCTTCGCACTCCTTTATATTTGAGGATTTTTGTCGATCGTCAGGATTGCCGATAGTGTTTTCTAGTGAGGGGTTTACTATATCGACGCCCTTGGGGAAGACAACTATTTTAGGCCGCTTCTGTTTGTCTTACCCCGTATTGGTGGGAGAAATTTTCTTGTCTGCTGACTTGTTTGTATTGTCGATGTCTAAGTTTGATATCATCTTGGGCATGGATTGGCTTACCGAGTATCACACCATATTAAATTGCTTTGTGCAGACTATCACATTTTATATACCCTACTTGCCGCAGTTCCAGTTCATTGCCGAGCCCAAAGGAGAGTGGCTTTCTTATCTGATGTCGTCCGCTATAGAGGAGCCTGTTGCCATATGTATTCATTAGTTGCCTGTGGTTTTTTATTTTCCCAATGTATTTCAGGAGATTCTAGGGTTACCTCCACCCCAACATATTAAGTTCTAGATTGATCTTATGTCTGGAACCACGTCTATCTCGAAGGCCCCGTATCGTATAGCACCGATAGAGTTGCATGAGCTATAGCAGCAGTTGGACAAGTTGCGTGAGTTGGGATTCATTCGTCGGAGCAATTCACTATGGGGAGCGCTAGTACTCTTCGTCAGGAAGAAGGATGGCTCGTTGAGGCTCTACATGGATAACTGCAAGCTCAACTGGGTCACGATCAAGAACAAATATCCGCTCTTGAGGATAGTTGATTTATTTGATCAGCCGCAGGGTGCACAGTTCTTTTTGAAGATTGACCTCTGATCCAGTTACCATTATATTCAAGTCCGAGAGGAGAACATTCCGAAAACGGATTTCAGGACGCGTTATGGTCACTTTGAGTTTCAGGTCATGTCCTTCAAACTGACTAATGCACCCGCGATCTTCATGCAGTTGATAAATGAGGTCTTTCGTCCTTATCTTGATCAGTTTGTTGTGATTTTCATTGACGACATTCTGATATATTCGGGGACCCGCGAGGACCATGAGCAGCATCTGGAGATGACGAGGGAGGGTGTCGCAGTGGACCCCTCGAACGTCTATACAGTGCATCATGGGGCCAACCCACAAATGCATCGGAGATCCGCAGTTTCTTTAGTTTGGAGTGCTACTACCATCGTTTCATTGAGGGTTTCTCCCGTATTGCAACCCCGGTGACCAGGTTGACTCGGAAGGACGCAAAGTTTGTTTGAAGTGACACATGTGAGCAGGCATTCACAGAGCTGAAGGACCGCCTCACGTCCACTCTTGTCCTCACTCTTCCCTCTGAGAGTGATGAATTTGTTGTATTTACCAATGCTTTGTGTATTAGTTTGGGTGTTGTCCTAATGTAACACGGGAGACCAATGGCTTATGCGTCTCGCCAGCTTAAGGTCCATAAGCTGAACTATCTCACGCATGATTTGGAGCTGGTAATAGTCATCTTCGCACTAAGGTGTGGAGGCACTATCTTTATGGGGTTAGGTTCGAGCTCTTCTCTGACCATAAGAGTTTAAAGTATCTATTCTCTCATTATGAGCTGAACATGAGGCAGAGACGTTGGATGGAACTCCTGAAGGACTATAATTTTAATCTCCAATACCACCCAGGTAAGGCAAACATTTTGGCGAATGCCCTTAACCGTCAACCACGGGGCCTGGTGGTGCATATGATGATTCAGGAGTGAAACATGCTTGAGAATGTGACAGCATATGACTTTGAGATCGGTCTGCAGTCTTCTATTGTGCAATTATCGAGCCTATCGATTCAACCATCTCTTGTTGCAAGGGTGATCGAGGCTCAGCAGACAAATGAGTCATTGTAGAGTTATAGAGCAGAGGCAACATTTAAGAGTCAGTCAGATTGGTAGATTGGTTCTGATGGTGGACTTCATTTCAGAGGCTAATTATGTGTCCCAGATATTCCAGAGTTGCGCAAAGATCTTATGACCAAAGCATTTCGATTATGGTTTTCTATTCACCCTGGCTCGACAAAGATGTACGTGATATGAAGCAACAATATTTTTGAGCAGGGATGAAGTGTCAGATTGCCAGTTTTATGGCTGAGTGCGACACATGTCAGCGTGTCAAGGCCGATCATCAGAGACCCCCTAGTCCACTGCAGCCGTTGAGCGTCCCAACGTGGAAGTGGGAGCATATGTCGACAGATTTCATTATGGGTTTGCCAAGGACTCAGCGCGGTCATGATGCCATCTGGGTTGTCGTGGATCGCCTAACGAAGTCGGCACATTTTTTCGTGATTCGTGCTACTTAGCCTTTGGACTGGCTTGCCAGATTATTCATCGAGGAGATTATGAGACTACACGACATTCTAATTTCGATCGTTTCTAACCTAGACACGAGGTTCATGTCTCAATTTTGGATGAGCTTTCAGAGAGTGATGGGGTCTGTTTTACAGCTCAGCACCTCGTATCATCCGTAAACCGATGGGCAAACCAAGAGGGTTAAACAGATCCTTGAGGATATGTTTCGAGTTTACGTGATTGACTTCGAGGGTAGCTAGAATAAGTATCTGTGATTGTCTGAGTTCGCATACAACAACAGCTATCAGGCGACCATTAGCATGACTCCTTTTGAGGCACTATATGGCAGACCGTGCGAATCACCGAGTTGTTGGACCGAGCTTGGAGAGCAGCGTCTCTTAGGTCTCGAGCTTGCGCAGTAAACGTCAGAGGCTATCGATATCATCAGGCAGAGGATGCGCACAGCTTAGAGCTAGCAGAAGAGTTTTGCTGATCGCAAGTGTCATCCCTTGAAGTTCATTGTTGGGGACAGAGTGTATCTCAAGGTTTCATCCATCAAGGGCATAATTCGATTTGAAACGAAGGGCAAGCTAGCCCTGAGATTTATAGGACCTTTCTAGATCACTGGGAGCGTTGGAGTCGTGGCCTATCAGCTTGCCTTGTCATCTCAATTGTTTGGCGTCCACAACATTTTTCATATTTCTATGTTGAGGAAGTGTGGGTCAGACATTGTTCCTGTTATTGATTGGCAGCTGTTAGAGATTCGTGGGGACGCTTCTTACATTGAGCAGCCAGTTTGTACCCTTAATCAAAAGGAGCAGGTCCTCCAGACTAAGGTCATTCCCTTGGTGAAGGTACAACGGGGTCACCATTCTGTTGATGAGGCATCTTAGGAGCGTAAGGTAGAGATTCGAGAGTATTATCCTCATTTCTTTGATGATTGATTATATGTTGTATCTTTTATGTTGTCTCTAATTTTATATAATGATGTTATGTTTCCTTTTTTTTTCCTTATAAGTCTTGTCTAATTTTGTTATTAGTGTAAATTTTGATGATAAAATTTTTATTAGGAGGGGAGAGCTATAAGGCCCGTATCCTAGTCCGTACCGTTCCTGATACTTCCGCAATCCTCCCCGTCGAATTTCGACAACCCGCGACCTGTAATTAGCATTTGCACGTGACCCTAAGTCACATCCCGCATATCTGAGTCAACTCGACTCAAGGCTTATACCCTAGCAACTGCACCATCGTAGCAATTCCAACGCCGTGTCTCGGGCGCCAATGCGATACCCAGGCTAGGAGTTGTGGGCCAGCGTTTATTTCAAGGAAAACGCCACACGTTGTGAATTCCAAGAGAATCTCTACAACCCATCACATCAATCAATCAAAGTACAACCTATACCTAGCCCATCCCTCTCTCACCAATAAGGCATGACAACCCATACCTCTCTCATCCAAAGTCAATTCTCTCTCTCTCTCCACCCATCCCTTACATCCATCACCCGTCACTCCACCTCTATCTTACAACACCATCTCCTCTCTCTCATTTCTCTTTACCATTTTCCAAATAACCAAGAGAGAGTGGACGTCCAAGCTTCCCAAAGAGAGCCTAGTCTATGGCCCACTTCCTACCCTAAAACTCTCATCTCCACCCTTCAATCTTCATCATCCACCAACAAAGGGAAAGCCTTGGAGCTAAAGAGTACAAGGAACTAAAGAAGAAAGCAATTGGTGGGTGATTTTAGGATATCCACCGTTGATTTTCATTTGAGGGCCCACTTGGATGGGACCCATTTTGATGTATGTGTTGTAAATAAAGAGGGGCCCATAGTGGCGGGGTCCCTCCACTACGCCATCTCTCTCTCTCTCTCTCTCTCTCTCTCTCTCTCTCTCTCTCTCTCTCTCTCTCTCTCTTCCATATTTTGCGACCCACCATGATGAATGTATTTTATCCATGTCATCCACCGAGTGGGCCCACCTAGCAGTCCATTTGGACGAGCCTGATTGGAGGAAAACACATATATCAGCTTGATCCCCAGCAATGGGCCACGTGTTCGTGGGACCCACATGTTATATGTATTTTATTCAAACCGTCTATCCGTGGGACCCACCTAGACATGGCCCATCCTCAAACCACAATTATCAACTTTAACGGGTGGGCCACACCCACGTGGACCCACCCTGATTATGTATTTTATCCAAATGGACGGTGGGATGGAAGGAAATTGGTTGGGTACCTTACAGAAGCTATATAGCTATTGTATTGACATCTGCAAGTTTTGGGGTCCCATCTCGAGGTATGTGTTATACCATCCATCAGCAGGGGTCCCACCCTACACGTGTGTCCATCACCATCCAGGCTACTGGACGATGGGACCCACCATTATATATGGGTTTTATCCTAGTCGTTCGTCCGTTCTGGATAGGCGGGGCCCACATTGATGGATGTATTATGATCATTGGACGATGCAATGTGGGCGCACCAAGATGTATGTGTTTTTCCCAGTCATCCTCTATGCAGGACGGTGGGACCCACCCTGATGTATGTATTATGTCCCCACACCGTCCATCTAGACAGTGCTCCTATGGGACGCACCGTGATGTATGGATTTAATCCACACAGTCCATCTATTTTTTTGTAGGACGGTGGGACCCACCCACACGTGTTGCACATGTGGGGTGGGGCCCACCTTGATGTAGGCATTCTATATTCACATTGTCCATTTGGATGGTGCTGTATGGAGCCGACCGTGTTGTGTGTGGCTTACATCCACGCTTTCCATCCGTTTTGGACTATGTGGGCCCTTGCCTTGATGATGTGTTTGTATACAACGCCATCCATCTGTGCGTGGTCCACCTTGATATATGTATTTTATATACACATTGTCCGTCTACGGCCCACCATGATATATGTGTTAAATCCACACCGTGCATCCACAACGACCATATGATGTATATCCACACCGTCCACATGGGACGTGGGCCCCACGAGATGCTCGTGTTTGACCCAAACTGTCCATCCAATGGGGCCCATTTGGAATGTGCAGGGCCCACCTTGATGTGTTGTATGTGCGACCCATTTGATGAGGCCCGATGTGATGTAATTAGGGCCCAGTCATAAGGCCCATTGAGATGTATTTGAGGCCCAGGTGAGAGGCCCATTGTGATGTATTTGAGGCCTAGATATTAGGCCCGATGTGATGTATATTGATCCATATGATGAGGCCCGATGTGATATATATTAGCCCATTGATGAGGCCTGATGTGATGTATGAGAGGCCTATGGATGTGGCCCATTTGATATATTTGAGGCCCATGGGATGTGACCCGATGCGATGTATATGAGGCCCAATGTGATATATGTGAGATTCATGAGTGAGGCCCAATGCAATGTATGTGAGACCTTGTGTGAGGCCCAAGCTATGTATATGAGGATCGATGTGACGTGTGATTCCACCATGATGTATGTAATAATGTTTATGACGGTTCATGCCTTGGGAGCAATGATAGTTAAATGTCCACATTATAAATCTCCCTAGGGCCCATTGTTAGGCCCATTCTCACCTCTCCTTAATTGGTTAACCCAAACCGTTAGGCCCCCATAATTGTTAGGCTTATCCTTGATATGAGGAAAGTACATCATCATCATAGTTAGTATGAGGAGGCCCATTCTCACCTCCTTTTAATGGGCTAACCCAAACAGTTGGGCCCATTTTCACCATGATGTATACTTGATATGAGGAGTGATTGATCATAGCATATTCCATTGAGCGGATTATTATGGGACTCCCTGATAAGAGGAGTTGCCTACATGAGCGCGCGATATGCGCAGGATTGTTGCATGACTGATAGTATGAATCATGCATTTCGCATTTGCGTGATATGATTTTTATACGCCCTAGCGACATCAGGGTCATAGCCTCAACAAGCATATCATGGATGATAGGATTGGACACTGAAAATACTGTTACTAGTATCGGGGTGCCATAGATGTCCTTGGATGAAAATTCTTAAACCCAATGGAACGAGAGGATGACTCAAACGTTGAGACCGAGTGGATACATGAGCGCACGAGGGTCGTATACTAGTAGGCCACGTCTTCCACTGTGTCGTGCTCGATTGGAAGGGGGTGTGGCCTTATCTGCCCGAGGGTAGGGGGCAATGATAGGTTGAGTCTGACCAGCTCGTAAATAGGTCCATTATTAATGGGTTGGGCTAATATTGGTAAGCGGATAGTGAAGTATCTTCCACTTGCATAGTCACACGCCCAGTGGATGACGATATGGTGTATAGTGTACTAGACCCCGATGATATATATATTCCAGATATAAATTGTATTAATACGAGGATTTAGATGAGATTTGGTATGCTTGAGTTGCACCTCACATATGTCATTGGCCCTGTACGCCTTGCAATGCATAGCCTTGGTATGGCCAATAACATTCATGCCTCGCATCGCATGGCCTTGGTATGGCCAATAACATTCATGTCTTGCATCGCATAGCCTTGGTACGACTGATGACATTCATGGACTTACCAGCATTTTCGCATTACTCTGATATTGCATCTTGCATTGCTACCTTATGCACACACTTTCATAACAGATGTCTTCTGGAGCTTCTGTTATTGATATTGTATTTTCCTTTCGCATTGTACTCAAGTTTTGATCATAGTGGATTTTTGTGATGGTGTTCTCGTTATTGTTCGTGGGTTATGCTTATAGTTATGCTTATTATGAATCAAATTCATGTTGAAAATCCTCCTTCTAGGATCCCAGGATCGGAACCTGATATATGGGTGTTGGGAGCCGAGAATGGGGTACTACAGAGGTTATCGACACCAGATTCAGCGATTAGGAATTTTATGAGCCCGGTTTCCGAGTTTGCAGCATGACACACCCACCCTTGATGGATAGTGGCGTCCCATGTTCACCTATGATGGTCATGTGGGGCCTTCCTTTTGATAAGCCTACCCATGCGATCATGTAAGCCACTTGGCAGATCAGTGGATTGATGATTTGTCCATGGACATTACATGGTGTAGTCATTAAATCACTCATTTTCTCTCTCCAATGAACCCTATGTGATGGATGGCTGTCGTGCTTTTATAATTGATCAGACCGTGTCTCACCCACTGGTGGGCTGTTTGGCTTTAATTCCAAATGGAAATGTTATTCCTCATGAGGAAGCCTCTGGAGAGTTAAGATTTGACCTATGATGATTAAATATGTCTAAGATAGATTTTGGACCATTAGATCATTTAGGGGATGGACCTCATTTGCTAGATATTAACTGAAGTTTGATGTGTTGAATACATTGAAGGGTCCAAATTATGTAGTACGAGGTTTAATCATGTGATTTTCTTAGATAAGAACCCTCTCATGCACAAATGATGGTTTGCGAGTTGTATTAGACCCTAACTTGATAATCCAGGATGCGTATTGCATACTGAGTAAACTTTATGGGGCCCACCATGATGTATGTGTCTTATCCACACCGTCCATCCATTTTTCTAGCTCATTTTAGGGAATGAGCCCAAAATTAAAGCATATCCCAAGTTTAAGTGGACTACATATGAAATAGTTAGAATTCAATGCCTACCATTGAAAACTTCTTAGGCACCACAAAAGTTTTAGATCCAACTCATAATTGTGTTTTCCCTTCATCCATGCCAGTGTGACCTTATGAATAGTTTGGATGACAAATAAACATCACTATGGGTCTCAGGAAGGTTTTTGTTAGTGCACTAATTTTTGCACCCTATTTGTCAATCACGTGAGTCCTTGTGTCATACAGTTGGTTAAGCCCTTGGAAAGTGAAGACCGAAGACACGAGTAAAGATAAAGTATTAAGGAGCTAAGAATAGGTAAAAAAAGTACCTTAGTGACTTTAATCCTTGACCACTAAATAATCTTTACCTAATAGGAATACTTAATTGATCATCCATTAGCCTTAGAAAACCAAGTGGAACATGATAAATAAAGATAGAATATGTGTGAAGTTATTGTGAAAACAAGCACCCAAAACAATAATTTTCGATAACTATTCGATGGCATAGAGCTACCATCAAAGGGCCTTCGTTGGCATTGAAGGCCCCCTCAATGGCATCGATCAAGAGTCAGAACTATTGAACAACTAAATCATATTTGTTCTAATTTACTTGATGGCATCGAGTCCACCTTCAATGACATCGAAGGTTAAGTTTGATGGCATCAAAAGTCCGTCGATGGCATCGAGTAGAGGGTCAAATATGTCTAGCAAGAAATTCATCAATTATCTGATTTTTGTGATGGCATCGAGGCCACCTTTGATGTCATCGAAGGTTAAGTTCGATGACATCGAAGTGTCGCTCAATGGTATCAAAGGTACCTTAGATATGTCCAGTAAGAAATCATCGTATTATTTGATTTTCTCGATGGCATCAAAGAAGCCTTCGATGACATCGACAGAGCCGTTTTCTGCCCATATTTTCACTGTTGGAACTCAAACTTTTTATAAAGGGCATTTAGTTCTTTCGCATTTTAATAGGTTTTTGGTGCAATAGAAGCTTAGGTGAATCCATATTCATATCTCTCATCCCAAGCCTCTATACCATTGAGTTCTAAGCAATCTTACTTGAGATTAACACTCTTATAAAGATTCCAACCTCCACCTTGAAGATATGCTTGAACTCTTTTATTTTTTAGAGTTAGACTTAAGATATCTTGGCATACTATTGTCTAAATCTAGAGAACCCATCTAGGTGAATCCCCTAGGAAATACAATTTTCAATTAGTGTAGGAGATTCAACCAACCTCTCATCACCTTGGTCACCTCAAAGGAACACTACATGCAAAGTGTTTGATCTTGGAGCTGGAACCTTGGCAAAGTAGCGACAACATAATCGGGAGAGAATCCGGGAGCCGATTGAAGCACGAGAGAGCGACGGTCAAGCTACCCAAGAAGGCATTACAAAAGAAGCTCAATCCGATAAGTTGTCAATTTTAAGAGTCTATCTACTATCTTTCCTTGTGTAGGATTGATGGTAAGAGTTTGCGACCTAAACTCGACTAGGTTCTTATGTAGGACCTTATCTCTCGTGTAGAGCCTAAATCATAGTTTCTTGCGTAGGACATTGGCTTTTGTGTAGGGCCTAAATCAAATCCTTGTGTAGGTCACCAGCACGAGTGTTTGTGTGTCAGTCTCTATGGGAGCCTTCGACGAGAGTAAACGTAAGGCCTTGTATAGGACCGTGGTTGTTGGTTAGCTTACGAAAAATAAACTAAAGTCTCTTGTAGGAGCCTCCATCGTGAGTGCATATACGAGGTTCCTATGTAGGACCTTGGCTCTTGTGTAGGGCTTAAATCCAGCTTCTTACGTAAGAGCTTAGCTCTTGTGTAAGGCCTAAATCTTAAAGTCCTTGTGTAAGGTTGTAAAGGTTAGAGGTTAACCTGATTTAAAACATTCGATAGTGAAATCCGGTACACTAATGGGTTGAGTGCATCTATTAGGAGTTGAGTAGGTAAGTAGTTGAACCACTAGATATGATTGTGTTTGAGATTGTCATTTGCGCGTATATTTAATTATACTTATATGTTGAATGCTTAATTATATGCATGCATGATTAGATGAATGCTAGGAATTGTTAGTTTGCACATCCCACACACACATGTACACTATCATGTTATAAATTAGTTGCTTATCTTGCATATCCTTTGTAGTCTATGTGATTGGACCCTTTATCGGCTTGGAAGCCTTAAAGTAACATTGTCTTGCTCAATTTAATTGTTAATTAGTTTAAGTTAGTCAATTTATTTTTTAAAAGGAATAATTTTTAATTAGTCCAAATCACCCCCTCTAGGATATAGCCTTTATTCCTTAGCTCCACCAAGCTTCTGGACGTACAATCATGATAATCTCATTACACCACTACTACCAAAAAGGGACAAAGGCTACGGATAAAAACCGTAGCTAAAGGCCTGTAACTACAGTTATATAGTCCATAGCACGACCATAGTCATAGGTGGTGTAGCCATAGGTGTAAAATATATGGCTACGGCTTTAATCCGTAGCCATATCTAGTAGTGGATACAGATATTATCCATACTTTGTGTAGTGAAATGCACATACAACTACCGTTAATATCCGTAGCCATGGACTGCAGTTAGCTATCACCATGGTTTAAAGATCTAAAGCTACGGTTAATATCCGTAGCTACCTAGTTCAACCAACATAATAATAACATTTTTTGCCATTGCTTGGACATGCCCTGATAGGTCAACTCATTTAAAAATTCCATATTCAAATGGTCAATATTTGTTAGATCTGTGTGATGTTTACATGTTAGCCTGTGAATTGAGCTATCCTAATTTGACTAGGAGCACTATAACTTAAGTGGTCTGAGAGCATTGAAGCATTTCTTGCATCTAATAATACCAAATAACGTAGAAGATGGTATAGTAAAATGTGGCCATACTACTCTAGATTCGCAATGTAAGCTGCCATAATGCCAATAGTGATTGGTATGATATAGGTAAAAGAAAAAAGGAAAAAAATAATAAAAAATAATAATAATATAAAAGGACTGAAAGAAAAGATAAACCTCCCTTGAATCCTTTGTATATAAATCAATGTACCTTCCGCTGAAAAAAAAAAAAAAACACCTTAGATGAATATCATTGTTATAGATGTGATGTAGCCACATTAGATAACCTATGCATGAATTCCTGAGAAAAAAAATTACCAATTTTAAAACAGAATGGGATTTTTAGACACCTCTACTAGAGAAGAGAATGCTTGTCAACTGGCAAAGTAAATAACATAGCTTTGGAAACTTTATTTGCACAAATCATCTAAAGGAGTTCATTAGATCTCTCATTCAGCAAAGAAGCATATATGGATACAAATCCTAGAAAGAGAAACCCACATCTTGGGAAAGAACTATTTAACTTCAGAAACATTTACATGCAGAAATCTTCTCACTGCAATCTTTCAACAGTCCATGAAGAGATCCTAACGTGCCTTTTTGGCCACAGAGGGCGGGAAAAGGGAAAAAAAAGAACAAGAAAAGAGAGGAGAGGGAGGGTATGGTCCCATCCTAAGCTGTCATGTGTCACATGCCCCGCAAATGTAGGATCCACAAGATCAGTGTCCATATGTTGACATGTATCTTCCAAGCTTTGATCCTTCAATGGGTGTCCACAACATAATGCAGCGCTAGTCTCAACCTATGGAATCTCCTCAAGGTTCCTTACAATTGGTAAAACAACAGAGATCTCAGCAACCATGGTTGTTTTTCACATAAAAACCCTAAAGAAACTAAAGCAAACCTGCGTATTACATCATTGAGTGAATTCGTGAAGGATCTCTCTGTGACGTGCAAGCTTCTAGGTGATGGAAGTTGTGGGGATTGCAACAGCGATCATTGCATCATTGACATCCAAGAGCTTCTCTAGCAGGGATTCGATCTCCGTTTCCATGGATTTCCACTACACCTCTCAACCATCCACAAATTTTGAATTGATGTACTTGGAATTTGCATAAAATAACACACCTCGAAGAGGTAAAGGCCAAGATCGCTGATGATATCATATTACGTTGGGGAAGCGTAGCCTCCCTGCAAAAGAAGAAAAGATGAGTAAGGGAGACAACCCACTAAGAAAGTGAAAAAATATAAAAGAGACATTTATTAAAGATATCATGACTCATTCTCACCCTAAAGACTACTTAAACAAATAAACACCTATGAAATTGAAGACCATAAGATTGATCCCATGAAGGACACCTAATTTCACTTATCATGCAACCCACACCAAATAGAAGTCAAGCAAAAGATGATTGCATCAACTCTAGCAGCAGTGGCAGCCCGATTCACTGCCATAACCACCTTGTTTACTCACTCATCTACACGAGGAAGCCAAATAGCATTCTCTGGTGCTTTTCTATCTGACTGTTAGGATGATATGGAAAGATGAAGTGTCAAGGTCTCGGACAGATGGAGAATGCATACCTAAACCGTATGCAAGACTACATTGCTTGATGGCAGTTGGGGGTTCTTTAAAACTCCAGTCCCAATCTCCACATCTGGCATCTCCATTCCTATGATGATCCAATCTTTCCATAAATATTTTATTCAGGATATAAAACAGAATGCTTTAGGATGTGTTCTATTGCACCAAATATCATGAAAATCATGATATTTTCACAAAATTAACTGATTAATCATAAAATTTCATGATATTTGACACAGCCAAAAGCATACTTAAATAACTACAACACAAGCAGAGATTCATCCAAATATAATAAGTGGATTACAACAGAGTTGACTTTCACATATCAATGATGCCATAACTGTTAACCGATATAAAGCTGTAACCAATTTTGCAAATCCTACACATATCAATGATGCTATAACTGTTAACTATTAACTGATTTTACAACAGAGTTCACTTGCACATACCAATGCCTGCATTCACCAGCTATTGTTGCTTCTCATCTTAGGTATTCTAAGTGTCCCGTTCCTGCATGATGATACATCAACAGTGGAGCAACTTAGTGAGTCAGTTCAATATTAGATACATATGAGAGAACTTACCATATGTCATTAAAAAATGCAATTCGAAGGGAAGTTCTTGGCATTAATGCTCCAATTGCAACCAAGCATGGAATATGAGAACATGGAAAAAAAAAGAAAAAGAAGAAGATGAAGAAAGAATGCAATCATTACCCAATGCAAGTCAAGAGAGCATTCTTCAATGTGGAAAGATCTTTCTATGGTCATTCTCCATTGTGGGGATGCTGCATTTCCTCAGGCAATCATTGCTTCCCTCTTTTGGCCCATTCCTTTAATATAGAACAGACAAATGGATGCCTGATGTAGCTAACCAGCATCATGTCATAGTTTTTATTTATCATCAACTGCATATACAATGCCCCATTTACTTCATAAATCAAATTCAACCAAAACGCATTTTGGAAAACTAAGTAACCTCATAATAAAGAAGAAAACAAGAAAAGAATGCCAATTTTTGTAAAACATGAATAAAGCAAATTGTAGCAGTTTGATGGAATGTAAAAGGTAAGATTAAAATCTAAAGTAGGGCCTACAATTTGGATGGTTTGATTTTTAGTCATACAGGCATAAGAACCATCACACTTGTACTATAGAATGACCGTTTTTTCTCACAAAACAAACCCAGGTGACAAATAGTATCTACATTTTGAAGCATAGTTCTAAAACTCACTAACTCTAATCAAAACTCGTCCTATCGACTTTACAAGATATTGAACTGGGAACAGGAACTCAATTCTAGAAGTGGCTTGGTTCCAATTCAGTTTAGCACGTGCTTGGGTCATTTTAGAACCCCAAAAGCACTAAACAGTGCTTAATAGTTACTAAAGGCATTATTTGGTAAAATCATATGTTATAAAGCAAAGATAAGGTTGAGCAAGAAGTGGTGCTTAAAATTGGGCGGCCATCCAATTTGAATGTCTGAGATGTGTACAATCTTGTGCCAATCATCGCCTTTCTCCTTCTTGCATCCCCTCTGTAAATGGAGACAACCATAGATTTGTAGACATTCAAAGTTTGTTAAGTTGCAACCTGGTTGGCAAACACTCCACTTACATTGGTTGCACCACATTTGTAGCACAAAAATGAAATGTATGCAAAGAAAATAACTATTGATTGACATTCAATGTAAGCTTGTCACTCACTTGATAAGCAAGCCGCCCTGATTTTTAGTTCAACCACCAGCTGCCCTTTGCTCATTTTCCTACAACTGTAGGAGGATAGCACATGTGCTGCTAGGCACCTTCTCCATCTCATTTGCTTGAGTCCCACTTGCATTCCTTGATGAAATTGTGGTGTTTAAATGTTCTGTTTGCCAAATAAATCAGCCAACCATAGAAAGCAATCTAGTAAAAAAAAAAAAAAAAGGAGCTAGTTGACAATGCTCAAACAGCATTTATATGGCACGTACAAGTTTTCAATTTGCATGAATGGACCCATAATTCTTTGGAATTTACTTCATTATACGGTATGTATAATCAAGGTAAGTGTGTTATTGAATTATAACATCCTTCAATGTATGATTGTTGACATGCAATTTGGCTCACCCAACAACCTCTACAAGGATGATCTGCTAGACTGTTTGGACTGGTGGAATCCAAAAAATGTGTGGAAAATGAGTTTTGGGAGAATGGACACGATTGTGTGAAATATGGATGTTTGTGCATGGTCCATCCTTGGTGGGCCTACCTGATGGACGTCTAGACTGTGGAAATACTTATGGACTATAGACCCTCCACGGTCAAGTGAAAAATCCAAACTTAGGGTTTGGATTGACCTGAATCTGAGGCAATCCAAAGATAGGAGTGAAAGATCCAGGCCAATCATTAGGGGCTTCCTACCATAAACATGTGTTGGTTCCTACATCAGGCCAATTAAAACATTGCTGGCCACATTCATGTGAGGAAAATGGAGGGTTAGAAAATCACCAATGGCATATATTTGATATAAAACAGCCAGGTATTTTGGTAGACCACTATTGATTTTGGTACAGGTGCTCTAAAGAGCCACCATTAGATATAAAGCATGGATATCACCACAGGTGCCAAGTAGCACGTCTGCAGCAATTAGCATATCTTTAGGAGCAAGAGAACTGATCACCTACAACTACCTTATTTATGATGCGACTCTTTTACCTACATGCATCTTGGGAGTCAAAATCATGCACCATAAAACCCGTTGTTGGTGATCAGGGACTTTTGAAAGTCAGGTCAGCAAATCCAGTATAAATATCGTCCAGGCAAGCTTCTGCATACAGATTCCTGCCCACAAGCAATGTAATGGCAAGGGATGTTCAGTATAGGATCTCGTGTACCTATTAGCACCCGACCATATTTTCCAATGATAGGACTTCTTTTACTCGATTTTAGCCTAGGATTGCCCACAGGTGGTTCAACTATAAATGTGACCTGTGCTGTGTTTGGTTGCACCAAATATCATGAAATTTCACGATTAATTGGTATAATTGGGTGCAACCAAATGCGGCGATAAAATAGAAAGGCTTGCACTAGTTCAGTTTATTCTTGTTGCCGGATCAAGTAGTTGGTTCCCGGCGAGCTCCCATTGTCTCAGATGTGGTGAACCCAGCCTGCATTGCATGTGTTTCCAACCATTGATAGGTGGATCGCATCATTTCAACCAATAGGAAGCTTGGAAGAGTTAATAATATGGTGGGTTGAGGGACACCTACAAACCCTTGTAAAAAACCTGTTGGCATCACTCTCAATGGGAAATGGTCGTCGCAATTGGGAGTAGAAGATTGGTGATCGTTGAGCCATGATGAACTCCAAAGTAGCCCCCATTTTTCTGCTCAAACAAGAGATTTTCATCAGAAAACTACTTCCAATTGAAAAGTATAAATGCACAAGCCATTTCAATCTAAAATGAAGAAAAGATTACGAAAGGGAAAGACACAAAGAATCACTTCCTAATTCTTGTAATTCAATCTGACCTAATTCTTCTTCTTTGCGAAGATCTCATCTGGCACGACCTTCAGGAGCCTCCTCTGCTTTGACTTGTCGATCTTCTTCAACCTTGCCTCTTTCCATCTCCACCTCAATCAGCTCCTGTCGCCAATACCCTTCTGACCTAGTCGTCTTATCTGAATTGATGGAGATGGGCGCTTCCCTGTCTGATGATGATGGTGGTTCCACTGCTGGAGATGAGAGAGAGAGAGAGAGATGTGAGAGAGAGAGAGAGAGAGAGAGAGAGAGAGAGTCAGTTATGGGAAAGGGGGTTTTGGGAGATACCAGCGCAGGAAAATAGGGTGAAAATATAGAAATTTTCGTTCTACCGGGCTCTCAAATAATGGGCGCGGATTTGGTAATACCCCACGCACAGGTAGAGAGGGACGGTCATATCAGGGGCTCTGTGGCCCAGTAGTACGTGGTTTATCCACTCCGCCCATTTATTTTGAAAGTTAGTTTGAGAGTATCATACTAAAAAGGAGACAGAGCTAAGGCTCAATAGGATCACACCACAAATCAACGGTAGATAGTTAATCTCCACTGTTTCCTATGGTGTGGTCGACCCGAACCTTCAATCTGCCTCCTTTTTTAAACCAATGCCATTAAATGATCTTTCAAATAGATGGATGGATTAGATAAAGCACACACATTGTAGTGGCCCCCATAGAGCCATTTCGGACCGCTAGATCACTCCGGCTACAGAAGTTTTAGCCACGGAGCAAAGCCATTACCAATATTACTACGGCTTATATCAACCCCATTGTCCGTAGCCTATGCTCTCGTTTTTGGTAGTGCACGTGCAGAATTTCAGTTTTAACCATGGATATCATTATACTCACTATTTTCTTGTGGTGCGGTTCACTTAAGCTTTGGATATGCTTCAATTTTGGGGCATGCCCTAACATGATTTGAAAAATTGGATGCATATCATAGATAAGACACATACATCATATGTGGGAACCACTGTGTTTACTCGATATTCATATTGTACTAAGTAACTATATCATAGATAAGACACATACATCATATGTGGGAACCACTGTGTTTACTCGATATTCATATTGTACTAAGTAACTTGGCACGCAATCTGCATTCAATAATATCACGGATGTTGATGTGAGTTCCATCTTGAGGCCTTATAAAAATCAAAGGTTACTTGATCCCATTCATTGATGTATGGCACAATGAGCAAGGGAGGACAAGACAGTCCAAGCAAATGCCTTGCAGTTTGTGGATACGATTATGTTACATGCTTGTTTGTGTTGTGAGAGAGTTGAGTTTAGTAGGGCATTGTATTGGCTAACCCATGCTTTGATGCAACACTCTGCCTGTGATGAGAATCTATGTATGAATATACAAAGCTTTGGTTAGCTACTTCATGGAGTGGGAATCGTTAGTCATGCTAGGAACACAACAGGACAAACTTTGTGTCTGTGTGCCTAAAAGGTTACATTCCTGACACAAGATGAAAGAACACTACATATAATATTTGTGGTCACATAAATATGAAAAAAATTAAATGCATTTATGAAATTATTACCTCCGAGAACCTCACCAGCATAACTTTATTAACTGACCATAGAAGCTAAGGGCTCGTTTGGCTAGTCGGATTGGAAGGGATTGGAAGAGATTGGAAGTTAAATCCCGGGATTGGTTGGGCGTGCCAAAACAAAGTTGGTGATCTGATCCCAATCCCATGGTTCTTAAGACAATCTACTGACAACACCATCATTACCTTTAAATTCCATCCAATCCACCTTAATCCATTCAAATTTGCCTAATACGTATTTGGTTCGAGAGATTGGAAGGGATGGGAAGGTTTAAGCTTACAATTGGCCAGGCATGCCAAACAGATTGGATATAGCAATCTCATTTATCTCAAGACAATCCACTGACAACGTCATCATTACCTAGAAATCCATGCCATCCACCCTAATACCATTCTATCCCTTTCAATCCACCGGGCCAAACAGGCCCTAGGGTGTGTTTGGGCAGTGGGATTAGAAGGGATTAGGTGGGATGGGTCCTGTGCCAATTCCACTCCATGCCTGGGAAGAATGAAAAAGCTTGGAATTAGATTAGATGGAATTGCATTGGGTCCCGTGGCAATTTCGCTCAATGTTAGCAAGTTGTATAGGTCCTACCATGATGTGTGGGCTATATCCACACCGTCCACCCATTTTTCGAGATTATTTTAGAGCATGGGCCAAAAAATCAGGTAATTTTAAAGCTCGAGTGGACCCCACCATAGAAAGCAACGGGGATTGAATATTTACCATTGAAAACTTCTTTGGGGCCACATAAGTTTAGGATCTACCTCATTTTTAGGCCCATGCCATAAAATGAGGTTACAAAACAAATGAACAATTTAGATGTAACACGTGTTATTCTCAATAATTTCAAATGATGGTGGGTATATCCATTCAATGTACCACCATATTACCAACAAAGCATGGCATTAATCTTATCCCATGACAACAGGGAAATCCCCGCCATGGGTAACAATTATATTTTTTTATTCGATCCCACCTAATCCCTTTTAATCCCACCGCCCAAATAGATTTAGGTGGTGGAATTAGAAGGGATTAGGCGAGATGGGATTCATCTTGTCCCTTGCCAATTCCACTCCATGTTTGGGAAGAATGCAAAAGCATTGAATTACATTAAATGGTATTGCATTGGGTCATGTGCTAATTTCACTAAATATTTGGGAAGTTGTGTAGATCCCAACATGATGTGTGGGCTATATCCACACCGTCCACCCATTTATCTAGATTATTTTAGAGCACGGGCCAAAAAATTAAGTAAATCTAAAGCTCAAGTGGACCCCACCATAGAAAGCAATAGGGATTGAATACTTACCGTTGAAAACTTCTTTAGAGCTGCATAAGTTTTGGATTTACCTTATTTTTAGGCCCATGCCATAAAATGAGGTTACAAAACAAATGAACGATTTAGATATAACATATATGTGTTATTCTCAATAATTTCAAATGATAGTGGGTATATCCATTCAATGTACCACGTATTATTAACAAAGCATGACATTAATTTTATCCCATGGCAACAGGAACAATCCCTGTCATGGGTAATAATTATGTTTTTTGAATCCCATCATACCTAACCCTTCTAATCCCACAGCCCAAATTGGCCCCTAGGCCTGTTTGGATTTGCGTATGGTATCATATTATATTGTATTTGGGTACTATTCATGTATACATTGGATGGTTTTCAAAATACATCCAAATCAATCGGATGCTAATCAATGTTTGGATATGAGGTATTGTTTGGCATAGTATACAATACGTTATACAGATCAGTGTTTGGATAGGACGTATCTGCGTATTGTACAACATTAAATGGGTCAGGTGACCTGTTTGACGTATGGAACTTTCTGATTTTTAGTGCAGATGATTTTCACGTTGAAACATACCTAATGAAGGGTCCCGATCTTACACTACATAGATATCAGATATCTTGTAATCGTACAAATTTTAAACTTTCATTTGTTACTGAATACAGCGCAATGAGTACGAAGTATTAACGGCAATAGAATCCACTGACAATACTCTACTGTCGGTTCAAAAATTTGACTAAAGTTTGTCTTCGCACGCATGGAATTCAACTCCTATTCACTCCAAACTAAACACAGTAAACGTCAAATCATAACTTCTAAAACGATACAATACATCTCAAAACACGTATCCAAATAGGCTCTTAGGTAATACTCACCTCTGACAAAGTATTGTATATCATACACAAGCCTTCGCCACCTGAACTCAGTTGGATAAAATGTTGAATTAAATAGACTATAAAAATCGAGAACCAAAAAAGGAAAATAAATTTAGAGAAAGAAAAACTTATTGAATTGAGTCGAGGCGTGACTGAGTCACTCAGCTTGAAATTGAATTTGCTCCCCTTGGACGGCGTCCCAAGTGCAACAGGTTTCCAGAGCAATCGACTCCAGGATACAACGACTATGACCCGGTCCCAGCGGTGCACTCACTGTACACGGGCTCGAACCACTTGCAGTTTAATCCGAAAGTTCTGAGTTGACTCAGCAATGAACTCAGTAACAAAACCGTATTAGAGAGAGTTTTATAAGGCAGGAAATTTTTCGTATATTGAAACTGGAATCGGAAGTCTTTATATAGACTCCGAAATGGTGCATAAGCACCCTTTATAAAAGGTTAGGTCCGTTGGGTTTAAACCCAATAGGGGCGACCAACCGGAAGGGAAGCATCTCTCTGGTTTAAAAATGAAAAGGCGCAAGTGCGAGTACACTCTCGCACATACAGTCCTGCGAGTACCCATACACACACACCCACGCGAGTACACTTACACCGCACCCGCACCCGCACCCGCGCCCAGCCCAACCCGTCCCGTCCCGTCGCGTCGCTCATGCGCACGCGGACGCGGACACGGACTCGGACTCGGCTCAGCTCGGCTCGGCACGACACGGCTCGGCTCGGCGCGCGCGCGCGCGCGTGTGTGGTTAATGGCATAGATTAGAGCTATTGGCATAGCCCCCCACAGGACCAAATTCACATGCCCCCTGAAAGGGGCTCAAGCCCTAGGCAAAAAGCCTATCATATAAACAAGAGAATTTCTTTTATCAAATCCGATGTGGGACAAAACCAACACCTCAAAAACACCAAAATTTAAATGTGGAGGGAAAACATCGAAATTTAAAAATTCAAATTTTTAATATTATTTTAAAACAAATACAACAATCCCCCACATGTTTTAAAATAAAATGCTTTCGGATTAAAGCGAAATAGTTGTGCAATGGTGCCGGTGTCACCATAGACTTGAACCGACATTAGAGTAAGCAAGACAGGTCTACAGGAATCAGGTGACACCATAGTCTTGAACCTGAATCCTTTTAATGTAGATCGCAAGTACATGCCACTCACACAACTCTTCCTCTGCAAGTGATTCTGTGGTTCGGTGCGTTTCGGCCATACACCATTACCTGGATTTTATGAGTGCTCTAGAGAATTCGCCTAGATTCTCATAGGAAGCGGCCTCCACCTCCACACCCATATAGGTGAATTCCATCAAGTGTATGCAGCAACTGTATACACCACCAAATATATGGCTATGGATCCATTAAGAGTTCTAAAAACTCATCCTTCTGCGTTGCTGCTCGCACTGTACACCATAGAAGGGGCTCATATAACTCAGTGCAATCGTCTACCTCATATCTTGTTATTTACCCATTGAACCTATCTCATGGGATCTCCACTTGTATAGGTTGGGTTACCGACACTGGCAGCTCATATATTAGGCTCAGCCCCATTCCATTCGATGTATCATTGACTAACTTTTTGGATAGTCCTTTAGTCAGAGGATCTGCTAGATTCTTTTCTGACCTCACAAAGTCAATAGATATGACTCCATCACGCAACATATGTTTCACTATGTTGTGTCTGAGTCTAATATGCCTGCTTTTTCCATTATATATTTTACTTTTTGCTTTCGCTATAGCTGCTTGACAGTCACAATGAATAGATACGGCCGATACAGGCTTTGGCCACAATGGTATATCAGCTAAGAGATTTCTAAGCCATTCAGCTTCTGATCCAGCCTTTTCTAAGGCAATAAACTCGGATTCCATAGTCGACCGAGCAATACATGTCTGCTTGGTGGACTTCCAAGAGACTGCTCCTCCACCCAAAGTGAAGACATATCCACTAGTGGATTTTGTCTCATCTGAATCACTGATCCAGTTAGCATCACTATATCCTTCTAATACAGTAGGATAACCATTATAATGTAAACCATATGTCATATTACCTTTTAGGTATCGCAAAATTCTAGACAATGCATTCCAATGTTCTTTTCCAGGATTATGTGTATATCTACTTAGCCTTCCTACTGCAAAAGCTATGTCAGGTCTAGTGCAGTTTGTTAGATACATGAGGCTACCAATTATTCTGAAATATTCCAATTGAGACACACGATTTTCTGTATTCTTCATGAGAGTCACACTATAATCATAAGGAGTACTGACAGGTAAACAGTCAAAATGGTTAAACTTTCTCAATATCTTCTCAATGTAATGAGATTGTGATAATATAATAACACCATTTTTCCTGGTTACTTCAATAACCAATATTATACTTGCCTCTCCTAAGTCTTTCATGTCAAACTTAGATGACAAGAATTTCTTAGTTGCATTAACTAATTTAATATTAGTTCCAAAAATAAGCATGTCATCAACATAAAGACATATGATAACATAATCATTTCTAGAAATTTTACTATATACACATCTAGCTACATCATTTATATGATAACCATTTGATTTTAAAACACCATCAAATTTTTCATGCCATTGTTTAGGAGCCTGTTTTAAACCATATAGTGATTTAATTAGTCTACATACTTTATTTTCTTTACCTAATATCTTATAACCCTCAGGTTGCTCCATATATATTTCTTCTTCTAAGTCTCCATTTAGGAAAGCAGTCTTAACATCCATCTGGTGTACCACTAGTTTATATATGGAGGCTATCGCTATTAAGACTCTAATAGTTGTAATCCTAGTTACAGGGGAATATGTATCAAAATAATCTATTCCTTCCTTTTGTTTAAAGCCTTTCGCTACCAACCTAGCCTTAAACTTATCGATAGTTCCATCTGGTTTTAGTTTCTTTCTAAACACCCATTTGCAGCCTATTGGTTTGTTACCAGGTGGTAGGTCTACAAGTTCCCAAGTATTATTCGATATAATAGATTCTAACTCATCATTTATTGCTTCCTTCCAAAAGGTTGCATCTGGAGAGTTAATAGCTTCTATATAAGTTGTACGATCATCTTCTACTAAGAATGTGAAAAAATCATCTCCTAGGTTAGTTTCTTTTCTAACTCTAATACTTTTTCTTGGTTGTATCTCTTCTACTACTTTCTCGTAAGCATTTTTACTAGTAGACGCAATATCTGATTCATTAACTTTTTCTATTCCTATAGATTTAGATTTCATAGGGAATACGTTCTCAAAGAACTCTGCATCCCTAGCTTCTATAATTGTATTGGGATCTAGAATATTATCCTTAGTTTTTAAAACTAGAAACCTATAGGCCGCACTGTTTTGTGCATACCCTATAAATACACAATCGGTCGTTTTAGGACCTAATTTTCTTTTCTTAGTTTCAGGCAATCCTACTTTAGCAAGACACCCCCACACTTTAATATATTTATAACTAGGAATATGATTCTTCCAAAGTTCATATGGTGTTTGTTCAGAAGATTTAGATGGAATCCTGTTTAGGATATAACAAGCAGACAGAATTGCTTCTCTCCACATATTTGAGGGTAAGCCTGAACTATTTAACATGGCATTCATCATTTCTTTTAGAGTTCTTTTCTTACGTTCTGCTATTCCATTTTGTTCTGGTGTATAAGGAGCTGTAGTTTCGTGAATTATTCCATTCTTTTCACATAATTCTCTAAATTGAGAAGATTCATATTCACCTCCTCTATCTGTTCTAAGTCTTTTAATTTTTATATTTAATTGATTTTCAACTTCAGTTTTGTATTTAGAAAAAGCATCTAAAGCTTCATCTTTGTTCCTTAATAGATATACTCTAGTGAACCTAGAATAGTCATCTACAAAAGTTATATAATATCTTTTTCCTCCTCTAGACATGTGATTTTTAAAATCACCTAAATCACTATGTATCAACTCTAATAGAACAGATGATCTTTCTATTTGTTTAAAGGGTTTTCTAATAAATTTTGATTCTACACATGTTTCACATTTTTCAAACTCTTCATTAGATATATTAGGTAATAAACCTAATCTTTTCATTTTCTTTAAAGATGCCACATTCACATGACCTAATCTATTATGCCATAGATAAAAAGGTTCAATGATATAAACAGAACTAGATGTTTTCTTATTATCATTGGATACATTTACAATGAATAAACCATCGCTACAGTACCCCTTACCAACAAAAGTTTCATTTTTAGTCATTACAAGCTTATCTGAATCAAATACTAATTTGACACCAGCCTTATTGAGGAGCGAACCAGAGACCAAGTTTCTTCTAATGTCAGGCACATGGAGGACATCATTTAACATTAGAGTCTTTCCAGAAGTGAGTTTTAGAAGTACTTTCCCTTTCCCTACAACTGGAGACGTTCTAGCATTTTCCATGAACACCTATTCATCATCTCCTGATACTTGGTAGGAGGTAAACATGCTACGATCCTTGCACACGTGTCTAGTTGCACCAGTATCTAGCACCCACTCCAAGTTGTTTACAAGGAAGACTTCTGACACCACAGCCACTACTATGTCAGACTCATTGCCTGTTTCTGTAAGATTAGCTTGCGGCTTATCTTTATTTTTCTTAAGCCTGCAGGTTTTAAGATGATGCCCAAGCTTTCCACAGTTGTAGCAGTTTTCCTTTTTCTTGAATTGATTGTTTGCATTCTTCTTTTTGAGCCTGCATTCATTTGCATAATGTCCAGGTTTGCCACAGTTATGACAGTTGCCCTTTTTCTTATTATTTGTCCGACTTGATTCCACAAGATTCGCTTTTGAATCTATCTCATTTTTATTTCCTTTTTGGTCCCTGATTCTATTGGCCTCCTCTATTCGTATGTGTACGATAGTGGTTTCCAAAGAAACACCGTTCTTCTTATGTTTCATTCTATTTTTATATTCTTTTCAGGAGGGCTGTAACTTTTCTATTAACGCTCCTGACAGAAACACCTCATCCAACTTAATTCCTTCTGTCGATAGTTCGTGAATTAGACTTTGAAAGTCGTGAATCTAATTTGTGACAGATTTATCGTCTGTCATTTCATAGTGAAGGAAATTAGCAATTGCATGTTTCTTAGCGCCTGCATCTTCTAATATGTATTTCTTTTCTAAAGCAATCCATATATCTTTAGCAGAGGCGTAAGAAGCATACACATCATATAATTCGTTGGATAAAGAGTTTAGAATATAATTTTTACAATTATTTTCATTTGTTACTTCATTTTGATTTGCTGAATCTATAGTAAATGATTCAGATAAAATGTATGAAACTTTCAGGGTGGTAAGAGCGAACATCAATTTCTGTTTCCACCGTTTAAAGGATTGTCCAGCGAACGGTTCGATTTTGGCTAACTCAGTAGAAGCATTTACTGTTACTGTAGCCATAATCTATGTAATTCAACACAAACTTCGATTTCAAGATTGTTGGATAAAATGTTGAATTAAATACACTATAAAAATGGAGAACCAAAAAAGGAAAATAAATTTAGAGAAAGAAAAACTTATTGAATTGAGTCGAGGCGTGACTGAGTCACTCGGCTTGAAATTGAATTTGCTCCCCTTGGACGGCGTCCCAAGTGCAACAGGTTTCCAGAGCAATCGACCTCCAGGATACAACGACTATGACCCGGTCCCAGCGGTGCACTCACTGTACACGGGCTCGAACCACTTGCAGTTTAATCCGAAAGTGCTGAGTTGACTCAGCAATGAACTCAGTAACAAAACCGTATTAGAGAGAGTTTTATAAGGCAGAGAATTTTTCGTATATTGAAACTGGAATCGGAAGTCTTTATATAGACTCCGAAATGGTGCATAAGCACCCTTTACAGAAGGTTAGGTCCGTTGGGTTTAAACCCAACAGGGGCGACCAACCGGAAGGGAAGCATCTCTCTGGTTTAAAAACGAAAAGGCGAAAGTGCGAGTACACTCTCGCACATACAGTCCTGCGAGTACCCATACACACACACCCACGCGAGTACACTTATACCGCACCCGCGCCCAGCCCAACCCGTCCCGTCGCGTCGCTCACGCGGACGCGGACACGGACTCGGCTCGGCTCGGCACGACTCGGCTCGGCGCGCGCGCGCGCGCGTGTGGTTAATGGCATAGATTAGAGCTATTGGCATAGCCCCCCACAGGACCAAATTCACATGCCCCCTGAAAGGGGCTCAAGCCCTAGGCAAAAAGCCTATCATATAAACAAGAGAATTTCTTTTATCAAATCCGATGTGGGACAAAACCAACACCTCAAAAACACCAAAATTTAAATGTGGAGGGAAAACACCGAAATTTAAAAATTCAAATTTTTAATATTATTTTAAAACAAATACAACAAACCGAAGGTCTAAAGAGCCCGTGGCGGTCTCTTCCAAGTTTATCAAATGTGAAAGAGACAATGAGATGGTCAAAGTATGCATATTGGCTTCCAACTCTGGTATGCTTGACAACCAGGTGCAGACCATGATTAAGGCCAAAGACATAAACTTGCACTTTAAGGGAATATTTAATGCTTGGATAAATGCCCATGCATAAACCCTCGAGAGGGCAACTTCGTGAGACTAGAGGACCGTGCATCATCAGTAAGCATGTCACGAAAGTCTTAAATTGACCAATGAATCAGAGATGTTTGGACATGTCAAGGATGAATTTTTTGTTAATGCCATACTCTTTTCGTTGACACCTATGTACGATAGATTTATTGAAAACTATACCACGATGAAGCTAAAGTACGCTGAGCAAGGGCTCCACACGTAGCTGGTCCTCTGTGAGGCCAACAATATGAGATGCCAAAAGGAGCATGGAGTAGTTGCCTGAGAATTCCTCATTAGGATATCCAATGTCCAGCATCCCAACAACCTCCTTAGAGCCTTTGATCTTATTTGAAGTGAATCGTGAGGGAAGAAGGGTAGCATAAGGGGAATCACACGTCCTCAGTGGTAGAGCAACACTATTTTGAGAATAGTCAATCCCTCCTGGATAACTTGGGGATTGTGGGTGGATTCCAAATCCTAACATTTTCATAGAAGCCCCAGACATTATGGGCCCATTTAGATACCATCAAATACATAGCTTTTTTTTTTAAAAAAAAAATTATAGAAACCAAAAAGCTTCTTTTCTTAATTATATAAGTTAGTTTGGTTAATCGACCTAAAATGACTAACTTATAACAAAAAGTAACTTATTTTTATAAGTCTTTTTATTTTGCTATTCAACTTATCAAAAGTAACTTATACTGGTCATTGTGAGTAACATGTGTCTGTAGAGCTTGATGAATGGATGTGCCACGATTAGGAAATATTCCCTGTGATGTTTTTGAAAAATCTACCCCATCGGGCTATTTTATTCATATTATTTAGGGGGTGGGCCAAAATATGATGTAGATCCAACACTCGAGTAGGCCACACAACTTGTAATAATGGCACTGAACCCCCATTGTTGAAACCATGCTCTTTGTCATGTGACCCCCCATAATGTTTTTGAAAAATTCACTAAGCCTGTCAATTTTTCCTGCTCATTTTAATTTGTGTGTCCAAATATAATGAAGATCTAAAACTCGGGTGGGCCATATAACTTGAAAAAGTATTATTAAACTCCAAATTAGAATGGAGCACAAATTGAAATGTCTCACCATAGTCTTTTTGAGAAATCCGTCCTATCTACCACTTTCATTAGTCCATTTTAGGCTGTGGACCCAAATATGAAATAGATCTAACGCTCAAGTGGGCCACACTACTTAAAATAGTCATGAGGCCCACAAATTTATTTATTTTTTTTTGAAATATCCACCTGGCCACCTGTTTCTTCATATGATCTTATGGGGTAAGAATGACCTTAATTATGACCAGTTTGGATGGCATATAATCATCACAGTGGGCCCCAGAAAGATTTTAATGGTGGTCGTTCAATCTCCATTGTTTCCTTCAATATGACCCACCTAAGCTTTGGATCTCCCTCATTTTTGGGCTCACCTCCTAATGTGATATGGTAAAATGGATGGACCGGGTAGATTTTTGTGAAACATCATGCTGGGCCCTAGGCATGCGGAGTAGGGCTCATCCAACAATCATGTCCAACAAATTCAAGTAACAACATTTTTGGGCAAGCATGTATGCCTTGTTCATCCATGCCCTCCATCTATTTTGTCAGCTCATTTTTTGAGAGATACGAATCTCAGGTGGACCGGACCATAAGGAAACATGATGATTATTGAACGATTGCCAATAAAAGCTTATTAGGGGCTATAAAGTTTTGGATCAAGCTGATATTTACGTTTTCCCTTCATCCTATCTATGTGACCTTATCAACAAGTTGGATGGCAAATAAGCATTACGGTGGGCCATAGGAAGTTTTTAATCACGAGCATTGAATGACCACTGTTTCCTATGGTGCAGTCCACCTGAGGTTGGGATTTGGCCCATTTTTGGGCCAATGCCTTGAAATGAGCTGGAAAAATGGATGGATTGAATAGATATATAACACATACATTAAGGTGGGCTCCAAAGTCACGATATTAATAGATTGGGTATTTCCTAACCAAATGTCCTTTTGGACAAAGGTGTTTTAAAAAACATACTTACCAAAGATGGTCATCTACTGATTAAGTAGAAACAAAGAGAAACTACTTGAGGCATAAGTAACTTACTATCCAAACACACCCTATATTGGAGCTAAATCTTGATTTTATGGATATGGGATTTGCAATCCATTGAGTGAAATAGTTCATTAAGAGAAATACAAATTAAAATGAATTATCGAAATAACAATTTCCACTCAACCATGCACAGATACACCAAACCCAATTATTTAGGCAAGCATTAGTGATGATGATAATGATAACACGAGTATACCATTCATATGCATTAAAATAAATTTTAAATATAATACTAAACTACCAGAAATAAAATGATCATTAGGATAATGGTTAATGAATTGTTTATCAAACATACATTGTTACAATTTTCATCTCTAAGAAAAGATGTTATTAGATAAAGTTCATCATGGATGATGAAGTTAGGTTCTCTAACAAACACCTCATGGCGGATAGTCGAAGAACAGTCGTCATTACAGTGCCATGACCAACGGGCATGTCCTTATCTGCCCATAATTAAAGTTCGTCTTTAGTAGAAGTTGACGAGACTTGGGCATGTAAAACCTCGCACATAGATGATGTAGTTAGGTTCTCTAGCCACACCTCATCACGAATAGTTGAAGAAGAGTCGTCGTTGCGGTGCCATGACCAATGGGCATGTGTTTGGTTATACATCCTTAGTCGTCCATGTCCAAAGCTTGCTTCCCGAAACAATGAGAGTGGAGAAGTGGGTGTCTTAAACCTTCACACAAAAGATGTAATAAAATGTATTAATAATTGTCTATTGATTTCATAAATTTAATAAATTTCATGAGATATAGATTATAAGTTACACTTGTCCTGCTTCATCAAAACTTTCAAGTGAAGCAAGTAGTACTACTTACAACAAAGCAAGGCCCTCTCTATTCCCTCCATCACCAATGGTCAAATGCATGGGACCACAATGGTTGGCGCTGTTGTTGTACACCCTCCTCTGCATAATACAAAAATAAATAAATAAGTAAATAAAAATTAAAATAAGTCAGATACTTACATGCAGTAAAAGGCTTAGGTGATGGTAGCAAAAAATAAGGGCCAAAAGAAAAATACTAAACACATTATACTGAAAATCAGTGTATAAACTTTCTTAGGATTGGTGTGCGTTCCCAACTAACGGTCTGTCCAATTGCTCCAAGAAATGGGCCATATCTTGGATGGGCTTATTAGGAGATATAAAAGGACCTCTACTTGGAAATTGGGTAGGGTCCTTCTGAGGTGGGGTTGGTCTCAGTTGACCCTGAACCTAACCCAACCAACCTAAGCTGCACCCCTGGTAACTAGCCGGTTATATGCCCAGCCGATGGCTGGCTGGGCTAGGAAGTCCATAGATCTGGTCCAGTTTGAATTTCGGGCTTTTCCCCTGTGGTAAAAAAATCCATTGAGGCTCAGCACGGGTTTTTGTCCAGGTCCATTTCAAGATCCAATTGCCTTGGCCCAGGTCTGATTTCAAGGGCTAGTAAAACGATCTGAGCCCTGGACATTGTAGACCCATAAGAAAATCCCATTAATGGAATGACACAACCTGGCCCTTGTTACTCCTATTTGTTACAAGATAGAAACAAGACTTACGAAGCGCTCATATGCATGGACGTGTCCTGCAAAAACTATGTCAGTTCGAGCATTATAGAGCAATTCTTCCATGGCTTCTCTCATGCTCTCTCCCTCTCCTTGATGAGCAGTATTTGTATTGTACCATGGCGCATGCAGGAGTGCAACAAGCCATGGTGTTCTCTTCCTATCGACCTTAGCCAAGTCCGCTTGGAGCCACTTATACTGTGCTGAGTCCATGTCAAAGTTCGTGTAAGACCCTAACATAACGACATGGACCCCAGCAACATCAAATGAGTAATAGAGATTCGAGTTAGATCCACTCTCCTCGAATGGCATTTTCCACCTAGCATTGTAAGATTTAAATGCACTAGGGCCGATTATGGGGATCTTCTCAATCTCGTGGTTGCCTTCTGTGACCATCCAAGGGCGGCAGCTCGCAAGTGGCTCGACCAAGCGGCCAAAGGTGTCCCATAGAGGCTGCTGATTGTCTGCATAAGATAAATCACCAGGTAGCAAAAGCACGTCGTAGTCCGAACTATTGATATGCTTCAATGTCGATGACGTCCATTCGGTTTGGCCCAAGTCCCCTACAGGGAAAAGAAAGAATATTGAATAATTGCAAACCAACCATAATGTTGTGTATGGTACACCATTTCACAAAAGTTTTGCAGATCTGGTCCATTACACAATATTTTTCACAATGGTTTTGTAGGACAGTTTTTGTATAGGTAATTGAGCCATGTTTAATGATCTGAAACGTTGGTACATTGATTCCAACCTTAATTTGGTAGTCCATACACCTAAAATTCCAAAGATTGGAAGATCGTGCTGTATTTTATTTCTTAACCATCTCTTTCTTGGGCCACCCATTGAATGCTGTTAGATTTTTCCATTTACAAGATTTCACAGGAATCCTTGGTTGCGCCCATAATATTAACATTTTGGATCAATGAACCATTGGACTTGTATGAATTAAATGAAATGCGAACCAGAGGTTATAATCTTTTGGTACTTACGAAAGACCTGGAAATTGCATATCCGGTATACAAGAAAGTGAAATTGAACTATGCTTAAAAATCATTAAGATCCTATATTTCAACAAACAAGCGTCCACTGACCAGATGATAGTATTTTTCAAACAATCCGATTTGCTCGGATTGTGAATTAGCCACATTAGTTTCCACAATTTGGTTGGTTTAACTTGAGTTAATACATGCCACGTGTACAATTTCTGAGTGCCCGTGTATCAAGTGTCATAGGCAGCTCCCTTAACTTGGAACTCTTATCTTGGTGAGTTGAACGTAAAGCATTAGCAAACATACCTACTCGAAATGTATCATATAGCTTCCCTCCCCACCTCCTCCAAAATAAAATAATAATAATAATAATAAATCATTAAAAGAATTTAAAAAATAATAAAAAAGAATCATAAGTTCCCCCATCAAGCATTTACTCAGCGCAATAAAATTGCAGATGTGGCCCCACTATATCAGGAACTTAGGTGAGCCAAAGGTGAGCCACACTTGTATTTTTCATGGACTGAGCTAGCCTGATTATGGCTAGTCATATGGAAGGCGTGCGTGCATGTTAGATGCACTCTGTCCATCAGGTGAGCCACGACACTTTCACCATAGATCCTAGAAATCAGTCATATTCAAGAATTAAGAGGTTCGGTCACACCACCGGGAACATCGTGAGGTCATGCATAAAAACTCTAAATTCATGTTGTGTGGCCCACATTAATCTTGTAATGTCCTGATTTTCACAAAATCCATTCATCTCAGTGTGGCACGTTAGATGAACGGATGGTAGACCCCACTCACAATATGAATGATTTTAATGGTTAGACTTTCCTTGTCAACTATTCCCGGCAGTGTGGCACATCTGAATTGAGAATTGAACTGATTTTTGGGTGCCGGTCCATAAACAGGGCAGCTCACCTAATGGATGAGGTGGATCTACATATATAACATGAAGTCAGGCACCCACGGCACGCAAGCGTTTTAGCATCTTTGGTTCTTTAGCTTCAAAAAGTAAAATATATAAAAAAAATATTGTTTCTAACAAGCAAATGTCATGTTCAGCCACATGTTTTTGGTGCTTTCATGGTTTAAGAAGCTAACCTGATACAGCAAATTCAATGGGGAATGTTGCTGGTGGTGTCTTGAAATCAAACTCCTTGCTGATTCCCCCACATCGGTAATAATAAATTGTGCTGGGTTCTAACGGTCCAATTTTAACATGATGGATCTTCCCAGAACGGTATAAAAAGAAGTAGTATGATGTATGTTCGCCGGTTGCTGTAGCGTCATATTTTCCAGATATTTTTCCATATTCCACTGAAGATGGTGCACTGTGAGCTTCGGTAATCCATGAAATTCTCATGTGATCTGTCCCCACTAGTGATATATGGACCTGAAAATAATTAAGCAAATGAATATTACAATTGCATACATAAATGAGGATTCAATTAAAGTGAAAACCTGAAAAGGAAAGCTTAGTGTTTACTCATGGCTATGTTTGCATCATTCAACCTAATCTCTCAAGTGCTCCACCTTGATTTGGCATTTTAGTTGTGTGGATCAACCCTTATAATTGTTGGTCCTAAGCCTGGATAACGCTTAGATGTTGATGATGATGATGAGGCTTGTAGATCAAGTGGGCCACAGTTGCAATCAAAATCTACTGAAGGATTTAGCTCACCTACCATAGTAGGGTGTTTCAATCCAAATGGAGGGCATATAACTTATGGTGGTGCAACCGGGTAGTACATAAAAAAACAAAATGAATAATTAGGATGGCGTTTTTAAACACTGATCCTACCCGTCCAGTCAAGATTCGGATGGAGATACATTTCTTAATGGGTTGTGTCTAAGACCTGTTAGGTTGGTCAGATCCATTTGTATCACTAATAACGTGGATGACTTTAAAAAAGAGAGAACTAAGGCGCGTGAAGCTTTGCCAAACCTGGTTTGTACAAAAATGTTAGTGTAACATATTCTGTCCAAGTGGGGCCCTGCCTAGCTTCGAGATAGATATGTAGGGTGGTTACCGAGTAATTATTCACTCATTTGCAAAAGCAATTACTTATAACTCACTTGGATTACATAACCACGGAGAAATCTCTTGAAAAAGGGAGATTTTTTCAACCCGTACGAATAGAGACAGCGATCATCACGAAGAGTAAGTAAAGAGAAGAAAGCACACGATTCCATCAACCACACAATTTACCGTGTGGATTCTTGTCAAGAAGAATGTTGTTCCTTTAGACACATTCCTTCATCAATGAAGTAACAAACCTACTTCTGGTAACATCAGACGTATTCCGATATCTAACATCCAAGCCTTCGCCTTCCTCTGCCATTGGATCCAAGGGAGAGAGAGAGAGAGAGATGTTTTCATTGTATCTCTTTTTGTTTTCTGTTATGAGAGGGATTTTCATATTTATTTCGCTGGCATGTGTCTCATTTTATGATGAACTCTTTTACTGCTCTTCTCATACCTGGCCAATAAAACTGTTTCTTGATTCGCTGCCACATCTTGTGAAACCTCACATGACCAGCGGCAGATGAAGCATGGAGCTCGGTCATTAATTTGGTTCTTGATTGAGCAGAACCGATAAATAGTCGTCCTTTGTAAAACAGGAGCCCATCAAGCATATCATATCTTTTAGTATATAATTGGCCTGTGTTCCAAAGATGAACGAGGTCATGAGTTACTGAATCATTATGGTAATCTTTCTTAATTGCATTTAACTAATCAAAGATAGGTGTGGAAAAAGCTAAGATCTCCCCTACTTCATGCCTTCTAGATAAAGCGTCGGCTGCAACATTTTCCACACTCTTTTTTATACTCTACCTTGTAATCATAACCCGTGAGTTTGACAAGCCATTTTTGTTGTGCTGGCGTGGTAATCCGCTGCTCTAAGAGAATTTTTAAACTTTTGTGGTCAGTACAGATGATGAACCATCGGCCAAGTAAGTATGGCCTCCATTTCTGGACTGTATGGACCAAGGATAACATTTCCTTTTCATATGTGGATAATGCTAGACTTTTCCCTTGCAAGGCTTGGCTAATGAAAGCAATTGGACAATCATCTTGCATTAAGACTGCACCAATTCCACCACCTGATGCATCACACTCCACTGTAAAGGGCTTTGAGAAATTAGGTAAAGCCAGCACAAGAGGATTTGTCATGGCCTTATTGAGGTTTACGAAAGCCTGACTAGCTTGTTCATTCCAATGAAAGGAATCTTTTTTGAGAAGGGCTGTGAGTGGACCAACGATTTTGTCATAATCTCTGATAAACTTACGGTAATAACTTGTTAAGCCCAAGAAGCCTCGTAAGGCTTTGAGCGAGTCGGGCCTGGGCTAGTCTAACATGGCTTGAATTTTTTCTGGCTCCACGGCTACTCCAGCACCAGATATGACATGCCCCAAATATTCAGCTTCCCGTTGACCAAACTTGCATTTAGACCTTTTTGCATATAATTGATGAGACCGCAGAAGGCCTATTACAATGGCCAAATGCTTCAAGTGTTCTTGCCATGTCTTACTATAGATGAGAATATCATTGAAGAATACTGGAATAAACTTTCGCAGGTAAGGACGAAAAACATTGTTCATGAGACTTTAGAATGTCGATGGCACATTAGTGAGGCGAATGACATCACCATAAATTCGTAATGACCTTCGTGGGTTCTGAACGTGTTTTGGGGACATCTTCCTCTGCCACTTGGATTTGATGGTACCCTGATCTCAAATCCAACTTAGAAAAATAATAAAAGCCATAAAGTTCATCAATCAGCTCATCAATGATCGATATGAGATATTTATCCTTAATGGTCACTTGATTAAGGGCGCGATAATCAATACATAATCGCCAACTACCATCCGCCTTGCATACCAAGAGTACTGGTGAGGAGTACGGGCTTGAATTGGGCTGAATTATCCCGGTTACCAACATGTCTCGTACCATTCGCTCGATTTCATTTTTATTTTTATTTTTGTTATGAGAGGGATTTTCGGCATTTGAATAGGTCTCAGTTGAATAAATCTTTGTAACATTATTGAACGTTACCATAACTACTATTTGTTTATTTCCTCTTTTTAGCTCTTTTTTGTTAAAACATTTCTTGTATAAAAAGTTGTCTAGAGGGAATGGAAAAGGCAAGACATTTTTTATTGAATCTTTACAGAGCTATTTGTAGGAATGGTTCCCCTCGAAGAGAATCATTATCTCATCTATTCTTTTAGTTCATGCAGCCATAGGCCGACAAAGGAGAACTAGGCCTATCAATTTGGTATCAGAGCCTGATCAAATGGCTGATTCACGAGCTTCTCAAGCCTCGAAAAATATTAATGTTCAACTGACGTTCTCAGATATCATGCAACGGCTCACCCTTCTTGATGGCCGCTATGAGGAGATTGCTAGTTCGCTTAAAAAGGGGCAGGAAACAATCGTTGGTGGATCTGGTAACACTAATGGATCATCTCGTTCGGGGTCCACAGGGCCCATCCAATATAGAACAGTGAAGCTTAATTTTTTGACATTCAGTGGAGGTGATCCATCTGGATGGATTTATTGAGCGGAACAATTATTCGTCTATCATCACACGCCAGTAGAGGAGCGATTAACCATCACCTCATTCCATTTGCAAGATGACGCCTTGCAATGGTATCAATGGTATGAGAAATAAATAAACAGTAGTTATGGAAATGTTTAATAACGTTACAAAGATTTATTCAACTGAGACCTATTTAAATGCCGAAAATCCCTCTCATAACATTTTCATCCTAATTTAATAGGAAACATATGTCATTGATGACCTTGCCAAGGGCTAGAGCAAAGAGCCATGGCCGCTGCTTGCTTTAAAGCCATGCCAAGTGCTTGTCTTGAGAAAAACGGCAAGTAGTTCAATAGTTGAACTGGATAAATTCCCTGGGCCAATTTCTGTAAGAGATGCATCCTTCAAAACAGAGAATTTTCTATATGGGATATTCGATCGCTTCATGCGAGGCTGAGACACGAATGAAAGCAATTATGAATTCTCGTTGAAATCATGACCAATCAAAATAGTTATCTACTCAACCTGATGGGTTAACAGAATAGGATATAATGATTTTAAAATGCGTCAAATATAAATCTATTTGAATCATAGATCGAGAACCGTTGAAAATCTATAGAAACTCGATTAGATCGGGCACACCCCCTATTGTCAAGGTATTTTTAGTAGTCTAAGATTTTTTCTATGTGGTCCATCTTCATCAGACTTGCGGGAGATGAGTAGAAGCTCTAGGGCTCCTCATCATAGGTGTATAATCGAAGATGGGGAAACATCAATCTTAAGTGTGTCTGAGGAGATGATTGCAGACTTTTGTCCTGTCTTTCAATTAAAAAATACACAATAGATCAAGGTAACATCATCTTGTGATGTTGTGAGTCACGAATGTGTGGTACTTGGATCTTGAATATAATGAATTATATCTCTTAATGTAGTGATTATGGCATTGAAGAACATCATTTGAAATAGACAAGGAAGCCATTTAAGCCAATTTACACTGATCATCAATGAATTTGAATTTTACATCATGATCCTAACACACGTAGTAGTGTTTTACACCAATAAAATCTAATCCCAATGGTCATATATGTTCAATTGATCGTCTGAAGATTTCCATGATGTATATGTTCATACCAAACAATAAATCTCGGAAAACTTTTTCTAAGAACCCAATTGCGATGAAATTTTATACAATGTTTAGTTGCTTAAATTGAACAGTCCATTATCAATTTTGGGACATAACTCATAAGATTTACCATCCATCGAAGCAATAAGATGCAACTTTGCTTTCTCTGGAGATTTCATCGACAACTTGTGGTGGAATCAAAAAGTTTCCCAACATGAACCCATCGGGAAAATCACTCTCAAACTTTGATTTCTCTATCCCACAAGCTTTGAAGGACTTATCTGGATCATCCAATGTGGTTGTTTCGAAGAAATGGTCGCCCAATCAAAACATTCATCTAGTGGGCCACATAACCAGTATTCAACCAATAGAATTAAATTAAATCTTTTCATGTGAAGGGAAATCCAAAATTGAAACTAAACTCGTGTGAAAATCACGTGCAAACAGTCCACATCGACTCAATGTTAAGTTGATTATATAAGACGTTAAAAAAACCTATAGGAGTTGAGACTTCTATAAATACCCCCTATCACCATGAGGAATGATACAACATAACCAAGAGAGAGAGAGAGAGAGAGAGAGAGAGAGGGAGAGATTGGTTAACTCATGCACTTTACAGAGTTAAGTGGGGTCTGGTTGGTTTTAGGAGAGTTGTTGGATGTAAATTGGTAGAGAGAAAGTGTAACATCTCGGAAAAATCTGTACAAAGGCCCAATTATCACCTCAGGCAGAAATCCCTAAGGATTGTATTCTGTAGGAATTAGATGAAAATTAATTAAGTGCTAAACTAAATAATCAATGGATTTAGCTTGAACTACTATCTATGCAGATGAAAAGACCCAAAACTATCAAAAGAAATGACTTAACACTACTTAATAACCTAGGAGAAATCTCAAAAGCCAGTTGCTCTCATGAGCACATTGAAACTCTGTATCGGACCTAAACCGCATGTCGTTAAGACCATCTTATTGGGCTTAACAACCATCACGGGAATCGAGCCCAAATAGTATCCAGAGCCGCACAACTTGAGCCCTGAATGAAGTGTGTGAGAAACGCAAATACCTTTGGAAAATGCATTGAAACTTAAGTAAATTGGGTCATTTGCTTATGGATGAAATTGAAGACTTTGGACTGTCAGACACTGACCGAACTTCACCCATGGATCAGAAAAATTTCCTTACACATATCCGTATACTTGTAGCCCTGATCGAGTAAGAACCGTTGATCTAATACTGGTTCTCCACGGTCGATCCGCTAATCTGATTGAACCAAAATCATAACCTGTCTAAGATCCATAGTCAGGGAACTTGCTCTATGACATAAGTGACGAATGGACCTTCCTAAGGGCCCTGTTTGTCAGAAACAGGCACCCTTTGGTTATAACCTAAGTATACCATGGCACTGGGGCCATTGACATCACTTTTGGCCCTATATATAGCCCTTAAACCACCCTCTCTCTCCCATACGCATTTCTCCAAACCCTAGGAGAGAGAAGAGAGAAAAGGGGAAGAAAGGAAGAAGGATTCTTGGAGTTTGCTGCAATGATTCCTTCCTGCTCCTCCACGCACTGAATTGCCTTTACGTTTAGCTAACCGATTCATTTCAACTATGATTTAGGTAAGAAATCTTAATCCTAATCTTGATTTAGGGATCCAAATTGATTAATCGACAAAATAGCTAACCTATTTCGATGTTTAGGTACCCGTTGTTCAATATTCAGGAACGTAGGATTCGAACCGAGCCCGAATCGTGCTTTTCGACGTAAGGTGTGGACTATAAACATTTAGGTTATGGTTTTCAATGCTCTTAATGTCAACAATGATTTATGTCTGACTTGATTGCTGCCATATGATCTTAGTTACGACGTTTTTGATAAATTACACATGTGTGAATAATATTGAATATAAGATGCATTCCATGTGTTTGTTGAAATGTTTAAATGAATGTGAAATCCTAATTTATGCTTGCCATGATTTCTAACTTAAGGTTCATGTTTGTCATATGGTTTATAATCTAATTTGAGTAAGGAATTGTTATAGTTCATGTTGTAACTAATCTAGTCTATATACTTGAAAATGTGTAGTTTAAGTGTTTGTTAAAATGTCTTAATGAGAAGTTATTGATGACTTGTATTTATTAAGTGTAATAAGATATGATTCTCGATTTTCTTAATCATATGAATAACTTCTTTCATGGAATCATATTGTCGCTACGCGATTTATGGATTAAATGCAAGTGCTTGGCGACATGTTCAATGTGTTTGGTAAAATGCTCAAATGAGATTTTGATTTAGAATTATTTGTTAAATGCTGATATGATCTTCACATGTAATTACGTTCTACATTTGAGTAAGATTGGGACTACAACATAGTCCAGGCAATCGGTAACAATTCTCGTTTGAGTGGAAGAATTAGTCTCGCTACTTTTGATACAACGATGTCAATAGTGGTTAGGTCACGTGGAGTGCTTATATGCTCTATGTCGATTAATTCAGCATGCGCTCATACCAATGAAACTTATCCAACAAAACCAATCTGCTTATTATGTGTTTACCATGTATGGACATCTCTGCTTGAATCTAAGGTACCACTTATCAATGTAAAGACCCATTTCAACTATGGTACCATGATCTGTTAAGACTCATGAGCCGGGCATGGTGGTATGGGACACTGTGGTCGAGCTGTCCACCCACGCTAGGGTGATGAGCCTCCCCGTAGTGACCAGTGAGCAATCCAAACTTGTGAGCCGGACATGGTGGTATGGGAAACCGTGTTCGAGATGTTGGTCTACGCTGAGGTGATGAGCCTCCCCGTAATGACCTTGAGTATAAACTCTTGAACTTTCTCATCTATTGTTCTTCATTAGGGTGATGCCCTACAACTTACCTATTGTATGTGGTTAAATAAGATTGACGACCCTAGATGGGTCCTTTGTTTGGGTCATTGATTTAAAGTGAGGTACCTTAACTTTCCAAACCTTTTGCATGAATAAGCCTAATTAAGTACCCGGCTAAAACGACCATACACTGCATTGCATGAGCCTTTGTAGATGAAGGGCACGTTGAGAAAGTTTGTCCTGCACGAATGGATGATGTTGTCACTTGTGAGGGAGCTTTGTGCGATTGCATGCATCATTACTGCACTCCATTCTTACATTAACCAAAGTATTTAAGAAGTGATTGTTGTATTACTTTATCGTTACTGCTTGATTGAATTGATAACATGTTAACCTTTGCCTTTTAGTACCACTGAGTTGATCACTCACTCCCATTCTGGGATGGTGTTTTAAAACACCAACCAGACTCTGTTATAGATGCAGGCGATGAAGATGTATATGCAGCGGAGTTGGACTTTGTAGATGAGGAGAAATAGTTCTCCTATGTTCAGCTCTCTGGCAGGTCTATCTAGACCTCATGCTGCCTCGATGGGATTATAAGGATACATGGATTAGTTGGACATTTACATTTTGACATTTTGTATATTTTGAAACAACACTTGTATATATTCGGCCTGGTACATATCTATACTCTAGGTTGTGAAACACGTACATAATTTATATATCTATCTTATGTCTTTCGCTTGCTTAATTTAATTACACCTGGAGTATGATATGCTGATTTATCATAATCCTTCTCATGTTTAATGTACTAATATGGACAACATTTACACATCATTATCTATGTTGCATAAGTGATGCGATGGGTCTTGGGAGTTGAGCTTTACTCGACTCTCGAAATTCGGAGTGTTACAAGTTGGTATCAGAGCATGATTTGGATCAAACTGGACCTGGGTTGTGGTAACACAACGCACACTGACCCACCTTGACTTAGGAAGGAGGTGATGGAATTTAGAAATGATCGTAGGATCCCAAGTCTTACTGACGAGCGAAACAAATGCGGTAGGATAGTTCCCAGTAAAAATCCGAGGGACTTAGATCACGTGCAGTTATCCAAATTACCTCTAGGCCGTCGATTGATGGATTTGGATGATAATTCATCAAATCCCACTCTTGAAATAATCCAAAAATCTTGAATACGCACTTGTTAGACCGAGAAAACACCTCACGTGGGCATAGGGGCCCAAATCCCAATTTCTAGTGGGACCCAAGGGGTCCCCTGCACATGTACAACACCCCGAGAGGGGGTGGCCACCGGCCCAGGGTAGAGCCACCACAGGAAGCCCAGGGTGGGCGCGACAACACCGCCCAGTCGACAGCGTACCGCCCATCTTCATAATGGGGGTGCGACGACACCGCGCAGACGACAGCGCACTACCGTCCGACCGGTCAGGTGGGCCCTGGCTCACATGTGGGACCACCCCATCACCCCTCTAAAGCCCTTTTTGGATTGTTTAAACACATTTTACACCCCTACGACTCTATTTTTACTCCCAAACCCTCCAAAACTTCTATTCCCTCTCAAATCTCTTCTTCCGTATTTTCAAAACGTTCAAATCTTCTAGCTTATTCATCCTTACCCTACTATTCCTCATTTTCATCTCTCCACCTTCCCTAATTCCATCTAGTTGAGCATGAAAGCCCTCTTTTGTGTCTCATAACCTTCTAAAACCCACCAACCTATCTCATCCTTAAACCTTTTCCACTTCCAATGACTCTTTTTGAGGTTGTCACTGCTATCTTCTCAATCTCTACGCTCCTTTCCCTCATAGGAAAGAAAAGAGCGGCCCCAGATGAGACCAGGCTGAGCCGACCATGTTGTACTACGAAGAAGGCGAGTGTCGAGTCTAGTACAAGTGCCGAGCGAGAGCGAAGATCCAAGCGGGACATCGATCCTCAAATCCTATTGGAGAGATCGCTACCAGCGGGCATCAATCTCGGTAAGTTCCTCAACCACGAGGTCATATTTGAAGCACATGTCATTGAGAAGTTGTTTGGAACGTATTCAGTCATCGACTTTCTCCTGAAAAATGGGTGGGGTCCCATATTCGAGTGAAATACTCATGCAAGTGAAGGCGTCGTGCGTGCCTTCTACGCCCACATACGGAACCTACTACTGGAGCCTCTTTAGTTTTCTATCCCTTTGGGAAGACAGGAAGCTATTGTAGATGTGGACATGATAGCCCATATTATGGGGGTAGAACGTGGAATAGTATATGCAAGTGAGAAGAATCTCACTAGTGAGCGAGAGAGAAATTGCCATACACGTTTCCTTTACAACTAACTTGAGTGGTGGAGGCAAGGAAATAGCCTTGCAACGACTAAGATGACAAATGATTTCCACCTACTCCACCACATATGCACGTACAATGTGTATCCTAGGTGGAGTAACCGCATGGAATGTACTCGACTCATGGTAGAATTTTTGTACAGAGTTGGACAAGGGGGGAAGGTATGCCTGCCTACTTTCGTTTTGTCTTAGATTATCAGCATTGCACGGTCTACTAGAGAAGACTCCTCACTACCTTTCGGCCGGCTTATTTGTAAAATTTCCCGCCACTTCAATTTCAGACTCCATATAGTTAATGTTGCCCCAATCCACATTATTAGTGAGAACATGCTCAACAACATGGGTATTGGCCCTAGGCAACACCAAGCTTGACTCGATGAGGATAGCGATGAAATAGAAGAAGAAAGCGAAGAGGAAGATGAAGAAAGTGGTGATGAAGAAGCCAGTGAGGGAGAAGGAAGTGAGGAAGGAGAGGACGCCCGAGACTCAGATAGGGGAACTCCTGCTACACGGGAAGACCGCCATGATTGGGCCGCTTGGAAGCCCGCATGGCTAGGATTGAGGAGAACCAGGCTGCCCTGAGACAGGAGCTCAAGGAGAATCAGGCCTATCTGACATGGAAATTTAAGATGTCCTGCACTTTGAAGACCCTATGCAAGATAAGGGTGATCCTCCACCTTCGCCAGAGTCAGAGGACTAGGCGTATGCTACAGTTGTCATCTGTTTTTTTTTCTATTTCTTATTTTTCTATTTAATAGTCTTAGTTGGTTTAGTTTGGTGTTAGGATGGTCAATGTTGAAACTTTTGTTAAGTTTAGCTTACATGCATCTTCTGTCATGATTCATGTAATACTACACCTCATGTATTGTGACAATTTTGGTTAAATAAAATGTATGAAGTTTCTTTTGAAATGAGATGTGTAGAATGTTTGGAAATGAGGATAATGTTATCCTAATTTCACAGATGTTGCACCCTATGTTGTATATAAGGAATGCCTCCTAAAAACACTCGGAATATAGCATGTCTCGCACTTGACGGATCGATCGACGAGGCACCTCACCTGAACGATAGCTAGACGGACCCTAGCTTGGGCCTGAATTTTAGACAATGCCGGATTCATAGGTGGCCACTAGCCCCACCAATAGGCCAACACATAGTGCACCACTGGTTCCAGAACAGAACTGTGCGTCTACATCGAAGCCATAAATGCCTCAGGCTACCTCTCCTCCTGATAGGTTGGAGCAGATGATACTCCTAATGCAGAAACAGCAGCAAGTTTGGACCACTATTGCAGGGGCCATTGCCCAAAATATGAACCCGGTCCCGCCTACACCACCGATGAGCCCACTGGAACTATGAACACGAGTGGCTTGTTTGAGCTCTTTCAGCGCTTTTGCCCACCTACTTTCGCAGGTACTCACTGACCTGAGGAGGCTGAATATTGGTTAGACCGTATTTCTAAGATGTTGAAGTCGTTGCATTGTACTGAGGCAGAGCAAGTAGAGCTGGTTACTTATATGTTCGAGAAGGAGGCTAGTCCTTAGTGGGACAACATTTTATGGACCATCCCCGAAGGATACGTATGGACATGGAACGCATTTGAAACTCATTTCCATGGAATGTACTTCCCCCTCACCGTAATGAAAAGGAGGGTGAATTTCTTCACCTCCGACAAGGGGGAATGACTGTGGCTGAATACCAGAATGATTCACGGAGCGGGCTAGATATGCTCCACTGATCCTAGCCGACGAGCCAATGAGAATGCGATAATTTTCTGAGGGTCTACGGCCCGATATTCGTACGAAGATGTGTTGCGCTAGCATTCCTAACTATGCTAAGCTAGTGAACATTTCCCTACGAGCCGAGCAGGATGGAGACAGATTATCCCGGACACATATGCCCATGGGCCCAAGGCCTTGACCTGATTTGCCGAACCGACCATTCCTCGGCAAGAGGCCAAGTGTAGATTCGCCTCCCAGGCTTATGTCTTCACCGACCCAGCAGAGGCGATCAGATACTTAGTGCACCTACTGTAAGAAGCTGGGCCATACGAACACTTATTATTTTACCAAGATGAGGGACAACGACTTTATGCCGCCTCAGAAGATCATCCGCCAGCCATCACAAGCTATATCAGCCTCACCTCTACGATCGGTACCACCAGCATAGCCATTCTACAGACCACCTGTACCTCAGAATAGGCCACCTCAACGACTTATAGCAGCGTAACCCAATCGTTCTCAGCAAGCATGTGTACATGCACTTGTAGCTGAAGCATCTGAGTCAGCAATTGTGGTGCCTTTAGCATTTGAAGTCATTGTCCACATTCAAGGTACACCTGTATTTTTATTGGTAGACACCGGGTCCACTATTTCAATAATATCGTACTCTACAGTCAAGTACTTATGGATGAACACTATCCCTATGGTTCGGGTGAGAGTCCTTACCACAACAGGGACCTTCTCCGATGCTATTAAGCTTTGTAAAGATTGCCCGATAGACTTAGGAAGCAGAACGGTGTGCATTGACCTGATTGTCACCCCGCTGTATCATTACGGCATCATCCTTGGCATGGATTGACTCATCGAAATGAAGGTAGAGATCAACTGCAATACCAGATTGGTGACAGCCCATGGACCTAAGGGCACGACCTTTACTTTCTCAATTCAGGTCAGTTGGCCCTACCACATAAGTTGTTATGCTTCCTTATTGGAGAATGTTGATGGTCCGACGGTTGGAAACACGCATGTAGTCCAAGATTTCATGGACATGTTCAGAACGATACCAGGACTACCTCCTCAGTGCGAGATCGACTTTATTATCGACCTTGTGCCTTATGCTACATCCATTTCCTTACCAACATACCGCATGCCTCCGTGTGAAATGGAAGAATTGAGGAGATAGATGATCTGCTAGAATCAGGTTTTTTATGGCCCAACGTATTGCTGTAGTTGTGTATTGATTATCGCAGGATGAATCACATCACGGTCAAGAACAAGTATTTCCTGCCCAGGATAGATGGCTTGTTTGACCAGTTGAAAGGGGCACAATATTTCTCTAAGATTGACCTACATTCCAGGTACATCAGTTGCTCGTTAGTCATGAAGACGTGTAGAAAACAGTATTCAAAACCAGTTTTGGGCACTATGAATTCCTTGTGATGCCGTTTGGACTTACAAATGCACCGACCGTATTCATAGACCTCATGAACCAGGTGTTTCGGCCATATCTGTATCGATTTGTGTTCGTGTTTATAGATGACATTTTGATATACTCCAAGAGTAAGAAAGATCATGAAGAATACCTGCGAGCATCGATACTCTCAGGAAGAATCAGTTGTTTGCACAATACCAGAAATGCGACTTCTGGAAAGAGGAAGTCAAGTTTCTGGGACACGTAGTGTCCAAGGAAGGAATTTCCATGGACCTAACCAAGGTGACCGCAGTGCAGGACTGGGAACGACCTGGTTCATTAATAGAAGTGAGGAGTTTCCTTGGACTTACTGGCTACTATCGCCGCTTCATTAAATATTTTTTCAAGATAGCTAGATCATTATCACAACTCACTCGAAAAGATCTTAAGTTCGCCTGGAATGAGAAAGCAAAAGCAGCCTTTCAGGAATTAAAGGACAAGCTGACGTCTGCACCCATGCTAGTATTGCCAGAGCAAGGGGTCAAGTACACTATTTACATCGACGCCTCTTGTATTGGCTTGGGATATGTACTGATGCAGAAAGATAGGGTGATTGCCTATACCTCACGACAGTTGAGTAAACATGAAGAAAACTACCTCATGCATGACATGGAATTGGTAGTGGTCATCTTTGCATTAAAGCTCTTGAGATATTACCTCTACAGAGAGGAGTTCGAGCTCTTTTGCAAACATAAGAACCTCAAATACATTTTTATGCAGAGGGACCTAAATATGAGGCAGTGACGTTGGATGAAAACCTTGAAAGACTTCAAGTTTGAGGTCTCCTACCATCCTGGTAAGGCCAACCTTGTGGCCGACGCTTTGAGCTACAAGAAGATAATAGAATTTACAGCTCTGCTGATGATAGAAGAATGAAATATGGTAGAGTTTGTAAGAGACTTCGAACGGAAGCCTACAATAGGGGATCCGTACAAGAGCGTCGCACACATCCACGTACAGCCACTTATCAACGATCGGATCATTGTGGCTCAAAAAGAGGACAAACTATTGGTGAAAATGAGAGAACATGTAAGTAACAGCGAAGAATCTGAACGGAGGATTGGCTTAGATGGAGGTTTACGATATTGTGGCTGCTTATGCGTCCCGAATCTCCACGACTTAAGAAGGAAAGTTCTAGAAGCTGCTCACAATTCAAAGTTGGCAATACATCTAAGTAGTACAAAAATGTATAGAGACATGAAGCGTTCGTACTAGTGGGATAACATGAAGGCCCACATAGCAGATTATGTATCCCGTTGTCTCACGTGCCAGTAGGTCAAGGCCGAGCATCGCCAACCTCCTAATTTACTTCAACCCATACTCATAGCTGAATGGAAATGGGATTTCATATCTATGGATTTCATTTTTGGGTTACCGAAGACGAGAAAGGGGCATGACTTCATGTGGGTGATTATAAACTGACTAACGAAATTGGCTCATTTCCTTCCAATTAGAGTTTTGAACTCAGCAAATGATTTAGCCAAGCTGTACATTAAGAAGATTGTACGGCTGCATGGAGTTCTTATGGAGATTGTGCCGGATTGAGACACACGATTCATGTCCATTTTCTAGACACGAATTCAAGAAGCAATGGAGTGCAACTGAAGTTCAGTACCGCGTTCCACCCATAGATGGATGAGCAGACAGAACGGGTTAATCAGGTACTTGAAGATACGTTGCAAGTGTGTGTGTTGACTTCAAGGATAGTTGGGATGACTATCTCCCTTATGCCAAGTTAACTTATAACAACAGCTTCTAAGCAAGCATTGGCATGGCTCCTTACGAAGCCTTGTGTGGACGCCCATGTCGAGTACCACATTGTTGGGCAAAAGTTGGCGAGAAGAGTTTGGTTGGCCCAGATTTTGACCTCAGAGAAGATTGATATTATTAGGCGTCGACTTCTTGTAGCCTAGAGTAGGCAGAAGAGTTAAGCCAATACTAGATGGCGATAGGTAGAATTTAAAGTTGGGGACTACATATTCCTGAAAGTTTTTCCAATAAGGGAGTCCTTCGATTTGGCAAGAAAGGAAAACTCACGTTGAGATTCATTAGCCCATTCCAGATTCTAGACCGAATGGGTGTGGTAGCATACTGCCTTACTTTGCCTACACCACTCACAAGCATGCACAACGTATTTCACGTATTAATGTTGAGAAAATATGTTCCTGACCCTACTTATATTATCAATGGGAGTAAGTGCTGCTAAGTGACGACACTACCTATGTACTGCGTTCAACACAAGTCCTGGATAAGAAGGAACAGTGCTACGTAATAAAGTTATCCCACTTGTAAAAGTATTATGGACACACCATATTGAGGAAGAGGTAACCTGGGAAACAGAAGCCGATGTTCGTAAGAACTACCCTCAGATCCTAGAGGAGTACGAAAAGGTACTAATTTCAGGGACAAAATTTTTCTTTAAGGGAGGTAGATTGTAACGTCTCGAAAAAATCCGTACAAAGGCTCAAGTATCACCTCAAGCAGAAATCCCTAGGGATCATATTCTGTAGGAATTAGACGAAATTAATTAAGTACTAAACTAAATAATTGGTGGATTTAGCTTGAACCACTATCTATGCAGATGGCAAGACCTAAAACTCTCAAAAGCAATGACTCAATACTACTTAATAACCTAGGAGAAATCCCCAAAGCCAATTACTCTCAGGAGCACATTGAAACTCCGTATCAGACCTAGACCGCACATCGAAAGTCCAATGACCGTGAAACTATAGGATTATAACCGCCTTATTGGGCTTGACAACTATTGTGGGAATCGAGCCCAAATAGTATTCAGAACCGTACAACTTAAGCCCTGAGCGAAGTGTGTGAGAAATACGAATACCTTTGGAAAATACATAAAAATTTAAGTAAATTGGGCCATTCGCTTATGGGTGAAATTGAAGACTTTGGACTGTCAGATTCTGACCGAACTTCACGCATGGATTAGAGAACTGCACATATCCGTATACTTGTGGCCCTGATCGAGTAAGAACGATCGTTGATTTGATACTAGTTCTCCACGGTCGATCCGCTAATCTGATTTAACCATAATCATAACCTAGCTTAGATCCATGGTCAGGGAACTTGCTCTATGACGTAGGTGATGAATGGATATTCCTAAGGGCCCTGTTTGTCAAAAATAGGCACCCTTTGGTTATAACCTAAGTATACCATGGCCCTGGGGCCATTGACATTACTTCTGGGCCTATATATAGCCCTTAAACTACCCCCCCCCCCCCCCCTCTCTCTCTCTCTCTCTCTCTCCCATACGAATTTCTCCAAACCCCAGGAGGGAGAAGAGAGAAAATGAGAGAAAAGAGGAAGAAGGATTCTTGGAGTTTGCTACCGTGATTCCTTCCTGCTACTCCACGCACTGAATCGCCTTTACGTCTAGATAACCTATTCGTTTCATCTACGATTTGGGTAAGAAATCCTAACCCTAATCTTGATTTAGGATCCAAATAGATTAATCAATGAAATAGCCAACCTATTTCGATGTTTAGGTACCCGTTGTTCGGTATTCGAGAATGTAGGATTCGAACCGAGTCCGAATCGAGCTTTCTGACAAAAGGTACGGACTATAAACATTTAGGTTATAGTTTTCAATACTCTTACTGTCAGCAATGATTTATGTCTGACTTGATTGCTGTCATATGATCTTAGTTATGATGTTTTCGGTAAATTACACATGTGTGAACTATGTTGAACATAAGATGCATTCCATGTGTTTGTTGAAATGTTTAAATGAACGTGAAATCCTGATTTATGCTTGTCATGATTTCTAACTTAAGGTTCATGTTTGCCATATGCTTTATAATTTAATTTGTGTAAGGAATTGTTATAGTTCATGTCGCAACTAATTTAGTCTATATACTTGGAAATGTGTAGTCTAAGTGTTTGTTAAAATGTCTGAATGAGAATCTGTTAATGGATTGTATTTATTAAGTGTATTAAGATAGGATTCTCTATTTACTTAATCATATGAATAACTTGATTCATGGAGTCATATTGCCACAATACGATTTATGGATTAAATGCAAGTGCTTGGCGATATGTTCAATATGTTTGGTAAAATGCTCAAATGAGAATTTTGATTTGAAATTGTTTGTTAAATGCTGATATGATCTTTATATGTAATTACGTGCTACATCTGAGTAAGATTGGGACTAGAACATAGTCCAGGCAATCGGTAATAATTTCTGTTTGAGTGGCGAAATTAGTCTCGCTACATTTAATATGTTCGGTGAATCCGAGTCGTATGACGATTGTCGATAGTGGTTAGGTCACGTGGAGTGCTTATGCGTTTCATGTCGATTAATTCAGCGTGTAATCATACCTATTGAACTTATCTAACAAAATTGATTGGCTTATTGTGTGTTTACCATATATGGACATCCCTACTTGAATCTAAGGTACCACTTACTAATGTAAAGACTCGTTTCAACCATGGTACCACGATCTGCTAAGACTCATGAGCCGGACATGGTGGTATGGGACACCATGGTCGAGCTGTCGGCCTACGCTGAGGTGACGAGCCTCCCTATAGTGACCAGTGAGCAATCCAAACTCGTGAGCCGGACATGGTGGTATGAGACACCGTGTTCAAACTATTGGCTTATGCTGAGGTGACAAGCCTCCCCGTAGTGACCTCAAGTATAAACTTTTAAACTTGTTCATCCATTGTTCTTCATTAGGGTGATGTCCTACAACTTGCCTATTGTATGTGGTTAACTAGGATTGACGACCCTAGATGAATCCTTTGTTTAGGTAATTAATTTAAAGGGAGGTACCTTAGCTTCCAAAATCTGTTGTATGAATAAGCCTAATTAAGTACTCGGCTAACACGACCATACACCGCATTATATGAGCCTTTGTAGATGATGGGCACGTTGAGGGAGTTTGTCATACATAAATGGCTTATGTTGTCGCTTGTGAGGATCTTTGTGCGAGTGCATGCATCATTACTGCACTCCATTCTTGCATTAACCAGAGTATTTAAGAAGTGATTGTTGTATTGCTTTATCATTATTGCTTAATTGAATTGATAATGTAAGACCCATGTCCTAGTCCGTACCATTCCGTTGGCCTTCGCGGTTCTTCCAGTCGAATTTCGACAATCCTTGACCTGTATCCGACATTTGCGATCGATCCTAAGTCGAGACCTGAGTGACGAAGTCGGCTCAACTTGAAACTTGTACCTTAGCGACCGCGCCGTCGCCGCGGTTCTAACGCCGCGACTCGCGTACCGAACCCGTACCCAGGGTAGAAGATGTAGGCCCGCGTTTATTTCGAGAAAAACGTCGTGCTTGTGAATTTCGAGAGAATCTCTACGACCTATCCCATCAATCAATCAATCAATCAATGTTAAGAATAAGTCAAGTCACTCCATACCTAAGTACAACAACCCATACCTATCCTTACCCTTTTCTCACATAAACTATCCAAATTTAACTCTTACATCTCTTCACCCATCACTTTCTTACAAGCCATCACTCAACCCATCACTTCATCACCTTTCACCCATCACTTCCCTCTCTCTCTCTCATTCACTCTCAAACACTCTCCCAAGCTCCATACGTCTAAGCCTTCCCAAGAAATCCAAGAGTAACAAGTGTGGCCCACTTTCCCCACCCTCTCATCTCTCATCCACACCATTAAAATCCCATCAACTACCATCAAAAGTGAAGGCAAGGAGCATGAAAGGCTAAGAGAGCAAGAAGGAGGCCTAGAGGTGAGTGATCTTTGAGTTTTTACCGTTGATTTCATGATTTGAGGGCCCACTTAATGGTGGGACCCATTTTGATGTATGTGATGTATCCATGAGGGGCCCATAGTGGCGGGGTCCCTATATCACCGTCTCTCTCTCTCTCTCTCTTTGAATGATGATGATGATGAAGGGGTGAGTGAGGCCCACCATGAAACATATATTTCATGTGGGACCCATTGGATGAATGTGATGGATCTACGCCATCCAGCCTATTAGCAGACCCGGATGGAAGGAAAACATAAATATCAGGTGGGCCACATTCATGCAGGACCCACGTTAATGTGTGGGCCATGTCCATGTGGGACCTACCACAATGATGTGTTTATCCATACCGTCCAACGTCCCTGGATGCTAGACGGGCGTGGAGGCTAACATGGAGTGCATGTGCAGACATGGGCGTGTACTGACAAGCTTTTAAAAAAAAAAGGAAGGGAAATGGTGGGCCACTCATGTAGGCCCCACCTTGATGCATGTACTTAATCCAAGCCGTCCATCCTCTTCCTCAGATCATTTTAGGCGTTGAGCCAAAAGACGAGGCCGATCCGATAATCAAGCGGGCCATACCATAGTAAATAGTTATGTTTACCGTTAAAACCCGCTGGATATTTTTCTTTACTCACCAAACATGCTACATATTAGACTCAAATGGTTGGTCTTGAGGCATGAAATTCAATGGTCGGTGTGGATCCATCTGATGTGGGCCCCACTTGGGAAAAATTATGAAATTTCCATTTTTAAAAAAAAGAAGCCGCATTTGCTGCTGCTGCAGCGTTGGCGCGGCAGACGGACTGGCTGGGGCTCACGGCCCCAGCTGTGGGCCCCACGTGATGCATTTCGAACATCCATGTTGTTCATTAGGTGGCCCCTTAGGGCAGTGGGCCTCCTTCCAAAAAATCGGCCGTATGCAGATCTCCAGTGGGCCATACCATCTAAAATCATGTGAAGACATGCCTAAAACACATAAAAGCACTTGGTGGGGCCTACCTGAATTTTGGATGTGGCTAAAACTTGGTCTGAACCCTCAGCTAGGTGGGACACACATAATGGGTGGGTTGGATTTGTGAACCACATTTTGGTGGGCCCCACGCCCACCCCCAGGTCCAAGTGACCTTATAAACAGGTTGGCTGGCAAATAAATAATACGGTGGGCCCCCTTGGTCCAAGGGACCTTATAAATAGATTGGATGAAAATAAAAATTTTGGTGGGCCCCCCGGTCCACGTGACCTTACCAACAGGGCGGATGATAAATAAATATTACAGTGGGCCTGAGGACCACGTGACCTTATGAATAGATTGGATTGCTAATAAATATTATAATGGGCCCTAGGCCCATGTGATCCTCTGAATAGTTTGGTTGGAAAACAAACATTACAATGGCCCCAGGGTCTGTGTGACCTTATCCACACATTGGATGGAAAATAAACATTTATGGTGGGCCCACATGGGACCCACTAATGTATGTTTAACATCCACATTGTTCATTTATTTTGTGGGGTCCACCCTATTTATGTACCCTAAATATGGGCCACCTTAGGCAAGCCCACCGTGATGAGTGTGTCGGACCCTCTGTCCTTCTAATTTTGCCAATCATGGGTTGCCATATGAGGCCCATGTGATTAGGCCCATTTTGATGTATTTGTGGCCCGATGTTGAGCCCCACTCTGATATATATGAGGCCCATGTAACTAGGCCTATCTTGATGTACTTGTGGCCCGTTGTTGAGGCCCACTTTAATATACATAAGCCCATGTTATGGGGCCCATTTAATGTATTGCAGGCCCATTGTAGTGTCATTTCACCATGGTATATGCGTTAAACTTTATAGCGGCCTATGCCTTGGGAGCAATGATGGTTTGACGCCCACATTGTAGGGATAATGTTGATTAAATGTCTGCATTATCACTCTCCCTAAAGCCCACTAATAGGCCCATACTTATAGTAAGTGGGCCGTCTAGGCCCATCTCCGTTATACACAGAGCCCATCTCTATATACATGTTTAGTGTAGATTCATGATTCATGATCATACGCATCATGTGTATGCCTGATATGAGGAGTGACTGATCATAGCATATGCCTTTGGGCAGACTGTTTATGAGCTCCCTGATAAGTAGAGTTGCCCTACATGAGTGCATGATACACGCAGAACTGTTGTATGACTGGTAGTGTGACTCATGCACTTGCATTTGTGTGATTGTAGTTACTGTATGCCCTAGTGACATTAGGGCCATAGCCTCCACAGACACATCGTGAGTGGAAGGATTGGATACTGAAAATGTTTGGTTCTAGCATACGGGCGCCATAGATGTCCCTGGGTGAAAATCCCTAAACCCAATAGTACCAGAAAATGACTCCAACGTCGAGACCGAGTGGATACACGAGAGCACGAGGGCTGTATACTAGTAAGCCTTGTCTCCCACTGTATTATGGTCGGTTGGAAATGGGTGTGACCTTACCCTCCTGAGTGAAGGGGCAACTTCTATGTTGAGTTTGACCAACTTGAGGAATCGGTCCGCTATCGACGAGTCGGGCCTGATATTGACAGGCGGATAGTGAGGTCTCTTTCACTCTTCTAGTTGTGCGTTTGGATAGGGACGGTAAGCTGGCATAGAGTGTACTAGACCACGGTGATTATTCAGAATGAAAACTATACTGATATATGATGAGGATTGACATGCTTGAGTTGTATCTCGTATCACATGGTCTGGATATGGCCAATAACATTCATATCTTGCACCGCATAACCTTGGTTCGGCTGATTGCATTCATGTATTCATCAGCATGATTCTACATTTCTCTGACCTTACATTCAGAGCACGCTTATATTGTGCACACACTTACACCACCCTCTAAGCTTTCTATTAGCTTATGCACGATTGATGCATGTAGGTGACACCAGGACGCAGCCTTAGTCTCACCATCGTTGGAGCGTGCAGCCGAGCTTCTGGAGTTTTTGTTATTGTCACTATCTTGTATTTCCCTTTTCTACGCATTGTACTTAAAGTTTTTGATCATAGTAGATTTTGTGATGGTATTCTTGTGGTTATTGTTCGTGGGTTATGCTTGTGGTTATGCTCATTACGAATCAAATCATGTTTGAAATTCTCCTTGTAGCATCCCAGGATCGGAATCTGGTATATGGGTGCCGAGAGTCGAGAATGGGGTACTACGGAGGCTGTCGGTGCCTTACTCGACGATCAAAAATTTTGTGAGCCCGATTTTTAAGTTCGGGGCATGACAGATAACATGTTAACCTTTGCCTTATAGTACCACTGAATTGATCACTCACTCCCACTCTGGGATGGTGTTTTAGAACATCAACCAGACTTTATTATAGATTCTGGTGATGAGGATGTATATGCAGTGGAGTTGGACTTCATAGATGAGGAGGAAGAGTTCTCCTATGTTCAGCTCTCTAGTAGGTCTATCTAGACCTCGTGCTACCTCGATGGGATTACAGGGATACATGAATTAGTTGGACATTTACATTTTGACATTTTGTATATTTTGAAACAATACTTGTATATATTCAGCCCGGTACATATCCATACTCCGGGTTGTGAAACACATACATACTTTATATATCTATCTTAAGTCTTCCACTTGCTTAATTTAATTACACCTGAATATGATATGTTGATTTAGTATAATCTCTCTCATATTTAATGCACTAATATGGACAACATTTAAACATTATTATCCATGTTGCATAAGTAATGCGTTGGGTCTCGGGAGTTGAGCTTTGCTTGACCCTTGAAATTCGGGGCGAAGAAAGAAAGACAAGACAAAAGAAAGAAGAAGAAAAAAAAAAGTGAATTGACTTATCAAATCAATTCAAGTTAAGTTGGATTTGAGTGAATTCCGGCCAAGAAACTTCGCAAAGTGATTCATCCCTTTTAATTCTAATTGTTTCGTTAAAATTTTTATTCTAGTTTTATTCAAGCTGTCTTTTATCTTTTTCTATTGCTAAGTTAATTCTTCCAGGTTGTTGGTAAGGGACCTCACCCCACTCAAGACAATAAAAATGTTAGTTAATCAGGTCTTACGAATCACAGGTCTAACCCTTTTTACCTAAGGATAATTCCTCCTCATTTTGGAAAAGCCCTTTTCTTTCTTTTCTTATCTTTGAAATTCGTATAACCACATGTATCCAACCTTTCAGGGTTAGGAATATCTTTGAATCGTATATTGTTCTTGAAACAACATTTTAGCTAATACTCTTGCATAATGATAGAATGTACCTCACAGATTGGGCCATACTGTGATTTACTTGTTAAAGTTGTCTATTTATGAACATTACATACATCATAAGCATTGTGCGCTTGAAATCGTGTTATTGACTTACATTATGATTACTTAAGGAATGGATAAATTGTATGATCATGATATAAATAAAAATAAATAATAAAATTTGAAATTGGATTTATTTTCCTTTTGGGAGACAGATTGGTTAGCATGTCAGGATTGTTCATCTGCACGTATGTCAAGATTGTCGCTTCGTTAGATCGATTAGGTGAGCATGTCAAGATTGTAAAAGGTTCCCAATGTTGTGTCGTGCAAGATTTTGGTGCTCCGATATATGAGCATGTTAGGATTGCTCATTTGCATGCATGTCAAGAATACCACAATGTCAGACCAGTTAGGTGAGCATGTAAAGATTGTAAAATGTTCTTAATGTTATTATCTTTCAAGATCTTGGATATAAGTACATGCATCACTGGACCAATTAGGTGAGCATTCCAGGATTGGAAAATGTTCTTATTGTCAATGCCATACAAGTCGTGAAAAGCCGCTTTGCTAAACTAATCAAGATGAAACAACTAACCTTATGCATCATGAATTCATGAGACTATAAACATATAGTCACACATTGTACCTTAGTGTAAATATTGGTTTGTCTCTATCTTACTAATATTATGTTTCACTTCTACATTTATCGAACTGTCTGTACCTTCCTTGGAATTTAATTATGATGAACACGATCTCATCGGTCTTCTAACTTACCCAATTAAACATTACATGTAGGAAGAAGAAGACAGAGGCAAAGTGAAGTACCTAGTTGGTTAATTTTATTGAAGCATCATTTGTAGGCCAATTTATTTTATTTCATGAATTTGATGTAATAAGACACTTAGTGAAACATTCATTTGATAGAGAATTTAGTGGTAGTCATTTAATTAGTTGTGGATTATGAGTTTAAATTTAAGTTTGAGTTAAATTATAATTACTGAGTTTTATTTGGATTTAGTATAAATATGCGATGTGTGGAATAAAATTACAACAAATAAATGGTCAAATTTTAATTTACACCATAAAACTTGGAATTTGGATCACTATACTCAAGTTTTGAATTTTGGGACGTGACAAGGGGGGCAGCGGCCGCGGTAAAATAACAAGGCCAAGGCTCATGTAATAAATTTGCCTATCCAACCGACATTATATGAGTACTATTCAAGGGATATCCGTGACAACCACAAACGGTCGTCCCTAGAGTGACACATCAGATGATTGTTGCAACATTATTGCGACAACCACGAAGGCCATGATTTGAGGAGGAACATGCTCAAAGAGCCCTCCATGATCATGTCGAACCTTGAGAAACAAAAAGAAAATTAGCTCCATCCTGGAACCAGACGTCAAGGAACTAGGATTTGAATCGTGACCTTTCAGTTTCTCACCAATCGTGTTAGGCTCAAGGGAGACATTCTTTAGACATGTATGAATGCCTGATAGATGGATGACCCAGACGTAAAAAATGATAAAGCAAATGAACGCCTAAAGAGATTGTTAGACCTAAGTTGTTCACCTGTAGTTTCTGCAACCTTCATATGAGTTAACTAGGACAAAAAATATCATCTACAAAGCCAAATGGTTGCAGCAGAGATTCTAAAGGAGAGATAGAGGATAGATTTCAACAAGCATCGATTAAAGAAAAATAACCTTCTTCCATGACCAATAATGATGCAACAATAAGAAAAGGCACAAGTTAATCTCACATCGGCAAAAAGTTACAGCCTACAAACAAGATTATTCAAGCTCACAAACTATCATGTTGTCTACAACCAAAACAGAGTAAAACAAAAAGTGCATGACAACTTGCAGGACATGGAGATGTAATTCTTTAGTCGTCCATTCCTTATAAGGAAAGTCATAAAAGTTGAACAAGCCATATGACGGCTGAACACCAAGATAAAGCCTAATAAGGAAGACATAAAATGCCCAAAGCATTAGCCAATCTAAGCAGGCCAAGTCAGGACCTCCATAAACTTGAAGTAGAAATTGTTTAGTTGGTTGCATATAAAGATTACGAATATGCATAAGGTAAAGATCATTTATCCAAAAAGAAATTATAAAGATTCATTCATTGAAGAAAAAAAAGGTATGAAATAATCGATTTAAAAGTTTCTGTTGCAAGAACCATTATTTGGCTATCCTTTCCCTAAAGTATCTATGGTAACCCTTTCCATAACCATAAAAAATAAAGACGACTATATAAGAATGGTCTCCCATATAGAAGAAGCCTATTCATTAGCATGAGGAGAAGCGCTCCATCGCTTCTCCATTCTCCTCCTGACATCTCTCATCTAGGAAATCTAGAGGGGAATCTCATCTTGCGCTCGCTTTAGCTGCTCAAGGTCCTCATTTCTATTTTTTATGGCACTTTCATGCCCTACCTCGTAGCTATTTATTTAAGCCTCGATCTCCACTCATTGGTCTTTGAGTTTTTTTTTAATCTAGTTCCCCAAAAGCATTACTGTCTTCACCAGGTCCTTTATTTTTCTGTCATCCTTCTCACTTGGGAGTTCATCACCTTAACTTGATCCATTAACGTGTTCTTCCTAGCTATGCTTCTATTACATTCCTTCCTTAATTCCATCTACTCTTTGACCATTTTCTTTCGAGCCTGAAATAATTGGTTAACTTACAAATGCTTGAGTTTTGCTTCTCAAAAGTCGAAGGCCACTGACACCATCACTATACAAAAGTCCAATTTGGACAATCGCTCAGTGTCAGAACTAATCTAATTATGAATTTGGACCATGTAGAAACAAAGCTTGACCAAATTCATGGAGAGAAACAGTGGAGGAAACTCCATCTGAAGAAGTTCCTCCAAGAACCTCTTTAACAATTTTGGTTCATCGTGTTCACAGTATTTGGCAGGAATGTTTTTTGAGCTTATTAGCAACTCTAAGGAAGCAAAAACGTCATCCTCGTTGATAGCAAGAGATTTGGGAGACGAGTCAACTTTAACAACCCTAGTGGCCTTGTTAGAATTGTTAGTATACTGATTTGTGTACCTTATTTGTCAATCACATGAGTATGTGTGTCATGTAGTCAATAAAGCTCTTAGAAGCTGAGGATTGAAGATAGAAGAGTATGTGGAGCATCAAGGAGCAAAGAACAGGTATATGAGGTGCCTTAGTGACCCTAAACCTTGACCTAAAATAATTCTTGAACTTCTAGATGATCTTAACTTTAATAGGTAAACCTTATTCATCATCCCTTAGCTTTAGAAGCTTAATTAGAATATGATAAGTAATACTAAAAGAGGTGCAAAGTTTCTGTGAAATTATATGCCCAAAATAATAGTTTTTAAGTGGTCCTCGATCCTAGTAATAGGTTATTGATGGGACTCGATGGAATCGAAGGACCACTCAATTCGATTGAAGAATCAGTCTAGCAACCCAATAAACAAATTCTTAGATTTTCTCAATGGGATCAATAAACTGTTCGATCTGATCGAAGGACCTTCGATCCCATTAAAGGGTCTTTCGGTCGGATCAATGGAGTTGTTAACTATGTATTTTATAGTCATTGTAAATCATTTTCTTATAAATAAAAATTCAATTCTTTGGAAAAATGATGAGTTTTTTATGCAATAGAAGCCTAGGTGATTCAATGTTCATATCCCACATCCCAAGCCTCTAAATCAATGCTAAGTTATCCTTCTTGAGATTAACACTCCAATGAGGATTTCAACCTCTACCTTAAAGATGAGGTTGAACTCCATCATTTTCTAAAGATTAAATCTAACTCTAATGGCAAATCCTTTGTCTAAATTCTCTAGAAGACCCATATAGGTGAATCCCCTATAATTACAATATTTTCATTAGATGTAGGAGATTTCACCATCCTCCAATCACCTTGGTCACCTCAATGGAACATTACATGTATGATATTTAATCTTGGAGTTGAAACAAAGACAAGCATAGAACCAATGATTGATGGAGCAGAAGAGCAACTAATTGAAGTACAAGAGAGCGTCGATCAAGCAATTTAAGAAAGTTCTATAAAAGGGGCTAAATCCAACAAGTAAATTATCAAATTATAAGTGTCTACACGCTCCTTCCTTGTGTAGGATTGAGTGTATATTTTATAATCTAAACTCGCGTAGATTCTTGTGTAGGACAGTATCGCCACCGACATTGGTGAGTACGTGTGTAAGTCCTTATGTAGGCCATCGACACGAGTATATATGTAGGTAAGTTCTCTTGTAGGCCACTAGCATCGGTGAGTACATGGGTAATTCCTTTTGTAGGCATCCAGTGGGAGTGTATGCTTGTCTAGGCTAAAGGTAAACCTGATTTAAAACCTACAATAAGGAATACTAGTACACTCAGGGAGAGTGTATCTGTCGGGAGTGGAGTAGAGAAACATAACCACTATATATGCTTGTATTTGAGATTGTGAACTGCGTACATTCTTATTTATGGTTATCTGTTTGATTAGGTAAATTCATATTAATGCTTGAATCGAATTATATGCTAGGCACTTAACTTGTAATGTACACACAAGCTCACCATCAATTATACACTAGTTGAATAATGGGCATATCTTTAGTAGTCTATGATTGGACCTATTATTGGTTTGGAAGGCCTTGCTTAGTTTAATTAATATATTAGTTTAACTAAGAAATTGAGTTTTAATTAGTAAAATTTTTATTGGTCCTAATCACCCCCCTCTAGGGCATAGGCATTCACTCTATAACTCTACCATGCCTTCATGTGCCGTGGTAGACTATTTCACATAATTTTAATTTGGTATCAGAGAAGGTAGCTCTTTAAGGGCTTAATCGTCTTAAGTTGATCCAATGAGCTTAAGAATGATGCCTACCTAAGAGAGGTGTGCCATCACATGACCACCATATTTTGATGGGTTTAAATACACCTATTAGAAGGCTAAGATGAATGTCTTTCTAAAATTCTTTGCCTTATGGTTTGGAAAATTTTCAAACAGGGATTGAATATGCTCATAGAACAATTCATGGTTGATGGTATAACCATTAGCGCTCCCAAAGATAAATTCAAATTGAGTGCCGATGAGAGAGAGCAGTATACTAACAATGTTAAAGCTCTCAATTCTATTTATTGTGCGGCTTTTCACAATGAATTTAAATGTATTTGCACATGCGAAATGAGTAAGGAAGCGTGAGACATATTAAAAGTCTCCTACGAGAGAACTAGTACAATAAAACGATTGAAGCTTCAAGTCTTAATGACCTAATTTGAAAATATAAGAATAAAAGAGTGAAACTTTCATAGAGTTTTATTCTAAACTTAATAATTTTGTAACTCCATGTAGGGTTTAGGAGAGAGAATCCTGGATAGTCGTATATATAGAAAAATATTACATCCCTTTTCGATAGGTTCATTCTTAAGATAACCTTGATAGAATAGTATAAGAATATAACTAAGATGAATGTAGAAGAACTCTTTAGTTCCTACAAACTTATGAACTACACTTTAAGGCCCCCTCTAGAGAAAAGAAACTAACTGTCCTTAAAACATCTCATAGGCATTCGTATAGGCATAAGAATGTTGAATCAGAAAGTGATTGTGATGATGAAGATGAGGATGAGGAATTCTCTAAGAAGTTTAAGAAAAATTTCAAGTTTCGTAGAGGGAAGAGTTATGACAGAAATGGTAAGTCGGTTGAACTGGTGTGTAAAGATTTTTTTTTAAAAAGACTAAGTGTAACCTAGTGTTTGAACTATGAGGGTTATGGACATAATATCACCAAGTATGCTAGAAAAGTATGAGGGTTAGACCATCATTGATCATTCTCATTTCAATTGATATATCTTTTAAATGACCATAATAAGTATGTTCCATGTTTTAATGTTTATATGCACCCTATTTACTCGTTAGTATGTGCCTTATAATTAGTAAATCCATGACTCGTAGAGTTGTACCATGCAATATTTTTATTGTTATATTATTGGAATTAACTCTTTGTCAAATAATGACAAAAAAGGAAAGAAAGATCAAGTCCCATTAAAACAAGTGTATTTTATTTCGTAGGATCTATTTGTTTTAGGGATTAATGAAGATAAGAGGGAGCAAAATCAAGGAGCATTGGAAATGTTACATGTCTTAGTGTATTCGAGTTCTAAATCATTTATATTTGATATATAAAATTTTGAGTTGTTTTGGTATGTCATTGGTATGGACCATAACATGGTCTAGGTTAAGTTTTTGTCATATAATTGAGAAAGGAATAAATTGTTAGGATTATAACATTTTCATTAGTTGTGGGAGATTTCACCATCCTCCCATCACCTTGGTCATCTCAATGGAGTATTGCGTGCAAGGTGTTTGATGTTAGAGCTGAAGAATTGGCAAGCATCGACATCAATGATCGAGGGAGCACAGTGGGAGTTGATTGAAGCATAGAAAAGCATTAATCAAGAAATCCGAGAAGGTACTATAAAATGGGCTCAATTTGATAATTAAGTTGTTAAATTTTAAGAGTCTATACACTCCTTTCTTGTGTAGGATTTTGAGTACCGAGTTTGTAACCCAAACTTGTGCAAGTTTTTATGTTGGACCGCATCGCCACCGACACAGGTGAGTATGTGTAAGTCCTTGTGTAGGCCACCAACATGGGTGTATACGTGGGTAAGTACTAGTATTGGCCACCAACATGGGGGTGTATATGGTAAGTCCTTGCATAGGCCATCGACTTGGGCGGGTACGTGAGTAAGCCCTTTTGTAGGCCTCCATCGAGAGTGTACGCTTGTGTAGGTTAGAGGTGAACCTGATTTAAAATTTTTGATAGTGAATACCAGTACATTCAGGGAGAGTACATCAATAGTGAGTGATTAGAGAAACTAAATCACTATACATGCTTGTATTTACGATTGTGAATTGTGTACATTCTTATTCATAGTTATGTGTTTGATTAGGTAAGTTCATATGAATGCATGAATTGAATTGTATGTTAGGCACTTAACTTATAATGCACACATAAGCTCACTATCAATTATAAACTAGTTGCATAATTGGCATATCTTTATCAGTATATATGATTAGAACCACTATTATCTTGGAAGCCTTAATGTTAAATTGCATTGGTTAGTTTAATTGACATATTAGTTTAAGTAAGAAATTGAGTTTTAATTGACAAAAATTTTAACTAATCACCCACCTCTAAGACATAGCCATTCATTCCATAGCTCTCCCAAGCTTCTACATGCCATTGTAGACTATTCCATGCATTTTCAAGAAGGAGAGCTGGAGGGGTTGTTGGTCAACCTTACATGAGACGTGCTTAGTGGGCGATCAGCCTAACGGGTTAACATCTCTAAACATTGTGGCAATTTTGGATCCAGGGAAGAGAACGGGACAAGAGTAAGCTCTATAAAAGGAACACTCGACCCCTAGGGAGGTTTAATGCTTTCCGACACGACTCTCATATGAGATCCTTCACTTTATTTGCCCAGAGTCTTAAGGTTATAGGGAAAATCAACCATGCTACTACTTCACTCTAAATTAACAATCAAAGTTTGGTGGGGATCTATCTTTACTTTAATTCATCTTTCTCCTGCTCCTTATGATCGGCTGAGACATGCTTTGGGTATGAGACAATTACACGAATAAATATCTGACGTCTCCTGAGAAGGAGTTAATGTTCAACCTCACCTTGCTCTTCAGTCTCTTTAGCACTAAGATGAACACTCACTGTAAAGAGAGGTCGTTAAATAAGAGAGTAAAAAAAGTGCAATAAGACGACATCGAATGTTAAATTTTAAATACTTCTAGGAGAAAGTGGGGTAACATAAACAATGCCAGCTAGTATAATATGATCAGGAGAACAATTCTATGTGGATCACTAACAATTGATGAAGGACTAAAAATGATATGTTAATGGTTGTTAATGGATGGTGTGTGTAGTTTCTTTTGGAGGAGCAACCTTTTTTGGGATGAGCACAGGCTCGACCGGTGCCTATGTGCACTTCTCATAGGTTGTTGTCTCTTTCCATAACCTTTGTAGCCTTAGTGGCTTCACGAGGTGGAGGCTAAGAGGCTACTGGAGCCTTAAGAACTAGTGCTTGAGGGACCATTAGAGACAGAAGATAGTGTGGCTTAACCATATGAATGAAGAACCAATGACCTTGATAATAAACAACCCACCAAGCATGAAATCCTAGAGTGGCTGACAGCCGTGAAGGAAGGGCGTGAAGAGAACTTATTTGTCATGGCATCGAAGCTTTGAAAGAGAACTAACTACTCTTTACTCAAAATAAAAATTTTCATTTTAGAGAAAAATGGAGAAAAAAGATACAGAGGAAGAGGAATGCTCTGAGTCAAACCAAAGTGATGAGCACAAAGAGATGATGATAGAATTCAACTCTTACCTTGATGTTTAATCTTCTAACGTCAAAGGCACCACTTTATGAAGGATTTTAGGCCACCAAATAACTGACCCACAGATAGTTCTGACCTTAACTTGCTCTCGGTCGAAAGGGTTGAATCCTTCACCAATAAACCAAGGCATGCTAAAAGATATGGCTTAAAAAGGGAAAAAAAATCATTGTCTAGATGATCAAGATAAAGAGAGTCAAAGATGGATAAGCATTCTCAAAATGGTCATTCCATGAACTTGTGATGAGATAGACAATGATGGATGTAGGTTGGAGAACGAGGAGGTAGAGGTGGTAAAGGTTTACATAAAGGAGAAGAATATTCATATTACCAAAGTAGACCCCCAACCAAATGAAGACCTTTGCCGGAAAAGTAAAAAAGAGTCCGATAAAGATGAGAAAGAAAAAAAGGAGAAAGGGCTAATTTATGACTGGAAGCTAATACATAAGCCAAGAAGTAGTATTCTTTGGTCATTTGACCATCCCTGACATAGAAAAGGAACCGACAGATTCATATCAGGAAGGTACAATGCTCCTAGTTGGAGACTTTTCCTTTTTAATGAAATGCCATAATAAATAAATATGTTATGGTTATTAAAGAAAGGAGGAGAAGGCCATCAAAGGGCAACATTAATGATTTCACCGATGGCCAGGAGGTCACTGATGACACAAATGTTTAAAATTGTAGGGCTCATCAGCCCACATCTAAACTGGAAGACATTGTAGGAACGACTCCATAAACAAATGGCTGAAGCTAAAAGAGTATAATGGAAAGATCGAAGTGCTTAAGCTGATTGTAATCATATATCCCAATAGATTTTTATAGATTTCCAAAGGAGGCTTCCACCCGGTTCAGCCGATTAATCTAGTTAGTGTGGAAATGCAACCAAACTTTATACTTTAGGGCATTCGATTTCCACAATAACCAATCAAGAGAACCGATCTTGAGTAGAAGCCTCTCATCTTAATAAGAAGGGAAGAACTGAGAAAGAGAAGAGAGGTCACTGAAAAAGGAAGGTAGAAATGTAAGTTTAATGACCTGTTCACTACCAGAAGAACTAGAAGAAGAGGTTTTAATGGCAAATAGTACCTCAAGCGAAATCAAAACCTGAAAATGCTCAATAATGAGAGATACCAAATAGGGAGTAGGAACTTGGAGTATGCTCCATTTTAAAAATCTTACAGAAGGAAGAAGAAGAGAAGAAAAGTTGGACAAGAGTGGAAGGGTTGAGGGGATTTGGTGGGATCGAAGGGAGAAGAAAATTGATAAAAATGAAAAATGTAGTAGTAGAAAGGCCTCTGAAGATTGTTTTGAAAAATTTGGTAATTGATTCTTGTTCCTTCAATTAAGATTTTTAATCATGACATTTGATTTTTGAATATCAGCTGACAAGAGACTATACATAATAACCAAAAGTAAACCCCTTGCTGCCATGTGTCGCCTGTCACTCCCGACCAAAAAGCCAAATGACACAACATTTCTTCACATTCTCCAAATGCAAAGAGACATGGTGGCATTTTTTATTAGCTTGATAAGAAATCACCATGTGTCCACATACTTGATCGAAAGCAGGAAAGAAACATACATGCAGTAGGAAGAGACTGCAAATGCCTATCTATTGTGGACACATATCTTGTTAAAAGTACAGATGTTTAAAGCTGTACATATGATCAAAACTTGAAAGATGGTCATCTCTTGCATGACATGTGACCAATAAACGAAAGGCAAGCAGGACCTTAACATGTAGAGAAAGTTTTCGTTAACTTTCTATTGTCAGACTCTTGCATAGCCAATAATCACACGACATGAGCGATTCAGGACTTTAATTCAAAAGGGAATTATCTCCGAGGAACATCCAATACTTTTCTAAAAGCCATAAGAAAACCAAAGCAGACAATGAGAAGCCATCCAATGATAAAAACATATTGCTTATGGTGGCATAATACACCAAGGACTCTAGAATTAAGTAGGATACAATCGCTATATGATCGAAAGACTCTTACACAAGTTACGGGATCTTACATGGCCATTACCTCTAAAAAACTATAAAAGTAGCTCGCTCAACGATAAGCTTAAGGCCTCACACCAATACAATCACATATAAACTTTCATCTCTAAATTGCTTATGTCTTTCATCCCCCATGGACATCTATTAGTTTAATTTTAGTTTCCTCCACTTCTGTCTAGCACCATGCTACATCAAGTCTGGAACCTTTAGTTTCATTGTTATTCAGTGCACTATTGCAATACGCTAATAGGTTAGTATAAATATTCATGACCCCCATCATTGGATCCCCAGATTACTGAGTCCTTACATAAGTATAAAATATTCATGACCCTCATCGTAGGATCCCCAAATTACCGAGTGCAATAACTCTTGATCATATCATGCTGATCGTTCGCCAACATCGTCTTATAACCATATGGTATTTTCTACAATTGTCTTAGGACCATCTAGTAGTAAAGGTCACGACTAGTTTTCCAACACAGACCATAATAGGTAATCTCTGCTACTTATTTACTTTTCTTTTTATTGAAGCTAATTCAGCACATGAGTCACAAGTGTTCATTTAATTCTAGTAAAAAATAACCCTGGCATGCAGACACTTAATTTATTCGCACGGCTGTCCGTGTGGCCATGTGTCCAGATTCAACAACAACAGGTATAACATGGTATCAGTAGCACACAAAAGCGGGTGGTCCTTTGGATCTTTGGAAATGTGACATATATCATAACTAACCAATTGGTTGGCCCAATATGCATAAGGCCATAAGAAAAATCTTGCACAAAAAAAATCAGACCATCCTTTATTTTGTTTTTCTTTCTTTATTTTCTATTATTATTAATTTTAATGTTGTTGATGTCTTAAATCTATAAACAACAGGGTTTGTCGATGCCATTGACAGACCACTCGATGCCATCAAGCAGAGGTCGATGCCTTTGAAAAAATCTAAAAAAATCCATGTTGGTTGCTGGAATGTTTTGGCGCTGCTACTCGATGTCATCGACAGATCTTCAAGGGTTGTCGATGCCATCGAAGTCCCGTCGAGCGCGCGTGCAGAGTTGCGTAAGTACGGGATTTGTTTCCTATTCTAATTGAGATACTTTATATATCAGGTGTAATTGGGATTTGGGTGTAGTAGAAGAGTGCTAGGGATTTTTAATTCATTCTTAAGGGTTTCAAGGGCATAGCTCAGGCTTATGAAGTGGATTGAGGCTTGTTTGAATCGGTAATACTTTATCTATAGTAATTTCTAATTTTATAGTGCATACTTGTTGCTTCGTGCGATGATTTTTTTTTCTAAAGGGTTTTTTCATGTAAAATTTGGATTATTTCTATTTGGACTTTGTTGTGCGATTGTGTGTACTTTGCTTAATTCATCTTTGTGTGTGTAACATCTCAAAAAAATTCGTACAAAGACCCGAGTACCACCTCAGACAGAAATCCTTAATGACCGAATCCTTTAGAAATTAGATGAAAATTAATTAAGCGCTAAACTAAATAATCACTGGATTTAGTAGAATCACTATCTATACGAACTGCAAGACCCAAAATCATTAGAATCACTAACTCAACATTATCTTGAAACTTAGGAGGAATCTCAAAACCTATTTGCTCTTGGGAGCACATTGAAACTTCATATTGGACCTGGACCACGCGTCGAAAGTTCGATTATCATGAAACTATAAAGTTATAACCACCATACTGGGCTTGACAAGCATCGTGGGAATCGAGCCCAAAAAGTATCCAGAAACACACAACTTGAGCCTTGAGCAAAGTGTGTAAGAAACATGAATATCTTTAAAAAATGAATTCAAACTTAAGTAAATTAGACCATTCACTTGTAGGTGAAATTGAAGGTTTCAGACCGTCAGATTTTGACCAAACTATACCCTTGGATTAGAAAAATTTCTCTACACATGTCGGTATACTTATTGCCCCGATCAAGTATCAATGACTGTTGAACTAAAACAGTCCTTTACGGTCAATCCACAAATTCGATCGGACCGAAATCATAACCTGACCTAAATCCACTATCAGTGAACTTGCTCTACGACATAGACAGGTAATGGACCTCCAGATGAGCTCCATTTGCCCAAAACAAATGCCCTTTGGCTATAACCTAAGTATACCATGACCCTGGGGCCATTGACATCAGTTATGGGCCTATATAATACCCTTAAACCACCCCATTCCTATCCCATATGAATTTTCTCTAAACCTAGGAGAGAAAAGAGAGAAAAAGAGAGAAAAGAGTGGAGATCGGAGGGAGATCCTTGGAGATTGCTGCAGTACTTCTATTCTGCTACTCCACGCATCGAATCGCCTTTACGTTTAGCTACTCAACTTATTTTAACTTCATTTTGGGTAAGAAATCCTAACCCTAATCCTGTTTTCAGGATTCAAACAGAGGAAACGACGAAATAGCTAACTTATTTCATAATTTAGGTAGCTGTTGTGCTGTAGGCGAAAATGTAGTGTACGAACTAAGTTCGTAACGAGCAAACCGATGAAAGGTGCGGACTATAAACATTTAGGTTATGGATTTCAAGGCTTTTAATGTCAGCGATGATTTATGTCTAACTTGATTGCTGCATATGATCTTAGTTACGATGTATTCGATAAACTATACATGTGTGTGGACTATGTGAATATAAAATGCATTCTATGTATTTGTTAAAATGTTTAAATGAATGTGAAATCCTGATTTGTACTTATCGTAAGTTCTAATCTAGTATATATGAGTGTTGTGTATATAACAACTCTTTTATGAAAGGATTTGCCAAAATATATGTTATAACTAATTTAGTTTATGTATATATTATTATGTAGTTTAAGTGTTTGATAAAATGTCTGAATGAGTAATCATTTGATAAATCTCTCCCAACAAGGGTTTTGAGATAGGATTCTCAACTATCTTGTCCACAGTTATAGTTTCTTTCACGTAATGTAATTTACTACTACGTGATTTATGGTTAAAATGCATATGTATGATAATATGTTCAATGTGTTTGATAAAATGCTCAAACGAGATTTATATTTAAATTGTCTGTTAAATACTATTATGAATACCACATGCATCCACATACTGTGTTTGAATATGTTTGGGATTGCTACGTAGTCCAAGCAATCGGTAACGATTCCTGATCTAGTGGCCGAAGTCGTTTCACCACATTAGACACGTTCGATGAATCCGAGTTGTACACAGATTGTAGACAATGGTTAGGCCACTCGGAGTGCTTACAGGCTCCACGTCAATCAATTCAACGTGTGCTCGTATCAATCGCACTTGTCAAATAATCCAATTGGCCCATTGTATGTTTACCATGTATGGACACTACTGCCTGAATCTAAGGTACCACTTATCAATGTAAAACCTGTTTAACCTGGTACCAAGATCCGTAAAGACTCATGAGCCAGATATGGTAGTATATGGGACACCATGGTCGAGCTGTCAGCTTACGCTAGGGTGACGAGCCTCCCCATAGTGACCAGTGAGAAATTCAAACTCGTGAGCCGAATATGGTGGTGTATGGGACACCGTATTCGAGCTGTTGGCCTACGTTCAGGTGATGAGACTTCCGTAGTGACCTCGAGTATAAAATAACCTACATTGACGGTAATGAGCCTTTCTGTAGTGACCTTAAGTGTAAACTCACGAACTTACCTATCCTTTGTTTTCATCAGGGGTGATGCCCTATAACTCGTCTATCGTATGTGATTAATTAAGAATGATGACCCTAGATGGATCGTTGTTTGGATAAATGATTTAAAGGGAGGTACCCTAGCTTTCCGAATCTGCTGTATGAATAAGCCTAATTAAATATTGGCCAACATGACCATGCACCACATTGCATGTTCTTTGGCGAAGAAGCGCACATGTAAGGAGTGTTGCATGCACGATTGTGAGATGATGTCATAGAGGGAGTGCAGGCGAGGCATGCATCATTACAGCATACCATTTCTGCATTAACAAGAATACTTAGGATATGATTGTTGTACTACTTATCATTATTGCTTGACTAATTTGATAACATGTTAACCTTTGCCTTATAGTACCACTGAGTTGATCACTCACTCCCACTCTGGGATGGTGTTTTAAAATACTAACCAAACTATGATTTAGATGCAGGTTGTGATGCGGTTTATGTGATGGAGCCGGACTTCATGAATGAGGAGGAGGAATTCTCCTATATTCAGCTATCAGGTGGGTCTCTGTTGACCTTGTTCTGATTCGTCGGGATTACAGGGTTACATGGCTAGTTAGATAGTTACATTTTGATATTTTATAAATTTTGGAACAAACACTTGTATTTATTTAACCTGAAAATATACTTATACTTTGAGGATTGATAAACCCTTATATACTTTATATGTTCATCTCAGTCTTACGCTTGCTTAATTTAATCACCTCTGGAGTATGATATGTCATTTTAGATTAATCTCACTCATGTTTAATGCACTAATATGGACAACATTTAATCATCATTATCTATGTTTCATAAGTGATGCGTTGGAACTCGGGAGTTGAGCTTTGTTCGACCCTCAATTTTCGGGGCGTTATAGAGTGCTTTTGCGGTTCCCCAACAAGTGGTATTAGAGATAACATTGAGAAGAAAATCAAATATGAAAGCAAGGTATCAATGACATCTAACCCAAAGTTCGATGTAGAAAAATATTATGGTAAAAATAATTTTGAACTATGAAAAGTTAAGATGAATGGTATCCTATTTCAATAAGGATTGGATGAAATTCTCCTTGAAAAGTTACTGGAATCTATGACTGATGATGAATGAAAAGCTACTGGAATCTATGACTGATGATGAATGAAATAAGATGAATAAGAAAGTGAGAACCACTATCCAATTGTGCTTAATGGATGAGGTCCTATATAATGTCATGAGAGATAAAATTGTAACAAATACATGGGTGAAATTAGAGAATAACTATGCAAAAGAAAATCTCTTGAGAATCATTTGTACTTGAAGCTTCAGTTGTTCAATCTAAAGATGACGGAGGGGGTTGACGTTGAAGCCCACATTAGTAACTTCAACAAGTTATTTTGTAAATTATTGGATGTGGAGGAAATTATGAAAGGCGAGGATCAAGCATACATTCTGCTGAAATCTTTCCTGGCTACGTATGAGTCATTCAAGGACTCTTTGTGCCAGTAAAACAACCATTAGCATCAAAACCGTTATCTCAGCCCTTCAGTCGAAGGTGATGAGAAAGAAAAGTGATGATGTGGGTGCTTCTATAGATGTGCTAGTTATGAGGGAGATAAATTCTAAGCGGGATAATGGATCTTCATGATCGAGCTTCGAATCTAAGGGTAAGGGCAAGGGCAAACGAAAGTTAAAGTACTGGAATTGTGGGATGACCGGGCATATGAAGAAGGAGTAAGTGATAGAAAGTTTGTCATCTTGGTATTGTATGTTGATGACATGCTTATTTTTAGTAATATCATGTCTGATATCGACATACTGAAGACTCAGTTATCAAGGACATTCAAGATAAAATATTCGGGGGGTTGGGAGGAGGGTTCTTGGCATCGACATACATAGAGACAAAGAGAAGTAGGTTATGGTTATCTCAGGCTAAATACATTGAGAAGGTATTGAAGAAGTATAGGATGGACAAAGCAAAGCTAGTCAATGTTCCCCACGCAGCTGATTTTAAGCTATCTTCTAAATAATGTTCTAAAATAGTGAATAAAAGTAGGTTATGTCTCATGTACCTTATTCGACCATAGTTGGTAGCTTCATGTATGTCATGGTTTGTACAAGACTGGATATTTCATATGTGGTGGTTGTTGTTAGTAGATATATGTCTAACCCTAGTAAGCAATACTGGGAAGTAGTGAAATGGCTACTTCAATATATTCGAGGTACATGGAACTACGTTTTATCATTTGTGAAATCATGGGACAAGCTGGTAGGCTATGTGGATTCTAATTATATGGGTAGTGTGGATAATAAAATGTCAACTTCTGGTTACTCGTTTTTGCTAACAAGTGGAGCGATCACTTGGATGTCGAAGATTCAATCTGTAGTGACACTTTTCACAACCGAAGATAAGTATATGACAGTGACAAAAGTATTCAAGGAAGGTGTTTAGTTGAGGGGGATGATAAATTATTTGGTGCTTCAAAAGGAAGCTATGTTAGTCAATTTTGACAGTGAGAGTGCAATTAATTTAGCTAAAAAATCTATTTATCACTCATGTATTAAACATATTGATGTGCGTCACCATTCTATCTGACATGTATTTGAGGAAGGAGGAGTGATTCTAAAGAAGATTCACACGAGTGTGAATCTGGCTAACATGTTTACTAAGGTGGTTCCCATGGAGAAGTTCAAGTTTTGTACAACTTCTCTGAGCTTGGTGAAGGCGTAAATGAAAAATGGAGTGTGTACGAGAAGTGATGGTGGAGCTAAGATGAAAGGCGAAATTACAGATAAGGATAATGAGTTATGAAGAATGAAGATTGAAGACATGGTCAAGATTGTTGTTGATGTCTTAAGTCTGTAAACAACAGGGTCTGTTGATGCTATTGAGTAGAGGTCGATGCCATCGATAAATACTCGATGCTATTGGAAAAATCCATGTGGGTTGTTGCTATATTTTAGTGTTGCTACTCACTGTCATCGAAGGTCTTCAATGCCATCGAAAGATCCTCGAGGGTCGTCGACGCCATTGAAGTCTCATCGAGCGTGCGCGCAGAGTTGCGTAAGTGTAGGATTTATTTCCTATTCCGATTGAGATACCTTAAATATCGAGTGTAATCAGGATTTGGGTGTATTAGAGGATTTCTAAGGCTTTCTAATTCGTTCATAAGGGTTTTGAGGGCATATATTGGGCTTGTGAAGTGGATTTGAGGCTTGTTTGAATCGGTAACACTCTATCTCTTCTCATTTCTTCTTTTATAGTGCGTACTTGTCACTTTGTGTCATGAGTTTTTTTCGTTGAAAGGGTTTTTTCACATAAAATTTGGATTGTTAGTGTTTGGACTTAGTTATGTGATTCTGTGTACTTTGCTTGATTTGTTTTTATGTGCATATGCGGTTCCCCAACATTTAATACATGCATTTTCTTTAGAGTAACAAGATTTATTTAGTTAAAATAGGCTTATAGAGGATGGGGACAACCTTTTGAATGGTTATGATTAATATATACTTGCTCTCAACTAATTTTCAACCACTTGAAAATAACACGACAAATTGTTTGTCTGGCCCATGAGAAAGGAGCCGGATCGGAATCCTCTACAAGACAATTTTTTTACTAGAGCCTGAAACAGCCATGTTCTGTAGTCCACCACTGGTATATGTAAAAATGGTTTTATCCATCAGGTTCTATCGTTAGCTCCAAGGGATGAGTTGTCAATCATAAATTTGTGTTTGGGGTCACCACACCATGTAGGATTCATCAAATCCATTAACCGAGAGTAACTCGTCACGATGGAGTGAAGATTTAAAAATTGGCCTGACCCAAAACTCATAAAGACCATACCGAGTTAACCTCTTAGAGGTTCTAAGAGTAATTTTATATTCTCCACATGTCTTTGCACATCAGAGTTTTTTTTTTTCTTGCTCTGACTGATCTTTTATAGATATGGTTCAAATAAGGTGTTAAGGTGTGGAGCCAGCACACCAATGCGCCCGTTATAAAACGGAGGTCTTTCACCACGCTGCTTGACCGGTCGAGGGGACTGCTTTACTGGTCGAGTGGGCTACTTGACTCAAAGTGCAGAGAGTCATGTTTCTCGACCAGTCAAGGGGGTCCCTCGACCAGTCGAGGGTTACGTAGATTCTGCGCGGATTTAGTTCGGATTGCATAATTTTGAGGCGATTTTGCAGAGGTGTGGAATGGAAGTTTCCAAAATTATAAATAGGGGTACTAGGGTTATTCTAGGGTAAGAAAAAGGGTTTTCTAAAGTAAGGCTAAGGGTTTCTATACATCTAAGGTGAGTATTTTTCTTGTAATCTCGTTTTCTTCATTGTAGAAGTTTGCACCAGTGGTTTTTTTTACCCTTGTTGGAGTTTTTCCACGTATATTCTATCTTGTGATTTGTTGGTATGCTTGGATATTACTTCTAGATTATATTTTTCCTGTTTATCGTTTGTGGGTAAGACCGGATATTGGATCTCGGTTCACCTGTGTTGTTGGCATGCTGCACAACATCTGATATTAGAGATTTGGTTTAGTTCAAGTGAGAGCAATGACGGAAGAAGGGAAGACTAGAATTGAGAAGTTCGATAGTTCAAACTTTACCTTCTGGAAGACGCAGATGGAGGATTATCTGTATCAAAAGGATCTCTATTTCCTCTAGGAGGAAAAGAGAAGAAACCAGAGAAGATGACAGATGATGAATGGTCTTTATTAGATCGAAAAGCATTAGGAATGATTCAGCTCTCTTTGTCTAAGAGCGTCACCTTTAATATATCCAAGGTGAAGACCACAAAAGAATTAATGCTAGATCTAGCTACGATTTATAAGAAGCCTTCAGCGTCCAATAAGATTCATCTTATGAAACGGCTATTCAACATCAAGATGTCAAATGGTGGGAGCATGGCTGAACATCTAAATGAGTTCAATACAGTTACGAGCCAATTGGAATCCGTTAGCATCACTTTTGATGACAAGTTTAGGGCTTTATTGATCTTGTCTAGTTTGCCAGACAGTTGGGATGGTTTAGTGATTGCCGTGAGCAATTCTTCAGGGTCGACAAAGCTGAAGTTTTGATGATGTGGCCAGTCTAATTCTCAACAAAGAATCTAGAAGAAAGGCATCAGGAGTTTTAGGGGATTCGAGGAATGCTCTAAACGTTGAAGGAAGAAGAAGATTACTGAAAAATGAGATAATGAACACGGATGTTTTAAATTGAGGAAGAAGTCCAAGGGACCGAAAGACAAAGATAGGTGTTAGCATTGAGGGATGAAAGGGCACATGAAATGTGATTGTAGGGCACTTAAGAAACAAGAAGGAAGCTCTTAAGGTGGGAAGGATTCAATGAATCTATCTGAGGAGAGTGAATAGAGGCGTTGATCTTGTCTCTTGATGCGCAGAATGAGTCTTGGGTCATAGACTTGAGTGCTTCGTTTCATGCCACTTCGTGTAAGAAAGTTCTGCATGATTATGTATTAGGTGACTTCAGAAGAGTCTACTTGGGTGATATGAGCTGTGCAGTATTGTTGAAAAGGAAGATGTTCATATAAGTTAGAAAGATAGAACGACTTCGAAATTGAAGGATGTTAGACATGTTCCGAGTTTGAGATGAAATTTGATCTCAGTGGGGCAGTTGGCCGATACCAGATATATGACAACATTCACTAGTGATTCCTGGAAGGTCATAAAAGGTGCCTTGGTAATATCTCGAGGCAAGAAGGAAGGTACTTTGTACGTAACTTCTGGATCGTATAGTTCACTCATAGTCGTATCAACTAGAGTGAATAGGCAGTTATGACATTAGAGGTTGGGACATATGAGTAAGAAATGGATGAAAGTGCTATTGTCAAAAGGGAAGCCACCAGGGCTAAAGTTTATCGACTTGGAATTTTGCGAGGACTACGTATATGACAAATAGAAGAGGGTAAGCTTCATGAAAACAGGATGCACTCCAAAGACGCATCTGTTAGATCTTGTACACACTGATGTGTGGGGACCAGCATAAGTATCATCTCTTGGTGGCTCACGTTATTTTATTTCTTTTATTGATGATGCCAGTAGAAAACTGTTGGTTTATTTCTTAAAGCATAAATCTAATGTATTCAATGTATTTAAGAAGTGGAAAGTAATGGTAGAAAACGAGTTAGGTAAAACAGTAAAATGTCTTAGATCAAATAATGGGGGAGAGTACTGTGATAAAAGATTTGATGAGTATTGTGTAGCAAATGGAATCAAATATCAGAAAACGATTACAGGGACACCGCAATAGAACGGTGTGGCTGAGCACATTAACAGGACTATCCTTGAGTGCGCTTGGAGCATGAGGTCACATGCAGGGTTGCCCAAGACATTTTAGGCAGATGCCGTGAATACTGCTGTATATCTCATCAATAGAAGTCCCTCAACACCATTGGATGGTGGGCTACCAGAAGAAATGTGGACTAGAAAAAAAGTGAACCTTGTATATCTCAAAGTGTTCGGTTGCACTCATATGTTCACATTGATGCAGAGCATAGAAACAAGCTGGATGCAAAGTCAAAGAAGTGTACGTTTATAAGATACAAGCAGTATGATTTTGACTATCGGTTTTGGGATATAGAGAACCGAAAAATCATCAGAAGTAAAGACATAGTTTTCAATGAAAAAGTGATGCATAAGGACAGTGTACAACAAAAATAAAATAAGGCTGATGAGAAAGAATTCGTAGAGTTGGAAGAGTTACCAGATATGGGTGTTATGGTGCCACAGGATGAACATGTACAAGAGTATAATGAAGTAGAGCCGCAGACACCGGTTGTAAGGAGGTCTACTCGGGAGAGGAGACTTAAGGTCCAATACTCATCCTTCTTACATTATCTACTGCTAACAGATAATGGTGAACCAGAATATTTTAAAGAGGCATTACAGTTAAATACACGGGTTAAGTGGGAGTAGGCCATGGATGATGAGATAGACTCTCTTGAGTCCAATCGTAGGTGGGAGGCAGTCACTCTACCTAAGGGTAAGAAATCTCTTCATAACAAGTGAGTTTATAGACTGAAGGAGGAGCACGATGGTTCGAAACGGTACAAGGTCAGATTGGTTATGAAAGGGTTTCAACAAAAGGCAGGTATAGACTTCACTGAAATATTTTCACCAGTGGTAAAAATGTCTAGGATTCACATAATCTTGAGTATAATGGCTACAGAGGACTTACATCTAGAACAACTAGATGTTAAGACAGTCTTTTTTGATGGGGACATTGAAGAAGAGATATACATGCTTCAGCCGACTGGATACGTGGTATCAGGAAAGGAGAACAAGGTGTGTAGACTGAAGAAGAGTCTATATGGCCTGAAGCAGGCCCCGAGGCAGTGGTACAAGAAGTTTGACAGTTTCATGTCGAGAAACAGTTTTATGAGATATCATGTAGACCATTGTTGCTATTTGAAGAAGTGTAACACCCTGTACTTCTGGTACACGCATGTTACCTTTTAAAACCACAATTATTAAAACTCAAGACCTGTCAACCTAAGGGCTTAACTTAACACGCCAGGGTAGGATTTTCATGCAGTGTTGAGACAATCCACCACGACTTTGAAGACTCAGTTTACACTCCACACCAATTAAAGAGGTAAGCAGGATCGAATCACTTTAGCTCAATCAGTTTCTAAGACTGTATGTGTTAGCAGTACTCTGGAAACTCAATCCACAGGAGTCAGAGGATAACCAATGAAGCACCCGTGTGTCTTATACATACATTTAACTGTTGGAAACAAATATCGAAGCTGTTCGACCGACAGATCACATCATGCGGGCCAAATAAGGCTCCAAAAGGTATATAGCCGCGCACCTGGACCTCACAATGCACCCCAAATTGGGTTGGAGCCCCTATATCAGAAACCCTAAGCATATGGTCGGTATAGATCCACCACAAACATCACCCTAGACCCCACACAAGGCGCGCATACACCTTGGACTATGGTGCACGATGTGCACGGGACAAAGAGGAACGCTCAAAGGTTTGTTGACCGACGCTTTTTGTAAGTTGAGTAGAATCCTCTCTCGCTATTTTCATCATTTGAAAGGGATGGGTTTCAAACCCCTAAGTGAGCCACCCCGACAGTTTTTCGGACAATCTAGACCATCCATTTTGTCGGTGGGGTCCACCACAACAAAACTGTATAAGGATAGGGCCCCCCGAAAACAAACGAAGAGGATCGATATTAGCCGTCCGTTTTATCATGGACAACGGGATCCGCATAAAGGAATCGGACCGCTGGAATAATGGGGAGTGCTGCGTCGGTTTACCTTGAGGTTTGCCGGCATTCACACGCCAGTCAGGGAGGGCCTTCTCTCTCAAACCAAAGATAGCCAGGCAATGAAGAATTACACACCGAAACTACCCATTTTAGGAAAAACCGGGTCTAGCACCGACGGCCATCGCATGGGGATTTGCAGAGCCTATCCCAGCCGCTGGACCTCTCCTCTCCCTGCCTATAAATGGGGAGGTTCAGCTCTCTCAGACTCCACACAGAAAGAGAGAGAAAACAGAGAAAGGAGAAAAACAGAGGGAGAGGAAAGAGAAAACATAGGGTAGTATTGCATTTTTGGTGAGCTTGGAGCACACTGCCCTAACTCAGTCTGTGAAAACCGGACCGAGCAGAGTCAGTGTGGGACCACAACAACACCACTTGGGTGAGAAAGAGAAAGGAAAGAAAGAGAGAAAAGAGAAAAAGAAGAAGGGAAGAGTGGGAGTGTGAGCGTCGGTTCGGTTATGGAGGAAACAGGTCTTCCTCTCCCACTTTCTTCTTCAATTTTTTTATTTTTTTATTTTTTTTCTCACAAACACCATATTTGGGCCAGAAAATCAGGCGGTAGACAGGGCTGTGAACAACCTCTGGATGGGGTGTCCCATCTCAGCCAAACTCGGGCTGTCCCTGGGCTGAAAACAGAACCTCTGATGAACCCTCAAGTCAAGCTGAAAACGGCCCTGGGACGGGCCACATCCGAGTTGAAATCGAACCACCATCAGGGCCGTCCATCAGACTGAAGTAGGGCCGGAACCAGCCATGCTTTGGGTCGGGGGATGAGCCGAGAACCAGCCCACAGCTGGCCATGCACAGGGCCGTCCCTGGCCTAAGAAGTGGCTGAGAGAAAACATCCTTAAGATAACAAAATAGGTGGACATATACAGGCCCTGTTTCATGGCAATACTGGGCCTCACCAAATTGCAGGTGGGCCGCGCCTTGCAACAATTGGAGGGGCTGCACCGGGGTTTCTCTCAGACCAGGTGGACCACGCCATATAAATCATTGTGGGCCACATCACGCCATCATGGGCCCAGCACCATCGCTTGTGGGTCTCAGCAAACTCCAGGTGGGCTGCACGCATGAAGGGCGTCCCCAGCAGGCAGCAGGCTGGACGTTTTCCCTTGAAAAAAAAATATAAAATAAAGTAAAATAAAAAATATATAATAAAGTATATATATAAAAGGGAAAAGGTACTATGCGCTCGACCTCGCGATAAGCTCCCGTGAGGTCGACCTGTGTGGGCCCCACCGTGATGCGTGTGGACCATCAACACCGTGCATTTGATGGGTCCCCTTTAAATTATGGGATATCCCAAAAAACAACAGTATACGGAACTCAGGTGGGCCATACTATCTAAAATCATGTGAAGATACCGTTAAAACATATAAAAGCACTTGGTGGGGTCCACCTGAGTTTTTAATGCTACTGAAACTCGGTCTAAACGCTCATCCAGGTGGGACACACATAATAGATGGGATGGATTTGCAAAGAACATCTTTGTGGGCCCCAAAAAAATTATGAATGTTTTAATGGTGCACTGCCCCTCTCCACTTATGTATGTGGTGTGGCCCAAAAGAATTACGGATTGACTTGAGTTTTGAAACCTAGTCCCACGATGGAATGCTGCATCTAACTGATGGGGTAGATGTTTAAACGCATCATGGTGGGGCCCAAAAATCTCGACCTCATGGGACGGACTCATGAGGTCGAGCGCATAGTACCTTTTCCCCTATATAAAATAGTACATATATATGTGGTGGGCCCCACGTGGGACCCACTTGTGAAGAGGTTGGCTGGTGTACGTGTACACCAGCTCTATCGCAGCCGTGGTGACGTCCCAAATTATGGGGTCCCACGTATGCTGTATGTGTCCCTGCCACGTGGGGCCACCTGGAGGTGTGTGTGGGACCAGTGGGCCACACCGTAATGTATACGTTACATCCAACCGTCTATCTGGTGGGCTGCACTAACTGTGGGCCTCGCCAAACGTCAGGAAGGCTACACTGACAGCGGGTCACACCTGGCTGCATGAAATTCTTGGCGGTCCATCAAGGGACGATGCATCCAGGCCATCCCTCAGCGCACGTCCAGTGCTGGTCGTTGTCAGAATGAAAAAAATAAAATATAATATAAATGTACATATATACATACATGTAAAATCTATAATAATATTATATTATGTAAAATGCATCTATATGCATATAACCGGTGGGTCCCACACGTGTGAACCCACCTTAAGTGTATGGATCTCACCTGCACCGTCCAGCAGGACTGGACGGTGGGCACCCACCTTGAGCCATGCTTCAATCCAGCCGTTCATCCACTTTGACGGTAGATGGGGGCCCACCCTGATTTATGTTTTCTATGTCCAGCCGTCCATCTGGACGGAACTGGTGGTACCCCACATATACCAACGTCAGCCAGCTCTGTGGGTCCACCAGCAGTCTACGTCAGTAACTCTGCGGGTCTCACATGCTGCATGTGTTTCATCTATACCGTCCAAAAGGTGGAACCCACCGGTCATGTAGGACGTTAGCAAGTCTTGTGGGCCCGCACAGTGTATGTGCTTCACCTATACTGCCCAAATGATGGAACCCACCTACTGCAATAACATCAGCAAGCTCCTGGGTACCATCTCGAGGCGAGTGTTATATCTAAACTGTCCATCCTCCTCCTGGGCTTGAGACAGAAAAAAAGATGGATCTGTCCATCAGATGGACCACACTGTAAGATCAGTGAAAGATTGACCAACCACCAGTAAATCGGTTGGGGTCAGCCTTCGGTTAGTGTGAAAATTATTCCTTCCAGGTTTTCATGACCATATGAGCAGATTGGATGGAAAATAAACATTACGTGGGCCCAATGGATTTTGAATGGTGAAAATCATTACCTCTACTGTTAATTTTGTATGATCCAAATAATCTATAAATATGATTCAGTTTTGGGAATGCTTTAAAATGATCCCTGAAGGGTGTAAATGTAGTATGTAAACCTCACCTTGATGTGATATACCTTGGCCCTTTATGATGTGTGAGGCCTGGTACAACCCATAGCGATTACAAGCGTGAGCCCAGTTGGGCCACCTTACTTAAGGTGAGCATAGGGTGGGCCCATTCCCTCTAACACAAGCCTAAAGGACCTTGTTATGACCCCTTCAGATCCTCATGCTAGTTGGACAAACCGTGGAAATACTGATGAATATAAACCGTACTTTTAGGGGATTTCTTGGGTAACTTGAGACCGCAAGAGAACTTGGATCAGGAACACGGACGCAACCCTATAGGTGATGACTTTCCCCTTAGACTTTTCATTTCTAAATTAGCTAAACATAGTTTGTATTAGCTTACCACCATTAATTTAAGGTCGACGTATTCATTATATCAAATTATGATACTTTGTTTTCACCATATGATAGGCTTACATGCTAGCTAATTCTTGAATAATGACTACTATTTACATGACTTGCTTGCATATCATTAATAGTTATTATCTCATGATTCCACCTTGCATGTTTTAATTGAAGTTATATATTGTCATATGGTAACATGATTGTCTCTTTATATAATCTCTTAATGCTACATGTGGAGGGTTCCATAATTGTATGTAAGCCGCACTTGGGATACAATTAGACAAAATGTGTGGAAAAATAGGACCCTTGAACTGGTGTCATTTTTATCAAGGTATCTTATTAACACATCTCAAGGTGAAGAACCTCATGAGCTGAGGATGGTGGTCATGGGACACTATGCTCGAGTTGTCGGCCTACGCTGGGTGACGAGCCTCCCGTAGTGACCTTTGAGTTACTTAAATTGGTTGATTGTAACTGGATTAATAACGGCTGGCTAATCACACATTCATATCATATTGAGGATGGCGAATGACTAATTCTGTATGCTGTAGCACGTGCCCTAGAGTTGTTGGGATATCATTTCGCTAGCTCCCAGATCATCGACTATCGACCCCTGTTCCGATTGGATGATCATTCCCAGGTCGATGATTACATTTGTGACGAGCCCAAGTTTGTCTAGATGTGCATCCCTAGGTCAATGTGCATTCATACATCCATGCATCTAATAAGACTGCATATTGTCTGTTTTGAATTATTGTATTGTTTTCCTTTGAACTATGTTTGCTAAGGCGGTGATGTGTTATCTTGAGGAGAATTCACATTGAGTTAGCCACTCTTTCATCAACTATCCAACCGTACAGAATATAAAGGGACAAGTGTAGAGGATGACGGTACTGGCCTTGATGGTGCGACCGTGGAGCTCGAGGGAGAGTACTATGATGACGAGCCGCAATAAGAAGCAGCGGCATATTTTGGAATTAATCAATAGTTTAATATTTTAAATTTCAGTGGTTTAGTATTTTGGGAACTTATGAAAATTTTGTAACTAAGACTCCCAGTTGAGTGGGTCAAATACTTGGGCTCACATGATTATCAATGCTTCTTTTGCTATTGCACTCTGAGTTTGCATTTCCGTTGGTTCTCTAATTTATAAAACTCCCGAATTTCTGAAGCGAGTCTCGTACTCAGGTTTTAGAAATCGGGGCATTATAAGAAGTTTGATATGTCGTACATCATCCTTCTTATATACGTTGATGATATGCTTGTGGCGGGATTAATCATGAAGGACATTTCAGATCTCAAAAGACAATTGTCTAGAGAATTTTTCATGAAGGATTCAAGAGCTGCAAAATAAATTCCATGCATAGAGATAAAGTGTGACAGGAAAAATAAGAAAATAGTTTTGTCACAGGTAGAGTGCATAGCTAAGGTACTTGATCAATTTAGTATGGGAGGTGCAATATGAGAAGTGCTAAGCTGGTTAACACTTTATTAGCTAACAACTTCAAGCTTTCTAAGGAGCAAGGTGCGAATACGCAGGAGGAATGTGACTATATGACTAAAGTCTCATATGCGTCAGCTATTGAGAGCCTCATGTATGCTATGGTGAGCATGAGGCCAGATATTGCTTAAGTAGTGAGAGTTGTTAGTATGTTCATGAACAACCCCGAGAAGAAACATTGAGAAGCTATGAATTGGATCCTTAGACACCTGGTAGGTACTGTGGATGTAGGGCTGCGTTATGGAGGATCGAAAATGAAGCTACAAGGATATGTAGATCGAAAATGAAGCTACAAGGTAGGTACCGATAACAGAAGAAGCATTACATTGTATGTCTTTACTATGGGTAGTGCTGCAGTTAGTTGGATCTCTCAGTTACAAAAGATAGTATCCCTCAGTACAACGGAAGGAGAATATGTTCCAACTATAAAAGCATACAAGGAGATAGTGTGGATGCAAGGTTTCATGGAATAGTTAGGAAAGAAGTAAGCAAATTGCAAGCTATACAGCGACAGTCAGAGTACAATACATTTGACTAAGAATTTAGCCTTTCATTTAAGGACTAAGCATATTGACATCAGATATCACTTCATACGTTCGTTACTGGAAGATGAATCGATTGCTCTAGAAAAGATCCATACAAGTGAGAACCTTGCAGATATGCTGATGAAGGCTGTCACATAGGAGAAGCTGAAGCTCTATTCAGCTTTGATTGGTGTTCAAGCTTGAAGACGGGGTGGTGTTGCACTCTTGATGTAGAAAATGAAGGATTATGGTTATGTGTTTCCAAGTGGGAGATTGTTGAGGTGTGGAGCCAGCACACCAATGCGCCCGTTGTAAAACAGAGGTCTTTCACCGCGTTACTCAACCGGTCGAGGGGACTGCTTGACTCAAAGTCCAGAGAGTCATGTTTCTTGACCTCGACCAGTCAAGGGGGTCTCTCGACCAGTTGAGGGTTACGCAGATTCTGTACAGATTTGGTGCAGACTGTGTAATTTTGAGGCGGTTTCATATAGGTTCGGAACGGAAGTTTTCTAAACTATAAATAAGGGTCCTAGGGTTATTCTAGGGTAGGAAAAATGGTTTTCTAAAGCAATGTTAAGGGTTTTCTATACGTCCAAGGTGGGTATATTACTTGTAATCTCATTTTTTTTATAGTGGAAGTTTGCACCCATAGTTTTTTATCTTTATTGGACTTTTTCCACATATATTTTATCTTGCGATTTATTGGTATACGTGGATTCTACTTATAGATTATATTTATTCATGTTTATCGTTTGTAGGTAAGACCGAAGATTGAATCTTGGTTCACTTGTGTCGTTGGCGTGCTGCACAACATAAGGATTATCTTCCGATTGACGGAGTGGATTTACATGTGGATTTACATGTACAACATGGTGGATCCCACGGAACTTGAGTATTTCATGGACTGCCCAAAAACATGCGCTGTAGGCCAAAAAGCATAAAAGGAAGCTAAAATCTCCTTAAATAGAAACTGTTACTTGGAACTTCTAAGTCGCGTAACCTCAATTCAGTTCGTGAGTGATTTTCTGCATCCTGGCCCATTTACGTTAGGGACCAAGATATGAAATGGTGTCGTGAGCTCCATCTATAAATAGACCGAACGACGCATGAGGAAACCTCCACCTTACAATTTGTTTCCCACATGCCTTATCATCACGTTACAGCCAACTTGGGCCACAGAAATTCATGTGGGGGAGAGAGAGGCGATTCAACGAAAAGGGGAGTGTAAGATCCTGTACATTCATCAAGTAAGCTAAGTACCCTCATTAGGTGGGCCACATGTGCACATTGATATGCACTATTGCTCATTTTTTCTTCTGTCATCCACTATTTTCATACATATCCGGCCCCGCCTAACTATTTGGGCGGTCTCGGTTTAGGTGCGGGGAATGTAGTTGGTGGGACGCACCACTTGAGTGTTTCGGACCTGGCAATGGTGCGCTACTTTGCCGTGAATCGTCTCTTCAATCTCTCCAAGCAAAGTCGTCACATCGCATGCGTTGGAGAACAATCAGGACCATTTATCCCACGGGCCACACATTAGTTGTTGCCCGGTTTTTATGTTTCAATCTTATTGATATTGCATGTCAGAGAGAGAGAGAGAGAGAGAGAGAGAGAGAGAGAGAGAGAGAGAGAGAGAGAGAGAGAGAGAGAGAGAGAGAGAGAGAGAGAGAGAGAGAGAGAGAGAGAGAGAGAGAGAGACCTGTTGAGGTTGAGAACTGGACCCATAATGAAGGGTGGAGATGAGATTGCGGGGCGGTGGCCGGATGTATTCATCCGAGGCTTGAGAATGTAGGAAGAACCACGTGCAACAAACTAGAACCCGCCTGAGCACGGGCGACCGCAGATACTCCATTTCTCTCAAGGACTGCAACACAAACATGTAAGCCTTAAAGGATTATGCACATATACATAGGGAAATAAAATAATAGAAGAATTCCATGGCGTCAAGGAATTCATTTACATACCTAGGATATGCTTCCAGAATTCCCCGGCTACACTCTAATGACCTTCGGAGTTTGGCGGCTTAGCTTGGCTTGGCTTGGCTTCGGATTGCCGGTTCTCAAGTGGAAAATTAGGGAAGCGCCCACCACCGACTTGCATGGTGTGTTGATGTCACCAAGTTATGTGGGCCCCACCATGAGGCATGTGTTATATCTAAACCGTCCGTCCATTTAGCGAAATCTTTTTAACACTTGAACTCAAAAATAAGACATATATAAAAATCAAGTGGACCACGCTACAGAAAATAGTGAGGGATTAAACATCTATCATTGAAGCCTTCTTGGGGTTTACATAAGTTTTGGATCAATCTGATATAATTTATTTATTTTTCTTCTTCCATGTCTGTATGATTTTATGAGCAGATTTAACAGAAAATAAACATTATATTAGAACCTATAATGGATGGATATTATAGTGGGAGCCCACTGATATTTGTGGTGTGGTCCACTTGAGCTTTGGATATTACTCATTTTAGGGCTCATCCTCTAAAATAATCTCGCCATATGAATGGACGGTGTGGATATAATAAATACATTATTGTGGGCCCACCTTGATGATGTGTTGTATATCCACGCAGCCCCATCCAAATTTTCATCCCATGCTAGGACTCGGTCTCCAAAAATTAGGCACATCCAAATCTCTAGTGGACAACACCACGGGATGTTGGGGTGATTGTATATCCACCATTAAATTTTTTTTACAGCTCATCGTAATGTTTATTTGCCATTCAACTGAAGGGGAAAATATAAAGATCAGTTTGGTCCAAAATTTTGTAGCTCACATAAAGTTTTATTCATCATTCACCACTTTTTCCAGTGGTGTGGACCATTTGAGGTTTCGATCTTCTTAAAATTTAGTATAACATTTAAAATTAGCTGAAAAAATGGATGGACAGTGTGGATATACAACATATTTATCACGGTGGGCCCACACAGTCAAGGTAACACTCACTAAGGTACTACAGGGTAACACCTGATCCGCTCCCATTTGTATGGAACCACCCACGTTTTGGCTAATTAAATATAACCACCCAAAATTTAAAAGAAAAATTGAAACATTTTGGGTTTTGACTTTATTTACTAGTATACGTTGGTGTCCATCACCCTATTTTGTCTAAATGACAAAACTAACCCATAACATGTGAAATGATGATCCCTCCCATAGAAATGAAGTAAATACTCTTCCTACTAATCAAATATTTCGAGTGAACATGTGAAATCACCATTGCTCTGTAACGTCTTGAAAAAATCCGTATAAAAACCCAATTACTACCTCAGGCAGAAATCCTTAATGACCGAATTCTTTAGAAATTAGATGAAAATTAATTAAGTGTTAAACTAAATAATCACTGGATTTAATAGAACCATTATTTATACGAATTGTAAGACCCAAAACCATTAGAATCGCTAATTCAACATTACCTAGTAACCTAGGAGCAATCTTAAAACCCAGTTGCTCTCGGGAGTACATTGAAACCCCGTATCGGACTTGGACAGTGCGTCGAAAGTCCAATTATCGCGAAACTATAAGGTTATGACCGTCATACTGGGCTTGACAAGCTTTGCGGGAATCGAGCTCAAATAGTATCCAGAAACGTACAACTTGATCCCTGAGTAAAGTGTGTGAGAAACGTAAATATCTTTAGAAAATGAATTCAAACTTAAGTAAATTACACCATTCACTTGCGGGCGAAATTGAAGGTTTCTGTAACGTCCTGAAAATCAGGGGTCGAGCATAACTCAGTTCCCTAGTTCCAAAATAACACTTATGCAATATTTTTAATGATGGATGTATGTTGTCTATATGAGTGCATAAAACATGAAGTAGATTAAGCTAAATCAGCAAAACATAGTCCAGGAACAGTTGTAGTACGCAAGTGGAAGACCGAAATGAATATATAAACCAGTATAAGTCCCCAAAATATGTATGCTCTGCCAGGTCAATAGTAACAAGTATTGTTTCAAAATACAAATGTCAAAATGTGATAGTCCTCTGCAAAGCATAAACCCTGAAGCCCCGATGATTCAGAATGGTCTAAGTGAACCCGCCTGAATACTGCATACACGAGAATGCCTCCTCGTCATCCTCGAATTCCGGCTCTGCCTCGTGTCACCTCATAACCTGCAACTAAGATAGGGTCTGGATGGTGTTTAAGCATTGTCCCAGAACATGGGAGTGAGTGATCAACTCAGTGAACTATACAACAAAGGTTAATATGTTATCAATTCAGTCAAGCAGTAATGATAAAGCAATATAATCAAACATCCATAATTACTCTGATTAATGCAAGAATGTATGAAGAAATGATACATGCCCTCGCCTACACTCTCTCTGCGATCTTCATCTTAAAGTCTAACATGTCAGTCACTTCCTCAGTGCTCTACCTAACGCCAAATGGCACATGCAGTGCGGTGCATGTACATGATTACCAAGTTCTTATTAGTCCTTTTCATACAGCAGGATTGGGAAGCTAAGGTACCTCCCTTATGTCAATACCCAAACAATGATCCATCTTAGGGTCGTCAATCTTAGTAAACCTCATATGATGTTACGGTGCTAGGTCGCTGTAAAGGGCTCGTCACCAATCAATACATGCCTAGTTATACCCTAGATGCTATAATAAGGCTCGTCGCCTCAATGCAGTTTCGGGGTATGCTCGAGGTCACTACAAAGTGCTTGTCACCAATCAGAGTAGGCAGACAACACGAATACAGTGTCCCATACCACTGTATTCGGTTCACGAGTCTGGGTTGCTCACTGGTCACTACAGGGAGGCTCGTCGCCCCAGCGTAGACTGACAGCTCGACCACGGTGTCCCATACCACCATGTCCGGCTCATGAGAATTAGCGGATTGAGGTACCAAGGTTAACAGGGTTTCACTGGTGAGTTTGGTTGTAACGCCTTGAAATTTGGGGGTCGAGCATAACTCAGCTCCCGAGTTCTAAAATATCACTTATGCAACATAAACAATGATAGATGTATATTGTCTGTGTTATTGCATAAAACATGAAATAGATCAAGCCAGATCAACAGACATAATTCAGGGATATTGAGGAAATGCAAGCGGTAGACTTAAATACATATATAATTTAAAAATAATATCTAAAATATGCGTGCTCTGCCCAGGGTAATATATACAACCGTGTCTCAAAATACATGGATCAACTGTGCAAAATTGCCATATACATATCCCAGAATCCCCGCTGGTCAGGACAAGGCTCACACGAACTCGCCTGAGAACTGCATAAAGGAGAACACCTCCTCGTCCTCATCAAAGTCCGGCTTCGCCTCGCTAGCATCGCCGTCACCTATAACTAAGTCAGAGTCTGGTTGGTGTTTAAGCACCGTCCCAGAACGTGGGAGTGAGTGATCAACTCAGTGGTACTATATAGCAAAGGTTAACATGTTATCAAGTCAATCAAGCAGTAATGATGAAGCAGTACCATCAAACATGTCCTAAATACTCTTGTTAATGCAAGAATGATATGAGAGAATGATGCATGCCCTCACTACAAACTCCCTCATGCGACATCATCTAATGATCGCGGCATGAATCACTACCACTATGCTCTCACACCAACGCCAATGGCACATGCAGTGCGATGTCATGAGTATGATTACCAAGTTCTTATTAGTCCTTTTCATACAGCAGGATTGGGAAGCTAAGACACCTCCCTTATATCAATCCCTAAACATTGATCCATTATAGGGTCGTCAGTCCTAGGAAATCTTATACGATGTTACGGTTCTAGGTTGCTGCAAGGGTTGAAATCGTTATACCACTTCTCCATCACCAAATCAACACAGGCCTAGTTATATCCTCAATACTGCAACAGGACTCGTCGCCCTTATATAGTGTCAGGATATACTCGAAGTCACTACAGAGGGCTCGACACCAATCAATGTAGACCGACAATAAGAATATAGTGTTTCATACCACCATAATCTGTTCATTAGAGTAGGGTGCTCACTGGTCACTACGGGGAGGCTCGTCGCCCCAGCGTAAGTCGACAGCTCGACCACGGTGTCCTATATCACCATGTCCGGCTCATGAGTCTTAGGGGATCACGGTACCAAGGTTAATGAGAGTTTCACTAGTAAGCTCGGTGTCTTAGATTCAAACAGTAGCGACCAAACATGGTGAATAAATATCGGTCAATCGGGTTAGTTAATAAGCTCAATTAGGCCAAGCGCACGTTGAGTTGAATGACATAGAATGCATAAGCACTCCGTTTGACTAACCACTGTCGAACATCCCAAGCATGACTCAGATTCGTTAAACTCATCCTGTGTGGCGAAAATGACCTCAATCACTATTTACAGAATGGTTACCGATTACCTGGACTGTAGTACAGCCCTAATCACGTACAATTTCAATAACAGGCATATGAGTCATATCGTACAATCATATGGACAATCATGAAGTATAACTTAAATGTAAATACAGTACATGGAGGAAATCATACATACCTTTAACTTGATTCATCTAAGTTAATCAATCCATGGAGGGAATTATACACACACTTAATACGAATAATCTACGTTACACAATTCATGGAGGAAATCATACACACAGTTAAGGTGATTGAGATTCATATCTCAACAACCTAAAACATCACTCTTTACTAACTACTAACTTAATCAAGCATTTATCCAAACACTTAAACTACCCTATTCAACATACATCACATATGACGATTCCATTACATATTAGGGCAAGTCCTTTCGCCAAGGAGTTGCCGCATACATATCATGCATATGCTGACGATAAATAATCATTGCAATCATAACGACATAATCCATACGTATACGGGTATTCTAACATATGCCTGAAATATTCTATTCTAACATAACTTATACATATACGTACGTCGAAACAGATAGCGCATTTGGCATGTGTAATAGCATTCACGTCATGAATAAATCATTATCTATCATTGAAACCCTTGAAAAGCATAACCTAAACGTATATAGTCCGCACCTTATATCAGAAAATGCGTATTCTATATGATTCAGACGATATGTCTTCGTCAATAGCGGATACACTACCTATGACATGAAACAGGTTAGCTATAGCTTCATTTAAACTATTCTAGGCTTCAAAACTAATTAGGGTTGGCTTAACTTACCCAAGAATGGATTCAGAATCGCCGAAATAACGATTCAGATACGCAGGTTCGATGTATAGATGAACTGAGAAGAATCTTACGGAGAATCAACAAGTTCTCCCACACTTTCTCTCTTTTCTCTCTCTTGGAAAGCTAGGGTTAGGAAATTCGTATGAGAATTGGGAATAAGGGTTTAAGGCCTTTTTATAAGCCTAAACTCGACAGAAATAGTCTTAAGGCGAAGGTATACTTAAGTTATAACCAAATCAGGCTCTTTCTGCTCCAACGGAGCACTTCTGGAGGTCCTCTTATCAAATGCGATCGGACTTAAGCTCACTAGGATTGGATCTTTAGTAAGTTAAGTTTTCAGTTCGATCAGGTTTTCAGATCGTCCGTAGTGGATCAGCTTCAATTCAACGGTTACCGAAATTCGATCAGGGCTACAAGTACTATGACATGTATGGGCCACCATTCCTGATCCGAGGGTGAATTTGGGTCGAAATCTAACGGTCAGAACGCTTATAAATAACGCGCAAGTGAAACATTCCAGATTACTTAAAATCATAATTAATTTTCTAAAAATCTTTATTTTCTCACTCTCTTCACTCTGGACTCAATAAAATGGTCTCAGGACATCATTTGGGCTTGGTTTTCGAGCTGATGGTCAAGTCTAACTAAGCAGTTATAATGGTCTAAGTTCATAGCTATCAGACTTTCGACGTGCGGTTTAAATCCAATATAAAATTTCAAAGCATTCTTGGGAGCAACTGGGTTTAGAGTTGGATCTTAGATTTCAGGGTAACATAGCGTCAATGATTCTATAGGTTTTGGGTCTTACAGATCGTATTGAAAGTTATCGGTGCAATTGTTACATGCAATCTAGTTTAGCGCTAGCTAAAACACATTAAATTTCTAAGGGATTAAGGCCTAAATGATTTCTACTAAAGATGATACTCGGGTCTAAATATGGATTTTTCTAAGTCCTTACAATCTACCCCTCTAAAGAAAAAATTTTATCCTCGAAATTCATACCTTCTCATACTCCTCGAGGATCTGGGGATAATTCTTCCTGACTTCAACTTTAGTCTCCCAGGTAGCTTCTTCTTCGCTGTGATGCGTCCATAGTACCTTCACAAGTGGGATAACCTTGCTACGCAATACCTACTCTTTCCTATCCAAAATACGCGTTGGTCGCAGCTCATAAGTGACATTCTCGCTCAACTGCACCTGCTCCCATCTGATAATATGCGAAGGATCAGGAACATATTTCTTCAACATGGACACATGGAAAACATTATGCATGCTTGTGAGTGGTGTGGGAAAAGCAAGGCGATACGCGACTGCCCCCACTCGATCAAGTATCTAGAATGAGCCAATAAATCTCGGCGTGAGATTCCCCTTCTTACCAAACCTAAGAACTCCTCGCATAGGGGAAACCTTAAGGAACACATGGTCCCCAACATCAAACTCAAGCCGTCACCGTCTCGTATCGGCGTAGCTCTTCTGCCTGCTCTGTACTGAGAGCAGTCGACACCGAATAATGTTGATCTTCTCTGAAGTCGCCTGAACCAACTCTAGGCCAATCAGAGTCTTCTCGCCCACTTCTGCCCAATAGTGCGGCGCTCTACACGGATGACCGTACAATGCCTCATAGGGAGCCATACCAATACTCGCTTGGAAGCTATTGTTATACGCGAACTCTTCATAAGGAAGACAGTCATCCCAATTGTCCTTGAAGTCCAATACACAAGCTCAAAATATATCCTCCAAAATCTGATTCACATGCTCCGTTTGCCCGTCTATCTGTGGATGAAACGCGGTATTGAACTTCAACTTCACACCCATCGCTTCCTGAATACGAGTTCAGAAGATAGATGTGAATTGGGTGTCTCTATCTGACACAATCTTCAAGAAAACTCCATGCAAGCATACAATCTCTCTGATATACAATCTAGCCAACTTGTCTGTAGAATTTGTGACTCTGATTGGTAAGAAATGATCTGACTTCATCAACCTATCAACGATCACCCAAATAGAGTCATGTCCCTTCCTCGTCTTCGGCAGTCCAGAAATAAAGTCCATGGAAATGTAGTCCCACTTCCATTCATCTATGGGCATGGGCTAAAACAATCCAGGAGGTCGGTGATGCTCTGCCTTAACCTACTGGCACGTGTGACAATGGGATACAAACTCAGCAATGTTGACCTTCATATTGTCCCACCAGTACGATCTTTTCATATTCTGATACATCTTCATGCTACATAGATGCATCGCGAGCTTCGAACTGTGGGCTGACTCAAGAATCTCTCGTCTCAAGTTAGGTATGTGTGGAACGCATAGGCAGCCTCGATATCATAAGCCCCCATCCGTACCAATAGTCCACTCAGAGTCCCCGTCAGTACCAACCCGCTCCTTCATCTTCATCAGAAGCTCATTGTCTGCCTGAGTCTCAATGATACAGCCATCTACGAGCGGTTGTATGCGAATATGTGCGACGACTTCATACGGCTCTTCCACTGTGAGCTTCTGCTCAAAGTCTTGCACAAATTCCACCATATCCCATTCCGCCACCATAAGCGGAGCCGCAAATTTTATAGCCTTCTTGCGACTCAACGCATCTGCCATACGGTTTGCCTTGCCTGGATGGTAGGAAACCTCGAACTTAAAATCTTTCAAGGTCTCCATGCATCGGCGCTGTCTCATATTCAAATCTCACAGTGAGAATATATATCTAAGGCTCTTGTGGTAGCAAAAGAGCTCAAACTCTTCTCCGTAGAGGTAATGTCTCTAGAGCTTTAATGCGAAGATGACAGTTGCCAACTCTAGGTCGTGCGTAGGGTAATTCTCCTCGTGCTTCCTTAATTGTCTCGAGGTATACGCAATCACCCTGTCCTTTTGCATAAGGACACAACCCAGACCAACGCGAGACACGTCAGTATATATCGTATATCTAACCCCTTGCTTTGGCAATACTAGTACAGGGGCGGACGTTAACTTATCCTTCAGCTCCTGAAAAGCTGCTTCCGCCTTCTCATTCTAAGAAAACTTCAAGTCTTTCCTTGTCAACTGAGACAATGGTCTGGAAATCTTAGAAAAATCTTGAATGAATCGTCGATAGTAACCTGCTAGACCTAGAAAACTCCTCACCTCGGTAACTGAACTGGGCTGCTTCCAATCCTAAACCGCAGCTACCTTAGCGAGGTCAACCACAATGCCTTCCTTGGACACCACATGTCCCATGAACTTAACTTCTTCCTTCCAGATGTCACATTTCTTATACCGTGCAAACAATTGGTTCTCCCTGAGGTCTTCAATACCGCTCTCAGGTGCTCCTCGTGTTCTTCCCGACTAGGAAAATATATCAAAATGTCATCGATAAAGACAATGATGAACCTGAACAGAAATGGCCGAAACACTCCGTTCATCAGATCCACGAACACGGTTAGAGCATTCGTGAGTCCAAAGGACATCACAAGGAACTCATAATGACCAAAACTGGTCCTGAACGCAGTCTTCTGCACATCCTCATCCTTGACACGCAACTGATGATACCCAGACTGTAAATTTATCTTCGAGAAATAACGTTCCCTCTTCAACTGATCAAACAGATCATCGATCTTGGGAAAATGATACTTGTTCTTCACTGTCACCTGATTCAGCCTTCGATAATCAACACACAACCACAGGAAACCGTCTTTCTTCTTCACAAATAAGACAGGCGCTCCCCAAGGTGACACACTTGGTTGAATAAAGCCTGCTTCAAGTAAACCATCAATCTGTCTCCTCAACTCCTCCATCTCACATGGAGGCATACGATACGTCGGTAGGGAGATAGGTGTCGTACCGGGCACAAGATCAACAACGAAGTCAATCTCGCGTCGAGGAGGAAGCCCTGGAATCTTCTCAAACACATCCGAGAAATCGTAAACTACTGACATATCTTCTAACATCGGAACATCAGAACTCTCTTTGATAGAAGCGTAGGTGCTAACACGACAGGACCAACTGACCTGAACTGGAAAAGAGAAGGCCGTGCCCTCAGGTCCATAGGCTGTCACAACTCTGGTCTCGCAATCAATCTCTGCTCTCATCTTCGCGAGCGAGTCCATCCTAAAAATAACATCATAATGACACAATGGGGCGACAATCAGGTTGACGACCACTGTCCTGCTACCCAAATCTATCGAGCAAGACTCACAGGTCTGAGTAATATCTGATGTAGTCCCTGTAGCTATCGTGAGTCTCACTCCCTTCGCAGGAGCCGTGACCAAACCTAGCCGCTTGACCGTAGCATAACAAATGATCGAAACAGTGGACCCAGTGTCCACCAACAGGAAGATAGGCGTACCTAGAATGCACACAGGAACCTCAAATGACGTCGGTGCTGAATCTACCTCGGGTGCCTCAGCTGTGAGCGCATGTACCTGAGCCTGCTGTAGGTGATGTGGTGAAGGAACCGTGGGCCGTTGTGGTGGCCTGAAACGAGGTGCTGGAGGTCTGAAGGAAGGATGAGCTGGTGCTGATCGAAGGGGTGGTGCTGAAATGGCCTGAGGCATCGGACGACCGATCCTCTGAGGTGGTAAGAAACCACTGTCTCGCATCCTGAAAAAGTAAAAAATGTCGGTGTGGCTAGGCCTCTTACAATAATTGCACCACACATCAGGACGCATCAAATGGCCAGGAGATGCAGAAGACCCCTGCGGTGAATCAAACTGAGGCCTCTTAACCAGGAAAGGCCTACTCATGAACTCAGGTCTCGGCCTAGGAGCCACAGGTGCTCGCATGCCGGATAACCTCTCCTCGTCCTGCTCTGCTCCTAAGGACATGCTCACCAGCTCCGCGTAGGAAGAAATGCTCGCACAACACATCTTCGATCTAATCTCGGGCCGCAAACCCTCAGAAAAATGCTGCATCCTCAACGACTGATCACCCAGAATCAAAGGAGCATACCTTCCTAGCTCCGTAAACTGATTTTCATACTCCGTCACCTACATGCCTCCCTGGCGAAGGTGAAGGAACTCACTCTCCTTCTCATGTCGGTAAGTGACCGAAAAGTACTTCTCGTGGAAGCGTGCCTCAAATGCTGCCCATGTCCACTCAAATCCCTCCACAATTGTGCGGAGAATGCTGTCCCACCATAAGCTAGCCTCCTTCTTAAACATGAAGGTGGCAAGCTCAACTTGCTCCACCTCGGAACAGTGCAATGACCTAAGCATCTTAGAGATGCGGTTGATCCAATACTCATCCTCCTCGGTTCTGTGAGTACCCGAAAATGTAGGAGGCCTCAAGCACTGAAACCGCTCGAATGTACCGCTGGCACTAGTGTGCCCAACAGGGTGTAGAGGCGAGACAGGTGGAGTTGTCGCCATCGACTGAGTAAAGATACCAGCCATGGAGGACAAGAACTACTGCTGCTACTACATCAACAGCATCATCTGTTCTAGCCTATCAAAAGGCAGAGCGGGCTGTGAGGTTGAAGGCGTCGACACAGATGCACGGTTCTGCTCAGGAACCATAGGTTTGATAGGACGCACCACAGAAGTTGTCACAGGAAGTGGCCCAGCAGTAGGACCAGAAGCTGGCTGAGAACTCGGCATGGGATCTGAACGAGATGGGCCCGAATGGGGGTCCATATGAGTATCACACAGGGCAAGGGCCCCGTCGAGAGAATCTCCTAGAGAAAGACGGGCCGAAGATCTCGAACCCTTAGGTGATATACCCTACACACAACAGAGGATAATAACCAATGAGATTAGGCATTCACACAGTCCATCCACAACATTAACTTCACAAGCCAAAGAAATAACATGCATTTCATTAACAAAATTGTCACAATACATGATTTGCAGCATTACATGAATCACGACAGAGAAAGCATGTGAACAAAATATCTGAGCTTCAAACACTAAGCTTCAACACTAAACAACTACCAACTACCAAACAACTATCAAACCACACATAAAAATAAGTAACAAATAAGCAAACAATGACTACATAAAGCCTATTTATCAGAATCTGGCGATGGGAAGGGGCACCCTTATCCTTTAGGCAGCATAGGATGGTCTTCAGCGTGCGGGTCACTTTTTTGAACTTACGCTTTGCGAGGCCTTGCAAATCCAAAATATCCTGTCAAAGAGCAGCTGATCCTCCTCGAGTCGAACTATACGGGCATCCCTATCAGCCTGAGTCACAGGAGGAGGACTCTCATCAGTATCCTGAGCCTCCTCTTCTTCTTCCTCCTGCACTTCTTCCTCTATCTCTGCCCCAACTTCTTCTTCACTATCATACTCATCCTCACTATCATCAAGTTGGGCTTCACGTTTTCGAGGTCCCATCTTCATCTGGTTAAGAGTAGTCTCGCTGATATAATGGATCGACGCTGGCAACTCCGCCCCAAGTATGTAGGCAAACTGGAGTGCAATCTTGCATATAAGTCGGCCGAAGGGAAGTGACTCAGTCATTCTTCTTGATCGCGCAATAAGGATGATCTATCACAGGATAAACGTAGGCATGCACACCTTCGCTCCCTGTCCCACTTGAAACAAAAAATCCACCATGAGACGTGTGCATTCATTGCTATTGCTCCACCTGGGATAAACATTGAACGTGCAGATGTAGTGAAGCAGATGAAAATCGCCTGACATATGGGTCGCTAAGAGGCTCTTGTTATGCTACCACTCAATCAAACGACCACATAGAAACCTGGTGCAGCGACCCCTCTCACGAGTACTATTCAGATTCTTTACACTTAGATGTACCTCGCCAAGTGGCACGTTCAGGAGTCGAGCTATCAACCCAGCATTGATTATGGCTTCCCGATCTCTGCCGAAGGGGATCTTGTACTGCAACGGCTCCAGCGTAGGGTCCCGAATATGAACATAGAAGGCACGAACAGTACTCACATTTGCACGAGACTCACCCTCAAATAGCGGACCCCACCTGATAGCTTTCATACGCTCGAACAACAAATCTCACCAAAGAGTCGGCCATCCACATGCGCTTCAAAAAGAACCCTACGGTCCTCGTAGACGCCATGAGCCAACTCTGCCAACAACGATCTTCCAAATGGAGCACGGGGATCTAAATCCCACTTCGAGTGCAATTCTCTCCCAGCGCTTGAACTCGCAGTAGCTCCTCTAGGATGTCTTGAACGAGCGGGACGACTAGGCCTAGCCTCATCCATAGGGGCATGCTTCTTGCCCATCAGCGAAAGGATGGAGGAAATGGAAAAAAAGGCTACAAAAACCTCCATGAAAGCCATGAAAGAGTGATGAAATGGAAGGAAAGGGCTGACCTAAATGGGTTCCCACGGATTTAGGTCTAAAAGAGGAGTGTAATGGGTTAAAGAAAGGGAAAATAGGAGAAAGAAAAGATCAACCTAAGAGGGGTTGGGGGCTGGCACGATTTGGAGCTTAAATGAGAGCTTTGAAAGCTCAAATTAAAGAAAAAAGAAAGGAGTAGGTGATGAGTATGGCTGAGCACGATGGAAGAACGTGAGACTTAAAAGAAAATGGAAGAAAGAAGGATTAGAAGAGCGATTTGAGAGAGGTATGGACGGTTTTAAGGAAAAGAAAAGCTTGGGAGTGTATTTTTTGAAGGAAGTAACAGAATGGGGATGAAATAAATGAGGAACCATGGAGCATTAGGGTCCACAAGACCCCAAACTCGGTCGGCCCGACGGCCCGACCCATCTGAGCCCGCTGGTCGGCGAGGGCCTCGCCTGCCACTGGACATTCCGGTGAGGGCTCATCCATTGGGCGAGGGCCTCACCACCTCCTAGGTCTAAAAAAGTTGGGGTCCCACCCTGGAACTCCCTGAAAGTTGATCGTTTGGCCCCCTCTTCCGATTTGAGCCGTTTCGGGTCATTTCGGAACTAATCTGATCTCTATTCACTTTTACTGATTTCTAACAGCTGGAATGGGCTGAAATGCGGTCTATACCCATCAATGGATGGTCTAGACTTGATTTGGGGTCGACGTGTGCGATCAGGAGTGTGCACGGACTCGATCTCGGAGACCATTTTCAGTAAACCTTCGCCAGAAGATAAACTGGGAGCCCTAAACCTGTTTCTAGATTGTTCTCACACCCTCCTATGCTATAGTGGCATCAACGTGCATTATGTGACCCTAACTTAGGTCTAGGTTAATCCAGATCATGCTCTGATACCAACTTGTAATGCCCTGAAATTTGGGGGTCGAGCATAACTCAGCTCCTGAGTCCCAAAACATCACTTATGCAACATAAACAATGATGGATGTATGTTGTCTTCGTTAGTACATAAAACATGAAATAGATTAAGCCATATCAGCAGACATAATTTAGGGATAATTGAGGAAATGCAAGTGAAAGACTTAAATACATATATAATTCAAAAATAATCCCCAAAATATGCGTGCTCTGCCTAGGGCAATATATACAACTGTGTCTCAAAATACATGGATCAACTGTGCAAAATCGTCATATACATATCCCAGAATCCCCGCTGGTCAGGACAAGGCTCACACGAACCCGCCTGAGAACTGCATAAAGGAGAACGCCTCCTCGTCCTCATCAAAGTCCGGCTCCACCTCGCCAGCATCGCTGTCACTTATAACTAAGTCAGAGTCTGGTTAGTGTTTAAGCATCATCCCAGAACGTGGGAGTGAGTGATCAACTCAGTGGTACTATATAGCAAAGGTTAACATGTTATCAAGTCAATCAAGCAGTAATGATGAAGCAGTACCATCAAACATGTCCTAGATACTCTTGTTAATGCAAGAATGATATGAGAGAATAATGCATGCCCTCACCATAAACTCCCTCATGCGACATCATCTAATGATAACGGCATGAATCACTACCACTGTGCTCTCACCCCAACGCCAATGGCACATGCAGTGCGATGTCATGAGTATGATTATCGAGTTCTTATTAGTCCTTTCATACAGCAGGATTGGGAAGCTAAGACACATCCCTTATATCAATCCCCAAATATTGATCCATTCTAGGGTCGTCAGTCCTAGAAAATCTCATACGATGTTACGGTTCTAGGTCGCTGTAAGGGCTGTAGGGTTGTTGCACAGAATCGTTACACCACTCCCCCATCATCAAATCAATACAGGCATAGTTATATCCTCAATACTGCAATAGGACTCGTCACCCTTACACAGTGTTAGGATATACTCGAGGTCACTATAGAGGGCTTGTCACCAATCATGTAGGTCGACAGTAAGAATATAGTGTCCCATACCACCATAATCTGCTCATGAGAGTAGGGTGCTCATTGGTCACTACGGGGAGGCTCGTCGCCCCAGCGTAGGTCGACAGCTCGACCATGGTGTCCCATACCACTATGTCTAGCTCATGAGTCTTAAGGGATCATGGTACCAAGGTTAACGGGAGTTTCACTGGTAAGCTCGGTGTCTTAGATTCAAACAGTAGCGACCAAATATGGTGAACAAACATCGATCAATCGGGTTAGTTAATAAGCTCAACTAGGCCAAGCGCACGTTGAGTTGAATGACATGGAATGCATAAGCACTCCGTGTGACCTAACCATTGTCGAACATCCCAAGCACAACTCAGATTCGTTAAACTCATCCTGTGCGGTGAAAATGACCTCAACCACTATTTACATAGCGGTTACCGATTATGTGGACTGTAGTACAGCCCCAATCACATACAATTTCAATAACAGGCATATGAGTCATATCCTACAATCATGAAGTATAAATTAAATGTAAATACAGTACATGGAGGAAATCATACACACCTTCAACATGATTCATCTAAGTTAATCAATCCATGGAGGGAATCAAACACACACTTAATATAAATAATCTACATTACACAATTCATGGAGGAAATCATACACACAGTTAAGGTGATTGAGATTCATATCTCAACAACCTAAAACATCACTCTTTGCTAACTACTAACTCATTTAAGCATTTTTCCAAACACTTAGACTAACCTATTCAACATACATCACATATGACAATTCCATTACATATTAGGGAAAGTCCTTTCGCCAAGGAGTTGCCGCATACATATCATGCATATGCCAATGATAAATAATCATGGCAATCATAACGACAAAATCCATACGTATACGGGCATTCTAACATACACCTGAAATACTCTATTCTAACATAACTTATACATATATGTACGTCGAAACAGATAGCGCATTTGGCATGTGTAATAGCATTCACGTCATGAATAAATCATTATCTATCATTGAAAGCCTTGAAAAGCATAACCTAAACGTATATAGTCCGCACCTTATATCAGAAAATGCGTATTCTATATGATTCAGACGATATGTCATCGTCAATGGCGGATACGCTACCTATGGCATGAAACAGGTAGCTATAGCTTCATTTAAACTATTGTAGGCTTCAAAACTGGTTAGGGTTAGCTTAACTTACCCAAGAATGGATTCAGAATCGCCGAAATAACGATTCAGATACGCAGGTTCGATGTATAGATGAACTGAGAAGAATTCTATGGAGAATCAACAAGTTCTCCCACACTTTCTCTCTCTTTTCTCTCTCTTGGAAAGCTAGGGTTAGGAAATTCGTATGAGAATTGGGAATAAGGGTTTAAGGCCTTTTTATAAGTCTAAACTCGATGGAAATAGTCTTAAGGCGAAGGTATACTTAAGTTATAACCAAATCAGGCTCTTTCTGCTCTAACGGAGCACTTCTGGAGGTCCTCTTATTAAATGCGGTCGGACTTAAGCTCATTAGGATTGGATCTTTAGTAAGTTAAGTTTTCAGTCCGATCGGATTTCCAGATCGTCCGTGGTGGACCAACTTCAATTCAACGATTACCGAAATTCGATCAGGGCTACAAGTACTATGACATGTATGGGCCACCATTCCTGATCCGAGAGTGAATTTGGGTCAAAATCTAACGATCAGAATGCTTAGAAATAATTTTCAAGTGAAACGTTCTAGATTACTTAAAATCATAATTAATTTTCTAAAAATCTTCATTTTCTCACTCTCTTCACTCCGGACTCAATAAAATGGTCTCAGGACATCGTTTGGGCTTAGTTTTTGAGCTGATTGTCAAGTCCAACTAAGCGGTCATAATGGTCTAAGTTCATAGCTATCAGACTTTCTACGTGCGGTTTAAATCCAATACAAAGTTACAAAGCATTCCTGGGAGCAACTGGGTTTAGAGTTGGATCCTAGATTTCAGGGTAACATAGCATCAATGATTCTATAGGTTTTGGGTCTCATGGATCGTATTGAAAGTTATCGGTGCAATTGTTACATGCAATCTAGTTTAGCGCTAGCTAAAACATATTAAATTTTTAAGGGATTAAGGCCTATATGATTTCTGCTAAAGATGATACTCGGTTCTAAGTAATTTTTCTAAGTCGTTACATTGGTACCTTAGATTCATGCATTAGCGTCCAAACATGGTGAACATACATCGGTCAATCGGGTTAATTGACGAGCTCGACTTGGACGAGCGCATGTTGAGTTGATCGACATGAAATGCATAAGAACTCCGTGTAGCCTAACCACTGTCGACATCCCAAGTACGGCTCGGATTCGTCGAACACATCTTACGTGGTGAAAACAACCTCAGTCACTAGTTCAAGAACTGTTACCGATTACCTGGATTGTGATGTGGTCCCAACCACGTACAATCACAATAATGAATATTTATGTCAAATGCTACAATCATATGAACATGTTATGGAATATAACTTAAACATGAATACACAGTATATGAAGGAAATCATACACACAGTTAAACATGAATAAGTAGGCTATACAGTTCATGGAGGAAATCTTACACACAGTTAAGGTAGTTAGGATTCATATCTCAACTCCCTTATAAATCATACTTTACTAACTACTAACTCATTCAGACATTTTTGCAAACACTTAGACTACACTTTTCAACATACATCACGTATGTTGGCCATATTACGTATTATTACAAATCCTTTTGTCAAGGAGTTGTCGCATACATAACAACGATGTACTTACGACAATTAATCATAGCAATCACAACATCAGATTCCAAATGCATACAAGCATTTCAACAAACACATGAAATACTCTATTCACAACATAATTTATACATATACGTAAAATGAAACAGATAGCGCATTTGGCATGTATAATGGCACCCACGTCAGTAATAAATCATTATCTGACATTAAAAGTCTTCAAAACCATAACTTAAATGTATATAGTCTACACCTTACGCCAGTAAATGCGTAACGGATTTGATTTAGACGTTTAGTCTTCGTCAACAGCGGATTGGCAACCTATTGCACGAATTTGGTTAGCTTTATCATCACTTAAACTATTGGAAACCCTAGAACGGATTAGGATTAGGATTTCTTACCCAATATTGGAATTAGAATCACCGGAATAGCAATTCGGTAGTGATGGATAAGCACGTGGAGAGTCAGAGTAGAATCCTAAGAACCATCACCAACTTCTCTCTCATTATCTCTCTCTTTACTCTTTTTTTTCTTAGCTAGGGTTTTAGAATTTGTATGGCTTATGAGAGAGGGTGTTTAAAGCCCTTATATAGGCCCAGAACTGATGCAAACAGCCCCAGGGCCAAGGTATACTTAGGTTATAGCCAAATCGGGTCTATTCTGATCCAACAGAGTAGTTCTGGAGGTCCCTTTGCTAAATGTGGTCAGACTTAAGCTTTTTGATATTTGATCTTGATCAAGCTCAGTTTTCAGATGGCGAACTAGTTTCAGTTCAACGGTCACCGACACTCGATCAGGGCCACAAGTATATTGACATGTGTGGGACATTTTTCCTTGTAACACCCCAGATTTTTACCAACCTGGAGTTAGGCATCCTTAGGCAATGGGTCAACCATAGCACCTTGGTAACTTTTCAAAACTCGAGTCTAAAGCTAGAGAAATCATTTAGAACCTAATTCTTTAGAAATTTAACATGTATTAGCCAGCGCTACACTAGATTTCCTGCAAAATTAGCACCAACCACTTTAAATACGATTTGTAAGACCCAAAACCTCTAGAATTGTTAACGCTACGTTACCCTGAAATCAGGATCCAACTATAAACCCAGTTGCTCCCGAGAATGCTTTGTAACTTTGTATTGGTTCTACACCGCGCATCGAGAGTCCGATAGCTATGAACTTAGACCATTACGACCACCTAGTTGGACTTGTCAATCACTTAGAAGATCAAGTCCAAACAATGTCCTGAGACCATTTTATTGAGCCCGGAGTAAAGAGAGTAAGAAAATGAAGATTTTTAGAAAAATCAATTATATTTTTAAGAAATCTGGAACGGATCACTTACTCGTTATTTTTAAGCGTTCTGATTGTTTAAATTCAACCAAAATTTACCCTTGGAACAGGATAGGTGACCCTTACATGTCATAGTACTTGTAGCTCTGATCGAATTCTCATAACCGTTGAACTGAAACTAATCTGCCACGGTCGATCTGGAAATACTCCGTTGGATCGGAACAAACCAGATTTGGTTATAACCTAAGTATACTTTAGCCTTAAGTCTATTTTTATCAATTTTAGGCTTATAAATAGGCTTAAAACCCTCATTCCAAATCCCATACGAATTTCCAAACACTAGCTTTCCAAGAGGGAGAAAAGAGAGAGAAAGTGAGGGAGAAGTTGGTGCTGCTTCCTGGGATTCTTCCCAGCTTTACTACGTGCCTAATCCACCTATCTGTATCACTATTCCGGCGCTTCTGACTCCAATCCTAGGTAAGAAATCCTAATCCTAACCTGTTTTGGAACCTAGAATAGTATAAATGAAGTTGCAGCTAATCTATTTTGTGTTCTAGGTTGTTAATTCACCGTTGATGAAGACTTATCATTTGAATAATATCCATTTCGCATTTTCTGGTATAAGGTGCGGACTATATACGTTTAGGTTATGGTTTCCAAGACTTTCAATGTTAAGCAATGATTTATTCTTACCTAGGATGCCATTTCACATGTATAAAGTGTTGTCCATTTTGTTTTTCAGTTATATGTTAACTATGTTGAAAATACTGTATTCCTCGTATTTGTAGAAAATACCGTATACGTATAAAATTTGGATTTGTGCTTAACATGATTATTTGTCATGAAAATATGCTTGTTACATGTGTGATAACTCCTTAGCGAAAGGACTTGCCCTAAGTCACGCCACGACCAATATACACTATATATGTTAAAGTGTGTACCCCACGTGTTGGTGAAAATGTTTAAATGAATACGAAATCCAGATTCATGTATGCCATGATTATCCTTCATGGGTCTATGCAAGTGATATATGGGGCAACTCCCTAGTGAAAGGATTTGGTCAAATACATGATATATCAACATACGATATGTAGTTAGTATGTGTAGCCTAAGTGTTTGTGAAAATGACTGAATGAGTATGGAATTTGCTTTCGTGCTCGCCATGACTAATTGTCATGGATATATGATTGTTGTATGGGCGATAACCCTTTGATGAAAGGATTTGCCCTAATACATATGCTAATGAATACACAATATGTATGATGTAATGTGTAGACTAAGTGTATGTAAAAGTATTTGAATGAGTTAGTAGTTAGTAAAAATGTGATTGTTAAGGTTGTTGAGATATGAATCTCAATCACAATACTTGAGTATATGATTTTCTCCATGCATTTTGTAACTTAGATTATTCGTATTAATTGTGTATATGATTTCTTCCATGAATTGATTAATTTAGATGAATCATGTTAAAGGTGTATATGATTTCCTTTGTGTACTGTATTTACATTTAAGTTATATTTCATGAATATTCATATAAAAGTAGGATATGAATCATATTCCTTTATTTGAGCTTGTTCGTGATTGGGGCTGTACTACAGTCTAGGCAATCGAAAACCATTCTGTAAATAGTGGTTGAGGTTGTTTTCACCACACAGGATGAGTTTAGCGAAACTGAGTCGTGCTTGGGGTGTTCGGCAGTGGTTAGGCCACACGGAGTGCTTATGCATTCCATGTCGTTTAACTCAACGCGCGCTTGGCCTAGTTGGGCTTATCAACTAACCCGATTGACCGATGTTTGTTCACTATGTTTGGTCACTACTGCTTGAACCTAAGGTACCAAACCTACCCTTGAAAAGCCCCTCTAACCTTGGTACCTCGATCTGCTAAGACTCATGAGTAGATTATGGTGGTATGGGATACTATATTCTTGCTATCAGCTTACATTGATTGGTGACGAGCCCTTTGTAGTGACCAGTGAGCACCTATACTCGTGAGCAGATTATGGTGGTATGGGACACTATATTCTTGCTTTCGGCCTACATTGATTGGTGACGAGCCCTCTGTAGTGACCTTGAGTATATCCTGATAGTGCATAAGGACGACGAGTCTTGTTGTAGTATGTGGGATATAACTAGGCCTGTATTGATAAGGTGATGGGGGAGAAGAGCAACGATTGCACGCAACAGGCCTGACAGCCCTTGCAGTGACCTAGAACTGTAATATCGTATGAGATTATCTCAGACTGACGACCCGAGAATGGATCACCGTTTGGGTAATGATACAAGGGAGGTACCTTAGCTTCCCAATCCTGCTGTATGAAATGGACTAATAAGAACTTGGTAAGTATATTCATAACACCGCATTGCATGTGCTAACGGCATTGGTGATAGAGTACTGAGGAAGTGAGTCATGCCGCGATCGTTAGATGACGTCGCAGAGGTGATTGTGGTGAGGGCATGCATCATTCTTCATATCATCCTTGCATTAACAAGAGTATCTAGGACCTGTTTGATTGTACTTCCTTATCATTACTGCTTGATTGGATTGATAACATGTTAACCTTTACTGTATATAGTTTCCACTGAGTTGATCACTCACTCCCACATTACGGGACGGTGTTGGCCACACCAACTAGTCCCTGTTTTAGTTTCAGATGACGACGATGCTTGCGAGGCAGAGTCGGTCTTTCTTGATGATGTTGAGGAGGATTTCTCCTATATGCAGGTTCTGATCGACGGGTTTACAGGGTTACTGATTAGATGCCAATACACTTGGTATTTTTACTTTTTATTTAAACACTCATGTATATTCGCTTCTTTCCATTTTGGAGTATACATGTATTTAGTTAACCTGGTAACATGTTCACACTCTGAAGACTTACAATCAATTATACATTTTATATATTATCACAGTCTTTCTCTCACATAATTTAACTGTCTCTAGAGTATGATATGCTGTTTTAGCTTAATCCACTTCATGTTTTATGCACTATTACAACCGACATTCATCCATCATTGAAAATGTTGCATAAGTGATGTTCTGGAACTCAGGAGTGGAGTTTATACTCGACTCCCAATTTTCAGGATGTTACAGATTGTATCAGAGCATGATTTGGATTAAACTGGACCTGGGTTATGGTCACACACCGCACGCTGACGCCAATGTAATGTAAGAGGGTGCGAGAATAATATAGAAACAAGTTTAGGACCCCCAGTTTGTTTGTTGGCAAAAGCTTACTGAAAATGATCACCGAGATCGAGTCCGTACACACTCCTGATCACACACAAGGACCCCAAATCACTTGTAGACCGTCAATTGATGGGTATAGACCGCATCTCATTCCATTCCAGCCGTTAGAAATTGCTAAGTTTGAATAGAGATCAGGTTAGTTCCGAAACTACCCGAAATGGCTCAAATTGGAAGAGGGTTCCAAGGTGGGAACCAGAATTTTCTAGGGCCTAGGGAGTAGGAGGTCCTCTCCCATTTGGCTTGGCCTCACCAGAGTGTCCAGAGGATGACGAGGGCATCGCGGGTTCGGCGAGGCCTCGTCGGTCAGCGGGCCTTTCTGGGTGGGCCGCCCGGGCCGATGAGGTTTGGGGTTAAATGGGACCCTTTGGTCCAGGGTTCGGCCACCCATTCATTCGAAATCTCCTACTTCCTTCACAAATTAGCTCTCCAAGCTCTCCTTTTCCTCTAAAGTTACTATTTTCTCTCTCCAACCTCCCTCCCAATCGTTCCTTCCCTCATATTTCATTATTTTCTTCCTCCCTCTACTGTTCTCAATCATACCTAACACCTACTTCATCCATTTTCTACAATTGGAGCTCCCAAGCTCTCATTTGAAGAACGTGCCAGCCCCCAACCTATCCTATCCTACCCTTTTCTTTCCACTATTTTCCCTTTCTTTGACCCATTTCATTCCTCTTTCGGACTTAGATCTGTGGAGACCCAAAGATCTCAGCCCTTCCCTTCATTTTCTTCATTTCCATGGCTCTTTATGAGCTAGTTATAGTCATCTTCTCGATCTCTCTGCTTCTACCGTTGGGTGAGACCTAACACAGTAGCTTAGTCCATAAATAGTGACCATCTAGTGTTAGGACCTAGAGATAGTACTCATAGATTTTGAAAGATCTGATAGGACATCCAATTCCAGTTAGACAATCTTGACCCTAAGCGATAGAACAATCCCCTATAGTAGAAATGATATGAAATCATCTAGTGTATAAGCTTAGACTTTGGATTACAGTTGGTGAGTTACAGACTAGGCTACTAGTTCTATTAAGTAGTGTAAAGACTGACTATACTAAGGAATAATAGGTTTGATTTGGTTGGAGTAGAACTTCATTCCTTTAATAGATTCCCGTAATACTCAGAGGCATCTTTAGTAACTCTTAGGAAAATTGTTTCGATTTAGAGACAATTCATGCATAGTCAAACCGACACGCCCCTTAGAATTCCCGTTAGAAGTGCCCTCCCAAGGACTTATTGCAATCGGGAACGCGGAGTAAAGGAACTGTATATAAGCGATATATTCGCGGTTTGAACTGAATTCTTAATCCTGGTACTTACCAATAAATCCAATGCTCTGATCAAGCAGAAGATCGACATCGACTAGGATCAAGAACTGATACGATAAATTTTCTGTCCTAGCTAGGCAGAAAGTCTATGTATCCAGCTCAGACCCACTACACAACTTCCTTCCGTGTTGGCCCGACTATCTATAACCAAAAGTTATTGCTTTGCTTTGGGAAGTGTTAAGGACATCTAGCCAATAAAGATTAGACATCTTGCCACCAACTCACACCTACCCCTGAAATCAACCACAATAGAGATTAGGCCCATTTCTACAACCATAGGTACCAATGCCATAGCACGCATCATTAATAAAGGAAGACCAATGTAGTGAGAGGTTGTTCCCATTTCATGCCAAGGACAAGTCCTATATTACACCTCGTTCTGATATACGGATTAGGACATAGATTTTAGAGCCTTGAGAGTAGACATAAATTTTTAAGGGGGGTAGAACATTTTGAACCCAATCTAGTTAGGTCAGCTAATACGCCTGTTGGATCAGAGTTGCGCAGCGGAAGCGTGGTTGACCCCTTTTCCCACTGGCCCAGGATCGAAGAAAATTCAAGGAAACAATTAGGGTGAAGGTCAGTGTATCCATAAACCTACTCGTTAAATACGAGCATAATAGAAGCCTTAGCCAGTTCTGTACCATTAGAAACCCTATGATCTATTAAAGTATTTATTAATCCCTACCTTGGACATAAATTCAGACGAGGACTCTCCTAGATCAAGACCCAAAGCACAACCTCATAAATAGGACTTTTAAACCTTTTAGTGATTGACTTTCTCTAAGTTTTTAGAGTGATTGGATTACGGAGTTACTGAAATGCACAAATACGAAACATTCGCGGCTTGACCCAATTCTCAATCTTGACAGACTACCAATGGACTCACTGCTTGACCGGGTAGAAGACCACGATCCACTAGGATTAGGAAAGGATACAACGTTGTCTACTCTGGTCAGGTAGACATTCGACGTATCAGGATCAAGCCCACTACAACCGTCTCTCCGTATAGGTCGACCATTGAACATTTTATTAGGCAAAAGGAATAATAGAATCTTTACTCTCTACCCTTAGCCAATTTTGGGGATGAAATTATTTTTAAGGAGGGTAGATTGTAACACCCTGGATTTTTACCAACTTGGAGTTAGGCGTCCTTAGGCAATGGGTCAACCATAACACCTTGGTAACTTCTCAAAACTCGAGTCCAAAGCCAGAGAAATCATTTATAACCTAATTCTTTAAAAATTTAACGTGTATTAGCCAGCGCTACACTAGATTTCCTACAAAATTAGCACCAACCACTTTAAATACGATCTATAAGACCCAAAACCTCTAGAATTGTTAACGCTACGTTACCCTGAAATCTAAGATCCAACTATAAACCCAGTTGCTCCCGAAAATGCTTTATAACTTTGTATTGGTTCTAGACCGCGCATCGAGAGTCCGATAGCTATGAACTTAGACCATTATGACCGCCTAGTTGGACTCGTCAATCACCTAGAAGATCAAGTCCAAACGATGTCCTGAGACCATTTTATTGAGCCCGGAGTAAAGAGAGTAGGAAAATAAAGATTTTTAGAAAAATCAATTATATTTTAAAGAAATCTAGAATGGATCACTTGCGCGTTATTTTTAAGCATTCTGACCATTAAAATTCGACCAAAATTTACCCTCGGATTAGGATAGGTGGCCCTTACATGTCATAGTACTTGTAGCTCTGATCGAATTCCCGTAACTGTTGAACTGAAACTGGTTCGCCACGGTCGATCTGGAAATCTGACCGGAATAAAAACTTAGCTTGACCTAGATCCAGTATTAGAGAGCTTAAGTCCGACCGCATTTAGCAACAGGGCCTCCAGAAATACTCTGTTGGATCGGAACAGACCCGATTTGGTTATAACCTAAGTATTCCTTAGCCTTAAGTCTATTTTTATCAAGTTTAGGCTTATAAATAGGGCTTAAAACCCTTATTCCAAATCTCATACGAATTTTCAAACCCTAGCTTTCCAAGAGGGAGAAAAGAGAGAGAAAGTGAGGGAGAAGTTGGTGCTGCTTCCTGAAATTCTTCCCAGCTTTACTACGTGCCTAATCCACCTATCCGTATCGCTATTCCGGCGCTTCTGACTCCAATCCTAGGTAAGAAATCCTAACCCTAACCTGTTTTGGAACCTAGAATAGTATAAACGAAGTTGTAGCTAATCTATTTCATGTTCTAGGTTGTCAATTCACCGTTGATGAAGACTTATCGTCTGAATCATATCCATTTCGCATTTTCTGGTTTAAGGTATGGACTATATACGTTTAGGTTATGGTTTCCAAGACTTTTAATATTAAGCAATGATTTATTCTTGCCTAGTATGCCATTTCACATGTATAAAGTGTTGTCCTTTTCATTTTTCAGTTATACGTTAACTATGTTGAAAATACTGTATTTCTCGTATTTGTAGAAAATACCGTATACGTATAAAATTTAGATTTGTGCTTAACATGATTATTTACCATGAACATATGCTTGTTACATGTGTGATAACTCCTTAGCAAAAGGACTTGCCCTAAGTCACGCCATGGCCAATATACGCTATATATGTTAATGTGTGTAGCCCACCTGTTAGTGAAAATGTTTAAATGAATACGGAATCCGGATTCATGCATGCCATGATTATCCATCGTGGGTTTATGCAAGTGATATATGGGGTAACTCCCTAGTGAAAGGATTTGGTCAAATACATGATATATCAACATACAATATGTAGTTAGTATGTGTAGCCTAAGTGTTTGTGAAAATGACTGAATGAGTATGGAATTTGCTTTCGTGCTCGCCATGACTAATTGTCATGGATATATGATTGTTGTATGGGCGATAACCCTTTGACGAAAGGATTTGCCCTAATACACATGCTAATGAATACACAATATTCTGGGGAGAGTGATCGTCCAATGTGCACCTCTCTAGGGAGTTCCGCTAACCCTAGGTTCACATGGCAAGTTCACCACCGATTCGATTGTTAGGGGGATAGTTATCCATGGTGATTCTTTTCCCCTTCCAATCCTGTTGTCCTGCCTTATGTGTTCCTGTGGGTCACCTGTCTTGATGACCATGATGTCTGCTTGGCCGGGCTCAGAGTCAGAATCTAATTCGATTTCTTCACCCAGGAGTTGAAGTTCTTCTGGTTCCTCTGGTTCCTCTTGTGATGGGACCTTGACGTCTGTACAGTCAAGGGCAGGCCACTTTTCCTTGTTAATCCAGTGGATGGGCTGCTTCTGCCCCTTGTGTCGCTGAGCTGGTGGCAGGGACGTGTCCCCTTGACTATGAGTGAAAATGGGTGTTTCCCTGTTCTTACCTATATCCCCTTCATGGGGCACTCCTGGTTCTAGGTCCTTCGTGGGTCGATCATTTTCCATGCCCCTTGCCTTATGTGATGGGTCCGAGGGTTCTGTCCCTTGTGTCAAATGTACTTTTGATGCCTTGAGAATCTTGTCCCATCTTATGGGTGGCCAGACAGACTCCGGGTGGGAATGTTCAGAGAATTTGAGTTGCTGGAGTTAGTCCTCAAGGGGAATCATTGTGTCTCCACAAACTGTTCCAGCCTTGATGAACTTAACGGGTGTGCACTTGAAAGGTTGACCCTTCTTTTCCTTTCAGCCTGATCCTCTAGTGTCGGTTGATATCTCAGTCCCTATCTCTGTGCGTTAGCACGTGCTGGCCTTACTACTATACCTTTCTTATAGAACTTGGTATGGTAGTTTAGGATTAATCATTTGGCAGGAGGGATGACATACTCAGTAGTAAGAGGGTGAGGATTACCGATTGAATTTACAACTTCAAACTCAAAGCTGTGATATGATACATCACCCTCCGCGTTCTAGATATCGATCATAGGGATGTCAGTTTCTGGGATATTAACCATTACTGGCAGGACAGTTTCTGGTTCGACCAATACTGAGATGATTCGATTTCCTGAAGGGAATTTAACCCTTTGACAGAGGGTTGAAGGAATGGCTCCGACAGCATGGAGCCATGGTCGCCCCAATAAAAGGTTAAATGAGGCAGGGATGTCAATGACCTGAAATGTCAATCTCTGCCTCAACCTGCCTTCAGGAATTATCGAAAGCTCTCACACTCATGGTGCTGGGCCTAAAAGAGGACGGTTCAATCCCTAACTATTCGGCAGTCCTTAGAGGGAAAACATTAAGGTTAGATCCATTATCAATGAGCACAAGTGGGACTTTAAAATTCTTGTGACGGGCTACTATGTTCAGTGAACGCCCGTGCTTGCGTCCCTGAGGGAGTAATTCATCATCAAAGAAAGTGATGGCCCGTGGTGTAAGGAGTTGTCCAATTGTACTTGTCACCATTTAGGGGGTACGTCAGGTGAGATATGTTCATCATTTAAGGTTTTCGTAAAGATTTTTTGATGCGATCTTGATATGCATAGGAGTTCCCAGATGGATATTTGTGCGGGAATAGTTTTGAGCAGGGCTGCTATGTCATAAGCAGCGTCAGCTTTATAGGTGGACCCCGACAAGGCTCCCCGAGTTTCTTTTGGGTTCTAGTTATCTCTCATGAAGTACCTCCCACTGTTGCCCACTTCAGCGCATTCGGGATAATGCCACGAGACTGCCTTTGGGTATAAGATGGAACCATCCTTCCTTCCAAGTATATTAGTGGTTCCCGAGGCTGAGGGGTTGTGGCTGTGACAGTTTGTGGAAGACTTGATGGTTTATCTTAAGGTACCACCGAGGCTTGGCGAGATTCGACGCTGAGGTTTTCTTCTTCCATTTGATGTGTGGGAGGGGTCCTTTGGCCATGTGCCAATGGTGAGGCATAAAAAATTTTGGACCTTGAACTGGGGGTGCCCCTTGTAAGGTTAGTGAGGATAGATTAGGGAGATCTATTGAGAGAATGAAAGGTTTAGAATTTGACCTCTTTTGATGTATTGGTGCAGAGTGTGCCCCTTGGGGGACAGGATGCTACAAGTGTGACCTGTTAAATGCAGTTTCGAGGGTTACAAGTGGCTGAACTGCTGGTGTTGCTTCTAGGAATATGAGTGGTTGTGTTGCTGGTGCTGCTTCAAGGACTAGCTGTGGCTCCGGTGATGTCGTATGTTGGTATCCCCATGTTCAATTTGTTATATCGATCATGATTGCTTGTATGGAATGATGCGAAGAGGGGTACATGAATTGCTCTTCTTCGATGTGATTAACAGTAGAAGTGCCTGATGTACTGGGCCCTGCTTGATGCAACGGCAGGGGATTTTGGAGGATATTGGCCTGAACCGCATTGTTTTCCTATGGAGCGATCGTAATTTTTTGGCTTTTGATCAAATCTTGGACAGCATGTTTCAAAGCGAAGCAACGGTCCGTCAAATGGCCAGGAGCCTGATGATATGCGCAGTATTTATTCTCATTATATCCAGGTGGTAAGGGGTTAGGGGAAAGTCGAGGTTGAAGCGGTGTCAGGAGTTGCTTTTACATTAACATTGTCAGAACCTGATTGTATGTTTGTGCTAAAGGGGTAAACTTCCTCCCTAATATTGCCTGTTTGTATGGACTTAGTGCATTCCCCTAAGGCTGTTAATGTTGTTGTTGAGACAGCTGTCTCTGATATCCATGTTGGGCCTGCTGTGGTTGGTACTGCCTCTTTGACTGTGGCTGGTATTACCTGTCTTGCTGTGGCTCTGGTTGTGGAGCGTACTGATTGCCTTGAGTGTTAGTGACAATATTGTTAACTTCTGTGGTGCGCTGTGAGGGAGCAGTGCTATTTTCATTCCCATATCCTACAGGTTTTCCTTTGACTCTATTTCTTTTGACCGAGGAGGCCTGGTGTGGCCATGGGGAAATGGTTCCAGCTTTGATCCCGGCTTCCACTTATTCACCAGCTCGGATGAGTTAGGAGAAGTTTACGTAGGGATACGAGATTAGATATCCTGAAATGCTGGGATTTACGGAGTATACGATCATGGATATCTGTTCCTCGTCATCGATGGGATTTCTCTTTCAGGCTCCATGGCCCGCCATCGTCCTACGTATGCTGACAATGATTCGTCACTTTTTTGTCTCAGAGCAGCCAAGTCAGACCTTCTAAGAGCCATGTTTAGATTGTATGAGAATCTGTCGATGAACGCCTGAGAGAGTTTTTCCTAGGTTCTGATTTGATGGCTGTCCAGTGAGGTGTACTAATCCAAAGTGTCACTCTTGAGGGACTTCTGAAAGAGCCGTATCAGGGCTCCATCATTTCCTGCTATCGCATTGAGTTCCCCACAAAATAATTTTAGATGTGTTGTGAGGCACCGCTACCGTCATACCTTTTGAATTTTGGTACCTTAAAGTTCGAAAGTACCCGGGCATCTAGGAAGGGACAAAGGTCCCTAAACTTGGTGGATGGGTGATCCGCCCCTTACTGTCTCTGGAGCTGATTTTGCACCATTTGTAATTATTCTCATAATTCCTTGATTTCTGACTTGCCTTGCTGCTGGTATCTTGCCCCTTGCTGTAGGGCCTGTGCTACTTCTTCTTCATATGGATTAAGGATGGGATGTTGTTGGAAAGAAGACGGACTCCCAGTGGTGGGAGGTAGCTGGAATTGAACACCACTCCCTTTCGGAGGAGGGTGTGATGTTCGGAAATGGCTCCCGCCTAGGGTATCTGCCAATTTCGGGACGTTGTTCCCATTAGGGGGAGTGAGTTGGACTCAAAATTGACCCCTTTCGTGGGCATCCACCAATTCTTGTCAGTGGTTCCCGTTAGGGGGAACTTATGTTGTAACCTGATTGTTGTGATGTGTTGAGTAGAGATGTGCAGGAGGGTTGCTCCCGTTTGCTGGTTGTCGTTGATCTCGTGCTGACTCTTCTGGGAGAGAGAGCACAGGATTTGTTGGAGGAATGAGGGAGAAGGCATATGGAGTCTGAGGAAGTGAACTATTCTGTACACTAGGCTGGGTTGCCTGTGTGTTTGGTGTGACATTTGACACTAGAAGGTGTAACAACTCTTGTACTGCTCGTAGGCTCAGGGCCATTTCTTGCATGGTGGTGTTGGCTTGCGGATTTATTGGAGCTGTCGGTGATGGTAATGTGGGTACTGATGTAGGTGAGGGTGCTGATGTTTCGAGAGCAAGCTGAGCTGCCGGATCCTCTTCATGGGTAGCTTGAGAGGTCATGGCAGCATGGGATCGGGTGGTCATGGTTCAGACCTAATCCTAAACAAGTGTAAGCCAAGGACTTTTTATTTTTCTTATTTATTTTTGTATGAATGCAAATGATGATTTCCCTCGAGATTAGAGTACCACACACTTTCTAGTCGGGTCTTAGCTAGTGTGAGGTAGAATAAATCCCCAGCAGAGTCTTCATTCTGTAGACACTGAAAATCGGTGCCCATGCGATTTTGGTATTTGTGATGGTGATTAGGGGGTGATAGGCTGAGTATGGATGTTGGAGTCACCACTAGCTGAAAAATCTCAAAATCCCGTAGTTGGCTAGAACCACGAAATTCGTAAGGTGGGGGAAATCTGAAGACTTCTCTACCTTAAATTGACTCTTGGTCTGCGGTCCGGGATTCCAGGTAAGGGACCTCGGTTATAGAGAGGGAAGGTGTTAGACACCCTCTCTGCCGGTACAAATGTACGGTCTCTATTTTGTGTGGCAAAACAATCTCAAGGGATGGATGATATGGTCAGGATAGGACTAGGCACACACATGGATCTCTGATGCAACAAGATCCGAAGTTTCAGCAGGTCATAAAGCATACGTCCAGCGGTGCACCTAGAGAGTGGATGTGATGATGCTTATGCAAAGATTTGAAAAAGGACTAGGTCATTAGGAATTTCTGATGTGATAAGATCTGATGTACGGGAAGCCACAGAGCATACGTTCACTAGAGATCTAGAGAAGCAGGGGGGTTGAGAAGGGAGTAGATATCATGATGGATGCTTGTAGAATGGATGGATCTTTGGCTTGATCTTGAGTAGGTTAAAACATAAACTGGACCATGACCAATTTAGGTTAGGCTTATGGGTTGAAAGGGTTGAGTTGAGGGCTAGGGGGTGGCTGGAAAAATTTAAACTTTAAGGGCTTGGGAGCTCCTTCCATTTCCCTCACTCTCTTCCTCACTCACTCTTTTTCTCTCTCACTCTCTCTCTCTCACTCCTTCTCTTGGTTGTTGAGGCTTATTGAAATGAGAAGAGGATAGGGATATTTATAGCCTTCTCCAATGATATTTTGGTAATTTCTGGGTTTGAGAGGAGTAAAGGGTGAGGCAGAAAGTGGTGATTAGTTGTGGAGAGAGGAATGCCACATGACACTCTCTCATTTGCTATGGGGGGCGGTAAAATGGTAAATAGTGAAGGTTGGGGGGGTAAATCCAATGAAAAGTTAACTTTTGGATGCTGGGACAACTGTCCACACGCGAGACGCTAGCGGCGGCACTTGAAGTACCACAGGCGGTAGTCAGACTGCTGCCCGCGGCAGTCTGACTGCCGCCGGGCCTAGTTCAGGCCGGGCTCACACTTGTGGGCCTTGTACGTGGTGCGGGTTCATCTGGGATTCTTCTTTTGGGGTTTTTGGCTCAGAAAAGTGAGTTTTGGCTCAGGTAAAGGGGATCCTGGTCAGGGTATAGGGTATAGGTGGGACTGCATGGCCGTTGAACATTTTGGATCGTGGTTTTGGGTTTGTGGACTGGGGACTTTGGGTTAGGGTTCGGTTCAGGATGGGATTGGGTTTTGGTTTAAGGTATGATCATGGTTCCTGAATAATCTTAGCCTTCTCAAGATTTATCTTGGGTGGGGTGTCTACAACTGCACTTAATGGTGGATGGTCTCCCTTGTGTATGTGAACACATGCTTAGGATGTAATAAGATAGAGTGTGGTGAAGAATGGACCCTTGATTGGAGGTTATATGGGTCACAGAACATTTATTTGGGATTTACCATCCATAGGTCATACGACTTGAGTAACTTGGAAATGACCACTTTAACCGCTCTAATTTAACCTTACCTGACCCCTTTGACGTCTTGATTTAATATTCTGAGTGTAACACCCTGAAAATCGGGGGTCGTGTATAAACTCAACTCCCGAGTTCCAGACCGTCACTTATGCAACAAAAATGGTTATGATTCAATGTTGTCTGATTTAAAGCATTCACATGAGTAAAAGTATACCAAAACTGCAATTCATACTTCAGATCCAGTGATAAAAGCAAGCGGAAGACTAAACAATATATATATCACTGTATGGAAAAACAAAGTAATCTCAACTGTCTCCAAAGTATGACTACATCTCTGAGTCTCATATACATGTAAATAAACAAAAGAATAAGTTCAAAATAGTCCCACTGAAGTCCCCCTCGATCCAGGTCACCTACGGGAAGCCGTCGTGGTACTGCATATACGAGAACTCATCCTGGTCCTCGTCAATCTCCGGCTCCACCTCTTGGATCTCGTCGTCACCTGCAACTACAACAGGGTCTGATGGGTGTTGCAAACACCATCCCGTAACGTGGGAATGAGTGATCAACTCAGTGGAATCATAGAGCAAAGATTATCATGTTCACAATTCAATCACGCGATAATAGTAAAGCAGTAAATCAGACAAGTCCTAATACTGTTGTTAATGCAAGATGATATGACGTGATGTATGCCCTCACCGACGATCACCCTCATACGGCAACATCTTACGACCGCGGCATGCCACACTCCCTAGAGTGCTCCACATCTTCCAGGCACATGCAATGCTATGGTGATATGATTACCAAGTTGTTATTAATCCATTCAAACAGCAGGATTGGGAAACTAAGGTACCTCCCTTGTATCAATCCCAACACGGATCCTGTCTAGGGTCGTCACTCCTAGTAATCTCATACGATGTACATTTCGTAGGTCACTGCAAGGGCTGCCAGGGCTGTTGCTCGCACTCGTTGCACCGCTCCCCCATCACCTTATCAATACAGGCCTACTGTACCCTACTGCACGGAAGGGTCGTCGCCTCCCGTGAACTCAGAATATGCTCGCGGTCACTACAAAGGGCTCGTCGCCTGATCAGTGTAGGCCGACAGCTAGAATATAGTGTCCCATACCACCATAATCTGCTCACGAGTCTAGGTGCTCACTGGTCACTACGGGGAGGTTTGTGACCCCAGCGTAGGCCGACAGCTCGACCACGGTGTCCCATACCACCATGCCCGGCTCATGAGTCTTCGTGGATCAAGGTACCATGGTTAACAGGGTTTACAATGGTAAGTTCAATACCCTAGGTTCAAGCAGTTATGATACATACAAGGTGAACAAACATCGGCCAGTCGGGTTACTTGACGGGCTCGACTAGCGCGATCGCATCTCGAATTGAACGACATGAAGTGCGTAAAACACTTCGCGTGGCCTAACCACTGCCGCCAACTCTCAACACGAATCACATTCATCGACGCGTCATTCGTGGCTATGACCAGTCAGCCACGAATTCGCTCGGTTACCGACTGCCTGGACTAAGTCAAGTCCCACACATCTATAGAATCACTATAAAAGGTATTGGAATTGAAATACATCATGTGAGCATGTTAGCACATGTTATAACATTCAACTTAAGCAAATCTTCAAGGCATACTTCCCATGCATATTCAACTTAAGCAAATCCTCAAGCACATACATTCCATGCATGTAATGAAATCATGCATTTTGTCGACATGTAGAAAATCATTTAGGTCAGCATAATAATTGAAAAATCAATCACAAACTATCAAATAACATCATTTAATTCAATACATATTGATACAAACATTTATACAAACACATACACTACACACTTAATGTCTACATATGGTATGTCGACCCAAAGTGTGCAACTAGGAAAATCTCTTCGCCAAACTAATTATGCACGCATTCCTAACTTCCTAATGCGACAACAAACCATGTTAATCACATCAGCAAAATATGAATGTAAACAGTACTTCCTACAAATGACTAAAATGCCCTAAATCTCATATTCTTCGTTAGCTTACGAAACGGGAAACGGAGAGCATTTTGTACATGTCAAATGGCGATGCCGTCAAGAATCTACTATTAAACGACATTGAAAGCATTGGGAACCATCAATCCAAGCGTCTAAAATCCTCACCTAGTGTCTTGTAGACTCGGGAAGTGAAGCGGAGAGTATATGGTTCGTCTACGGCGAGTAAGGAGCCTAATACATAAGATCCATAAGCTACATCGCTATGGAAACAAGGAAAACTCAAATCAACATCTATTTAGGGTTTTTACTTACCTAGGATTGCGGTGGAATCGTCGGGAAAGCGGTAGAGGAGTGTTGCTTAAGCACGTGCAACACGTAGCACAAGTGGCGGGAAGAACTCTCCCACTCTCTCACAATCTCTCACTCTTTTTCTCTCTCCCAAGCTAGGGCTTCTCTCAAATTCGGATGGGAGAGAGGAGTGAGGGTTTCAACCCCTTTTATAGCCTAAAACATTCCCAAAATAGGCTTGGGAACAATGTTTACTTGGTGCCTAACCAAATCGGGGCCGTTTCGGTCCAAAAGGGCATTTCTGGAGGTCCCCAGGCCAAATGCGGTCGGACTTAAGCTCATGAATACTGGATCTAGCACACATCCAGTTTTCAGACCGGTTGGGTTCCCAGATCGCACGTGGCGGCCCAGTTTCAGTTTAACGGTCACCGCACCAAGATCAGGCCTATAAGTCTCGTGATATATAATAGATATTTTTCCTGATCCAAGGGTGTAATTTGGCTGTATTCTGACGGTCAGAATGCTTAATACTGATGCGTCAAATTTGTGTGCCAGATTTGAATTTGAAATTCCAACTATGTCCCTATTCACACTCTCTTCGGTCCGGGCTCAATGAAATAGCCTGTGATCGTCAGTTGGACTTGATATTCGAAACGATTGCCAAGCCCAGCTAAGTGGTCATAACGGTCTAAGATGGTAGGCATCTGACTTACGACGCGCGGTATAGATCCAATACAAAGTTTCAAGGAGGTCCCGAGAACAAACCGGCTTAGAGTTTGATCCGAGGCTTTAGAGCATTATAGCACCCTTAGTTCCACTCGCTTCGGGCCTTGTAGAACGTATTTAAAGTGATCAGGGACCATTTCCCAGCTATTCTAACGTTGCACTAGCTAACCTAGTCATATTTTCTAAAGGAATGAATTCTACGCAATTTCGGGTCGAGTTGGTACTCGAGCCCAAGTATGGATTTTTCACGGGCGTTACACTGAGCCTCCTTTTACCGTTGTGATTTAACACCGGTCCCAGGTTTTGACGGTTGTCTTGTGTGGCTTCGATGGCCTATGACCATACGATGGTAATCCTAAATTATTGAATTTGATTAGCCACTAGTCAATGGGCATCCAACAAGCATCCTAAGATAGAGAAATCTCATGAGCTGGGGATGGTGGTCATGGGATACTATACCCAAGCTGTCGGCCTATGCTAGGTGACGAGCCCCCTGTAGTGACCATTAAGTAACTTAAATTTTCTGATTATAGTTGGAATAATAATGGTTTGGCTAATCATGCATTCATAGCATATTGACGATGATGGGTGGCTCATTCTTGATGTTGTAACACATGCCTTGGGGTTCATTAGGGTATCATTTCACTAACTCCCAAATCACCAACTATTGACCTATTTTGATGACTATGCACCATGTTGTACAAGATATGATACGTTGGTGACCAGTCTTTTGCATGGGTGACGAGCCCAAGTCCGATTGGATGAACATTTCCAGGTTGATATTTGTGTGGGTGAGGAGCCCAAGTACGACTGGATAAGCATCCCCAGGTCGATGTACATTCACACATCCGTGCATTCTAGAAGACCGCATCATGTATTATTTCAGTTGCCTTATTATTTTTAACTATGCTCAGCTAAGGTAGCGATGTGTAATCTTGAGGAAAATTCACACTGAGTTAGCCACTCATCCATCAAAAATATAACCGTACAGGTAGCACAAGTGGCTTAAGTGACATTTAGGTTCAAAATTAATGAGGAGCAAGGTACGAGTGTTAGGGATGCACGACTGTATTTGCCAAGAGGAGCTACGTGATCTTATGGCTCAAATTTATATGCATTTTATTACTTCTCTTGTATAAATTATGAAATTCTTATACTTGTTAATATCGAGACTTTGGTTTGTGTAACGCCCGTGAAAAATCCGTACTTGGGCTCGAGTACCAACTCGACCCGAAATTGCGTAGAATTCATTCCTTTAGAAAATATGACTAGGTTAGCTAGTGCAATGTTAGAATAGCTGGGAAATGGTCCCTGATCACTTTAAATACGTTCTACAAGGCCCAAAGCGAGTGGAACCAATGGTGCTATAATGCTCTAAAACCTCGGACCAAACTCTAAGCAGGTTTGTTCTCTGGACCACTTTGAAACTTTTTATTGGATCTAGACCGCACGTCGAAAGTCTGTTACCTCCTATCTTAGACCGTTAGAACCGCCTAGCTGGACTTGACACTCATTCTGAAAATCAAGTCAAACCGATAATCACAGGCTATTTCATTGAGCCCGGACCGAAGAGAGTGAGAATAGGGTTAGAATTGGAATTTAAAATTCAAATCTGGCACACGATTTGACGCATTAGTATTAAGCGTTCTGACCGTCAGAATACAGCCAAATTACACCCTTGGGTCAGGAAAAATATCTATTACATATCACGAGACTTATAGGCCTGATCTTGGTGCGATGACCGTTAAACTGAAACTGGTCCGCCACGTGCGATCTGCGAACCCTACCGGTCTGAAAACTGGATGTGTGCTAGATCCAGTATGCATGAGCTTAAGTCCGACCGCATTTGGCCTGGGGACCTTCAGAAAGGCTCTTTTGGACCGAAACGGCCCCGATTTGGTTAGGCACCAAGTAAACATTGTTCCCAAGCCTATTTTGGGCATGTTTTAGGCTATAAAAGGGGTTGAAACCCTCACTCCTCTCTCCCATCCGAATTTGAGAGAAACCCTAACTTGGGAGAGAGAAAAAGGTGAGAGATTGTGAGAGAGTGGGAGAGTTCTTCCTGCCACTTGTGCTACGTATTGCACGTGCTTAAGCAACACACCTCTACCGCTTTCCTGGCGATTTCACCGCGATTCTAGGTAAGTAAATACCCTAAATAGTTACTGATTTGAGTTTCCTTTGTTTTCATAGCGATGTAGCTTATGGATCTCGTGTATTAGGTTCCCTATTCGCCGTAAACGAAGCGTATACGCTCCGTTTCAATTCACGAGTTTACAAGACATAAGGTGAGGATTTTAGACGCTTTGATTGACGGTTCCCAACACTTTCAATGTCGTTTAATAGTAGATTCTTGACGGTATTGCCGTTTGACATGTACAAAATGCTCTCCGTTTCCCGTTTCGTAAACTAACGAAGAATATGAGATTTAGGGCATTTTAGTCATTTGTAGGAAGTACTGTTTACATTCATATTTTGCTGATGTGATTGACATGGTTTGTTGTCGCATTAGGAAGTTAGGAATACGTGCATAATTAGTTTGGCGAAGAGATTCGCCTAATTGCGCACTTTGGGTCGACATGCCATATGTAGACTTAAGTGTGTAGTGTATGTATTTGTATAAATGTTTGTATTACTATGTATTGAATTAAATGATGTCATGAGATAGTTTGAGATTGATTTCTCAATTAATATGCTGACCTAAACGATTTCCTACATGTTGACTATATGCATGATTTCATTACGTGCATGGAATATATGTGCTTGAAGATTTGCTTAAGTTGAATGTTATAACATGTGTTAACATGCTCACATGATTGTATTTCAATTCCAATACTGTTACATAAATTGCTGATGTGATTCCATAAGTGTTTGGGATTAGACTAGTCCAGGCAGTCGGTAACCGAGCGAATTCGTGGCTGACTGGTCATAGCCACGAATGACGCGTCGATGAACGCGATTCGTGTTTGGAGTTGGCGGCAGTGGTTAGGCCACGTGAAGTGTTTTACGCACTTCATGTCGTTCGACTGGAGATGCGATCGCGCTAGTCGAGCCCGTCAAGTAACCTAACTGGCCGATGTATGTTCACCTTGTATGAGTCATAACTGCTTGAACTTAGGGTACTGAACTTACCATTGTAAATCCTGTTAACCATGGTACCTTGATCCACGAAGACTCATGAGCCGGGCATGGTGGTATGGGACACCGTGGTCGAGCTGTCGGCCTACGCTGGGGCCACAAACCTCCCCGTAGTGACCAGTGAGCACCAAGTCTCGTGAGCAGATTATGGTGGTATGGGACACTATATTCTAGCTGTCGGCCTACACTGATCAGGTGACGAGTCCTTTGTAGTGACTGCGAGCGTATTCTGAGTCCACGGGAGGCGACGACCCTTCCGTTGCAGTAGAGTACAGTAGGCCTGTATTGATAAGGTGATGGGAGAGCGGTGCAACGAGTGCGAGCAATAGCCCTGGCAGCCCTTGCAGTGACCTACGAAATATACATCGTATGAGATTACTAGGAGTGACGACCCTAGATAGGATCTGTGTTGGGATTGATACAAGGGAAGTACCTTAGTTTTCCAATCCTGCTGTTTGAATGGACTAATAACAACTTGGAAATCATATCACCATGCCATTGCATGTGCCTGGAAGATGTGGAGCACTTGAGGGTCGATTGCATGCCGCAGTCGTAAGATGTTGCCGTATGAGGGAGATCGTCGGTGAGGGCATACATAACGTCATGTCATCTTGCATTAACAACAGTATTAGGATTGTTTGATTTACTGCTTTACTATTATCGCATGATTGAATTGTGAACATGCTAATCTTTGCTCTATAATTCCACTGAGTTGATCACTCACTCCCACGTTACGGGATGGTGTTTGCAACACCCACCAGACCCTGTTGTAGATGCAGGTGAGGCTGAGATCCAGGAGGCAGAGCCAGACTTTGACGAGGACCAGGACGAGTTCTCGTACATGCAGTATCACGACGGCTTTGCGTAGGCGGCCTGGATCGATGGGATTTCAGTGGGACTATTTTGGATATTTATTTTGTTCATGTACATGTATATGAGACTTAGAGATGTAGTCATACTTTGGAGACAGATGAGATTTACTTTATTTTTTCCATACAGTAATATATATATTGTTTAGTCTTCCGCTTACTTTTATCACTGGATCTGAAGTATGAATTGCAGTTTTGGTATACTTTTACTCATGTGAATGCTTTAAATTAGACAACATTGAATCATAATCATTTTTGTTGCATAAGTGACGGTCTGGAACTCGGGAGTTGAGTTTATACACGACCCCCGATTTTCAGGGTGTTACAGTTTGTAAATCATAATAGGCAGCCTCTTGTACATTCTAAATATAAATTTTTCCTTATGTTGATTTGTCCATTCTACGCTAAACTGTTAACTCTAAAAGAAAAAGAATTGAAAAAAAATATACATATAGAATTTGGCTCTCTATAAGTTAACACTCGGGTTTTTGAGAAATGAGTCATATACTTGGGTCCTGAAAACATGGGGCGTTACAATCCAAGATCATTATATTTTCTGACCATGCAGTACTAAAGTACCTTCTTTATAAGAATGATGGTAAGCCTTGTTTGTTAAGATGGATCCTTCAAGTTCAAGAATTTGACTTTGAAATCCGAGATAAGAAATTAGTAGAAAACATAGTGGTTGACCATCTCTCTCAGCTTTTTCTATCTAACTCCTTTAAGATGACACCTATCAATGACATGTTCCCTAATGAAAAACTTTTTAAAGTCTCTCAATTACCTTGGTATACTAATATTGCCAATTATCTTGCCACAAGAACAATTCTTATTTATTGGACTGCGCAAGATATAAAAAACAATTCTTTGCCAAGGTATGCAAGTTCTTCTGGGATAATTCATATCTTTTCTAGTGTTTTCATATTAAATTATTAGGAGATGTATGCCTAGTAGTGAACAATAAAGTATCATCTCCTTTTTCCATTTATACACATGTGGTGGCCATTTTTCTTTTAAGAAGAGCATAGAGAAAATTCTGCAATGTGGCTTTTATTGGCCCACTATGCTTAAGGATACAAATGAACTTTACAAATTGTGTGAGCAATGTCAAAATTTAGGAGGGTTATTGTAACACTCCATACTTTTCAATACTCGGGTGTAACCATGAGGATCTAACTTAATATAAGCATGAACCCGACTCATTTGTATGTTCACTTCCATTCTAGTTTAGGTCTATCCATTAAAAGGATCTACAACCATCTGTCCATTGATTTCTAAAAAAATGGACCATGACTTTACATAAAGGACCTATTTTTAGGACTTAACCTCCTCATTAAGTGAATTTAACTGTCCATTAGCAGCCTATAATGTTGGATCATTGAATCCATCATTCGTCACCCTTTAAAATAGATTATGAGTGGCACACAACTATATTGTAAGAATGGGACCCTAAATCCCACCCTAAATCATTAGGTGGATAGTCCTTGGGCCCTTACCTTTGGATAGGTGATGATCAAAACTAAAAGAAATCTAACCATCGGATTAGTGGGAATCAACAATTGATATCATTAGATCTCTAGGTATGGCCCACCTGAGCTTAGGATCTACCCCATTCGTTAGGTTGGGCCCTAATGGAGGCTGATAAAGCAAATGGACGGAGTGGATTTTGGTTAGGACATCTCTATGGGCCCCACCTTTGATGTGTGTGCATGACTCGTGCGTGCACTCACAAAATACCAAAACTAGGAAACCCGGTCAATCAGGTTTGACCCGATGAAAATAGCCAGAAAGCTGGGAGCTTTCTCCAGCCCAAAATAAATGAGTGGACAACGTCCATCTTTGCCCGACTATGGCCCACCATCAAAGGTCGCCTGGATGATCTAATTTGTTCATATTTTATGGAACTCGAAGTTGACCAACCCCAGCCAATTTTGCCCATTGGATTACACATGCATGCACACAGTCTCAGCCACAAATTGGACTATGTGCAACTAATCTTTCCAAAATTGGAAAAAATTTGTTCCTTCCTCCTTTCCATGCTAGTAATCTGCATGGGATGGACTCTTGGGATCCTAGCCCTCCATTGAGAACCATCCTAGCCCTCCATGCTAGGGATTTCATGATAGTTACAGCCTGAAACCTTCCTCCCGCTGCCGTTGCAACTCAAAACAAGCCTATTAAGAAAAACTCTAATAATAGTCTATTTGGTGGCACCCATGAGGATGATGGGACCTATCCACACCATCCATGTGCCTCAGATCGAAGGATGGTCTACCCAGTCAAAACCTGCCATAATTATGGCCATCATCTCCTTCGTTAGCTGAAAGAACCCACCACCCTGTTTGAAGATCTAAAACATCTAACAGATGGACCATTATGTAAGAAATCCATTCGTGTGGATGCTTTACAGCCACGCACATAGGATTGCACACAATCAACAATTCTTAAGGTGTTTAACTCAAATGAAAATGCAGAATATAGCTAATCCAATGATTAGCATTTTGAAACCTCTAAAGGGATTAGTATAGCTTATAAAAGCCACCCTTTTAGGGCTCACTTACCTAAGACAAAACAAAAGAGATAAATGAAAGGAGAGACTGCAACCTGAGTCATGCTGCACTAGGCTGTTACATGAGTCGCGACCCACTGACTTGCTTGGTCGCGAGATGGTGGACGGTGCAATGAAAAAAGATAAAAGAGAGAGGAGTGAGTGATAGAGAAGGAGGAATGAGGGAGAAAGAGAGAGGTAGAGAGGTGTTACTGCAGGTACTACACCAAGCTGGGTCAGGGGTTGTTGCCGAGTTCGAGTTCGGGTAGAGCTAGCAGGGATAGGTTGGGTTTGGGTTTACTTCACATCTGGCTAAAGATTCCAGTGGGGAGAAAAGGATTGAGGAAAAAATAGAGAAGAGAGAAGGAGAGGCGAGAGAAAAGATCGTGAGAGTAAGTTCAAGCGGAGCCGAGTTGTTTCCTAGCGTACTAGGCCGAACTCTATCTGAGTTCAGGCTCTAGCTATCCCAGGTGTGTTGGTCGGTGAAGATGAAATAGAGAGAGAGATAGGAGAGAGAACTAAGTTGACTCAGTTAAAACTTTATCCAACTTGGTCGAGCTAGGCTTGGGCCTAGTCTAGGCTTAGATTGATGTTCTAGCAAAAGGTGAGGGAGAGGGAGTGAGAGAAAGAAGAAAAGAAAGGAAAGAAGGAAGAAGGAAGGAGGAGGAAGGTGAGTCGACTTGTTGTTTGACCTAGAACCGCATCTCCAAGTTGATCATTTTGACCAGGTCATGGATGCACATGTAATGGCTAGATTTGACTCTATGTGGTGGCAGTCGTGTCATCTAGCGGCCACACATCTAAGTTATTCAGTCCGGGTGAGGACTCACTCTTTGAGCTTTCCACTTAAATTCATCAATCTGGACATAGATGATTCTTTGATTCACTCATTTAGTTTCCTAAGTTACCCGATTGAGTTACTTATCTTACCATGCGAATACGCTAATCTATCATGTAATTGATTCACATGTTAAATAATGGACACGTCTCTCTAATTTTAGCAAGCATAAATGATTTGATGTTCAATTGATATTTCCAGTTGTACAACCTGCTAATTAATTAGATGTTTGCTACTTGTGATTATTTGATTAATTGAATGGAACTTGTTGTGGTCTTACCATCTTGCGGTTCAGATTTGATCTACGTGGCTTTGAACGCATATTTACCTTATATGGCATGGACCATATATTTGACATACACGGCTTTGATCACATATTTTCCTTACATGACTTTATCCACATATTTGCCCTATGTGGCTTGGATCGCATATTTACCCTTCGTAACTTTGATAGAATATTGCACCCTTTATAGATTTATTGGTTATATTTGTATAAACTTATTGATTTTTAGGTCATTACGTGGAATTATGATTTTTGGGTGGAACTGAAGTTTGCTCATTAATTTTCTAGCCATCTTGCGGAGTTGATACAATTTCTGAATGACGCCAGAGTTCCTATATTGATTCTCTCTTCATCTTTCAGTGTTCTGGCGTATTGTGATTTTCGCGTGGAGCTGAAGTTCTCTTATTAATTTTTTTAGTCATCTTGTAGTGTTCACATACGATATGATTTCCAGGTGAAGTAGATGTATGTATGTTAATTCTCTCTTCATCTTACGGTGTTTAGTTGTATTATGATTTTCGGGTGGAGCTAAAGTTCGCTTATCGATTTTCTAGCCATATTGCGGTATTCACATAAGATATGATTTATGCGTGAAGTAAAGGTTTGAATGTTGATTTTCTAGCCATTTTACGGTGCTCAGTCAAATTATAATTTTTGATTAAAGCTTAAGTTCACTTATCGATTTTCTAGCCATCATACGGGGTTCACATATGATATGATTCCAGGTGGTCTAGAGATTTGAATATTGATTTTCTATTTATTTTGTGGTGTTCAGTCGTATTGTGATTTCCTTATGGAGCTGAAGTTCGCTTATCGATTTTCTAACTATCCAGTGGTGTTCATGTACGATATGATCTTCAGGTGTAATAGAAGGTCGTACGCTGATTATTTGATTATTTGGACATATTCACTTGCATTGTGATTGCTATTACATTTTCTTAATAATGAAATTATATGATTGGCTTCATTTCTGAGTATATGATCATGATTTTGAATTACGTTGTTTAATATACATCTTCTCATGTCTTGTGATCTATACTGGATTATGAATGATGAGTGTGTAATCTTAGAGGGTACTCCTGACTGTGATAGCCATTGACACTATCAAACCATACCAGTTGATGCAGATGTAGAGTGAGCTAATGTTGTTCACCTGGTTGCTAGAGCAGAGTGGCAGATGGGAAGCTAGGCGTGGTCCCTGTAGCCCATATTGAGATTCATCATTAGATGATAGATTTCTATTCCTGATTAATGAACTTTTGTTATTTGGGTTGTATAAGTCTTATATGGGCATTACATTTAGATCTTTAGTTATGAATGGAAAGTTTGTGTTAAATGCATGATTTACTTTATGTATAATTACTGCTAACTCTAATTAATGATAAGATGGTTTAAATTTAGAGTGAAATTTTATAGGTTAACACTCAGGCTTTTGGAAAATGAGTAGTATACCCGGGTTTTAAAAATCAAGGCGTTATAGTTATCCCATAGAAATATGATGTCGCTAAATCTCATTCTTATCATTGAAGCATTTGATTCCTGGGGCATCGACTTCATGGGACCATTCCCCTATTCCTTTAGGAATCTCTACATTTTACTCGTTGTTTCTAAATGGGTTGAGGCAATTCCGTGTCGGAATAATGACAATCACATAGACATTAAGGTTTTAAAGGAAAATATTCTATCCCAGTTCGAAACACCTCGAGTCATTATAAGTGATGCAGGATCTCACTTTTGCAATAGACTATTTGAAACATTAATAAAAAATACGGTATTTCACACAAAGTGAGCACCCCTATCATCCTTAGACAAGCAGTCAAGATAAAATATCAAATAGGAAAATTAAATAGATTCTTGAGAAAATGGTTAACCCAGATCACAAAGATTGATCACTTCAACTGACTGATACATTATGAGCTTACTGTACAACATATAAAACCCTTATTGGTATGTCACCCTTTAGACTTGTCTATAGGAAGGCCTACCACTTGCCTGTAGAACTGGAACATAAAGCGTATTGGGGTATAAAGTTTTAACTTCGATCTTGACAAAGACAGATCACTGCTCAACTTACAACTTAATGAACTTGAAGAAATCTGGAATTATGCATATTTGAACTCTCGAATATACAAGGACAAGATGAAAGTGCTCCATGACAAGAACATTTTTTGGAAAAGTTTTGAACTAAATTAAAAGGTCCTCCTATATAATTCAAGACTTAATCTTGTTCTTGGTAAATTGAGATCTCATTAGACCTGCCCCTTTAAAGTCAAAACGATATATCCTTATGGGGTTGTCGAGATAGAAAATCCAATAAATGGTCACATTTTCAAAGTTATTGATCCTATCTATTAAGACTGACCCTTTAATATGATGGAGGTTCATCTATCCATTTATTGCTTTCTTAGGATTAAGATAGAATAGTTAGGTTCATTTTAGTTTTGTTTTTGTTTAATATTAATTCCTTTCGATGCTGAAGAATCCATGTCATTCCGTTGATCTTCCTTAAGTACTCTCTTTCTTACTCATCCATCTTTTATTTTTGTTGTCGCATGTTATGATGCATTGCATATCTTTTATATTGAGGACAATATAGATTTTTGGTTGGGGTTGAGATTAAATGGAACTAATCAAATCACTATTTTCTTAGTTTTGAGTAAAAAACTTTTAAAAATTTTAATTTTTGAATTTCAAAAGTATTTTCTTAGTTTTGAGTCAAAAAAATTCAAAAATTTCAATTTTCTAATTTTAAAACTCTTTTTGAAGATTGATATTTTGTGTATCTGAATATAATTGTGTAAAATGATAAGATATGAAGTAAATTTTGAAAATCTAGAGTCTAGTTGATTAATAGATTTTTTTAAAAAAAATCTCTTTAAATGAATTGATTAATAGAAACTTTAAACGTCAATTGAATCTAGTTCATAATTTACATATGATTCGTATTCTATAAAGTTAACTTGAACTCCTAGTTTTAACATGATGTTTACTTAAAAGTGTCAGGAACCCAGTCTGAAGATCCTTATTTACCTTAGTGTGAAAAGAAAAAGAAAAAAACAATTGGAATCGAAAATGACTACCTATTGAATGTGCTTAAATGAGAAAATAATAAATGAGAAAACAATGAAGGAAAAAGAAAAAGAGAAATGATGATAGTGTGAAATCATCGATGAAAAATTAAAAAAGTTGAAAAAATAAGTAAAAATGAGATACATTCGGAATTAATAACTTGTGTTGATATGTCCACTTTGAAATAATTATCATATTTAACACTATAGAGAGAAGGTTATCTCTTAAGGATTGTAAGTTAAAATTCACTGGACACACTAGGAACTTGATGTTTGAATGGATTTTATTAATTAATTAATGAAGTGGAGCTTAGTTTTATTTTTTACTAATGATATTAAGTTCTAGATTAAAAATATTTCATTCTGGTATCTTTTAATTTTACACATGTATAGGAATGCACAAAATGTTGTTTTTCTGAAAGATGTTTGAAATTTTGATACTGAAGATCAGTTGTTTGCATGTTTTGCTTGGGACAAGAAAAATGCTGGTTGGGATGTGTTGAGTGTGAAATGTTATATATTTTTTCCTTGTTATACATTAGTTTTATAAGCATAAATGCGCTTAATCAATCTAATTATGTATGTTTTCCTATGCGAAGTTATTTGGAGAGCTAAAATGAAAAGAATGATTAAAGAAAATATTTAATTCTCAAATAATTGCCAAAAGAAGATTTGGAAATTTAGAGGTGTTTAATAAAGAGTGCATGTGCTAAGATCCAAGAAAACCATGTGCAAATGAGAGAGAAAAGACTAGAGAAATCACAAAATTCAATAATAGAAAAAATGGACTATTCAGTCCCACCTAAGGTTAGTTCATGTAAACCCTGAACTTTTCAAAACTCGAGTATTGAAAGTGCTTGAGTGTTACCATAGAAGCTTACCTAGTATGTACATGTGTATGGTACCGATCTAGCTAACCTAACCTTTCATCGATTTCTAAATGTGAATTGTACCATCGGGAATAGGCTCCATTCACAGATTAAACCATCGGACCGCTAATTTTAAAAAATAAGACTAACCATTAAGTGATTCAACGTATGTACATTCCCTTAAATGAATTGAAGAATAACTCTTCACCCATAATGATTCATGTAAGATCCTAACCCAAGAGTGCACGCCGTTTCTTTAGGTCACGCGGTCCTACCAGTTAAATTCCAGCAACCCGCGACCTACGGATAGTGTTTACGGTCATCCTTAAGTTTGGTCTTGTTGACCCGACTCGGATCGACCTGAAACCTATGCCTTTGAGATTGTATCGTCACCGTAGTTCCAATGCCACGTCCTATGCGTCCATCCGAGTTGTAGATCATAAGATGTAGGCGCGCATCATTTTGAGCCTTTGATCATGTTGGTGGGACCCACCTAACGATGTACACGTTTTCCGTTGGGGCCCACCCTAATGCGCCTTCTCCCATAAAGGCTACCCTAGCTAGCTACCTAACCTACCTAGAGCCTAGCAACTCTTGAGTAGTTTTCTTCCCTAAAACCATCATTGCTTCTCTAAACAAGATAATTCATCATTACTTTTTTCTTCCCAAAGCCTTACATGCTATCATAACCCCTTTACAACTACCTCTCTCTCTATCCTTTCTCTTTCATTTCTTCTTCTCTCCTTCCTTGCTAGACTTGGACATCCAGCCCATCTCCCTCCATTTCCAGCCCCTTTTCTCCCTTATTTCCCCTCCATCCCACCATTACAAACCCATCTTGGCCATTGATTCATGACCCTTAGAGCATGGAGATCATGTTGATGTACATTTGGAGATTTGTTCCTTAGAGGTGGGTGCATGTATTTTCTATCTCAGATTTCTTTGTATTTTGGATGTTCTCCATCTTTTCTTTTCATGATTAGAGTATGTGGGGCCTATCAAGAGATGGTGGTGGCCCCAAGACTCCATTGATATGACTTGTAGCCTATCCTACATTGCATGCATGTGCATGCAAGGGACCATTCTCCATGGATCCCTTCATGCTCTTTTCTTCCTTTGATTAGGGATTCTTGGGTCATCTAGACCCTTGATCCTTGATGGAGATTGGATCTCCACCATAGATCCCAAGTAGGAATCTTATGATCCATGTATATCTTGTGTATCTTGTATAATGGAATGTGTGTGCATGTGTGATGAAGGGAAGGGTCTCAATGTGGTGGAGACTCTTCTCTTGTTGCCAAATCTTTATTTTTCCCTTGTAGATAACCTCTGATCATGCATGTGTGGCCCACCTTGTGGACAAACCAAATCCAGACCGTCCATGGAGGTTGGACGTTCATGACAGTCCAAATTGGACATGTGGCCTCAAAATCTAACTAAATGGGGCACGAGTAAGGGGTTTTGTTATTGGGGAAGGTCTGGATGTTTGTGGGGCCCACTGGGTTAGTCCATCGCATGAATTTCTAGGATTAAATCTCATTTTAAACAATGTTTATATTTATTTCTTTTCAGTTATATGTTGTTATCCAGGACTGTCTAGACAGATTTTTGGGTCAACTTCAGGCCAGTATTCGAGGCTTTTGGTGGGGAGTTTTGTACCAAGTAATATATGAATTTTGAAGGTGTATATCCCACCTATAAGCATGCCAAATTTCAGCCTCAACTGATCTCATTTGGGTCTCCAAAAGATTGGGCCAATATGGGTACGTTGTTGGATTTTTTTTTGCTATAAATTTCAATAACATTATCTCACATAAAACCATGATTTAAAATTATTTTGTCTAATGGTGGGCCATTTGTATGGACTTTCCTTTGTTGTATACATGATGAGGAACCTTGGCCCTAAATTTTTAAATTTTTTAGAGGCCTTGGACCGACTCCATTGGAAGTGCCTAGAGTTGGTACAGTAACATACATTACTGGAATTTTCTATTACCTTGCTGTCCTCTTGAGTTGTAGCTGATTTTGGGCCCCAGCCCAACTGGAGTTGTGTATGTTTATTGGGACCCACTTCTAATGTATCTAAGGTCCATGTGGACCATGTATGTGAGGCCAACCAGCTGGACCAACATCCTCTATTGGACGTCCAACATTGTGGATGTCTAGCATGGTGGACCGTCTATGGGCTGGCTCACCATGATGTATGTTTTTTGTCCACACCGTTCCCCCTTCTGTGATGTCCCATGCGGAGTGTGGGACCACCCTAGGTGGACGTCCCATGTGGAGCTACCTCAAGGATGTGTGGAGCCCACTTTGATGTGTGTATGGAACAGGACATCCAGGCCATGGGCTGCTCTTGGGCCTGCAGCCCAGCAGTAAGCCTACCTGTTTTGTGTGTACCACCCTCTTTCTCCATCTGTGGGTCCCCCCTGTAAATATTGTTGCCCTGATGGAAATATTTTTCACTTGTTTTAACAAGTATCTGGGCTTTAGCAGGCCAAATTGTTGATGGATTGGAAATTCAGTAAGGTCCCAAATGAATATTGTTTTAGAGTCAATTGTATGAGATATGGTGCCCACCTTAATGAGAAATCTGGGGTGCAGGATGCACATCTGTTTTGGTAATAATTTGGGCTTAATAAATGCACTTTTGAGGCTCACCACAGTTGGATTTAATTGGATCCATAAATGTATCTAGTTATTGGACTCTCTAGGCCCAATTGGGCTGGAACTTTTTAGATAGGCCAATTGGACTCTTAGGCTATTTTTACCATACCATTGTGTTGGGTTAATGGGCTGAATTACACAAGTAGTTGGGCCCTTGGTTTCCCACCAAATCAACTTTATACTTGGGTCGGGTTGTAGGGCTAACTTACTTTTCTAAGAACATGACATTTGCCCATGTGGTTTGAGCAATGGACTATCCATTAGGCCCACCACAATATATGAAATTAGTGACCTTTACGTTGGGCCCTAACCTTTTCCTATGGCCCCATGGTGGTATATATATGGGTTGGGCTATGTGTGTTTCCTTTGGACCCATGTTTTGAATAGGCCCTAGGCCATCTATTTGAGGCTTAATATGAATGTATGTGAAGCCCACCTTAATATATGTATCGTCCAGGCCGTCCAGGCCTTGGATTGCCCAATCATGTGGACACCCACTGTCTTGGGCTATTATTGGACTTGTAGTCCAGTAGCAGGCCGACTTGATCTTTTATGATGTATACACACTCTCCATCTGGTGGAGCCCCCTGTGAGTATCGTTGGCCTTCATGAGATTATTTCCACATAATTTGACTAATTTTTAGACTTTAGCAGGTCAAAGAAGTTGGGTGGGCAGAAAGTTCAGTAAGGGGCTTTAAATGTACATTGTTGTGGCTGAAAATTTATTGGATGTGGGGCCCACTATATTGAGAAACGTGTGTACATGTTGCATGCTTGTATTTTTTTTATAAAATTGGGCTTAATTAGTGTTTTTTTTTTTTGGATCACCTTTAGTGATCATATGAGGACCCCAACTTAGATCATATTTTGGGACATTTAATGGGCCCAGAGTGAGCTGGAACGTCCCAGCTTGGCCCAACCATACGTTGGGCTGACTTCCACCATTTTGATGGACTTGTAGGCTGAGATAAGGGTGGTATTGGGGCCCTTGGTTGCCCACCTAAATTGCTAGTTATTGGGCTGATGTAGTCGGGCCCATTTCACCCAACTTAGACTTATTTTTGGGTCATGTATTTGTGTACATGGGCCGGCCACCAATTCCAACTTAATGCATGGATTCTATGGCCATTAAGAATTGGGCCTTGGGCCTTAATTCCCCTCTTTGGGCCCATGTTATTGAAGGTAGTATTATACCCATTTTCTTATGACCCATTATGTGGGATATATGTATGTGGCTACCTATTTTTAATGTAGGCCTTGCGCCTTGTATCTATATAGTTTATTGTTGAAGTGCCTTTTGAGAAATGGTGGTTAAATGTCCCCATTATGGACCCCTCTAGGCCCATTTGTATCTAAGTGTGGTTAGATGCATACCTTAGACTCTTGCTAGGCCCATCTCTATATTATTTAGGTCCGTAACTTGCACGCTTAGTCTCGTGGGCTACCCCAGGTAAATGGGCCCCCACTAGAGGTTGGTTCCTTATGAAAATTTATCTAAGTGCCTAGACTTGGTCCCTTCTTGGATAGGAGGAGTGTACTACATTGTACATCACCACATAACTCGTCTAGATTCATCTTCATGGCTCATGTACATCATTGTATTCCTGGTTGACACTGTGTGTGTGGTCATGGTTGTGTCATTGGGCATTGCATGTTACCTTCCCCAAGGGACGTAGTATCCCCTCTTGAGCACATTGGATGCTTGGAATTAATGCATGGTTGATTATGTGATTCAAGCATCTGGTAATGCATAACATGTGGATATTCACCCTTACTTCATCAGGGTCATAGCCTCCACAGGTATATCATGGATGGCCATGTTTGGACATTAGAAATATTACTTGAGCATTGGGGTGCATAGGATATCCATGGATAAAAGCTCCTAAACTTCCACGGTACAAAGGAGATGCCTCAACGCCGAGACCGAGTGTAAAACATGAGCATACAAGTGCCCTTATACCTTGAGGTAGCGTATTTCACTGCAACGTGGTCAGTTGGGAGGGGGTGTGGCCTTACCTTCCTGAGTGAGAGGGCAATAGGTAGGGTTAGTTTAACTAGCTCGTGAATGGATCCGCTACTATCGAGCCTCGCTAGTGATTGGTTGCCACAGGCTGGTAGTGAGGTCTCTTACGCTCGCTAGGTTGTGCAGCTAGAAGAGCGACAGTCAGCTTGTAGTGTATTAGACCCTGGTGATTTTTCTAGAGAGGAACTATACTGATATGTGTATTTACAATGAGCACTTTCTTGATTGCATTGCACCTTGCATATAGCATTAGCTAGGTAAGCCTCTTATGCATCGCCTTGGTCTAGCGCCCAATACTCTTATGTCGCATTGCATAGCCTTGTGATGGCTTAGGGCATTCATGCTTAGTATAGCATCGCCTTGGTATGGCGCCCAGTTTGTTTCTTTGCATGGCCTTGGTACGGCTTGTTGCATTCATGAGTGTCATAGCTTAGCCTTGGTATGGCTAGTGGCATTGATAGTGTTCATGGTTCCTACCAAGCTTCTGCTTTCTTTGATATTTCTTCCCGGCACTGGTATTACACACACATACATAGCCTCTAAGCTTTCTATAAGCTTATGAACGATTGATGTGTGCAGGTGATTCTAGGCAGACGCAGTAGCTGAGGAGCAAGGAGCATGCCGAGGACCTTTTGAAGAATTCCTTATCCTATTTATGTACTTCCCCTTTGAGCCTTGTATCATCTATAAAGCTTAAATTCTTAGTGGATTTTGTAATGTTGTTTTTGTAGTTATCATCTGTGGTTACTATGTTATAATATTGGGTATGCTCGATTGAATCGGACTTGTGTTATAGAAATCCTCCTTGTAGGATCCCAAGATCAGAACCTGGTGAATGGGTGTCAGGAGCCGAGAATGGGGTACTATGGAGGCTATCAGCGTCGGAATCAGCTATCGGATTCTTGCGAGTCTGGGTCACCGAATCTGGGGCGTGACATGAGTTGGTATCAGAGCATAACAAGTAATCTCAGAATAACTTGGGATAATATTACATATTTGCTGCGAGCTTAAGACAAGTTGTGTCCCTAGTGCATTTCCCTTATCCCATTTGAGCCTTTAAGGATTCTGATCCCAAGGTGTCCATCACCTTTGTTCTTTTAGTAGATCATGCCACCTAGATGCGGTGCCAGTGGTTGTGACGCCCGTGGTCGTGGCGCCCATGGACATGGTTCTCATTCCGCTCTAACGACCGAAGCAACTTTCACTCCACCATCTGAAATTCCTGCTCCCCTACCTGAGCATGTCATACCTATTCCCGAGGCTCCCATCGTACCTGTGCCTCCATCAGAGGCCAGCAATGCCCCCTCTTATCTAACGATTCTGGTAGGGGCTGAGCATTTCTAGTAGATGATACAGGTTGTCACTGCTGTTCTTCAGACCCGTTAGCTCATTCCTGAGATGCCTGTGCAGGTGAAGCAGGAGCGTACGAGCCCCCTTTTGTGAGACTTTACTCTGTAGCGAGCCCCTTTGACGGTATTTTTACTTTAGGGAGGAGGCTGGAAGAGGAAGATGCATTCTAGTAGCTACTATCGGCATCAGCATCATCGACGTATCGGACGATCAGGGTTTTTACCACCAGAAGCACAGCCAGTGTCGTCTTCTTCCTAGTCAGCTTCATCTTCTTCTAGACCATTCACCGGATTTTGTTTCGATTGTGGGGGGACGGGACACCGTAGGCGTGAGTTTTTCCATCAGTAGGATAGACCCCCACAGCGACCACATCAACAGCAAAGACCACAGATGCAGATGGGACAGGCACCTCCCTAGCTAGCTTAGGCTAGATTTTGCGCAGCTCAGCAGGAACTTAGTCATTAAGGGAGTTGTTGAGGGTATTCTCCCTGTCTCTGTATGTAAGTCTTGTATTTTATTTCATTCTGGTGCATCGCACCCTTTTTGTATCCAAGGACTTATATTGTTAGATCAGATTTCCATTAGAGTCTGCCGCAAGGGATTGTTAGTATTGACATCCTTGGGAAAGACCATTGTGTTAGGCTAATGTTGTTTATCGTGTCTTATCTTGTGGAGTATCATGCTATCTTGGACTGTGCCGCGAGGATAATCACGTTTCATATTCTCGGACTACCAATATTTCGGTTCGTTGTAGAGCCCAGGGAGAGCCGTTGTCGAGCTTGTTGGCTTATTTTGTTGAGGAAGTAGTATTTCTGTTCTGGGTTGAAGCACCAGATTGTTAGTTTTATGGTCGAGTATGACACTTGCAATGTGTCAAGGATGACCACCAGAGACCCCCTGGTCCCTTATAGCTGCTGAGTGTTCCAGTTTGGAATTGGGAGCAGGTGCTGATGGATTTCATCATGGGTTTTTCAAGGACTCAGTGTGGTCACGATGCCATCTAAGTTGTCATTGATCGACTGACGAAGTCGGCACATTTTATTCTAATGCACGTGACCTGGATATTGGACCGACTTACGAAGGTATTCATCGAGGAGATAGTGAGACTGCACGACATTCCAGTTTCAATCATTTCTAAACGAGACCCTGGATTTACATCTCAATTTTGGAGGAGCTTTCAGCAGGCGATGGGGGATACCTTGCAGCTCAGCACTACTTATCATCCGCAGACAGATGGGCAGACCGAAACGGTCAATTGGATCCTTAAGGATATGTGTAAGACCCGTATCTTAGTCCGTACCGTTCCGTAGACTTTCGCGGTCTTACCGGTCGAATTTCGGCAACCTTCAACCCTTAATCGACATTTGCACGCGACCCTGATTCGTATGCAGTCAACCTGAGTCAACTCGACCCAAGACCATTACCATAGCGACCGCGCCATCGTTGCGGTTCCGATGCCGTGACTTGCGCGCTGAGGCGATACCCTGGTCAAGAGATGTGGGCCAACGTTCGGTGCGAGAAAAACGCCGCGCATTGCGAAATCCAAGAGAATCTCTACGAAGTGTCACATTAATCCCATCAATCAATCAAATCTTATCACATCACATGTCAAGTACACATCACCTTTCACCCATACCCAAGCAACCATAAAAGTCAAAAAGTCCTTACACAAGCCATGCCTTTCTTACACAAATGCCACCAAAGTCAAATAAAGTGGCTCTTACACCCATCACCACCACATCAAAAATTTATCACCCATCTCTCTCTCCCTTTACAAGTCTCTCTCTACTCTCTCCCAAGCAAGAGAAAAATCCATATGTCCAAGCCTCTCCCCATTTCTCTCAAACTACAAGTGCGGCCCACCTTCCCACCGTCTCATCTCCCATCTCAACCATCCAAACCTCATCTCATCCATCAGAATCTAAGCTAAGGTGCTAAGGAACCCATAGGAGCAAGAAGATCGAACGGTGGGTGCTTGATAGTGGTCATTTTTCATATTTTTAAGGTGGGCCAAGTGAGGCCAACCGATCAATGGTTTGGATCTCACTTGGGACCCTAAGTTGTGGCCGATGGCCCACTTTGATCATCATGATCATCCATGATGGGGCCATTCTCCATGGACCCTATCATGATGTTTATTTCATTACATTAAAAGGTCATCTAGACCGTCCATATTGGTGGGGAAAGGGTCTCCACCTTTGATTTCGATTTTGGTGGTCCCATGTGCTAGGGGATTCATTTGATGTATGATTTGTTTTATAAGGGAGGGCTCATAGTGGCGGAACCCTCCATCACACGCGTGTCCCACTCTCTTTCCCTCTCTCCCCCTCTCTTTTTCATATTTTTTTTATGGGATGATGATGTACTTGTGTGGCCCACTCGGATGGACCCCACCATGAAGTATATATTTTATCCAAGCTACCTTCAAGTGGGGCCCACTTTATAAGAGTTATATTCACACCACCCATCATTTGGTGGCCCACATGTGCAGACCACCTGAAATATGCAGCCGTCCAGCGACGCTGGATGTTGAAAGGAAAATACAAATATCAGCCTTGGTTCAAGGCTATTTCGATGGGTTGCTCAAGCAGGCCCCACCTTGATACATGTTGTTAATCCACACCGTTCATTCTATTCTCTGGGTCATTTTAACCGTTGAGTCAAAGGATGAAGTCTAACTAGGCATCTGGTGGGCCATAACATAGGAACTATGGTGGTTACCATTGAAAGATCACCCTTTTGCTTATAATCACCAAAATATATGCAATATTGGGCTTGTTGGCCTTGTACTAAGCCATGGGACTCAACAGTTGGGTCGGATTCGCCTGGTGCGGGCCCCACGCGTGAAGAACCTCAAAAAAATGCCATTTTTTAAGAAACAAAAAAATAAATAAAATAAGCAGCGTTAGCTGCTGCTGGCGCTGGACGATCCCACGTCCTGGACGCTGGACGTCCAGGACGTTCGCAGGAACAGACCCACGGCTCCACTTGTGGGCCCCACCATGATGTATATTCGTCATCCAACCCGTTCATATGGTGGGCCACCCCCTGAGGTGGGCCCCGTCCAAAAATGAGCTCCATCCAACGCTCAGGTGGCCCACTCTACAGGAAACAGTGGGATTATATTTCTGCCATTGGAACCCTTTCATGGGCCACGAAAGCTTCGGATTAAGATGAAATTTGTGTTTTCCCTTCACTAGGGTCTGTGTGATCTTGTCCACAGGTTGGACGACAAATAAACATTCGGTGGATCCCATGTGGGGTCACATTTTGAGTGTGTACGGTCCAGGCCGTCTAAGGCTAGGACGATCTTGTATTTATATATATATATATATATATATATATATATATATATATATATATATATATATATATTATATACTATACTATATTATATTATATATGTTATATATATTGTACCATCGTCCAGGCTGTCCAGGGTCTGGACATGGTTATAGTATATTATATTATATACAATATTCATTATATTATATTTTATACATATATATATATATATATATATATATATATATTATACATTATATTATATAGAATTCATGTGGACCCTCCTCCACCATGATGCATGGGTTGCATCTAAGCCCAACCATTTTAAAGCCCATTTTAAGGCTTGAGGCTAAGAATGAGCCAGATCCATAGTCCAAGTGGACCCCACCTTGGCATATTTTGAGGCCCATCTTAATGTAGTTGTAGTAGTTCAATGGGGGCCCACTTAGATGTGGATGAAAGGCCCATGTCATTATGCCATTTGATGTGTTCCAAGGCCCATGGGATTAGGCCCATTCAATGTAATTTAAGGCCCATGGGAGTGGACCCATTTGATGTATTTCAAGGTCCATGGGATTGGACCCATTTGATGTATTTTAAAGCCCATGAGATTAGGCCATTTGATGTTTTAGGGGCCTATGGGTTAAGGCCCATTGAAATGTACTAGGGCCTATGGGTTGAGGCCCATTTGACGTACATATGGGGCCCAATTGGTGTGGCCCATTTGTTACATATAAGACCCATAAGATTAGGCCCATTTGATGCAATCTAAGGCCCACGGGTTATGACCCATTGTAATGCACATAAGGCCCATTGGTGTAGTCTATTTATGTGGCCCATTTGATGAATAAAAGCCCCATATGACATAGCCCATTTGATGTATTTAAGGCCCAATGGGATGTACCTAAGGTCCATTATAATGTGTGATCCCAACACAGAGTATGTAACGATATTTACGACGATCGTGCCTTGCGAACAATGTTGGTTTGACGTCCACATTGTGAGTGTAATGCTGGTTGGATGTCCACATTACGACTCTCCTTAGGGCCCATTATTCGGCCCGTACTTATTATGTATAGGCCGTCCAGGCCCAGCTGCGTTGTAAGGATAGTGCATTACTTTATAACATGTGCAGTATAGTTCCTGACTCACGATCATACGCATCATATGTATGCTTGATATGAGAAGTGATTGATCATAGCATATGCCTTCGAGCAGATTGTTTATGGGACCCCGATTAGGCAGTGTTGCCCTACATGAGCGTACGATATGCGTAGGATTGCTGCATGATTGGATAGTGTGATTCATACATTTCGCATTGTGTGATATGGTTGCTGTACGCCCTAGTGACATCAGGGCTGTAGCCTCCACAGACAGATCGTGGTTGGCAGGATTGGATACCGAAAATCTCATTCTACATGGGGTGCTATAGATATCTCTAGGTGAAAGTCCCTAAACCCTTATGGTACCAAGAGGTTGCTCCAACGTCTAGATCGAGTGGGTAGATGAGCGTTGAGTGCCGATTACCAGATGGCTGCACTCTCCACTGTGTCGTGGTTAGTTGGAAGGGGGTGAGGCCTTACCCGCCCTAGTGTAGGGGGAAAAACTAAGCTGAGTTTGACTAGCTTGAGGAATGGGTCCTCTATCGACGAGTCGATCCCGATATTGGCAGACGGATAGTGAGGTCTCTTCCACTTACCTTATTACACGCGATGAGGCGGTGATTTAGTTTAGAGTGTACTAGACTCCGGTGATATCCCAGAGTTGAGCTGTATTGACATGTGGACGTAGATGAGGATTGTATGCTTGACTTGCATCTTGCATCGCATAGCCTTGGTACGGCTCATGATACTTATGGATCCATCTGCATATTCCGTATTACTCTGATATTGCATGATCATATTACTACCTTGCACACACACTTTCACCACCTTCTAAGATTTCTATAAGCTTATGCACGACCGTTGCGTGCAGGTGACGTTAGCTCACAACAGCGTTGAGGCAGGAGCGCTTAGCAGATCGTTTTGAAGTTTTTATTTATCATCATTATATTTTTCCTTTATGCTCATTGTACTTGTAAAGTTTTTGATCATAGTGAAAATGTAATGGAGTTCATGGTTGTTGTTTGTGGGTTATGCCTTTGGTTATGCTTATCACGAATCAAACTGACGTTGAAAATCCTCCTCGTAGTATCCCAGGATCAGAACCTAGCGAATGGGAGCTGGGAGCCAAGAATGGAGTTCTACAGAGGCTGTCGGCGTCGGATTCGATGATCGGGAATTTTGTGAGCCCGATTTTCGAGTTTGGGGCCTGACAATATGCTCAAAGCCAGTGTGATTGACTTTACAGGCATTTGGGAGGAGCATTTGCGCCTTACTGAGTTTGCATACAACAATAGCTACCAAGCAACTATCGGCATGGCTCCTTTTGAGGCAGTCTATTGTACACCGTGCAGATCTCCTAATTATTGGACCGAGGTCGGAAAGCATCGTCTCCTAGGTCCCGAGCTTGTGCAGCAGACATCAGAGATTATGGACATTATTAGGTAGAGGATGCACACAACTCAGAACCGGCAGAAGAGTTTTGCCGATCATAGGTGTCGACCTCTCGAGTTTGTAGTTGGGGACATGGTATATCTCAAGGTCTCGCCTATGAAAGGCGTGGTTTAATTTAGAGTGAAGGGCAAGCTTGCCTTGAGATTTATTAGACCTTTTGAGATTACCGAGTGCGTGGGCGCTGTGGCTTATAGGCTTGCCTTACATTCAGAGTTATCCAGGATCCACGATATGTTCCATATTTTTATGTTGCGAAAGTGTGGGTCGGACATCATTCCAGTGATTGATTGGTAGCCCCTTGAGGTCCGTGAGGATGCTTCCTACATCAAGCAGCCGATTCGTATCCTTGATCGAAAGGATCAGGTTCTCAGGACCAAGGTCATTCCCCTAGTGAAGGTGCAGTGGAGTCACCATTCAGAGGCTAAGGCGTCTTGGAAATGCAAAGCTGAGATTAGAGAGTGTTATCCCCATTTTTTTATACTTGATTGACTATATGATTGTGTGCATTACCTTCTCTATTGATGATTGCTATATATGACGATGGTGTTTCTGCATTTTTCATTTTATCCTGGATTGGTAAATTTTGAGGATGAAATTTCTTTGTTGGTGGGGAGAGCTGCCAGATCCTAACTCAAATATGCACGTCGTTGCTTTAGGTCACGCAGTCCTACTAGTTAAATCCAGGTGACCCGCGACCTACGGATAGTATTTGCGGTCATCCTTAAGTTCGGTCTCATTGACCCGACTTGGATCAACCCCAAACCTATGTCTTTGAGACTGTATCATCGCCACAGTTCCAATGCCATGTCTCATGTGTCCATCCGAGTTGTAGATCATAAGATGTAGGCATGCATCATTTTGAGCCTTTGATCATGTTGGTGGGACCCACCTAGTAGGGTGTACACGTTTTCCCATGAGGTCCACCCTAATGCACCTTCTCCCGTAAAGGCTACCCTAGCTAGCCACCAAGCCGACCTAGAGCCTATCAATTGATGATGAGTTTGCTTCCCTAAAACCATCATTGCTTCTCTAAACAAGAAAATCCATCATTATTTTGTTCTTCCCAAAGCCTACCATGCTATCATAACCCCTTTACAACTACCTCTCCCTCTCTCCTTTCTCTTTCATTTCCTCTTCTCTCCTTCCTTGCTAGACTTGGACGTCCAGCCCATCTCCCTCCATTTCCAGCCCCTTTTCGCCCTTATTTCCTCTCCATCTCACCATTACAAACCCATCTTGGCCATTGATTCATGACCCTTGTAGCATGGAGATCATGTTGATGCAAATTTAGAGATTTAAACCTTAGAGGTGGGTGCATGTATTTTCTATTTCAGATTTCTTTGTATTTTGAATGTTCTCCATCTTTTCTTTTCATGATTGGAGTATGTGGGGCCCATCAAGAGATGTTGGTGGCCCCAAGACTCCATGGATATGGCTTATAGCCTATCCTACATTACATGTATATGCATGTAATGGACCATTCTCCATGGATCCCTTCATGCTCTTTTCTTCCTTTGATTAGGGATTTTTGGATCATCTAGACCCTTGATCCTTGTTGGAGATTGGATCTCCACCATAAATCCCAAGTAGGAATCTTATGATCCATGTATATCTTGTGTATCCTGTATAATGGAATGTATATGCATGTGTGATGAAGGGAAGGGTCACCCTTCTCTTGTGGCTGGATCTTTATTTTTACCTTATAGATAAGCTCTAATCATGTGTGTGTGGCCCACCTTGTGGACCAACCAAATCCAGACCGTCCATGGAGGTTGGAAGTTCATGATAGTCCACCTTGGACATGTGGCCCAAAAAATCTACCTAAATGGGGCACATGTAAGGGGTTTTTGTTATTGGGGAAGGTCTGGATGTTTTTGGGGCCCACTGGGGTGGTCCATCCCATGATTTTCTGGGATTAAATCTCATTTTAAATAATGTTTATATTTAATTCTTTTCAATTATATGTTGTTGTGCAGAACTATCTAGACATATTTTTGGGTCAACTTAAGTCCAGATTTTGGGGCTTTTGGGGGGGAGTTTTGTACCAGCTAATATTTGAATTTTGAAGGTGTATGTCCCACCTATAAGCATGCTAAATTTCAGCCACAACCGATCTCATTTGGGTCTCCAAAGGAGTAGGCCAATATGGATATGTTGCTGGATTTTTTTTGCTGTAAATTCCAACAACATTGTCTCACATAAAATCATAATTTAAAAATATTTTCTCTGATGGTTAGCCATCTTTATGAAATTTTCATTCTTGTATACATGATGAGGGACCTTGGCCCTAAATTTTTAAATTTTTCAGAGGCCCTGGACCCACTCCATTGGAAGTGCCCAAAGTTGGTACAACAACATACATTGTTGGAATTTTTTGCTACCTTATTGTCCTCTTGAGTTGTAGATGATTTTGAGCCACAGCCTAGCAAGACTTGTGTATGTTTACTGGGGCCCACTTCTGATATATCTGAGGTTCGTGTGGACTATGTATGTGGGGTCAACCATCAGGGCCAGCGTCACCTACTAGACGTCCAGCATTATGGACCGTCCATGGGCTGGCCCACCATGATGTATGTTTGGTGTCCACACCGCTCCCCCTTCTGTGGTGGCCCATGTGGTGTGTGAGACCACCCCAGCTTAACGTCCCATGAGGGGCCACCTCAGGGATGTGTGGAACCCACTTTGATGTGTGTATGGGCCAGGACGCCCATGCCTTGGGACACCTAGGCCATGGGTTGCTCCTTGGCCTACAGCCCAGCAGCAGGCCCACCTGTTTTATGTGTACCACCCTCTTTCTCCATCTATGAGGCCCCCTATAAATATTGTTGGCCCTTATGGAAATATTTTTCACATGTTTTAACAAGTATAAGGGCTTCAACAGGCCCAAATTGTAGATGGATTGAAAATTCAGTAAGGGCCCAAATGAATATTGTTTTGGACTCAATTGTATGAGATGTGGGGCCCACCTTATTAAGAAAGCTGGGGTGCATGATGAACATCTATTTTGGTAATATTTTAGGCTTAATAAATGCACTTTTGAGGCCCACCAAAGTTAGATTTAATTAGGTCCATAAATGTAGCTAGTTGTTGGACTCTCTAGGCCCAATTGAGCTGGAACTTTCTAGATAGGCCCATTGGACTCTTGGTCCATTTGTAGCATACTATTGTGTTGGGTTAATGGGCTGGATTACACTAGTTGGGCCCTTGGTTTCCCACCAAATCAACTTTATACTTGGGTCAGGTTGTAGGCCCAACTTATTTGACTAAGAACATGATAGTTGCCCATGTGGTTTGAGCAATGGGCTGTCGACTAGGCCCACCACAATATATGGAATTAGTGACCTTTATGTTGGGCCCTAACCTTTCCCTATGGGCCCATGGTGGTATATATATGGGTTGGGCTATGTGTGTTTCATTTGGACCCATGTTTTGAATAGGCCCTAGGCCATTTATTTGAGGCTCAATATGAATGTATGTGAAGCCCACCTTAATGTATGTATGGTCCAGGCCGTTCAGGCCTTGGACTGCCCAATCATGGGGACACCCACTTTCTTAGGTTGCTAATGGACTCGTAGTCTAGTAGCAGGCCCACTTGATCTTTTATGATGTATACACACTCTCCATCTGGTGGGGCCCCCTATGAGTATTGTTGGCCTTCATGAGATTATTTCCACACAGTTTAACTAATTTCTGGACTTCATTAGGTCCAGGAAGTTGGGTGGGTCGAAAGTTTAGTAAGGGCCTTAAATATACATTATTTTGGCTAAAACTTTATTGGATGTGGGGCTCACCATATTGAGAAACTTGTGTACATGTTGCATGCTTATATTTTTTAGAATTTTTGGGCTTAATTAGTGTTTCTTTTTTTTTTTTTTTGTGGGGGGGGGGGGGGGGGGGGGGGGGGGGGGGTTCACCTTTAGTGATCATAGGAGGACCCCAACTTAGATTAGATCTTGGGGCATCCAATGGCCCAGTGTGGGCTGGAACATCCCAACTTGGCCCATCCATATGTCAGGCTGACTTCCACCATTTTGATGGACTTGTGGGCTGAGATAAGGGTGGTATTGGGTCCTTGGTTGCCCACTTAAATTGCTAATTATTGGACTGATGTAGTGGGCCCTATTTCACCTAACTTAGACTTACTTTTGGGCCATGTATTTATGTACATGGGCTGCCCACCAAGTCTAACTTAATGCATGGATTCTATAGCCATTGGGAATTGGGCCTTGGGCCTTAATTCCCCTCTTTGGGCCCACGTTGTTAAAGGTAGTATTAGACCCATTTTCTTATGGCCCTATGTGGGATATTTGTATGTAGCCACCTATTTTTAATGTGGGCCTTGGGCCTCGTATCTATATAGTTTATTGTTGAAATGCCTTTTGGGAAGTTGTGGTTAAATGTCCCCATTACTGACCCCTCTAGGCCTGTTTTTATCTAAGTGTGGTTGGATGCACACCTTAGACTCTTGTTAGGCCCATCTCTATATTATTTAGGCCCGTAGTTGTATACTTAGTCTCGTGGGCTACCCCAAGTAAATGGTCCCCCACTAGAGGTTGGCTCCTTATGGAAATTAGTCTAAGTGCCTAGACTTAGCCCCTTCTTGGATAGGAGGAGTGTACTAAATTGTACATCGCCGCATAGCGCATCTAAATTTATCTTCATGGCCCATGTACATCATTGTATGCTTGATTGACACTATGTGTGGTCATGCTTGTGCCATTGGGCAATGCATGTTACCTTCCCTGAGGGACGTAGTATCCCCTCTTGAGTATGTTGGATGCTTGGAATTGATGCATGTTTGATTGTGTGATTCATACATCTGGCATTGCATAGCATGTGAGTATTTGCCCTTACTTCATCAGGGCCGTAGCCTCCATAGGTATATCATGGATAGCTATGTTTGGACACTGAAAATGTTACTTGAGCATTGGAGTGCATAAGATGCCCCTTGGTGAAAGCCCTTAAACTTTTACGGTACAAAGGAGACGCATCAATGCCTAGAGCGAGTGGAAAACATCAGCGCACGAGTGCTCTTATACCTTGAGGCTGCCTCTCCCACTGCAACGTGGTTGGTTGGGAGGGGGTGTGGCCTTACCCGCCTGAGTGAGAGGGCAATAACTAGGCTGAGTTTGACCAACTCTTGAATGGGTCTGCTACCATCGAGTCTCACTGGTGATTGGCTGTCCACATGCGGGTAGTGAGGTCTTCTACGTTCGCTAAGTTGTGTGTCTAGTAGAGCGGCAGTTAGCACGTAGTGTATTAGACCCCGGTGATTTCCCTAAAGAGGAACTATACTAATATGTGTATTTATGATGAGCACTAACATGATTGTATTGCACCTTGCATATAGCATTGGCTATGTAAACCTCTTGTGCATCGCCTTGGTATGGAACCCAGTACTCATGTGTTGCATCGCATAACCTTGTGATGGCTTATGACATTCATTCTTAGTATAACATTGCCTTAGTGTGGCGCCTAGTACTCATATGTTTCTTTGCATGGCATTGGTATGGTTTGTTGTATCCAAGAGGTGCATAGCTTAACCTTGGTATAGCTAGTGGCATTAATAGTATTTATGGTTCATGCCGAGTTTCTACATTCTCTAATATTTCTTCCTGACACTGGTATTACACACACTTACACCACCCTCTAAGCTTTCTATAAGCTTAGGCACAATTGATGCGTGCAGGTGATTCTAGGCAACCACAATAGCTAAGGAGTGAGGAGCGTGCTGAGGATCTTTTGGATATTTCCTTATCCTATTTATGTATTTCCCCTTTAAGGCTTGTATCATGTATAAAGCTTAAATTCTTAGTGGATTTCATAATGTTGTAACTGTAGTTATCATCTGTGGTTACTATGTTATAATCTTGGGTATACTTGATTGAATTAAACTTATGTTATAGAAATCCTCCTTGTAGGATCCAAGGATCAGAACCTGGTGAATGGGTGCTAGGAGCTGAGAATGGGGTACTAAGGAGGCTATCGGCGCCGGAATCGACTATGAGATTCTTGCTAGTTCTGATCACCAAATTTGGGGTGTGACAATTCAAGTATAAGTTCATTTATAAGAAATGCTTTAAAATGTGCATACAAACATGTGGAACCTTTAGATTTCACAAAATTTTTAAATCAGTAATAATTATAAAAATGTCATTGACTTAAACCTCAAATTTTAAATCACCTCATTCTACTGACCCGTTCCATGTGAAACTTTATATCAGACCCAATTACCATAAATTAACCATACATGTGAAATCTCGGCCATTGGATCAGCAAGATCGACAGCCAAACAAGTCGTTCACTCGAGATTATAGTTTAATGTTGATTACGAATGATCTCTATGAATTTATGTGGGGCGATGGATACAAGCTTGTCCCTTGCCTTTATAAATTTATTGAGTTGACCCTTGCCACTCTTTCTCTTTATTGAGTTGGCCCTTGCCACTCTTCTCTTTATTGAGTTAGCCATTGCTACTCTCCTCTTTGTTAAGTTAGCCATTGCCACTTTTCTCTTTATTAAGTTGACCATTGTCACTCTTCTCTTTATTATATTAGTCTTGTGCTATCTATCTTTTATGCTTAGGCATGTGTCTTGATATTCCAAAAACCCATGGTTCAGTTTACATTCTCTATTAATGCAATTGATGTATTAGAGGTATCACAACTAGTGATTCAAATATTTATCATGGACGTAATGCGTTGCGTGTAGTGGCCCCCTTGATCGGCACGTAATTTTATAGGTTGGTTGGCATGGTGCACAATCAATGTAAGTATATTGTCATGCGTATCACATTACTTTTCAGGATTGAATGTCGCAAATAGTCGCTCCATGAACACATCGTGTTACGTAAATTCCCCAACTCTGTTATTATGTTACCTTGAGATGTTTGCATAAATCGACATTAACGTTAATCACGTTGGCGAATATCCATAGTTATGGGATGCGGGTCGAGTCGGGTTTTCTTTAAATTGTATTGCACATTATGATGATCACTACATATGATGAGTCGCACACACTTTACTAGGCATGCATCCATATATATATTTGTTGCGCATATTGATACCCCTCATAGAAGTGGAGTACGAGACGTATCAAAACCTTTAAACTACTTTTATGAAACTCTTGAATCATTGTTAATCTTAAAGGAAAACCATCATTATAAGTAGGGCGTTGACCCTCTCCAACTGTACAGATGATGTAGGTGACGTACAAGTTAAGGATCCAGAAGACCAGTCCTTGATAGAAGACTTCACTGAATAGAATGAAAATTTTAGTTTATGATTTCTTGTCTTTATACTTCTACTATGCAACTCAGATATTATAATAAGCTCCCATTGTGAGAGAATTTAACAATTTATTTAATTTTGGAATAAGAAATGCAGTTAATTATATTCTTGTGAATGATTGCCATTACGAATGTAACTGGATGTGATCTAAATAAGAGAAATCTCAGAACTAGCCCTCAAGACATCCACTTCTTACATTATTAACAACCGATTTCCTTGGACACAAGTATGAACTCTAGGCGTGGAAATTCGGAATGTTACTATTCAGATCAATGGAAAGTACACAGAACAATCTAGCAATAAACTATGATTGCTAGACATAATTTGGCTCGACATTTTGTCCGATTAAGCCAAGTTTGGTGTCACCGAAGTGATGTTCGGTGCGACCTAAGGAAGACAGAGACTTCATATGGAAATTGAAGAAATTCGACTACAACCAACACTAATTCGGTGCGACCGAAGCTCATAATCGGTAGTAGCTGAAGCATAACAAAAGTGTAAAAATTGAAGTTAGTTCTAAATTGGTGTGAACTTTTCTTATTTAAAGGGATATCTTAGGCTTTTTTAGAGATGAATTAGGGTAGAAGGGGTAGACCTTTCGTGGAGTCCTCCAATCCTTCGGTTTTAGTTGGTTTTTATGTTTTTTTGTTTGAGTTTTAGTTCAATCATGTCTTTGATTAGATAATCTATTAGATGGAGCTAAGAGGTGAAGTTTGTAGTCATTCTTAATGTTTTAATTTACATTGATTCAAGTATTTAATTTGATTACTGAACAATTCATTGATATTTGGTTTGAATGAAGATTTATTTCTAGTTTACTTTGATCCATTATCAACTCTGGGCACATTGGATGCTTAGAAAAACTAAAAATAGTTTCTTATCTATTTTGCAATGGATTGATCTGTAAAATCCATTGATCTATTATAGACTCCGAGTATAATAGATGCCTTGAATTTCCTGTGATCAATACTTTGGTGCATTATATGGGAACCAATTCAATTGAAGTTCAAATCTATTTTGAGTTTATGAATGATGATTTAACCGCTCTATTATCCAGTTAGATCGAATAAGACTTTGATTCCAGTTGAGTATTCTAATTGAATCAAATAAATTAAGTATTAATATATAGTTCTGAGTGGATCCTTGGCACTCTAGTGTTTTATCTATGATAATTTCCTTCACAATCATTTCTTAATTCAGATTCTATTAGTTAGCTTAGTCCTAGTTATAGTTCTAAAGTATTCTAGAAATCACACAATTGTAAGTCAATGTGGTTACGACCTCGGTCTCACCGAGTTATTACTACATCACAGCCCTACACTTGGAGTTGTCTAAACAAAGCCACGATCAACTGAATTGATAAACTATGTTTGATATTTAGTTTTAATTCATGAATTATTTTATGTAAACAATCTATTGATGTGAGTATATTTTGCAATTAGTTACAATTCCAACTCAAAAGCATCATGTCCATGCCTTACAGGATCAAATTATGTTCAATGGAAAGAGTCCATTGAAATTATTCTAGGTTGCTTACAGTTAGACCTTGCCTTGGAAAAACTAGAACCTCCAAAACCATATGAAAATGATACTGAGTCAAAGGTTAATCATTACAAGGTATGGTCCAAATCTAACAGTATGTGTCTCAAAATCATGAAGAACTCAATTTCTAAGACAACGAGGGGTGTCATGCTTAATGTGATTATTCATAACTGAAATGGAAAATTGATTCAAGAAATTAGATAAGGTTAAAGTGGGTTTCTTACTAAACAAATTAACATGCTTATCCTCGTAATTGTGGTAGAACCACTATTAATGAAGTATGAAGTATGTCCAAATGTCCTAAAGGGGGGTGAATATGACTTTTTCAAAATTATTTTCAACTAAGAATAAATTATGTCAAACTTTAATCCAAGGAGCAAGGCAAAGTAACTTTATGGCTTCCAAGCTAGTAGAGGGTCTAATTCATATAGGCTTCTACAAGATTTGTATATAAAACAACAAAGCCTATAAGGATAGTATATTATGTGGGGGATGTGATTTCTATCAATACTTATACATAAACTAAATCTTGCATCATAAAAGTCACTTGATGAACTTAAGCATAATTAGGGCAATGCACAAAATACAATCCCAAACACAATCATATATAGTGGTTCAGATACTTTCTTACTCCACTCCCGGACGCACTCTCCTAGAGTGTACCAGATTTCACTATCCAATGATTTTAAATTAAGTTAACCATGAACCTTCATAATCTACACAAGGTTAAATAAGGGACTTACACAAGGTTCGCTTAAGTGCCTACACAAGGCAACAAGTCCAACACATGGACACAACTTGGACCCTACACAAGGCAATGCCTACACAAGGTAACACGTCCTACCTAAGGACAATGTATTCTTCCGTCAGAGGCCTACAAAGAGGTCTTGGCAAGTTTGTCACTCAAAATTTGAATCCCAATCCTACGTAAGGAAAGGACTTCTGACTCAAAGGACTCCATATACTTACAAGTAAATGAGTGAGCCCCTTTCTCACATGGTGTGAAGATCTTCGTTGATAACAAAGAGTCTTCAGCTCCTTTAAACCGCAACTTGTTGTTGATGCTTTCACGAATTTTTTGAGGTTGTGAGGTTTAGGATTTTTTATCTTCTCTATGAATATGATATAATCTTAAATGCACACAGAGAAAGTTCCCATGAGCTATGCATTCAAGAGTTCTAATAACATGATTAACCTACAAGGAGGTTTGTTGGAATCTCACAGAATGCTAGAGTTCATAATTCAATCTTATGCACATAAGATGTGACTTAAAGCATATGTCAAGATTGAATGATGAACTCTAATGGGAAAGAGATAATGAGCAAGAGGGTATAATGTATGTGAAGCAACTCTTTCAAACTCTCTTAATTTTTAGCTCGTTTTACTAAGAGGCAACCTAAGGTATTTATAGAAGAAGAATCCCAACAGTAAAAAAATAGGCAGAAATCTATCATTGTCAATACTATCAAATAGTCTTTGATATTATTAAAATTTAAATTTCAATGATATCGAGTCTCATTCGATTGTATCAACTTTCTACACATATATGTTCATTTTTGTGTAGAATAGACTCTGCTTGATTGTATCAAGTACCATTCGATGTTATCGACGTACACTTTGATGTCATCGAAAGGTAGTTCGATCCCATTGGATCTTCTTTAGAAAATTACCTTTGATTGCTGGTAGATTTTATCCAAATATTCAATGCTATCGATCATCATTAGATGCTATCGAATTTTGAAGTTTGATGGCATCGAATAGTATTCGATGTGATTGAAGATATGTATTTTATTTAATGGCTTGCTGGACAAAATGTTCCTAATATTTGATGTAATCGAGCATGATTCGATACAATTGAGAACTTACTCTCAATGTAATAAAAAATGACTCGATTATATCGATGAACACTTTTGAGAATGATTCTATGTAAAAGGAGTGCCCAAAGTTGATGTTATCGAATAGGGTTTGATTCTATCACATTTTAAATTTTGATAAGATCGGATTATATTCAATGTAATCGAGATTTCCCAAAAGATAGTTATATTTTTGTTGGACAGAATGGGCCCATTATTCGATTCAATCGAACCATGTTCGATAAAATCAAAATGACTTCGATTGCAAATCAATGCAATCGATTTTCTCTATATAATCCATGTTTAACTCCTCTATCATTCTAAGTGTTCAACACTTAAACTTACTAAAGATGATTTTCAAGGATTTGGAGGTAAGACTAAGTTTAATAGCGATCATTTACCGTTGGAGTTTGGTTAGGGAAGTGAGGCTTCATCTACCTGTTTGGAGCACTCAATCTTCTTTCTAGTTGAGGAATTGATCTTGTAATCTTCATCTTGAAGCTCACTTGAAGACTGATTTAACATTCACTTAATTTGACAAACCATGGCACTTTCAATCTCCCGCTTTGTCAATTATGTGACAAAACATCCTAATAAACCCTAGGTTATTACAATAAACTCAATACATAATAATTTAATATTAAAAGGCACTTGAGTTGCTTGTAGCTCCCCCTTTGATCATGCTCCCCCTAAGTTCCTGTATAAGATTTTTAAAATACACAAGAAACAACAAACTTGGGAGCATATTGTTCTCCCCCTTTTTGTCAGTCATTGGCAAAGGGTAATAAATGAAAATGATAGGCCAATAAAACTGAAGTATGGAATTTTCAGAGATGTCCAAAGTTAGTGGGAGAAAAATCTTATAAGTTCATAAAGTTAAAGCATGTAAAATAAGAACTTAATGTGAGATAAACATGCCATAGAGATATATATCTACATAGAACATAAATGGCAGCACCATTATCAAAAGATGAAAATAGTATATCTTCATTCATCCATATATCAAAATAACTACCCCAAGCTTGTGTAGTGTATCATCCAAAAAGTAAGCCCATAAGGGCATCAACATCCAAAAAAAAAATAATCCTGAAGTATTTAAAAGAACACAACATACTAGCCCAAGTTGGGCACCAAAAACATAAAAACACAAAGAAGAAAAAACTATCTAAACATGTCCAAGTTTGATTATAGATATAAGATTAGAATTAGATTAGACTAGCTTGGCATCCAAAAAGATATATGATGCACAATCCTGGACCCTTACTTATGTAAAAGTTAAACTGGGTGCTAACTCGACAGGCCACCCCCTGGTGGAGAGATATCATCTTGCCAGCAAGTCATCAGGTTCACAATTTGTTATACCGTGTGCTGCGGAGATTCCAACAAGCATTCTATTACTGAGAGTCTAGATTCGCACTGACCAACCCCTATTTCTACATTTGTCTGACCAGTAAGTATGGTGTCAATCCGATCATAGTTGCGACAATGCTTCTGTTTACCTACTGAGTTTGGAGAGCAAGTGCAATTGTGATCTGGTTACATAGGAGCTCCCTCAGGTTCTCCTTGATTTTCAACTCCTCCTAGTTGATGCGAGGCAGTTGCCAAATCCTCAGTTAATTTCATCCATCGAATGTTAATCTTTGTAAATCTGGGAGCTAATCGAGAATGATCTCCAGTAGGTAGTGGTCCACATTCCTAAGAAAGAAGACACAATAGATGCGGAAAGGAAATACTTATGGACCGGGTACTAGAGACCAGGATTGCAATATGATGCAATATGATTGACCGAAGGCATAATCGCTGACTTGTAGCAATAGAGTAAAGAATTCCTACCATGAATGGGGTTAAGCCTCCATGATTTGTCCCCCTTAGGTACATATTCATTGCAAAAATGGCATAGAGTACTTTATATTTAACCTCCAAATCCTTGGAGCGTATGGCATTCCATCATGCCAAGGAGCTTCTATTCCATTATATAGCATTTTAGTCATAGTCGCCCGAACATTAGGAGAATTAGTATTTAAGTCTCCTAAGATCCCTAAGAGTTATGCTACGATTTTGGGTATTTAAGTCTCCCAAGATCCCTAAGAGTTATGCTATGATTTCGGTAGTGATAACCTTAGTGACTGATCCTATCATGACTGAGATGGATGGGGGATCCAACACGGGCGAGTGACAATATGCTAAGAATTGAAAGATCTACTCATCATTAATCGTTCCACCAAATGAGAGGAGTTTGGACCAGCCCACAGCTTCGAGTAGTGACTAAATCCCAAATCCCACAATATAATCCACATTTACTTGTCTTTCTTGAACAATCGGATGCCCCCTGAATTTTTACAATGGAGTTTCACTTGGGGGAGGAATTGTCCAAACCTCATCTTGAAAATTTTCTTGAGTTTGTCTTTCCTGTGATGGAACAGGTGACGGAGATGTTGATGAAGTTGTTGGAGCTTTAGCTCTTAATCATGGAGCACACGTTTTATACCGTAAAGGACGTGGTTTTTCCTTTTGAACAGGAGTTTTTCCTTTTTCCTTGGGCATGATGAAATCACAAAGATTGGATAGGAAGAATGAAGGTAAAAAAATCCCAATTTTGCTTTCTATAAGCTTAGGGAAGAACCACACAATGAAAGAGATGATCTTACTGACGGTAGAAGTACGGAGGTGATGAAAAGGAGTGCAAAGACCACTCATAGCTTCGAGAAGAAAATCGGGAGGCGAAAGGTGCTCGAAGGAGGTGAAAACAGAAAAATCCCACCTGCACGATATTTATAAACCCCGATATTTTGATTCTAAGCATATTCAATGTTATCGAAACAGGAACTTCGATACTATCGAAATACATTCGATGTGATCGAACAATTTTCCAAATTAGGTTAGTAAGTTTTGCAAGATGTTCGATATAAATGAGTAGTGTTCGAAATTATCGACGTGTCTTTCGATGACATCCAACATACATCGATTATATCGAATTAACCCAGAGTGTATAAACTAGACATTCTATACCAGTTCTGCTAATACTAACCTATTTCAACTGATGTACATATATATTTATCAATACTATAGAACTTTGTACATCCAAAAGACACATAAAGATAATTTACAAGAAAAAAAAATGATGAGGCTATAGATCCTCAATTATCATCATTGGAGATAGTGAACCATAGAGAGTATTTCATGATCTTCATTTAATAGTAGTTGATCATCCATTGTAAATTTATTATTGATTGTAGCTTGGAGATCAAAATTCTTATGTCCAATTAAGTATTAAAACATGTAGTATTTTTTTAGAAATGATTCAAAATATGCATATACCTAAATCATATGGAGAGGTTGATTTTTTTAACAGATTTTCTAGAATAGCATCAATCTCAACAAACTTCATATTTCTGAAAAACTATTAGATGAGTGATAGAATATAAATTAAAGTTTACACTATGATTAATATCTCTTAGTTAATCCTCAAGAGAATTCTTCTTTTGCTCACTTTTTCTTATTATGGCTCCTTTATTAAGTACTTGACCCATTATAAAGTATGTAAGGCTCGTATCCTCGTACCGTACCATTCCACCAACTCACGCGATCCTACCCGTTGAATTCTGTCGACCCACGACCTGCAGACAGTAATTGTGCGTGACTCTAAGTTGCATCCTGAAGACCTGAGTCAACTTCACCCGAAACTTATACCCTTGTGACCGCACCATCGCTGCGGTTCCAATGCCACGTCTTGCGCACCAATGCAATACCCAAGCTAGGAGTAGTGGGCCCTCGTATATTTCAAGAAAACACCGGGTGTTTGAATCCTGAGAGAGGAATCTCTACCCAACCTATCACATCACTAGTCAAGTACAACCCCTACCTAGCCCATCCCTCTCTTACCAATAAGACAAGCAACCCATACCTATCCCATCCCTTTTCTTACCAACAATGTAAGGCAACCCATACCCCATGCCTCCTCATGCCCCCAAAAGTCAACTAAGCTCATACCCTCCATATCACCTCTTATTACAACACCCATTCCTCACTCATTCCATCTCATTTCTCCCTCCATTTTCCTAGTAACCAAGAGAGAAAATCCTAAGGAGAGAAAAGAGCCCAAGATCAAGACCCACTTTCCTACCCCAAATCTCACCATCCAACCCTTCAATATTCATCATCTTCCATTAAAGAGAAAGCCTAGGAGCTAAGGAGTCCAAGGAGCTAAGAAGAAGGACCATAGGTGGGTGTTCATAGGACTAGATCTTGATTTCTATGCATGGGACAAGTGAGGCCCACAGGTTGATAGTATGGATCCTATTTTGGACCCAAGATGTAGCTAATGGCCCATCAAGATACATATGTTTATTCCATGATGGGGTCATTCTCCATGGACCCCACCATGATGCTTATTTTGATAGCCAACATGTAGTGGTCATCTAGACCCTTGATCTTGTGGTGGGGATGGTATCCGTACCTTGATTGCATATTTGTAGGTCCAAGTATGGTGGGACCCATTTGATGTATGTGTTGTAATGCTTGGAGGGGAGCTCATAGTGGCGGAGCTCCTCCCTCACACACATGTTCTCTCTTTCTCTCTCTCTCTCTCTCTCTCTCTCTCTCTCTCTCTCTCTCTCTCTCTCCCTGATTAATGGCCTACCCTGATGTATAAATTTTATCCATGCTGTCCATTTAGCAAGCCAACCCGCTATCCACCCAAATGGTCCACCTTGCTGCCCATTTTTAGGCAGGCCTGGACGTAGGGAAAACATATATATCGGCTTGATTTGGGGATTGGGGTGGCCCACCCATCCATGGACCGCACCTTGATGTGTATCCCATCCACACCGTCCGTCCAGCCCAACTAGGCCAACGGCTAGCAAGGTCGACCGTCCAGTTGTAGGGCCACCATGTTGTGTACACTATCTACACCGTACAGCAGCTGGGACAGTGGGACCTACCCTGACGTATGTGTTTCAACTCCATCGTCCAGCACATGGGATGGTGGGGCACACCTAATGTATGTGTTTCATCTCCACCATCTAGTACATGGGATGGTAGGGCACACCTGATGTATGTATTGTATCCACACCGTCCAGCAGTAGACCCGGACGTTGCTAGATAGTAGTGGGTTAACGCCCACCGTTGAAAACTTTTGGGCCCACTGTGATGTTGTGGGAGGCCTAGCTGCCTAGCCCACTTCTTGGGTAGCCCACGCCCCTGTGGGACCCACCGTGATTTATGTTTTATTTAGGTCATTCATCTATCTAGACACCAGCAAACTAGGACGTTGCTAGACTGATTATCTAGCAGCAGGCCCACTTTGTTGTGTGTATTTTATATCCATCTTATACATCTAGTGGGTCCCATCTGTCATGTATGAGGCCCATGCCCTTGTAGGGCCCACTGTGATGTGGTATGTTATCCATATTGCCCTATTGGGCTGGCCCACAAATCAGGCAGACCCATAAACTGCTGGATCGGCATCCTGTAGCATATGGGCCCACTATGATGTATTTGTAACGTTTATCCATGCTAGCCGTCCTTTTGAGGCCCATTTATGAGGTGTGGGTCCCCCATACCCTCTATCAGATTCTTCCAAGGTCTAGTTTATAATGGAGGCCCAGTCCATGGTAGCAAATCCCATCTCAAGTGGGTGCACACCATGGGATCAGTGGGCTGGGATGTCCCCTGCCTTGTGAGGCCCACCATGATGTACGTATTACATACACACTGCTCATCTATTTTTCCAGGGCCATGAGGCCCCATTGCTTCATCAGGACCACTGTTGTAAGACCCATATCCTGTCCCGTATCATTCCATAGACCTTTGTGGTCCTCCTGCTTAAATTTTAGCAACCCACGATCTATTATTAGCATTTGTACATGATCTTGAGTCGTATCCCATATATCAGAGTCGGCTTGACTCGAAACTTGTATCCTTGTGACCGTGCCATTTCCAAGGTTCCGACGTCGCGTCTCGCACGCCGAGGCGATACCCGGCCAGGAGATGTGGGCCCACATTCAATTTGAGGAAAACACCACGCATTTACTAAACCCAAGAGAACATGTTAAATCAATCCCATCAATCACATCAAATCACATCAAATGTCAAGTACTACATCCCATCCTCAAGTACAAGTAACCCTTACCTCTCTCTTACATAAGTACCCTAAAGTCAACTCTCCACATCACCCATCCCTCTCTCGTACATCCCATCCTCTCTTTCTCTCTCTCTCATTTCAAACTCATTATCCCAAGCAACCATGGGAGGTGGACGTCCAAGCTCTCCATGAGAAAGATCTAGGTGTGGCCCACCTTCCTACCATCCAATCCCACCCTCCATGATTGATCTTAACCATTGAAGTCCATCCAATGGAGTTCTAGAGGCTATAGGCGAAAGAAGGAAGAGAAGAGCCTTAGGTGGGTGTTGTCATAGGCTTAGATTTATATTTTATTGATGGGAAATGTGGAGCCTACTGATCAATGGTATGGATCTCACTTTGGACCCTAGGTGTGGCCGATGGCCCACCATGATTCACATGATCATTCCATAATGGGGCCATTCTCCATGGACCCCATCATGATGTTTAATTTTCTTGTATGAATAAGGTCATTTAGAACTTGCATTTTAGTGGAGAAGAGATCCCCATCGTTAGTTTTGATCGGTGGGCCCACATGTAATGGTTCCCACTTAATGTATGTTGTAAAGCATGGAAGGGAGGGCCCATAGTATTGGGGTCCCTCCATCACTCGCCTCTCTTTCTCTCTCTCTTTTTCCTTTATTGATGGCCCCCATGATGTATGTAATTTATCCATGTCATCCACCTTTGTGGGACCTAATTGATAGACGTGTTGGATCTACACCATCCAGGCTATGTAGGCCGTACCTTAATGGGTGATTGAAAAACATAAATATAAGCTTGGTCCCAAGCAAGTGGGCCACACTGACATGGACCCACCATGATGATGTGGAACATCCACACCGTCTACATAACAGGATGGTGGGACCCACCAGCCGTGGGCACCACACGTGGGACCCACCTTAGATGCATATACATCCACACCATCCATATTGTCCAGCATCCAAGGACGCTGGATATGGCCATATAGTGAAGTGTGAACTAATAGTGGAGTCTATTAACCACCTAACAGATAAAGATAAAAAAATAATATTATATTTATATAATATATTATATACATATGGTGGTGGGCCCTATGTGGGACCCACATGCTCTCCTTAAAGCAGTGTAGTTGCATCGTACAACAGCTATATAGCTGCTGCATTGATGTTTGATCTCAAAATACATCACAGTAGGCTGCACCGTGATGGGTGCATGAAGTCCAACCATTGATCAGGTGGACCACACCGCAAAGACCAGTGGGGATTGAATGCTTACCATTGAACCCCTTTGGGTTACAGAAGTTTTGGGCCAATATAATATTTATTTTTTTCCTCTCGGTTCAGGCCTTTATGACCTTACGAACTATCTAGATGGAAAATAAATGCTATGGTGGGCCCTTTAAATTTTAACAGTGGAAATCATTATCACTCAGTTATTTATGGTATGGTCTAGATGATTTTTTTATATGATTCATTTATTTGGATAATGTTCTAAAATGGTCTCTATAGATGGATAAATGGTGTAGTTGGTATGACCCATTTGATACAGCCCAATATCATGTAGTTGCGGCCCATTCGTTAAGGCCCAATATGATGTATTTGGGGCCCATAGGTTGAGGCCCATTGTGATATATTTGGGGCCTATGGGTTGAGGCCCATTATGATATATTTCAGAGCCCATGGGTTAAGACCCATTGTGATATATTTGGGGACCATGGGTTAAGGCCCATTGTGATGTATTTGGAGCCCATGGGTTAAGGCCCATTATGATGCATTTGGAGCCCAAGGTTAGAGGCCCATTATGATATATTTGAGGCTCAGGTGATAGAGCCCATTGTGATATATATTATGCCCTTGAGTGAGGCCCATGATGATGTACATTAGGCCCTCGTGTGGGACCGTGGGTCCACTGTACGTTTGGCCCTATGTGGGCCACTCGTTGGGAGCAATGTTGGTTAAATATTCACATTGATGGGCAGTGATGGTTAAATGTCCACATTGTGACCTTCCCTTAGGCCTGGTTAGGCCCATTCTCATCATTCTCTAATGGGTTAACCCAAATTATTAGGCTCCAATGATATCACTTGATTCATCATCGGTCGTCAATCTATGGGCCCTGCCTTGTGTCGAGGCCAATTATCATTTCTGATTGTCGTGGCTGATTTTGATTGTTGAGGCTGATTTTGATTGTCAAGGCCAATTCTAATTTTTTGAGGTCGAATTATTGATTTTGATTGTCGAGGTCGATTCTGATTATTGTGGCCGATTCTAATTATCGAGGCCGATTATCGATTCTGATTGTCGAGGCCGATTCTGATTGTTATGGCTGATTCTGATTGTCGAGGTCGATTCCGATTATTGAGGCCGATTCTGATTGTCGAGGTCGATTCCAATTTGTGGAGGTCGAATCCGATTGTTGAGGCCGATTATCGATTCTGATTGTCGAGGCCGGTTCAGATTGTTGTGGCCGATTTTGATTTATCAAGGTCGATTCCAATTGTTGAGGCTGATTGTCAAGGATGATTCTGATTCTTGAGGCTGATTCTGATTGTTGAGGCCAATTTCAATTTGTTGAGGCCGAATCCAATTGTTGAAGTCGATTATGGATTCTGATTGTTGTGGCCAATTTTGATTTATCGAGGCCAATTTCAATTGTCGAGGCCGATTCCAATTGTTGAGGCCGATTTTGATTGTCAAGGCCGATTTCGATTGTTGTGGTCAAATTCGATTATCGAGGCCGATTCCGATTGTTGTGGCTAATTTCGATTATCGAGGCCGATTCCAATTATCGAGGATGATTGTCAATGCCCATTATTGAGGCCCATGTGATACGGCCCACTTAATGTATATGAGGCCTATGTGATAAGGCCCATTATGGTGCATTTGAGGGCCAGGCGATGGAGCTCATGGTGTTGTATATCAGGCCCATGTGAGAGGCTCATCATGATGTGTATTAAGCTCTTGAGTAAGGCTCATGGTGTTGTATATCAGGCCCTTGTACGAGGCCATAGGTCCATTATATGTTAGGCTCTATGTGGGTCATTCCTTGGGGGCAACGTTGATTAAGTGTCCACATTGTCGAGGCCAATTGTTGATGCTAGCTATTGATACTGATTATGAGTATGTAACAACATAGTATCATGATACATGCCCATATGCATCATCCACAAGTTTGTTATGAGATGTGGTTGACTATTGCATGTCATTGGGCAGTTTGTTATGAGACTTTCTGATAGGAGGAGGTTATCTCACATGAGCACATGGTATGAGAAAGATTGATGCATGTCTGGATTGTATGACTCATATATCTTGCATTGTGTGTTGTGATTACTGTACGCCCTAGCGACATCACGGCCGTAGCCTCTACAGGCATATCGTGAATGGCCAGATGGGACACCGAAAATATGTTATAGCATCGAGCTGCCATAGATGACCCTGGGTAAAAATCACTAAACCCTCTTGGTACCAGAGGATGCCCCAACATTGAGATCGAGTGGATATATATGAGCGCATGAGGGCTGTATACTACTAGGCCATGTCTCCCACTATGTCGTGATCGGTTGGGAGGGGGTGTGGCCTTACCCACATGAGGGAGTAGGCAATGCTATGCTGAGTCTGATCAACTTGTAAATGGGTCTGCTATTGATGAGTCAGGCCGATATTGGTAGGTGGATAATGAGGTCTCTTCCACTTACCTAGTTGTGCGCTTGATAAGGCGGGAAGATGGTGTAGAGTGTACTAGACCCTGGTGATGATTCCAGAGATGTACAGTACCGATTTGTGGAGCAAGAGTTGCATATTCATTCATTCATTCACTATCAACTTGAGTTAGCAGTGTGCAACTATTTGTTACGTGTACCTTTGCAATGGTCAGGATTTCGGTTAAGGCACGTGACTAACCTGAGATCAGGAGTTTACCACATTGAGTCTGACTTTTCAAATTAGGTATGTGACTGGTTTAGATAGAAGTCCTTTGTGATAGGCCCCATAGCTTGCTATACCACGTACTATCATCCTAACTTCACACTACAGCTTAGTCATTTCATTCACACCACATATTGCATATTGCATTACATCCTCAGCATATGGCATTTTGGGTTACTATGTTTCTACATTTATATGACCTAGATAAGGTTGATGGCATTCATAGCTCTTCCGAATTGCATAATATATTATATCCTCAATATATGATATCTAGTTCATTATGTTTTCGCATTACATAACTAATTTACATTACTTTCTCAGTATATGACATTAGTTTGCTTTGTCTTTTCATTGTATATCCTGGATGAGGTTGATGATATTTTTATGGACTTATCAGTATTTCTGCTTACTCTGATATTAAATGGTTCATAGACTTACCAGTATTTTCGTTTACTATGATGTTACATTCTAAGCACACTTATATTGTTCACACACTTACACCACCCTCTAAGCTTTTTATAACTTATGCATGATAGATGCGTGCAGGTGGCGTTAGGTTGCAGTAGCGTTGAGCATGGAGCGTGCATATATCTTCTGGAGCTTTGATTATTGATATATATATATATATATATATATATATCCCTTTTAACATTGTATTCAAATGTTTATATTAGTGGATATGTGGTGATGACGTCGATCTTATGATTTGGATATACTTGTGGTTATGCTTCTTATGAGATACATGTATGTTGAAAAATCTTCCTTGTAGGATCTCAGGATCAGAATCTGGCACATGCGTGCTGGGAGCCGAGAATGGGTTACTACGGAGGCTGTCGGCACTGGATTCGGCGTTTGAGAATTTTGTGAGCCTGATTTTTAAGTTTAGGGCGTGACAACTGTGATGCATGCTCACTTATTGTATATATGAGGCCCATTATGATGAGGCTCATTGTGATTATATGAGGCCCATTGTGATTATATGAGGCCCATTGTGATGTATGAGGCCCACCATGATGTGTGTGTTGTATGCACACTATCCATTCATTTATATGGACCGCCTTATGCAGGCCCACCATGATGTATGAGTTATATGCCCGTTATGGGGTTGCCTTGTGAGGCCCACCATATATGAGTGAGGTGCACACTTTATCCATCCATTTTCTAGATACTTGGAGAGCAGAGGGCCCCATTGTGATTCTGATTCCTATCCCAAATGGACCGCTCCTTAGGACAATGGTGGTTAAATGCCCACCATTGTAAACTTCCTTAGGGCCCATTATTAAGCCCATTTTCACCCTTACCTTATTGGGCTAACCCAAACTATTGGGTCCCCTCTTATGTTAGTGATACACATTGGGCTAACCCAAACCGTTGGGCCCCCATTGATAATGGTGCTTCCCACCATGCACTGTAGGATTGTCCAAACCTTGGAGCCCACATTATGTTCATATCAGGCCTTCCATAGAAATGTGGCCCACCTAGATACATGTTTTGCCCATCTTTAGTGACCATACCCAAAGCCCACTTAGGTGTTGAATGGGCTACCCAATCCATTTGGAAGGACACATAGTCTTAGATGTATGAACTCCGCCAAGCCCACTTTATGTACATATCAGGCCCTATAAGGAAGCCCAGTTTATTCATGATAAGAGATTGAGAAAGCCCAATCGTTCACCCTGTTAGCTCACCTTGTGAACTCACTTTGTTGTATAACCATTAAACTCACCCATGAGGTCCATTCTTGATGTAAGTATGACACCTAGGCCATCCATTGTTTAGTACATGATCACCCCTTGTCGTAGATAGACGAATATGTGGTATCAAATTTGGTATATCCACTGTTGAAGTTGATCTCGATTCGTGGGTTAGATCCACCGTCCTTGCAGGGGACCCCGCCTTAGGATATATGATATGCTAGTACCATGAGTAGGTTATGATAGTTTAACATGGACTATTCCATATAGACTTCTATATGTCTAGTGGGGCGTATCGTTTTGCCCCTACTCTTGTAAGTGACATAAAGGTTATGACCGATCATCGTTTATTATATCTAATAATCATGCTAGTGTACTTAGTCTAGTAGGACACACTAAGAACATGCTAGTATAACATCATGATACATGCCCATACACATCATTTGTATGCATGTTATGAAGAGTGATTGATCATAGCACATGTCATTGGGCTGAGATGTTTATAGGACACCCTTTGAGATGTAGTTACCCCACATGATCACCAACATGCGCAAGTTTGATGCATGACTAGATGGTATGACTCATGCATCTCGCATTTGGTGTGACATGATCACTTGGTGCTGTAGCAATATCAGGGTTGTGGCTTCCACAGGCATATCGTGGAAGGTCAGATTGGATATCTAAAATATTTGGTTCTAGCACTGTGAGTGCTTAGGATGTCCATGGGTAAAAGTCTCAGAACCCTTATGGTACTAGGAGGATGCTCCAACGTCTATACCTAGTGAATACATGAGCGCTCGAGTGCCGAATACCAGTAGGCCACGTCTCCCACTGTGTCGTAGTCGATTGTGAAGAGGGTGTGGCCTTATCCACCCAAGTGAGGGGGTTATAAGCTAAGTTGAGTATAACCAGCTCGTAAATGGGTTTGCTATCGACAAGATGGGTAGGTGTTGGCAGACTACTGGCTAGGCGGATTATAATGCTCCAAAAATTGAGGGTCAAGCAAAGATCAACTCCCAAGTTCCAACGCATCATTTATGTAACATAAATAATTATGTTTAAATGTTATCCATATTAGTGCCTAAAACATGAGTAGGATTACACTAAAATAGCATATCATACTCTAGAGTTAATATAATTAAGTAAGCGGAAGACTAAGATAAGTATATAAAGTATATGTATGAGTTTCATAACCCCTAGAGTATGATCATATAACCGGGCTAAATACATACATAATTTTTTTTCAAAATACACAAAATGACCAAATGTAAATGTTAACTAGTCCATTATCCCTGTAATCTCATCGAAGCAGTGCGAGGTCTACATAGACCTGCCTGAGAGTTGCATGTAGGAGAACTCCTCCTCATCAATGAAATCTGGCTCCGCTACGTAAGCCTCGTCATAACCTACATCTAAATCAGAGTCTGGTTGGTGTTTTAAAATACCGTCCCAGAGTGGGAGTGAGTTATTAACTCAATTGTACTATAAGGTAAAGGTTAACATGTTATCAATTCAATCAAGCAGTAATGATAAAGCAGTACAACAATCATATCCTGAGTACTCTTATTAATGCAAGGATGGTATGTTGTAATGACGTATGCCCTCACCTACACTCCTTCAGCGACTTCATCTTACAATTGCGCATGGTAAACTTCCAAAAAGTGCTCTTCCTTGCCAAAGCACATGCAATGTGGTGCATGTTCGTGTTAGCCAAGTAATTTATTAGACTTATTCATACAGTAAATTCGGGAAGCTAAGATACCTCCCATTTTATCATTTACCCAAGCAAGGATCCATCTAGGGTCGTGAATCCTAGTTAATCACATATGATAGACAAGTTGTAGGGCATCACCTCTGATGAAAGCAATAGATAAGCAAGTTCACAAGTTTACACTCGAGGTCACTATAGAGAGGCTTGTCACCTCAGTGTAGGATTAGTTTATACTCGAGGTCATTATGGGAGGCTCGTCACCTAAACGTAGGCCGACAGCTCCAATACGGTGTCCCATACAACACCATATTCGGCTCATGAGTTTGGATTGCTCATTGGTCATTGTAAGTAGGCTCGTCACCCCAGTGTAGGCTGATAGTTCGACCACGGTATCCCATACACGACCATGCCCGGCTCATGAGTCTTAGCGGATCTTGGTACCATGGTTGAAATGGACTTTACATTGGTAAGTGGTACCTTAGATTTAAACAGTAGTGTCCATACATGGTAAACACATAATAGGCCAATTGGGTTATTTGATAAGTGTGATTGGTATGAGCATACGTTGAATTCATCAACATAGAGCGCGTAAGGACTCCACGTGGCCTAGCCACTATCGACAATTATTGTACGACTCGAATTTCTTGAACATATCTGATGTGGCAAAACTAGTTCTACCACTGAATCTGGAGCCATTACCGATTTCCTGGACTAGGTGGTAGTCCTAAACATACTCAAATGCCATAGGGAATCACATATGTTACTCATAATAGCATTTAACGAACAATTCAAACAAAATTCTCATTTGAGCATTTTATCAAATAGATTGAACATGTTGACATACATATGCATTGCATCCATAATCATATAGTGGCAATTTACATTATATGAAGAAAATTATAGATATGGATAAGGTAGTTGAGAATCCTATCTCAACGCCCTTACTAAATACGATTTATCAAACAATTTCTCATCCAGTCATTTTATTAAATAATTAAACTACACATTACTACCTATTTGAACTAAATTAGTTATAGCATATATTATGACAAATCCTTTCATAAAGGAGTTTTCATACATATAACAAACATCTATTCTAGATTAATAGTCATGGAAAGCATAAATCAGAATTTTCACTTTCATTCAAACATTTCAACAAACACATGGAATGCATTATATATTCTCATAGTTCATACACATGTATAGTTTATTGAATACATTATAACTAAGATCATATGACAGCAATCATGTCAGACATAAATCATTGCTGACATTGAAAGCCTTGAAAACCATAACCTAAACATTATAAGTCTACACCTTTCATCGAATTTCTCGTACGAACTTGGTTCGTATCATACGCCTCCGTCTACAGAACAATGGTTACCTGAATCACGAAATAGGTTATCTATTTCATTGATTCCTCTATTCAGATTCCTAAAACAAGATTAGGGTTACGATTTCTTACCCAAATTGAAATTAGAATCGATGGTGTAGTGATGGTGAGGTGGCGATTCGATACGTGGAGTAGTGGGAGTGAATCCCAACAACGATCTACTAATCTCTCTCTCTTCTCCTCTTTTCTCTGTTCTCTCTCCTAAGGTTAGAGAAATTCATATGGAATGAGAGAGGAGTGGTTTAAGGGTCATATATATATGCTTAAAACTGATGTCAATGGCCCCGAGCCATGGTATACTTAGGTTATAGCCAAAGGGTGTCTATTTTTTATAAACAGGGCCCTTAGGAAGGTCCATTTCTCACCTAAGTTATGGATTAAGTTCCCTAACAATGGATCTATACAAGGATTATGTTTATGGTGCGATCTGACAAACAGATTGGTCGTGAAGGACCTGCATCAAATCAATAGTTGTCGTTACTCGATCAGGGCCACAAGTATACCAATAGGTGCAGGGAAATTTTCCCGATCCATGGGTGTAGTTGGGTCAGAATCTGACGGTCTGAAGTCTTCAATTTCACTCGCAAGCAAATGGTCTAATTCACTTAAGTTTGAGTTCATTTTCTAAAGATATTTGCGTTTCTCACACACTTCGCTCCAGGCTCAAGTTGTGCATTTTTGGATACTATTTGGGCTCGATTCCCGCAATGGTTGTCAAGCCCAATAAGGCAGTCATAACCTTATAGTTTCTCGGTAATTGGACTTTCGGTGTGCGGACCACGTCTGATACGGAGTTTCAATGTGCTCCCAAGAGCAACTGGGTTTTAGGATTTCTCCTAGGTTTTTAAGTAATGTTGAGCCAACAATTTTAATAGTTTTGGGTCTTGCAGTTCGTATAGATAGTGGTTCAACTAAATCCACTAATTAATTTAGTTTAATACTTAATTAATTTTTATTTAATTTTCATAGTACGTTCTTTAAGGATTTCTGCCTGAGGTGGTACTTGAGTCTTTATATAAATTTTTCTGAGACGCTACATGGATAGTGAGGTCCTTTCCTCTTGCTGGTTGTGAGGCTAGGGAGGCGGCAACCAATATGGAGTGTACAAACCCTGGTGATATCCCAAAAATGAAATTGTACTGATATGTGGATCTTGATGAGGACTAACATGCTTATGTTGCATCTTACATATGACATTCGCCACGTAGGCCTTACATCGTATAGCCTTAGTATGGCTGATAACATTCATGGACTTACCAGTATTTCCACTTACTCTAGTATTTATTTGCTTAACACATGCATTGTGCACACACGCACCACCCTCTGAGCTTCTTAGTAAACTTATGCATGACCGTTATGTGCAGGTGACATTATATTGCAGCATCGTTGAGGCAGATCATTTTGGAGATTTTATTATTTATGTATTTTCCTGTTAGCACTGTAATCTAATGTTTATATTAGTGGATACGTGATGATGCTGTTTTGTGACTTGGTTATGCTCCTTTACAAAAAAAAAAAAAAAAAAATCATATCAAAAATCCTCCTTGTAGGATCTTATGATCGGAATTTGGCATATGGGTGCCTAGAGTTGAGAATGAGGTATTAAGGAGGCTGTCGTTACTGGATTCGGTGATCAGGAATTCTGTGAGCCCGGTTTCTAAGTTTAGGGCTTGATAAAGTATATCAAAAGATGGGTCAAGGTCATTAGTTGTTTTACTTGAAGCATTCATTACAAGAGCCCGAGTTCATTTGTTCATTATTTTTAGGGCAGTTATATTTGTTATGGATTACCCATTTGCTAACCACTTTCTTTGAGCAAGATGATTCTTTCTCAGGTCGACTTCCCGATGATTTGAGTTTGAATGTACTGTTTGACATGAAAGTGAGGTGAGGATGTTTATGTGTAGGACATTCATTTTTATAGTGTCCTATTTTCCCATAATGATGACAAGATGAATCAACCAATTTTTTTCTTGTTTAAGGTGGTTGAAATTTTCATCACTGATGAGGTAGAGGAAGAGTCAAATTCATATCCTAGGCCTATCATATTTTTGATGTTTCTGCCCATGCCTAGAAGTTTCTCTAACTTTTCATTGCTTTGAGTGAATTTTCAAGTTAATTCTACTGTGTTATTAGAATTTTCAACTTCTAGTTTCAAACTTCAGTATTTTGTTTTTAGTTTCTCAATTCTTAACTTTAGACATTCTATTTTCTTGATAAGATTTTCAAAAGTAATACTTCTAACAGTAGATCTTCTTTCAATTCTAATTCTCTCAAGATCAAACTCATCTTCCTCTTCTTGTTTCTTGGGAATGGCTATAGTGGTGGAGGCCATGAGTATTTTTAATGACTTTTGGTCTCCACTTTCTGACTCACTTGATTATGAATTTGAGTCATACGTGTCATCCCAAGTGGCTACCATAACTTTTCCTTTAGATTTCTTTGTGTAACATTCCATAGAAATGTGATCATATTTTCTACAGTTGTAGCATTGGATTTCTTTAGACTTATTGAATGTTTTGCCCATTGGTCGTTTGTGGTCCAAATGAATTTCCTTGTTGTTGTATGGTTTTCCACGGTTCTTGTTAAAGAATCTCTTGAATTTCTTAGCTAAAAGGGCAACCTCCTCATCTCCAACTTCGTTCTCACTGTCCTCTTCCTCTATTGTAGTTATGTTTTTAGAGGCTTTAAAAACATTATTTCTGGATTTTTTGGGTGTTTTAAGATGTAGTTCAAATGTTTGTAGGGAGCCTACTAGTTCTTCTACTTTCATCTCATCAATATTCATAGATTCTTCAATGGTGGTGACCTGGGAGTTAACCCGTTCCGGTAGTGATCTTAAAATTTTTTTACATATTTTTTGTACAGGAACTGTCTCTCCTAGTCCACCCATGGAGTTGCATATGACATTTAGTTGTACAAAGAACTGCATAAAGGTCTCATCTTCCTCCATTTTCAAGTGTTCAAACTGAGTTGTTAAGAACTGCAACCTTGATCTCTTTACTGTGTCAGTTCCTTCATGGGTGGGTTCCAATAAATCGCATGCTTCTTTTGAGGTTTTACTCATACTGAACTAATTGAATACCTCTTAGAAAACTGCACAGTAAATGGCATTCATGGCTTTTGCTTCATTTATTTTATTTTCTTTATCAAAAGCGCTCCATTTTTCTTTTGGTTTGGGTTGGGTGATGGTTGTGCCATTTTCTAATACAACATGTTCGGTTAGTAGCACATATTCATTCTCAACGATTTCCCAAACATCATGATCTAAGGATTACAGAAAATAAAACATTCTTACTTTCCAGTAAGCATAATTTAAACCATTGAAAATCAAAGGACGAGAGACTGATGTTCCCTCTCCTTTAGCCATAATTCTTACTTCAGTTTAAGGATCTCCCTATAGGTTGTTAAACCCTTCAAGAGGAACCCGCTTTGATACTAATTGAAATTATGGTAGAACCGTTATTACTGAAGTATGAAGTATGTCCAAATGTCCAAGAGGGGGTGAATAGGAATTTTTCAAAATTATTTTCAACTAAGAACAAACTATGCCTAACTTTAATCCAAGGAGTAAGGCAAAGTAACTCTATGGCTTCCAAGCCAATAGAGGGTCCAATTTGCATAAGCCAGCAAAGCCTACAATGATAGTTTATTGTGTGGGGGATGTGATTTCTATCAATACTTATACATTAACTAAATCATGCATCATAAAAGTCACTTGATGAACATAAGTATAATTAGAGCATTGTACAAATACAATCTCAAACACAATCATATATAGTGGTTCGTCTACTTTCCTACTCCACTCCCGATAAATGCACTCTCTCCTAAAGTGTCCCAGATTTCATTATCTAATGGTTTTAAATCAAGTTAACTATAAACCTTCACAACCTACACAAGGTTAACTAAGGGACCTACACAAGCTTCCCTTAAGTGCCTACACAAGGCGACGAGTCCAACACATTGACACAACTCGGACCCTACACGAGGTAACCCAAGCCTATAGAAGGCAACTTGAGCTTACATAAGGGAACACGTCCTACCTAAGAATAACATATTTTTCCATCAAAGACCTACAAAGAGGTCTTAGCAAGTTTGTCACTCAAACTCTGAATCCCAATCCTACGCAAGGAAAGGACTTCAAACTCGATGGACTCTATATACTTACAAGTAAGTGAGTGAGCTCCTTTCTTACACGGTGTGAAGATCTTCAATGATGATGAAGAGTCTTCAGCTCCCTTGAACTGCAATCTGTTGTTGATGCTTTTACGAATGCTCTGAGGTTATGAGGTTTAGAGCTTTTGATCTTCTCTATGGATATGATATTATCTTAAATACACACAGAGAAAGTTCCCATGAGATGTGCATTCAAGAGTTCCAATAACATGATTAACCTACAAGAAGGTTTATTCGAATATCACTGAATGCTAGAGTTCATAATTCAATCTTAAGCACATAAGATGTGAGTTAAAGCACATGCCAAGATTGAATGATGAAATCTAATGGGAAAGAGGGAATGAGGAAGAGAGTATAATGTATGTGAAGCAACTCTCTTAATTTTTAGCTCGTTTTACTAAGAGGCAACCTGAGGTATTTATAAAAGAAGAATCTCAATGGTAAAAAAAAAAAAAAAACAAGTAGAAATTTGTCATTGTCAATACTATCGAATAGCCTTTGATATTATCAAAATTCAGATATCAATTATATCGAGTCTCATTCGATTATATCAAATTTCTACACATACATGTTCATTTTTGTGTAGAATATATTCTACTCAATTGATCAAGTACCATTCGATGTTATCGACGTGCACTTCGATGCCATCAAAAGGTAGTTAGATCCCATTAGATCTTCTTTAGAAAACTACCTTTGGCTGCTGGAAGATTTTGACCATATATTCGATGTTATCGATCATCATTCGATGCTATTAAAATTTTAAAGTTCTATGACATTGAATAGTATTCGATGTGATCGAAGATATGTATTTTCTTTAATGTCTTGCTAGAAAAAATGTTCATAATATTCGATGTAATCGAGCATTATTTGATAAAATCGAGAACTTACTCTCGATGTAATCGAAGATAACTTGATTATATCGATGAACACTTTTAAGAATGATTCTATGTAGAAGGAGTGTCCAAAGTCGATGTTATCGAATAGGGTTCAATTCTATTAAATTTTAAATTTTAATAAGATCGAGCTATATTCAATGTAATCGAGATTTCACAGAAGATGGTTATGTTGTTGCTGGATAGAATGGGCCTATTATTTGATTCAATTGAGCCATGTTCGATAGAATCAGAAATTACTTCAATTGCAAATCGATGTAATCGAGTTTAGCTGTGTAATTCATGTTTAACTCTATCATTCTAAGTGTTCAACACTTAAACTTACCAAAGATTATTTTCAAGGAATTGAAGGTAAAACTAAGTTTAATAGGGGTCATTTACCCTAAGGGTTTGGTTAGGGAAGTGAGGCTTCATCTACCTATTTGGAGCACTCAATTTTCTTTTTAGTTAAGGTCTTGATCTTATAATCTTCATTTTGAGGCTCACTCGAAGAATGACTCAACATTCACATAATTCGATAAACCAGGTCACTTTCAATCCTATGACAAAAAAGGAAATATTCTTGAATACATTGTAGATAAGATGGAAGTAGAATCTAAGATACACTCTTTTGTAATGCCCTGAAATTCGGGGGTCGAGCATAACTCAGCTCCTGAGTTCCAAAACATCACTTATGCAATATTTTTAATGTTGGATGTATGTTGTCTGTGTTAGTACATAAAACATGAAGTATATTAAGCCAAAACAATAAAACATAATCCAGGGACAGTTAGAATACGCAAGCGGAAGACTGAAATGAGTATATAAGCCAATACAAGTCCCCAAAGTATGTATGCTTTGCCAGGTCATAAGTTACAAGACTTGTTTCAAAATATAAATAACAAAATGTGAAAGTCCTCTAATAAGCATACACCCTGAAGCCCTGATGATTCAGAATGGTCTAAGAGAAACCGCCTGAATACTGCATACATGAGAATGCCTCCTCATCATCCTCGAACTTCGGCTCTGCCTCATGCATCACATCCTCATTTGTAACTAAGACAGAGTTTGGTTGGTGTTTAAGCATTGTCCCAGAACGTGGGAGTGAGTGATCAACTTAGTGGAACTATACGGCAAAGGTTAACATGTTATCAATTCAATCAAGCAGTAATGATAAGGTAATAGAATCAAACATCCCTAAGTACTCTGATTAATGCAGGAATGTATAAAGGAATGATGCATACCCTCACCTACACTCCCTCTGCGGTCTTCATCTTATAGTCGAGCATGTCAGTCACTTCCTCAGTGCTCTGCCCAACGCCAAACGACACATGCAGTTCGGTGCATGTACGTGATTATCAAGTTCTTATAAGTCCTTACAATGAGATATTTAAAGTAGTAATAAACACTTAAGTCAATCCCTACAATCATGTGAGCATATTATGGAATAAATACGTGGAGGAAATCATACTCATAGTTAAGGTAGATGGGATTCATATCCCAATTCCCTTAGAAATCACACTTTACCAATTCCTAACTCCTTTAGGCATTTTTACAAACACTTATACTATACTTTTCAACATACATCACGTATGTCGGCCATATTACGTATTAGGGCAAATCCTTTTGCTAAGGAGTTGTCGCATACTTAACAACCATGTTCCTACAACAATTAATCATGGCAATCACAACATCAGATTCCAAGTGCATACAAACATTTCAACAAATACATGAAATACTCTATTTACAATATAGGTTATACATATACATAAAATAAAACAGATAACGCATTTAGCATGTGTAATGGAACCCACGTAAGTAATAAATCATTATCTGACATTAAAAGTCTTGAAAACCATAGCCTATACATATATAGTCCACACCTTAAACCGATAAACGCGTAACAGATTTGATTTAGACGCTAAGTCTTCGTCAACGACGGATTGACAACCTAAGGCATGAATTTGGTTAGTTATATCATCACTTAAACTATACTAAGTTCTAAAACAGGTTAGGGTTTGATTTTCTTACCCAAATATGGAATTAGAATCACCCATATTGCGATATGATTAGGTGAAATAGGCACGTAGAGTAGCTGGGAAGAATCCTAGGATGAATCACCAACTTCTCTCTCATTTTCTCTCTCTTTACTCTCTCCTTTCTTAGCTAGGATTTGGAATTCGTATGGAATATGTGAGAGAGGATTTAAGGCCCTTATATAGCCCAGAACTAATGAAAATAGTCTCAGGGCCATGGTATACTTAAATTATAACCAAATCGGGCTTGTTCCAATCCAACGGAGCATTTCTGGAGGTCCCTTTACTGAATGCGGTCGAACTTAAGCTCCCTGATATTGGATCTTGATCAAGTTAAATTTTTAATCCTATCGGGTTTATAAATCGACCACGGCAGACCAATTTCAGTTTAACGGCCACTGACAATCGATCAGGGCCATAAGTATATTAACATGTGTGGGACATCTTCCCTGATCCAAGGGTGTATTTGGGTCACATTTTAACGGTCAGAATGATTATAATTGGTCCGTAAGCGACATGACTCAGATTACTTAAATTCATATTTAATTTTTAAATATATTCACTTTTCTCACACACTTCGCTCCGGACTCAAGAAAATAGTCTCAGGACATCATTTGGACTCAAATTTTGAGGTGATAGTCAAGTCCAACTAGGCGGTCATAATTGTCTAAGTTTGTCGCTATCAGACTTTCGATGTGCGGTTCAGGTCCGATACGGTATTTCTGAATGCTCCCGAGAGCAACAGGGTTAAGAGTTTTCTTCTAGATTTCAGGGTCATGTAGCGTTACTAATTCTATAGGTTTTGAATCTTGCAGATCATATTTAAAGTGATTGGTGCTAATTTCATAGGTAATCTAGTTTATCGCTAGTTAATTCTCGTTAATTTCTAAAGGATTTGGTCCTAAGTGATTTCTGTTTGGGGTGGTACTCAGGTCTTCGTACGGATTTTTCCTGGATGTTACATCTTTGGGCCTAGAAATTAAAGATGACCAGCTAGTTTACCTGGTCATTAATAACTTTTCTGCTCAAGATAGTACATTCCTTGTGAACTACAATACACTAAAGGATAAATGGACGTTGGGTGAACTGATTTCATAGTGTGTCCAAAGGAGAAAAGGTTCAAGACACTAAACAAGACACGAAATATTAATCTAGTAACATCAGGACATGGATATGGATATGGACATAATGGGAAGAGAAAAATGAAACAATGTTCTAATAAGGGATCATCAGGTTCTCCGGCTAAAAATTATGAAAATCAACCCGTGAATGGATCGAGCAACAAGTGGGCTAAAAACAAGTAGGTTAATTCTACAAGAAGTCAGGTCATTAGAAGAAAGACTGCATAAAGTACAAGCAGTGGCTCATAAAGAAATGTAATAATATTATCCTGGCCTGTTTTAAATCTAATCTAACTGATGTGTTAGTAGATTCTTAGTGGATAGATTCGGGAACAATATTCACATATGTACTTTTATGCATGACTTGATACAGAGTAGGCCACCAACTGATGCGAAATGCTCAGTATACATAGGCAATGGCGTTAAAGTTGACGTGAAGGCAGTCAGAATCTGTAGGCTTAGGTTAGGGTCAAGTTATTTATTGGATCTAGTATATAGATTTTTTGTGTCTTCTATAAAGCATAATTTAATATATATTTCTCTTTTTGGATAAATTAGGTTATTCGTTTAAATTTAAGAATAAAATATTGAGTATTTACTTTGATTCAATTAATGTTGGCACTGGATCTATGGTGAACAACCTATACCAACTAGACTTGAATGTCTCACATGTGTATAATGTAAATGCCCTACGTAAAAATAAAGTAGGATTCAAGCAAAAACTAGACTATAAAAATTTCTCCATGTTGTAGCATAGGTGATTATGTTATATTTCTCGTGAGAGATTGGATAGGCTGATGCGAAAAGGGATTCTTCATTCTCTAAACTTCTTTAACTATAAAATATGTGTTGATTATATTAAGCGTAAGCAGACCAAAATCAGACAAAATGTACAACAATGAGTGTTGGACTCTTGAAGGTGATACATGCGGCATATGTGGGTCATTCCTTGTAACATCTTTTAGTGGGCACAAATATTTTATCACCTTTATAAATAACTACTTTCATTTTGGGTATTTTTATCTTATCAACAAACAATCAGATGCCCTAGATGCTTTTAAAATGTATAATGTTGAAATGAAAAATCAACTTGATAGGAAGATTAAGGTCGTCGGGTCTAATCGTGATGGTAAATATTATGGTAGGTATAACAAATCAGGTCACAATCCAAGACCTTTCGTTAGATATCTACAAGATTATAACATTGTCGCCTACTACACCATGCCTCAGACCCCAAAGTAGAATGGTGTGGTTAAAAGACGCAATCGTACCCTTATGAATATGGTGCATAGCATGATAAGCGATTCGACATTGTTAGAATCTTTATAGGATAATGCGATCAAAACTATAGTTCATATCCTTAACAAGGTCCCCAGCAAGGCTATAAGTAAAACCCCTTTTGACTTGTGGAATAGGAGAAATTCAAGTATTCGATATCTACATGTTTAGGAATGTCCTACTAAGGCCAAAGTTTACAACTCGCATGAAAGAAAGCTCAATCCCAGAACCATATGTTGTTTTCTTATATAAGATACCTGAAAAGGTCAAAAGGTTATTGATTCTACTGTCCTTCCCACTATATCAGGATTATTAAGACTAGTAATGCCAGATTCATTTATGATATTAAAAATAATGGGAGCACAAACATTAGGAATTTTATATTCAATAAAAAAGGAATTGTGACTCCTGTCATGGTCATTCCCAACCACGATGGTATGAATCCTACAATTGAGCTTGTAGTCACTGTAGATCACCATGATGAACCTCTTATATAAATTACTAAGGAAGGAAATCAAAGTCACACTCAAGAGGGTGAGCCATTGAGAAGATCAGAAAGAGACGAGGCTTGTGAATCAAGAGGATTACATCATATATCTACAGGAAAAAAAGTTTGAGATAAGGGTGGAAAAGGAGCTTGAATCCTTTACACAAGCCAAACAAAGTGTTAACCATTCTCATCAGATTGATGCCATTAGGATGAGTTGAAATCCATGAAGGACAACAATGTATGGGATCTTATTAAGTTATCCCAAGGAATAAAGTTGATTGGTTGTAAATTCAGTATTTAAAACCAAACGGGACTCTAAAGATAATGTCAAAAGATATAAAGGCAGACTTGTTGCCAAGGATTTTAACCAACGTGAAGGCATTGATTTTAAAAAGACCTTCTCACCAGTATCTAAGAAAGACTCATTCAGGATCAATAATGACTCTTGTGGCTCATATAGATTTGGAGCTATATCGGATGGATGTAAAGATTGCATTCCTCAATGGAGATCTAAATGAGGACGTATATATGTTGCAACCTAAAGGTTTTACAACTGATGGATTAAAACATATGGTTTATAAACTCAAGAAATCCATTTATGGGTTAAAATAAGCATCACGACAGTGGTACCTGAAATTTCATGAATGGTACCTGAAATTTCATAAAGTGATTTCCTCTTATGGTTTTGTAGAAAATAATATATATGAATGTATGTACGTTAAAATTAGTAGGAGTAGTTCTCATATTGGTTTTGTATGTTGATGACATTTTGTTAACTAACAGTCACATTAGGATGATGAGTGATACAAAGAAATTCTTATCTCAAAGTTTAAGATAAAGGATCTTGTTGATGCCTCTTATGTCATCGACATTGAGATACGTCATGATAGATTATGGCGACTGCTTAACTTATAATAGAAGGCTTATATTGATAGGTACTCAAAAGGTATGGCATGCAAAATTATGCTCTTAGACAATTGCCCATTGTAAATAGTGATAAATTTGGATAGTTCCAGTGTCCTAGGAATGATTTGAAGAATAATCAAATGAAGGATTTTTCGTACATGTCAGTAGTAGGGAGTATCATGTATGTTCAAGTCTACACGCGACCAAATATTTTCTTTGCAGTGGAAATGTTGGGTAGGTATTTGTTTAATCCAGGATGTAGAATTGGATAGCTGTAAAGAAGGTATTGTGCTACCTACAGTGAATAAAGGACTTCGAACTCACATTTAGAAGGTCTGATCATTTTGAATTGGTTGAATATTTAAATGTAGATTATGTTAGGTCCATTAATAAAAAGAAGTCCACCTCATGCTACATCTTCACGATGGTTGGTGGGGTTGTCTTAGAAAAGCATGAAATAATCGACAATAGCCTCATCCACATGAAAGTTGAGTTCATAGCTTGTTATAAAGCATCAAATCAGGCATTATAGTTTTAACATTTCTTCTCAGGATTGTGGGTATTGAAACATATCCCGAAACCATTGAGAATCTTTTTTGATAACTCAACTGCAGTCTCCTTCTCAAGTAACAACAATTATTATCAAGGTCAAATCATATCGACATTAAGTATCTCATGGTGAAGAAAAGAGTTCAAAATTGTCTAGTATCAGTGGAGTTCATCGACACTAAGTAGATGATTGTGAATCCACTCATTAAAGGGCTCCCTATCATGTCATTTCAGGAGCATGTAACATCTATGGGAGTCATTAATCCCACAAATGTATTTAGTTATTAGGAGTTCAGCATGTTTTATTTTCATAGATATTGAAGAGATTTCATTGATAAAGTTTTTTATGATTATGATATAAAATTAATTTTTTTCTTTTCTATGTATATGCACAATTTATTTTGATAAGAAGAATAAAGTTGTGTCTTCTTGGAGACATTTGAAAGCTCCCGGACCTCCTAAGGATAGATACATATTATCATAATACGTGTGTAATTCTTATACCACACCTCCTAGTTCTTGATTTATGTCATTATGACTAGTAGTATTTGTGACCATGCTTAGTCTTACTTCTCCAAGATTAAATATTGTGATGACTACCATGATCTGACACTGGTGGTCTTGATGGACCAGATTGCAATAGCGTTACCCATATTATCCAACAATTATATTGGTTAACCATTTGGTTATTTTCTTTAATACTAAAATATGTTTTCAAAAGTAATTCTGGATATTGATCAATGTGGCCCAAGTGGGAGAATGTAAGAATTCTATAAGGTGGGCCTTATTAATCAATGGTCTGGATCACCCTGAGGGTTGGATATATGATCGGGCATACCAGTGGACCACACTCAATTGTGATTCATCTAAAATCATATAAGGGGTGGTGCGCTACCACTATATCGCACGCATAGTGTTCTAGTTGGGCTAAGATTGACATATTCATGTGGAGCTTGAAGAGAGAGGAGTTTTGATGGGTTTCAAACTCCTCAACCCTCTAAACTATATAAACAAGGTTGGATCCCCAAGCCTACACACGTTAGAAGCTTTTCATACCATTTTGGTGCTTCCCTAAGGGTGTAAGGTACGGAAGACTGCGACAATCAACTCATAGCAATGGCCGCCCAACCAAGTATGGATTTTAACTCAATAACACAATCCCCATCTCTAATGCACTGCATGATCTTGTCAATTCCCCAAATAGAGTTTTACAATGTGGGCATGTACATGCATAGCCCTATGAGGCTGACTATAAGGCCCACTGTATCTATGTTGTTGTGTGAGGCCCACCAGATTGCCTGATTTGTTGTGTGCATGCTCATGAGGCCCACCAAAGAGTGGGGTTTGTTATGTTGTGTGTGTGGAAATGTGGACCCGTTGTTTACATAGTGGGGCCCACATTTTAAGCCTGCATGTATGGCCCACCGTGAGGCAACAGGTTCCACTTGTTAGGCCTTGCAAGGCCCATTTCGGAACCATATGGACCATTAGGGGATAGTGGGGCCCACCTTGTAGGCATGCATGTATGGCCCACCGCTGGGGCAATAGGGTCCATTTTGTTAGGCCTTACAAGGCCCATTTCATAACCATATGGACCATTAGGAGATGGGTGGTGCAACCCATAGAGTTGGAGCTTAAGGCCCACTTTTGAGGGCCCTTTAGACCGTTGTTTTGGCGAACGTGGGGCAACCTAGTAGGCGAGGCAGCCAAACCCACTTTATAGAGCCTGTTTGCCGACCATGTGTGGGCCACCTTCGCTGGATTAGAAGCCCTCCAAATTGGGTTCCAAAGACTATTAAAACATGAGGGTATGGGGCTAGGGTTAGGGCCTTACTAGTTATGTAAAATGCGATGCTTGGATTAGCATTTTGACCCTGCATGTATGAAGATTTGATTAGTAGGTTAACCATGTAAGTGTGAGGATTAATTTAGTGATAAGATCACGTGACAATGTTGCTTAGACTAGCCTACTCAAGTGCGTGGTAACTGAGGGAGCCGAGATCAGTCTACTTAAACAAATTCAATGATGCTTGAATATGTGAGGAACAAGCCTATTAAACAAATGAAATTTACACTAGATTGTTGTGCAAAGAACTCACATGTAAGAATATTCTTAAGGCAATATTAAACTAATGAAATGCACACTAATGATGTGTACATGAAGACTAATGTTTGAGCATATTAGTGTTGCTCATTTGACTTAGAGGATGTATATCAGTATGATGTATAAGTAGCCTCATTTGAGTACTCTAGTGTAATCCTTGCACAACACATAAATCTTACGTTAAATAAGTCTAGTGCAATATAATGAGTACATAATGAGAGCTTAAGTGTATGGATATAGATATACATAGACCTTTGAAACATGATATTTTGTATTTGGATTAGCTGTCTAAATGTGTTATAAATTCTAGATATGTTGTATCTTAACTTTAACCAATATTGATTATAAAACCATATGGAGAATTGCCATACATTGAATGCATCTTAACCCTTGCATCAATTTGACTCATACATGTGCATTATGAGTGAAATGGATGGCAATGGATTTATGAGAGTTGGACATTAGGACTTTATGATAGGTCATGGATATTTATACCTTTGCACATTGGGACCTTCATCAATGAGGCGAGTTAGGTGAGTATGTCAGTTATGCTAGAGCCTCAATACCAAGGTCGGATGGAGAAGAGGTTTGATGATCCTACCTAGTATTAGGTGTTCACACCCCAAGTATAGGGTTGCGATGTAGTAATAATCTCGGTAAGACCGAGGTTGAATCCACAGGGACTGAACCTTGTACGTAATATGAAAGTAACTCAAACTAGAACTAGGAGAAAATGTAATCTAAATTAGGAAATTTTAAGGGAATAATGGTGAAATCATAAACTAAAACTTATAATAATCAAAGGTGAAAAACTAGGGATTCTAAGGATCCACTTGTAGAGATTAGGAATATCTATGCTTGATTCATGAACACAACTAGAATCAGAGTCTCATCTTCATCCAGTTGGAAGATATATCATTAAAATCCAAATCTGAACTTCCTTTGATATAGTTTTCAATAGAAGATAGGTATGAGAATTAGAATTGATTCCATCACAAAACCATGCTCATGAGACAAAGCTAACAACAAAATTTAGCCAATCCACACCCAATCTAAGAGAGTTATGAATGTTAGGAAGGGTTCCATCATCCAACCATTCCCGTGAGACGATGGTGAACAACAGGGCTCCCATGCTCACAACCCCTGTAATGCAAAGAACATACCCGAAGCTATCACAGATCCATTGTAATTTAAGTCATAATAAACCATTAAAAACTATACATATTCCTCATTATCAAACTAGAATCAAAGAGAGTTCAATAAACATGAATCAAGGCCGTAGAAATCACCCCATCACGCTACAAGCTTCACCACTTAGCCCTAGCTAAGAGGTTTAGCCTGTCATAGACATGCTAAAAGCTCTTAAAAACATAATGGAGAGAAGAAAAAAAACTAAAGAGGAAAAGGATAGAAGAACTCCAGCTGTCTCCACGACTTGCTCTCTCTCTCTCTCTCGCCTTGCTCTTTCTTCCCATGTGCATGGCCTCCACGACTACCCAAGATGGCTCTCCCTCTCACATTCTTCTCCTTTTTATAGACTAAGCAAGTTCGGTCAAGCCTGGATAGTTGGTTTACGCACAGCAGAAAGTCGTTTGATCAAAGCCAGAGGCGGTGGAGAATTTTCCCAGCCAAAGCCACATGTGCAAGAAACATGTTGTGTTTGAATGCAGGTTTTGGATGGCTAATCGTCCAGACTCGGGATCTGACTTCTTAGTGGGGCTCAAGACCCCCTCTTGTAGCTTCTGGATGGTCTGGATTATAGATCCAACCGTGATCAAGATCACACAACGGTTCATGGAGGCTGGACATGCGTTCGCACGTACCTGCGAATTTTCTTATGTTAACATGCTCAGTGGGTCCCACATCGATGTTTCTGGAGAAATCCACCCCACTCATTAAATTCTTGGTGAAAAACCAATCAGGAAGGAGTGGTTTTGGTCGAGTTTTGGTGCGATCCACTATATCAAATTAACTCACCGTTCATCCTGCATTTTCTGGCTATCCATGTGTGTACGTACGCATGGGACCAAAAGGAAAGCATGGTCTTAGTCATGGCCACCCTCTAGAGTAGATGTATGGTCCAGATCGTCGATTCGGATGATGGGTGGGACCCACTACTCAACTCAGTGGTCGGACATTTGGCGAAAAAATAGAATTTTCATTTTTTAAGAGGAGAGCTCGGGTCAGCGTGCGCTGACCCATCCCTCGGTTTTAATGCGGTGCGGGAGTGCATTGACTGTGCACTCTCACGCTCACATGTGGGGTCCACTGCAATGCTAATGAGAAATCTACTCCGTTCATCACTTTCCTCATTTAATTAAGGGGTTGAGACCAAAATTGAAGCATATCCAGAGATCAGGTGGGCCCCAAATTGTTGATATGTGGGTTCATCTTTCCGTTGGGCCACTTCTAGAGGGATCCAAGGGATGAATTTCGAAGTGTATAGTTAATTTATGGTCCTTAGGCCAAATAAAAGTTTCGAGCCGAATGGATGGTGGGAACCCTGTGATCTTGCATTCTGGACGACTTTCGAGCCACTTGAACTTCAATCACTTGATTTGCTCAGATCTCTGGCATATAAATTCTTTGATCTCGGTCCCCTGGGGTCCGTCCCTTACCTTGGTGATTTTTTAGTGTTAAATCTAGGCTTTTAACACTCTTTTGTGTCCAAGCTCCTAAATTCACCTTGCAACAAAAAACATGATTAAAATAGGATATTAAACATTATCATGTTCGTAAAATCAAGTACTAACTAGGGTCCAATATGCAATATTTGACCCTCAACATTGGGTCAGGTTAAGTGGAAATATTTTATAGAGCGCAGTCCTCGACTATCGAGGTTGGTTAGGATTATTTATGAATGTGTCCCTTCATCATTGAGCCGAGTAGGACAGATATGTGGACCCCATAGGAATTCTACCACCAAGGCTAGTTAAGGTTATTTACAAATGTGTCCATTCATCATCGGGCCGAGTAGGATAGATAGACCCCATGAGAATCCTACAGTTAAGGTCGGATGAAGTAGAGGTGTAATAAGCTTATCGTGTATATATTTTTCTAAAATGCATATAACCATTGGGTCGGATGGGTGAGTGTATTAAGCACACAGATAGCCCATTACTAAGGATAGGGTACCAGTATGAGGTTAGGCCACTTGAGAGGAGATGACCCCATTATTCACTCAGATTGACAGTATTAGGATACAGTGGAGATGACCTTCATGCACATTGCATTCATACTTGCATTGCATTATGACCCTACCACATTGATGAATAGTATTATAAATCTTGTATTATATTTTCATCTATACTTATTATTATGTCTACTGCATTTTCTTTATTACCCTTGCCATTGGTCTTTAAAGATCACCTTAATTGTCGTTTAACCTTTAAGGGAACCCTAGCTAGTTGAAGTAGTTGGGCAGGAAGAAGATTGCATTTCCATTTTGATTAGTACTGAATTTTAATAATATAATAATATACTGGAAGTTGATGTATATTTTGGATGTTAATATATCATATTTTAGATGTGGATATATCTTCTTTTAAATGTTGTCATATTATTAATAAGGGAAATCTTACCCAATCAACCATATAAAAAAATAGAAAAAATAAAAACCATTGAGTCATACCTCAAGGGTGGGCTAGTTGCTCAAGCATCATTTTGGGAGCGTGACATTCGGATTATGTCAATGGCAGGTATTGGATTAGATTCATTATTTGGTCCAATAATCAAGTGAGCCCATGCTATATTCTCTCTATCTCACTAGGAATGGTTAAGTTTGGACTCAGGCTAGGCTTGGCCATACCATATATTTGTATTCCTGACAGGCACAGGTTGGAATATTTTGGCCTGTTAAGGTCACATGTTTAGGCATAGGTAGAAGAATATGGGTTGGGCGTGGATAGAGCTTAGGTAGACCCTAATCAAGACCATTGGCAATCCATTCTCTCTCTCTCTCTCTCATACAGATACGGGTTGGGTTTTCTCCTCTCTCTTAGACACAAACACAAAACCTTCGTTCCTTTCTCTCTCATGGACCCTTCTGAACTTTTTAACGATCAAGATTTCATCTATTATCATTAGAGGGTCCAAATTGTTGTCTACATATTTTTTGAATGCTTCATATTGTCATCCATTAATATTAGATGTCAGATGAGGGAGCATGTAACACCCCGAAAATCGAGGGTCGAGCAAAGCTCAACTCTCAAGTTCCAACGCATCACTTATGCAACATAGATAATGATGATTAAATGTTGTCCATATTAGTGCATTAAACATGAATGAGATTAATCTAAAATAACATATTATGATCCAGGGGTGATTAAATTAAGTGAGTGGAAGACTTGAGTACTTATATTATAACATGAAAGTGTTTCACCATCAGGAATATGAATCTGTTGCAGGCTGAAAATATACAAGTGTTTTTTCTAAAATTTACAAAATAAAAAAATGTAACTGCCCAACTAATCTATGTAACCCTGTAATCCCGTTGATTCAGAATGAGGTCTACAAAGACCCGCCTAATAGCTGGATATAGGAGAATTCCTCCTCCTCATCCATGAAGTCCGGCTCTGTCACATAAGCCGCATCACAACCTGCATCTAAATCAGAGTCTGGTTATTATTTTAAAACACCATCCTAGAGCGGGAGTGAGTGATCAACTCTGTAGTACTATAAGACAAAGGTTAACATGTTATCAAATCAATGAAGCAGTAATGATAAAGCAGTACAACAATCATAACCTAAGTACTCTTATTAATGCAAAAATGGTATGCCGTAATGATGCATGCCCTTACCTACACTTCCTCAGTGACATCATCTCACGATCGCGTATGCAACACTCCTTACACGTGCGCTTTCTCGCCAAAGCACATGCAATGTGGTGCATGGTCATGTTAGCCAATATTTAATTAAGCTTATTCATACGGCAGATTCAGAAAGCTAGGGAACCTCCCTTTACATTATTTACCCAAACAAGGATCCATCTAGGGTCGTCAATCCTAGTTAATCACATATGATAGGCAATTTGTAGGGCATCATCCCTGATGAAAACAGTGGATAGGTAAGTTCGTGAGTTTACACTCCAGGTCACTACGGAGAGGGTCGTCACCGTCAACGTAGGCCTATTTTATACTCAAGGTCACTACGGGAGGCTCGTCACATGAACGTAAGCCGACAACTCGAATACGGTGTCCCATATACCACCATATTCGGCTCACAAATTTGGGTTGCTCATTGGTCACTATGGGGAGGCTCATCACCCTACCATAGGACCACAGCTCGACCACGGTGTCCCATACACGACCATGTCTGGCTCATGAGTCTTAGAAGATCTTGGTACCATGGTTAAACAGGCTTTACATTAGTAAGTGGTACCTTAGATTTAGGCAATAGTGTCCATACACGATAAACACACAATAGGCCAATCAGATTATTTGACAAGTGTGATTGGTACGAGCACACATTGAATTGATTGACATGGAGCGCATAAACACTCCGCATGGCCTAATCACTGTCGACAATCAGCGTATGACTCGAATTAATTGAACATGTCTAATGTGGCGAAACGAGTTCATCCACTAAATCAGGAATCGTTAACGATTTCCTAGACTACGTCTCCCAAACATATTAAAACATAGCATGTAAACACATGTGATATTCATAACATCATTTAACAGATAATTTAAATATAAATCTCATTCAAGCATTTTATCAAACACATTGAACATATTATCATACATATGCATTTCAACCATAAATCGTGTAATAGCAAATTATATTACATGAAAGAAACTATAACTGTGGATAAGGTAGTTGAGAATTCTATCTCAAAACCCTTGTTGGGAGTGATTTATCAAACGGTTACTCATTCAGATATTTTATCAAACACTTATACTACATAATAATATATATATATATAAACTAAATTAGTTATAGCATATACTTTGGCAAATCCTTTCATAAAGGAGTTGTTATACACACAATACTCATGTATACTAGATTAGAACTTATGATAAGTACAAATTAGGATTTCACATTCATTCAAACATTCCAACAAACACATTGAATGCATTTTATATTCACATAGTCCACACACATGTTTTATTTATCGAATACTTCGTAACTAAGATCATATGGCAGCAATCAAGTCAAACATAAATCATTACTGACATTGAAAGCCTAAAAAATTATAACTTAAATGTTTATAGTCTGCACTTTTCGTCGGTTTGCTCGTTACGAACTCGGTTCGTACACTACGTTTCTATCTAGAGCACAACTACCTAAATCATGATATAGGTTAGTTATTTCACCATTTTCTCTATTTGAATCCCTAAAATAGGATTAGAGTTAGGATTTCATACCCAAAACAAAGTTGAAACGAGTTAAGTAGCTAGACGTAAAGGTGATTCGATACGTGGAGTAGGAGAATAGAAATACTGCAGCAAACTCCAAGGATCTCCCTTCGATCTTCACTCTTTTCTCTCCTTTTCTCTCTTCTCTCTCCTAGGGTTAGAGAAAAATTCGTATGGGATAGGAATGAGGTGGTTTAAGGGAATTATATAGGCCCAGAACTGATGTCAATGGCCCAAGGGTCATGGTATACTTAGGTTATAGCCAAAGGGCATCTGTTTCGGGTAAATGGAGCTTATTTGGAGGCCCATTACCTATCTATGACATAGAGAAAGTTCCCTAACTATGGATTTAGGTCAGGTTTTGATTTCGATTTGATCAGATTTATGGATCGACTGTGGAGGACCTGTTTCTGTTCAATGGTCATCGTCATTCAATCAAGGCCACAAGTATACCGACATGTGTAGGAAAATTTCTCTGATCCAAGGGTATAGTTTGGTCAGAATCTAATGGTCGGATACCTTCAATTTCTCCCACAAGTGAATGGTCCAATTTACTTAAGTTTGAGTTCATTTTCTAAAGATATTCGCGTTTCTCACACACTTTGCTCAAGGCTCAAGTTGTGTGTTTCTGGATACTATTTGGGCTCGATTCCTGCATGCTTTTCAAGCCCAGTATGGCGTTTATAACCTTATAGTTTCGCAGTAATCGGACTTTCGACACGCTGTCTAGGTCCGATACATGGTTTCAATGTTCTCCCGAGAGCAACTAGGTTTTGAGATTGTTCCTAACTTTCTAGGTAATGTTGAGTTAGCGATTCTAATGGTTTTGGGTCTTACTGTTCATATAGATAGTGCTTCGACTAAATCCAATGATTATTTAGTTTAACACTTAATTAATTTTCATCTAATTTCTAAAGGATTCGGTCATTAAGGATTTCTACCTGAGGTGGTACTCGGTTCTTTGTATGAATTTTTTTGAGACATTACAATCTACCCCCTTAAAGAAAAATTTCATCCTTAAAATTAGTACCTTTTCGTACTCCTCAAGAATCTGAGGGTAGTTCTTACAAACTTCGTCTTCCGTTTCCTAGGTCGCCTCTTCCTCATGTGGTGAGTCCACAATACTTTCACAAAAGGGATAACTTTGTTGTGCAGCACATATTCCTTCCTATCCAGGATACGTGTAGGTCACAGTACATAGGTAGCATCTTTACTCAACTGCACTTGCTCCCACTTGATAATGTGAGTAGGATCAGAAAAGTATTTTTTTAGCATCGATACATGAAATACGTTGTGCAGTCTTGTGAGTGGTGTGGACAAGGCGAGGCGATATGCTACCACACCCACTCAGTCTAGAATATGGAATGGACCAATGAATCTTGGCGTGAGTTTCCCTTTCTTGCCAAAGTGAAGGACTCCCTTTATGGGAAAAGCCTTAAGAAATACGTAATCCCCAACCTCGAATTCCAACTGCCGCCATCATGTATCGGCGTAACTCTTCTATCTACTATGTGCTGCAAGAAGTTGATGCCTGATAATGTCAATCTTCTCAGAGGTGGCCTATTCTAAATCTAGGTCAATTAGGCTTCTCTCGCCAACTTCTACCCAACAGTGGGGTGCTCGACAAGGGCGCCCATACAGTGCCTCGTAAGGAGCCATGCCAATGCTTGCTTGAAAGCTATTGTTATAAACGAACTCTGCATAGGGAAGACAGTCATCCCAACTGTCTTTAAAATCGAGCACATATGCCTGCAACATGTCTTCTAGCACTTTATTTACCCGTTCTGTTTGCCCGTCAGTCTGTGAGTGAAACGCAGTACTGAACTTCAGTTTTACCCCCATTGCTTCCTAAATTCGAGTTCAAAAGATAGACGTGAATCACGTATCTCGATCCGACACAATCTCCATAGGCACTCCATACAGACGTACTATCTCCTTGATGTACAGCTTGGACAAATCATCTGCTGAGTTTGAAACTCTAATAGGGAGAAAATGAGTCGATTTCGTTAATCGGTCCACAATCACCCAAATAGAGTCATGTCCCTTCCTCGTCTTCGACAACCCTGAAATCAAATCCATAGATATGAAATCTCACTTCCATTTAGCTATAGGCATGGGCTGAAGTAAACCAGGAGGTCAGTGATGCTCGGCCTTGACCTGCTAGCACATGAGACAACGGGATACAAAATTTGTTATGTGGGCCTTCATGTTGTCCCACCAATATGAACACTTCATATCTCGATACATCTTTGTACTACCAGGATGCATCACCATCTTCAAATTATGAGTAGCTTTGAAAACTTCCTTTCTCAAGTCATGAAGATTCAAGATGCATAGGTGGTCATGATAACGTAAACTCCCATCCAAACCAACTCTCCATTTAGAGTCTTCATCGTCACTAGCTGACTTTCTCATCTTCACCAACCATTTATCCTCTCTCTGAGCCACAATGATATGATCATCAATGAGTGGCTGTATACGAATATTTGTGACTCTCATGAACGGTTCCTCTACCATAAGCTTCTGTTCGAAGTCTCGCACAAACTCTACCATGTTCCAGTCTTCAATCATTAGCGAAGCTGCAAAATCTATGATCTTCTTGCGGCTCAACACATCTGCCACAAGGTTAGCCTTACCAAGATGGTAGGAGACCTCAAACTTGAAGTCTTTCAAGGTCTCCATCTATTGCCGTTGCCTTATATTCAGGTCCCTCTGCGTGAATATGTATTTGAGTCTCTTGTGGTCACAAAAGAGCTTGAACTCCTCTCCGTAGAAGTAATGTCTCCAAAGCTTTAATGTGAAGATAACTGCTACCAATTCCAAGTCATGTGTAAGGTAGTTTTCCTCATGCTTCCTCAACTATTGTGGGGCATATGTGATCACCCTGTCCTTCTGCATAAGAGCACAACTCAAACCAACATAAGATGCGTTGGTGTATATTATATATCTGATCCCCTTACTCTAGTAATACTAGCATAGGTGTGGATGTTAACCTGTCTTTCAGTTCCTGAAAGGTTGCTTCTGCTTTCTCATTCCAGACAAACTTAATATCCTTTCACATAAGTTGAGATAACAGTCTGGCTATCTTGGAGAAATCTTTAATGAATCGGTGATAGTAGCCAGTGAGTCCCAGCAAACTCATCACTTTTGTAACTGAACTAGGCTGCTCCCAGCCCTGAACTGCAGCCACCTTAGCAAGGTCCACAACGATACCGTCCTTGGACACAACATGTCCCAGGAACTTAAATTTTTCCTTTTAGAAGTCGCATTTCTTGACTGAGCAAATAACTGGTTCTTCCTGAGAGTATCGAAGATTACTCGCAGGTGCTCTTCGTGATCTTTTGGCTCTTGGAGTATATCAAAATGTCATATATAAATACGATGATGAGCCGATACAGGTACGACCAAAACACCTGGTTCATGAGGTCCATGAATACTGTCGGTGCGTTCGTAAGTCCGAACGACATCACGAGGAACTCGTAGTGCCCAAAATTAGTTCTGAATGTCATATTCTACACTTCATCCCTAACACGTAACTGATGGTAGCCGGATTGTAAGTCAATCTTTAAGAAATATTGTACCCCTTTCAACTGGTCAAATAGATCATCTATCCTAGGCAAAAGATACTTGTTCTTGACCGTCACTTGGTTCAACCTGCGATAATCAATACACAATCGCAGTGATCCATCCTTCTTCTTCACAAACAACACAATTGCTCCCCAAAGAGATACACTCGATCGAATGAAACCTGGATCTAAAAAATCATCAATCTGTCTCCTCAATTCCTCCATTTCACATGGAGGTATGCAATACGTGGGTAAGAAAATGGGTGTCGCACCAGGCACAAGGTCGATAGTAAAGTCGATCTCGCACCGAGGAGGTAATCCAAGGATCGTCTTAAACACTTCCCAAAAGTCTTGGACAACGGGCGTGTTTCCAAGTGTCGGACCATTATGATCTTTCAATAGGGCAGCATAACAAAGAACCGGAAAGGCGCAACTGACTTAAACGAGGAAAGTGAAGGTCGTGTTTTTAGGCCCGTGTACCGTCACCAGTCGAGTCTCATAGTCAATTTTGACCTTCATTTCAGTAAGCTAATCCATGCTGAGGATGACATCGTAATGGTATATAGTGGTGACGATTAGGTCAACAAACACCACCCTGCTTCCTAAGTCTATCAAGCAACCCTTATAAAGCTTAGTGGCATCTGAGTAGGTTCCTACTGCCGCAATGACTCTCACCCTAACCATAGGGGTAGTATTCAACCCTAAATGCTTGACCGTAGAATATGATATCATTGAAATAGTGGACCCGGTGTCCACCAAAAGAAACACTGGTATACATTGGATGTAGGAAGTGACTTCGAAAGCCAAAGGCACTGTAGATGCTGACTCAGATGCTTCAACTACAAGCGCATGTACATGCGCTTGTTGAGGACGATTTGGTTGCGCTGTCATAGGCCATTGAGGCAGCCCACTCCTAGGTTCATTTGGTCTGTAAGAAGGCTATGTTAACGGTGTTGATCACAGAGTTAGAGTTGAAATGGCTTGAGGTAACTGATGGTTGGTCCTCTGAGGTGGTGAGAAGCCGTTGTCCCTCATCTTTGTAAAATAATAAGTATTTGTGTGGCCTAACCTCTTATAGTAGGTGCACTAAAATCTAGTCACCTTAGCTGGATCGGTGGAGCCGTAAGCCTAGGAGGCGAATCTGCACGTGGCCTCTTACCGAAGAATGGTCAGTTTGGCAAGTCAAGTTGAGGCCTCGGGCCCATGGGCACACGTGTATGGGATAGTCTATCCCCATCTTGCTCAGCTCGTAGGGACATGCTCACTAGCTCAGCATAGTTGGGAATGCTAGCACAACACATCTTCATGAGGATTTTAGGCCGCAGACCCTCAGAAAATCACTGCATCTTCATCAACTCATCTTCTAGTATCAAAGGAGCATATCTAGCTAGCTCTGTGAAGCGGTTCTCATACTCTGCCATGGTCATCCCTCCCAATCAGAGGTGAAGAAACTCACCCTCCTTTTTATTACGGTGAGGGGGAAGTATTTTTCATGGAAGAAGGTCTCAAATGCATCCCACATCCATACGTATCCAAGGGTGACTGTTTGCAGGATGCTGTCCCACCAGAGACTGGCCTCCTTCTCAAACATGTAGGTAACCAACTCTACTTGCACTACCTCAGTGCAGTGCAGCGGCTTCAGCATGTTAGAGATGCAGTCAAGCTAATATTCGGCCTCCTCAGGCTATGAGTGCCTACAAAGGTTGGAGGTCAGAAATGCTGAAAGCATTCAAATAAATTGCAGGCATTCATATTCCCAACATGCTACACAGGTGGTGCAAGCGGGACCATACTCATGTTCTGGGCAAGGGCCCCCGTGATCGTGGTCCAAAATTGTTACTGCTACAGCATTAAGAGCATCATTTTCTCCAACTATCAAGAGGAGGAACCGCCTGAGGCATGTGTGGCGTCAAGGTAGACGCATGGTTTTGTTATGAAACCGGTGGTGCACTAGGTGTTGGCCCATTTATGGGGTTAGTGGCCGGTTGAGAATCCAACATGGTGTCGCTATTAAGGCCCAAAGTAGGGTCCGTGTGGCTATCGCTTAAGGGAGGTACCCCATCAAACGATTCACCAAGTACGAGATATGCAGTGCTCCGAGTGCTCTTAGGTGGCATTCCCTATACACAACATAGGGTGCAACCCGTGAAAGACTTAGCATAATAATACACATTTATCCAAACATCATTCACATTTTAAATCAAAGAAGCTTCATGCATTTCATTTAACCAAAATCGTCACAATACGTGAGATATAGTCTTACATGGATCATGACAGAAGATGCATGTGAGCTATTCTAAAAAAAATTTTAAACACCAAAGACACTAACAACCAACTAAGCCTATCAAGGCTATTACAAAGAAAATTAGAAACAAAGCAAACTAAAAGATAATTGTATCGTATGATTAGCCGTCAGAATCTGGTGATGGTGAAGGAGCACCCTTATCTTGCATAGATCATAAGAGAGAGCCTTCAAGGTATGAGACACCTTCTTAAACTTCTGTTTTACATAAGCCTAATTCTCTTCAAGCTTCTGCTTCAGTTCAGCCCGGGTCTCCTTGACCTCTTGTCTCAGAGTGGCTTAGTTCTCTTCAATCTGAACTAGGCGGGCTTCCAGGGCAGCCTGATCACGGTGATGCCCATGTGTAGTAGTAGGAGGACCCTCATCAGAATCATGGGCCTCCTCCTCTTCTTCTTCACGTCCTCCTTCCTCACTTCCTTCTTCTGTTTCATTTTCTTCCTCTTCTTCATTACTCTCTTCCTCTATCTCATTACTTCCTTCCTCCTCACTTTCTATCTCGCCCCCATACTCATCGAGTCAGGCTTGACGTTATCGAGGGCCAATTCCCATGTTGTTGAGCATAGTGTCGTTAATGAAGTGAATCAACACAATCTCATTCATGTTAAGCCTATAGCCAAACTCTTGAGCAACCTTGCATATAAGCCAACCAAATGAGAGTGAGACATCTCTCCTAATAGAGTGTATGGTCTGGATTATCATAGTAGGGCGAACGTAGGTAGAAACAACTTGTCTCCTTGCCCAGATCTATACAGGAAATCCACCATCAAGCGAGTGCACTCGGTACGGTTGCCCCACCTAGGATACATATTGTATGTGAATATATGGTGGAGCAGGTGAAAATCGTTTGTCAATTTGGTCGATGGGAAGCAATTGCCTCACTTTCAGTGAACCAATCGGCCACAAAGAAACTGCATGCAGCAATCTCTTTCTCGCATACTCTTAACATGAGATCCGTTAGTATGTACTTCAACATGTGGAATTCTCATAATCTGAGCCATCACATCTACATTGGCTATTGCTTCCTTCCTTCCCATGGGAAAAGTGATCTGTAGAGGCTCTAGTAGTGGATCCCGTATTTACGTGTAAAAGGCTTGGACAGTGTTTTCACATGCATAAGACTTGCCTTCAAATATGGGATCCCACCCGGATTCCAAAAGGAGGCCCATTACTGGATACAGCCCAAATAGCCTTTCATCCACATGCACTTCAAGCACAACTTTACGGCCATGAAACTAACCGTGTCCGATGCCTGCCGGTAGAACTCTTTCGAGTGGAATCTGGGGATCAAGATCCCACTTCATCCTTTGCTCTCGTGCGGCGCTCGTGCTTACTTTGGTGTCGGTTTTCTTCCTCAGCCAGGTTGGGCAGCTAGGTCCACCTCATCTGTGGATGCTCTTCTCTTTCCCATGAGGGAAAGGAGCATGGAGAGCTCAAAAAGGTAGCTACTAGCTGAAAAAGAGCCATGGAACTGGAGAAAGCTTGATGGAGGAGATGGGTTGGTGGGTTTTGGGGTTTATGAGACACAATAGTGGACTTGTGTGCTCAAATGAAAGGAAATAAGGGAGATGGGAGGTGGTAGGAGATGGGTTTCGAGGGAAAAGGCGGTGGGTGTATGTGTATTGAAGAAGAAAAAGAAAATGGAGTATGGAATGAAGATTTAAGAGGGAAAATGAGGGTTTTAAGAGCTTTTGAAAGCTAGGAGGGGTGAAATGGAGTGAAAATGAGGTAAAGGGGGCAAAATAGAGGGTCCCACATGGATTTGCATGGCCCCACACACGTGAGAAGGGCGGCGGACCAACGGACTCACGGGCCCACCGCGGCCCACTGGCTTAGTGCCGCCACGGTTGGCTGGACCATGGGCGGTGCCGCAGCCCCTAGGCAGTGGACACCCCCCTCCTGGGGTTTAGAAAATGTGTGAGGGACCCCCTGGGTCCCACCCATTTTTGTGGTTTGGGCCCCCTCATCCATTTGAGGTGGTTCCGAGTCCCAACGAGTGTGTATTCACACTTTTTGGGTCATTTGAGTGTGGAATTCACCGAATTATCAACCAAACCCATCAATTGACAGTATAAAAAAGAATTGGGATCATTTCACATGATCATAGATGCATACGAGTCACATTTCAAGGGTCAGTTTCGCCTATCAATGAAACTTGGGATCATATGATCATTTTTACATTTTATCGACCCCACCTAAGTCAAAGTACGTCAATGTGCATCGTGTTACCATAACCCAGGTCTAGTTTAATCCAATTCATGCTCTAATACCAACTTGCATTGCCCTAAAAATTGAGGGCCGAGCAAAGCTCAACTCCCGAGTTCCAACGCATCACTTATGCAACATTAAATAATCATAATTAAATGTTGTCCATATTAGTGCATTAAACATGAGTGGGATTAATCTAAAATAACATATCATAATCCAGGGATGATTAAATTAAGTAAGCAGAAGACTTAAGTACCTATATTATAACATGAAAGTGTTTCACCATCAGGAGTATGAATATGTTCCAGGCTGAAAATATACAAGTGCTTGTTCCAAAATTTATAAAATAATAAAATATAACTGTCTAACTAATCCATGTAACCCTGTAATCCTGTCGATTCAGAACAAAGTCTACAGAGACTTTCCTGATAGCTGAATATAAGAGAATTCCTCCTCATCATCCATGAAGTCCAGCTCCGTCATGTAAGCCGCATCACAACCTGCATCTAAATCAAAGTCTGGTTGGTGTTTTAAAACACTATCCCAGAGTGGGAGTGAGTGATCAACTCAGTGGTACTATAAGACAAAGGTTAACATGTTATCAAATTAGTCAAGCAGTAATGATAAAGCAGTACAACAATCATATCCTAAGTACTCTTGTTAATACATAAATGGTATGTCGTAATGATGCATGCCCTCACCTGCACTCCTTCAGCGACATCATCTCACAATCACGCATGCAACACTCCTTACACGTGCGCTTCCTCGCCAAAGAACATGCAATGCGGTGCTTGGTCATGTTAGCCAATATTTTCATACAGCAGATTCATGAAGCTAGGGTACCTCCCTTTACATTATTTACCCAAACAAGGATCCATCTAGGGTCATCATTCCTAGTTAATCACATACGATAGGCAAGTTGAGGGCATCACCCCTAATGAAAACAGTGGATAGGTAAGTTCGCGAGTTTACACTTCAGGTCACTACGGAGAGGCTCGTCACCGTCGATATAGGCCTATTTTATACTCGAGGCCACTACAGGAGGTTTGTCACCTGAATGTAAGCCGACAGCACGAATACGGTGTCCCATACACCACCATATTCGTCTCACGAGTTTAGGTTGCTCACTAATCACTACGGGGAGGCTCGTCTCCCTAGCGTAAGCTAACAAATCAACCACAATGTCCCATACACTACTATGTCTAGCTCATAAGTCTCAGCAGATCTTGGTACCATGGTTAAACGGGCTTTACATTGGTATGTGGTACCTTAGATTCAGGCAGTAGTGTCCATACATGATAAACACATAATACGTCAATCGGGTTATTTAACAAGTGCGATTGGTACGAGCGCATGTTAATTGATTGACATGGAGGGTGTAAACACTCTTCATGGCTTAACCACTGTCGACAATCAGCGTACAACTCGAATTCATCGTACGTGTCTAATGTGGCAAAACGACTTCAACCACTAAATCGAGAATCATTACCGATTGCCTGGACTGCGTAGCAATCCCAAACATATTCAAACACAGCATGTGGATACATGTGATATTCATAACAACATTTAAGAGACAATTTAAATATAAATCCTATTCTAGCATTTTATCGAACACATTGAACATATTATCATACGTATGCATTTTAACCATAAATCGTGTAGTATCAAATTACATTACATGAAAGAAACTATAACTATAACAAGGTATTTGAGAATCCTATCTCAACACCCTTTTTGGGAGCGATTTATCAAACGGTTACTCATTCGGACATTTTACCAAACACTTAGACTACATAATAATATATAGATAAACTAAATTAATATAGCATATATTTTGGCAAATGCTGTAAGGCCCGTATCCTAGTCCGTACTGTTCCTTCAACTCTCGCGATCCTTCTCGATGAATTTCGCTGACCCACGACCTATAATCGATGTTTGCACATGACCCTAAATCGTATTCCATAGATCTAAGTCGGCTTAATCCGAGACTTGTACCATTGCGATCGCACCATTGTCGCGGTTTCAACGTTGTGTCTTGCATACTGATCCGATACCCAGGCTAAGAGATGTGGGTCCGCGTTCCTTTGAAAAAACACCATGCGTTTGTAACCCCAAGACAATCTCTACAACATGTCCCATCAATCAATTAATCACATCATGTCAAGTACAAGAGCTACTCATGCTTTCTTTCTCCACAAGTCAAGCAATCTACCCTAAAAGTCCACAAATCTCTCACCTCACCCATCACTCACCTCACATCCATCACCACATACATCACCTCTCTTACAACCATCCCCTCTCTCTCTCTTTCTCAACACTTTTTCCAAGGAAATGGTGGACGTCTAAGCTCTTTCATGGAGAGAAAAGTGAGTTGTGTGGCCCACTTACCATCCCAAAATCCTTCATCCTAGCCATTTACTTCTCATCATCCTCCATCAAAGTGAGACACAAGGAGATCGGCGTTCCAATAAACTAAGAAGATCAAACGGTGGGTGTTTTTATAGGCTTAAATTTTACTTTTTATGATGGCCCAACTAAGGCCTACGGATTGATGGTATGGATCTCACTTTGGACCCTAGATATGGTCGATGGCCCACCTTGATTATCATGATCATTCCATGATAGGGCCAATCTCCATGGACCCCACCATGATGTTTACTTTCTAGTTTTAAAGAGGTCATCTAGACCTTTCATTTTGGTGGAGAGTTAATCTCCACTATTGATTTTTGATCGGTGGGCTCACATGTAATGAGACCCACTTGATTTATGTTGTGATGTATGGAAAGGAGGGCCCATAATGGCGGGGTCCCTCCATCACACGTCTCTCTCTCTCTCTCTCTCTTTCATTTTGTGTGATGCATGGCCCACTTGGATGGACCCCACCTTGATGTATGTCTTATCCAAACCATCCAAGCCATTTGGGCCCTACCATAATGGAGATGGGAAAAACACAAACATCAGATTGATCAAGTGGGCCACGTCCATATGGGACTCACCTTGATCAACTTGTGAACCCAGTCCGTCCAGCGTCCCTAGACGCTGGATGTGTTCACTAAGTGTGAATAGACAGTGAGGTGTGCTAACAAAAATAAGTAAATATCAGTTTGATTTTTAAACTTTTTAGGAGGGCCGCTCATACAGGCCTCACCTTGATGTATGGATTTAATCCACACCGTCCATCCTATTTCACAACTCATTTTTGGCGTTGAGCTGAAAAATGAAGCTAATCCGACTATCTGGCAACCCGTAGCATAGAAAAGAATATTTTCTACCATTGAAATCCATCTTGATGTTTATATACACCAAAATATATTGAATATTGGGATCGTTTGGTCTGTCTTGACTCCTAGAATCCAATGGCTGGGTTGGATTCACCTGATGCGGGCCCCACATATGAAAAACTGGAAAAATATATTTTTTAAAAAAAATTAAGCAAGCAGCAGGCGCTACTGCATTTAACGAAAAGGCCAGGGACCACAGGTCCTAACTGTGGGCCCCACCATGATGTTTGTGAACATCTACATCGTGCATTAGTTAGGGCCCCTTCTGGCTATGGGCCACCCCAAAAATCAGTCGTACTAGGAGCTCAGGTGGCCCACACGGCAGGAAACAGTAGGATTGAATGTCTACCATTGAAACCCTTTTTAGGTCACAGAAGTTTTGGATCATTATGAAATTTGTTTTTCCTTTTCATCCAGGTCCGTGTGACCTTATCAACAGACTGGATGGTAGATAAACGTTATGGTGGGCCCCACGTGGGACCCACTGATGTTGTGTTTATCCTACACTGTCCCCACGTGTGTGAGCGGGACGACTGGTGTATCTCACTCCAGCTGCATAACTGCTGCTGTACAGGCGGCAACAAGTTCTGTGGGTCCCACCTGTATCATCCACGCCGCCCATCTATGGGACCCACCATGGTGCATGTGTTGCATCCAAACCGTCCAACTATTTTGAAAGCTCATTTTATGGCATGAGCTAAAGAATGAGTCAGATCTGAAGCTCAAGTGGACCCCACCATTTGAATAGTGGACAGTGACATTCACTGTTCAAAACTTCTTAAGGGCCATGGTAGTTCCGATCAAGCTGGTGTTTTTACTTTCACTTCATTTATCTCCATGTTAACTTATGAATAGGACGGATCTCAAAAATACATAACGATGGGTCCTATAAACATTTTAACGGTGAGTGTGGGTGCTCTCATGGTTCTCTGTGGTGGGCCCTATAGGATTTTAATGGTGGGAATCATTATCACCACTTATATTTGGGTGTGGCCCATTTGATATGCATGGGGCCCATTGGTGTAGCCCATTTAATGTACATATGGCCCATGTGATGTGGTCCACTTACCATATTTATGGCCCATTGTTGAGGCCCACCTTGATGTGTATGAGGCCCGTTGTTTAGGCCCACCTTGATATATATGAGGCCCATGTGATACAGCTCATCTTGATATATGTGAGGCCCATGGGCTGAGGCCCAATGGGATATATACAAAGTCCATTATAATGTGTGCTTCCACGTGATGAATATAAGATGTGTATGGCGAGTTATGCCTGAGGAGCAATGATGGTTTGATGTCCACATTGTAAGAATATTGTTAGTTAAATGTCCGCATTATGACTCTCCCTAGGGCCCAATAATAGGCCCATATTTGTTGTGTGTAGGCCATCTAGGCCCATCTCCATTGTGAGGATATTTCATCACCTTATAACATTTTGGTATAATTTCATGAGTCATGCCCATACGCATCATATGTATACTTGTTATGAGTAGTAACTAATCATAGCATATGCCATTGGGCAGATCATTTATAGGACTCCTTATGAGACGGAGTGCCCCACATTATCACGTAGTATGTGCAGGATTGCTGTATGACTGACAGTGTGACTCATGCATCTTGCATATGTGTGACATGATCATTATACGCCTTAGTGACATCAGGATCGTGGGCTCCACAGGCATGTCATGGATGGCTAGATAGGACACCAAAAATATTTAGTTCGAGCATCTGGGCACTTAGGATGTTCATAAGTGAAAGTCCCTAAACCTCCGAGGCCAGGAGACGCCCCAACGTCTAAACTGAGTGGATACATGAGCGTCCGAGTGTCGAATACTAGTAGACCGCATCTCCCACTATGTCATGGTCAGTTGGGAGGGCGTGTGGCCTTATCCACCTAGGTTGAGTATGACCAGCTAGTAAATGGGTCTGCTATCGACGAGCCGAGTAGGTATTGGCAGACTGCTGGCTAAGCGGATAGTGAGGTCTCTTCTACTCATTAGGCTGTGCGGCTAGGGAGGCGACAGTCAGTGTGGAGTGTAATAGACCCCGGTGATTCCCCAGAGAGGAACCGTACTGATATGTGAACTTGATATGAGGACTGACATGATATTATAACACCCCGTCACTGTTACACATGTGGGCGGGCACACGTGGGCGGGTGTGATGTGGGCAGGGCTGAGGCCTGGACGAGCTACCATACTGGGTAAGCTACCAGTGGTTGACAGGCTACTGAGAAGGAGTTACATACTCATTCATTCATCCATTCACTATCCACCTGGGCAGGTGGTGCCCAAGTATTTATTACGTGTACCTTCGCATGGCCAGGATTTTGGTTGGGCACGCGACTAACCCGAGATCAAGAGTTTATCACATTGTGTTTGACTATTCAAATTTAGGTATGGGACTGGTTTGGATAGAATTCCCTTGTGATGGACCCTATAACCTACAATACTTCGTATTATCATCTTGACTTCACTCCAGCTTAGTCATTTCATTCACATCACATATTGCATTTCATCCACGGCATGTGACATTTTGGATTGCTACGTTTCTACACTTATATGGCTTAGACGGACTTGCCAGGATTAGCAAGCTTTCTTTGCATCTCGCATATTGCATTTGGCTACATAGGCCTCACATCACATGGTCTAGGTATGCGAATAACATTCATGTCTTGCATCATATAGCCTTGGTACGGCTGATTGTATTCATGGACTTATCCCCATATTTTCGCATTACTCTGACAATGCATACTTGGCACTTGCCTTGCGCACACACTTACAACACCCTCTAAGCTTTTGTAAGCTTATGCATGACCATTGCGTGTAAGTGTCGTTGGATTGCAGCAGCGCTGAGGCAGGAGCACGTATCAGACTATTTTGGATCCTTTTGATGACCTTGTATTTCCCTTTTCACATTGTACTTAAAGTTTTTGATATAGTGGATATATGGTGATATTGTTTTGTGACTTGGTTAGGCTTGTGGTTATGCTCCATTACAAAAAAAAATATTCTGAAAATCCTCCATGTAGGATCTCAGAATCGGAATCTGGCATATGAATGCCGGGAGCCGAGAATGGGGCACTACGGAGGTTGTCAGCGCTGGATTCAGCGATCGAAAATTTTGTGAGCCCGTTTTCTGAGTTCGGGGCATGACAAATCCTTTCATAAAGGAGTTATTATACACACAACACTCATATATACTAGATTAGAACTTACGATAAGTACAAATCAGGATTTCAAATTCATTCAAACATTTCAACAAACACATAGAATGCATTTTATATTCACATAATCCACACACATGTAGAGTTTATCGAATACATCATAACTAAGATTATATGTTAGCAATCAAGTTGGACATAAATCATTGCTGACATTGGAAGACTTGAAAACCATAACCTAAACGCTTATGGTCCGGACCTTTCATCGATTTGCTCGTTACGAACTCGGTTCGTACACTACATTTCCGTCTACAGCACAACGACTACCTAAATTATGAAATAAGTTAGCTATTTTGTCATTTCCTCTATTTGAATCCCTAAAACGAGATTAGGCTTAGAATTTCTTACCTAAAAAGAAGTTGAAACGAGTTGAGTAGCAAGACGTAAAGGCGATTCGATACGATGAGTAACAGAATAGAAGTACTATAGAAAACCCCAAGGATCTCCCTTTGATCTCCACTCTTTTCTCTTCTTTTCTCTCTCTTCTCTCCCTAGGATTAAAGAAAATTCGTATGGGATAGGATGAGATGGTCTAAGGGCATTATATAGGCCCAAAACTGATGTCAATAGCCCCAGGGCCATGGTATACTTAGGTTATAGCGAAAGGACATCTGTTTCAGAAAAATGCAGCTCATCTGGAGGTGCATTACCTGTCTATGTCACAGACCAAGTTCCCTGACAATGGATTTAGGTCAGGTTATGATTTTTGTCCAATCCGATTTATGGATCGACTGTGGAGGACTTATTTCAGTTCAACGATCATTGTTACTCGATCAGGGTCACAAATATACCAACATGTGTAGGGAAATTTCCTTGATTCAAGGGTATACTTTGGTCAAAATCTAATGGTCTGAAACTGTAACATCCTGAAAAATCCGTACAAAGACCCGAGTACCACCTCAAGTAGAAATCACTTAAGACCAAATTCTTTAGAAATTAAATGAGAATTAACTAGCGCTAAACTAGATTACCTGTGAAACTATCACCAATCACTTTAAATACGATCTGTAAGACCCAAAACTTGTAAAACTATTAATATTACATTACCCTAAAACCTAAGATCCATCTCTAAACCCAGTTGCTCTTGGGAGCATTCAGAAATTTTGTATCGGACCTGGACCGCACGTCGAAAGTCCGATAGCGACGAACTTAGAAAAATATGACCGCCTTGTTGTACTTGACAACCACCTCTGAAATCAAGTCCAAACAGTATCCCACGACGATTTACTTGAGTCGGGAGCAAAGTGTGTGAGAAAAATGAATGTTTTTAGAAATTAAATCTGAATTTAAGTAATCTGAGTTATGTCTCTTGTGGGCCAATTATAAGCATTCTGACCATCAGAATTTGACCCAAATTCACCCTCGGATCAGGGAAAATGTCCCACACATGCCAATAGACTTGTGGCCCTGATCGAGTGTCGATGACCGTTAAATTGAAACTGGTCTGCCACGGTCTATCTGTAAACCCGATCGGACTGAAAACATAGTTTGATCAAGATCTAATATCAGAAAGCTTAAGTCCGACCGCATTCAGCAAAGGGACCTCCTGAATAGACCCGATTTGGATATAACCTAAGTATACCTTGGCCCTGGGGCTGTTTCCATCAGTTCTGGACCTATATATGGGCTTTAAACACCCTCTCTCATAAGCCATATGAATTCTAAAACCCTAGCTAAGAAAAGAGAGAGTAAAGAGAGAGAAGTTGGTGATGGTTCTCGGGATTCTACCCTGACTCTCCATGTGTTTATCCATCGCTACCGAATCGCTATTCCAGCGATTCTAATTCCAAAATTGGGTAAGAGATCCTAACCCTAATCCATTCTAGGGTTTCCAATAGTTTAAGTGATGATATAACTAATTAAATTCATGCTTTAGGTTGTCAATGCGCTGTTGACGAAGACTAAACGTCTAAATCAAATATGTTACGCATTTACTGGTATAAGGTGTGGACTATATACATTTAGGTTATGGTTTTCAAGACTTTCAATGTTAGATAATGATTTATTACTGACGTGGGTGCCATTATACATACCAAATGCGCTATCTGTTTCGTTTTACGTATATGTATAAACTATGTTGTGAATAGAGTATTTCATGTGTTTGTTGAAATGTTTGTATGCAGTTGGAATCTGATGTTATGATTTCCATGATTAATTGTCATAAGTACATGGTTATTATGTATGAGACAACTCCTTGACAAAAGGATTTGCCCTAATACGTAATATGGCCAACATATGTGATGTATGTTGAAAAGTGTGGTCTAATATTTGTAAAAATGTCTGAATGAGTTAGTAGTTAGTAAAGTGTGATTTATAAGGGAGTTGAGATATGAATCCCAACTACCTTAACTGTGTGTATGATTTCCTCCATGAACTGTATAGCCTACTTATTCATGTTTAACTGTGTGTATGATTTCCTCCATGTACTGTGTATTCATGTTTAAGTTATATTTCATAACATGTTCATATGATTGTAGGATTTGACTTAAATATTCATTATTGTGATTGTACATGGTTGGGACTATATCACAATCCAGGTAATCGGTAATAGTTCTCGAACTGGTGGCTGAGATTATTTTCACCACGCAGGATGTGTTCGACGAATCCGAGCTGTACTTTGGATGTCGACAGTGGTTAGACCACATGGAGTGCTTATACATTTCATGTCGATCAACTTAACATGCGCTCATCCTAGTAGAGCTCGTCAATTAACCTGATTGACCTAATGTATGTTCACCATGTTTAGATGCTACTGCTTGAATCTAAGGTACCAAACTCACCAGTGAAATCCTGTTAACTTAGGTACCTCGATCCGCTAAGAATCATGAGCCAGACATGGTGGTATGGGACACCTTGGTCGAGCTGTCGGCTTATGCGGGGGCAAAGAGCCTCCCCATAGTGACTAATGCGCAACCCAGACTCGTGAGCCAAATACGGTGGTATGGGACACTATATTCGTGCTATCGGCCTACTCTGATTGGTGACGAGCCTTTTGTAGTGACCTCGATGTATTGGGGCAACGAGCCTTATTGTAGCATCTAGGGTATAACTAGGACTGTATTGATTGGTGACGAGCCCTTTACAGTGACCTAAAATCATAACATCGTATGAGGTTTACTAGGACAGACGACCTTAGGATGGATCATTGTTTGGGCATTGACATAAGGGAGGTACCTTAGCTTCTCAATCCTGCTGTATGAAAAGGACTAATAAATACTTGGTAATCAGGTACATGCACCATACTACATGTGCCATTTGGCATTAGGCAGAGCACTGAGGAAGTGACTAACATGCACGACTGTAAGATGAAGATCATAGAGGGAGTGTAGGCGAGGGCATGCATCATTTCTTCATACATTCTTGCATTAATCAGAGTAATTAGGGATGTTTGATTGTATTGCTTTATTATTAGTGCTTGACTGAATTGATAACATGTTAACCTTTGCTATATAGTTCCACTGAGTTGATCACTCGCTCCCACATTCTGGGACTGTGCTTAAACACCATCCAGACCCTATCTTAGTTGCAGGTGATGAGATGACACACGAAGCAAATCCGGAGTTCGAGGATGACGAGGAGGCATTCTCGTGTATGCAGTATTTAGGCGGGTTCACTTAGACCATTCTGAATCATCGGTGCTTTAGGGTTTATGCTTTGTAGAGGACTATCACATTTTGACATTTGTATTTTGAAACAATACTTGTAACTATTGACCTAGCAGAGCATACATATTTTCAGGACTTGTACTGGTTTATATATTCATTTCAGTCTTTCGCTTGCATACTACAACTGTCCTTGGATTATATTTTTCTGATTTGGCTTAATCTACTTTATGTTTTATGCACTAATAAAGACAACATACATCCATCATTAAAAATGTTGCATAAGTGATGTTTTGGAACTCAAGAGCTGAGTTATGCTCGACCCCCGATTTTCATGGCGTTACAAGTTGGTATCAGAGCATGATTTGAATTAAACCGGACCTAGGTTATGATCACACGACATACGTTGACACCAATTTAATGTAGGAGGGTGCGAGAAAAATCTAGAAAAAAGTTTAGGTTTCCCAGTTTCGCCAATTGGCGAAGGATTACTGAAAACAATCACCGAGATCGGGTCCGTACATACCCGTGATCATGCGAAACGATCCCAACCCACTTCTAGACCATTAATCGATGTGTATAGACCATGTTTTATCCTATCCCAATTGTTTAAAAATTGATAAACTTGTATATACATCAGAAATTACCCGAAAGAACCCGAAATGACTCAAAACTGAGTAGGGGGCCTAATGGAGCATCTCCAGGGGGACCCAGGGTGGGACCCACACCTTTTTGGGACCCAGGGGGCAGGAGGACATCGCCCTACTGGTGAGCCCTCACCGAAATGTCCAGAGACTGGCGAGGACCTCGCTGCCGGTCAGGCCAGATCGGGCGGGCCGGAGCGGGCCAATTTTTTTAGGGTGTTGTGTGGCTCACTGATCCATGTTGGGTCAATTTTAAAGACCCCCAACACGTCCTCTCTTCAAAAACCACCCCTCCAAGCTCTCCTTTTTTAAAAAAATCTCTCAACTCTTCCCAAAAATCACCATTCAGGCACCTCCTTCCATTTTTGTGCACCATCTACACCACCTCCTTAAAACCCATCTCCATTGCTGATTTCTCCTTACTTTTCCTTCCATTTGGGCACTCAAATCCCATTTTGAGTCTCAAATTCATGAAAACCCCATAAACTTCTCATTTCCCTCTTTTCTTTACTTTTTCATGGATTATTCGAGCTAGTTACGGCCATATTTTTGATTTTCACCATTCTCTCTTTCATGGGAAAGAAGTGGGCTTCCGTGGATGAAGTCGGGCTTAGTCTCCCCACCCGTGCAAGGAAGCTGAGAGGGGCCGCCGTGAGTGCAACCGCCAATCAAGAGTTACAAACTAAATGGGATCTAGTTCCCCAGGCTCCCATAGGAAGGGCTTTGTTGGTAGAATTATCTCATAGATTTTATGAGGGCCGTAGGGTCCTTTTTGAAGCTCATGTGGATGTGCAGCTATTTGGGGAATACTTATTGTTCGAGTGCCTGGTAGAAGCCAAGTGGGGTCCGTTATTTGAGGGTGAGCACCGTGCAAATGTGAGCACTGTCTGAGCTTTCTATGCCCACATTTGAGAGCCAACACTGGAGCCCTTGTAGTTTAAAATTTCATTTGGAAGAGATCGGGAGGCCATAATTGATGTTGGTTTGATATCTCAGCTTATAAATGTGCCACTTGGTGAGGTACATGCAAGTGAGAAGAATCTGAGGTGTACACGTGAAAGGGATCACCACAAATGGTTCCTTTGTGGTTGTCTGGTTCAATGGAAGCCAAATAATAGTCTTTTAGCGACCAATATGACGGACGACTTCCACTTGCTTCACCACATCTTCACGTTCAATGTCTACCCCAGGTGGAGCAATCGAGTGCACGCGCCTGATGGTGGATTTCTTATACCAAGTGGGGCAGTGAGAGAAGCTTTGTGTGCCTACACATGTTCTGCGACAAATAGTCCTTACCATACGTTCAAATAGAAGGACCGATTCACTCCCATTCGACCGACTCATATGCAAGATTGCACTTGAGTTTGGCTATAGACTTGGGGCGGAATTGCCGACACAGATCCACTACATCAACAAGACTACTCTCAATCAGATCGATATCGGGCCATGACAACGACAAGCCCTACTTGAGGAGAGTGAGGATGAGACAGAAAGCGAAGAGGAAGAGAGTGATGAAGAAGGTGGAGCTGATATAGAAGAAGAGAAGAGCGAAGAAGAAGAGGAGGCCCAGGATATGGATGAGAGCCGTCCTCCTATGACACGAGAGCATGACCCTGATCAGGTTGATAGGGAGGCCCGCTTAGCTCGACTTGAGGAGGGTCAGGATACCCTACGATAGGATATTATCGATGTTCAGGCCCTCGTGAAACACAAGTTTAAGAAAGTGACTCGCACTTTGAAGTCTATCCTGTGCTGTCTGCAGGATAAGGGTGCCCCTCCTCCATCTCCATATTTCGACGAATAGTCGTATATGTACTCATCGTTTATTTTACTTTGTTGCTTGTTCTTGTGTGTAGCCTTGATGGGTGTAGTAGTTTGGTAGTTGTTTTAGAGTTTGAAGCCTTAGTTGTATTAGATCACATGCATTCTCTGTCGTGATCCATGTAATGTTGCACCTCGTGTATTGTGACAATTTTGTTAAATGAAATGCATGATGTTTCCTTGAGTTGAGATGTGGATGGATTGTGTGTATGCTAAATCTCACGGGTTGTATCCTCTGTCATATGTAGGGCATGCCACCTAAGGGCACGAGGACTTTGGCCTGTCTCTCGTTGGGCGAGTCGCTTGATGGGGCCTCTCCCCTAAGCGATAGCCATACAGACCCCCGTTCAGGCCTGTCTCACTTTGATTCTATGCTGGATTCTCATCCGACTACTGGCCCCACTGCTGGGTCGACGCCTGTGACACCATCTGTGGTACCACCTATCACACCTTCTGTTCCTGAGCAGAACCGTGCGTCTACATCAACGCCACATGCATCTCAGTCCGCTTCGCCACCTGATAGGCTAGAGAAGATGATGTTGTTGATGCAGCAGCAATAGCTATTTTTAACCTCCATGGCTAGTATCTTTGCTCAGACGGTGGGGGCGACTCCACCTGCCTCACCTATGCACCCAGCTGGGAACGCTAGTGCCAGCGGCACATTTGAGTGATTTCGGTGCTTACGACTCCCTCTTTTAGGGGTACTCATAGACCCGAGGAGGCCGAGTACTGGATTGACCGCATCTCTAAGATGCTGAGGCCGTTACACTGTTCTGAGGTAGAGCAGGTCGAGCTTGCCACCATCATGTTTGAGAAGGAGGCCAGTTTGTGGTGGGATAGTATTCTCCGCACAGTTACGGAAGGATTTGTGTGGACATGGGAGGCATTTGAGACCTGCTTCCATGAGAAGTATTTCCTGGTCACCTTCCGACACGAGAAGGAGAGCGAGTTCCTTCACCTCCGTCAGGGAGGGATGTCGGTGACGGAATATGAGAACGAATCATGGAGCTGGGCAGGTATGCTCCATTGCTTTTGGGTGACCAGCCGATGCAGATGCTACATTTTTTCTGAGGGTCTGCGACCTGGGATCCGGTCGAAGATGTGCTATGCTAGCATATCTACTTATGCCGAGTTAGTGAGCATGTCCCTACGAGCTGAGCAGGATGGGGACAAGTTGTCCCGTATGTGAGCGCCTATGGCTCCTAGGCCGCAACTTGATTTTCTGAGCAGGCCATTCCTCGGTAAGAGGCCTCGTGTAGACTCACTCCCGAGGCTCATGGCACCTCCTACCCCTGTGAGGTGACTAGACGTGTGGTGTGCTTACTATAAGAATCTAGGCCACATAGAGATAAACTATTTCACCAGAATGCGAGACAGTGGTTTTTCACCACCTCAGAGGATCAATCGTCCGAGGCCTCAGGCCATTTCCACTCCACCCCTTCGATCAGCACCAGCTCACCCATCTTTCAGGCCACCCGCACCTCACTTCAGGCCGCCTCAACGGCCCATAGTTCTACAACTGAACTGTTCACAACAGGTTCAGGTACACGCACTTATAGCTGAAGTGCCTGAGGTAGACTTAGCACCGAGATCTTTTGAGGTTCTGGCTTGTATCCAAGATATGTCTGTCTTCTTATTGGTGGACACTGGGTCCACTATTTCGATCATCTCTTGCGCTGCGGTCAAGTGACTAGGGTTGGATACTGCTCCTACGAAGGGAGTGAGACTCACTACCACTATAGGGACCTGTTCAGATATTACCCGGACTTGTGAGTCTTGCTCAGTAGATTTGAGTAGCAGGATAGTGGTCATTGACTTGATTGTCGCCCCACTATGTCACTACGATGTTATTCTCAGGATGGATTAGCTCACCAGGATGAGAGTAGACATTGATTGCGAGGCCAAAGTCATGACTGCCTACAGACCTGAGGGCACGGTCTTTACATTTCCAGTTCAGGTCAGTTGGTCCAGTCGAGTTAGTTACTACGCTTCCTTGTTAGAGAGTATTGATGATCCGACGTTGGGAGATATGCCTGTGTTTCAGGACTTCCCGAACGTATTTGAGAAGATCCCGACACTTCCTCCTCGGCGCGAGATCGACTTTTCTATTGATCTTGTGCCCGGTGCGACACTTATTTCCTTACCGACATATCGTATGCCTCCATGTGAGTTGGAGGAACTGGGGAGACAGATTGATGTATTGTTAGAGGCAGGTTTCATATGACCGGGTGTATCCCCTTGGAGAGCGCCTGTATTGTTTGTGAAGAAGAAGAACGGTTCCCTGCGATTATGTATTGATTATCGCAGGTTGAACCAGGTGACAATGAAGAACAAGTATCTGTTGCTTAGGATTGATGATCTGTTTGATCAGTTGAAGGGGGCACGGTATTTTTCCAAGATAGATTTACAGTCAGGGTATCATCAGTTGCACGTCAGGGATAAGGATGTGCAGAAGACAACCTTCATGTCTAGTTTTGATCATTACGCGTTCCTTGTGATGTCGTTTGGACTCACAAATGCTCCGGCCGTATTCATGGACCTGATGAACAGGGTGCTTCACCCGTTTCTGTTCTGATTCGTCATCGTGTTTATTAATGACATTTTGATATATTCCAAGAGTCAGGAAGAGCATGAACAGCATCTGCGAGCAGTCTTCGACACTCTCAGGAAGAACCAGTTGTTCGGGTAGTATAAGAAATGCAACTTCTGGAAGGAGAAAGTCAAGTTCCTGGGACATGTGGTGTCTAAGGAAGGGATAGAGTCGACCTCACTAAAGTAGCCATGGTTAAGGATTGGAGGCAGCCCGGTTCAGTTACTGAGGTGAGGAGTTTTCTTGGTCTGGTAGACTACTACCGTTGATTCATTCGGGACTTTTCCAAGATTGCCAGACCACTGTCTCAGTTGACACAGAAAGATTTGAAATTCACCTGAAATGAGAAAGTGGAAGCAGCTTTTCAGGGAGCTGAAAGACAAGCTAACGTTTGCCCCTGTGCTAGTATTGTCAGAGCAAGGGGTTAAGTATACTATATACACTAACACATCTCGCGTTGGTTTGGGTTGTGTCCTGATGCAGAAGGACAGGGTGATTGCATACGCCTCGAAACAGTTGGGGAAACATGAGGAGAATTACCCTAAATATGACCTAAATTTGGCAGCCATCATCTTCACACTGAAGCTCTGGAGACATTACCTCTACGGAGAGGAGTTTGAGCTCTTTTGCGACCACAAGAGCCTTAGATACATATTCTCTCAGCGGGACCTGAATATGTGGCAGCAACGGTGGATGGAAACCTTGAAGGACTTTAAGTTCGAGGTCTCCTACCATCCGGGCAAGGTGAACCTTGTGGCAGACGCGTTGAGCCGCAAGAAGACCATAGAGTTTGCCGCTTCGCTAATGATAGCAGAATGGGACATGGTGGAGTTTGTGCGAGACTTTGAGCAGAAACTCACGGTGGAGGAATTGTATGATGTTATCGCACACATTCAAGTATAGCCCCTCATTGATGACAGGATTATTGCGGCTTAGGTACACGATGAGCTATTGGCAAAGATGAGAGAGCGGGTTAGTACAGATGAGGACTCCGAGTGGAGTGTTGGTTCAGATGGGGGCTTACGTTATTGTGGCCGCTTATGTGTCCCAGACGTTCATGACTTGAGACGGGAGGTTCTTGAGTCAGCCCACAGTTTGAGGTTTTTGATGCATCCTGGTAGCACAAAGATGTATAAAAACATGAAAAGATCATACTGGTGGGACAATATGAAGGTTTACATTACAGAGTTTGTATCCCGTTATCTCACGTGCTAGCAGGTCAAGGCAGAGATCGCCGACCTCCTGGACTGCTTCAGCCCATACCCATAGCTAAATGGAAGTGGGATTTCATCTCTATGGACTTCATATCAGGGCTGCCTAAGACGAGGAAGGGACATGACTCCATTTGGGTGATCATTGACCGATTGATGAAATCGGCTCATTTCCTACCAATCAGATTTACGAACTCTGCAGACAAGTTGGCTATGTTGTACATCAAGGAGGTTGTATGTTTGCATGGAGTTCCCTTGGAGATCATGTCAAATTGAGACACGCAATTCACATCTATCTTCTGGACTAGTATCCAGGAAGCGATGGATGTGAAGTTGAAGTTCAGCACCACGTTTCATCCACAGACGGAACGAGAGAATCAGGTGCTAGAAGATATATTGCGAGCTTATGCGTTGGATTTCAAGGACTGTTGGGATGACTGTCTTCCTTATGTAGAGTTCGCGTATAACAACAGCTTCCAGGAGAGTATTGGCATGGCTCCCTATGAGGCACTGTATGGTCGCCGGTGTAGAGCACCGCATTGTTGGGCAAAAGTGGGTGAGAAGACTGTAATTGGCCCAAAGTTAGTTCAGACGACCTCAGAGAAGTTCGACATTATTAGGCGTCGACTTTTATCAGCACAGAGCAGGAAGAAGGCTATACCGATACGAGAAGGCGACCGCTTGAGTTTGAGGTTGGGGACCATGTATTCCTTAAGGTTTCTCCCATGAAGGGAGTCATTTGGTTTAGTAAGAAAGGGAAGCTCACGCCGAGATTCATTGGCCCATTTCAGATACTAGATCGAGTGGGGGCATTAGCATATCGCCTTGCTTTGCCCACACCACTCGTAGGTGTGCACAACTTATTCCTTGTGTCCATGTTGAAAAAGTACATTCCTGATCCTTCGCACATTATCAGTTAGGAGTAGGTGTAGTTAAGCGAGGATACGACATATGTACTGCGACCGACGCATATCCTGGATAGGAAGGAGCAGGTATTGCGCAGCAAGGTTATCCCACTTGTGAAGGTACTGTGGACGCATCACAGTGAAGAAGAGGCTACTTGGGAGATTGAAGCTGAGGTCAAAAAGAAATACCCTCAGATCCTCGAGGAGTATGAGAAGGTACAAATTTTGAGGATGAAATTTTTTCTTTAAGGGGGGTAGATTGTAACGTCCTGGAAAAATCCGTACAAAGACTCGAGTACCACCTTAAGCAGAAATCACTTAGGACCAAATCCTTTAGAAATTAAATGAGAATTAACTAGCGCTAAACTAGATTACTTATGAAACTATCACCAATCACTTTAAAAACGATCTGCAAGACACAAAACTTGTAGAACTATTAACGCTACATTACCCTGAAACCTACGATTCATCTCTAAACCCAGCTGCTCTCAGGAGCATTTAAAAATTTCATAAAGGAACCTGGACCGCCCGTCGAAAGTTCGATAGTGATAAACTTAGACAAATATGACCGCCTTGTTAGACTTGACAACCACCTCGAAAATCAAGTCCAGATAGTATCCCACGATGATTTATTTGAGTCGAGAACGAAGTGTGTGAGAAAAGTGAATGTTTTTAGAAATTAAATCCGAATTTAAGTAATCTGAGTTGTGTCGTTTGCGGGCCAATTATAAGCATTCTGACCGTCAGGAACCCAGTCATACAGTGCCGCACTTAAGAGTCACCAATCAAGGTGAACCCGGTGGAAATGAAGAACCACTTGGAATCCTAAAGAACTCAGCTTAAAGATCTCAACTCGGTCAAGTTCTCTATCTAAAGGTGCAGACGCTCTGAGCAAGTGTCGCGAGACTGCAATCGACAGGTCTGGACAGGCACACCCTACACAATCTAAATCCCTGGGTCAACAAGTGAATCATAAAAAATGGGCATCCCCTCATCTAATAGATCTATCTCACAGTGCTGAAAGAATCCCGCATCACTCATCGCATCATGCAAGGTGCCCTGAAAAGCTGCAATGGGCGGGCTGAAGCTGTCCACAACCGCCACATCAGGAGTTGTTTGAAACACACGAGCTCCATGAGGTGCAGCGGCTAAAGTCTCCCTATGGCTGTTAGGACAGACACCCTGAGCCCCGACCATAATTACATGTCCTAACACTGCCTCGATATCCGTACTGAAAATCTGGGCCAAGCTGTCTGCCGAAAAATCATCACCAGCCAAATCCAAACCATTCGAACCACCAAGGTAGGGTTCGCCATCTATCAAAACCTGATCCACCCCATCCACCATCACCGTGTTACCATCCACATCACCCATGGGCATCGCCTAATCAACCAAGCCATCCCCTACCGCCATCACGCTATCCTCATCACCCAAATCATCCGTCTTAACACCCATAAATCCTGGCGGCCTATCTTGCATGGATCCGTCAAACCATCAAAACCTTTCATCCTATCCAACCTAATCCCATATCCCCCATTAAGGGTGGTGGGAGTAATGCCATAAATGGCATTAATCTCTCCAAGGGAGTCCATTACTCTCCCACCAAATTCCACTAACTCCTCCATAAATGCGATCTCACCACCATAAATAGAGGACCCACCACCCAAATCCCCTTCATTCATGGATCCACCAACCTCTTCAAAGCTTGCAGCCATAATATAGACAAAGGAATGAAAAGATAAGGAGAAGAAGGAGACAAGGAGAAGAAGACAAAAAAGGAAGGAAAAGGGGGCAAAAGGAATAATTGAAGGGCATTGACGGAAAAGAACGGATAGTAAAGGGCCAGCAAGAATGAACAGGAAGAAGAGATGCTGGCTAGAAGAAAAGATGAATGGAGGTGGTACCCCGATTATCGCATACGGTACTCCAATCACCGCCCTTCAGACCTGACATTTTTACATCGCTGTAGCACTAACAAGACAGAACAGGAGGAAAAAGTCAACCGACGGCAGTCCGACTACCGCCCGGGCCCACTTTCAGGCAGATTTTTGGCAGGGTCCACTTCAGAAGGTTAGGACCCCAAAACAAACATCCATGCACTCAACTGAGATCTTAAAGGCGAACAAAAGCAAATATTTATAAGGGAACATGTTGGCGAACTGAAGTTTTATTAACATGAAGATTGTACATCCAAGAATACAAAATTGCATGATACAATAAGCTAATCATCATCAGGAGGATAAGCGTCAGTATCTTGGCGATGAAACTGGTGAAATTGTGGTGAAGACCGCTTTAGTTGAAGTAGGAATAGGTCAGTATATCCTAGAGGGGGGGTGAATAGGACTTTTTGAAATTTTTATAAATTATTAAATATCCTTATCACACTAATCCTATCACAGAGTATTGATTAGGATTACTCAACCTTAACTCTACTGGCTTCCAAGCCTGATAGAGGATCCAATCACAAACTATTTAAGAGACAAACAATGTATAGATGAGATTGTGATGGATATGACTGTGTGTGCATAGGATGTGATCATATAGAAAGATATGCAAGGCAATCACATAAATGAAAGATAATATCAAACTCAAACACAGTCATTTTATAGTGGTTCGACGACTTGTCTACTCTACTCCCGGCTTCCACACTCAACCCTTGAGTGACCGGATTTCACTAAAGAGGTTTCCCATGGTTCACCTCAAACCTAAGGTTTTAAATCAAGTTCACCTTCAACCTTTACAGAGGTTTCTACTCGGTTCACCTCAAACCCTGGAGTTTAATTGGCGTACTCCTAACCAGATGTTTATGCCCACACAGGACAAGGGTCCACACAACGCACCCTGAGGTTTCTACTCGGTTCACCACTAACCCTGGAGTTTTACTGGCGTACTCCTAACCAGATGTTTATGCTCTCCACAGAGCAAGGGTCCACACAACGCACCCCACACGTACACTCCCGCCGGAGGCCTCCTTCGAGGACTTCAAATGGTGAACAACACTTAAAAGCCAATCCTAAAAAGAAATGATCGCAAGTGTCCTCTGGACTCTTAGTACTTACAGATAAGTTGATGAGTCCCTTTCAACACAATGATGAAGACCTTCTCCTTGTTGATGAAGAGTCTTCAGCTCCCTTGATCCGTAGCATGAAGATGTATATATGCTAGGCTTAGGTTGGGTCAAGGTTATGATGGACTACCACTCTCTAAAGGTTTTCCTATAAGGAGGATAGAGAGGTTCCCATCATCTATGCATTCAAGGCATCCCAGCTTAATGATATGTCATTAAGATAGTAGCTGAAGGGTCCTTGAATGCGAAAGTTCATTCCCCAATCCACTCTATAAGATATTAATGATGAGGGTGGATTGGAGGATGAACTTCCCGAGAGAAAGGGTTTAGGTAAATGATAGGAAGGTTGAAACACTCTAAGGCACTCTCTTCTATTTCTCTCTCTCAGCAATGAAGACAACTCTCTCTATTTATAGGCAAAAGGTACCAATGGATATAAATGGTCATATTTATGACACAATTCGATATCATCGATCAGTCGTCGATATGATCGAGCGTATACTCTCGATTGTATTGGCCGACCTCTATATGATAAGAACTCAATTGTCATTTCGCTTTTGGAAACCTTCTGCCAACTGGTCGATGAGATTGAGACACACATCGATGATATCAGATTTTGAACTCCGATTCCATCAAGTGATGGTTCGTTTCTATCGATAGTTGAAAAATAAGAGAGAAGTCTTGAAGAATTTCAGGATCACAGATATGATCGGGGAGCCAGTCCATGTCATCGGAATTTGTACATCGATCATATCGGCGACCATTCGATGGGATCGAAAATCGTATAGATTTTACATGTAAGCTTGCTGGATGAATTATGTCCTGACTCGATCCAATCGACATGGTCTCGATATGATCGATATATGAATATCGATTTATCGACAGGCACCCCGATCAACATTAAAAGAAACCTGAAATTCATGCTGGAGAGAATATGCGTCCCAGAGTCGATATGATCGACTGACTCCCGATATGATCGATATTTGAGTTCAGATTGAATCGGACAGTCATCGATATATCGAAGCAGTTGATAGTTTTCTTTAGAAAAATAGGAGCGTCGAAAAGCAGTCTGTCGATACGATCGATCCACTTCAGATATGATCGATTTTCGAATATCGATGATATCGACTTGAAGGTCGATATATCGATAAATCGTCCAGAAGATTATTTGATTGCTGGATGCTTTTTGTCCTCACTCGATTGTATCGATTGATATGTCGAGGATATCGACAGAGCTGGTTGATCATATCGAAAGGGTAATCGATATAATCGACAGTGTAAGAAAAACTTAGAAAATCTTCTTTTGAAAAAAAAAGTTTTCTTACACGTAAACCCTAAGATGTTCTAGTTCTTTTTAAGGGTTTAATCACCTGGTGTTTTGGGACATGGGATGTGAGGCTATGATTTACCTTTTGGTGAGCTTCCACACATCCAAATGAGGCAGACGCTTGACATGATCTTCTTGATAGGTATTGTCGTCCGACTGACTCAACATACAACGTAATTGACAAATCAGGGCACGTAATCGGTGCACTTTCAATCTCCCCCTTTGTCAATTACGTGATAAAATCTCCAAAACACCCTAGGAGCATATCTAAATAGATACATCCTAAATTGTGTGTACATGTATTAACACAATTTTACAAATTCTAAACAGCCATGTACACAACAAACAAAATTCTCCCCCATAATTCAAAAACTCCCCCTTTCTTGTTATAGTTGCTCCCCCTAACTCCTGCAACAAAGATATACAATTTTCGCTCGGGGTGTTTTGAATTGTTCTCCCCCTTTTTGTGAGTCATTGGCAAAGGTATAAGCCATGATATTGACTGAAGATTGAAGCATATGGGAGAACCACAGATAGATAGATGCATATGAATGAGAACAGTATAAAGCATTCATCAATGAGTATACTGTATGAAGTTAATAGATAAGAATTCAGATCATAACTTTAAGACTGCAATAAACCAGGGAGAAAATCAAATGCCAGAAGTAAACAAACTAGATTAAGCCAAATGTAAGCTGCCCAAGAATGGCAGAAATATTCAATGCTGCCCCAGACAGTAGCAAAATAAACCAACAATAAAAAGTATTTTAGCCCAACCGTGGGAAAACACATCCAAACATAAACCAGAAAGATAGAAAACGAAGCTAGTCATGCACCATTGAAAGCGTAGAACATCCAAAAAAAAAGATACTGATGTTCATACGCAGAAATAAGAAAGGGTGCATGAAGACTTGTATAAAACTGGCATCAGGGAGCAGAGTGAGATGGCATCGTGTCGTCGCGTCTGCACGTTAGTAAATCCACCACCTGTTAGACCGTGCTCTGGATTCCTTGAACCAATAGACGGGAACTCACCAGCTCATTCCTGTGGCAGAAAATCATCGCACCCATAGTGTATAAAATCAGGGCATGCGCCTTCACATCAGCTGTCGCTTCGGTCTCCGGGATGCATTTGGAAAAGTTTGATGATAGCTAGAGAAGTTTAAAATGGGGACTGGTAAAATCCGTTACATCTGGCATCATCCCCAATAGACCCATCTAATCCTCCTCAGTGGGCATCGGAAGGTCATCCTCAAATGGGACGGACCCTCCGTTGTATCGAAGGCCCAGCTGCATGTATATGTCATACGAGGTAATACCCCACTCTTCAAAAGGCAGCTGGAAAGTATGAGTCTCAGGGTGCCATCTCTCAGCCAAAGCAGACAAGAGTGACATATTTGTCCGGCTCAGACGGACCCAGAACAAGTGAGCAAATGGGGTATGCTCCAAGACCTCGAAGAACAACGGCTGTGGATCCTGGAACCAATCATTCCAGTGTGTCCTAACCCCGCGCCCTCTCAAGACAGCAGGAGCACCACCTTCCTGGGCAATGTCAGACAAGTGCCGGCCCTCCCTCGGTACGTAACATGGATTGGTCGACTAACATGAGGAGCTGACCTCATTTTTACCACGTCCGGGCATGCTACGCATGCAAAATACATAAGTAGCCCATTCTAACAGCCCAAGGCCCATTATCAAAAGTCTAAGGCCTATCTCAAAAAAGCTCATTTTCCAGAAATCTAAGGCCCATCCCAAAAAGCCCAATTCAAGGCCCATTGCCAAAAAGCCCATCATAAGGCTCACTTCCAAAGGCCTAAGCCCCATTCCAAAAACCCTATTTGGAGGCCCATTTCCAAAGGCCTGAGGCCCATTTCGAAAAGCCCATATTAAGGCCCATTCTCCAAAAATCCAAGGCCTATTCTAAAAAGCCCATTTCAAGGCCCATTCTCTAAAAATCCAAGACCCATTCCAAAAAGCCCATTTTAAGGCCCATTCTCCAAAAAATCTAAGGCCCATTGCTAAAGGCCTAAGGCCCATCTCAAAAGCCCAAGGCCCATTCCAAAAGCCCATATCAAGATCCATTTCAAAAAGGCCCACCTCAAGGCCCATTTTGTAAAAATTTCTTCCCAGGGACCATTTTCAAGAATCACCAACCACCACAAATCCAATCCATATATTTGAACATGTCAGGAGAATGATGTGGGGCCCACTTTAAAAATCCCACCCATCCATCCTCCACAAAAAATGGCCAACTATCACAATCCATGCCACCAACACATCCAAGTAAGCCCCAGCTCATCCATCCAACGGTCCAGATCATCACCAACAAATTTTAAAAAAAATGGTGGGGCCCCTTTTCTTATCACACCGCACTCCAACACAATATATATATATATAGCCTGATAAAATTCCAGCCCACCACTTGGCCCAAAACAAATCTGTCCAACAAGATCCAACAGATTAAATCTAGTCAAGATGGCCCGAAGATTCCAATCATGGCTCTTTACACATCCGAGGAAAGATCCAACCCATCAGACAAGTGGTCCCACACGATTCAGCAAAAACTTAAGGGACAAGATTACTTGAAATTGAGAAAGGGAGGAAATGCAAGCAAAGGACCCAAGAAGTCAACAAAAACCCCTCCAAGATAGCTCCGGGGACCACAAATGGTGTCCCTGGACATCCCAAGAGCTGGATATAAATAAGGAAGGAGACCACACCGGACGGACCAGCGCATCCCTCGGACCAGCGGTCCAAATAATGGACCGGCAGTAGTCGGACTGTCGCTCGACCAAAGGCAGGCATAGGGCAGCGGGTTGTCCCCTAAGGACCAATGTGTGTGACCTGTCCCACCCTCTGACCGGTGGATAATGCCCAAAAAGTGTCTTTTCCAAAATTACCAAAACGGCCCCAATTATTGTTACCAAGATAGTTTCTAAGTTTCTAAAATTACCAAAATGACCCCAATTTTTGTTACCAAAATATCCCCTAGGTTTCCAAAACTACCAAAATAACCCTAGTTTTCATTACCAAAACAACCCTTAGGTCTTCAAAATTACTAAAATAGTCCCTAAAAACCAAATCTAAAAAAAAATCCTAGAAAATTCTAAAAATAAAAAAATAAACTTGAAAAATCCCAGAAAAATTCCAAAAAAAGAAATCTGAAAAAATTTCAAAAAATTCCAAAATTTCCAGAAAATCCTAAAAAATCCTAAGTTATTAAATTGCCAAAAATAGAATAAATCCCCAGGAAGTATGGCCTTAAAAAGGACACTTCTTCTAACTCATCAAACTCCATTAACTTACTAGTGGAGGCCACCTGACTTTATTACGATAAAAATCGGATGACGACGCCCTCCTGCGAGATCGGATGAAACTTTCAAAAAAATTCAAACAATTTAGATAAAATCCCTAGGGAGCCTACCTCTAAAGGGAATAGTTTTAAAATAAAATTTTCTATGCATGCAACGCGCAGTACACTGAGGAATGTTCCATATTCTCCAGTTGTAATCAGTGCAAACAACTAAATAAGATTTGATTTCTTCGAGTTTCCCCGGAGGGCGATCAAATCCGTACATGATACATGTACGAGTGGCCCAATCTCTATATTTGGACAGTCATACAAATGCTAGTAAATGAATGGATCCATCCCTAGAAAGAGCCATCAAACTCGAAGTGACAACAATCCATTGTAACCAAAGTATCAGAATCAGCAGACTGTATGGCAAAGATTACTCGCACATACCTAGTCCGAGATATTTGGAAAATTTGATTGAGTGCATGTCAGCATAGTGAGTTCCCCGTAAGGCCGCACCAACGCACAGGGCAACTAACCACTTTGACAAGTAAACAGACCGAATACTCTTAGGGTGATTATGTAGCAAAGGAACAACGGACCAAACAGTATGAGAATCCTCATAAAGCCTCAACGAATGCGCAGAGGCCCTATGTAACATCCCGAAAATCGGGGGGTCGAGCAAAAACCCAACTCCCGAGTTCCAAAATGTTATTTAGGCAACATAGATATGTATGATTGAATGTTGTCTATGATAATATATTAAACATGAGTGAGATTAAGCTAGAACAACATATCATACCCCAGAGATAGTTAAATTAACAAGCGACAGACCGTGATAGTATGTATAACATATATAAACTGTCGTATGTCTCCAGAGTATGAACATGTTACCAGGTTATGTACATATATGTATACTCCAAACGTAAACCAAAAGGATATACATGAGTGTTCTAAAAATAAAAAATGACAAGTGTCAAGGTATCTAAACAACCTCCCTATAATCCCGTCAATCAGATCACGCATAAAGGAGGAATCCTCCTCATCATCATCTAGTCCAGCTCCGCTTCTCAAGCAGCGCCATCATCTGCAATCACAAAAAGGGACTGGTGGGTGTCCGAAAACACCATCCCGTAACGTGGAAGTGAGTAGCTAACTCAGTAGAATAATAGAGCAAGGATTAACATGTTCTTAAATCAATCATGCGATAATAGTAAAGCAGTAAATCAAACAATCCTAATACTGTTGTTAATGCAATATGACATGACATGATGTATGCCCTCACCGACGATCTTCCTCATACGGCACCATCTTATGACCGCGGCATGCAATCGACCCTCAAGTGCTCCACATCTTCCAGGCACATGCAATGGTATGGTGATATGATTACCGAGTTATTATTAGTCCATTTCATACAGCAATATTGGGAAACTAAGGTACTTCCCTTTTATCAATCCCAACACAGATCCTGTCTAAGGTCGTCACTCCTAGTAATCTCATATGATGTATTTTTGTAGGTCGCTGCAAGGGCTGCCAGGGCTGTTGCTCGCACTCGTTGCACCGCTCCCCCATCACCTTATCAATACAGGCCTACTGTACTCTACTGCTACTGAAGGGTCGTCGCCTCCCGTAGACTCAGAATACGCTCGCGGTCACTACAAAGGGCTGTCAGGGCTGTTGCACGCACTCGTTGCTCCGCTCCCCCATCACCTTATCAATGTAGGCCGACAGCAAGAATATAGTGTCTCATATCACCATAATCCGCTCACGAGTCATAGGTGCTCACTGGTCACTACGGAGAGGTTTGTGGCCCCAGCGTAGGCCGACAGCTCGACCACGGTGTCCCATACCACCATGCCCAGCTCATGAGTCTTCGTGGATCAAGGTACCATGGTTAACAGGGTTTACAATGGTAAGTTCAGTACCCTAGGTTCAAGCAGTTATGACTCATGCAGGGTGAACATACAACGGCCAGTCGGGTTACTTGACGGGCTCGACTAGCGCGATCGCATCTCAAGTTGAACGACATGAAGTGCGTAAAACACTTCGTGTGGCCTAACCACTGCCGCCAACTCCAAAACACGGCTCGCGTTCATCGACGCATCGTTCGTGGCCAAGATAAGCCAACTACGAATTCGCTCGGTTACCGACTGCCTGGACTAAGTATAGTCCCAAACAATCATGGAATCACATCAGCATTCATGTAAGAGTAATGGAAATGAAATACAACCATGTGAGCATGTTAACACATGTTATAACGTACAACTTAAGTAAATCATCCTACACATGTCTTTCACACATATAATGAAATTATGCATATAGCCAACATATAGGAAATCCTCTCCATTAGCCTATTAATTGAGAATTCAATCTCAAACTAAATTATAAGGAAATCATCAAGTACATGTTATAGCATACCACTTAAGTGCAACATCAAGCATATGCATTTCATACATATAATGAAATCGTACATATGGCTAACGTGTAGGAAATCATTTACATCAGCATATTAATTGAGAAATCAATCTCAAATTAATTCATAACACCATTTAATTCAATACATACTAATACAAGCATTTATACAAACACTTACACTACACACTTGAGTCTACATATAGTATGTCGACCCGAAGTGCGCATTTAGGCGAATCTCTTCGCCAAACTAATTATGCACACATTCCTAACATTCTAATGTGACAACAATTCATGTCAATCACATCAACAAAATATGAATGAAAACAGTACTTCCTACAAATGACTAAAATGCCCTAAATCTCATATTCTTCGTTGATTTACGAAACAGGAAACGGACAGTATGTTGTACATGTCAAACGGCGTTGCCATCAATAATCTACTATTAAACGACGTTGAAAGCTTTGGAAACAGTCAATCAAAGCGTCTAATAGCCGCACCTTGTCTCTTATGGATGTGTAAATTTGAACGGAGCGTATACGCTTCGTCTACGGCGATTAGAGAACCTAATACATAAGTTCTATTAGCTACTTCGCTAGGAAACGAAAGGAACCTCAAATCAGCAACTTCTAAGGTATTTTCTTACCTGAAAACGCGGAGGAATCGCCGAAAAAGTGATCGGAGTGCGTTGCCTAAGCACGTACAGCACGTGGCACAAGCAGCAGGGAATTCTCTCCCACCTTCTCTCACAAACTCTCACCTTTTCTCTCTCCCAATCTAGGAATTTTTACAAATTCGGATGGGAGAGAGGAGTGAGGGTTTCAACCCCTTTTATAACCTAAAACATGCCCAAAATAGGCTTGGGAACAATGTTTAGTTGATGCCTAACCAAGTCGGGGCTGTTTCGGTCCAAAAGAGCATTTCTGGAGGTCCCCTGGCCAAATGCGGTCGGACTTAAGCTCATGCATATTAGATCTAGCACGCATCAAGTTTTCAAACCGGTAGGGTTCCTAGATCGCACGTGGCGGTCCAATTTCAGTTCAACGGTCATCGCACCTAGATCAGGTCTACAAATCTCGTGATATGAAATAGAAATTTTTCCTTATCCGAGGGTGTAATTTGGCTGGATTCTGACGGTCAGAACGCTTAATACTGATGCGTCAAGTTGTGTGCCAGATTTGAATTTTAAATTTCCAAATCTACCCTTTTCTCACTCTCTCCACTCCAGGCTCAACGAAATAGCCTCTGAACATCGGTTGGACTTGATTTTCGAAACGATTGTCAAGCCCAGCTAAGCGGTTATAACGGTCTAAGATGGTAGGCATCGGACTTTCGACGCGCGGTCTAGATCCAATACAACGTTTCAAAGAGGTACAGAGAACAAACCGGCTTAGAGTTTGATCCGAGGTTATAGAGTGTTATAGGGTCATTGGTTCCACTCGTTTTGGGTCTTGTAGAACGTATTTAAAGTGATCAGGGACTATTTCCCAGCTACTTTAGCGTCGCGCTAGCTAACTTATGCTTAGTTTCTAAAGGAATTAACCCTAAGTGATTTCTTTGGCTATAGAATTGGGTTCTGAGCGATTTTCCAGGTGTTTTAGTTAACCCATTACCTAAGGACGTCTAATCCCAGATTGGCCAAAATCCGGGGTGTTACACCCTAACTTTTCAGACTTACCTTCCAATGTTATTTACAATCGGAAGTGAAAGGGTTATGATTGGTGATCCGTAAATCCATGACGAATGCGCAGGAGGTAATCACAACATTTTTCTCAACCCTCATGATATATGTAAGTTATCTTTTTCTAAATAATTAACTGACAATAATACAATGGCAGACAACGGATTCGAGTCACTACCCTTTTTTCTAACCAGAAGGGTAGGGTGTCCACTCGCTTTGACCTTCGGTTGCTCGTAACCTCGAGCAAAAAGGGGCATCAGTAGACACCCCACCCAAGCTAAATCTTGAGAAGGCTAAGACTGTTTAAAAATCATGATCATACATTAAACTAAAACCCAATCCCATCCTGAACCAAACCCTAACCCAAAGTCCCCAGTCCACAAACCCAAAACCACAATCCAAACCATTCAACACGCATGCGGCCCCACCTATACCCTATACCCTGACTAGGATCCCCTTTACCCGAGCCAAAACCCACTTTTCTGAGCCAAAAACTCCAAAAGAAGACTCCCAGGCGAACCCGCACCACGTACAAGGCCCACACGTGCGAGCCCAACTCGAACAAGGCCTAGGCGGCAGTCTAACTACCGCCTGTGGTACTTCAAGTGCCGCCGCTCACGGCTCGCGTGTGGACAGTTGTCCCAGCGTCCAAAAGTCAACTTTCCCCTAGATTTATCCCCCCCCCCCCCCCCCCCCACACCTTCACTATTTACCATTTTACCGCCCTCCATAGTAAATGAGAGAGTTCCATGTGGCATTCCTCTCTCCACAACTAATCACCACTTGCCACCTCACCCTTTACTCCTCTCAAACCCAGAAATTACCAGAATGTCATTAGAGAAGGCTATAAATAGCCCTCTCCTCTTCTCATTTCAATAAGCCTCAACAACCAAGAGAGGGAGTGAGAGGGAGAGAGTGAGAGAGAAAAAGAGTGAGTGAGGAAGAGAGTGAGGGAAAGGGAAGGAGCTCCCAAGCCCTTAAAGTCCATATTTTTCCAGCCACCTCCTAGCCCTCAACTCAACCCTTTCAACCCATAAGCTTAACCCAAATTGGTCATGGTCCAGTTTATGTTTTAACCTATTCAAGATCAAGCCAAAGATTCATCCATTCTACAAGCATCCATCATGATATCTACTCCCTTCTCAACCCCCCTATTCTCTAGATCTCTAGTGAACATATGCTCTGTGGCTTGCCATACATCGGATCCTATCACATTAGAAATTCCTACTGACTTAGTCCATTTTTAAATCTTTGCATAAGCATCATCACATCCGCCCTCTAGGTGCACCGTTGGACGTATGCTCTGTGACCTACCGAAACTTCTGATCTTGTCGCATCAGAGATCCATGTGTGTGCCTAGTCCTATCCCGACCACATCATCCATCCCTTGAGATTATTTTGTCACACAAAGTAGAGACTGTACATTTGTACGGGTAGAGAGGGTGCCTAACGCCTTCCCTCTCTGCAACCGAGGTCCCTTACCCGGAATCCCGGATCGCAGACTAGAGTCAATTTAAGGTAGGGAAGTCTTCGAATTTCCCCCACCTTACGAATTTTGTGGTTCTAGCCGACTGCGAGATTTTGAGATTTTTCAGTTAATGGCGACTCCAACATCCATACTTAGCCTATCACCCCCTAATCACCATCACAAATACAAAAACCAGCGTGGGCGTCGATTTTCAGTGTCTATAACAGTGAATAGAGATCCATAAGCGACTCACAACAATCAATAATAAAGCATATAGTTATGGCATGCCAGACATAATTTGATTCATAATAATCATAATCAGTCATGAAATTTGATTCATAATAATCATAATCAGTCATGATAAGAGCTATAAATTGAAGTTCAAATGAAAACCATCATGTAAGTAGTTATTGTACGAGATCATGGTTCACAACTGTTAATATCATTCAAGTATAGCCAACTGATGTTGTTAGGAAGTGCGTGCTCCCTTAGAATTAAATCCTACCATGGATTATGAAGTTATACGCAAGATCAGGTTTCTACAAGGTATTTATCGTCAAGATTAATATAACCTAGGATTTGGATTACTTATTTTTAGGGTTTTGATGTAAAACTTAGAGTTTTATCCTAGAATTTAGTCCCATACTTAGATTCTAGGTTTTTATTATGGAATTTGGACTCAAATTTGTGTGGCCATTAATGATATTGTTAATGGGACTAATAGATGAATAAAATTAATAAAATGAATTAGTTATTAATTTTAGAAATATTACAATGGCTAATAGTAAATGACATTATTTAATAGCAACCCACAGTAATACTAATAGTGACTCATAATAGTAATAACAACCGTAAAAGGAACCGATCATAATATCATAGAGAATAAACCCATTAACAATAGAACTCAACTCGAATGGTCAGATTCAATTTTATACACTATCTACGGTTAGGATCATAACCTATGGTTTAGATTACTTAGATTTAGAGTTTTATCCACTAATCTAGTTTTAGGCTTTGTTTTAGAGTTGAAACCTAATTCATATAATTAATTTATAATAATATTAGAATTAAGTAAAAATAAATGATAAATGCTCATTAATACCAACAACGCTAATCTTATTATCAATAACCTACAATGAGAAAATAGGAATAACATGATAAATGTTAATATCTAATATCTATAATAACTAATGCTAGAAAAATTAACCTACCAATGGTTAACCACATTTAATAATTGCAATAATTATAGTAACACTAATGATGATAATAAAAACTAAGATCTACTATTAATGATGATCTTTAAGAATGAAGAATAAAACACTTTTATTTAATCATTGAAATCTGTATGTAATAACTGATATTAGCATAGGTAACTTACTAATGGATATTAATAATTCTAATTAATGACAAAAATGGTAACAATGATGATTGTAATCGAAATAAATTCAATCTGGGAGGAGAAGGTAGACTCACCTTAGTCGGCTCAGTAGTTCAACTCGGCCTCAATCCGAACTGACGACCTGCTCCGCGACTCAACTCAACTAAGTTGACCCAACTTCGTGTAACTCCATCGAGTCAACTCGACAGAGATGGCTGCCGAGTCGACTCGACATCATCCTTTCTCCTCTTCTTTTTTCTTCTTTCTTCCCCCACTCTTTCTGTCTTCTTCTTATTTAAAGAGGTCTAACAACCCCTGGACTCGACCGAGCCAATGGGCCAACAGGATGACCCAATCCCGAACCAAGTTGACTCTGTTTGGCTAGGATAGCCGCACACCCTCACTTTCTTTCTCTCATTCTTTCCTTCCCATCTTCTTTTCTTTCTTCACAAACCTTCATGAAGTCTGGACTCGAGTAGACTCAACCCACAACCTGCCCCGAACTCGACAGATACAACGAAGAAGAAAATGACCATTAATGGCATTTTCTCCACGAGGGCTTATTTCTTCATTTTCTCTGTATGGAGCTTCGAGGATGGATAGATCGAAGCTTCACAATAGTTTTCATGGTGGGTTCGAGCTCGGGAAGGAACAACTGATTTTTCTAGGGCAGCTACAAGAATGGTGGTGAAATGAGATATGGTTTGCTCCTTTTCCTTTTATCCACTTACCTTAACTCTTCAAGACCATCGAATAGACGATGGACCACTAGGATTCGACTTAGGTCTCCGGTTTCTAAAAATCGCTAATGGAATGACCGTTTTCATCGATTTTCCAATGGAAAACTCTGTTTCACATGAAGTGGTTTGGATTCATCTAACGCAGAGAGCTGTGATTGGAGGAATCCTCCTCACGTGGATCGTCAGCATGGAAGTGAGGGAAAAATGAAAATTTTCCATTTTTGGAAACACTAGCCACATGCTTGTGTGCGCGGACGAGTGTAAACGTAGGTGGGACCCACCATGTTCTATTTAAGCCCATCAAACCAACAAGATGGACGGTTCGAATCAGCTCTAGGTGGCCTGTATTGATCACAAATGGTCAGTTTTGAAGGGGTTGGAAACACAATTCTACCCGTGTGCTAGCCCGATTCGGTTGGGATCCATGCGCATGCACGTGGGCATGGGCTCATGTGGATGACACTATCCTAGCTAGATTTGAGGGACGTGCATGATGGACAGTTCCGATCATGGAGTTGCGACTTGATTGGTGGGCCACGATCAAGGTTTCAGACGGTTGTCCAATTCTTGGCGAAGACGTGAAATGCAGAAGGAGGATTTTTCCTTTGGGCTCCGAGCCCATGGTGCGATGCACACCTATTGTGGTACATACACGATGAAATGTGGGGTCCTAGCGATGCTGGAAGAAATCCACTCTATCCATTTAGTTTGGGGGGCCTATCAAGGCCTCTAACCCAAAAATTAGGTAGGTCTAAAGCTTGGTGGGCCCCAGACCTTGATTTGGATCCTATTTACGGATTCTCGTTGATCCAATGATCAGATCATCCTGAATTTAAACATTGATGGTAAAAAGGATCTAAGGAATGCCTAGATGAAATTTGAAGGTTAAATTTGATGGCCTAAGTGTGATAATTTGGATTGGATATTATAGATCTGACGAACTATGAATTTACTAAGTTTGGTCCTGAAACTGACGTTGTATGGTAAAATTCTTCTGTTAACATATTATGTGAAATTTCGTCACAATTGGATTCTCATAATTAAGTTCTTTAAGGTTTGACATTGATCCCTCTACGGTATGATGGTCCATCTTTAAAACTAATAGATGAATCATTTGATTTAAGGATGAAGATCTCTTCTAACGGTCTTAAGGGTTCCATGATCCTTCTAGATGAAGCTTCATGGTACAATTAGTGGCCCGATGGTCTAAGTATGATGATCAGGTAGCGGCCATTTTAGTTGGACATTGGGGATCCGACCAATGATGTATCTGATGATCTAAGGCTCAAGATATATGGTTCAATGTATTAATAAGGCAGGGTTAGTGTCAAACTTGTATCTTAACCCGTACTGTTCCGTAGGCTTTTGCGGTCCTCCTGGTTGAATTCTGGAGACCTGCGATCTGTAACCAGTGTTTGCATGCTATCTTGAGTCGTATCATGTATTCCAGAGTCGGCTTGACCTTAGACTTACACCCTTGTGACCGTGCCATCATCACAGTTCCGACGTCGCGTCTCATCCGCCGATGCGATACCTAGGCCAGGAGATGTGGGCCCATGTTCAGTTTGAGGAAAACACCTCGCTTTGAAATCTTAAGAGAATCCATCACATCAAATGTCAAGTACACATCCCATCACTCCCATCACAACCACCCTCCCCAAAGTCAACTCTCTCTCTTACAACCCATACCTAGTCAAGTACACCCATCACTCCATCACTCACACCCATCTCTCTCTCTCTCTCTCTTACAACCTCTCTTTCTCTCATCTCTCTCTCTCTCTCTCATTCTCCCAAGCAACCCCAAAGGTGAGAACCGTCCATGACTTCCTAAATAGAGGAGAAGCTTGGTGTGGCCCACTCCCTACCACCCAATCCAACCGTCTAACCTACATCTCCCCGTTAAAGTCGAAGCTGAGGAGTTAGGGATTTCATCGAACCAAGAAGAAACAAAACTGATGGGTGTTTCTAGAGTAGATCTTGACCTTTGGATCCTAGTGGGACCCGTTTTGATGTATGTGTTGTAGATCCTTAAGGGGCCCATAGTGGCGGGTTCCCTCCACCATCCAATCTCTCCCTTCTTCTCCTCTCTCCCCACCTACTTCCTCTCTCTCTGGTTCTTCTTTCACTCTCTCTCTAGGTGGGAAGAATCCTGACTCGAACAGTAACTCGACCGAGTCCGCGACCCAGCATGGCACAGCACAACAATTGGACAACAAGAAAAATGGCTCCTCTCTCTCTCATTTTTCTCCCTGCCTCCTACTCACATTCTCTCCACCTTCTTCTTCTTTCTCTTTGGACAGGGGAGGAGCCCTGATTGGAATGATAGCTCGAGCTAGTGCGGCACGGAGAGTGCAACAGCAACAGGTTACAGCAACTCTCCCTCTCACTTTCGTTCTCTTTCTTTTCTTTTATTTTCTTTTCTTTGAAATGGGTTGCCCTAATAAGAGGCTATTTGTAGCCCTCCTTGATAATTTTTGGATGCAATTGATCCCCCAGATTAGTTGCGGTTTAATGACTTTAAGCTATTAGAGATCTCGAATGGCGCACGCGATCTTATTTGCATGGCCCTTATCAGACACCTTAGGTAGATCTCTGGGGCCCTGGCCTACCTAAAGGATAGTCTAGATCAGCAAGTGGGACCTACGTACAAGTGGTGGGTTTTTCAAACGGACGGGGAAGATGATGGGCCTGGCCATGACAGTTTTTCTTTAGACGATTCATTGTCCGATCTCAAGTGTTTGGAAGGACCGGATTGGTCCCCAGGGACTTGTGGGACCTACAAAATGAATGACCATTTGTGTTTTTCTTAATAGGTTTGGGTTTCAGTTGAGGCAGTGGTGGGAGTTAAAAACTTATGCCATAGTTGAGAGAGCCCTAAAAGGGAGGGCTGAGATTCACTCAATCGGATGGCTGAGATCTCAGAAGCAAACTTCATGTGGATTGTCAGCTTGTAAAGCTAAGAAAAATAGAATCTTTTCATTTTTGGAAACAGGGTTGCACACAACCCTCTTGCACCTACATTTGTGGGCGCACGTGTGGGATCCAACGAGTGGGTTGAGCATGGTTTTAGTAGGCTTTAAGTCCCCTATAAGATGGACGGAGCAGATCGCCCAAGTGGCTGATCATGGTGAGCCACAACATTACTAAACGGACGTTATCCATTTAAAGTGGATCGGGCAGGAAAGGTAAAGAAAACTTCCCTTTTTTAGACGAGCTCGGGTCAGCGCTTGCTTGACCGCACTGGATGTTTGGTGCGCTGCGAGCATATGCACATGTTGTTCACACGCGATGGATGTGGGGCCCACTAAGATCCTTTTGATGGATCCATTCCATTGACTGGCCACTATTAGTCGTAATAGGCCATTAGTCCAAAGTTTAGGCTAATCGAAACTCAGGTGGACCAAACTTTATGATTCAGGGTCCTTAGTTATAGGTTTTATTAATCTGACGATTAGATTATCTCTGAATGTGGTCAACAACGGTTACAAAGGTTTAAAGTTCAATTTAGAGGGAATTTGTCAAATACTTCTATGGTTCGTCAATCCTATATCTCAATTGGGCACACGATAATAAGCTTGAATGGCTGGATCGCTTCAACACCAATTGTTAGTGGTCCACCAAGATGTCTACTAAAAATCTAGCCTGATCATTAGATTTCAAAGGTCCAGGTACGACACCTAACTAAATATTAGGAAGATCCATAGTTTAGGTGGGTCATACTCCATTAATTCAAGATATTTTGTTTATTTATGTTAATTTGATGGTCGGATCGACCCTGAATTCAATTCTGAGTGGTTCCTAGTCCAGTTTAGATGATCCTCTATGACACTCCTATTGATCAGGCGATTTCACTGTATTATTCGAGGGTTAGATTAATTATAGATTAGATGGATGGTGGATCTATCCATCTTGGATCCAACATTGGTGATTTGAACTAATCTACTCCTTCCATTTGTTTTGTCACCTCTAATTTGGACCAACACGAAGGATGAGGTAGATCTCAAGGCTTAGGTGGACCATATCTACCCATTCACATGTCTAAGTGATTATCTTGGATGATTTAACGGTCGGATCGCTATCAAATGTGGCTAAACCCAACCTTAAATGGTCCTATGGATTGTTTAACTGAAATTCGCTGATTAGATTTATATGCAAATGTTCCAATGGTGTAATCTATTGGCTGACTCACCCAATCAAATCACCTAGACTTGATAATTAGTGGATCTATTGATTTGGGTCCTGAAACTAGTGATGTATGCTTCAATATATTGGTTCACATTCTTCATGTGGTCAGACTTAAACTAGATCGTGTGGTTTAGGTGTGGTTTGATCATAGGTTGTTAAGAACATGATGAACGGTGGATCTTATGATATGTTGACAATGGATGGTTTAAATTTATCCATCGAGGTGATTAAATCCCCAAACGTAGGTCCAACTGGTGGTATGATGGTCCATCTCGAGAGATGACGGATGGATGGCTTGATCTATGGGTGAAAATTGCCCCCAACTACCGATTCATGCTAGACAGAAGGTGAGCATTCAGAAAAATTGAGTTTGCGTTTATTCTAAGGTAGGTCCTCATGGCAACACCCGAGTACCAAAAAGTATGGGGTGTTACATTGGAACCTCTAATTGGCTTAGAAGCCATTGGAGCTATTTTGCCTAACTTGGTTAAAATTGAATGATTATTTAAGTTAGGAAATCAGGACTTTAAATAGGTAAAAATAATTGAAAAGTCATATTCACCCCCCTCTAGGACCTTAGCATAAATTCCTTCTTCAGTATTAGCAGTGTAAACCACAATTTCAATCGGTATCAGAGCGGGTTCCTCTAAAAAAAGTTTAACAATCGAGAGGAAGATATTGACTGATGAAAGAATTACGGGCAAAGGAGAGGGACCATCCATCTCATGACCACCCATCTTTAATGGTACAAACTATGCATACTAGAAGGCAAGAATGATATTTTTTCTCCAGGCCTTGGATGATGATGTATGAGAGATTGTTGAAAATAGATATAGTGCACCTACAGAAAAAATTCTTCTTGAGGATGGTACAACAATCACCAAACTAAAACCAAAGGCCAAATAGACCCAGCATGACAAAGAGATGAGGATGTGTGAAGCCAAAGCCATGAATGCAATTTGTTGTAGAGTTTCACAGGAAGTATGTTATCAAATAAGTATGTGTACAAATTCTAAGGCAACATGGGAGTTATTAGAAACTACACAAAGGAACTAAGACATTGTTAAGGCTTCAACTTCTAACATCTCAGTTTGAACACTTAAAGATGGAAGAAGATGAGACATTCATGGAATTCTTTACAAGACTAAATGGTATATGTAACTCCATGGGTGGACTTGGAGAAAAAATTTCGGTACCCAAAATACGTAGGAAAATTCTGAGATCCTTACCATAACGTTTTAACTCGAAGGTCACTACTATAGAAGAGTATAGGAATATAGAAGAAATGAAAGTAGAAGAACATTTTAAACCTTTGAACTACATTTCAAACCTTCTAAAAAAACTAAAAATAATGCACTCAAAATTGCCAAAAATATGAATGTAAATGAGGATGAAGATGATGATAAGGAAGTTGACCTAATGGTTCAAAAAATTCTTTGATAAAAACTATGGGAGATCATAGAATTACAAAGGAGTTCAACTGGACCACAAACGTTAAATAGGTAAAACCTTTAGGAAGTCCAAAGAACTCCAATGCTATAATTGCCAAAAGTATGGGCATATATCCACTGAGTGTCCATTCAAGAAATCAAAAGGAAAAGCTATTGCAGCAGCATGGGATGACACAGATGAATCTAATTCTGAAAATCGTGAATTCGAAAGTGAAGATGACTAAAAGTCACTAAAAATACTTATGGCATCTACAACAATAGTCATTCCCAATCTGAAAAACAAAATAGAAGAAAAACACATAAATATAAAGGATGAGAGCCAAGTGTATTGTTTATTGGTTCATATTATATCTTTAAAATACTGAAAAGCGACCCTAGAGGTCCACTTGAGCTGAAATTGTTACATCTGAGGATCATGCCTCTCATATGAACATTAGAGTCAAATTAAAGGACTAAGCCTTTTAATTGGCCAAACTGATAAATCTGAGGAATCTTGGCCTCTAAATATTTTTGGTGAATTCATGCTAATCGTTTCAAAAAAACAATGTATAGTAGGAAACTTGTTGTAGCAAATTTTGAATCTTTAGGATATTTTGGTAACACTGAACCTACCCTTAGTGCTACCAAAATTGAGCCACGTCAAATTACTTAAAACCCTCGCTGCTCACTTCTGTTTAGACTGTGACTTTTCGTGTTTCTTCCCAAGTCTGATTGGAGGGCTGTACAAAGCAAAAAAAAAAAAAAGGCACTTTCTAGTGCTTTCTCAATACATTTAAAAATAGGTTCATTTGTCTTAAGTTTGTCTTCTCTTGATAGGTCCTTCCTTCATTTCACTTCATTTTCCTAAATGGAGTCATCACCTCCTAGAAAAAATAGATCTAAGAGGAAGCATGACATTGAAGGTTCAATCAGAACTAGGTAAAAGTCGTGCATTTCAAAGCGTGGATGATCTTCTAACCAATCATCTAGACCTTCATCTTCTTCAAACCCTGATTCTATCAGTCTCATTGCAGCTAGATTTTTGAAGAGAAGAATTGTATGTGAAAGAAAAGTAAATGTGAAATGTTTTGAAAATTTTAAAGTTCAAGAAATTCTTTCACGATAACGATGGCTGTAAGTTTTGTCATTTGGAGGGCCAGTGAATGAAATCTTAATTTGATCATTCTTGTCTCATTGCTCTCTTAGGGTCTCAAAGTTGACTATGATGGTCGTATAGTCAAAATCACTCCATATCGCATTTCAAACCTTATAGTAATACCATTGCGCTCTAAACAACCCACTTAAGCAAAAAGTGCTGTTTGGAATTTTTTTTTGTGCAATTGGAAGAATGTCCCTTGGCATCACGGGAATGCACTACGAGTCACAAATATGTCAAATGATTATCGTATACTACATTTGATTTGCATTTCCAACATCTATCCCAGATATGGAAATCATACTAAGCTTACACCATTCATGGTGGAGACCCTATATCATATCGGTAAAGGGGAACCAGTGTGTCTACCTACCTTGATATACGAAGAAATAGTTTCAAATCTTAAGTTTAACTTCACAGCAATACCTTTCAGTCATTTGCTGTGCAAGCTGGCCCATCAATGTGGATTCAGGGTGCTTGAAGGAGAATCCATAGCAGCTCCAGAGATCAATGAGAATAGTATTAGGAAAATGAATCTCTCTCTTCTAAGAATGAAACCGATGTTCCAATATCAGCAGAAGAAGAGCAGCTTCCGGGAAAGGAAGATGATATGGTTCAAGAAGTCCTAAATACCCATTCACCAACTTCATCTCCTACAATTTATACTCCTCAGAAGAATGCTCTCATGCAACTTTTGGAGGATCAATCAAAACTTGGTGGGATGATGAAGTCAATGGAAGAAAAGATCTCCTCACTCTAACAGTCAATGGAACAGATTGTGGCACACCTGTCATGCCCTGTAGAAGATACTAATAGATCTTCTTAGATTAACTGTGTAACAAGATTATTTTTGTTATGTGTATCATTTTATTTTACAACTGGAAACTTACTTTGGTATATTGATACATCAATCATTCATAACTAATTTTCCAAGGTAATTAAAAATCTCCAGCCTTTTGTTTTATTGAGTCATAGTTATTACTTTATTTTGAAGATTAGATTATCTGAAGTTCCATAGGCATAACTTAATTCTTACTGAAATATTTCATTTGCTTTTCTTGGTACATCTGAAAAATATAGAACTTCATATGCATACTGTTAACCCTTCCATTAATATTTCTAATATATGATTATAGCACAACAATGGTTAAAGAAAAAGGAAAGGCTCTTGCAAAAGGCAAACATTTCAGTGAATGAATTAACATTTTTCGCTCGCCTTATTCTAACCCCACTAAAATGGTTCTAACCCCACTAAAGTGGCTATGTCAAACAAACCAATCTTTGACAGACTGATTAGATCCCTACTCATCGAACCATATATGATTGATCTCTACTTATGATCAATTAGATGGGACAGTCTACTGTATTTTGGAGGAGAGGTTCAGTACGACCTCATTCATCAATTTTTAAATTCTTGTCATCACACTCATGATGATCCTCCATCCATCAGCATCAACTTCATGAACTAAACCAATAAGGTTGATCCTTTGGTGTTGAGTCAACCATTACACCTCAGAGTAACACAAACTCCCCCAACTGATCGTTCTCTCAATCATTTCAGAGTTTGGGATGAAATAACTCGAGTATTGTGTAATGGTACCATAATCCCTTGGAACAAAAGAAACTTCCTCTCATCATCGCATTTGGACTCAACCACCAAAGTATTGCATAACATTCTGAGTACAAATGTGTACCCATGTGAAGTATTTGGAGATATGATATCTCCATTTGTTCTAAACATTCTGTATGACATCTTTCAAGGGATTGAAATATGCCTACTGACCCTTATCTTGAAACAATTGATTCTAGTTGTCAAAGGTGTTCACTGTACTAGCCTTCCCTTTCCAAGTGTTATCTACAAACTCTCAAAATTCATTGGTTTGCCAACTACGCATGCTATGGTAATCTGGTCATGTGCTTTACCGAGGAAACTCTAATTCAACTAAATGTGTTTGCAACTATATTTGAGGAGAATCAAGATTTCAGGAGCGGTGAAGACAGTCAAGACATTCCCATGGCCGCCAGCTGAGACTCTTGTCACACCCCAATGTCTGCATCAAGTCCATTATCTATCAGCACTTGGTGCCTCCTTCGCCAGAATGATCCAGTTTGTCAACTTCTTGAAGGGCAGTCAAATATAGAAACTCGCATCTGGAAATGCGAAAGTCAACTCTCCAGAATTGAACTGCTTCTGGTTGTGTGCTTTACCAAGGAAAATCTAATTCAACTGAATGTGTTTGCAACTACATTTGAGGAGAATCAAATTGCAGGAGCGACAAAGACGGTCAAGACATTCCCATTGTCACCAGTCGAGACTCTTGTCACACCCTAGTGTCTGCATCAAGTCCATTATCTATCAGCACTTGGTGCCTCCTTTGCCAGAACGATCTAATTTGTTAACTTCTTGAATGGCAATCAAATATAAAAGCTCACCTCTGGCAGTGCGAAAATAGACTCTACAGGATTGAATTGCTTCTTGATGCTCTTCAACATACTGGGGAGCACATCACTGAATTACTTTTGACTTGTCGTTCTTATATCCCTCCATATAAGGGTGCATTGTCCCGAAGATATTTACTATGTTATTGTTGAATCATAGTACATTTTCTTTTTGAATATTTAACCTATTGGTTTTTGGATAATGGGTTAATCTACCTAATCTTGGGGTAGTAATTTTGATGAATTTTTGGTATTATCTTTTCTGCTTATGTTAGATACTCTCTTTAATATTATCTCTTCTATTTAACATATGATTTGCTTGCTTACGATGATATATTTCCTTGTTTGGATGATGATATTTATGCTTATATCATTATATGATCTATCTGGCTTACCCTGTGGATTGTTATCTCTATATTATTGGATTATTTCTTAATAAATCCTTTGCCAATATCTGACAAAAAGGGGGAGAAGAAACCTACCCACCAAAACATTGTTTCTTTTTGTAAAAATTACTTTTCCTTTGTTACAGGTTATTCTTGATCAATATAAAGGGGGAGAAGCATGGTTTTGTATTACATGTCAAATCTTAAGTTGTAAATTTTTATGCATGAAATGTAATTCTTATTGTTTTAGTATGTCATTAGTATGGACCTTGACACGGTCATAGGTTAGGTTGTTTTTGTCAAGTAATTGAAAAATGGAGAGATTATTAGTACACTTATTTGCACTCATTTTGTCAATTATGTGACTAGTTGTGTCTTGTAGTTGGATGAGTGTTAGCAAGTGAATACTGGCGATGCAACTGGATCAGAAACATCAAAGTCACATTGAAGACAAAGAACTGCTTCAACGATCTTGACCTTGCAAATAGATGATCCCAACCCAAATAAGAATACCTACTTAGGTCATTTATTCTAAGCCAATCCCAAGTCCATATTTTATATCTTATATTCTTGGCTTTTGTGTATCCTAAGTTGTTGAAAGATTAAAAGGACAAATAGAAAAATTTGTCCACTTTCAGTAGGAATAAGGTGTCACCGAATGGCACCTTCGGTATCACCGAAGATACCTTCGGTGTTACCGAAGGGGCTAAAAAACTGTCGAGCAATATCATGACTATAATTCGGTATCACCATTAGATAATTCGGTGATGACTAATGTTCGGTGTCACCAAAAGGGACTTATTTTGATCAACAACTTGAAGAATTAATTCGGTACTATCGAATGATATTTTAGTACCATTGAGCAATTTCAGTGATACCAAAGTTGGCTTCGGTAGCACCGTAAAATAGCTATTTTCTATCCGTTGGAAGATTTTATTTATAAAAGTGGCTTGTAAAAACTTGCAAAATTAGTCGAAATAGGCACCATAGAGTCTCTCGTGTATCCTAAGCTTATCCTAGCCCATTTAGACTCTATACATACGAGTTCATGTTCTCTTCATTATGATCCTTCACTCCTATGAGCATTCAAAGCTCCTATTTAATGAAGAACATGAACTCGTTGCCTCTTTAGAGTACAAAGACCAAACCAATAGAAAAATCCTTGGTTCTTTGATACTCTAGAGCGTTCATAGGTTGAATTCCTTAGAAAATCCACTTATTATCCTAGATAGGATATTTAACCTGTAAGAGTTATATCCTAGGCCATACTGTTTCGTAAGCTTCCATGATCCTTCCAGTTGAATTCCGTCGACCCGCGACGCGTAGACTGCATTTGCGCACAACCCTAAGTCGTGTCTCGTATTTTAGAGTTGGCTCGACCTAAGACTTGTACCCCTATGACCGTGTCGTTGTCGCGGTTCTAATGTCATGACTCGTGCATCGACCCGTTACCCAGGCTAGGAGATGTGGGCCTGCATTTATTTCGAGGAAAACACCGCACATTTGCAATCCCAAGAGAATCTCTACATCATGTCCCATCAATTAATCAATCAATCACCTCATGTCAAGTACAAGAGTAACTCCAAAGTCAACTCTACTCACCCTCTCTCTTACACACCCATACATGTCAAGTACACCTATCACCTCACATCCATCACCTCTCCCTTACAACCACCATTCCTCTCTCTCTCTTTCTCAACACATTTTCCAAGCAACCAATGTGGTGGACGTCCAAGCATCCTAAGAGAGAAAAGTACATATGTGTGGCCCACTCCCCACTTTAAGATCCATCATCCTGGCCATTCCTTTCTCATTATCTTCGATCAAAGGGAGGCACAAGGAGATCGGCATTCCATCGGACCAATAAGATCAAACAGTGGGTGTTCTATAGGCCTAGATTTCATGTTTTGATGATGGGCCAAGTGAGGCCTACTGATTAATGGTATGGATCTTACTTTGGACCCTAAGTGTGGTCGATGGCCCACCTTGATTCTCATGATCATCTCATGATGGGGCCATTCTCCATGGACCCCATCATGATGTTTATTTTCCTTACATGAATAGGGTCACTTAGACCTTACATTTCGATGGAGAAAGGATCTCTACTGTTGATTTGATCGGTGGCCCCACATGTAATGGGACCCACTCGATGTATGTTGTAATGTATGGAAGGGAGGGCCCATAGTGCCAGGGTCCCTCCATCATTTGGTCTCTCTCTCTTTCTCTCTCTCTCTCTCTCTCTCTCTCTCTCTCTCTCTCTCTTTTTCTTTTTATGTGATGATGTAGTTGTGTGGCCCACTCAGATGGACCCCACCTTGATGTATGTCTTATCCACACCATCTAACCTCTTGGTGGCCCACCTAGATAGCACGCCTGTAAGTGGGGCCCACCTCAAATATGTGTTATATGCCAACCGTCCAACGTCTAGGGACACTGGACATGGCTTCACAGTGAAGTGTGCACTGGCCATGTGGTGCACTGACTGTGTGGTGCTGACCGACTAACCAAGCAAATAAAAAAATAATAATATATTTATATATTTAAGGTATTTGGGTGGACCGCTCACACAGGCCTAACCTTGATGTATAAATCTAATCCACACCATCCATCCCATTCCCCTACTCATTTTAGGAGTTGAGCCGAAAAATGAGGCCAATCCGATTATTTGGCAGGCCATTTCATAGAAAATAATTTTTTTTACCGTTAAAATCCCCTTTGATATTTCTACATGCCAAAACACGTTCAATATTGGGCATGATGGGTCTGTCTTGAGTTATAGAATCCAGTAGATGGGTTGGATTCACCTGATGTAGGCCCCATTTTTTTTTTAAAAAAAATGCAAGTAGCAGGCGTGCTGCTGCTAGCGTGCAGCAGCATCCTGCTGCATTTGACGGACAGGCAGGGACTGTGGGTCCCAGCCGTGGGCCTCACCTTGATGTGTGGGAACATCAACATCGTGCATTTCTTAACCCCCATTTTTAAGCAGTGGGCTCCCCAAAACCAGCTGTATGTGAAGCTCGAGTGGTCCACACAGCAGGAAACAGTGAGGATCGAGTGTCTTCCATTGAAACCCTTGTGTCATAGAAGTTTAGATCATTATGAAATTTATTTTTCCTGGTCCTTGTGACCTTATTAACAGATTAGATGGAAAATAAATGTTATGGTGGGACCCACCTCTATGGAAACGGGTTAGATGGTTACCTCACAACAGTTTTATAGCTAGTGTATCGATGCCACCAAGCTCTGTGGGTCCCACTGCTATGACACCAGTAAGGTCTGTGGGACCCAGCTGATGTATGTGTTTTTGTCGTCCATCCTACACGTGTGGACCCCACGTGATATATTTGTTATATCCACCTGGACGGTGAAGCCCACTTTATGTATTTGTATGTCTACACCATCCAACATTATGGATAGTGGAACACATCTTGATGCATTGTGTCTATCGACGCTGTCTAGACGTGGACCCCACCATATATATGTTGTATGTGCAAGTCATCCATCCATGGGATGATGAGACCCATTAGATGTGTCTCACTATGACCGTCTAGATTTAGTAGGACCTACCATTATATATGTGTTATTACCACACCATTTAGCCATGGATGGTGGGTCTACTATCGTGCAAATGTAGGGCCCACTTACTATTGACCTGGACCCACCTGAACTATTCAGGCTCACCATGATGTGTACATTGTCTCCATGCCGTCCAGCTAAGGCCTATTGTGCAAGGCTACCCTGATGAATATATGTGCTACCCATCCATTTTGGCTAGACCATGGGTTGCCCCATCAGGTCCATTGTTGTTTGTGAGGCCCACCTGTTGTGTATGGGGCCCATTATGATGTATGAGAGGCCCATTTGGTGAGGCCCCCTGTGATGTATTTAAGGCCCATTTGGTAAGGCCCGATTTAGTGTGATGAGGCCCATTTGATGAGGCCTGATGTAATGTATTTGAGGCCCATGGGACATGGCCCATTGTGATATATTTTTGGCCCATTTGGTAAGGCCCATTGTGATGTACTCTCGGCCCATATGATGAGGCCCATTGTGATATACTCCTAGCCCATATGATGAGGCCCATTGTGATGTATTCAAGGCCCATGGTTAAGGCCCAGTGTGATGTATGTATGGCCTGTTAAGTTATGTATGAATCCCTTGTATGGGCTCCTCCTTGGGAGCAATGTTGGTTAAATGGCCACATTGTTGGGCAATGATGGTTTAATGTCCACATTGTGACCTTTCCTTAGGCCTTGTTTGGTCGATTCTGATTGTCGAGGCTGATTATTAGTGTCGGTTATCAATACTGATTATGAGTATGTGACAGTATAACATCATGATACCTACACTTTGGAGCCCACCTTGTGTATATATTGGGCCCCATAAGGAAGTCTAGTTTATTGTGTGATAGAGAGGGTAACAAAGCCCACTTATTGCACTTAGACTCGGATCTACCCTCGGTGGGGGATATTGTGATGCTCCATCACTATGATTACATGTGGGCGGGTGCACATGGGTAGACACTAATGTGAATGGGACCTGAGGAGCCTGGGTGAGTTACCAATGATTGGCAGGCTACTGTGCATACAGTGACGGCAGAACTTTTTCCCACATCGATTGCGTCGTCCGATGTTGTGGTGGCTATAAGTTGGATTATTTTCTTAACTATCATGATGCATTTTAAATCAGTGAGTTTATCTTACTATTTGGACTAGATTTGTTGTCCTTATGTGGACCCCCATCATTCATATACATGTTATGATGGATGATTGATTAAAACAGATGCCATTGGGCTGAGATGGTTTGATGTATGGCCTATATGAGGTTGATGGTATTCGTGGCTCTTCAGGATTTGTATATTACATTACATCCTTGACATCTGTTATTGTCTTATTATGTTTTACATTGCATAGCTTTGATATGGCCGTTAGCATTCATGCCTTGCATCGCATAGCCTTGGTATGCCTGATAGCACTCATGGACTTACCAGTATATTTTCGCTTACTCTGATATCGTATGATTCATGATCTTGTCAGTATTTTTGCTTACTCTGATTACTATAATATTACATACTTTACACTTATCTTGTGCACACACTTTTACGACCATCTAAGCTTTCTATAAGCTCATGCACGATAGATGCGTGCAGGTGGTGCTAGGTTGCAGCAACGTTGAGCTTGGAGCATGCAGCTGTCTTCTGGAGCTTTAATTTTGATATATGTATTTCTCTGTCAGCACTGTATTTAAATGTTTATATTAGTGGATATGTGATGATGATGTTGCCTTTGTGATTTGGATAAACTTGTGGTTATGTTGATTATGAGACATATGTACGTTGGAAAATCCTCCTTGTAGGATCCCAGGATCGGAATCTAGCGTATGCACGCTGGGAGACGAGAATGGGGTGCTACGAAGGCTATCGGCACTGGATTCGGTGATCGAAAATTTTGTGAGCCCAATTTTCGGGTTTAGAGCTTGACATAACCAACTCCTATAACCTTAGTCACTTTTTTAGGTACATCTTATGCAAGGTTCTTAATCGTGAAGCTGAGCCAACATGTAAATCCAAGCTACGTGATCGGGAGAACACTGGGAAACTGATTCAAGCTCGAAATGTGTGAAGATCTAACAACCTGAGACAAGCTACAAGATAGAACTCAATCCGACAAGTAAGTGTCATTTTAAGAGTTTAAAAGTTTAGTCTATTTCCTCGTGTAGGATTGAGGCTAAGAGTTTGCTATCCACAAACTCTATTAGGTTCCTAGTGTAGGACCTTGGCTGGTGAGCCTAAAAGTAGGTGCCTTGTGTGGGATCTTAGCCGGTGAGCCTAAACGTAGGTTCTTTGTGTGGGACCTTGGCCAGTGGGCCTAAACGGTAGGTGCCTAGTGTAGGACCTTGACTAGTAGGCCTAAACATGGGTTCTAGGTGTAGGATCTTTGCTCTTACAGAGACCATAAATTGTGTCCTTAGTGTAGGACTGTAAAGGTTATTGGTAAACTTGTTTAAAACCATTGATAGTGAAATCTGGTGCACTCTGGGATTTAGTGTGGATGTTGGGAGTGGAGTAGGCACGTAGCCAAACTGCTATAAATGCTTGTGTTTGGAATTGTCATTTGCGCACCTGTTTAATTTTGCTTATATGTGCTTGAATGTTTTAACTTATCATACATGATTGAATAAATGCTATGAATTGATAGGAAGCACATTCCACACATAAGCCCACAACACTAGGCTAGTCGTTATATTCTACATATTCCTTATAACCTTTACGATTGGAACCTCTAACTGGCTTGGAAGCCATTATAATTATTTTACCTAACTTAGTTAAAATTGAATGATTATTTAAGTTAGGCAATCGGGACTTTAAATAAGTAAAAATAATTGAAAAGTCATATTCACCCTCCTTTAGGACCTTAGCTCAGATTCCTTCTTCAGTATCAGTCGTGTAAACTGCTAGTTCAGAGTTGGCAGACATGGTTAGGCCGAGCCGGGTTGACAAACTTTGAAGGTTGTGCCATATAGACGATCTCTACAAGAAAGCCCTGTAGAAAAGCATTATTAACGTCGAATTGGCATAAAGGCCAGACTTTAGAAACGGCAAGGCTGCAGACAATTTTGATGGTGGTTGGTTTGATGATAGGGCTGAACGTATCTCCATAATTGAGTCTTTATTTTTGGTGAAACCCCTCAGCCACAAGACGTTCCTTATATTTGTCCACCGAACCATCCATGTTGTGTTTCAACTTGAAGACTTACTTACAACCGACGAGGTTCATATTAGGATGGTAGGGAACAAGAGACTAGGTACCATTCTGGAGAAGAGCATTTATCTCAGTGTCCATAGCCTAACGCCACCGAGGATCACGGTTTGCCTATGTGAAACAGGTGGGTTTGATGGGTGAGGTGTGTAGATCAGTCATGAGACAGGTGGGCAATGGGTACTGGGTGGCAAGCCAGACCTTAGGTGTTCTGGTGTTATCCTAAGTCCCGGTGACCATTTGATGAGTTTGGATGAGAGGTGGACTAGTAGGAATCACAGGGGAGGGAGATACCGAGGAGGGAGTAGTATCAGATGGGGCATCATGACATGGGGTAGGAGATGAAGGGGACGAACTGGTGATAACAGGATTAGGGAGGGACTAGTACGAAGGAGAAACACAGGGATCAACTGGACCAATAGAGGGCGTTGGTGCAGGAGACTGGGATAGGCAGTGGACCAATGGAAGTTAAATCAGTGAGTGGGACAGGGACAATGGAGAAGAGAGTTTAAGCATGAGGCCGAGCAATGGGAAGGTGCATTCATCAAAGATAACATCCTGGGAGATGTACACACACCTAATGAGGATATGTAAACACTTGTAACCTTTGTGGGATGCAGAGTACCCTAAGAAGACACATTGCACGGAGCAAAAGTTAAATTTATGTGTATTGTAGGGGCAAAGATGAGGGTAGCAAGCACAACTAAACACCCTCAAGGAGAGGTAGTCAGGTGATTTCTGAAACTATTTTTGGAAAGGGGAAAGGTTGTGTAGGACAGTGGTTGACAGTCAGTTGATATGGAAAGATGCAATCTGAAATGATTAATGCCAATAAGAGAAAGGGATATGAGACCAAGCGAGGGTTAAGCCAGTCTCAATGAGATGTCGATGTTTCCATTTCATGGTTCCATTTTGGACACTAGTGTGTGGGTAGGAAACACGATGAATAATACCGTGAGAAGAAAGAAAGGATTTAAATTTTAGGAACTCATCACCAGCATCGGTCTACATGACTTTAATTGAATGGCCTAAGAATTTTTTCAATATATTTTTTGAAACTAAAAAATACCGAAAAGTCTCACATTTATTTTTAATGGGTAAAGCCAAACATATTTGCTGTAGTGATCGACAAAGCTAACTTAGTAGTGATGACCACTTACAGAAGGTACATGAGATGGATCCTAGAGATATGAATGAATAAGTTCTGGAGGAGCAGTGGCAACCGAAGATGAAGGGGAAACAGGTAAATGATGGCTCTTCCCTTGCTGATAGGTGACATAAACCAAAGGACCCCCACCTTCAGGAAGAGGGGGAAGCTTATGCTAAGAGAGTAGACTGGAGACAATGCGACTGGTGGGATGACCAAGGTGCTTGTGCCACACCGAGGAAGAGACACATTCACCAAGAAAAGCCTGAGGAGAAGCAGAATGATTCTTGTTCCCTAGAGAGAAGACATACAGACCATCCTTAAGCTGTCCTTGCAGCAGAGTTTTTCGGGTGGAGAGATCCTTCACAAGTCAAAAGTCAGGATGAAATTCAAGTAAGACTTTATTATCAGCAGTGAAACGACTAATGGAGAGAAGATTCTAAGTGATATTGGGAACGAACAAGGGTTTATGTAATGCAAAGGAGGAAGATGGAGAACTCATAATAGAATAACCAGTAGAATAGATAGGCAGACCTGTCCCGTTATCCATGTGAATCTTATCAGGGCCATGATACTCAGTTTGAATTGCAAGGTTTACCATATCAGCAGTCAGGTGATTTGTAGCACCAGAGTCAAAATACTAGTTGGGATCAAAGGATCTACTGCTACCGGCCGAGTGCAAGAGAGCAGTCGGGTTGGAAGGCGGGGTAGCTTCATCATAGCGGTTGTAGCAGTGGTTGGTGTAATGGTTGCAGATTTGGCACTACGGGTGACCACCAACTGTCTGATGTGGAGAGCCACCCGATGTAAGACCCGTATTTTAGTCCGTACTATTCCGTAGACTTCCGTGATCTTACCGGTCGAATTCCGACAACCTTCGACCCTTAATCGATATTTACGCGCGACCCTGATTCATACACCGTCAACCTGAGTCGACTCAACCCAAGACTATTACCATAGCGACCGCGCCATCACTGCGGTTCCGATGCCGCGACTTGCGCGCCGAGGCGATACCCTGGTCAAGAGATGTGTGCCAACGTTCAGTGCGAAGAAAATGTCGCGTATTGCGAAACCCAAGAGAATCTCTACGATGTGTCACATCAATTCCATCAATCCCATCAATCCATCAATCAATCACATGTCAAGTACATATCAAGTACACATCACCTTTCACCCATACCCAAGCAAGCCTCAAAAGTCAAAAAGGTCTTACAAGCCCATGCTTTTCTTACACAAAAGGCCACAAAAGTCAAGGATTTCTTACACACCCATCACTCACCACATCCATCACCCATCACTCTCTCTCTCTCTCTCTCCCTTTACAACTCTTTCTCTCTTTCTCATTTTTAAATCTCCAAGCAAGAAAATCCCACGTATGAGCTCTCCAAGCTTTCCAAAACTCCAAGTGTGGCCCACTTTCCTACCTCATCATCTCCCATCCTAGCCATCCATTCCTCATCTCATCCATTAAAGTTGAAGCTAAGGTCCTAAGGAACCCATAGGAGCAAGAAGATTAGACGGTGGGTGCTAGTTAATACTAGTTTTTCATGTTTTTGAGATGGGCCAAGTGAGGCCAACCGATCAATGGTTTGGATCTCACTTAGGACCCTAAATTGTGGCCGATGGCCCACTTTGATCATCATGGTCATTCCATGATGGGGCCATTCTCCATAGACCCTATCATGATGTTTATTTTATTGCATTAGGAAGGTTATCTAGACCGTCCATATTGGTGGGGAAAGGATCTCCACTGTTGATTTTAGATTTCGGTGGTCCCACATGCTTTAGGGCCCACTTGATGTATGATTCATTGCAAGGGAGGGCCCATAATGTCGGGGTCCCTCCATCACGCGTGTCCCATTCTCTATCTCTCTCTCTCCCTCTCTATTTCATTTTCTTTTGTAAGATCATGATGTGTTTGTATGGCCCACTTGAATGGACCCCACCTTGAAGTATTTATTTTGTCCAAGCCATCGTCAGGTGGGGCCCACCTTATGTGTGTTATACCCACACCGTTTATCATGTGGTGGCCCACCCGAATCCACCTTGGCTGTGAGGACCGTCCAGCGTCCAAGGACGCTGGATGTCTCTGTGAAAGTACAAATATTAGCTTAATTTCCAAGCTTTTGGGGTGTCCTCTCACTTAGGCCCTACCTTGATGTATGTATTCAATCCATGCCGTCCATCCCATTCAACGGATCATTTTAAGCGTTGAACTGAAAGATGGGATTGATCGGAGTATTTAGTGGGCCATGGTGTTAAAAATAACATTTTTACCATTAAAATCTATGTAGATTTCTTCTACATGTCGAAAGAGGGCCATTAGCGGACTCATTGGATTCGTTATGAGCCATTGAATCCAATGGCTGGAATGGATTCGTTAGATGCGGTCCCCACATGACAAAAACTTCAAAAAAATCATTTTTTTCAAAATTTTGAAATACAAGAGGTCCCTGCCTCTGACGTGCTGTAGCAGCAGCAGGTTGCTACGTGCAGCGAGCACACGGGCGGGCGGAAAGCCACCCACGGCTGCTACCGTGGTCCCCACCATGGTGTATATATGAGATCCAAGCCATTCATGAGGTAGGCCCCCTCCTCAGGTCGGCCCCCTCCAAGTTTCATCCAATTCTAAAACTCAGGTGGCCCACACCACATGAAACAGTGGGATTGAACTTCTACCGTTAAAATCTTTTTATGGGCCATGGGATTTTAGGATCAAGATGAAATTTGAGTTTTACCTTCACTTAGGTCCAAGTGACCTTATCAATGGTTTGGATGGCATCTAAACATTGTGGTGGCCCCACATGGGACCCACAGTGATGTATGTGGTTTTCATCCACCGTCCAGGCGGACAGTGGTACCCACCTTGATGTTTTCTACATCCACCGTCCAGCGGGTGGTGGAGCCACAATGATGTATGTGTTCTCCCTTGCCGTCCATCCGTTTTTTATGGTGGGGCCCACTGTCACCTTGCAATAACGAGTTTTGTGGGTCCCACCATTATATATATATATATATATATATATATATATATATATATATATATATATATTATATATACTATGTATATTTAATATTATATACTTTATATGCTGCTAGTATAAGCAGCCATGTGCTTTTCTCTCTCTCTCTCTCTCTCTCTCTCTCTCTCTCTCTCTCTCTCTCTCTCAACGTCAGCAGCAGGTTCTGTGGGTCCCATTTATTTTTCCCACACCTTCTATCTATGGGACCCACCATGGTATGTGTGATGCATTCTAACTGCCCAACCATTTGTCATGCTTGATTGTCGACCCCACTATGATGCATGCAATGCATCCAAGCCATCCAGCCCCTTTGGAAGCTCATTTGATGGCACGAGTTAAAGAATGGGCCGATCCATAGTCTGAGTGGACCCCATCTTAGCATGTTATAAGGACCATGGGACTAGGCCCATTCGATATATTTAAGGCCTATGGGATTGGACCCATTTGATGTGTTCCAAGGCCCATGGGATTATGCCCATTGATGTATTTTAAGGCCCATGGGATTAGGCCCATTAATGTATTTTAAGGCCCATGGGATTAGGCCCATTCAATGTATTTTAAAGCCCATGGGAGTAGGCCCATTTGATATGTATAAGGCCCATAGGTCGAGAACCATTGATGCATTCTAAGGCCCACGGGTTATGACCCATTGCAATGCACTTAAGGCCCATGGATGTGGCCCACTTAATGAATGTACGGCCCATTAAATGTGGCCCATTTGATATATTTAAAACCCAATGGGATGTACCTAAGGTTCATTGCAATGTGTGACCCCAACTCAGATTATGTAATGATCACACCTTGGGAGCAATGTTGGTTTGACGTCTACATTGCAAGTGTAATGTTGGTTGCATGTCCACGTTATGACTCTCCTTAGGGCCCATTATTAGACCCGTACTTATTATGTATAGGCCATCCAGGCTCATCTGCATTGTAAGGATAGTTCATCTCATTATAACATGTTTAGTATAATTTCATGACTCATGATCATACGCATCATATGTATGTTTGATATGAGAAGTGACTGATCATAGCATATGCCTTCGGGCAGATTGTTTATGGGACCTCGATTAGGCGGTGTTGCCCTACATGAGCGCATGATATGTGTAAGGATTTGTTGTATGATTGGATAGTGTGATTCATGCATCTCGCATTGTGTGATATGGGTATTGTATGCCCCAGCGACATCGGGGTCGTAGCCTCCACAGACGCATCGTGATTGGCAGGATTGGATACCGGAAATCTTGTTATACATGGGGTGCTATAGATATCCCTGGGTGAAAGTCCCTAAACCCTTATGGTACCAAGAGGTTACTCCAACGTCTAGACCGAGTGGGTAGATGAGCGTTGAGTGTCGATACCAGATGGTTACGCTCTCCACTGTGTCGTGGTCGGTTGGAAGGGGGTGCGGCCTTACCCGCCCGAGTGTAGGGGGCAATACTAGGCTGAGTTTGACCAGCTCGAGGAATGGGTCCGCTATCGATGAGTCCAGCCCGATATTGGTAGATGGATAGTGAGGTCTCTTTCACTTACCTTATTGCGCGTGATGTGGTGGCAATCTGGTTTAGAGTGTACTAGACCTCGGTGATATCCCATAGTTGAGCTGTATTGACATGTGGACTTAGATGAGGATTGTATGCTTGACTTGCATCTTGCATCGCATAGCCTTGATACGACTCATGATATTTATGGTTCCATCTGCATATTCTGTATTACTCTGATATTCCATGATCATATTACTACCTTGCGCACACACTTTCACCACCCTCTAAGCTTTCTATAAGCTTATGCACGACCGTTGCATGCAGGCGACGTTGGGGCGCAGCAGCACTAAGGAAGGAGCACGTTACAGATCATTTTGGAGTTTTTATTTCTTACCATTGTATTTCCCTTTATGCTCATTGTACTTGTAAATTTTTTTATCATAGTGGAAATGTAATGGAGTTCTTGGTTGTTGTTTGTGGGTTATGCCTTTGGTTATGCTTATTATAAATCAAACTGACGTTGAAAATCCTCCTTGTAGCATCCCAGGATCGGAACCTGGCGAATGGGGAGCCTAGAATTGGGTTCTACGGAGGTTTTCGGCGCCGGATTTGGCGACTGAGAATTTTGTGAGCCCGGTTTCCGAGTTTGGGGCGTGACACCCGAGGTTTGATGTACAAAGGTGGACCGACCATGCCCGCGACCACTCTCCCGACCTTGACCATGACCATGCCCATGGAAGGAAGATGAAAGTGGGGCAGAGTAGAACCTCTGAGTCCGAGAAACTGTGTGAACCACAGGGGCAGGAGAGATGAGGCTGATGGAGTCAGGGGTGGGGAGGGCGCGCCCATGATGTATCTCCTGACTGAGCATGTGGCTGATCCGTTCTTCAAAGGAAGTAGGGTCGACTCAAGTGTTGACGGAGGTGGCGAACAAGTCATATTCAGGAAACAGGCCACTGAGGAGGGTGGAAACGAGGTCGTAGCGGTGACGGGATTTACCACGGCCACTAGGTTGTCCACCATAGACTTTACAAACTGAATGTATTCAAACATAGGGGTGGCACCCATTTTAACAGTGTGCAACTGATACTTAAGTTGCTGTACGCGAGCTCTGGAGGACTACACAAAGATCCTCTCCAGAGCACACCACACATCACGAGATGTGGTGAGGCCGACAACTTGGGCCAAGACCAGTTCAGTGAGACGCCATACCCAAAAATTGCCTTTATTAAGTTTGATGTTGAGGAAGAGAGTGATGTCAAAGATAGATGATGACAAGGAGGAAGATGAAGTGCTTGACATGGTGGACGCACTCGTAATAGATGAAGTACTCGACATGGTGGATGCACTCATAATAGCTCCGATACCAACATGAATTGAGATGTAATTCGATACATCTTATGGAGGTGCACGGTCTTTATTTATAATTAATTGAGGGGAACAATCAACCACTAGTTTAGAGGGTTGTTACAAGAGATATACATAGTAACTTGTAACACCCTGAAATTCGGGGATCGAGCATAATTCAGCTCCCGAGTTCCAAAACATGACTTATGCAACATAAACAATGATGGATGCATGTTGTCTGTATTAGCGCATAACACATGAAGTAGATTTAGCCAGATCGGCAGACATAATTCAGGGATGGATAGAAAATGCAAGCGAAAGACTTAAGTACATATATTATCTAAAAATAATCCCCAAAAGATGCGTGCTCTTCCCAGGGCAATAAGTACAACTGTGTATTAAACTACATGTATCAAACTGTGCAAAATCAACATATACATATCCCAGAATCCCCGCCACTCAGGATAAGGCTCACATGAACCCGCCTAAGAACTGCATGAATGAGAAAGCCTCCTTGTCCTCGTCAAACTCCACCTCTGCCTCCCAAGCATCACCGTCACCTACAGCTAAGTCAGAGTTTGGTTGGTGTTTAAGCACCATCCTAGAACGTGGGAGTGAGTGATCAACTCAGTGGAGCTATACAGCAAAGGTTAACACGTTATCAATTCAATCAAGCAGTAATGATAAAGCAATATAATTAAACATGTCCTAGATACTCTTGTTAATGCCAGAATGAATGGGTTAATGATGCATGCCCTCACCACAAACTCCCTCTGCGATCTTCATCTTATGGTCGTGCATGTCAGTCACTTCCTCAGTGCTCTTACACCAACACCGATAGCACATGCGGTGCGATGATATGAGTATGATTACCAAGTTCTTATTAGTCCTTTTCATACAGCAGGATTGGGAAGCTAAGACATCTCCCTTATACCAATTCCCAAACACTGATCCATTCTAGGGTCGTCAGTCCTAGGAAATCTCATACGATGTACAGTTCTAGATCACTATAAAGGGCTCGTCACCAATCAATACAGGTCTAGTTATATCCTAAATACTACAACAAGATTCGTAGCCCTTATGCAGTGTCAGGATATACTCGAGGTCACTACAGAGGGTTCATCACCAATCAATGTAGGCCGACAGTACGAATATAGTGTCCCATACTACCATAATCAGCTCACAAGAGTAAGGTGCTCACTGGTCACTACGGGGAGGCTCGTCCCCCCAACGTAGGCCGACAGCTCGACCACGGTGTCCCATACCACCATGCCTGGCTCATGAGTCTTAGGGGATCACGGTACCAAGGTTAACGGGAGTTTCACTAGTGAGTTCAGTGTCTTAGATTCAAACAGTAGCGACCAAACGTGGTGAAGAAACATCGGTCAATTGGGGTAGTTGATAAGCCCAACTAGGCCAAGCGCACGTTAAGTTGAACGACATGTAATGCATAAGCACTCCGTGTGGCCTAACCACTGTCGAACATCCCAAGCACGACTCGGATTCATTAAACTCATCCTGCGTGGCGAAAACGACCTCAACCACCATTTGAAGAATGATTACCAATTACCTAGACTGTAGTACAACCCCAATCACGTACAAGCTCAATAACATGCATTTAATTCATATCCTACCATCATATGGACATTTATGAAATATAACTTGAATGTAAATACAATACATGGAGGAAATCATACACATGGTCAACATGAATAATCTAGGTTACACAATTTATAGAGGAAATCATACACACAGTTAAGGTGATTGAGATTCATATCTCAACAACCTAAAACGCCACACTTTACTAACTACTAACTCATTCAAGCATTTAAACAAACTCTTAAACTACACTATTCAACATACCACACGTATGTCGACTCCATTACATATTAGGGCGAGTCCTTTCGTCAAGGAGTTGCCGCATACATATCAAGCATGTATCAACGACAAATAATCAGGGCAATCATAATAACAATTGCCATACGTATACAGGTATTCTAACATATACATGAAATACACTATTTATAACATAGATTATACATATTCGTAAATCAAAGCAGATAGCAATTTTGGCATGTGGAATAACATTCACGTCATGAATAAATCATTATCTAACATTTAAAGTCTTGAAAACCATAACCTAAGCATATATAGTCCGCACCTTAAACCAAAAAATGCGTATTAGATGTGATTCAGACAATATTTCTTCGTCAACGGCGGATACGCTACCTATGGCATGAAATATGTCACGCCCCAAACCCGAAAATCAGATTCACATGAATCCCGATTGCCGAATCTGGTGCCAACAGCCTCCGTAGTACCCCATTCTCGGCTCCTGACAATCAATTGCCAGATTTCGATCCTGGGATCCTACAAGGAGGATTTTTAGAATGATTTTTTTTTTGTAATGGAGCATAACCACAAGCATAACCAAGTCACAAAACAGCATCACCACATATCCACTATATCAAAATCTTTAAGTACAATGCAGAAAGGGAAATACAAGGTGATCAAAATGCTCCAAAAGGTCCTGATATGCACTCCTACCTCAGCGCTGCTGCTGTCTAACGCTACCTGCACGCAACTGTTGTGCATAAGCTTACAAAAGTTTAAAGGGTGGTGTAAGTGTGTGCAGAGGGCAAACACCGAGTGTACAAGATCAGGTAATGCAGAAGTATGTGGTAAGTCCATGAATATACCAAGGCTATGCAATGCAAGGCATGATGCGAGATATGAATGCCATCAGCCACACCGATGCAATGCAAGGCCTACAAAGCTGAATGTCATATGCGAAATGCAATCCAAGTAAGTCGGTACTCATCATGTACACATATCAGTACAGTTCCTCTCTGGATATCACCGGGGTCTAATACACTTCGTAGTGACTGCCACCTCCCTAGCTGCACAGTCAAGCAAGTGGAATAGACCTCACTATCTGCCTGACCAGTAGTCTGCCAATACCTACCCGGCTCGTCGATAGCGGACTTATTTGCGAGCTGGTCAAACTCGGCCTAGCTTATAGCCCCCTCACTCAAGCGGATAAGGCCACACCCCCTTCCAACCGACAACGACATAGTGGGAGACGCGGCCTACTGGTATTCGGCTCTCGGGCGCTCATGTATCCACTCAGTCTAGACGTTGAAGTATCTCCTGGTACCAAAAAGGTTCTGAGACTTTCACCCAAGGACATCCTAAGTGCCCACAGTACTACAATAAGTATTTTCGGTATCCAATACGGCCATCCACGATGTACCTGTGGAGCCACGACCCTGATGTCGCTAGGGCGTACAGTGATCAAGTCATACGTATATGAGATGCATGAATCACGCCATCAAATCATGCAGAAATTCAGCGCGTACTGCGCGATCCTGTGGGGCACTCCATCTCATAATGGGTCCCATAAGTGGTCTGCCCCATGGCATATGCTATGATCAGTCACTACTCAAATTAAGCATACATATGATGCGTATGAGCATGAGTCATGAGATTATACTAAGCATGTTATAAAGCGACAAATAGTAACGAGTATGGGCCTATCAATGGACCCTAAGGAGAGTTACAATGCGGAAATTTAACCAATCACTGTACATACAATGTGGACGTCAAACCAACATTGTTCCTTAGGCATGACCCGCCATAAACGTCATTACATGAACCATGAGAAATCACACATTGCAATGGACCATAAGGTCATTCCGTTGGGCCTCGATCCATAGGCCATAGATACATCAAATGGGCCGAATCACATGAGCCTTACATTCATCAAATGGCTACATTAATGGGCCTCACCAATGAGCCTTATGTACATTGCAATGATCCATGACCCATGGGCCATGAAACACATCAAAGTGGGCCTCACAACTTGGGCCTTAACTATATCAGATGGGCCTACACTCATGAGTTTTAAGCATACTAAATGGGTCACTCCATTTGCACCCCATGTACATCAAATGGGATTAATCCCATGAGCTTTATATGTATCAAATGGGCTTAGTCCCGTGGGCTTTATATGTCTCAAATGGGCTTAGTCCCATGGGCTCTAAATATATACCAAGTTAGGCCTCAATGGATGGCCACAATTGAATCAATATGGGCCCTATGCACATACCAAGGTGGGCCTCAATGGATGGCCACATTTGAATCAATATGGGCCCTATACACATACCAAGGTGGGCCCACTTGAACCATAAATCTAACTCATTTTTAGTTCAAGCCAAAAAATGATTTTTTTATAAATAATTGGACGGTATGGATGCAACACATGCACCATGGTGGGGGTCACATGAAGGCCCACCATCATAAACATATTACGTATAATATAATATATAATTTATATACAGCATATATATATATATATATATGTGTATATATATATATATATATATATATATATATATATATATATATATATATATATATATATCTACACATACGCACACACACACACACACACACACGTGCACTCACACATACGTGCACTCACACACACATAACAGTGGGCTCCACCGTCCGTGCGGACGGTGGAATTTATCCACATACATCACTATGGGTCCCATGTGGGGCCCACCATAATGTCTACATGCCATCCGACCCGTCCATTAGGTCACGCAGACCTGAATGAAGGGTGAAAACAAATTTCAGCTTGATTCAAAACTTCTGTGGGCCCCAAAAAGAGTTTCAATGGTAGAATTCAATTCACACTGTTTCTTATGGTGTGGGCCACCTAAGGTCTGGATGAAGCTGATATTTAGGTGGGGCCTACTTAAGGTAGGGACTCACCATTTGGATGGGTTGGATCAACAAACAAACATCAAAGTGGGGCCCACATGAGGAGCCGTGGGCCCCCAACGTCCGTCCGCCTGGGACGTCAGACGTCAGAGAGGCTTCTGCCTCTCTGCCTCAAATCTCTCCTTTTTTCTTTTTTTTTTTTTTAAAACTGGAATTTTTACGATTTTTCAGGTGTGGGGCCCGTGTGTGATTGATCCACTCCAGCCATTGGATTGCATGGCTCAATACAAACCAAACGAGTCTAATATACGGTATTTTTTTGACTCAAGGTGGGCCCTAGCCAACTTTTAACGGTAAAGACGATGTTTGTTGTGCTATGGCCCGCCTAAAGATCAAATCGACACCATTTTTTTTGGCTCAACGCCTAAAATGTGTCGGGAAAGAGGATGGATGGCATGGATTAGAAACATACATCAAGGTGGGGCCTATACATGCAGCCATTTCCAAAGGCTTTGAAACAAGCCATCTTTTTTTTTTTTTTTTTGTGTTTTTCCTTCCAGTGTCCAGACGCTGGACGTTTTCTTCTTCTTTTTTTTTCTTTTTTTTTTCTTCTTTGTTGTTTAGGTGGGCCTCCACAAGATGAAGGTTACATCTAAGATGGGCCCCGCCATCATGGAGAGCTTAGGTAAAATACATATCTCATGATGGGGCTCATTCAGGTGGGCCACATGGCCTTATCAATATTAAAAAAATTAATAAATAAAAATGAGAGGGAGAGAGAGAGAGAAGAAAGTGGGACACACGTGTGATGGAGGGACCCCGATACTATGGGCCCTCCATTTCAACCATCCAATCATACATCAATGGGTCCCATTGTATATGGGCCTTCCAAATAAAAGATCAACGGTGGAGATCCTTTCTCCACCGAAATGGATGGTCTAGATGACCATTTATGTAAAGAAATTAAACATCATGATGGGGTCCATGGAGAATGGCCCCATCATGGATTGATCTTGAAATCAAAGTAGACCATTGGCCACATTTAGGGTTCCAAAATGAGATCCACACCATTGATCGATGGGCCTCACTTGGCCCATCATAGAAATATAAAAATCTAGCTTATGGAAACACCCACCACTTGATCTTCTTGGTCCGTTGGATAGCCGGTCTCCTAGAGCTTCACTTTGATGGTGGAGATGGGAAATGGATGGCTAGGATGGGAGATTTGGGAGTGGGAAGTGGGCCTCACACATGCACTTCTCTCCATGGGAAGACTTGGACGTTGGAGTGCTCTCTCCTTACTTAGGAGTGGTGTGAGAAAAGAGAGAGGGAGATGGGATGTAAGGAGGAGTGATGGGGTGATGGTTGATGGATGTGAGTGATGGGTGAGGTGATATGTTAGTTGACTTTGGTGGTTACTTGACTTGTGGAGAAAGGAAGCATGGGTGCTTTGTACTTGACATGAGAGGTGATTGATGGGATTGATTGATGTGATTGATTTGACACTTTATAGAGATTCTCTTAGAAATGTAAATGCGCGGCGTTTTCTCGAAATAAATGCCGACCCACATCTCTTAGTCAGGGTATCGGATCGGTGCGTGAGTCGCGGCATTAGAACCGCGGCGATGGTGCGGTTGCAACGATACAAGTCTCGGATTAAGCCGACACAAATGTATAGGATACGACTTACAGTCGTACGCAACGTCAACTATAGGTCGTGGATTACCAGAATTTGACGAGAAGGATCGTGGAAAGCGACGGGACAGTACGGATTAGGATACGGGTCTTACAAAATAGGTTAGCTATAACTTCACTACGGCTATTCTAAGCTTCAAAACAGGTTAGGGTTTGATTAACTTACCCAAGAACGGAATCAGAATTGTCGGAAGAATGATTCAGATATGCAGATTTAATACGTAGATGAACTGGAAAGAATCTCATGGAGAATCAACAGATTCTCTCTCACTTTCTCTCTCTTTTCTCTCTCTTGAATAGATAGGGTTTAGGAAATTCGTATGGAATTTGGGAATGAGGGTTTAAGGCCTTTTTATAAGCCTAAAGTCGATGAAAACAACCTTAAGGCCAAGGTATACTTAGGTTATAACCAAATCAGGCTCTTTCTGATCAAACAGAGCACTTCTGGAGGTCCTCTTACCAAATGTGGTCGGACTTAAGCTCACTAATATTGGATCTTAAGCAAGTTAAGTTTTCAGTCCAATCGGGTTTCCAGATCGTCCGTGGCGGAGCAGTTTCAATTCAATGGTTACCGAAATTCGATCAGAGCTATAAGTGCTATGACATATATGGGCCACCTTTCCTGATCCGAGGGTGAATTTGGGTCGAAATCTAATAGTCAGAACGCTTAGAAATATTGCGCAAGTGACTCGTCTCAGAGTACATAAAATCATATTTAATTTTCTAAAAATCTTTATTTTCTCACTCTCTTCACTCCGGACTCAAGGAAATGGTCTCAGGACATCGTTTGGGTTTAATTTTTGAGGTGATAGTTATGTCCAGTAGGTGGTCATAATGATCTAAGTTTATCGATATCAGACTTTCGACGTGCAGTCTAGATCCAATTCGAAGTTACAAAGTGCTCCCAAGAGGAACTGGGTTTAGAGTTGGATCCTAGATTTCAGGGCAATATAGCGTCAACGATTCTATAGGTTTTGGGTCTTACAGATTGTATTAAAAGTTAGTGGTGCTAATTTCACATGTAATCTAGTTTAGCGCTAGCTAAAACACATTAAATTTCTAAGGGTTTTAGTTCTAAATGATTTCTGCTAGGGGTGGTACTTGGGTCTAAGTACGGATTTTTCTAAGACGTTACAATCTACCACCCTAAGAAAAAAATTCATCCTCGAAATTCATACCTTCTCATACTCCTCAAGGATCTGGGGTTAATTCTTCCTGACCTCAGCTTCAGTCTCCCAAGTAGCTTCTTCTTCGCTATTATGTGTCCACAGTACCTTCACAAGTGGAATAACCTTGCTACGCAATACCTGCTCCTTCCTATCCAAAATACGCGTCAGGCGCAGTTCATAAGTGGCATCCTCGCTCAACTGCACCTACTCCCAACTGATAATATGCAAAGGATCGGAAATGTACTTCTTCAACATGGACACATAGAACACGTTATGCACGCCTCCAAGTGGTGTGGACAAAGAAAGGCGATACGCTACTGCCCCCACTCGATCAAGTATCTGGAATGGGCCAATGAATCTTGGCGTGAGCTTTCCTTTCTTACCAAACCTAAGAACTCCTCGCATAGGGGAAACCTTAAGGAATACATGGTCCCCAACATCGAACTTAAGCGGTCGCCGTGTCGTATCGGCGTAGCTCTTCTGCCTGCTCTGTGCTGAGAGCAGTCGACTTCGAATAATGTCGATCTTCTCTTAAGTCGCCTGAACCAACTCTGGGCCAATCAGAGTCTTCTCGTCCACTTCTGCCCAACAATGCGGCACTCTACACGGGCGACCATACAGTGCCTCATAGGGAGCCATACCAATACTCGCTTGGAAGCTGTTGTTATACGCGAGCTCTACATAAGGAAGATAGTCATCCCAACTATCCTTGAAGTACAACACACAAGCTCGCAACATATCCTCCAAAATCTTATTCACACGCTCCGTTTGCCCGCCTATCTGTGGATGGAACACGGTACTGAACTTCAACTTCACACCCATCACTTCCTGGATACGAGTCCAAAAGATAGATGTGAATCAGGTGTCTCGATCAGACACAATCTCCAAGGGAAATCCATGCAGGCATATAATCTCCTTGATATATAATCTAGCCAACTCGTCTGCAGAATTTGTGACTCTGATAGGTAGGAAATGAGCTGAAGTCCCACTTTCATTCAGCTATGGGCATGGGCTGAAGCAATCCAGGAGGTCGGTGATACTTTGCCTTAACCTGTTGACACGTGAGACAATGGGATACGAACTCAGCAATGTGGACCTTCATATTGTCCCACCAGTACGATCTTTTCATATTCTGATATATCTTCATGCTACCTGGATGCATCGTAAGCCTCGAACTGTGGGCCGACTCAAGAATTTCTCGTCTCAATTCAGGTATGTTTGGAATGCATAGGCGGCATCGATATCGTAAGCCTCCATCCATACTAATAGTCCATTTAGAGTCCTCATCAGTACTAACCCGCTCCTTCATCTTCATCAGAAGCTCATCGCCTGCCTGAGCCTCAATAATGTGGCTATCTACGAGGGGTTGTACACGAACATGTGCGACGACTTCATATGGCTCTTCCACTGTGAGTTTTTACTCAAAGTCTCGCACGAACTCTACCATATCCCATTCTGCAATCATAAGCGGAGCCGCAAATTCTATAATCTTCTTATAGAAAAAGAGCTCAAACTCTTCTCTGTAGAGGTAATGCCTCCAGAGCTTTAATGTGAAAATAACAGTTGCTAACTCAAGGTTGTGCGCAGGGTAATTCTCCTTGTGCTTCCTTAATTGTCTCGAGGCATACGCAATCACCCTGTCCTTTTACATAAGGACACAACCCAGACCAATGCGAGACGCATTAGTTTATATCGTATACTTAACCCCTTGTTCTGGCAATATTAACACAGGGGTAGACGTCAACTTATCCTTCAGCTCCTGAAAAGCTGCTTCAGCCTTTTCATTCCAAGCAAACTTCAAGTCTTTTCGTGTCAATTGAGACAACGATCTGGCAATCTTGGAAAAGTCTCGAATGAATCGTCGATAGTAACCTTCCAGATCCAGAAACTCCTCACCTCAGTAACTGAACTGGGCTGCTTCCAATCCTGAACCGCACCAACCTTAACGTGGTCAACAGCAATGCCTTCCTTGGACACCACATGTCCCAGGAACTTAACTTCTTCCTTCCAGAAGTCGCATTTCTTATACCGTGAGAACAACTGGTTTTCCCTAAGAGTATTCAATACCGTTCTCAAGTGCTCCTCGTGCTCTTCCCGACTCGTGGAGTAAATCAAAATGTCATCGATAAAGTTAATGACGAACCAGAATAGAAATGGCCGAAATACTCTGTTCATCAGATCCATGAACATGGTCAGAGCATTCGTGAGTCCGAAAGACATCACAAGGAACTCATAATGACCAAAATTGGTCCTGAACGCAGTCTTCTGTACGTCCTCATCCCTGACGCGCAACTGATGATACCCAGATTGCAAATCTATCTTTGAGAAATAACATGCCCCCTTCAGCTGATCGAACAGATCATCAATCCTGGGCAAGGGATACTTGTTCTTCACTATCACTTGATTCGGCCTGCGATAATTAATACATAACCGCAGGGAACCTTCTTTCTTCTTCATAAACAAGACAGGTGCTTCCCAAGGTGATACACTCAGTCGAATAAAGCCTGCCTCAAGAAAAATATCGATCTGTCTCCTCAATTCCTCCATCTCACATGGAGGCATATGATACGTCGGCAGGGAAATAGGTTTCGTACTGGGCACAAGATCGATAGTGAAGTCATTCTCGCATCGATGGGAAAGCCCTGGAATCTTCTCAAACACATCAGAGAAATCACGAACTACTGGAATAACTTCTAACGTCGAAACATCAGAACTCTCTAACATGGAAGTGTAACTGCTAACACGATAAGACCAATTGACCCGAACTGGAAAAGAGAAGGCTGTGTCCTCAGGTCTGTAGGCTGTCACAACTCTGGCCTCGCAATCAATCTCTGCTCTCATCTTCGCGAGACAGTACATCCCAAATATAACATCATAATGACACAGTGGGGCAACAATCAGGTCAACGACCACTGTCCTGCTACCCAAATCTATAAAGCAAGACTCACAGGTCTGAGTAATATCTGAAGTAGTCCCTGTAGCTGTCGTGAGTCTCACTCCCTTCGCAGGAGCCGTAACCAAACCTAGCCGCTTGACCGCAACATAAGAGATGATCGAAACAGTGGACCCAGTGTCCACCAACAAGAAGATAGGCGTACTTTGGAAGTGAGGAGGAATCTCGAACAATGTCGGTGCTGAATCTGCCTCGGGTGCCTCAGCTGTGAGCGCATGAACCTGAGCCTGCTGGGGGGGATGCGGTGGAGGAACCATGGGCCGTTGTGGCGGCCTGAAATGAGGTGTTGGAGGTCTGAAGGAAGGATGAGCTGGTGCCGATCGAATGGGTGGTGCTGATCGAATGGGTGGTGCTGAAATAGCCTGAGGCATCGGACGACCGATCCTCTGAGGCAGCGAGAAACCACTATCTCATATCCTGAAAAAGCAAGATATCTTTGTGTGGCCAGGCTTCTTACAATAGCTGCACCACACATCAGGACGCCTCACATGGGTAGGAGATACAGAAAATCCCTGCGGTGAATCAATACAAGGCCTCTTACAGAGGAATGGCCTACTTGGGAAATTAGGTCGTGGCATGGGAACCATAGGTGCACGTGTGCGGGACAACCTCTCCCCATCTTGTTCTGCTCGCAAGGACATGCTCACCAACTCTTCATAAGAAGAAATGCTCACACAGCACATCTTCGATCGAATCTCGGGCCGCAAACCCTCAGAAAAATGCCGCATCCTCAACGACTGATCACTCAGAATCAAAGGAGCATACCTGCCCTCTCCGTAAAACGATTCTCGTACTCAGTCACCGACATGCCTCCTTGGCGAAGGTGAAGGAACTCACTCTCCTTCTCATGTCGATAAGTGACTGGAAAATGCTTCTTGTGGAAACGAGCCACAAATGCCACATCCACTCAAATCCCTCCGTAACTGTGTAGAGAATGTTGTCCCACCATAAGCTGGCCTCCTTCTCAAACATGAAGGTGGCAAGCTCGACCTGCTCCACCTCAGAACAGTGCAACGGTCTAAGCATCTTAGAGATGCGATCGATCCAATACTTAGCCTCCTCGGATCTGTGAGTACCCTAAAATGTAGGAGGCCTCAAGCGCTGAAATCGCTCGAAAGTACCGCTCGCACTAGAATTCCCAACAGGGTGTAGAGGCGAGGCAGGTGAAGTCACCTCCATCGACTGAGCAAAGATACTAACCATGAAGGACAAGAATTACTGTTGTTGCATCAACAACATCATCTTCTCTAGCCTATCAAGAGGTGGAGCGGACTGTGATGTAGAAGGCGTTGACGTAGACGCACAATTCTGCTCGGGAACCGCAGGTGTGACAGGAGGCACCACAGAAGGTGTCATAGGAGGCGGCCTAGCAGCAGGGCCAGAAGCCGGCTGAGAACTCGACATGGGATCAAATGAGATGGGCCCGAATGGGGGTCCATAGGAGTATCACACAGGGCAAGGGCCCCGTCTAGCGAATCACTCAGAGAGAGATGAGCCAAAGATCTCGAGCCCTTATGTGGCATACCCTACACACAACAGAGGGTAGCAACTAATGAGATTAGGCATTCATACAGTCCATCCACAACATTAACTTCACAAGACAAAGAAACAACATGCATTTTATTAACAAAATTGTCACAATACATGATGTGCAGCATTACATGAATCACGACAGAGAAAGCATGTGAGCAAACAACTAAGCTTCAAACACTAAACAACTATCAAACTACCAAACCACACATAATAATAAGCAACAATAAACAAACAACAACTACATAAAGCCTATTCATTAGAATCTAGTGATGGAGAAGGGGCACCCTTATCCTTCAGGCAGCATAGGATAGTTTTCAGCGTGCGGGTTACTTTCTTAAACTTATGCTTCACGAGGCCCTACAAATCCATAATATCCTGTTGAAGAGTTGTAAGACCCGTATCCTAGTTCGTACTGTTCCGTCGATTCCCACGATCCTTCTGGTCGAATTCGACAATCCTCGACCACTTTTTGATGTTTGCGCACGATCCTAAGCTGAGACCTGTATGCCAAAGTCAGCTAAAATTGAAACCTATACCTTAGCGACCGCACCGTCACCGCGGTTCTAATGCCGTGACTCGCGCACCGACCCGATACCCAGGGTAAAAGATGTCAGTCTGCGTTCAATTCGAAGAAAACAACGCACGTTACGAATCACGAAGGAATCTCTACGAGATGTCCCATCAATCAATCAATCACTCATGTCAAGTACAAGTCAAGTCACTCCATACCCAAGTACAACTAACCCATGTCATGCCCATACCTTTCTCTTGCACAAACAACCCAAAGTCTACTCTCACATCACTTCATCCATCACCAAACCCATCACACATCACTCCATCACTTCTTATCAACCCATCACTTCTCTCTCTCCCTCATTTCTCAAAAAAAAAATCTCTCCCAAGCAAAAATTCCACACGTCCAAGCATTCCCAAGCTTTCCCAAAGGCCAAGTGTGGCCCACCCTCTCATCTCTCATCCACACCATCAAAGGTCCATCATCCACCGTCCAAGGTGAAGGCAAGGAGCATTGGAGGCTAAGGGAGTAAGGAGGAGGCTTAGAGATGGGTGATCCACCGTTAAATTCTTTTTAGGGACCACTTATTGGTGGGACCCATTTTTTTATGTATGATTTGTATTATGTGGGGCCCATAGTGGCGGGGCCCCACCATCACCGTCTATTGTTCCCTCTCTCTCTCTCTGTCTCTCTTTCTCTCTCCTTATCCTTTTCCTAAAATGAAGTGGGCCCCACCAATTCATGATAAATCTACTCCATTCATCAAATGGTGTGGCCCACCACACTTTAGGTGATATGATACGTATATATATACATATATATTATATTATATTAATATTACACATATATATATGTATATGGTGGGCCACGTATATGTGGTATCCACCATGATGATGTATTTATCCATGCCGTCCAGCGTCCCTGGACGCTGGACGGGCGTGTTGGCCATCATGGAGTATGTGTACAGGCGGCATGGGCGTGTACTGACAAGAAAGAAAAAAGAAAAGAAAAGAAAAAGGGGTTGCTTTGGGGTGGACCTTGAATGCAGGCCCCACTTTGATGTATGTATGCAATCCACGCCTTCCATTCCATTTTTCATATCATTTTAGGCGTTGAGCCGAAAAATGAGACCGATCCAATCATCTAGCGGGCCGTGGTATTAAGAATGGTAGTATTTTCCGTTGAAAACTTGGAAGAATGATTTCTGGGGTCCACTAGAAGCTTGGACCCACCTGAAACTTGGTTTGGACCCTTAGTTTTGTGGGACACATGCAATGGACGGGGTAGATCTGTTTAATGTGGGTCCCACCTAGGAAAACAAAAATAAAGAAAATCCATGCATGCATTTGCCTACTTGACATCCAGAGGAGTCTGGACGTCCAACCAAAAAAAAAAAAGAAAGAAAGGAAAAGAAGGGAAATGGTGGGCCACTCTTGCAAGCCCCAACTTAATGCATGTATTTAATCCAAGCCTTCCACCATCTTCCTCAGATTAATTTAGGCGTTGAACCAAAATTTGGGACCAATCCGGAACTCAGGTGGGCCATACCATCTAAAATCATGTGAAGACATGCCTGAAACATACAAAAGCATTTGGTGGGGCCTATCTGAAATTTGGACGTGGCTGAAACTTGGTTTGGACGCCTAATTTTATGGAACACATGCAATGGATGGGGTAGATCTGGTTAATGTGGGTCCCACCTAGGATAAAAAAATAATTTTCTTTTTTGGCATGACTTTGTGCCATGAGTCCAGAGACGTCCATGTTAAAAAGGGTGGCTGCATTGGCCCACTTGTAGACTCCACCATGATGTATATTTTACATTTATACCATTCAATTAATAGGTCCCCTTGAATGGTGCGTTGACTCCAAAAATCATCCACAAACTGAACTCAGGTGTGCCATACCATCCAAATATGTGAAGACATGCCTAAATCATATAACAACACTTGGTGGGGCCTACCTAAATTTTGAATGTGGCTGAAACTTGGTGTGAACCCTCAAACAAGTGGGACACACGTAATGGACGGGTTGGATTGCAAATAAACACTTTGGTGGGCCCTACATGGGACCCACTGTGGTATGTGTGGCTTACCACACCGTACACAACAGTGGGTGGTGACACCCACTGTGATGCAAGTGTTTTACTCACGTTGTCCGTCCACGGCAGTGGACGGTGGCCCCCACTCAGATGTATGTATTGTGTCCATGCTGTCCATCACGTGGGCCCCTGGCCACGTGACGTTATGAACAGGTTTGGATGGCAATAAACATTACAGTGGGCCCTAGGCCATGTGATTCAATGAACAGTTTGGATGCAAATAAATAGTACAGTGGACCCAGGTTGGGTAGAAAATATACATTTCGGTGGGCCCTGGGTCTATTTGACCTTATCAACAGGTTTGAATGGAAAATAAACATTTTGGTGGGCCCCTTGCTACATGGCCTTATCAACAGGTGGGATGTAAAATAAACATTTTGGTGGGCCCCTTGCCACACGGCCTTAACAACAGGTTGGGTGGCAAATAAGCATTTCAGTGGGCCCAGGATTGGCTGGAAAAAAAAATTATTATAGTGGGCCCACTGGGAGTCTACCATGATGCATGAGTTTCATCCAAACCGTCCAACCATTTTGAGATCATTTTAAGGCCATTGTTGAGGCCCATCTTAATGTATTTGTGGCCCGCCCACTAAGGCCCACTTTATTATTTATGGGCCCATATGTGTAGGCCCAATTGATGTATTTGTGGCCCATTGTTGAGGCCCACTTTGGTATATATAAGGCCTATGTGTTTAGGCCCATTTGATGCACATAAAGCTCATGTGATTGGGCTCATTTTTAATGAATTCTAAGGCCCATGGGTTATGACCTATTGCAAAGGACCTCAGGCCCATTGGTGAGGCTCATTGAGGTGATCCGCTTGATGAATGTAAGGCCCATATGATACAGCCTAATTGATGTACTTAAGACCCAATTGAGTGCAACTAGGTCCATTGCAATGCATGATCCCTCCATGTCATATAACGATATTTATAGTAAGTAATGCCTTAGGAACAATGATGGTTAGATGCCCACATTGTAAGGATGACGTCGGTTAAATGTCCGCATTTTCACTCTCCCTAAGGCCCACTAATAGGCCCATACTTGTAGTAAGTAGGCTATCTCGGCCCATCTCAGTTATACGCAGAGCCCATCTTTATATACATGTTTAATATAGATTCATGATTCATTATCATACGCATCATATGTATGACTGATATGAGAAGTGACTGATCATAGCATATGCCTTCGGGCGAACTGTTTATGGGCTCCCTGGTAGGCGGAGTTACCCTACATGAGTACATGGTATACGTAGGACTGCTGCATGAATGGTAGTGTGACTCATGCACTTGATTTGTATGATTGTGATTATTGTATGCCCTAGCAACATCAGGGCCATATCCTCCACAGATACATCGTGGGTGGCTGGATTGGATACCGAAAATGTTTGGTTCTAGCATATGAGCGCCATAGATGTCCCTGGGTGAAAATCCCTAAACCCGATGGTACCAGAGGATGACTCCAACGTCGAGACCGAGTGTATACATGAGCGCGTGAGGGCCGTATACCAGTAGGCCGCTTCTCCCACTGTGTCGTGGTCGGTTGGAAAGGGGTGTGACCTTACCCGCCTGAGTGAGGGGGCAACTTCTAGGTTGAGTTTGACCAGCTTGAGGAATCGGTCCGCTATCGATGAGCTGGGCCCGATATTGGCAGGCGGATAGTGAGGTCTCTTCTGCTCTCCCAGTTGTGCATTCAGATAGGGACGGCAAGCTGGCGTAGACTGTACTAGACCCCGGTGATTATTCAGAATGAGAACTGTACTGGTATATGATGAGGATTGACATGCTTGACTTGTATTCTGCATCACATGGCCTGGATGTGGCCGATCGCATTCATATCTTATACCGCATAGCCTTGGTACGGCTGATTGTATTCATGTACTCATCAGTACAATACAACATTATTCTGACCTTGCATTCTGAGCACGCTCGTATTGCGCACACACTTACACCGCCCTCTAAGATTTCTTTAAGCTTATGCGCGATTGATGCGTGCAGGTGACGTCAGGACGCAGCCGTAGCGTAGTAGCAGCAGGAGCGTGCAGCCGAGCTTTTGGAGTTTTGTTATTAGCACTATCTTGTATTTCCCTTTATACACCTTGTACTCAAAGTTTTTGATCATAGTAGATTTTGTGATAGTGTTCTTGTGGTTATTGTTCGTGGGTTATGCTTATGGTTATGCTTATCACGAATCAAACTGATATTTAAAATCCTCCTTGTAGCATCCTAGGATCGAAACCTGGCGAATGGGAGCTAGGAGCCGAGAATAGGGTTCTAGGGAGGCTGTCGGCACCGGATTCGGCAAATCGAGAATTTCGTGAGCCCGATTTTCGAGTTTAGGGCGTGACAAGAGTGGCCTGGCCCTCCTCAAGCCTAACCAAACGGGCTTCTCTATCAGCACTATCAGGATCATGCTCCTGAGTCGCAGGAGGAGGACTCTCATCAGTATCTTGAGCCTCCTCTTTCTCCTCGTCCTGCACTTCTTTCTCTACCTCTGTCCCACCTTCTTCTTCACTTTCATCTCCTTCTTCGTTATCAGACTCATCCTCGCTCTCATCAAGATGGGATTGTCGTTACCGAGGCCCGATCTTCATCTGGTTGAGAGTGGTTTCGGTGATGTAATGGACCGATGCTGGCAATTCTGCCCCAAGTCTGTAGCCAAACTCAAGTGCAATCTTACATTTGAGTCAGCCAAAGGGAAGCAACTCAATCATTCTTCTTGATCACGCGATAAGGATGATCTATCGCAGGATAAACGTAGGCATGCACAAATTCGCTCCCTGCCTCACTTGGTACAAGAAATCCACCATGAGACGCGTGCACTCACTGCGATTACTCCACCTAGGGTAGACATTGAACGTGCATATATGGTGTAGTAAACGGAAATCACCCAAAATATGGGTCACCAAGAGACTCTTGTTATGTTGCCACTCAACCAAACGATCACATAGAAACATGGTGCGGCGATCCCTCTCACGAACACTATTTAGATTCCTCTCACTGGCATGTACCTCACCAAGAAGCACATTTAGGAGTCGAGCTATCAACCTAACATTGATTGTGGCTTCCCAATCTCTGCCAAAGGGGATCTTAAACTGCAAGGGCTCCAGCGTAGGCTCTTGAATGTAAGCATAGTAGGCTCGAATAGTGCTCACATTTGCACGCGATTCACCTTCAAATAGCGGACCCCACCCAGCTGCTTTCAGATGCTCGAACAATAAGTACTTGCCAAAGAGTCTCCCATCAACATGCGCTTCAAAAAGAACCCTACGGTCCTCGTAGATGCCATGAGCCAACTCGGCCAACAACGATCTTCCAAATGGAGCATGGGGATCCAAATCCTGCTTCATCTGCACTTCTCTCCCAACGCTTGAACTCGTGGTAGCTCCTCTAGGCCTTCTCGAATGAGAGGGGCGACTAGGCCCAACCTCATCCACAGGGGCTGACTTCTTTCCCATTAGAGAAAGGATGGTAAAAATGGAAAAAAGAGCCGTAACAAGCTCCAAGAAATCTATGGAAAGTAAATAAAATGAAGGGAAGGGCTAAGATCTTTGAGTTTTCATGAATTTAGGTGTGATAGGGAAGTGTAAAAGTTTTTATAAAGGAAGTTTTAAAGGAAAAAAGATCCAAATAAGATGGGTTGGGGGATGACATGATTTTGGAGCATAAATGAGGGATTTGAGAGCTTAAATCAAAGGAAATGGAAGGATTAGGTGATGAGTATGGCTGAGCACGGTGAAGGGATGAAGGATTGAATAGAAAATGAAAAAAAAAGAGTGATTGGAAGGAAGATTTGAAAGAGAATGGGGCAGTTTTGAAGAAAAGGGAAAGCATGAGAGGGTGATTTGTGAAGGAAGTAGCAGAATGGGGATGAAATAGTGGTTAAACCTGCACCATTGGGTTCCACTAGGCCCCACATGGGATCGGCCCTAAGGCCCGATCCAGAATAGCCCACTGGTCGGAGAGGCCTCGCCGAACCAGTGAGGCCCTCGCCGGCCACTGACCAAACCGGGGAGGCCTCGCCCTTTGGGCGAGGACCTCACCCACCCTTCAGTCCAAAAAAGTTTGGGTCCCACCTTGGGACCCCCTGGAAGTGATTCATTTGGTCCCCTCTTTCAATTTGAGCTGTTTCGGGTCATTTCGGAACTAATCTGATCTCTATTTGATTTACCGATTTCTAATGGCTGGAATGGGATGAAACGTAGTATATACCCGTCAATTGATGGTCTAAATTAATTTAGGGTCATCATGTGTGATCAGGAGTCTGCAAAGACTCGATCTCGATGATCATTTTCAGTAAACTTTGGCCAATCAACACACATGGGGTCCTAAACCTGTTTCTAGATTATTCTCGCACCCTCCTACGCTATAGTGGTGTCAATGTGTATCGTGTGACCCTAACCCAGGTCCAGTTTAATTTAGATCATGCTCTGATACCAACTTGTAACGCCTTAAAATTTGGAGGTCGAGCATAACTCAGCTCCCGAGTTCCAAAACATCACTTATGCAACATAAACAATGATGGATGCATGTTGTCTGCATTAGCGCATAACACATGAAGTAGATTAAGCTAGATCAGCAGACATAATTCAGGGATAGATAGGAAATGCAGGTGAATGACTTAAGTACATATATAATCTAAAAATAATCCCCAAAAGATGCGTGCTCTACCCAGGGCAATAAGTACAACTATGTATTAAACTACATGTATCAAACTGTGCAAAATCAACATATACATATCCCAGAATCCCCGCCAGTTAGGATAAGGTTCACATAAACCCGCCTGAGAACTGCATGAACGAGAAAGCCTCCTCATCCTCGTCGAACTCCGGCTCTGCCTCGCAGGCAACACCGTCACCTGCAGCTAAGTCAGAGTTTGGTTGGTGTTTAAGCACCATCCCAGAATGTGAGAGTGAGTGATCAACTCAGTAGAGCTATACAACAAAGGTTAACATGTTATCAATTCAATCAAGCAGTAATGATAAAGAAATACAATTAAACATGTCCCAGATACTCTTGTTAATGCAAGAATGAATGGGTTAATGATGCATGCCCTCACCATAAACTCCCTCTGTGATCTTCATCTTACGGTCGTGCATGTCAGTCACTTCCTCAGTGATCTTACACCAGCACCGATATCACATGCAATGTGATGATATGAGTATGATTACCAAGTTCTTATTAGTCCTTTTCATACAGCAGGATTGAGAAGCTAAGACACCTCCCTTATACCAATTCCCAAACATTGATCCATTCTAGGGTCGTCATTCCTAGAAAATCTCATACGATGTATGGTTCTAGATCGCTGTAAAGGGCTCGTCACCAATCAATAGAGGTCTAGTTATATCCCAAATACTGCAACAAGACTCGTCGCCCTTATGCAGTGTCAGGATATACTCGAGGTCACTACAGAGGGCTCGTCACCAATCAATGTAGGTCGATAGCACGAATATAGTGTCCCATACTACCATAATCAGCTCACGAGAGTAAGGTGCTCACTGGTCACTACGGGGAGGCTCGTCGCCCCAGCGTAGGCTGACAGCTCGACCACAGTGTCCCATACTACCATGTCTAGCTCATGAGTCTTAGGAGATCACGGTACCAAGGTTAACGGGAGTTTCACTAGTGAGTTCGGTGTCTTAGATTCAAACAGTAGCGACCAAACATAATGAACAAACATCAATCAATCGGGGTAGTTAATAAGCCCAACTAGGCCAAGCGCACGTTAAGTTAAACGACATGGAATGCATAAGCACTCCATGTGGCCTAACCACCGTCGAACATCCCAAGCACAACTCGAATTCATTAAACTCATCCTGTGTGGTGAAAATGACCTCAACCACCATTTAAAGAACAATTACCGATTACGTAGACTGTAGTACAGCCCCAATCACGTACAAGCTCAATAACATGCATTTGATTCATATCCTACCATCATATGGACATTTATGAAATATAACTTGAATGTAAATCAATACATGGAGGAAATCATACACATGGTGAACATGAATAATCTAGGTTACACAATTTATGGAGGAAATCATACACACAGTTAAGGTGATTGAGATTCATATCTTAACAACCTAAAATGCCACACTTTACTAACTACTAACTCATTCAAGCATTTAAACAAACTCTTAAACTACACTATTCAACATACATCACGTATGTTGACTCCATTACATATTTGGGCGAGTCCTTTTGTCAAGGAGTTGCCCCATACATATCAAGCATGTATTAATGACAAATAATCATGGCAATCATAATAACAATTTTCATACGTATACGGGTATTCTAATATATACATGAAATATACTATTTATAACATAGATTATACATATTCGTAAATCGAAATAGATAGCACTTTTGGCATGTGGAATAGCATTCACGTCATGAATAAATCATTATCTAACATTGAAAGTCTTGAAAACCATAACCTAAGCATATATAGTCTGCACCTTAAACCAAAAAATGCGTATTAGATGTGATTCAGACGATAAGTCTTCGTCAACGGCGGATACGCTACCTATGGCATGAAATAGGTTATCTATAACTTCACTACGGCTATTCTAAGCTTCAAAATAGGTTAGGGTCTGATTAACTTACCCAAGAACGGAATCAGAATCACCGGAAGAATGATTCAGATATGCAGATTTAATACGTAGATGAACTGGGAAGAATCCCACGGAGAATCAACAGGTTCTCTCTCACTTTCTCTCTCTTTTCTCTCTCTTGAATAGCTAGGGTTTAGGAAATTCGTATGGAATTTGGGAATGAAGGTTTAAGGCCTTTTTATAAGCCTAAAGTCGATGAAAACAGCCTTAAGGCCAAGGTATACTTAGGTTATAACCAAATCGGGCTCTTTCTGATCCAACGGAGCACTTCTAGAGGTCCTCTTATCAAATGCGGTCGGACTTAAGCTCACTAATATTAGATCTTAAGCAAGTTAAGTTTTCAGTCCAATCGAGTTTTCAGATCGTCCGTGGCAGACCAGTTTCAATTCAACGGTTACTGAAATTCGATCAGAGCTATAAGTGCTATGACATATATGGGCCACCTTTCCTGATCTGAGGGTGAATTTGGGTCAAAATCTAATGGTCAGAATGCTTAGAAATATCACGCAAGTGACACGTCTCAGATTACTTAAAATCATATTTAATTTTCTAAAAATCTTCATTTTCTCACTCTCTTCACTCTGGACTCAAGGAAATGGTCTCAGGACATCGTTTAGGTTTGATTTTTGAGGTGATAGTCAAGTCCAACTAGGTGGTCATAATGATCTAAGTTCATCGATATCAGACTTTCAACGTGCGGTCTAGATCCAATACGAAGTTACAAAGTTCTCCTAAGAACAACTGGGTTTAGAGTTGGATCCTAGATTTCAGGATAATATAGCGTCAACGATTCTATAGGTTTTGGGTCTTACAGATCGTATTAAAATTTAGTGGTGCTAATTTCACATGTAATCTAGTTTAGCGCTAGCTAAAACACATTAAATTTCTAAGGGTTTTAGTTCTAAATGGTTTCTGCTAGAGGTGGTACTTGGGTCTAAGTATGAATTTTTCTAAGTCGTTACATAACCGAATATTGTTAGGCTAATTACATCTATGTACAGTTGAAGCAGGCTTATCTATAGACACCAGGATATGCACGATCATGAGTTGCCTTATGGGGTGGATCCATGAGATATTCTCCATGCATGCCATCTTCTCTAACATGGGGAAGATGAGCATATTAACGATTTTCATTTTCCTCAAATTGAAGAATCCCAAGGTTGATTAATTGAAGAATCCCAAGGTTGATTAAGCGAAGAAAAGATGGCTATGGTAACCACCTTCGGCTACTAAATTGAAGGTCGACAATGGCCGTCAACCCTCGCAATCATAACTAAGCCTACACCCTCCTAAGACCTTCATGTCGGAGATGATGGCGGCTAAAATCACCACAACACTATCAAGGCAGTTGATCACAACTCCAGTGAAGAAAATGCATAAAAAGGTTAATTACTTTGCACTTTGCTAGACTCTAGCTTCCTAAAAAGAGATCTAATGGTTATTGCTGTCAGTAATGGATTCCAACAAGAGTAAAGCCTATCTCTCAGGATCTAATATCATTATGATGGTGGCCGACACTGCTAGCATAATGCAAGGGTAAACATTAATTATGATTGAAATAAGATCAATGGTCTATATTTGAGACTAAATGTCCGTGAATGAATGACCAGATCTGGCCCCAAAAAATTGATGAATAGATTTGATAATATGTATCAATCCATCGTAGTCAATGCACAAATGGCTCTGATACCAACTATAAAACTCTATTTGTGAAATGACAGGATTGTATAGTGCATCAGAGATGAGGATCGAGTTACCTGGTTGGGCGGCCATTGTTATGAGTTGATTGCCAAAAATTTTCATACGTTACACCTTAGGGAAGCACCAAGATGGGATGAAAAGCTTCTGACATGTATAGGCTTGGGGACCCAGCCTTATTTATATAGGTTAGAGGGTTGATGAGTTCGAAACCCAAAACTCCTCTCCCTTCAGGCTCTACATGAATTTGTCAATACTAGTCCAACTAGAGCACTGTGCATGTGATATAGTTGTAGCACACCACCCCTTACACAATTTTAGATGAATTACAATTAAGTGGGGTTCATTAGTATGCTTGATCATATTATCCAACCCTTAGAGGGATCCAGACCGTTGATCAATAAGGACCACCTTATAGAATTCTTACACACGTCCCACAAAAGTTCAGGATCAAGCTGATATGTGTTTCCCCTTCTTCTAGGTCCGTGGGTCTCATAAAAATTTAGGATCAAGATGATATGTGTTTTCCCTTCTTTCAGGTTTGAGTGACCTTACCAATAGATTGGACGGTAAATAAATAACAGGGTAGGCCTTCTTCTTTAGGAAACAGAAGTTCTTGACCAATCTGATGTTTGTGTATTCCATCCATCCAGGTTTGTGTGACTATATTAACAGGTTAGATGGTAGAAAATCATCACAGGGTGCCAATCTTCTAGATACAACAAAAGTTCTAGATCAATATGATATTTGTATTTTCCATCAAAGTTTGTGTGACTGTATCGATAGGTCGAACGACAGATAATCATCACGGTGGGCCTAAAGAAGGTTTCAATTACAGGTGTTAATCACCATGGTTTCCTATGGTGGACTCCACTGTTTCAATTGTCACTGTTGTTTACTATGGTGGGGTCCATGTTTCACCGGGGGAGTCGATCACCGCTGTAGCATATGGTGGAGTTTACTATTTCAATAGTGGGTGTCACTCATCGTTAGTCCTTGTGACGGGGTCCACTATTTTAATGATGGGTATTAATCACCATTGTTTCCTCTGGTGGGTCCATGTAGGCTTTACATCTGGTTGAGCTTTGCATTTATCCCCACGTCTAGGTCGGACTCGGATTTCTTGGGAAAGCCTTTGGCAGGAAGTTCCTGCGTTGGGATGTTAGGTGAGGCCACCGATGAAGTTTATGAAAAATCCACCCCTTTCAATTCTCTCTCTCTCTCTCTCTCTCTCTCTCTCTCTCTCTCTCTCTCTCTCTCTCTTTGTTTATTTTATTTTATTTTACATATCATTTTAATATACGAGATTAAAAATCACGTGGATCAAAAACTGAAGGTGGCTATACGAGAGGGGATATTGGAGAAAGAGTTTCCTACTGTTGAAACCTTTTTGAATTCTAACTTCACGTTTATATGTCATTCAAACTGTTTTTAAAGTTGTTCTCACTTAGATGAAGTGAAAATACAAAAAATTATCCTGATTCTAGACTTTTGTGGCCATATGAATGTTTAAACGGTGGTCACCAAATCTCTACTGTTTCGTCTCATGTGGCCCAATTGAGTTTTGGATCCAACTGATTTTTGGTCTCATGTCTTAAAATGATTTGGAAAAATGGATGTGAGCCCCACCATCACAGCCCAGAAACTTCCTGCAAAAGGCTTTTGACCAAAAATCCACGTCTTGTTCATGTTTACATGACTTTATGAGCAACTTAAATGGCAGGTAACCCAAGAACGTTCCAATAGTGGGTGTCATTGCCATCGATGATTCTTAGGTTGTGGTCTACTTAATCTTTGGATCTGCCTAATTTTTGGCCCACCCCATAACATGATTTAGAAAAAAGGGTGAACGACTAGGATAACACATCATAGTAGGCCTTTACCGTGGGTTACACACTATTTCAAACAGCGTGTTAGGGCTGCTGGCTGGCATCATGGCCCCATTAGGTATAGTTAGGTGGGGTCTGTTACACTTAACAACAGACCGCTTATTTAGTAAGAATGTTTGGTGCGGTGGATCCGACACGATGCCTCTTTAGACTACTTTAAATGAATCTAAACTTTAGGAAAACTAAATAATCTAACACCCCAAACTCATTAAATCAAATGAACTATTAGTGTTCAACCCCATTATCGCCATTCCTCATGAGAACCAATCCGAATAGATTACGTGTGATCTACACGAATCTAAGTGGTATGTTTGAAGAGAAATATACAAAGAATAATTTTTAATAATATAGGTGAAACACATCAAATAATTCCACATCATTGTTTAAGCGACCGATGAAAGAGCAATCATGAAGGAGTAATTACGAAATAGATGGCAAGGAAATCTCCAGAATGATAAGTAGCGCCGGAAGGTTATGGCAACCATTAGAGCGTGAGAAGAATCTTAGAGGATCATACTAAAGATATAAATAGGAGAGGAATGCAAGAGGAAGATTTCGTCTCATACTAATCAAATCAAACCAAACGTTACCTTTTAATTATCCTTTCAATTATCAGTTAATTTACGTTTCTTAGTATAATTATTTACTTTCTTATCAATTAAATTACATTTCTTAGTGTAATCTGTAGTGTAATCTATAGCACTAATCAAGTATCAGGTAATTTTAGCTATAATTTGAGTCTACACTCACACACTGGATTCAGTTCTTCACTCAAAAAGGTGTTCCACAGCGGTTCTCTGTGGCCGAGTATAAGAATCCCTTTCTCATTTCACTTTAAATTATAGTTCTTAGTGTAATTCGTTACTTCCAGCTTGTTGTTTACATTTCGTAGAGTACTAATTTGTAGCACTAATCAAGTAGCATGTAATTTTAGCTATAATTTGAGTCTACGCTCACACACTGAATTTAGTTCTTCACTTAGAAAGGTTCTTTGCAATTCTTCTCCACAACCGAGTATAAGAATCCCTTTCTCATTTCACTTTATTTGTATTAAAAAGTCCTTTCGTGTGGAAGGTAAAGGTGTAACCCATCATCAGAGGAGGAACCCCAGCCTCCGAATATTGCCTGATCCTATTTAGACATTGAGTGAGTGGATGAATAGGCAACTGATCTCATCAGATCTTGGTCATACACTACGTGTCTTCATATCTTGACGATTGGGGTTAGTTGTGTGGTTTGAATTGAGTCGCAATTTCAATTCTGGCACGCCTAGACATATGCTGCTAAAAACCAATCACCAATAATTTTCGACATGCTCGGTAGACCCTGTCTCTAATTTATCGGCATAATACTGCCAACTATAAATAGAGGAAGTAATCGGATTACTAGCATCGATCTCTTTACATTAACTGCACCACCTCCAATCGAGGACGTGCCGGTTCAAGTGGCCTCTGGAGTATTGAACCTAAAGAATGTAATAAAATCTATCTTATAGAGTTTTTCCGTATTATATTTTTATTGGTATACTCATGTAACTAAATCTTTGTCAAATACTAACAAAAAGAGGGAAAAAGATCTAGTCTTATGAAAACAAGTTGTATTCTATTTTGTAGGATTTGTTTATTTTTTTAATGATTAATGAAGATAGGGAGAGCAATTATGGGAGAGCAATGTTAGTTTACATGTCTTGTTTGTATCAAATTGTAAATCATTGTAATTGGACATGTAATATTTTTGTTGCTTAGGTTTGTCATTGGTATGGAACCATGACATGGTTTAGGTTAGGTTTTTGTTACATAATTAACAAATGGGGATATTGTTAATGCACTTATTTGTACTCCTTGTTTGTCAATCACATGCGTTTGTATATTAGGGAGTCGATTGAGCCCTTAGAAGTCGATGACAGAAGACACATGAAGACTAGAGCATCAAGGAGTAAAGAGCAGATATATGAGTTTCCTTGGTAACCTTAACTCTTGACCTAATAGAACCTTAAAACCTCTAAATGATCATGTCTTAATAGGTAAACATTTGATTATCCCTTGGCCTTATGAGCCTAATTGGAAGATAATAAATAAGACTATAAGAGGCGTGAAGTTCCTATGAAAATATACTGCCCAAAATAACCATTTTCGAGTGGTGCTCGATCCCATCGAATAGTTATTGAGGGGTCTTTAATGGCATAAAAATCACTCAATGGCATTAAGTAGTCATCTTAGATCTATCTAGCAAGCTGTGATTTTTTTATCTGAGTTTCTTGATAGCATCGAGGTCCCATTCGATGAAATTAAAGGGTACCCTTGATGGCATCGAAGACTACTTGATGACATCAGGTAAAAGTGTGTAAACTATCTAACAACATTTCAACTAGAAATATTAATTTCTCAATGCTATCGAGAACCAACTCGATACCATCGAACTAGCTGATTTATGCCCTTTTACCGTTAGAACTTGTTTCCTTTATAAGAGGCATATGGGCCTTTGGAAAAATGATGGTTTTTGAGTGAGTGTGAAGCTATAATGTATCCCAATACTTCCCGACACTTCTACGCTCTCACCCAAAGGGATTTAAGTTGTCTTGCATGTGTGTAATCACTCTAATGAGCATTCCAAGCTCCTTATGTAGATGATCGTATTTCCTTGCATTCATTAGAGGATAGATACCAATCTAATAGGAAAATTCTTGGTCTTTCAAACCTCTAAAATGCCCATCTAGATAAATCTCTATTTGGAAACCAACTATGCCTTTAGTTGTAGGAGATTCAACTAAACCCCTCCCATTACCTTGGTAGTCTCATTGGAACATTAATTCTAAGGTAGTCAATTCAAAAAATTAGAAGAAGACCTACTTCAACAATCAATGGAGCACAAGGGGAGCTGATTAGAGCACAGGAGAGCATCAATCAGCCAACCCAAAAAAGACGCTACAAAAGGGTTCAATCCGACAAATAAAGTTATCAATTTAGAGTCCATATACTCTTTCCTTGTGTAAAATTGATGGTAAGAGTTTATAACCCAAACTCAAATGAGTGCTTGTGTAGGGCCAAATTCACTAGACACAGGTTCGTTCGTGTTAGTCTTGATGGGAACCATCGAAGGGATTAAATGTAGGTCCTTGGACTAAGACTAAAGTTGTTGGTTAGTCAATAGAAAACTAAATAAAGTCTCCTATAGGTGCCTTCGGTTGGAGTGTACATTATGTCCTTGTTTAGGGTTGTAAAGGTTTGAGGTGAACATGTTAAAAAACTCTTATAATAAATATAAGTACACTCAAGGAGAGTGCGTCCATCGGGAGAGTATTCAAATAACCCCAAGCATAGGGTTGTGATGTAGTAATAACTCGATGAGATCGAGGTCATACCCACAAGGACTTATAATTTTGAAACTTCTGAAATACTTTAGAATTAGAACTAGAAATGAACTAACTACTAGTGTTTGTTTTTAGGAGTAATTATGAGAGAAACTATTTAAGGATAAAACACTAGAGCCTCAAGGATCCACTTATAGTTATATCTTAAAATTTAATTAACTTGATTCAATTAGATTACTCAACTAGAATCAAAGTCCTATCGTATCCAACAGGATATTGCAGCGGTTAAATCATCACTCACGTATCAAAACATATTTGAACTTTAATTGAAGTGGTTCCCACATCATGCATAAAAGTATTGATTGAAATGAATTCAAAATATCTATTTTTCTTGTAGTTTACGATAGATAAATGAATTTTACAAATCAATCCCTTGCAAAATAGATAAAAAATTACTCTTAGTGTTCCTAAGTATCCAATGTGCCCGGATTCAACATTTGATCAAAGTAAACTAAAAATAAATCCTTCCTTCAAACAAAATATTAAAGAATTATTCAACAAGTAAATTAAATACTTGAATAACTATAAGCTTCACCTCTTAGCCCTAGTTAAGAGATTAGGGAATCAAAGATATGACTAAACTAAAACTCAAATAGAAAAACATAAAAACAAACTAGAACCGAAGGATTGGAGAAGAATGAGGACTCCACGGATGCTCCAATACTCCTTACATTATCCCTTCTACCCTCATTCGTCTCTAAGAAAGCCTTAAATATCCATTTAAATAGGAAAAATATGTACCAACTTGGAATCAACTTTAATTTATACACTTTTATAACACTTCGGATGTAGCTAAATGAGACCATTGGTTGCACTAAACGCGGCATTCGGTCGCACTGAATTAAATTTTGGTTGTAGCAAAATTTCTTTGATTTACATATGATGACTTTGTCTTCCTTTGGTCGCACCGAACATAACTTTGGTGGTAACGAACCTAGATTCGGTTTAACTGAATGTCGAGCCAAATTATGTCCAAAAATCATAGTGTAAGTGCTAGGATGCTGAGCACACATAGGTTGTCAAATTTCATAAGATAAAACCACTTCAAAGTAGATATTCAAAGATCGATCTATACTCAAGAGAAGATCAAGTTCAAGATCGGTCTATGTTCAAGAAAAGATTAAGCTTAAGATCGACTTCTTTTCAAGAAAAGATCAAGCTCAAATTCAAGATGAAGTTCGAAACAAAGTTCAATCCAAAGTGAATTAGATATTTGATATATCTCAGGTGGTATAAACCCTAGAAAGACCTTAGGACTAGGTGCTTTGAAAAATGTTTAATCATAGGTTTTTACATTTATTTTTACTTGAAATTCAGCCATCCCAACTTCAAGCCCGAAATAAATAACAACTTTTGTTACAAATGTGGCTTGCCCGAGCTTAAAATTCAGCCAGCCCAAGAAAGTTCGAGTTAAATTCCAGTAACATCAATTTTTGGAATTCAAAGGAATTCGGCCAGCCAAAGGGCAAATTCAGCTTGTCGAATTGTGCTGTTAGGCTAGCCGAACTTTACCTCGAGCTAGCCAAATTTTGGATAGTTCTTATCTCATGCAATCTGAAATTCGTTGAACATAATCCACTGAACTCGGGCTAGTCGAAGCCTATCTTGGGCTAGCCGAAGTTCCAACTTCTTTATCTATAAATTGAGTTCTTCTCTCTTTTGAATTACACAATTTAATTATCAAAATTCTTTTGTAAGAGAGAGAGAAACTCAAGTTATTAGCAAGCCATTAGTTGGTATTTATAATTTGTTTAAATAGCTTTTTCAATTCCTTTTAGTCTCAGATCTTTTAATTTCAATCTAAGAGAGTAAACTATACTCCTCTTTGAGATATAAGAGAATTGAATTAAGTAGTATTTAGGTTTAACAAAATTAAAATCTATAGAACCCTGAGCCCTTTCTATCTAACTGAATAGGACACCATCTACATTTAAGAAAGAGGTCCTTCTGCTACAAGCTTTTGCTGTGTTTTCTATGGTTGAAGATAAGTATATGTTCTAAAACTCTGTTTAGGTTTTTTTGAGATCTCCTGTGAAAATATCAGTTAAGGTTTTATCTGAGATATCTTGTAAAAATCTCAGTTTGGATTTTTATTGTGAAGCCCATGAAAATCACAAGGAACTATATTAGGTTATTAAGGTGACCCTGTGAAAGCCCTTTTATAGTGAAAGCCAAAATTATGAGGGAAGTAATTTTGGGAGTGGAGTAGGTGTGGCTGTTTTTAAAGTACCGAACCACTCTAATTCTTTATGCAACGTGTTGAATGCCTTATTTTTAATTTTAGTAGATTGGATGTATTTAATTATTTTAGTTGTGTGGGGAATGTTGTAATTTTTTAATTTACTCTTGATAGTTTGAAGTTTTAATTTTGAAAACATTCATGAAATAAGGTTGTCCTACCTAAAATTTTAAGTGAAGGTTATCCTATGAATTATTTGGAATCAAGGCTTCAATACTCAAACAATTGAGATCTTTATATTATTTATATATTCAACATTTGTTTTGATTATTTGGTATTGTCCTATTCAACCCCCCCCCCCCCCCCCCCCCCTCCCTTAGGACATCGTAAGCTCTCCTTTTTAAGTGATACTAGAGAAGGTTTTTTTTTTAGATTTACCTCTTTGAGGCAGATCCAGAACTTTAATATGTCAAATTTTGAAAGCTTATCCATTACCAGGCCACCTCCCTTTGATAATTCTAATTATTCATATTAGAAAGCTAGGATGTGGATTTTTCTAAAATTCATAGATGAAAATGTGTGGCAAGCCATTGATCTAAATGGATCCCTTATATGATAGAAGTAGTAGCTGATGATGGAACCATATCAATGAAAGAAACCGCATTTACTTTTTAGACTACAGTTCAAAAAAGTGAAAGCGGTGCAAATGCAAAAGCCTTAAATGCAATAACTTGTGCTCTATCGCTAGATAAATTCAAAAGAATCGTTTCTTGCAATACAGTTAAACAAGCGTGTGAAATTCTCGAAATGACACATAAAAGAACTACTATAGTAAAAAAAATCTAAAATTTAAATCCTCACAACCAAATTTGAGGAGATTCGTATGGAAGAAAATGAGTCTCTTATGGACTTCTATATGAAATTAAATGACATAGTAAATTCCTTATGTGGTCTTCGAGATAGAATCCCTGAAAGCAAGGTTTGCGCAAAAATATTGTTATCACTTCCTAATAGGTTTAATTTAAAGGTTACTGCTATATACAAATTAAGAGTTACAAATGTCATGAAAGTTGAGGAGTTAGTTTATTCTCTTCAAACTTATGAGGTGAATTTCAAAGCTCCTAAAGTCAAGTCCATTAATCTTAAATCTTCTAAATCTAATTCAAAGGAAACTAATGCAAATTTTGATTTTAAAGAAAATGAAGATGATATGGCAATCTTAGCAAAGAAATTTGATAGAATTTTTGAAAATAAGAAAAGAACAGATTTTTAAAAACCATTTGATAAAAGAAAAGGAAAATAAAAAATTTAGAAATCTAAATCGAAAGACAACTAATGTTTCAACTATTATGAATAAGGGCATTTAGCTTCTAAATGTTCTAAAATGAATAAAATTATAAGAAAATGCATGATAGCTACTTGGGATGAATCATCAAAATCTGAAACTAATTCCAAATCTAATAAATTAGACCAGGAAAATACAAATGATTTGAAAGCCTTTATAACGATAGTAAAAGTCACTTCTTCAAATAACTGTAATATTTCTGACTATGAAACTTTATGAAGTGACCCTGAAAATAAAAATGATCTTTGAGATGCTTATAATGCCCTATACAGAGAAACTTGTAAAAGTACTATCAAATTGAAAATTCAAAAAGAAAATTTTGCTAAATTAAAATTAGAACTTGAAAAAGTTATTTTAGAAAAATCTCATTTTTCCTGATTGTTTTGAAAAAATAAAATTTGATTTGAGTTTTAAGTCTTCTGAATTACAAAAACTTAAAAGCAAAAATGAGAAACTAAAAATTAAAGTTTCTTCCCTTCAGAGTTCAAAGGACACTTGGAAATATACCCTTGCTGACCAGAAACTTGAAAAATTGTTAACCTCATCGAGGCGATGTGGTGACAAGCCTAGACTGGGTTATATTAAATATAACTCGTTGAAATCGAAGGATTCTACTCCTACCTTTGTAAAAGGAGAATCATCAAACTCTAAAGCTAAGACTCTAAGAGATTTAAATTGTAAAAGTAATGACTTCAAAAACTCAAACCTTTTCAAGTCTCTAAAATAAATAATGCTAAACATTAAAGGAATAATAAATCTCCTTTAGTAGAAAAAAAATTATGGACTTTCTTAAAGAACTATTGAAATCCAACTTGGATAAGATTGAAGTATTTTAAAAAAGGAGAAATCCTAAATCTCAAACACAGCAAAAAGTAAGAGGTACTCCTAAACCTAGAACCGTAATGAAATCGGTTCCAAAGGTTAAGTGTCTAATTGCCAACACGGCTTTCAAAGCTAATAGCCATTCAAGATAATACCTGGATAGTGGATGTTCGAGACATATGATAGGTGATAAGGCTATATATACTCTCAAACATCAACGAAGTAAATGGCGGGTCAGTTACATTCGGTGATGGAAGCAACTGTAAGATAATTGGCCAAGGTAATGTATAACTTTCTAACTTACCTCTCTTCGAAAATGTTCTTTATGTTGAAGGATTAAAAAATAATATTCTAAGCATAATAATAAGTATAGTGTAAAATTTTCAGATCGTGGATGTGAGATTACAAATGAGAAAGGAAATGTAACATTAAATAGTCACAGAACATCTGAAAATTGCTATATAATCGATAATTCTTTCTTAACAAACCATTCATGTTACATGGTCCAAACAGACGAGACTGAACTCTGGCATAAATGTCTTGGACATGTAAATTATAGAGATATATATAAATTGAGCAAAAGAGATCACTTACGTGACCTACCCAAACTGAAAAAGATAAAAAAAAGTTTGTGGTGTATGTCAAATAGGCAAGCAAATTAGGAGTAGTTACAGGAAAGTGAACTCCTTAGTGACAGCTAGACCTCTTGAACTTCTCCATATAGATTTAATCGGACCAACTAGAGTAGAGAGTAGAGGTGGAAAGAAATATTTTCTGGTTGTAGTTGATGACTACACTAGATATACTTGGATAGACTTTCTTAGAGAAAAATCAGATACTCTTGATGAAGTCAAAAAAAATTTAAAACGTATCTAGACTAAAAACGATTACTGTGGTCAAAATTAGAAGTGATCATAACACCGAATTCGAAAATAGATTTTTTGAGAAATACTGCAATGACCATGATATATGGCATGGATTTTCTACTCCAAAAACACCACAATAAAATGGAGTTGTTGAAAGAAAAAATAGAATTCTTCAAGAGATGGCTAGTGTAATGCTAAATATCATGAACCTACCAAAAAACTTATGGGCTAAAGCTGTTAGTACTACATGTTATATAGTTAATCGTGCTTATATTAGAAAAGCTAAAAACAAAACAACTTAAGGATTATGGTTTAATAAAAAACCCACAATTAATATATTTTCAAACATTTAAAAGTAAATATTTTATTTTATGTGACTAGAAAAATTTGAGAAATTTTGAAGCCAAGAGTGATGAAAGAATATTTCTAGGTTATGCTCTAAATAGTTTGGCACATCGTGTTCTTAATAAAAGAACCGAGGTGATACAAGAATCTATAAACATTATCATAGATGATCGATAGATCACACCTAGTCCTAATCAAGATGATGATGAAGATGGTAATTTGATTAATATAACTGATTCTTCATCTAAATCAGATAATACTAAGTTAAGGTTAGTCAAAGGCCATATGACTAATCACATGCTTGGTAACCCTCGAACTGGTGTTAAGACAATAAGACAACTAGAAAATATATATAATCATGTTTGGTTTACTTTCTAAATTGAACTGGGTAATGTAAATGAAGCACTTAGTGATGAAACTTGGATTAATGTCATCCAAGAAGAATTAAATCAATTCATTAGAAATGATGTATGGTATTTGGTTTCTAGACCTACTGATAAACATGTGATTAGAACCAAATGAATTTTTAAAAATAAAACTTATGAAATGAGAAACATTATTAGAAATAAGACATGATTGGTTGTACAAGGTTATACTCAAATAAAAGGTATTAATTATGATGAAACTTTTGCATCTGTTGTACGCCTTGAATCAATTAGATTATTTATTTCGATTGCATGCCATAAAAAATTCAAAAATTATCAAATGGATATAAAAAGTGCTTTTCTAAATAGTGATTTGAATGCGGAAGTATATGTTAAACAACCAAAAGGTTTTGAAGATCCCAAACTTCCAAATCATGTTTACCATCTTAAAAAGGCTTTTTTACAGTTTGAAATAAGCTCCCAGAGCATGGTAGAAAAAATTGACTAAATTCTTACTTAGTCATAATTTTGTTATGAGTAGTGTTGATAAAACCCTAATTGTCAATATATATAATGATCATATTCTGATAATTTAGATCTATGTTGACAATATTATTTATGGATCTATGTGCGCTAACCTATCTACTGAGTTTACAGATCTAATGAAAACTAAGTTTTAAATGAGTATGGTCAGCGAACTACAATATTTCATTGGATTACAAGTCAAACAACTTGAAGATGATATATTCATCTCACAGACCTAATATGCATTGAAGCTTGTAAAAAGTTTTGACTTTGAGAATGAAAATAAATTCGATACTCCAATGAGTACAACTCTTAAACTCTCAAAAGATGAATTAGGTAAAAGTGTAGACTCTCGACTATATCGCAGTATGATCGGTAGTCTTTTATACTTAACTGCTAGTAGACTCGATATTGCATTTAGTGTTGGAATAGGTGGTGAATCCCACTACAATGTGTGTGGTTGTGTGTGTTGGGTGCGTGTTTTAAAAAAATGTGCTAGATATCAATCTGATCCTAAAGAATCGCACTTAATTTTTATTAAGCGGATAATCAAATATGTCGCAAGTTCTGCAAATTTGAAAGCTTTTATAACGATAGTGAAAGTCACTTCTTCAGATAACTATAATATGTCTAACTATGAAACTTTATGAAGTGACCTTGAAAAAAAACATGATCTTCGAGATGCTTATAATGCCCTATACAGAGAAACTTGTAAAAGTCCTATCAAATTGAAAATTCAAAAAGAAAATTATGCTTAATTAAAATTAGAACTTGAAAAAGTTGTTTTAGAAAAATCTCATTTTTCCCGATAGTTTTGAAAAAATAAAATTTGATTTGAGTTTTAAGTCTTCTGAATTGCAAAAACTTAAAAGAAAAAATGTGAAACTAAAACTTAAAGTTTCTTCCCTTCAGAGTTCAAAGGACACTTGGAAATATACCTTTGCTGACTAGAAACTTGAAAAATTGTTTACCTCATCGAGGCGATGTGGTGACAAGCCTGGACTGGGTTATATTAAATATAACTTGTTGAAATTCAAGGATTTTATTCCTACCTTTGTAAAAGGAGAATCCTCAAACTTTAAAGCTAAGACTCTAAGAGACTCAAATTGTAAAAGTAATGACTTCAAAAACTCAAACCTTTTCAAGTCTCTAAAATAAATAATGCCAAACATCAAAGGAATAATAAATTTCATTTAGTTGAAAAAAAAATTAAGGACTTTCTTAAAGAGCTATTAAAATCCAACTTGGATAAGACTGAAGTATTTCAAAAAAAGAGAAATCATAAATCCCACACACAGCAAAAAGTAAGATATCCTCCTAAACCTAGAACCGTAATGAAATGGGTTCCAAAGGTTAAGTGTCTTATTGCCAACATAGCTTTCAAAGCTAATAGCCATTCAAGATAATACCTGAATAGTGGATGTTCGAGACATATGATAGGTGATAAGGCTATATATACTCTCAAACATCAACGAAGTAAATGGCGGGTCAGTTACATTCGGAGATGGAAGTAATTGTAAGATAATTGGCCAAGGTAATGTATAACTTCCTAACTTACCTCTCTTCGAAAATGTTCTTTATGTTAAAGGATTAAAAAATAATATTCTAAGTATATCTCAGATCTGTGATAATAAGTATAGTGTAAAATTTTCAGATCGCGGATGTGAGATTATAAATGAGAAAGGAAATTTAACATTAAATAGTCACAGAACATCTGAAAATTGCTACATAATTGATAATTCTTTCTTAACAAACCATTCAAGTTAGATGGTCCAAATAGATGAGACTGAACTATGACATATATGTTTTTAGACATGTAAATTATAGAGATATATATAAATTGAGCAAAAGAGATCACTTACGTGACCTACCCAAATTGAAAAAGATAGAAAAAGTTTGTGGTGCATGTCAAATAGGCAATCAAATTAGGATTGGTTACAAGAAAGTGAACTCCATAGTGATAGCTAGACGTCTTGAACTTCTCCATATGGATTTAGTCGGACCAACTAGAGTAGAGAGTAGAGGTGGAAAGAAATATTTTATGGTTATAGTTGTTGATTACACTAGATATACTTGAATAAACTTTCTTAGAGAAAAATCAGATACTCTTAATGAAGTCAAATTTTTTTAAAAATGTATCTAGACTAAAAACGAGTTACTGTGGTCAAAATTAGAAGTGATCATGGCACTGAATTCAAAAATAGAAAATTTGAGAAATACTGCAATGACCATAATATATTGAATGGATTTTTTACTCCAAAAACACCACAATAAAATGGAGTTGTTGAAAGAAAAAATAGAATTCTTCAAAAGATGGCTAGTGTAATGCTAAATATCATGAACCTACCCAAAAACTTATGGGCTGAAGCTGTTAGTACTACGTGCTATATAATTAATCGTGCTTATATTAAAAAAGCTAAAAATAAAACAACTTAAGGATTATGGTTTAAAAAAAAGACCACAATTAATATATTTTCAAACATTTAGAAGTAAATGTTTTATTTTACGTGACTAGAAAAATTTGAGAAAATTTGAAGCCAAGAGTGATGAAACAATATTTCTAGGTTATGCACTAAACTGTTTGCCATACCGTGTTCTTAATAAAACAACCGGGGTGATACAAGAATCTATAAACATTATCATAGATGATCGACAGATCACACCTAGTCCTAATCAAGATGATGATGATGATGGAAATTTGATTAATATAACTGACTCTTCATCTAAATCAGATAATGCTGAGTTAAGGTTAGTCAAAGGCCATCCGACTAATCACATGCTTGGTAACCCTCGCACTGGCGTTCAGACAATAAAACAACTAAAAAATATATATAATCATGTTTGGTTTACCGTCTAAATTAAACTGGGTAATGTAAATGAAGCACTCACTGATGAAAGTTGGATTAATGTCATGCAAGAAGAATTAAATTAATTTATTAAAAATGATGTATGGCATTTGCTTTCCAGACCTACTGATAAACATGTGATTAGAACCAAATGGATTTTTAAAAATAAAACTGATGAAATGGGAAACATTTTTAGAAATAAGACATGACTGGTTGTATAAGGTTATACTTAAATAAAAGGTATTGATTACAATGAAACCTTTTCATAAGTTGTACGCCTTAAATCAATCAGATTATTTGTTTCGATTGCATGCCATAAAAAATTCAAAAATTATCAAATGGATATAAAAAGTGCTTTTCTAAATAGCGATTTGAATGAAGAAGTATATATTAAACGGCCAAAAGGTTTTGAAGATCCCAAACTTCGTAATCATGTTTACTGCCTTAAAAAGGATTTTTACGATTTGAAATAAGCTTCCAGAGCATGGTATGAAAAATTGACTAAATTCTTACTTAGTCATAATTTTATTATGAGTAGTGTTGATAAACCCTAATCATCAAGAAATATAATGATCATATTCTGATAATTTAGATCTATGTTGACAATATTATTTATGGATCTACGTGTGCTAACCTATCTACTGAGTTTACAGATCTAATGAAATCCAAGTTTTAAATGAGTATGGTCGGTGAACTAAAATATTTCATTAGATTACAAGTCAAACAACTTGAAGATGTTATGTTCATCTCATAGACCAAATATGCATTGAACCTTGTAAAAAGGTTTGACTTTGAGAATGATAAGAATTTTGATACTCCAATGAGTACGACTCTTAAACTCTCAAAAGATGAATCAGGTAAAAGTGTAGACTCTCCACTATATCGCAGTATGATCGGTAGTCATTTATACTTAACTTCTGGTAGACCCAATATTGTATTTAGTGTCGGAATAGGTGGTGAAATCCCACTACAGTGTGTGTGGCTATGTGTTGGGTGCGTGTTTTAAAAAATGTGCTAGATATCAATCTGATCCTAAAGAATCGTGCTTAACTGTTGTTAAACGGATAATCAGATATGTCGCAAGTACTGCAAATTTAGGCATATGGTATCCACATGATACGTCTGTATAAATTGTAAGCTATACAGATGCAAATTGGGTAGGAAATGTTGATGATAGAAAATCTACCAGTGGTGGATGTTTCTATGTTGTAAACTGCTTAGTATTTTCACTCAGAAAGAAATAAAATTCCGTATCTCTCTACTGCTGCAGTTGAATATATTGCAACAGGAAATCTTTGTATTCAGCTAATATGGATGAAAAGAATGCTAGCTGACTATGAAATTACGCAAGATACAATGACATTATATTACGATAATTTAAGTGTTATAAATATCTCTAAAATTCTAATTCAACATTTTCGTACAAAGCATATTGACATATGATACCATTATATTCGAGAATTAGTTGAAAGAAATCTATCATGTTAGAATACATTCAAACTGAGAAGCAGCTTGCAAATATGCTGAATAAGCCACTTGACAAAGTTAAATTTTTAAAATTGAAGCATGATATTAGATTATGTATTGTTAAATAATTATTTTATTTCTTTTTATGCATTTATTTTTATGTTTATTTTTTATGATGAAATATATGAAATAAAAAAAATAGTAATAAAAATTAAAAATTAAAAAATTAAAAATTTTGAGATTTTTTGACCAGCCAAACAAGGGCTCGGGCTAGTTGATGAATTCGGCGAGTCAAGCATGGGCTCAGGCTAGCCAAAGATCACACAGGTTTTTATCGAAAAGGGAAAAATCCCCAAATCTATTTCATTCCACATCTTCTTCCTCGACTAGCCGATGCCCCATTCGACCAACCCATCTTTCATACTCACTTATAAGTGATTTATTTTCAAATTCCTTCAAGTATTTAATGGTCTGATGGAAGATTAACATATTTGAGTAGACTTTTCTTCATTTCAAACCCTTTTTATTATGGGTATTACTTTAACTCTAATCTACTCTTCTTTTTTTTCTCTCTTTTTCTTTGATATTTTTCCTATGCATTTTAAAATGGAATATAGAATCAAGAAAATGGTTTGCAAGAATTGGGCCAGTTCATCTTCTACATCAACTCCTCTTGGTGTATGTACCTTACAATCATCGGAGGATGATTCGCAATATAATTGGGACTTTCATGCAAGGTACATAATCATAGAAAAAACTATTAATTTAAACCACATTGCTAGGTTTGGTCTAGTTCCTATTCTTTTCGAGGATAGATGGGAATGCATTTTGAGTTGGGGTGGAACCACTTACTGGTCCATAGTACAGGGCATGTATGCCTCCATATGTGATGTTTCTTTTGAGAATTTGACATTCTTAATTAAATTTGTAGAAGTACCATTCACAATAAGGCTACAAGTTATATCTGCATTAATGGATATAAATGTTGTAGATGATGGAATATCAATCGCCACATTATCAGAGAAGATGTCTAACTCTGAAAAACAAACCATTACTTGTAAATTATGTCGCTTTAATGTTGAATGGCGGTCAGTTAATGCCCTTCTCGCAAACCAAATGCACCTAAAATACTGCGTCTTACATCAAATTTTTATGTCTAATGTATATCATCGAGCTGGGAGTAAGACTGATCTTACTCCCTTCATGCTTAGAGTGCTTCACTCTGTTGTATCTGGTATTTGTATATGTCTATCTTCCTTAATTTGTTACATCATCATTCAGTTTTTCTTGCATCCCAAGCATGGTTCGATTCCCTTTGCTCATCTTATGACTTACATTTCCTTTCACTATAATGTTCAAATTCTTATGTATGAGGCATCGTAATCCGAACTCCCTTTTAATAATTCTAACCTAAATATGATGAATCTCACTCCTCTTCCTAGACAAAGTGAAGAAAAAGAGGAAGTGCATCCTGCTAAAGACACAACCATGCAAGATATTTTTAATGAGTTGGACGATTTAGATGATCCCGTTGATTCTGACTACCATCTCTCTCAAATTGATGAGAGATTTTCTGCATTAGGGGAGAAAGTGGAGTCTTTGCATGTATCATAGGCTTCATTAGCCTAAACCCAACAATCTATAATAAAGTACATAAAAAAGTACTCCCATCGCATCAACCGGAGTTTTCGACTAAATGATCCCTCGATGCCTACTCTATCTTCCCCTAGGTGGGATTAAGCTAGATTTATTTATTTTTCAAACCTCTGCTGGTTATGTACCTAAAACTTATTTTTTGCTTGTCTTGGTACTTTGGATGCTTTGATGATGTGGTTGCTGAGAATTGCCTTTTTAGATAATATGGTTGATTATTTCATATGATTACTCTTTTTTTCTTACTACATGCTCCTTCTATTAATATTATTTAATCTATTCTTCTCTTGTCAAATTGTGACAAAAGGAGGGAGAGATTGATGGGCTAGTAATATGCAATTCTATATAGTATGGGAGAAAGAATGTATGAAATGAATGCATGGATACTATGTGTAAGGAATGTTATATGTGTATTTCATAGGGGGAGTGTTAGTTGAGCATCATTAGTTGGGAGCTGAAGATTACAAGCTACAAAGACTTCAAATATCTAAAGATGTATATGATTGCATATTTGTAATACTAATTGTTTTGTCACGAAATTGACAAAAGGGGAGATTATAAGTGCTAGGATATTGAGCACACATAGATTGTCAAAATTCATAAGATAAAACCACTTCAAAGTAGATCTTCAAAGATTGGTCTATATTCAGGAGAAGATCAAGCTCAAGATCAGTCTATGTTCAAGAAAAGATCAAGCTCATGGTCGGCTTATATTCAAGAAAAGATCGAGCTTAAATTCAAGATGAAGTCAAGCCCAAATTCATGATGAAGTTTGAAACAAAGTTCAAGCGAAAGTGAATCAGATATTCGATATATCTCAGGTGGTATAAACTTTAGAGAGACCTTAGGACTAGGTGCTTTCAAAAATGTTTAATCACGAGTTTTTACATCTGTTTTTTCTTGGAATTTGGCTAACTTAAGCTTCCTTGGCTAACCCAACTTCAAGCCCATATCAAATAACAACTTTTGTTGCAAATTTGGCTAGCTCGAGCTTGAAAATTGACCAGCCTGAAAAAGTTAAGGTCAAATTCCAACAACATCAATTTTTGGAACTCACAGGAATTCGGTTAGGCGAAGGGTAAATTCGGCTAGCCGAATTATATTGTTTGACCAGCCGAACTTGACCTTGAGCTATCTAAATTTTGAATAGTTTTTATCCCCTACAATCCAAAATCCGTTGAACAGAATCTACTGAACTCGGGCTAGTCGAAGCCTATATCGAGCTAATGGAAGTTGTAACTTCTTTGCCTATAAATTGAGTTCTTCTCTCATTTCAAATTACACAATTTAATTATCAGAATTCTTCTGCAAGAGAGAGAAGCACAAGTTATTAGCAAGCTATTGGTTGGTATTTATAATTTATTTAAATAGCTTTTTCAATTTCCTTCAATCTCTAATCTTTTAAGTTTAATCTAAGAGAGTAAACTATACTCCTCTTTCAGATATAAGAGAATTGAATTAAGTAGCATTTGAGTTTAAAAAAATTAAAATCTATAAAACCCTACACCCTTTATATCTGACTGAACATGACACCATCTACATTCAAGAAAGAGGTCCTTCTGTTACAAGCTTCGTCTACGTCTTCTATGGTTGAAGATAAGTATACCTTCTAAAACTCTGTTTAGGTTTTTCTGAGATGTCTTATAAAAATCTCAGTTGAGGTTTTGTCTGAGATAGTCTGTGAAAATCTTAATTTGGGTTTTTATTGTGATAGCCCATGAAAATCACAAGGAACTGCATCAGGTTATTAAGGTCATCATGTGAAAACCTTTTTATAATGAAAGATGAAATTACGAGGGAAGTAATTTTGGGAGTGGAGTAAGTGTGGTTGTTTTTAAAGCACTAAAGCACTATAATTCTTTGTGTCACATGGTGAATGCCTTATTTTTATTTTTGGTGGATTGGATGTATTTAATTATTTCAGTTGTGTGGTGAATGTTGTAATTCTTTAATTTACTCTTGATAGTTTGAGGTTTTGATTTTGAAAAAATTCGTGAAATAAGGTTGTCCTACCTAAAATTTTAGGTGAAGGTTTCATATGAATTATTTTGAATCAAGGTTTCAATACTCAAGAAATTAAGATCTTTGTATTATTTACATATTCAACACTTTTTTCGATTATTTTGCATTGTCTTATTCCCCCCCCCCCCCCCCCCCCCCCTCCCCTCTCAAGGACATCACAAGCTCTTCTTTTCACATAGTTTGTTACTGGACTATTTTTTGCACATTCGATCAGGAAAAACTGACTTTAGGTGAGACCGAACAATCTGTTAATTCTATTATAGCACTTTGTGATTCAACTAGTCTTGTCTCTCTCCTTTGCACCTGGTTTTCTTGGATATTTGGCACTTAAATTCTCATTAATCACATCCAAATATCTAAATCTTCACTTAGTCATTCTTTGAACATTAAATTTTCTCTTTAATCGTCCTTTTCACCTTAACTTTCCAAATCACCTCGCATAGGAAAAACATATGTAATTGGATCAATTAAGCGCATCTATGCTTATAAAAATAATGTATAATAAGGGAGAAATATATAATTTTTCACACTTAACACACCCCCAACTAGCATTTTTCTAGTCCCAAGAAAAGAATGCAAAAAACTAATATCCAAAACTTAAATTTCAAACCTTTCTATACATATATATATATGTGTGTATATATATATATATATATATATATATATATATATATATATATATATATATATATATACATATACATATATATATATATATATATATATATATATATATATATATATATATATATATATATATATATATATATATACATATACATATACATATATATATATATATACATATACATATATATATATATATATATACATATACATATATATATATATATACATATACATATATATATATATATATATATATATATATATATATATATATATATATATATATATATATGTAAACAAGATTTTGTGCAATCTTATACATAGGTAAGTGAGAATCAAATATACAAGGATGAAATATGTTACTCCAAAACCTAATATTACTCATAAATCATTAAACCAAGTTTCCTTTCATTAATTAATTAAAAGAATGCATTCAAATATCATGTTCATTATGTGCTTAGTGAGTTCTAACTTACAATCCTTAAAAGTTAAACATTTCTCCATGATGTTAAATATGGTAATTACCCCAAAGTGGACATATCAACATAAGTTATTGATTCCAAACCTATCTCGTTTTCACTTATTTTTCTAAATCTTTGATTTTTTATCAACAACTTTAATACTATTATAATCTTCTTCTTCTTCTTTTTCTTCATTCTTTTCATCATTTTCTCATTTAAGTTCATGTATGTAACACCCTGTACTTTTCAGCACTTGGGTGTTACTAGGAAGACCAAATACATTTTAAATATGATATGATTGTACACATATATCATAATATAAAATAATTTTATAATTATTTGTAATAATACATATGTTTACTTAAATTATTCAAGTTATGTATATTATTTATTTTTATTATTTAAACTGACTAATCAACCCTTTAACCACCATTAAGTTCCCTACATAATTAACTAAGAATCCATGTGGGATCTAGTATCAGATCTATAGACGACCTGGCCGTCCAATCGGCATAAATCAGTGACAAAATCCAAAAGGACAAACATTTGTGTGGCCCATGCATGAAAAATGATACAGTATAAATGGGTGGTGGACCTGATCGACTCACTAGCTAGATGAACGGTTTTGAGCATGGAGTTGGGTCACAAGATCAATAATAATCTAGTATGAAAGTCCAAATTACAACGTGCATGGCCCACCTAAGCCATGGATCTACCTCATTCTTTGGGCCGGGCCCCATTTTGGGCTGAAAAAATGGATGAACGGAGTAGATTAGGTGGGATCATCCATGTGGGCCGCACCTTTGTTGTATGTGCACCACCCATGCGTGCACCCGCTGTGCACCGGGCCGCTGGCATGGTCAGCTGAGCGTCGACCCGTGCCCGCCCAAATAAGGAAAGGAGTTCCCTCCTTTCTTCTTTTCAAATTTTTGTCAGGCAGACTGACAGAGCCACTCTCGGCGAATTTCGGCCCACCATCATAGATCGGTCCAATGATCCAAACCGTCCATATTGTAGAGGACCCAAATTCGTACTAACCCTGACAAGTTTCAGCCGTTAGATCACACGAAAGTGCACACAAGATCAGGAACAAATCAAGTGTGCGCGGCTGGATTTCTCCCAAAAACAGAAATTTCCCACTTTTCTCCTCTTTACACACTGGCTAGCTGCGTGCTCTGGCTGCAGAAATCTCGACCCTCTATTGTGAAGATCCCAGCCCTCCATTTAGGCACATTTTGACCATCCATTGCTGTTCACACGGATCATGGTTTTCTGTGGAAAACCGATGCCAAAAACCACCATTTTACTAGCTATTTTAAGAAGCCGGACGGTGGAATCGATCCTGGCCATTCATTGCTTATTAGACGGTTCTGAGAGGCCTAGGGCTTCAAGAAAAAAAAGAGTCATTTATAGCAAAGGAGCTAATGCTCCAACCCTTACGGCCGCACCTGAGAAAGAACCGTCCGTTTTTCTTCCTCCTTCAAAATCACCACTCAAATCTTCTCCAAGCTTTGAAAGATCTTATCTAGAAGCTTTCTAGGACCCATATGAATCATCAGAAGGAAGCAGATTGATAGAAGAAGTGGTGTTTTCAAAAATGCCATTAATGGGTGTCATCTTCCCCATTATTCTGCTGCACCAAGTCGACGTGGTTCGACCCTGGTTGCACTCGGCTCGATTTTGGATGTCTCTGCAAAGGAAGAAGGAAGGAAAAGGAGAGAGGGAAGTGACCGTTGCAGCCATTCAAATCCTGGACCTGAAGTTAGAAACGCATCATCATCAGGTAACGACCGAACTCTGATTTACAGCACCTCTCGGTCAGGCTGTGGAAATACAGAAAGCAGGCCCTTCAATGGGCTTTCAATCTAGCTGAAAACCTCCTTCAGCTGGCCCACTATATAGGTAGAAAATAGGGCCAAGATCTGGCATTTATCGAGTCATGTAGAGGGTTAGAATCAGGTATTCATCAGGCCTTGATTCGAATAGGAAAAAGCCTGTTAACAGGCCTTGCAGCAAACTGTGTTCAGGGTAAAAAATCTAGCTTTCATCAGGCCATGCAATGAGCAGAAACCAGACCTGTAAGTGGGCGAGGAAGCTGAGCTGAAACACCCCTCAGCTGGCCCTAATTTGAGTAAGAAGACAAGCCTCAGCCTGGCCTTGAATCAGCCGAAATCAGGCCTTAGCTGGGCATTCAATCTGGCCTGAAACAAACCCTCAGATGGGCTGTGAAAATCTAAAATGAAAACGCCATTGTTGGGCCAGGACGTTAGACTGCAAACATCCTCCACCTGGGCCGTGTGTTTGAGCCATGCACGACCACAAGGCAGGGGTCGCACCACGTTCAAACAGTGGGCCGCAGCTGAGTTTGAAACTCAGTGGGCCTCACCTTATGTCTCAGAGGGCCCTGCCCTACAAGTGCAGTGGGCCACACTCAGGCCCTATCTACAGGGCCAAAAATAGGCCAGCCCAGCCAGTTTGGGCTGCTAGCAACAAAGTTGGGCCAGAAATGGCCCAGTCCAGTCCAGATTTTTAGGCATTATTGTACATGGTAGTCGGGCCAAGTCGGGCCGGTTTGGGCCTTAGTGAAGGGTAATCTCAGGCCACTTGGTCGGGCTAAAGACTAGTGGGCCTGGACACCCTAAAAACAGGCCCAAATGCCCTTGTTCATGGGTCTTTACAAACCCCATTCATTCCAAAGACTTGAATGTCTTCCAATACAAGTTATTATAATGGGAATGACTCATTGACTCTATGAAATTTCTTGCTTGATATTGGGAAACAGGATAGTCACGAGAACTTGGATCGAGAAAGGTACTACGACCTCTAAAGGTGAGGACTCACCCTTTGAGCTTCCTACTTGATTTCATCAATCTAGATATAGACGATGACATGATTCCCTTAACTGAGTTACTTACTTTATTATTGAACATGCTTTGCTGTATAGTTAATTCATGTGTTGGATGATAAATGTTTCTTTTAAATTATAATGTGCGTGAATGGTTTGATGATAACATGCTATCCTTTATTGGATACGTATAAATTTATTTTATGCTAGCACTTATGCTTAAATGATGAATTCAATGGAACTTACCTTGGACTTATGATCCTGCGGTCCACATTTTCCTTACACGACTTGAATCACACATTTTCCTATGTGGCTTGGATCGTATATTTGCTCTCGTGGCTTTGATGACCTATTGTTGCCCTTTGTGGATTGTTGGGTATGTTCTCATACCCTGTTGTTTCCTATCCATCTTGCAGAGTTTAGTCGTACCATGATTTTCGGGTGGAGCCGAAGTTCGCTTTGTCGATTTTCTAGCCATCTTGCGGAGTTCAGGTATGACATGATTTTCGGGTGGTCTAGGGTTTGTATATTATTTGTCTCTTCATCTGTGGTGTTCATTCGTACCATGATTTCTGGGTGGAGCTGAAGTTCGCTTTGTCGATTTTTTTCTAGCCATCTTGCGGAGTTCACGTACGACATGATTCCCGGGTGAAGTGGGGGTTTAAAGGGTGATTTTCTATTCGACTTGTGAATACTACTTGTACCATGATTTTCGGATGGAGCTGAAGTTCACTTCGTCAATTTTTTTTCTAGCTATCTTGCGGAGTTCATGTACAATGTGATTTCGGGCGCAATAGAAAATCGTATGTTTGATTGTTTGGTTATCTGGACATGTTTCCTTGAATTACGACTGCCATGATATTTTTTTATGATAAAACTCTATTGATTGGTTTGATTTTCTTAAAGCATGAGCATGAGTATGACTATGAATTGCCCTGTTTATTATATATATCTTCATGACTTGCGATCTGCACTGGATTATGAATGATGAGTGTGCAATCTTGGAGGGTGCTCCTCACCGCGATAGTCATTGACGCTATCAAACCGTAACAGTTGATGCAGGTGTAGGGTGAGCCGATGCTGTTCACAGGGTTGCTAAAGGATTTCACATCCCAAGATTGTTGTAACTTACTTCATTTCACATGTAATATTATTTCAGTTTGTATTGTAAGAATGGGGACATTGGTTTGTATAAGTCATTATGGGCAGCTTCTTATATATTTAAATGATAATACAACTTCCCTTTATGTCTAATTTGTCCATACTACGCTCATCTGCTTACTCTGATAAATGAAAAAAAATATGTGGACTTTGGCTCTTTATAAGTTAATACTCGAGTTTTTGGAAAACGGGTCATATACTCGGGTTCTGAAAAGTCGGGGCGTTACAATGTAATAGGTAGCCGTTTTCGATTTCAATGATTTTTAGTTGGTCTTTTGCTTCTTCTTTTTTTTTTTTTTCATATCAAGGTAGATAAGGATCTCCAGACTTGGTTCCTAAAACTTTTAAGTACTTATCAAGTTAAACATTAAAAATTCAAATAAACTTTTAAAGGAATAAGAGTCAGACATGAAATGTGAACTACACTCACTTCATTAAAAGAACTTGTTTAAAAATCTACTAATCAACTAGACTCTAGACTTTCAAAATTTTACTTTATATCTTATCCCTATACACTAAAACATATTCAAATATACATAATATTAATCTTTAAAAAATAGTTTTGAAATTACAAACTTGAAAATTTTTAAAAAATTTGTACTCATAAATTAGGAAAATACTGATTAGTTCGATCTAATCTCATTCCTAACCTAAAATCTACATCATCCTCAATGTAAAAAAATATGCAATACATCATAACATGAGACAATGAAAATAAAAGAGGAATGTGTGTGTGTGTGTGTGTGTGTGTGAGAGAGAGAGAGAGTACCCGAGGAAGATTAAGTCAAGTTAGGGGTCTAGCGAATTTTGTTTTATTTCTGACCATCACGGTCGTATGCTACTTTTTTTTTTTTTTTTTAACGAAGATGACTTAAGATATATATTTTGGATTTTACTTTTATGGATGAGTGATTATTTTGAGTATATTATATATCCTCTTCTTGCTTTAGATCCTTACGTGTCCAATTACGTATTGTCTCTTTCCTCCTTATGATGCATGACTTTATGTATTTTCAAGCGTAATTTGATAATACATGCTTTTATGAATGACCTTTGCCAATCACTAACAAAAAGAGGGAGAAACATACTTTCATCATGTGTTATGTTATACCTTTTAGGTAATATTTGTGGTGCAGAGACGTTGGGAAAGTAATGAAGAGTGCATCCAAATTAGTTGCACAAAGAAATATATTGTAATTATCTTGAGTCATCTTTTATTTGTAAATCTTATGGCAAGTCAAGTTACATGTTTTTGGGTTGTATAGTTTTTGTCAAGTAATTAACAAAGGGGGCAATTGTAAGTGCCCTAATTTGTCAAGTAGCATGAGTTATTATCAAATTTGTCAAGTAGCATGAGTTATGAGTCTTCGATGCTACGAGTCAAAAAGTCTATAGAGCCCCAAAGAAGATTCAAGATTGAAGACTTGAATATCGAAGGCTTCCAAAGCACGAAACTATTCGAGTCTTGGGACCTCTTCGAATACCTATACACACCTTACAAAATGAGACCTTCTAGCTAACCAAAACCACATAAGAAAAATGTATTTAAAGAGTGCTAGTAAAAAGTTATGGGAAGAAATCTATTCAAAAAGAAAATCACAAAAACATGTAAATTTTGATCCCATCGAACTTTCTTTGATGACATCGATGACAATTTGATGGCATCGAACTTGGAGGCTAAAATGTCCATCAACTTAAAGACAAAAATCTAAAAATTTTCGATAGCATCGAAGTGACTTTGATGGCATCGAAGGATCCCTATGATGGCATCAAAAAGAAGATCCATTATGTCCAACAACATAGAGTCAAAATTTTGGAATTTTCTAATGACATCGAAGTGCCTTTGATAGCATTGAAGCCCAGTCGATGGCATCAAAAATAAGCACCAAACTCTCCAGTAACTTTTGGTAAAAAAACTTTATTTTCTCCATAGCATCGAAGATCCTTTGATGACATCAAAGGAACACTTTGATGACATCAAAGGTCTCTCGATGGCAACGATAGAACTTTCCACCAACATATTGAAGAAAATCCTGATTTTCTCGATGAAATCAAAGACCAATCGATGACATCGATTTTGACAGTTTTCTGTCCATTTTTTTTTTTACCATTACAAAATTCTCTACATATATGAAAGAGGGATTTCTTTGAAAATGGGTCAGAAATTGAGAGAATCTTGTATATGTAACCCTACTTAATACCCTTTTTCCTAAGTTCTCTTTCCTCATAGTGTTCATCATTCAATCCATGTCTTAAAGACATTCATTGAGCATTCAAATTTTGGATTGAACTATGAACTCTATCATTCATTAATACTATAACAACCATACATATTGGCAAATCCCTTATGCTAGATAGCATTGAATGCTTAGCCTTGAGAATCAAATCTTAACCATAAAGACCCATCATTCTTAAACTATGATTCACCAAACCCTTGACCTAAACCTCAGCATCACCAAAGGCACATCATCATTATGGTTGCGATACAAGGGAGCTGAAGATGCTTCATGATCCAGGAAGATCTTCAACAAGGTGCTTTAATGAGGCTCATCTACTTTATGTAGGAAAGTATATTCGAGTCTATTGTGTTTGGAAACCATTCCTTGTGTAGGATCAGGTTTCTAATTTTGAAATACTAAACTCAACAAATCCTTGTGTTAGCGTCTAACGGGAGAGTACGTTCATCATCCTTGTGTAGGACTTCGTAAGACCTTTTATAGGCCATCGATGGATGAAAATCGCATAGTCTTTGTGTAGGTTATGAAGGTTTATGGTGAACTTGATTTAAAACCATCTAAATAATGAAATCTGACACACTCTAAGGGAGAGTGCATCATTCAGGAGTAGAGTAGGCATGTAGCCGAACTACACTAGATCTTGTGCAACGGGCTGAATTTTTTATTTCCTATCTGTTATATTTTTTTGAATAATATACATGAAATACTTACTATAGAAAACATATTTGATAGAATGCCTGAATGATGTTTTTATTTGAGTAGAATTTATAGTTGCACTTCATCCTATTTATATTCTTTACATAAGTGTTTAGAAGTAAGTACATGCTAATCATCCAGTTAAATTTAAAAATTCCTATTCAACCCCCCTCTATGACATTAACAATATATTCAAAGCTTTGCTTGTAATGGTAAAACCACAATTTCATTGACTAGCGCTCCCATCATGCAACCACTCGATTGGAGTTTACATTTTGAAATAATATGTGATGCAAGTGACTATGTAATTAGGGCAATGTTAGGCCAAAGAAAAGAGAGGAAGCCATATGTTTTTCATTATGAGAGTAGAACTCTAAACCCTCCCCAAGTGAACTACTCCACTACTGGAAAAAAACTCCTAGCCACAGTATTCGCTTTGGACAAGTTTATGTCCTACTTAATAGGATTCAAGATCAAATAATTCCTGACCATGCAGTGCTAAAGTATCTTCTTTCTAAAAACGATGCTAAGACTCGTTTGATAAGATGGATCCTTCTACTCCGAGAGTTTGACCTTGATATCCCAAATTAAAAAGGAGTAAAAAATATTGTGGTTGACTAACTCTCTCTGCTTCTTTTATCTGATTCGATGAAGACGACACTTATCAATGACATATTCCTTAATGAACAACTTTTAAAGTCTTTAAATTACTTTGTTATGCTGATATTGCTAATTATCTTGCCACATGTATAATTCCTACTCATTGGACTAAGCAAGATAAGAAGAAATTTTATTCTTAGGTATGTAGGTTCTTCTAAGATGATTCATATCTTTTTAAATATTGCCCAGATCAAATCATTAGGAGATATATGCCTGATCACAAATAAAAAAGTGTCATCTCCTTCTTCCATTCTTATATGTGTGGTGGCACTTTTCTACTAAAAAGACCACTACAAAAATTATGCGTTGTGGCTTTTATTAGCCCACTATGTTTAAAGACACAAATAAACTTTGTAAAGTGTGAGAGTGATGTTAAAAATTGGGAGGTTTATCCCATAGAAATATGTTGCCACTGAATCCCATTCTTATTATTCAGTATTTATTATGTCTCTAAATTGGTTGAGGCACCATCGTATAGTCATTAAGTTTTTGAATGAAAATATTTTATCTTACTTTGGAACACCTCAAGTCATCATAAGTGACTGAGGATCTCATTTTTGTAATAGAGCTTTTGAATCATGAATGAAGAAATACGATATTTCGCAAAAAGTGAGCTCCTCCTATGATCCTCAGAGGAGCAGCCGAGCTAAAATATCAAATAGGAAAATAAAATAAATTCATGAGAAAACGGTTTATCCAGATTACAAGGATCAGTCACTTCGACTGACCGATGCCTTGTGGGCCTATCGTATAACATACAAAACCCTATTAGTATGTCACCCTATATACTTGTCTATGGGAAGGCTTGCTACTTACCTATAGAGTTGGAACATAAAGCATATCGGGTTATATAGAATTTCAATTTTAATATTGACAAAGTTATCTCACTCGTAAGTTACAACTGAATGAACTTGAAAAAATCTAGAATGATGCCTGCAAGAACTCTCAGATATACAAGGATATGATGAAAGTGTTCATTGATAAGAACATTCTTTGGAAAAGTTTTGAACCAAACTAGAAAGTCCTCTTGTATAATTTGAGAATTTATCTCTTTCTCGATAAATTGAGATTTATTGGACCGTCCTCTTTAAAGTTAAAATGGTTTATCCTCATGGGGTTGTCGAGATAGAAAATCTAATGAATGGTAACATTTTCAAAGTAAATAGTCATCGCCCTAAACCATTTGTTGAGAAATTTGATTCAAAAGATACGTCCATCTCTCTGATTGATCATGTCTATCAGGACTAACATTCTAGTCTAATAGAAGTCCATATATCCATTACAAGGTCCGAGTTCTGAGCTAAAGACATCATCATGGCGGTAGGTCAGGATGGCCAAAATCTCATGTGTCGTCTACTGGAGGGAATGCATCATTTACTCCAATTGAGTCAGGCACTATCCATGATGAGTCTACTCGACTAAAATAGCTACTTGTGTAATATATCCTCTAACCAATCAAATGACTGAGTGGTATGTCTAGATGTAGTCGCATTTGGGGTGGTTTGATGCGATGTCTCTTGTGCTGGTGTGACTCTAGTTCTTGTCTCCTCCTCTCCTCCTGCTGCAGGAATATCCATGTCATCGTCGTACAGTACCGCTGTTGGGGCTAGGAGGTGCATCTTCTTTATGTTTTATGTGGTGATCCTCGATACTAGGACATGCAAATCTGAGGTCGAAGAGAATCTGCAGTCCCAAGCCAAGAGACATATGAGATGGCCAAATGAAAGATATATGGGTTGGCTCCCCATCACAAGGAGCGCAAGCTAATGCAGAATAATGGTCAAAAGACATAAATGGACACCCATCCCTACACTGTAGATGATTTCTACCATGAAAGGGATTAGATCAAGTCTATTTGTCCCTTGTGGGTAGACATTTGTCCAAAATATGGAGTGAAAGAGGCAGAATTGACTCAACATAGTAGATGACCATAATGCATTATCGTGGATCCATGGCTCATCCTTCCCACTACATAAAAATTTGGTCATCATGACCTGTACTACAAGGGAGGCGATGTCATGGTCAGACTGTGTCACACCCTAGACCCAATAGTCTTATACTACCACTATATCTACTGGATCTGGTGTGCGACAAGCCGAACTCTGGGATTGGTACCCAATGCCCACACACTAAGTCTCAAGCTCGACGTCAGGTAAGGTAATGTAACGGATAAATGTCACCATTCATTCTTCACAAAAAAAGGAATATCAGAGACAAGATAGGTAACATTTGCATACAAGTAAACCGACTACTACAAAATTTCAAAAGTACATCATTTGTCTGCATGATACATATATACATCATATACAATTCAAATTTTCAAAAGTCAAATCCGTCCCCTCGATGTGGCACCTAACTTGTGGTCATTACTTGTTTTTCTTCTTAATATCCTTTACTTGAGTGGTTAAAAGACAAGTAAGTCTTATAACTTAATAAGTGTAAAGTTCTCAGTATAAGTACATAAGATAAGTTAACATAAAAGATATAATGAAAGAACCGCCCAAAGTGATAATCTATGAAAAGCGTTATCTTAATGAATGATGGAGGGTGATCATGTGTGAGATGCATAGAATAACTATATGCTAACTATAGAAACACCTGCCAATAGTCCTCTCACCACGCACTTGACCGCACTACTCCTGAACATCATTGTCTCGATTATGATCAATATAATGTTGGAACTTAGGATCCACCAGGGTCGATGCATATGCACCAGACACCAGCAATCGACCTCACTACCCCCCAATGGGGTTACAACCTCCATTTTTTATATTAGTAACGGACCTCGTTTGTGCTTCTCCCCGCTAACGGGTCAAACCAGTCCCCATTTTCCAGCTCAGCCCTATGGCGGGTCAGACATACCCCTTCTCAAGCTGGCTTCGTCAGTAGGAGTCAAATCCATGGCCCATGTGTGCACCCGACCCAACAGTGAGGCATCCCTAGGCACCATTGGGATTTAGGGTCTCTCAACCCAAGGGCACATCATCTCCTACTATTTTCATACTTCTGGTGTCCATGATTCAATATCGTCATCTTGATCATAATACGATCAATCCATTATATATGTAAAGAATTTGGATACTATTTCTCATCATATATCATGCCATAGAATGCATGGTGACCCTAATGACAAGCGACTCAAGGATAACAAGAACTCAAGGTATGCCGATATGTAGGGCGTAAGATAATTAAAGATCTGCATACCTGGATAACCAATCCCTACGTGATGCTATTAACTTTTGGCCTTGTAGCTTGGTACTTTCGACAAAAAAATACTTTTCTCTTCTTGTTTAATCATGACTAATCGAATTGTAGTCCTTGTAATCTTTAAACTAGGGTACTTGATTGTAATTTTAGTTCTTACTCCTTTTTATAAATTAACATCCCTTCTTATGTATGAATGCCCTACTAACAATCTAATTGCATACTGCATGATTTGATCATTGCATTGTATTGGGCGATTTAGCTGCCTAGTATAAATTTTTAAGATATCCATGAAATTGGGCTACAAATTCTTATCATATAGGGTAGCCTTAAATCCAATGCACACTGAAGTATTCATGGTGGGCTTATATGGGTTTTGATTTGGGCTTTGGTGAGGAGAACACATAATTATTGAGAGGCCCAAAATTTATTTCCACTAATATATATGGAAAAGGTTCTATGCAGTCCAGCTCATGGGAACTCCCCATGAGGTCGAGTTGTGTGAGCCCACCTTCGTGCGTGTTGAACATCTGCCCCATCAGTTAGATGCACCATTTCATGGTGGGCCTAAGGCTTAAAATCAAGTCAATCAATGGCTTGTGTGGGCCACACTATGCACAATAGTTGAGAGGTTTACCCTTCATTAAAACATTCATAATCATTTGTTGGGCCATCGAGGCAAGAATCACAAATCCAGCCCATCCATTATGTATGTCCCACTTGGTTAAGGGGTCAGGCCAAGTTTCAGATGCATCCAAATTTTAGGTGGACCCTAGCAAGTGCTTTTATATGCTCGAGCTCCAAGTTGTACGAACGGTTCAAGGAGATCAAAGTTACATGGGTCCCAAAGTGTATTTACTATATCTACGCCGTTCATCTATTTTTAGATATCATTATAAAGCATTATTCAAAAAATGAATCGTATCCAAAGATTATCTAGACCGCACCACAAATAGTAGTAGAGATAATGATTTCACCGTTAAACAATTTACAGGGCCCACTATAACGTTTATGTTTCATCCAATCTGTTCATAAGGTCACAAAGACCTGAATTAAGAGGAAAAAAAAAATTCATATTGATCCAAAATTTCTGTGACCCAAAAAGGGTTTCAATGGTAGACTTTCAATCCCCCATTGCTTTTTGTAGTGTGGACCACTTGTTAGTTAGATCTGTCTTATTTTTCATCTCAAGCCTTAAGATGGACTTACTAAATGGATGGACAATTGGGATATAAGCCATACCACATGATCAGACCCACAAAACCTATTAATTTATATGGTATTCACATGTTTTTAGATGGTGTGGGCCACCTGAGTTTCGTGTATGGATGATTTTTGGGGGTATCCCATTTTTAAAGGGAACCCATCAAATGCACGATGTAGATATTCAACATACATGAAGGTAGGACCAGTGGTGGGACCCACTGTCCTTGCCAGCATCCAATAGTAGGACGCTGCTTGCTGTAGTGTCATCTAGACGCTGACAACAACACCGTCTAATGCTATTTATTTTTTTATTTTTATTTTTTTTTATTTTTTTGGTTTATTCACGATTTTTCATAGGTGGGGCCCACATCAGGACGATTCAGTCCATCTGCTAGGTTCTCTGGCTCGTGACGGGTCCGATGAGCCTAATATTGAATATTTTTTGATGTGCAGAAACATTACAGTGGGCTCTAATAGATTTTAACACTAAATATCATTGTTTTCTATGATGTGGCCCGCAAGAGATTCGAATTGGCTTTATTTTTTGGCTCAATTCCTAAAACGAACCAGGAAATTGAATGGACGGTGTGGATCAAATACATACATCAGGGTGGGGCCTTTTGTGGTCCCACAGCCCATCCTCATTGAAAGAAAGTTGTGACACTGCTTGCTGCAGCTTCCACTCCTCCCTTTATTTATTTTATTTTTATTATTTTATATGTTTTGGAATGTGGTGTGTGTGCATGTGTGTGCATGGGTGTGTGTGTGTGGCCAACCCAATGGGCCACACTTGGACTGTTTGGATGGCATACAAATATTTTGGTGGGGCCCACTAACAATGGGTCCCACATGAAGTCTATAATAATCTAGTTTTATATATTTTCTCCTATACATCCACATTATTAATCATGTCATTATCATCATTATAACTATTTTCTCCAACAATCATATTATCTTGATCATCAACACCATCTCCACTATACACAAATATAAGGAAAACAAAATAAGAATGAGTGAGGTGGGTGTACTCACCATGATAGATTAGATGGATGGTTGAGATGGATGGAAGGGATGAGATGGATGGTTGAGATGGATGGAAGGGATGGGATTGATGGCCCACCAAGATCACTCCTCTCTCTCTCCTAATTGTAGAAAATGGTGACCCTACAACCCCTCATTTCTTCATTTTTACCCATTTCCAATCCCCTGTAACCCTCCAAAAACCCTCCCTCTCTCTCAAATTTCCTTTTCCTTGCTTTTAAATCTAGTTTTTCCTTGCATTCTACACCCCCTCACCACAACTCTCCTAATCTCACCTTCCACCATTTTATTCTTCAAATCTTTCTAGGTACTTTCATATTAGACACAAATCCTAAAGCTTAAAGGATGAAGAACTATAATTAAACTAAAATTTACTATAAATAGTAAAAATATAAATAAAATAGACTTTTGACCATTAACCATATGGAATTTCATAAAATAACAAGGTTATTTGGATAAAGTAACTTCTCCTACCCCAAAATCATATATGGCACATCGAGCAACTCATTCCAGATTGAGAAATACACTCGTTTCAAAAATTGAATGGCAGAACCACTATTAGGACCAACAGAGGGCCGCGGCGGCACCACCCAATCGGCGGCGCACCACCGGAAGCCCCAGCGGAGCGTGGTAGCACCACTAGATTTTTGCAATTTTCTGCATTTTTGACTAACTTCAAAAATTCATATCTCCCTCCATATAACTCAGATTTAGGTGATTCAAAAGCTAGATTGAAGATTAATAAGTATAGTTTCATATAAAAATAAGTGAAAAATAAAAATAAAATTTTAATGTAGTTAAATCTAGGATGATTTAACAATTATCCAACTTCTAGAATTTTAATAATTTTTTTGCAACTCCAAATGAACTAAAATTTTATGGGATGACTTTAAACTTAATGATAAACCACCATAAAAATTATAAAAATATTTTACTATCTAAAATATAAAAATGTTATAAGGAATAAAAACATTATGGAATCATATAGAAAATCGTTGGTCTCAGACAACTAGTACTTCCCAAATTTTTATAATTTTTATGGAACTTCAAACGAAACAAAATTTTGTGAAATAAAAGTAAGCTTAACAATGGATTAGTATAAAAATTATAAAAATGATACGGTAACTAAAAGTGACAAATATGTTATAAATAATAAAAGGGTTGAAACCAAAAATTTCTATAACTTCGAATTGTGAATAGACTAGTCATATCTTTTCATATTAAAGTTTAGTATTTGGTGTTTATTTAGGAATTATTTATAATCATATTAGGATCATCCAGTGGTTAAATTTGATTATATATATATATATATATAGACACACACACACACACATATTTTTGTTTAAGTTATTTTTGTGCAATTCAATTAGGATCCTTGAGTAGGTTGAGTTTTATAGTTTAATACTCCATAAGCTCGTGTTAGGGGCAGACTATAGTGAAATATATTTTGAGTGTTCTTAGTCTCTTATGAACTCATGGTTCAAATAACATCGAGAAGATGATATTCTTCATCTTTCACTTCCTGCATCCTTATTAGTGTGATTAACACTCTAGACCTCTAGAATACCTTAGAACTCTCAATTCTTCCTTCCCTCTCGATGTTAACGAAACTAAAGTGCAGTTGCTCATAACCCACTAGCCATAATATTGACATGACAATATATATATATATATATATATATATATATATATATATATATATATATATATATATATATATATATAAAATTTTATGCCATTAAACACTCTTTTTAGGATGACCTTTGACCATAGGCATATTGAGAGATTTATTAACCCGTACTTTGGACATAAATTAAAAGAAGAACTCTCTTCGATCAAGACCCAAAGGACAACCTTATAAATGGGATATTTAAACTTTTCAATGTTGGACATTCCCTAAACATTTAAATTGATCAGACTATGGAATTACAGACCTATACACCTGCGAAGCATTCACGGCTTGACCCAATTATTTACCTTGGGCGACTACCAATGGACTCACTACTTTGACCAAGCAGAAGACCAGGATCTACCAGGACTAAGAAGGGATACAATTATCCTTCTACCATGGTCAGGTAGATGATCGATGTATCAAATTTAAGTCCACTACAACCATCTCTCCGTGTTGGTCAAACATTGAAAATAAATATTTTTACTCTAGATAGAGGGGAATTGTCGTCATGAATCCAAATCTTTAAAAATAAATAGATAAATAAATAAATTGTAGTAGACCATTAGGGTGAAAAATTTTTAAGGGGGTAGACTAAAATGAGCCAGACTAGCATAGATAGTATACACCCTACCACGCATAAAAACTTGAAATCAATAAAACTTAGGCAAATGAAATAATAAAATTTTTACTTATTACCCTTAGGCAATTTCGGGGATGAAATTATTTTTAAGGGGGGTAAATTATAACACCTCGAATTTTCGCTGTTTTGAAAATTTTAAAAATGTTTAAATTTTCTTTTCATAACTAGTCACGTCATCACTTACTGACCCTCGACACTCAAGATGGGATTATACGCAGTTAGTACCGCTAAAGAACCGTACAAATAGGATTGATCAATCGTAGGAGACTAACGAATCCGACCGATCACTTAAATATCGAATTTAGCCTTAGGATTTGTTCACATAGGATCTAATTCTAGCCGACCTATTACTAACTAATTGAGATGACCGTAACTAAATAAAGACATGTCAAAAGTTGTGACAACTAAGGGTCAGATCTTAATTACCAAACTAAACTAAGTCAGTATCCTTTTAGCCTAAGAAATGACGGTTTAGAGTGATTATAATCGAATCTTCATTTCCACTGCTTGCATATAGCTCACACTATGAACTTAGCTAATCCAAACCCTAATAATTGTGCACAAGAAATCTTGATACCTAATTCATTCCATAAATGCCCTGATTTCCAGAACAAGTTCCAGACCGCTTGTTAGTGGGCCACTAGTTCTAAAATTATAGGACTATATCCATGTTGTTGGGCTTGACAACCATCATAGGAATTAAGTCCAGAAACATCCAACTTGAGCCATGACTGAAGTGTGTGAGAAATGCGAATATCCTTAGAAAGTGAAGTGACACTTAAGGGAATTGGGCCATTCGCTCTCACGCAAAGTTGAAGAATTCAAACCGTTAGTTTGTGACCAAACTTCATCCATGTGAAAAGGAAATTTCTGTGGACATATTCATAAAACAGTGGCCCCGATTGAACACGTATGGCCATTGATCAGAGACAGGCTCTCCACGGTCGTTCAGCGTATCCAATCTCATTGAAATCATGTCCTGGCATGGATCCATTGTTAGGGAGCGTACCTGATGATGTAGATAAGTTGTGGGCCTCCCTATGAGCCCTGTTCATCAGAAATAGCCGTCCACAGGGTATAAACCTTGTATAAAGTGGCCCTGCACCATTTACATCACATATGGGGCTATAAATAGCTTCCCTCACACCCCCTCTCTCACAAATATGAATTTCAAAACCTAGATAGTGAGAGAGGAGAGAAAAGAGGAGAAAAGAGGAAAGAGAGAAGGGGGACTTTGGGAGATCGGTGTCGAAACCTTCTTCCACGAATCCACATGCCAAATCACCGCCCCATTGCGCTACTGAATATCTTTTGACTGTGATTTCGGGTAAGAAATATCAACCTTAATATAGAGATAGAGATTCAGGATAGTTTGTCGTCAACCTAGCTAACCCGTTTCATCATTTAGGTGTCCGACGTTCCATTTTTTGGAAACGTAGAGTTTGGACCGAGTCTGAGTTGAGCATACTAACAAAAGGTGCAGACTATAAATGCTTAGGTTGCAGTTTATCAATGATTTTATGATAGATAATGATTTATGTTTATCTTTATTACTGTCATATTATCGTAAACACATTAATTTCGGTATGAGTTACACCTATGAACCGTGATAAATAAATGATGCACCCTATGTGTTTGTTGAAATGTTTAAATGGGAAATTGTTGATGATTAGTGCTTACTATGATTTCTAATCTAGGATTCATCATCGTCATATGCATATAGATTTCTCTATATGAATAATTGATGAAACATATGTTGTAACTAATGTAGTCTATGTGTTTGATAAAATGTTTGAATGAGAAATTATTGATGATTTGTATTTACATTAAGTATTAAGATAGGATTTCCTATTGTCTTATGCATATGTATGTTTTTCCTTATGAAATCAATTGATAAATGCATGTTGTATTAGCATGGTCTATGTGTTTGATGAAATGCCCACATGAGAAATTCACATGGATTGCTTGTTGAATGCTTAGAAATACTAGGATTATTGAATTATATTGTAGTGGTGGACTGAGCTCTGCAAATTATCTAAATACGTGGATAGCCAGCTTTAGGGAGGCTATCCTAAGCTTATATGACTAACCGGAATTGAACACAGACGATCGACAGTAGTTGGAGCTACACGGGATGCTTTGCACCCAATGTTGGTTTGCCCGAGGTCATCCATAGTCGTTCGCATCAGACTAATGCAAGCTCGATCATTCTTGTGTTTGGTCATTAAATAACATTTAATAGAATCTGGAATACCACTGTTACCATTGATTTAGTCTACTCATAATCATTACTGTTCCCACTAAGACTAATGAGTCAGACATGGTAGTATGGGACATCGTGTCCGAGCTGTCAGCCTACGCTAGGGTGAAGAGCCACTTCATAGTGGCCAATGGGTAACTAAGACTTAGGAGCTGACCATGGTGATATGAGACACTATATCCATGTTGTCGGCGTACGCTGGGGTGACGAGCCTCCCCGTAATGACCATCGAGCACTAATGGAAGTGATAGGTCCTTGTTCGAATAGCCCCCATTAAATTACCGGGCCAATAGTTCCATGTCAGAGTACCATTCGAACGACCCGGGCATGAATGGAATTGGGTGATGAGCCTCTTTCTTATGTGTTTTTTTATATTTATTTTATGTGAAAAGCCCGCACCTCAAAGCTAAGTGATCGTACTCGGTTTGGGTGACGACCCATACCGGGTTGATCCTCATACATTTAGGTATCATACCATACCTTTTGAATTGTAGTTTTGTTAGAAAAATGCATGACACCTAAATTTGGATCAAGGGACATTGGTATGGAGTCACTATGTGCAATGATGAACCATATAATTCGGATAAGGACTTGTGATATAACGTTGATATCGTAGCTTCGCCAATATAATGGATGAATTAAATTTAATAATTACTTGGCTAACATAATCAATCATCGCACTACATTAGTTAGGATGTGCCAAGAAGGCGTTAGAGTTGTACCATTTTGAGGAAGTGTTGTCATATGCGAAATAGGTTGTCGGAGTCACTTGTGAGGGAGCTTTGATGTGAGGGCATGCATCATTACTTGCACTCCATTTTTGACATTTAAAACAGCAGTTAGGAAGTGATTGTTATGATTGCCTTATCATTACTAGTTTGATTAACTTGATAACATGTGTAACTTTTACCTAATAGAACCACTGAGTTGATCACTCACTCCCACTCTAGGACGATGTTTTAAAACACCAACCAGACTTTGATTTAGATGCAGGTGCAGATGAAGTTTATGCAATGGAGCAGGACTTCTTGGATGAGGAGGAGGAATTCTCCTACTTTCAACTCTCAAGTGGGTCGATGTAAACCTCGTACCGATACGCAGGGATCACTGAGACATCTGGGCTTAGTCGAACACTTTCACATATTTATTTTATTCATTTGGAAACAATACATGTATATATTGAACTCGGTTACATACTCATACTCTGGAGGTTTTGTGGAACGCCTGCATACTTAAATAGATATGTTTTAGACTTTCGCTTGCTTAACCTAATTATATATGGAGTATGATATGTTGTTTAGTATAATCCCATGCATATTTAATCCAATTCATATTCTTGGGAATTTAGAGACATTAACATGGACGAAATCTGAATATCATCATCCATACTGCATAAGTGATGTTCTGAATCTCAGGAGTAAAGCTTTGCTCGACCCTCAAAATTATCTTTCTAGGTACTTTCACATCTAGAAAGTACCTAAAGCTCAAAGGATGAAGAACTATAATTAAACTAAAATTTACTATAAATATTAAAAATATATATAAAATAGACTTTTGAACATTAAACATATGAAATTTTATAAAATAATGAGCTTATTTGGATATAGCAGCTTCTCTTACCCCAAAATCATAATGGCATGTTGAGTAACTCATTATGGATTGAGAAATACACTCATTTCAAAAATCAAGTCGTAGAACCACTAGAGGGCTGCGACAACACGCTTGATCGGTGGCGCACCACTGGAAGGCCTAGCGGAGTGCGGTGGCACCGCCGGATTTCTACGATTTTCTATATTTTTCAACCAAGTTTAAAAAGTCATATCTCCCTCAATATAACTCTGATTTAGGTGATTCAAAAGCTAGATTGAAGCATAATAAGTATAGTTTCATATAAAAATAAGTAAAAAATAAAATAAAAATTTTAATATAATTAAATCTATGATAGTTTTACAATTCTAACTTCTAGAATTTTAATAATTTTTCTACAATTCCAAATGAACTAAAATTTTGTGGCATGACTTTAAACTTAATGATAAACCACCATAAAAATTGTAAAAATATTATACTATTAAAAAATATAGAAAATGTTATAAGAAATAAAGACATTATGGAATCATATAGAAAACTGTTAGTCTTAGACAACTAGTACTTCCGAATTTTTATAATTTTTATGGAAATTTGAATAAAATGAAATTTTGTGAAATAAAAGTAAGCTTAACAATGGATTAGTATAAAAATTATAAAAATAATTTGGTAACTAAAAGTGATAAATATGTTATAAATAATGGAAGGGTTGAAACCAAAAATTCCTACAACTTTGAATTGCGAATAGACTAGTCATATCTTTTCATATTAAAGTTTAGAATTTGGTACCTATTTAGGAATTATTTATAATCATACTAGGAATCATCATGTGGTTAAATTTGATTATACACACACACACACACACACACACACACACATATTTTTTTTTAAAATTTTTTTATACAATTAAATTAAGATCTTTGAGTATGATTGAGTTTCATAGTTTAATACTCCGTAAGCTTGTGTTAGGGGTGGAATGTAGTGAAATAAATTTTGATTGTTCTTATTCTCTTATGAACTCATGGTTCAAATAACATCGAGAAGATGGTATTCTTCATTTTTCACTTCCTGCATCCTTATTAGCGTGATTAGCACTCCAAACCTCTAGAATACCTTAGAACTCTCGATTCTTCCTTCCCTCTCAAAGTTAACAAAACTGAAGTGTAGTTGCTCATAACCCACTATCCATAAGATTAACATGACAATATATATATATATATATATATATAATTTTATGCCATTAGAAACCCTTTTTAGGATGACCTTTGACCATAGGCATATTAAGAGATTTATTAACCCCCTGCTTTAGACATATATTAAAATGAGAATTCTCTTAGACCAAGACCCAAAGGACAACCTTATAAATAAGAGATTTAAAATTTTCAATGATGGACATTCCCTAAACATTTAGATTGATCAGACTACGGGAGCTATACACCTGCGAAGCATTTATGGCTTAACCCAATTCTCAACCCTGGACGACTACCAATGGACTCATTACTTTGAACGAGCAGAAGACTAGGATCCACCAGGACTAAGAAGGGATACAATGAGCCTTCTACTATGGTCAGGTAGATGAACGATGTATCAAATTTAAGCCCACTACAACCGTCTCTTCGTGTTGATCAAACATTGAAAATAAATATTTTTACTCTAGATAGAGGGGAATCGTCATCATGAATCCAAATCTTTAAAAATAAATAGATAAATAAATAAATTATAGCAGACCATCAAGGTGAAAATGTTTTAAGGGTGGTAGGCTAAAATGAGCCAGACTAGCATAGATAGTATACACCCTACCACGCATATAAACTTGAAATTAATAAAACTTAGGTAAATGAAATAATAAAATCTTTGCTTATTACCCTTAGGCAATTTCGGGGATGAAATTATTTTTAAGGGTGATAGATTGTAACACCCTAAATTTTCACTATTTTAAAATTTTTAAAAATCCTTAAATTTACTTTTTATAACTAGCCACATTATCACTTACTAACCCTCAACACTCGAGATGGGCTTATATGTGGCTGATACCGATAGAGAACCAAACAAATAAGATTGATCAACCGTAGGAGACCAACGAATAAGGCCGATCACTTAAACATCAACCTTTACCTCGGGATTTGTTCACGTAGGGTCCAATTCTAGCCGATCTATCACTGACTAATTGAGATGACCGTAACTAAATAATGACATGCTAAAAGTTATGACAACTGAGGGTCAGATCTTAATTAACAAACCAAACTGAGTCAGTATCCTTTTAGCCTAAGAAATGACGGTTAAGAGTGATTATAATTGAATCTTCATTTCCACTGCTTGCGAATAGCTCACACTATGAACTTAGCTAATCCAAACCCTAATAATTGCACACAAGTAATCTTAATACCTACTTCATTTCATAAATGCTCTGATTTCCTGAACAAGTTCTAGACCGCTCATTAGTGGGACACTAGTTTCAAAATTATAGGACTATGTCCATCCTACTGGGCTTTACAACCATCATGGAAATCAAGTCCAAATAGTGTCCAGAAACATCTAACTTGAGCCATGAGTGAAGTGTGTGAAAAATACGAACATCCTTAGAAAGTTAACAGAAACTTAAGAGAATTGGTCATTCGCTCTCTTGCAAAGTTGAAGAATTCGGACCATTAGTTTGTGACCAAACTTCACCCATGGGAAAAGGAAATTTCCCTGGACATATTCGTATAACCGTGGCCCCGATTGAACATGTACGACCATTGATCTTAGACAGGCTCTCCACAGTTGATCGGCTTATCCAATCTAACCGAAATCATGTCCTGGCATGAATCCATTGTCAGGCAGTATACCCTATGATGTAGATGTGTCGTGGGCCTCCCTATGAGCCCTGTTCATCAGAAATAGCCGCCCACAGGGTATAAACCCTGTATAAAGTGGCCATGGGGCAATTTACATCACATTTGAGGCTATAAATAGCTTCCCACACACCCCCTCTCTCACAAATACGAATTTGAAACCCTAGATAGTGAGAGAGGAGAGAAAAGAGGAGAAAAGAGGAAAGAGAGAAGGGAGACTTTGGGAGATCGGTGCCGAAACTTTCTTCCACGAATCCACATGCCAAATCACTGCCCCACTGTGCTACCGAATATCTTTCGACTATGATTTCGGGTAAGAAATATCAACCTTAATATAGAGATAGAGATTCAGAATAGTTTGTCATCAACCTAGCTAACCCATTTCATCATTTAGGTTTCCGACATTCCATTTTTTGGAAACGTAGAGTTTGGACTGAGTCCAAGTCAAGCATACTAATGAAAGGTGCTGACTATAGTCGCTTAGGTTGCAATTCAATGCTTTTATTACAGATAATGATTTATGTTTGTCTTTATTACTGCCGTATTGTTGTAAATACGTTAATTTCAGTATGAGTTACACCTATGAACTATGATAAATAAATGATGCACCTTATGTGTTTGTTGAAATGTTTAAATGAGAAAATGTTAATGATTAGTGCCTGCTATGATTAGTGCTTGCTATTATTTCCAATGTAGGATTCATGATCGTCATATGCATATAGATTTCTCTGTATGAATAATTGATAAAACATATGTTGTAACTAATGTAGTCTATGTGTTTGATAAAATGTTTGAATGAGAAATTGTTGATGATTTGTATTTACAATAAGTATTAAGATAGGATTTCCTGTTGTCTTATGCATATGTATGTTTTTTCCTATGAAATCAATTGATAAATGCATGTCGTATTAGCATGGTCTATGTGTTTGATGAAATGCCCACATGAGAAATCCACATGGATTACTTGTTGAATGCTTAGAAATACTAGGATTATTGAATTATATTGTAGCGGTGGACCGAGCTCTGCATATACGACCGATCGAAATTGAACACAAATGATCGACAGTAGTTGGAGCTGCACGGAAAGCACCCAATGTCGGTTTGCCCGAGGTCGTCCATAATCGTTCACATTAGTCTAATGCAAGCTCAATCATTATTGTGCTTGGTGATTGTATAACATTTAATTGAATCTGGGATACCACCATTACCATTGATTTAACTTACTAATAACTGTTACTATTACAATCCCACTAAGACTCATGAGTAGGGCATTATAGTATGGGACATCATGTCCGAATTGTCGGCCTACGATGGGGTGATGAGCCTCCTCGTAGTGACCAATGAGCAACTAAGACTTGGGAGCTGGGTATCATGGTATGAGATACTATATTTGTGTTGTTGGCCTACGCTGGGGTGATAAGCCCCCCCGTAGTGACCATCGAGCACTAGTGGAGGTGATAGGTTTGTGTTTGAATGATACACATCAAATTACCTGGCCGATAGTTCCGTACTAGAGTACCGTTCAAATGACCCGAGCATGAATGAAATTGGTGACGAGCCCTTTCCTTATGTGATTTTTTTATTTTATGTGAAAAGCTCGCACCTCAGAACTGAGTGATCTCACTCGATTTGGGTGATGACCCATACCGGGTTGATCCTCATACATTTAGGTGTCATACCATACCTTTGGAATTGTTATTTTGTGAGAAAAATGGGTGACACTAAAATTTAGATCAAGGGACACTAGTAAGGAGTTGCTACATGCAATGATGAACCATGTGATTTGGATAAGGACTCGTGATATAACGTCGCTAACATAATCATTCATTGTGCTGCATTAGTTAGGATGTGCCAAGAAGGCATTGGAGTTACACCTTTTTGAGGAAGTGTTGTCATATGCGAAATAGGTTATCAGAGTCGCTTGTGAGGGAGATTTTATGTGAGTGCATGCATTATTATTTTCACTCCATTTTCTGTATTAAAAAGAGTAGTTAGGAAGTGATTTTTATGATTGCCTTATCATTACTACTTTGATGGACTTGATAACATGTGTAACTTTTACCTTATAGAGCCACTGAGTTGATCTCTCACTCCCACTCTGGGACGGTGTTTTAAAACACCAACCAGACTCTGATTTAGATGCAGGTGCAGATGAAGTTTATACAATTGAGCAAGACTTCTTGGATGAGGAGGGAGAATTCTCCAACTTTCAACTTCGGCAGGTAATTACAGACCTCATACCAATACGTGGGGATCACTGGGACAGCTGGGCTTAGTCAAATATTTTTATATATTTATTTTATTCATTTGTAAATAATACATGTATATATTGAACCCGGTTACGTACTCATACTTTGGAGGTTTTGTGAAACACCTATATACTTAAATAGATATGTTTTAGACTTCTGCTTGCTTAACCTAATTATATCTAGAGAATGATATGTTGTTTAGTATAATCCCACGCATGCTTAAATCATTAACATGGACAAAATCTGAATATCATCATCCATACTATATAAGTGATGTTCTAAATCTTGGGAGTAGAGCTTTGTTCGACCCTCAAAATTTAGGGAGTTAAAAGTTGGTATCAGAGTATGAATTGGATTAAACTAGACCTGGGGTTATAGGCCACATGACACACTCTGACTTAGGAAGGGGGCGATGGAATTTAGAGACGATATTAGAATCCCAAGGTTTCGCTGACAGGTGAGACCAAACACGGTAGTTTAGTTGAAGGTTTATAACTAGGGGACTTAGATCATGGGCAGTAGCCTAAGTCACCTCTGATTAAGGATAACAAATCAAGTCAACTTAAACAACTTAAACGTTGAACCGTGTGGGTCAAACTGAGGGTGGATCCATGCCAAAGAACTCTTGAGTAAGGAAAGAGATCCAACTTCGAGAATTTTAATAATTTTTCTACAATATCAAATGAACTGAAATTTTGTGGGATGAATTTAAACTTAATGATAAACCACCATAAAAGTTGTAAAAATATTTCATTATATAAAAATATAGAATATGTTATAAGGAATAAAGACATTATAGAATCATATAGAAAATCGTTGGTCTTAGACAACTAGTACTTCCCGAATTTTTATAATTTTATATAACTTCAAATGAAATGAAATTTTGTGAAATAAAACTAAGCTTAACAATGGATTAGTATAAAAATTATAAAAATAATATGGTAATTAAAAGTGATAAATATGTTATAAATAATAGAAGGGTTGAAACTAAAAATTCCTACAACTTTGAATTGCGAATAGACTTGTCATATCTTTTCATATTAAAGTTTATTATTTGGTGTCTATTTAGGAATTATTTATAATCATACTAGGAATCATCATGTGGTTAAATTTGATTATACACACACACACACACACACACACACACACATTTTAAAGTAGTTTTTATATAACTAAATTAGGATCCTTGAGTAGGTTTGAGTTTCATTATTTAATACTTCGTAAGCTAGTGTTAGGGGCGGACTATAGTGAAATATATTTTGAGTGTTCTTATTCTCTTATGAACACATGGTTCAAATAACATCGGGAAGATGGTATTCTTCATCTTTCACTTCCTGCATCCTTATTAGCGTGATTAGTACTCCAAACCTCTAGAATACCTTAGAACTCTCGATTCTTCCTTCCCTCTCAAAGTTAACGAAACTGAAGTGCAGTTGCTTATAACCCATTAGCCATAAGATTGACATGGCAATATATATATATATATATATATATATATATATATATATATATATATATATATATATATATATATATATATATATATATATATATATATAAAATTTTATGCCATTAGAAACCCTTTTTAGGATGACCTTTGACTATAAGCATATTGAGAGATTTATTAACGCCTACTTTAGACATAAATTAAAACAAGAATTCCCTTAGACCAAGACGCAAAGGACAACCTTATAAATAGGAGATTTAAACTTTTCAATGATGGACATTCCCTAAACATTTAGATTGATCAGACTATAGAATTACGAAGCTGTACACTTGCAAAGCATTTACGCCTTGATCCAATTCTCAACCTTGGGCGACTACCAATGGACTCACTGCTTTGACTGAGTAGAAGACCAGGATCCACCATGACTAAAAAGGGATACAATGAACCTTCTACCCTAGTCAAGTAGATGATCGATGTATCGGATTCAAGCCCACTACAACCGTATCTCCATGTTGGTCAAATATTGAAAACAAATATTTTTACTCTGTACAGAAGGAAATCATTGTCATGAATCCAAATCTTTAAAAATAAATAGATAAATAAATAAATTGTAGTAGACCATCAGGGTGAAAATGTTTTAAGGGTGGTAGACTAAAATGAGTTAGACTAGCATAAATAGTATACACCCTACCATGCATATAAACTTGAAATCAATAAAACTTAGGAAAATGAAATAATAAAATCTTTGCTTATTACCCTCATGTAATTTCGGGGATGAAATTATTTTTAAGGGGGGTAGATTGTAACACCCTAAATTTTTGCTATTCTAAAATTTTCAAAAATCCTTAAATTTTCTTATTATAACTAGCCACGTCATCACTTATTGACCCTTGCCACTCGAGATGGGCTTATACACGGCTGGTACCGATAAAGAATCTTAGAAATAAAATTGATTGATTGTAGGAGACCAACGAATAAGGCCGATCACTTAAACATCGAGCAAAGCCTCAGGATTTGTTCACGTAGGGTCCAATTCTAGCTGACCTATTACTGAATAATTGAGATGACCGTAACTAAATAAAGACATGCCAAAAGTTGTGACAACTAAGGGTTGGATCTTAATTAGCAAACCAAACTGAGTCAGTATTGTAACATCCCAAAAATCGGGGGTCGAGCATAAACTTCACTCTCGAGTTCCAGAACATCACTTATGCAACATTTTCAATGATGGATGAATGTCGGCAGCAATAGTACATAAAACATGAGGTGGATCAAGCCAAAACAACATATCATACTCCAGAGACAGTTAAATTAGCAAGCGAAAGAATGTGATAGATATATAGAATATATGAACTGTTGTAGGTTTCCAGAGTGTGAACATGTTACCAGGTTACCTAAATACATGTATACTCCAAAATAGAAAGAAAAGAATATACATGAGTGTGTAAATAAAAGGCAAGATACCAAGTGTACTGACATCTAATCAGTAACCCTCTAAACCCCGTCAATCAGAACCTGCATATAGGAGGGATCCTCCTCATCATCATCAAGTCCGGCTCTGCTTCGCAAGCATCACCATCATCTGAAACTGAAATAGAAACTGGTTGGTGTGTACAACACCGTCCCGTAATGTGGGAGTGAGTAGCTAACTCAGTGGAATCATAGAGCAAGGGTTAACATGTTATCAAATCAATCACGCGATAATAGTAAAACAAACAATCAGACACTCCTAGATACTGTGATTAATGCAAGTATGAAATGACATGATCGATGCCTCACCGACATACTCCCTCATGCGACACCATCTTACCTCCGCGGCATGCTTTCTTCCCTCAGTGCTCCACATCTTCCAGGCACATGCAGTGCGATATGAATATGATTACCGAGTTGTTATTAGTCATTTTCATACAACAGGATTGGGAAACTAAGGTACCTCCCTCATATCAATACCCAAACAATGATCCTGTCTAGGGTCGTCACTCCTAGTAGTCCGATATGATGATATATTTCTAGGTCGCTGCAAGGGCTGTCAGGGCTGTTGCACGCACTCGTTGCACCGCTCCCCCATCACCTTATCAATACAGGCTTAGTTTATATCCTTGAGACTGCATCAGGACTTTTGGCCCCTATGCGGTGTCAAGATAAACTCAAGGTCACTACAAATGGCTGTCAGGGCTGTTGCTTGCACTCGTTACTCCACTCCCTCATCACCTTATGAATGTAGGCCGACAACAAGAATATAGTGTCACATACCACCATAATCTGCTCAGAGTAGGGTGCTCACTGGTCACTACGGGGAGGTTTGTGGCCCCAGTGTAGGTCGACAGCTCGACCACGGTGTCCCATACCACCATGCCCGGCTCATGAGTCTTAGGGGATCGAGGTACCAAAGTTAGAGGGGCTTTCGAATGGTAAGTTTAGTACCCTAGGTTCAAGCAGTTATGATGAATACAAGGTGAACATACAATGGTCAGTCGGGTTACTTGATGAGTCCGACTAGCACGAGCACACGTTGAATCGACCGACATGAAGTGCACCAGCACTTCGTGTGGCCTAAACACTGCCGACGACTCTAGTATGACTCGGGTTCGTCATACACATCCTTCGTGGTGAATATAATCCAACCACGAAATCTAAACTGTTACCGACTGCCTGGAATAGAGTATAGCCCCAAACACATGTAATCTACATCAATAATCATATGAGAAAGACAGAATTGAAATATAAGAAATTCTAGCATGTTATCAGCATATTATAACATACATCATAAGCAGTTAACCATACACGAGTATTTCACACCTAAGGTAGGCAATTCAAATACAACAAGCATGGAGGAAATCATGTGCATCATCATAGTAGTTGAGAATCCAGTTCCAACGCTAATCTACAACACCATTTAGTCAATACTTACTAATACATACATTTATACAAACACTTAGACTACGTATGTTGATTTCAACATATAATATGACAGATCCTTATATCAAGGAGTTGTCTAATACACAACAATCATGTTCTTACATTCAAAACATATGGCTAGCATAAATCATATTGATTTAGGCATTTCAACAAACACTTAGTCTACACACATTAGTCTACATAGCTTATGTCGGCCAATATGTGCATTAGGGCGAATCTCTTCGCCAAACAGATCATACACGCATATCTTGCATAATAACATGACAAATAAACATGGCAACGATTTTAGCAAAATACGGACGTATACAGTATTTTCTACAAATACCTAAAATACCCTAAATCTCATATTCTCCGTACGCAGTCGAAATGGAAAACAGACAGCATGTTCTACATGTCAAACGGCGATCTTGTCGATAATCTACTATTAAACGACATTGAAAGCTTTGAAAACAGTTAACTTAAGCATCTAGAATCCTCACCTTTCGCCGTAGAAGCGTATCGATTCGAATAAAAAGTCTACGCTTCGCCAACGTCGATATGGCGGACTAATTCACAAGATAGGTTAGCTACTTCACTACTTGTATTGTTAGAATCCCCAAAATAGGTTGAGGTTAGGGTTTACTTACCTAGAACGGAGTTGGAATCGCCAGAATAGCGATGTAGGTGGAAGGATTTGGCACGTGGAGCAGCAGGGAAGAATCCCAGGAAGCTTCTCCCACACTTTCTCTCTCCTTTCTCTCCTCTCTCCTAGGGTTTTTCCCAAATTCGTATGGGTTAGAAGATTAAGGGTTTAAGGCTCTTTTATAAGCCTAAACATAACCAAAACAGACTCCAAGTCAAGGTATACTTGGGTTATAGCCAAATCGGGTCTTTCCCGGTCCAAAAGAGCATTTCTGGAGGTCCCCTGACCAAATGCAGTCGGACTTAAGCTCAGGGATATTGGATCCTGATCACATTAAGTTTTCTATCCGGTAGTGTTCCCAGATCGCACGTGGTGGACCAGTTTCAGTTCAGCGGTCACGGAGACTCGATCAGGGATTCCAAGTACACTGACCTGAGTGGGAAATGTTTCCTGATCCGAGGGTGTATTTGGGTCAGATTCCGACGGTTTGAATGCTTATACTTAACCAGCAAGCGAAACTGCTAGATTTATTTAAATCACATTTAATTTTTTATGAATTTCACTTTTTCTCACACTCCTTGCTCAAGGCTCAATGAAATAGCCTCAGAACATCAGTTGGGCTTGATTTTCGAAACGATTGTCAAGTCCAGCTAAGTGGTCATAATGGTCTAAGATTGTAGATATCGGACTCTCGACGCGCGGTCTAGATCCAATATGAAGTTTCAAAGGGTTCCTAAGGCCAAACGGGTTTAGAGTTTGATCCTAGATTTTAGAGTAACGTAGCGGTAACAATTCTAGAGGTTTTGGGTCTTACAGATCGTATTTAAAGTGGTTGGTGCTAATTTTGCAGGAAGTCTAGTGTAGCGCTGGCTAATTCACGTTAAATTTCTAAAGAATTAGGTTCTAAATGATTTCTCTGGCTTTAGAATTGAATTTTGAGAAGCTACCAAGGTGCTATGGAGGACCCATTACCTAAGGACGTCTAATTCCAAGTTGGTAAAAATCCGGGGTGTTACAAGTATCCTTTTAGTTTAAGAACCATTGGTTTAGAGTGATTATAATCGAATCTTCATTTTCATTACTTACAAATAGTTCACATTATGAACTTACCTAATCCAAACCCTAATAATTGTGTACAAGAAATCTTGATACCAAATTCATTCCATAAATGCCCCAATTTCCTAAACAAGCTCTAGACCGCTCGTTAATGGGCCACTAGTTTCAAAATTATAGGACTATGTCTGTCCTACTAGGCTTGACAACCATCGTTGGAATCAAGTCCAGATAGTGTCCAGAAACATCCAACTTGAGCCATGAGTGAAGTGTGTAAGAAATACAAATATTCATAGAAAATGAACTGAAACTTAAGTGAATTAGGTCGTTCGTTCTCACGTAAAGTTGAAGAATTCGGACCATTAGTTTATGACCAAACTTCACCCATGAGGAAAGGAAATTTTCCTACACATCCGTATAATCGTGGCCCCGATTGAACACGTATGACCGTTGATTTGAAACAAGATCTCCACGGTCGATCGGCTTATCCGATCGCATCGAAATCAAGTCCTGGCATGGATCCATTGTCAGGGATTGCACCCTACGATGTAAATGAGTCATGGGCCTCCCTATGAGTCCTGTTCATCGAAAATAGTCACCCACAAGGTATAAACCATGTATAAAGTGGCCCGGGGCCATTTACATCACATCTGGGGCTATAAATAGCTTCCCACACACCCCCTCTCTCACAAATACGAATTTCAAACCCTACATAGTGAGAGAGGGTAGAAAAGAGGAGAAAAGAGGAAAGAGAGAAGGGAGACTTTAGGAGATCGATACCGAAACCTTCTTACACAAATCCACATGCCAAATCACTGCCCCGTTGCACTACTGAATCTCTTTCAGTTATGATTTCGGATAAGAAATACCAACCCTAATATCGAGATAGAGCTCCAGGATAATTTTTCATCAACCTAGCCAACCCATTTCATTATTTAGGTGCCCGACATTCCATTTTTGGAAATGTAGAGTTTGGACCGAGTCCGAGTCGAGCATACTAACAAAAGGTATGGACTATAAACGCTTAGGTTGCAGTTTATCAATGCTTTCATGACAGCTAATGATTTATGTCTGTCTTAATTACTGCCGTATTGATGTAAATACATTGATTTTTGTATGAATCACACCTAAGAACTATGATAAATAAATGATGCACCCTATTTGTTTGTTGAAATGTCTAAATGGGAAATTATTGATGATTAGTGCTTGCTATAATTTCTAATATAGGATTCATCATCGTCATATGCATATAGATTTCTCTGTATGAATAATTGATAAAACATATGTTGTAACTAATGTAGTCTATGTGTTTGATAAAGTGTTTGAATGAGAAATTATTGATGATTTGCATTTACAATAAGTATTAAGATAGTATTTCCTATCGTTTTATGTATATATATGTTTTCCCCTATGAAATTAATTGATAAATGCATGTTATATTAGCATGGTCTATGTGTTTGATGAAATGCCCACATGAGAAATCCACATGGATTGCTTGTTGAATGCTTAGAAATATTAGGATTATTAAATTGTATTGTAGTGGTTGATTGAGCTCTGCAAATTATCCAAATACGTGGATAACTAGCTTTAAGGAGGCTATCCCAGGCTCATACGGTTGACTGGAATTGAGCGCGGATGATCGACAGTAGTTGGAGGTACATGGGATGCTTTGCACACAATGTCAGTTTACCCAAGGTCCTCTGTAGTTGTTCGCATTAGTCTAATGCAAGCTCGATCATTCTTGTGCTTGGTGATTTATAATATTTATTAGAATCTGGGATACCACCATTACCATTGATTTAACATACTCATAACCATTATTGTTGCGATCCCACTAAGACTCATGAGCTGGGCATGGTGGTATGGGACATCGTGTCTGAGATGTCGGCCTACGTCGGGGTGACAAACCTCCCTATAGTGACCAATGAGCAACTAAGACTCGTGAGTTGGGCATGGTGGTATAGGACCCTATGTCCATGCTATCGGCCTACGCTGGGGTGACGAGCCTCCCCGTAGTGACCATCGAGCACTAATGGAGGTGATAGGTACTTGTTCGAATGGCCCCCTTCAAATTACCTAGCCGATAGTTTCGTGCCAAAGTACCGTTTGAAAGACCCAGGCATGAATGGAATTAGGTGACGAGCCCTTTCCTAATGTGTTTTTTCTGTTTTATGTGAAAAGTCTGCATCTTGAAATTGAGTGATCGTACTTGGTTTAAGTGACGACTCATACCGGGTTGATTCTCATACATTTAGGTATCATAATGTACCTTTGGAATTGTTATTTTTTTAAGAAAAATAGGTGACACCTAAATTTGGATCAAGGGATACTAATAACGAGTCTCTACGTGCGATGACTAATCATGCGATTCAGATAAGGAATCGTAATATAATGTCGGTATCCTAGCTTCGTCAATATGCTGGATGAATTGAATTTAATAATTACTCTGCTAACATAATCATTCATCGCACTGCATTAGTTAGGATGTGCCAAGAAGGCATTGGAGTTGCACCGCTTTGAGGAAGTGTTGTCGTATGCAAAATAGGTTGTCGAAGTTTCTTGTGAGGGAGCCTTGATGTGAGGGCATGCATCATTACTTGCACTCCATTTTCTGCATTAAAAATAGTAGTTAGGAAGTGATTGTTATGATTGACTTATCATTACTGCTTTAATTGACTTGATAACATGTGTAACTTTTACCTTATAAAACCACTGAGTTGATCACTCACTCCTACTATAAGATGGTGTTTTAAAACACCAATCAGACTCTGATTTAGATGCAAGTGTAGATGAAGTTTATGTAATGGAGCAGGAATTCTTAGATGAGGAGGAGGAATTCTCCTACTTTCAACTCTCAGGCGGGTCGATGTAGGCCTCGTACCGATACGCAGGGATCATTGTGACATCTGGTCTTAGTTGAACAATTTTACATATTAATTTTGTTCATTTTGAAACAATACATGTATATATTGAACTCAATTATGTACGCATACTCTGGAGGTTTTGTGAAACACCTGCATACTTAAATATGTATGTTTTAGACTTCCACTTGCTTAACCTAATTATATCCGGAGTATGATATATTGTTTAGTATAATCCGACGCATGCTTAACTCATTAACATGGACGAAATCTGAATATCATTATCCATATTGCATAAGTGATGTTCTTGATCTCGGGAGTAGAGTTTTGCTCGACCTTCGTAATTCAGGGCGTTACAATCCATTTGTGATCCATATGGGTTATGGCCATCTCCTTCAGTGGCATCCATTTTTGGGACTCATTTGGATGTTTTTTTGGGCCAATTACCCAGGCCCATAGCAACTTTCACTCATGGGATGTCTAGTCCCATTGGACCACTGCTGGACTTTAAGTCCAGTAGCATGGTCCACCTATTTTATGAGTTTAATTCAACCCTCCTTTCTAGTGGGACCCACAGGGATATACATGGGTCACTAGGGGACTTATACCTAGTCTCTCATTAATTGTTGCTAGGCCCCAGCAGGCCCAAAATATAGATGGGCTGAAAATTCAGCAATGGGCTCAAAATGGCTGCCCTTAGTAGCCTATTATGGGGCAACATGGCCCACCAGATTAAGGGTGGATTATTCACATAAGATTGTCATTTTTTGAGGTGTCTTTGAGCTTCATTTATATATGCTTGGAGGCCCACCTCCATTAGATTTTATTTTAAATCTTTGCTCATAGTTTCAGTTGGCCTTGGTAGGCCCATTCATCTTGGATCTTCTAGTTAGGTCGCTTGACCTTTAGGCATGTATTTCACTACTTATTATGATGGGTTTGTAGGCCATAATGTGCAAGTAGTTTGACCCTTAGTTGCCTCCAAAATAACCTTGTACTTGGGCCAAGTTGTGAGGACCAACTTACTTGGATAAAGCATAGAAATTGCCCATATGGTTGGATTATCAGGCTGCCCAATAGGCCCACCACAATATGTGGGTTTATGATCTTTATAGTTGGGCCCAAAACTTTTTTAGGGGCCCACCATATTGCTTATGAGTTATGTTTTGTGTAATTGCCCACTAGGCCCATAATTGGTTTAGGCCTTGGGCCTTGATTTGTATTTGGTTAGAGGTGAAATACCTCTTGGGAACTAGTTGAGGTTGGATGTCCACTTGGGTGATCCTAAGGTAGGACCATAGGTTTCTCTATGGATGGTTAAAGGCCCACCATAGGCCCTAGGACATTTATTGGAGGCCCAATATGAATGTATGTTATGTGGAGCCTATCTTAATGTATGTTTGGTCCACGCCATCCAAGCCTTGGATCACTTGATTATGGGGACACTCTCTGTCTTGGGCTGCTGTTGGACTCGCAATCTAGTAGTGGGCTAACTTGATCTTTTATGATGTATACACACCCTCCATCTGGTGGGGCCCCCTATGAGTATTGTTGGCTTTTATGAGATTATTCCTGCATAGTTGACTAATTTCTGGGCTTTAGTAGTGTAAGACCCGTATCCTAGTTTGTACTGTTCCATCAACTCCCGCAATCCTCACGGTCAAATCTCGGCAACCTGCGACCGATAATCGACGTTACGCATGACTGTAAGTCGTATCCTATACATTTGAGTCGGCTTAATTCAAGCCTTATATCATTATGACCGCACCGTCGCCGCGGTTCCAACGCTGCGACTCATATACCGATCCGATACCCTGACTATGAGATGTGAGCTGACGTTCAGTTCGAGAAAAAATACCGCGCGTTGCAAATTCCAAGAGAATCTCTACAATATGTCAAATCAATCCCATCAATCACCTCTCATGTCAAGTACACACACTCATGCTTTCTTTCTCCACAAGTTAAGAAAACCCAAAAGTCAACCAAGCTCTCATCTCACCCATCACTCACATCACACATCACTCACCCTTTCACCTATCACACCCATCCATTACCTCTCTTTCAACCATCCCATTTCTCTCATTTCTCAACATTTTTCAAGCCAAGCAAGAGCATCCCACGTCCAAGCTCTCTTCCATGTGAGAGAGTGCATGTTGGTGGCCCACTTCCCATCCCAAATCTCTCATCCTAGCCATCCATTCTTCATCTTCCACCATCAAAGTGAAGCGTAAGGAGATAGGCTATCCAACGGACCGAGAAGATCGATAGGTGGGTGCTTCTATAGGCTAGTTTTCATGATTTTATGATGGGCCAAGTGAGGCCTACCGATTGATGGTATGGATCTCACTTGGGACCCTAGATGTGGCCGATGACCCACCTTGATTTTTTATTATCATTCCATGATGGGGCCATTCTCCATGGACCCCATCATGATGTTTACTTTCTAGTCTAAAAAGGGATCATCTAGACCTTACATCTTGGTGGAGAAGGGATCTCCACCGTTAATCTTTGATATGGTGGGCCCACATGCAATGGGACCCACTTGATGTATAATTGGATGCTTGAAAGGGGAGGGCCCATAGTGTCGGGGTCCATCCATCATTGCGTGTTTCCCTCTCTCTATCTCCCTCTCTCCTTCATTTTTTTGTGATGATGTGGCCGTGTGGCCCACCCAGATGGACCCCACCATGGAACATGTATTTTATCCAAGTCATTTATCGGTGGGGCCCACTTTATATATATGTTGTACACACCATCCGTGCATATGGTGGCCCACCTGGACAACACATCAAATGGTGAGGCTTGCCTTAATATGTGTTGTATCCCAAAACCATCCAGCGTCCAGGGACGCTGGATGTTAATGGAGTATGAACTTTCAGTGGATGTACTGACGAATAAACAAAAATTACTGTAAAAGCTTTGTTTCTTAGCTTTTGGGGACGGCTACTCATTCAGGCCCCACGTTGATGTATAAATTAAATCCACGCCGTCCATTCCATTCCTCAGTCCATTTTAAGCGTTGAGCCGAAATGTGAAGTTAATTCAATGTTCTGGCTAGCCATAGCATAGAAAATGGTGATTTTTACCATTAAAAACTCATTAAGGGCCACTTTAATTGTTTTTACTTGCCAAAACATCTCACACGTTGGACTCATTTAGTCTGTCTCGAGCTATAGAATTCAATGAGTGGTGTGGATTCACCTGATGTGGACCCTACCTATGAAAAACTGAAGAAAAACATTTTTCTTAAAAATATATATACTTGTGTATAGCAGGCAGCTCCTGCTGCTGACGTCTGCAGCGTCCTGCAGCTGCATTGACGCTGGGACCATGGGTCCTAGCCGTGGGCCCCACCATGATGTGTGTTGATAATCAACACCTTGCAATTGTTGGGTTCTCTTTGGGACAATGGGTCTCCAAAAAAATCACCCCTATCTGTAGCTCAAGTTGCCCACATCATAGGAAACTGTGGGATCGAATGTCTGCCCTTGAAATCCATTTTTGGGTTCAAAGAAGTTTTAGATTATTATGTAAATTTGTTTTTCCTTTTAGTTCAAGTCTATGTGACTTTCTCAATAGATTGGATGGAAAATAAACATTATGGTGGGCCCCACGTGGGACCCACTGATGTATGTAAGTATAAACACACCGTCCACCCCAGGACCCCATAATGTATGTGTTTTAACCACACTGTCCTGTTTTGGACGGTGGGACCCCATGATGTATGTGTTTTAAACACACCGTCCACCCCTAGACAATGGGACCCACCATGATGTAAGTGTTGCATCCAAATCATCCAACCAATTTGAAAGCCCATTTCATGGCTAATGGCAGGGCTAAAAAAGAAATGAGTCAGATCTAAGGTTCAGCTGGAACCCACCATGGTATGTGTTTCATTCATGCTGTCCATCATGAGGTGGAACCCACCACGATATATATGTGTTTTATCTACTCCATCCATTGATTTCAGGACGAAAAACCATCCAGAAAGGTCTGTTTTTGGAGTGAAATCCGTGCAGTCCACGGGTTTGTCTACTTCACCGTCCATCTCATATTTAACGGCTAGGATGTTGCAACAGCCTGCATGGTTTCAGAATGCCACTTTGACAAGGGTTAAATCTTCCTTCTGAACACATTGGACGGTACGGATCAATGATTTAAATGTGGAATAGGCCGTACTAAGAAAATTTTAAATGCACAGTGTAAACCCTGTTTACGTGAATGAGAAATGTCATGCATGTACGTGATGTGCATGCAATGTACATATAGTTCTATGGTGATGATTGTGAGAAATCTGCTCCGTCCATTCGCGTTGTCAGCTTATTTAAAGCGTTGAGACCGAATTTAAAGCGTATCCAGATATCAGGCGGGCCCCAATCATGATTTCAGGGGCTGATCTATCAGTTTAGCCATTTCTAGAAGATCCAGGAGCTGAAATTTGACGTGTACGGCTAATTTGTAGTTCTTAGGTTGCATATAAAGTTTCGAACTGATCGGATGGTGGAAACTCCGTAATCTTACATTCTGGATGGGTTTTTAGGCCCATTTAATAGGACGCCTTAGGAATTTTAATGGTGGAAATCATTTTCACCACTTATCTTTGGGTATGGCCCATTTGATATGCATGGGGCCAATTGGTGTGGCCCATTTAATATACATAAGACCCATGTGATTAGGCCCATATTGATGTGTTCGTGGCCCGTCCATTGAGGCCCACCTTGGTATATGTATGAGGTCCATCTTGATTCATTTGTGGCCTTCTATTGAGGCCCACCTTGGTACATATATAAGGCCCATATGATTAGGCCCCCCTTGATGTGTTTACGGCCCATTGTGATGTATTTAGGGCCCATGGGTAGAAGCCCATTGTAACATATTTTCAACCCATTTGTTAAGGCCCATTGTGATGTATTCCCGGCCCATGGGTTGAGGCCCATTGTAATGTATTTGGAGTCCATGGGTTGTCACACCCCAAACTCAGAAACCGGGCTCACAAAATTCCCGATCGCCGAATTCGACCCCGATAGCCTCCGTAGAACCCCATTCTCGGCTCCTAGCTCCCATTCGCCAGGTTCCGATCCTGGGATGCTACGAGGAGGATTTTCAACGTCAGTTTGATTCGTAATAAGCATAACTAATGGCATAACCCACAAACAACAATCAAGAACTCCATTACATTTCCACTATGATCAAAAACTTTACAAGTATAATGAGCATAAAGGGAAATACAATGGTAAAGAACAAAAACTCCAAAACGATCTTCAACGTGCTCCTGCCTCGGCGCTGCTGCGAACCAACGTCACCTGCACGCAACGGTCATGCATAAGCTCATAGAAAGCTTAGAGGATGGTGAAAGTGTGTGCGCAAGGTAGTAATATGAACATGCAATGTCAGAGTAGTACGGAATATGCAGATGAATCCATAATATCATGAGCCGTACCAAGGCTTATGTGATGTAAGACATGAATGGTATCGGCCACCCCAAGGCCATGCGATGTGCAATGCAACTCAAGCATACAGATCCTCATCTATGTCTGCACATCAATACAGCTCAAATATGGGATATCACCAGGGTATAGTACACTCTAAACCAGATTGCCGCCACATCGCGCGCAATAAGGTAAGTAGAAGAGACCACACTATACGACTGCCAATATCGGGCGCGACTCGTCGATAGCGGATCCATTCCTCGAGCTGGTCAAACTCAGCCTAAGATTGCCCCCTACACTCGGGCGGGTAAGGCCGCACCTCCTTCCAACCGACCACGACAAAGTGGAGAGCGTAACCTTCTGGTAATCGGCACTCATCGCTCATCTACCCACTCGGTCTAGACGTTGGAGCAACCTCTTGGTACCATAAGGGTTTAGGGACTTTCACCCAGGGATATCTATAGTACCCCATGTAAAATAAGATTTTCGGTATCCAATCCTGCCAACCACGATGCGTCTGTGAAGGCTATGGCCCTGATGTTGCTAGGGCGTACAATAACCATGTCACACAAATGCGAAATGCATGATTCATGCTATTTAGTCATGCAACAAATCCTACGCATATCGTGCGCTCATGTAGGGCAACACCGCCTAACCAGCAGTCCATAGCAACCTACCCGAAGGCATATGCTATGATCAGACAATCCTCATATCAAGCATACATATGATGTGTATGATCATGAGTCATGAAACTATACTAAACATGTAAATGAGTGATGAACCATTCATACAACGCGGATGGGCCTAGACGGCCTATACACAGCAAGTACGACCCAGTAATGGGCCCTAAGGAGAGTTGTAATGTGGACATCTAACCAACATTACACTCGCAATGTGGACGTTAAACCAACATTGCTCCCAAGGCACAATTTTTGTAAACAACGCTGGATAGACTGTATGGGAATTACACATTGCAATGGACCGTAGGTTCATCCCATTGGGCCTTACATATATATCAAATGGGCCATATCTTATGGGCCTTTTATTCATCAGATGGGCCACATAAATGGGTCACACCAATGGATCTTATGTGCATAGCAATGGGTCAAAACCCGTGGGCCTTGGATTACATCAAATGAGCTTAACTCATGGGTCATAAAGGTAACGAATGGGCCACACCAATTGAACCCCATATGTACGCTAAATGGACCTTAACCCTTAGGCCTTGTATGCATATCAAAGTGGGCCTAAACCCCTAGGCCTTACATATATCAAATGGGCCCACTTCCATGGGCTTTAAAAATGCATCAAATGGGTCCAATTTCATGGGCCTTGGGATACATCAAAAGGGTCCAATCCCCTGGGCCTTGGGATATATCAAATGGGCCTAGTCCAATGGACTTGAAACATTTCAAGTGGGTCTAAACCCATAGGCCTTAAATATCAAGTGGGCCTAAGCCCATAGGCTTTACATATCAAGTGGGTCCAAGTCCATAGGCCTTATATGAATCAAATGGGCCTAACCCATAGACCTTTCATAAATCAAATGGGCCTAACCCATAGGCCTTTTGTAATTCAAATGGGCCTAGCCCATAGGCCTGTTATAAATCAAATGGGCCTAACCCATGTATGAATGGCCCACCCAACCAATAGCTCATGCCTTAAAATGATCCCACCAAGTGGATGGACGGTCTGGATGCATCACATGCATCATGGTGGGTCCTACTGCCGCTGGACAGTGGGGATGGCACATGCATCAAGGAGGGCTCCACCGTCCGCTGGACGGTGGAGTCAATACAACATCAAGGTGGGCGCCACCGTCCACTGGACGGTGGACTTAAGAGACATGCATCCTTGTGGGTCCCATGTGGGGCCCACTGTAATATTTATTTGGCATCCAACCCATTGGTAAGGTCAAACAGACCTGGTTGAAGGAAAAATAAAAATTTTAGCTTGGTTCAAAACTTCTGTGGGCCCCAAAAAGATTTCAATGGCAGATATCCCATTCCACTGTTTCCTGTGGTGTGGACCACCCGAGTTCTGGATCGAGCCGAAATTTGGAGGGGGCCCACCTGAGGAGGGGACCCACCTCATGAACAGCGTGGATCAAATATGTACATCATGGTGGGGCCCACGGCTGGAGCCGTGGGTGGCTCACCGACCATCCGCCTGCTGACGCTGCACGCAGCAGCGTGCAGCTGCTGTTTTGTGTCAGAGAGGAGGCAGAGCCCCTTGTAAAAATTGGGGAAAACCTGATTTTATGGAGTTTTTCGGGTGTGGGGCCCACATCATGAGAATCCACTCCGTCCATTAGTTTCTAGGGCCCGAAACACACCGAACGAGTCCAATATTCGGTATTTTTTTTAGCATGTAGGTGTAGCAAAGTGGGTCCAAATAGTTTTAAATGGCAAGGAATGCAGTTTTCTACAGTATGGCCCACCCGATCAATAGATCAACCTCATTTTTCGGCTCAACGCCTAAAATGAGTTGGTAAAAGGGATGAAAGGCATGGATTGAACACACATGTCAAGGTGGGGCCTGCATGAGCCCCCCAACCAAAACCCCTCTTCTTCTTCTTTTTTTTTTGGCAGGGACGTCCAGCGTCTCTGACGCTGGACGGTTGGGTAATTTTTAAAAAAAGTGCATTGAGGTGGGCCTTGATTAGGTGGGCCATCACATGGCTACCCCATGCACATACAAGGTGGGCCACATCTAAAAATGGATTGGGTCCAAAACATGCATTCTAGTGGGGTCCATTCAAGTGGGCCACACAACCTTATTGCATAAAATAAAATAAAACAAAATAAAAAGAAATAAAAAGAGAGAGAGACATGGAGAGTGGGACATGCTTTGTGATGGAGGACCCCGCCACTATGAGTCCTCCCTTATATGACATCGTACATCAATGGATCCCTCTATGCATGGAATCACCGAAATTGACAATCAACGGTGGAGATCCGTTCCCCACTGATATGATCGGTCTAGATGACCTTTAAATACAATGAAATAAACATCATGATGGGGTCCATGGAGAATGGCCCCACCATGGATGATCGTGATGATCAAAGTGGTCCATCGGCCACAACTTAGGGTCCCGAGTGAGATCCAAACCATTGATCAGTTGGACTCACTTGGCCCATCACAAAAACAGGAAAAACTAGTATGATCTAGCACCCACCGTCCGATCTTCTTGCTCCTAGAGGTTCCTTGGCACCTTGGCTTGGATTTCAATGGATGAGATGAGGAATGGAGGGTTGAGATGGGAGATGATGGGGTAGGAAAGTGGGCCACTTGGAGCTTAGGAGTGTTTGGAGAATTCCATACGTGGGATTTTCTTTTGCTTGGGGTTTTTTCAAATGAGAAAGAGAGGAGTTGTAAAGGGAGAAAGAGAGTGATGGATGGATGTGGTGAGTGATGGTTGTGTAAGAAATCCTTGACTTTTGTGGCCTTTTGTGTAAGAGAGGTATGGGTGGTGAAGACTTTTGTGGCCTTTTGTGTAAGAGGGGTATGGGTTTGGGAGACTTTTGTGGTTTCTTGGGAAAAGGGGTGAAAGTGATATGTACTTGACATGTACTTAACATGTGATGGATTGATGGATGATTGATTGATAGGATTAATGTGATTGATGTGACACATCATAGAGATTTCCTTGGGTTTCGCAACGCGCGGCGTTTCCTCGCAGCGAACGTCGGTCTATAACTCTTGACCAGGGTATCGCCTCGGCGCGCGAGTCACGGCATCGGAACCGCAGTGACGGTTCGGTCGTTATGGTATTGGTCTTGGGTTGAGTTGACTCGGGTTATCGACAGATGAATCAGGGTCGCGTGTCGATATCGGTTAAGGGTCGAAGGTCACCGAAATTCGACTGGTAAGGCCGCGGAAGTCTACGGAAAGGTACGGACCAAGATACAGGTCTTACAGCTCTCCCCTCCTTATAAAAATTTCATCCTCAAAATTTACATAAGCATCGCAACTAAGCATTACTCATGAAAAAGAAGCGATATAACATCATCATATATAATCAGGGACAGCGTACAAAATACAATACATGATCAATCATCAAAGAGATGAGGATAACGCTCTCGAATCTCAGCCTCACGCTCCCACGAAGCCTCCTCTACAGAATGGTGACCCCTTTGCACTTTCACCAACGGAATGACCTTGGTTCTGAGGACCTGCTCCTTCCGATCAAGGATACGGACTGGCTGCTCAATGTAAGAAGCGTCCTCACAAACCTCCAGCGGCTGCCAATCAATAACAGGAACTATGTCTGACCCACACTTCCTCAACATGGAGACGTGGAAAATGTCGTGGACGCCAGACAACGGTGATGGCAAGGCAAGCCGATAGGCCACGACGCCAACGCGCCCAGTGATCTCGGGGCAAGCTTTCCCTTCGCTCCAAATCAAACTACACCCTTCATGGGTGAGACTTGAGATACACAACATCAAACTCTAAGGGACGACGCCGACGATCAGCAAAACTCTTCTGTCGGCTCTGAGCTGTGCGCATCCTCTAACTGATGATGTCAATAGCATTTGAAGTCTCCTCCACAAGCTCGGGACCTAGGAGGCGGTGCTCTCCAACCTCGGTCCAACAACTCGGTGATCTGCATGGTCTGCCATATAGTGCCTCAAAAGGAGTCATTCCGATGGTCGCCTAATAGCTGTTATTGTACGCGAACTCAGCCAATCGCAGATGCTCATCCCAGCTACCCCCGAAATCAATCGCATAAGCCCGAAGCATATCCTCAAGGATCTGGTTGACCCTCTCGGTCTGGCCATCGGTCTGCGGATGGTACGCAGTGCTGAGTTGTAAATCAGTCCCCATCACTCGCTGGAAGCTCCTCCAAAACTGAGACGTGAACCTCGAGTCTCGGTCAAAAACGATCGAGACTGAAACGCCATGCAGTCTCACAATCTCCTCAATAAATAATCTCACAAGCCGGTCTAGCGACATCAGGGCAGTGGCCTCCACATGCACATCGTGGATGGCTAGATGGGACACCAGAAATAATTGGTTCTACCACTGTGGGCACTTAGGATGCCCTTGGGGGAAAATCCCAAAACCTCCTTGGTACCAGGAGTTGCTCCAACGTCTAGACCGAGTGGAATATGAGCGCCAGTGTCTATACCATGAGGCCGTGTCTCCCACTATATCGTGGTCGGTTGGAAGGGGGTGTGGCCTTATCCGCCCGAGTGAGGGGGCTATAAGCTAGGCTGAGTATGACCAGCTCGTAAATGGGTCCGCTATCAACGAGTCGAGTAGTTATTGGTAGACTGCTGGCTAGGAGGATGGTGAGGTCTCTTCCACTCGCAGGGCTGTGCAGCTAGGGAGGAGGCAATCGGTGTGGAGTGTAATAGACCTCGGTGATTTTCCAGAGAGGAATCATACTGATATGTGGACTTGATATGAGGACTGACATGATATTATGACACCCCATCACTATTGTACATATGGGCAGACGCTGATGTGGGTGGGTGTGACGTGGGCGGGGCTGAAGCCTGGGTGAGCTACCACACTGGGCGAGCTACCAGTGGTTGGCAGGCTCCTGTGCTAACAGGTTACTGAGTAGGAGTTGCATACTCATTCATTCATCCATTCACTATCCACTCGGGCTGGCAGTGCGCAACTATTTGTTAAGTGTACCTTCGCAATGGCCAGGATTTTGGTTAGGGCGTGCATCTAACCTGAGATCAGGAGTTTACCAATTGTGTTTGACTATCCAAATTTAGGTATGGGACTAGTTTGGATAGAATTCCCTTGTGATGGACTCCGTAGCCTACGATACTACGTACTATCATCCCGACTTCACTCCGACTTGGTCATTTCATTCACATCGCATATTGCATTTCATTCATGACATAAGACATTTTGGATTACTACGTTTCTGCACTTATATGACTTAGAAGGACTTGACAGGATCAACATATTGCATCACATCTACAGTATATAATATTTGGCTCATTATGATTTACATTGCGTACTCTGATATTATGTGACTCATGGACTTACCAGTATATTTCTATTTACTCTGATATCGTATGATTCATGACCTTGTCATTTTTCCTGCTTATCTCGATAATGCATGATTTATGGACTCTATTGTATACTCAGTATTTACCTTACACACACTTACACCACCCTCTAAGCTTTTGTAAGCTTATGCACAATAGATGCGTGCAGGTGGCGTTAGGTTGCAACAGCGTTGAGCTTGGAGCGTGCAGAGGTTTTCAGGAGCTCTAATTTTGATATATGTATTTTCCTTTCAACATTGTATTCAAGTGATTATATTAGTGGATATGTGATGATCATGTTGCCTTTATGATTTGGGTAAACTTGTAGTTATACTTATTACAAGATAAAATGTACGTTGAAAAATCCTCCTTGTAAGATCCCTGGATCGAAATCTGGCGTATGCTGCACTGGGAGCCGAGAATGGGATACTACGGAGGTTGTCGGCACCGGATTTGGCGATCGAAATTCCTGTGAATCTGATTTCTGGGTTTGGGGCGTGACAAGTAGGCCTATGAAGTTGAGTGGGCCGAAAGTTTATCAAGGAGCTTTAAATATACATTGTTATGGCTGAAACTCTATTGGTTGTGGGGTCTACCATATTGAGAACTTATGTACGTGTTGCATGCTTATATTTTATGATCCTTAAGCTTAATTAGTGCATTCTTTTGGGTTACCTTTAGCGATCATATGAGGACCCCATCTTAGATAAGATTTTTGGGACATCTAATGGGCTCAGAATGGGCAGAGACATCCTAGCTTGGCCCAGCCATACATTGGGCCGACTTCCACCATTTTGATGGACTTGTGGGCTGAGATAAGGATGGTATTGGGCCCTTGGTTGCCTTCTTAAATTGTAAGTTATTGGGCTGATGTAGTGGGGCCCATTTCATTTAAACTTAGAGTTATTTTTGGACCATATATTGTGTGCCCACCAAGTCCAACTTAATGTATGAAATTCTATGGCCATTGGGAATTGTGCCCTGAGCCTTAATTCCCCTCTTGGGGCCCATGTTGTTGAAGGTAGCATTAGACCTTTTTTCTTATGGCCCATTTTGAGGGATATATGTATGTGGCCACCTATTTTTATCTTAATTGTGGGCCTTGAGCATTCTATCCATATAGTTCATGGTTGATATGCCTTTTAGGGAATGGTGGTTAAATGTCCTCATTAAGGACCCCTTTAGGCCTGATAGTATCTAAGTGTGATTGGATGCCCATCTTAGACTCTTGTTAGGGCCATTTCAGTATTATTTAGTCATGTGGCTTATATACTTAGTCTCGTGGACTACCCCAGGTAAATGGGCCTCCACTAGAGGTTGGTTCCTTATGAATATTGTCTAAATACCTAGTCTTGGTTCCTTTTTGGATGGGAAGAGTGTATCGGATTGTATATCACCATATAGCGTGTCTAGATTCATCTTCATGGCCCATGTACATCATTGTATGCTTGGTTAGCACTATGTATGTGTGATTATGGTTATGTTATTAGGCATTGCATATTACCTTCTCTGAGGAACGTAGTATGCCCTCTTGAGCATGTTGGATGCTTAGAATTGATGCTTGATTGATTGTGTGATTCATGCATCTGACATTGCATAACATATGGATATTTGACCTTATTTCATTAAGGTCGTAGCCTCCACAGGTATATTGTAGATGGCCATGATTGGACACCAAAAATGTTACTTGAGCATATGGGGTGCATAGGATGCCCTTGGGTGAAAACCCCAAAACTTCTATGGTACCAAGGATCTGCCCCAGTGCCGTGACCGGGTGGAACCATGAGCGCACAAGGGCCTTACACCGTTAGGTTGTGACTTCCACTGTTGTGTAGGCAGTTGGGTTGGGGTATGGCCTTACCTGCCTGAAAGAAAGAGGGTAATAGCTAGGCTGTGTTTGATCAGCTCGTGAATGGGTCTGCTACCATCGAGCCTTGCTGATGATTGGTTGACCACGGGCGGGTAGTGAGGTCTTTTACACTCGTTTGACTATGCGGGTCTGAAGAGCGGCAGTCATCCTATAGTGTACTTGACCCTAATGATTTCCTTATGATGGAAATGTACTTGATATGTGGATTGGATATGAGCACTGTCATTACTTTGCATTGCATTTACATCAGCTGTACAAGCCTTATATTGCATCACTTTAGCATGGTGCCCAGTACTCATTGCATTACAGTACTCATTCATTATATAGCCTTGGTATGACTTCTTGCATTATTATACTGCCTTGGTATAGCTTTTTCATTCATGGCAACCTTGGTAAGGCTAGTGGAGTTAGCTTTAATCATGTTTCCTTCCTGTATCCCTTATTATTCTTTTGCGCACTATTGTCACACACTTTCACCACCCTCTAAGTTTTCTATAATCTTATGCACGATTGATGCGTGTAGGAGATCCTAGGTCAGTATTGTAGTGGTAGAGCTTGGATAGGTGTTGAGCCAAGGACCTTAATGTTACAAATATTTCCCTCTTTCTTCTGTTATCTTACGTATTTCCTTTAGCCTTGTATTTAAAGTTTAAATTTATAGTGGATTTTGCTGTGTGTTTGCTTTATTATTTATGAGATTTACTTACTATAATCTTGGGTATGCTCGTATTAAAAATGACTATGTGTTTATGAAAATCCTCCTTGTAGGATCCTAGGATCGGAACTTGCCTCAAGAGCCGAGAATAGGGTACTTCGGAGGCTGTTGTGATCAGAACCTGTTATCGAGTTCCTTGTGAGTCCGGTGACCAAGTAAGGGGCGTGACAGGAATTAGTATCAGAGCATAGTAAGTAATATTGGAATAACTTGGGATAACATCGCATATTTGCTGCAAGCTTAGGATAAGTATTGTCCCAAGTGCATTTCCCTTGGTCCGTTTGAGCTTTCAAGGATTCTAACCCCTACGTGTCCATCACCTTTATTCTTTCAGTAGACTATAGCGTCTAGTAGAGGTGCCCATGATTGTGGTGCCCATGAACGTGGTTCTCATTCCACTCCATCGACCCAAGCGACTTTTGCTCGATCATCTGAGATTCCTGTTCCTCCTCTTGTGCCTGTCAGACCTATTCTTGAGGCTCTTGCCTCACTTGTGATACCCCCATTTATCTGTCAATTCCTGTAGGAGCTGAGCATCTCTAGCAGTTGATGTAGTTTGTCACTGCTATTCTCCAGGCCCATCAACCTATTCCTGTGACGCTCGAACAGGTGGAATAGGAGCCTGCGAGCCCCCTTTTGCAAGGTTCAACTCTGCAGCGAGCCCCATTGGTGGTACTTTTACTTCATGGAGTAGACCGAAATAGGCAGGCCCCCTCCGGTAGCTCCCGGAAGCATCGACAACGACAGAGGTGCGCAGCTCATCGAGCCACTAGAGCATCAGTAGCATATTCAGTACAGCCAGTGCCATCTTCTTCCCAGTTAGCTTCATCATCGGCGCAGCTAGCAGATACTTCTTCCAGATCATTTTTTGATATTTGCTATGGATGTAAGCAGACAAGGCATCGGAGGCGTGAGTGCCCTCTTCTTTTTCAGCAGCGACAGTGGCTTCCGCCACCGAGACCTCGATCGCAGTCAAGACAACAATATAGACCATTACAGCAACAGTGACAGTAGTAGAAATTTCTGAGGGGACAAGCACCTCCCTGTCCAGCTCAGGCTTGATTTATTTTATGCAACTCAGCAGAACCCTTAGTTATCGTTGAGGGTATTCTTCCTATCTTCGTGTGTAAGTCTTGTGTTCTGGTGCATTACACTTTTTTATAGCCAAGGGATTTTATTCAATCAGATCGCTATTAGAGTCTATCTAAGGGATTGTCAGTACCGACACTTTTTGTGAAGTCTATTGTGTTAGAATAATGTTGTTTATCATGTTCCGTCTTAGTTGGTGAGATGTTCCTGCCCGCTGATTTGTTTGTATTGCTGACGTAGAGCTTGTTGGCTTGTTTTGTTGTCAAGGCAGTATTTCTAGTTAGGGATGGTATACCAGATTGGTAGCTTTGTGGCCGAGTGTGACACTTGCCAGCATGTCAAGGCCGATCATTAGAGACCCCCTGGTCTCTTGTAGCTGTTGAGCATTCCAAGCATTCCAATGTGGAAGTGGGAGAATGCGTCGATGGATTTCATCATGGGTTTGCCGAGGACTCAACATGTTCATGACACCATCTGGGTTATCATCGATCGTCTAACGAAGTCGACTCATTTCATTCTGATGTGTGCTTCCGGGACTATGGACCGGCTTGCAAAGGTATTTATTGAGGAGATAGTGAGACTGCATGACATTCTAGTATTGATCATTTCTGACCGAGACTCCATATTTACATCTCAGTTTTGGAGGAGTTTTTAGGAGGCGATGGGGACCACTTTGCATCTCAGCACCGCTTATCATCCACAGATAGATGATCGAAAGAATCAACTAGATCCTTAAGTATATGCTCAGAGTTTGCATGATTGACTTTGCCAGCAGTTGGGATGAACATTTGTACCTTACTAAGTTCGCATACAATAATAACTATCAGGTGACTATCGACATGACTCCTTTTGAGGCACTCTATGGTAAGCGTATAGATCTCCTAGTTGTTGGACCGAGGTTGGAGAGAGTCGTCTCCTAAGTCTCGAGCTTGTGCAGCAAATGTCGAAGATTATTGATATTATCAGGTAGAGGATATGCACAGCTCGGAGCCGACAGAAGAGTTTTGTTGATTGTCCACATCGACCCCTCGAGTTTGCAATTAGGGACAGGGTATATTTTAAGGTCTCGCCTATGAAAGGCGTGGTTTGCTTTGGTGTGAAGGGCAAGCTTGCCCCGGGGTTTATTAGACCTTTTGAGATTATCGAGCGAGTGGGCGCTTTAGCCTATAGGCTTGCCTTACCTTCTGAGTTGTCCGCAATCCAGATTTGTTCCATGTTTTTATGTTGCGGAAGTATGGGTCAGACACTATCCCTGTGATTGATTAGTAGCCACTCGAGGTCCGTGAGGTTGCTTCTTACTCGAGGTCCGTATTCTTAATCGAAAGGAGCAGGTTCTCAGGACCAAGGTCATTCCCTTAGTGAAGGTGCAATGGGGTTATCATTCGGAGGCCGAGGTATCTTGGGAATGCGAGGCCGAGATTAGGGAGCGTTATCCCAATTTGTTTGATGCTTGATTGTTATGTTATTCTATATATTGCCTTCTCTTGTACTTATTAACATATATCATGATGTTTATGCATTATTGTTATTTTAATTTTAGGAATTTTGAGGGTAAAATTTCTTTGTTGGTGGGGAGAGTTGTAAGACCCTACCCGAGTGTGTGCATTTCATTCTTCTAGGTCTCGTGATCCTACCGGTCAAATCCTGGTGACCTGCGACCTTCGATTAGTGTTTGCGGTTATCCTCAAGTTTGGTCATGTAGATCCGACCTAGATTGACCCAAATTTAGTGCCATAGCAACCGCATCGTTGCCGTGGTTCCATCACCACGTCTCGTGCAACAATCCGAGTTGTAGATCATGAGTTGTGGGCTGTTCTCATTCTAGGCCGTTGATGTGTGATTTGATGGGATCCAACTAGCATTGTGCATTTTTTCATGATTAATGATATCATCTTATACATAGCTTTCTAAAATGGCTACTCTATAGCCTCCCTAGACTAGGCATGGGTTGCTTCTCCCATGACTATGATTGCTTTTACCTTCTCTATACCATCATTGCTAGCCTCTTTTAGAGAAACTAATCATTTATCTTAGTTACATCTCCCTAGTAATCCCATTTCCCTCTCATTTTCTCCTTCTCTTCTCTTTACTAGAGCCCAAACCGTCCCCACCCTCTCTCTTTCTCCAGGCCTCTTCTCTAATCCCCTCCAATCTAACAATTCCTAACTCATCTTCACCATAGAAAGCTTTTCTTTGGAGCTAGAGGATCATTGTGGTGTAAGATTGAAGATAAATCTTAAGGTGGGTGTTCCTTAGATAGAAATTTCTAATTTCTATCATTTTGAAGCTTGTGAGGCCCATCAAATGATAGTGGTGGCTCCCATGTCTTCATGGATGAGGCTTATAGCCCATCCTTTGTGCATGCATGATCCATGCAAGGGGCCATTGTCTATGGACCCCTACATGGTTTTATTTCTTTGATCAAGGATCCTTAGGTCATCTAGACCCTTGATCCTTGGTGGAGATGACATCTCCACCATAGATCTTGAGTAGGACGAGTTATGCTCATATGGAACCATGTAAATCATGATATAGTGGATGATTATGATTGTGTGATGAAGGGAAGGACCTTAATGTGGTGGAGCGCCTTCCCTTGTGGCCAGATTCTTTTATTTTTCTTGTTTATATCTTTAAAATTAAAATGTGTGTGCTCCACCTTGTAGCCTGGAACCATCTAGACCGTCCAAAGAAGGAGGACGTCCTTGACAGTCCACCTTTGGACGTTAGGGCCCTAAATGTACCTAAAAAGGGTACATGCAAATGGTATTTATTGGTGGGAATGGTCTGGATATTTGTGGGGCCCACTGGGGTAGTCCATACCATAATCTCCATGGACTGATTTCCTCTTTTTATAGTGATTATAATTATTTTATTTCAGTATTATATTGCTGTTCAGAAACTATCTGAATAGATTTTTGGGCTATCTTGAGCAACGTTTTTGAGGTGATTGTTGGGGTGTTTGGTCCCATTTGATATATGCCTCTTGAAGGTAGGGACCTCACCTAAATTTTTCCCAAATTTTAGCCCTATCCGACCCTGATTGAGACCCCAAATGTGTGGCCCAAGTGAGGTGGACATTCTGAATTTTTTGGACTATTTCCAGCAACATATCAGTGTCGAATTCTTTAAATATAAAATAATTTTTCCACTGGTGGCCCACATCCATGAACCCTACTTTGTAGTACACATGAGAGGACACAAAATTTTTTTCCCAATTTTTAGAGGCCTCTAATCTACCCTAATGGAAGCTCAAATCAGGGCCTATCTAAATCTACACTAAACATATTTTGGGATAGTCTGCTTTCTTTAAATTAATTAAAATATTTTTGCTATTCCAAAAATTCTAAAATTTTACAAAGAGGTTTCCCACCCATGGTAGGACCTACCTGTAACTTTTTGGGGCCAACGGATCCCTGTGTACACCGTGGCAAGGGATGGACCGACCCACCAGGCTGGGACGCCCAGGTCAAACAGATTTTTTGGATAGACTATTTTCTTTAAATTAATTAAAATACTTCTGTTGCTCCAAAAATTCTAAAATTTCATAAAGAGGTGGCCCACCCATGGTAGGACCCAGCTACCAAGTTTTGGGGCAAATGGACCCCTGTGCATTTAGTGGCCAGGGCTGCACCGGCCCACTAGGCTGGGACGTCCAGTCATGGCTGGGCCATACAACCCCCTTTGTGGGCCCATCTTGATGTATTTTTTACCCCACAATCCATCCATTTATGGTCCATATGGGTTATGGCCATATCCTTCAGTGACATCCATTTTTGGAACCCATTTTGGATGTGTTTTTGGGCCAATTGCCCAGGCCCATAACATCTTTCACTCTTGGGATGTCTAGGCCCATTGGACTACTACTGGACTTTCAATCCAACAACATGGTCCACCTATTTTATGAGTTTAATTCAGCCCTCTTATTTGATGGGACCCACATGGATATATGTGAGTCACCAGGGGACTTATACCTAGTCTCTCATTAATTATTGTTGGGCCCCAGCAGCCCAAAATATATGAGGGCTAGAAATTCAGCAATGAGCCCAAAATGGCTACCCCTAGTAGCATATTACGGGGCAACATGGCCCACCAGATTAACAGTAAATTATGCACATAAGATTGTCATTTTCTGAGGTGTCTTTGGGCTTCATTTATATATGCTTGGAGGCCCACCTCCATTGGATTTTATTTTAGATCTTTGCTCATAGTTTTGGTTGGCCTTGGTAGGCCCATTCATCTTAGATCTTCTAGTTAGATCCCTTGACCTTTGGGCCTGTATTCACTGCTTATTGTGATGGGTTTATGGGCCATAATGTGCAAGTAGTTGGACCCTTGGTTGCCCACCATAATAACCTTGTAATTGGGCCAAGTTGGGAGGACCAACTCACTTGGATAAAGCATAGAAATTGCCCACATAGTTGGATTATCGGGCTGCCCACTAGGCCCACCACAGTATATGGGTTTATGACCTTTATATTTGGTCTCAAACCTTGCTTAAGGGCCCACCATATTGCTTATGATTTGGGCTTTGTGTAATTGCCCACTAGGCCCATGATTGGTTTAGGCCTTGAGCCTTGATTTTTATTTGGTTAGAGGCAGGCTACCTCTTAGGAACTAGTTGAGGTTAGATGTCCTCTTGGGTGATCCTAAGGTAGGCCCATGGGTTTCTCTATGGGCGGTTAAAGGCCCACCATATGCCCTCGAACATTTATTGGAGGCTCAATATGAATGTATATTATGTGGAGCCTATCTTAACATATGTTTGGTCCATGCCGTCCAAGCTTTGAATCGCCCGATTATGGGGACACTCTCTGTCTTGGGCTGCTATTGGACTCGTAAGCTAGTAGCGGGCCACTTGATCTTTTATGATGTATACACACCCTCCATCTAGTGGGCCCCCCTCTGAGTATTGTTGCCTTCATGAGATTATTGCCGCACAGTTGACTAATTTCTGGGCTTTAGCAGGCCTAGGAAGTTGAGTGGGCCAAAAGTTTATCAAGGAACCTTAAATGTACATTGTTATGGCTCTAACTTTATTGGATGTGGGGCCCACCATATTGAAAACTTGTGTACATGTTGCATGCTTATATTTTATAATCTTTGGGCTTAATTAGTGCATTCTTTTGGGTTACCTTTAGTGATCATATGAGGAACCCATCTTAGATAAGATTTTTGGGACATCTAGTGGGCCCAAAGTGGGCAGGGACGTCCCAGCTTGGCCCAGCCATACGCTAGGCTAACTTCCACCATTTTGATGGACTTGTGGGCTGAGATAAGGATGGTATTGGGCCCTTGGTTGCCTGCTTAAATTAATAGTTGTTGGGTTGATGTAGTGGGACCCATTTCTTTCAAACTTAAACTTATTTTTAGACCATACATTGTGTACGCAGGCTGCCCACCAAGTCCAACTTAATGTATGGGAGTCTATGAGCATTGAGAATTTGGTCTTGAGCCTTAATTCCCCTCTTGGGGCCTATGTTGTTGAATGTAGCATTAGACCCTTTTTCTTATGGCCCATTATGAGGGATATATGTATGTGGCCACCTATTTTTATCTTAATTGTGGACCTTAGGCCTTCTATCTATATAGCTCATGGTTGATATGTCTTTTGGGGAATGACGGTTAAATGTCCCCATTCTGGACCCCTCCAGGCCTGGTAGTATCTAAGTGTGATTAGATGCCCATCGTAGACTCTTGTTAGGGCCATTTCAGTATTATTTAGTCTTGTAGCTTATATGCTTATTCTCGTGGACTACCCCAGGTAAATGGGCCTCTACTGGAGGTTGGTTCCTTATGGATATTGTCTAAATACCTAGTCTTGGTCCCTTCTTGGATAGGAAGAGTGTACCGCATTGTATATCACTACATAGTGCATCTAGATTCACCTTCATGACCCATGTACATCATTTTATGCTTGGTTGGCACTGTATATGTGTGGTTATGGTTATGCCATTGGGCATTGAATGTTATCTTCTCCGAGTGACGTAGTATCCCCTCTTGAGCCCGTTGGATGCTTAGAATTGATGCCTAATTAATTGTTTGATTCATGCATCTGGCATTGCATAGTATGTGGATATTCTCCCTTTCTTCATCAGGGCCGTAGCCTCCATAGGTATACCATGGATGACCATGATTGGACACCAAAAATGTTACCCGAGCATATCGGGTGCATAGGATGCCCTTGGTTGAAAACTCCAAAACTTCCATGGTACCAAGGATCTGCCATAGCGCTGTGACCAGGTGGAACCATGAGCACACGAGGGCCTTATACTATTAGGCCACGACTCCCACTGTCGTATAGTCAGTTGGGTTGGGGTGTGGCCTTACGCGTTTGAGGGAAAGAGGATAATAGCTAGGCTAAGTTTGACCAGCTCGTGAATGGGTCTGCTACCGTCGAGCCTTGCTGGTGATTGGCTGACCATGGGCTGGTAGTGAGGTCTCTTACACTTGTTTGACTATATGGGTCTGAAGAGCGGCAGTCATCTTACAATGTACTTGACCCCGGTGATTTCCTTATGATGGAAATGTACTTGATATGTTAATTGGATATGAGCACTGGTATTACTTCGCATTGCATTTGCATCGGTAGTATAAGCCTTATATTGCATCGCCTTGGCTTGTCGCCCAGTACTCATTGCATTATATAGCCTTAGTATCACTTCCTGCATTATTGTACTGCTTGGTATAGCTTCTTGCATTCATGGCAGCCTTAGTAAGGCTAGTGGAGTTGGTTTTGATCATGTTTCCTTCCTGTATCTCTTATTATTCTTTTGCACACTATTGTCACACACTTTCACCACCCTCTAAGCTTTCTATAAGCTTATACACGATTGATGTATGCTGGAGATCCTAGGTCGGTATTGTAGCGGCAGAGCTTGGATAGGTGTTGAGCCAAGGACCCCAATGTTGCAGATCTTTCCCTCTTTCTTCTGTTATCTTATGTATTTCCTTCATCCTTGTATTTAAAGTTCAAATTTATAGTGGATTTTACTTTGTGTTTCCTTTATTATTTCTGAGATTTACTTTTTATAATCTTGGGTATGCTCATATTGGAAATGATTATGTGTTTATGAAAATCTTCCTTGTAGGATCCTAGGATTGAAACTTTCCTCAGGAGCCGAGAATGGGGTACTAGGGAGGCTGTTGCGATCAAAACCAACTATTGGGTTCCTTATGAGTCTAGTGACTAAGTCTGGGGCATGACAACTATCTCGAAGGGACCTATATAATGCGAGGCGAGCTTCCCTTGCTTGTTAAATTGAAATATGCCCTTCATGGGTGAGATCTTGAGGTTGACAAAATCTCTAATAGTAAATTACAATTCCCTACGCAAGCGATTAACATAACTCTTCTGTCAGCTTTGAGCGGTGCGCATACTTTTTCTGGTAAGCTCTATCTTTTCTGAGGTTTGCTGAACAATTTCAAGTCCAAGAAAACTCCGCTCTTTGACTTCTATCCAACAACTGGGTGACCTGCAAAGTCGGCCGTATAAGGCCTCATATGGATCCATGTCGATGGCTGCTTGATAACATTATTATAAGCAAATTCAACAAATGACAAATGATTATCCCAGTTACCATGGAAATCCAGCACACACGCTCTGAGCATAGCCTCCAGAATCTGATTGACTCGCTCAGTCTGCCCATCTATCTAGGGGTGGTAGGCAGTGCTATACATCATAGTCACACCCAAGTCTCGCTGAAAGCTCTTCAAGAATTGTGACGTGAACCTTAGGTCATGGTTAGATACTATTGATATCGGCACTCCATACAGCTTGACGATCTCACTAACAAATAACTGAGCAAGTCGATCCTTGGAGTAGGTAGCACGTATAGTTAGGAAATGCACTGACTTCATCAATCGATCAACGATGACCTAGATGGCATCATGACCTTGAGGAGTCCGCGACAATCCCATAATAAAATCCATTGTAATGTGCTTCCACTTCCACTTAGGAATCTCCAGTTTTGCAGGGTGCCTGAGGGTTGTTGATGCTCTGCCTTGACCCTTTTACATGTATCGCATTGGGTGACAAATTCAGCAATGTGACGCTTCATCCCTAGCCACCAATATTGTCTCTTAGCATCACGGTACATCTTTATACTGCCTGGGTAGATTGTGAATTTGGACCGGTGTGCGTCAGTCAATATTTCTTACCTTAGCTCTGCATCTTTTGGCACATACATTCGCCCTTTATAGCGAACTCCACTATCCACACCGACCTGCCACTCGGATGATGTAACACCCTGGATTTTTGCCAACATGGGGTTAGGCGTCCTTAGGTGATGGGTCAACCATAACACCTTGGTAACCTCTCAGAACCCAATTTCAAAGCCAAAGAAATCACTTAGGATTAATTCCTTTAGAAATTAAGCGTAAGTTAGCTAGCGCTACGTTAGAGTAGCTATGAAATTGTTCCTGAACACTTTAAATACGTTCTGCAAGACCCAAAACTTGTAGAATCAATGACGTTATAATACCATGAAACCTAGGATCAAACTCTAAACCCTTTTTCTCTCAGGAACCCTTTAAAACTTTGTCTAGACCGCGCGTTGAAAGTCCGATACCTACAATCTTAGACCATTATGACCGCTTAGCTGGACTTGACAATCATTTCGAAAATCAAGCCCAACCGACGTTCAGAGGGTATTTCATTGAGCCTGGAGTAAAGAGAGTGAGAAAGGGTAATGATTTGGAAATTTTAATCCAAATCTGGCACGTGACTTTGCGCATTATTATTAAGCGTTCAGACCGTCAGAATTCAGCCAAATTTCACCCTCGGATCAGGAAAAATTCCTCTTTCATATCATGAGACTTGTAGACGTGATTTAGGTGCGATGACCGCTGAACTGAAATTGGACCGCCACGTGTGATCTGCGAACTCTACCGGACTGAAAACTTGGTGTGAGCAACATCCAGTGACTATGAGCTTAAGTCTGATCGCGTTCGGACAGGGGACCTCTCGAAATGCTCTTTTGGATCGAAACAGTCCAGATTTGGTTATAACCTAAGTATACTTTGTTCCTAAGTCTAAAATGGTGAGGTTTTAGCCTATGTAAGGGCCTTAAACCCTCACATATCTCACCCATCCGAATTTGCTAAAAACCCTAGCTAGAGAGAGAGAGATTGTGAGAGAGTAGTGGGAGAGAATTCCCGCCACTTGCTGCAGCTTTTGCATGTGCCAAAGCACCATACTCCATTGACTTTTCCGGTGATTCCAACACATTCCTAGGTAAGAAAAACCTTAACTACTTGTTTATTTAGGGTTCTTTCGATTCAAATAGCAACATAGCTTATGTATCTTGTGCATTAGGTCACCTGTACGCCTTTGATGAAGCGTATACGTTCTGTTCGAAACGAGACACGTCTAGGGCAAAAGGTGAGGATTTTAGACGCTTTGATTGACTGATTGCAAAGCTTTCAATGTCGTTTAATAGTAGATTATCAACGAAAATTCCGTTTGACATGTACAACATGCTGTCCGTTTTCTGTTTCGTAAACGTACGGTAAATATGAGATTTAGGGTATTTTAGGCATTTATAGAAAATACTGTATACGTCCATATTTTGCTGAAATGCTTGACATGTAAATTCATCATGTTACGATAATATGTATGCATGTATAATCTGTTTGGCGAAGAGATTCGCCCTAATGCGCACTTTGGGTCGACATACGCTATGTAGACTAAAGTGTGTGGACTAAGTGTTTGTATAAATGTTTGTATTAGTATGTATTGAATAAATGGTGTTGTAAATTAGTTTTGAGAATGAATTCTCAATCCACATGATGTTGTATATGATTTCCTACATGTTTGTTATATGAATTAATTTCCTTATATGTATAGAATACATGTGTTGGTTGATTTGCTTACTTCGTATGCTATAACATGTGTTAACATGCTTGTATTGTTGTATTTCATTTCTATTACTCTCATATGATTATTGACGTTGTTTTACAAATGCTTGGGGCTATGACCAAGTCCAGGCAGTCGGTAATGGATCGAATTCGTGGTTGGTTTCTATTTGCCATGAAGGACGCGTCGATGAACGCGAGTCGGGTTTTGGGTTGGGGGAAGTGGTTAGGCCACACGAAGTGTTTCATGCATTTCATGTCATTCAACTTGAGATGCGCTCGTGCTAGTTGAGCCCGTCAAGTAACCCGACTGACCATTGTATGTTCACCTTGTATTTGTCATAACTGCTTGAACCTAGGGTACTGAACTTACCACCCTGTTAACCATGGTACCTTGATCCATAAAGACTCATGAGCTGGGCATGGTGGTATGGGACACCATGGTTGAGCTGTCAGCCTACGCTGGGGCCACAAACTCCCCGTAGTGACCAGTGAGCACCCTACTCTGAGCAGATTATGGTGGTATGGGACACTATATTCTTGCTGTTAGCCTACATTGATAAGGTGATGGGGGAGTGGAGCAACGAGTGCGAGCAACAGCCCTGGCAGCCCTTTGTAGTGACCATGAGTTTATCCTGACATCGCATGGGGGCGACGAGTCTTGATGCAGTCTTAAGGATATAAATAGGCCTGTATTGATAAGGTGATGGGGGAGCGATGCAACGAGTGTGAGCAACAGCCCTGACAGCCCTTGCAGCGACCTACAAATATAACATCGTATGAGAATACCAGGAGTGACGACCCTAGACAGGATCTGTGTTGGGATTGATATAAGTAAGGTACCCTAGTTTCCCAATCCTGCTATATGAAAAGGACTAATAACAACCTGGTAATCATTATCTATATCGCATTGCATGTGCTTGGAAGATGTGGAGCACTGCGGGAAGAAAGCATGCCGCGGACACAGATGGTGCCGCATGAGGGAGTATGTCGATGAGGGCATCCATCATGTCATTTCATGCTTGCATTAACAATAGTATATAGGAATGTTTGATTGTTTGCTTTACTATTAACGCATGATTGATTTGATAACATGCTAATCTTTGCTCTATGATTCCACTGAGTTAATTACTCACTCCCACGTTATGGGACGGTGTTCCGGACACCCACCAGACCCTTTTGTAATTGCAGATGATGGCGCGGCCTGTGAGGCGGAGCCGGACTTGATGATGATGAGGAGGATCCCTCCTTTATGCGTGTTCTGATCGACGGGATTACAGGGAGGTTGATTAGACACCATGACTCTTGTCATTTTTTTAATATTTTTGGAGCACTCATGTATATTCTTTTCTTTCCATTTTTGGAGTATACATGTATTTAATTAACCTGGTAACATGTTCACACTCTGGAGACTTACAATTAATTATATATTTTATGTATTTATCAGTCTTCCGCTTGCTAATTTAACTGTCTTTGGAGTATGATATGTTGTTTTGGCTTAGTCTCAATCTTGTTTAATACCATTTTACAAACAATATGCATTTATCATTATTTATGTTGCATAAGTGACGTTCTGGAACTCAGGGGTTGGGTTTCTACCCGACCCCCAATTTTTGGGATGTTACAGATGGTATCAGAGCATGATTTGGTTTAAACCAGACCTGGGTTATGGCCACGCGACGTACGCTGTCGCCTCTTTGAATTAGGTGGGTGCGAGAAAAATCTAGAAACACTCGTAGGACTTCAGTTTCACCAATAGGCGAAGTCTACTTAAATCGAGTCCATAATGTATCTTTGGTTGCGTGAAACATCCTAAGTCGCCTCTAGGTCGTTAGTTGGCGGGTTTGAAATGATCCCAGAAGAATTCTAAGCCCGAAAATGCATGTCCTTGGGTTGTGGGGCAACCACAACCCTTACACTCAATCTCAGGGCTTAAAAACCCCGTTTCATCCAATTCCTTCAGAATCTTCCCTTTCACCACCCCGTTCTTTAACTCTTTCTAAGTCCTTTCTTACTACACATGAATCCAAATGTTTGAATGGTGGTGAATAATACTTAAATAAGAATTTTACTATAAATAGTAAAAATATGTAAGAATTAGACTTCTGGCCATTCCAATTATGGAATATCTTATAATAAATGGGTTAGTTGGATGGATTAGCCTCTCTTACCCCAAAATCATATGCTACATGATGCATAAAATCATTCTGGTTTACAGACTGGCCCCGAAACGCCCCAAACGAAGTCTTGGGCCTATCTAAGCCAATATGCAATGAACCAGGGTGGGACCCATGTACATTTGGGGCCTACAGGATAGGGGGAAATAGTCCTGGGGGAGTGCCCATTGCCGGATACCACTTTGGTCGGCGATGGCATCACCGGTTCGGTGTTGCATCGCCGTACGGTGGGCCCTACTTGGTCTAAAATTTGGGTCGACGCCCTTTTATGGTCAGGGCATCCCTCCCATAGGTGGGCCACACCTCAAAACTCCCTAAAAGTCCTACCTCCTTCACAATCCAAGCCCCCAAGCTCTCCTTTCTTCACCTTCGTGCTGCCTCCCTCTCAAATCCCTTCCCCAAACCACATCCATTCTCATTCTCGGTCACAACCGACCCCACTCCATCGTCCACGGCAGTAGACAGTCCTCTTTCTTATATCTCATCCGTGGAGGCTCTTACAACCTCCATTTGTGGCTGAAAGTCGGGTGAGCTCCATTCCCACTTATGGTTCTCTTCTCTCTTTGAAAACTCAGCCTTTAGGAGCTTGATTCATCCCTCTACAGTTTCTAGATTCGCTTCAGTCCATTTGGACAGCCGTTTCTCCCCATTTCCCTCAATTTTCATGGCTCATTAGAGCTAGTTTTAGCCATCTTCTCGACCTCCAATCTACTACCAACGGGCGAGACCAAATGCAGTAGCTTAGTCCATAAACAACAACCATCTAGTGCTAGGACATCTAGAGTGTTGGACCTAGAGTTAGTATTCCTAGATTTGAAAGATCTGACAATATAGGAACCGTTAAACAATCTTGACCCTAAGCCATAGAACAATCCCTGTAGTAGAAATGGTATGAAACCATCTAACGTATAATTATAGGCTGTGGATTGTAGCTAGTTAGTTACAGACTAGTCTACTAGTTATCTTAAGTAGTGTAAAGCCTGTATATGTTAAGGAATAGTAGGTTAAATCTGGTTGGAGTAGAACCTCATTCTTCGATAGATCCCCTTAATACTTATAAACTTTTGTTATAACCCTTAGGAAAGTTTTTTAACTTAGAATCATTCACTCTCAGGGAAAACCTATAGATCCCTTAGATTAAAATTAGAATAAACCAGCACGCCCCTTAGATTTTCCCTTAGAATTACCTTCCCAAGGATTTATTGCAATCGGGAACGCGGAGTAAAGGAATTGTATATTAGCGATGTATTCGCGGTTTGAATTGACTTCTCAATCCTGGTAGTTGCCAATAAATCCAATACTCTGACCAAGCAGAAGATCGGCATCGTTTAGGATTAAGAACTGATACGGTTAATTTTCTGTTCTAGGCAGAAAGTCTATGTATCTGGCTCAGACCCACTACATAACTTTTCTTCCGTGTTGGCCCAACCACCTAGAGAATTAGACATCTTGTCGCAAGCTCACCCCTGCCCCTGAACTCAATCACTATAGAGATTAGGCTTCTTTCTACTACCATAGGTGCCAATGCCATAAAACGCATCATTAGCAAAGGAAGACCAATGTAGCGAGAGGTTGGTTCCCATTTTATGTCAAAGATAGCCCCTAAGTTGCACCTCATTCCGATATACGGATCGATACATAGATTCTTGAACCTTAAGTAGAACTAAGTTTTAAGGGGGGTAGAACATTTTGAGCCCAATCTAGTTAAGTCAGCTAATGAAATCATTAGATCAGAGTAGCGCAGCAAAAGCATAGTTGGCCTCTTCCCCACTGGCCCAGGATCAAAATAGTTGATTTAGGTTATACGTAAGGTTAGGTCACTAAATAAGATCTGAACCTTCCTTAGAATGCCAATACTAAAGTCTCTCTAGGGACTCATTACCCTTAGCCAATTTCGGGGATGAAATTTTATTTTAAGGGGGGTAGATTGTAACACCCTGAATTTTTTTCAACCTGAGGTTAGGTGTCCTTAGACGATGGGTCAACCATAACACCTTGGTAACCTCTCAGAACCCAATTCCAAAGCCAAAGAAATCACTTAGGATTAATTCCTTTAGAAATTAAGCGTAAGTTAGCTAGCGCTACGTTAGAGTAGCTGGGAAATTGCCCCTGAACACTTTAAATACGTTCTGCAAGACCCAAAACATGTAGAATCAATGACGCTATAATACCCTGAAACCTAGGATCAAACTCTAAACCCGTTTTCTCTCAAGAACCCTTTGAAACTTTGTATTGGATCTAGACCTCGCGTCGAAAGTCCGATACCTACAATCTTAGACCATTATGACCGCTTAGCTGGACTTGACAATCATTTCGAAAATCAAGCCCAACCGACGTTCAGAGGCTATTTCATTGAGCCTAGAGTAAAGAGAGTGAGAAAGGGTAAGGATTTGAAAATTTTAATCCAAATCTGGCACGTGACTTTGCGCATTATTGTTAAGCGTTCTAACAGTCAGAATTCAGCCAAATTTCACCCTCGGATCAGGAAAAATTTCTCTTTCATATCATGAGACTTGTAGACCTGATTTAGGTGCGATGACTGTTGAACTGAAATTGGACCGCCACGTGCGATCTGTGAACTCTACAGGACTGAAAACTTGGTGTAAGCAATATCCAGTGACTATGAGCTTAAGTCTGATCGTGTTCAGCTAGGGGACCTCCCGAAATGCTCTTTTGGATCGAAACAGTTCAGATTTAGTTATAACCCAAGTATACTTTGTTCCTAAGTCTAAAATGGTGAGGTTTTAGCCTATACAAGGGCCTTAAACCCTCACATATCTCACCCATCCGAATTTGCTAGAAACCCTAGCTAGAGTGAGAGATTATGAGAGAGTAGTGGGAGAGAATTCCCGTCAATTGCTGCAGCTTTTGCACGTGCCAAAGCACCGCACTCCAATGACTTTCCCGGTGATTCCAACGCACTCCTAGGTAAGAAAAACCCTAACTATTTGTTGATTTAGGGTTCTTTCGATTCAAATAGCAACATAGCTTATGTATCTTGTGCATTAGGTCGCCTGTACGCCGTTGACGAAGCGTATACGTTCCGTTCGAAACGATACACATCTAGGGCAAAAGGTGAGGATTTTAGACGCTTTGATTGACTGATTTCAAAGCTTTCAATGTCTTTTAATAGTAGATTATCGACGACAACGCCGTTTCAATGTCATTTTTTTTTATATTTTTGGAGCACTCATGTATATTCATTTCTTTCCATCTTTGGAGTATACATGTATTTAATTAACCTAGTAACATGTTTACACTCTGGAGACTTACAATCAATTATATATTTTATGTATTTATCAGTCTTCCGCTTGCTAATTTAACTGTCTCTGGAGTATGATATGCTGTTTTGGCTTAATCTCAATCTTGTTTAATGCCATTCTACAGATAATATGCATTTATCATTATCTATGTTGCATAAGTGACGTTCTGGAACTCGGGAGTTGGGTTTCTACCCGACCCCCGATTTTCGGGATGTTACAGATGAACCATCATCAATCATTTCCTTACGACGATTGATGATCGCTAGGTCAGCCTATTGCGTCTTAATGACTCAAGAAATTAGTGATGATTGAATGGATAATCTTGCAAGATGCATAGTAGTTGACTGTAAGCTCCACTTGAAATCAAAGTCCCTTATTTCTTCCAACATTTACCACTGTTGAACCATAAGGTGAGCAATAATTCCTCATGGCTGACGACTGAGGGCATTAGCTCCAACATTGGCCTTACCTGGATGGTATTGAAGAGAAAAATCATAATCCTTTAACAACTCTAACCACCTTCTCTACTGCAGATTAATCTCCTTCTGAGAGAATAAATATTTAAGGCTCTTGTGGTCTGTGAACAACTGAAATTTGACCCCGTATAGATAATGCTGCCATATCTTTACTGCAAACACTACCGCGACCAGCTCTAAGTCATGCATGGGGTAATTCTTCTCATAAGACTTCAACTATTGAGAAATATACGCTATAAATTTGTCATGTTGCATCAACACACAACCCAATCTAACCCGCGAGGCATCCGGGCATACTACAAACCCTTCATTTCCATATGGTAGGGTGAGAACTGGTGTCGTTGTCAACTTATCTTTAAACTCTGCAAATGCCTTTTCACAAGCCTCACTCCAAACAAAAGGTGCTCCTTTAGGGTCCAGTCGTGTCAGTGGTGCCGCTATATGAGAAAACGCTCAAATAAACCATCTGTAGTATCCCGCTAGACCTAGAAGCTAGGAATTTTCATGACATTAGTGGGTTGTCGCCACTTAAGCATAGCCTCAACCTTAGCTAGATCTACAACAATAATGACATGGCTAAGAAACTTCACTTCTTCTTACCAAAATTCACATTTCTCCAATTTGACATATAACTGATGATCACGAAGCATCTGCAGAGCAGTACATAGATGACACTCATGCTCCTCTCGAGTACATGAATATATCAGAATATCATCTATGAATACTACCACAAACTGGTCGAGATTAGGGCAAAATACCTAATTCATCAATTACATAAATACGGTTAGGGTGTTCGGCAGTCCGAAGGACATGACCAGGAACTCGAAGTGGTCATATCTGGTGCAAAAAGCCATCTTAGGGATGTCCTCTTCTCAAACTCGAACTTGATGGTATCTAGAACGTAGGCCGATCTTCGAGAAGAATTGCGCCTCCCTAAGCTGATTGAACAGATCGTTAATCCTTGGTAATGGATACTTATCCTTGATGGTCACTTTATTTAGCTCCCTGTAATCAACACAAAGTCTCAACGACTCGTCCTTTTTCTTAACTAATAGGACCGACGCTCCCCAAGGAGAACTACTAGGGTGAATAAAGCTCAAAGCCTAAAGTTCCTCCAACTGCTTCTTCAATTCTTCCAAGTCCATAGATGCCATGTGATACGACGCCTTTAAGATGGGTGTGGTACCTGGCATCAGGTCAATAAAGAATTTCACTTCCCTTCGAGGAGGTAGGCTCGGGATGTCCTGAAAGACGTCGAGATACTCACATATGATTGGGATCATCTCAATCCTTAGGGTCCTTTCTTCTTCTACTAGGTAAGCCAAGGATGTCCCTGTCTACTCTGCTGGTAGAATCCTAAACTTGAACTATGGTTGGCCGATGATAGAGAAGGTGATTGTCCTTTCGAAACAATCTAATGAGGAATGATATGAAGCCATCCAATCCATACCCAAAATAACCTCCAACTTCGACATCTTCATAAAAAACAAATCGTCGGGTAAGATGTGATCTCTAATCATCGCTGGGTAATCCTTGTAGATAAGGCTTTGGTTAGAATGCTCACTTAATGGTGTGGCTACTGATAACTCTTCTACTACCCTTTCTGGCTCTAACCCCAACATGTTTACGAGTGGTGATGATATGAATGAATGGAAAGCGCCTGAGTCGAATAAGGTGTGTGCAAATGATGAGAAGAGAGTAGTCGTACACTCGAGTATCGTTGCTAATGATTGAGGATCATTCTATTGAATAGCATATACGCGAGGTTGAGCAGTCACTGCAAATCCTACCTGTTGTCTCTAGGGTGGTCTCTGGTACTGCTGAGAGCGATCTTGACCTTGTGGTGGCTACTGCTGCTAGTGTTGTTGAGGCTATTGTTAAAGCCAATACTGCTGAGTTTGTTGTTTAGGATGGTATTGTTGAGTCTGGTGTTGCTGAAAAGGTCTCTGCTGGGGGTGACCATGAGACCGTTGTCTGTAAGAAGACCTATCCTTCCACTCTACAGAGATATCTGGTGGATTAGGGCAAGACCTGACCTGATGGCCTACTTTTTCGCACCTAAAATACGTTCCACGAAATGCTAATCGATGCAAATCTCGCTGGGCTTCCTGAATGGTTGATCCTTACTTAACAAGCCTTTTTAATGGACGGAACCGTTGGGTTGGGCCTCCCTTCCTCTTGTTCCTATTATCCTGTCTACAAAGTGGTTGATCATGAGTCTTGTTCATCTCTTCGAAATCCGCTTCTATGATCTTAGCTCGGTCTGTCACCTTAAACATAGGGAGTCGCAAAGGTACTACCCTACTCCTTGAGCTAGGACAAAGTCCCTTCTCAAATTTATGAGCTTTCATACTGGAGGTTAAAATCGAATTGGATGCGAAACGGGACAACTCAACGAATCTGACCTCGTACTGGGTCACAAATAAAGCTCCTTTCTCCAGAGATATAAATTCAGATACCATCTTTTCTTGAATACTATTAGGAAAATACTTTTGGTCGAACTTGTCGCTGAACATGCTCTAACTCCAAACTATACTCGACCCAACTTCCTTCTTAACTGACCCCCACCACAACTTTGCTTCTCCCTCAAGTATAAAGGTAGCAAGAGACACTCTTTGGGAATCAGGACACCCCATCACATCTAAAATTTTGATAACTTAAGTCCTCCATCGGTCGGCCTCAAGCGGATCTAGCTGCCCTTTAAATCGAGGGGGTCGCAAAGCCTGGAATTCCTGAATCAAAGCTAACTGCTCTGATATGGAAGATGCCTTTGTAGACCTCCTCTCCTAACATTCCATCAGAGATGCCATGGAATGAAGGATTTCCTGAATCGAAGCAATGTCCTAAGGAGTATCTAGTGCCTTGGCCTGATGATCCTTAGATGGCTCGTTCTCTACTGTTGTTTTGGTTTTATCAGCCTTCTTAGGCACCATGATCTACAATAGAAAATGGATGCTTGGGTTAGCTTCAACCTATAATAGTCTCTTAAGGTCAAGAAGCACATCTTCCTAACTTCCTCTCTTTGAGACCTAATCATAACTTCTTCTTCTTCTTCTTCTTCTTCTTCTTTTTTCCTGAGTTCCTTAAGGGGTAAACTAGTGTTTCTAAGTTGTTATGTCAATTTTCAAGTTTTAGAACTCTAGATTTCTCCTAAATGGTTACTTGTCCACCGGTCTTATACTACCGCTATATTTACCGGATCTAGCATGTGACAAGCCGAACTCCGAGATTGGTACCCAATGCCCATACACTAAGTCTCAAGCTCAGCATTCGGCAAGGTAATGTAAAGGATAAATCTCACCATTCATTTTTCATGAAAAAAGGAACATCAAAGACAAGATAGGTAACATATGCATACAAGTAAACTAGGCACTACAAAATTTCAAAAGTACATCAACTATCTGTGCAATATATATATACATCATATATAATTCTAAATTCTAAAAGTTAAATTAATCCCCTTGATGTGGCACCTAACTCATGGTCGCTACTTGTTTTTCTTCTTTAGATGCTTTACCTGAGTAGTTAAAAGACAAGTAAGTCTTATAACTTAACAAGTGCAAAGTTCTCATGATAAGTATGTAAGATAAATTAACATAAAAGATATAATGAAAGAACCACCAAAAGTGATAATCTATGCAAAGCAATGTCTTAATGAATGATGGAGGGTGATCATGTGTGAGATGCATAAAATAATTGTATGCTAACTATAAAAACACTTGCCAATAGTCCTCTCACCACGGACTTGACCGCACTACTCTTGAACATCATCATCTCGATTATGATCAATATACTATTGGAACTTAGGATCCACCGGGGTCAATGCCCATACACTAGACACTAGCAATCAACATCGCTACCCACCAATGGGGTTATAACCTCCATTTTGTATACTAGTAGTGGACCTCATTTGTGCTTCTCCTCGTCGGCAGGTCAAACCGGTCTCCATTTGCCACCTCATCCCTAATACGGGTCAGACATACCCCTTCTCAACCTGGCCTCGTTAGTGGGAGCCAAATCCATGGCCCATATGTCCACCTAGCCCAATGGTGATACATCCCTAGGTATCATTGGGGTTTAGGGTCTCTTAACCCAAGGGGCACATCATCCAATATTATTTTCATACTTTCGGTGTCTATCATACACAGTCAATCTGTGATATTTGTACAGAATTTGGATACTATTTCTCATCATATATCATGCCATGGAATGCATGGTGACACTAATGACAAGCGACTCAAGGATAACTAGAACTCAAGGTATGTCAATATGTAAGGCGCAAGATAATTAAAGAGCTACATATCTGGATAACTAATCCCTATGTGATGCTGTCAACTTGCGGCCACGTAGCTTGGTACTTTCGACTATAAAATACTTTTCTCTACTTACTGAATCATGACTAATCGAATTGTAGTCCTTGTAATTTCTAAACTAGAGTACTGGATTGTAATTTTAGTTCTTACTCCTTTCTATAAATTAACATCCCTTCTTATGTATGAATGCCTTACTAATAATCTAATTGCATACTGCATGATTTGATCATTGCATTGTATTGGGCGATTTAGATGCTTAGCATGACTGTTTAAGATATCCATGAAATTGGGTCACAAATTCTTGTCATATAGGTGGCCTTAAATCCAATACACATCGAAGTATTCATGGTGGGATTATATGGGTTTTGATTTGGGCTTTAATGAGGAGAACATATAATTATTGAGAGGCCCAAAATTTATTTCCACCAATATATATATATATATATATATATATATATATATATATATATATATATATATATATATATATATATATATATATATATATATAATGAAAATGGTTCTATGAGGTCCAGCTCATGGGAACTCCCTATGAGGTCGAGTTGTGTGGGCCCACCGTGGTGCGTGTTGAACATTTAGCCCATCAGTTAGATGCACCATTTCATGGTGGGCCTAAGGCTTAAAATCAAGTCAATTAGTGGCTTGTTTGGGCAACACTATACACAATAGTTGAGAGGTTTACCCTCCATTAAGACATTCATAATCATTTATTTAGCCACCGAGGCATGGATCACAAATCTAGCCCATCCATTATGTGTGTCCCACTTGGTTAAGGGGTCAGGCCAAGTTTTAGATGCATCCAAAATTCCGGTGGACCCCAGCAAGTGCTTTTATATGCTCGAGCTCTGAGTTGTACGAACGGTTCAAGGAGATCAAAGTTACATGGGTCCTAAAGTGATGTATTTATTATACTACACAGTTCATCTATTTTTAGATATCATTATAAAGCATTATCCAAAAGATGAATCATATCCAAAGATTATTTGGACCGCACCACAAATAGTAGTGGAGATAATGATTTCACCGTTAAACAATTTACAGGGCCCACCATAACATTTTTTTTTTCCATCTAATTTGTTTATAGGGTCACAAAGACATGAATTAAGAGGAAAAGCAAATTTCATATTGATCCAAAATTTTTGTGACCCAAAAAGGGTTTCAATGGTGACATTCAATCCCCCACTGCTTTTTTGTAGTGTGGACCACTTCATAGCTAGATTTGTCTTATTTTTCTTCTCAAGCCTTAAGATGAACTCGCCAAATGAATGGACAGTTGGGATATAAGGTATAACTTATGATCAGACCCATAGAACTTGTTGATTTATCTGGTATTCACATGTTTTTAGATGGTGTGGGCCACTTGAATTCCATGTACGGCTGATTTTTAGGGGTATCCCATTTTTAAAGGAGACCCATCAAATGCATGGTGTAGATATTCAACATACATCAAGGTAGGACTAGTGGTGGGACCCACCGTCCCTGCTAGCATCCATTAGTAGGACGTTGCTTACTGCAGCATCATCTGGATGCTGACAGCAATAGCGTCTAATGCTATTTATTTTTATTATTTTTATATTTATTTATTTATTTGGTTTATTTGCATTTTTTCATAGGTAGGGCCCACATGAGGATGATCCAATCCATCTGCTGGGTTCTCCGGCTTATGACAAGTCTAATGAGCCCAATATTCAATATGTTTTGATGTACAGAAACATTACAGTGGGCCCTAACAGATTTTAACAGTAAATATCACTGTTTTCTATGATGTGGCCCATCAGAGATTCAGATTGGCTTCGTTTTTCGACTCAATGTCTAAAATGAACTGGGAAATCAAATGGACAGTGTGGATTAAATACATACATTAGGGGTGGGTCCTATTGTGGTCCCATAGCCCATCCTCATTGAAAGCAAGTTGGGACACTGGCAGTAGTGTCCGCTTCTCCCTCTATTTATTCATCTATTTTTCTTATTATTATTTTTTTATGTTTTGAAATGTGGTGTGTGTGCACGTGTGTGCATGAGTGTGTGTGTGTGTGTGTGGCCAGCCCAATGGGCCACACTTGGATTGTTTTGATGGCATAAAAATATTTTAGTGGGGCCCACTATTAATGGGTCCCACATGAAGTCTATAATAATATAGTTTTGTATATTTTTCTCCTATACATCCACACCATTAATCATGTCATTATCATCATTATAATTATTTTCTCTAATAATCATATTATCTTCATCATCAACACCATCTCCACCATACATAAATATAAGGAAAATAAAATAAGAATGAGTGAGGTGGGTGTACTCACCTTGATAGATTAGATGGATGGTTGAGATGGATGGAAGGGATGGGATTGATGGCCCACCAAGATCACTTCTCTCTCTCACTCACTCACTCTCTCTCTCTCTATCCTTATTGTAGAAAATGGTGAAAATGCTAAGGGATGGAGGATATTTGTAGAGAAATGGATAAAAATGTGGTTAGGCTAGGTTAATGTGATTAATGTTAGCTTAGGCTAAGATTATGGGAATTTGTGTATGATTAAGAATTAATGGTGGATTAAAGGGGCATGGGATGGCATGGTGTGATGATGTCATACATAGGATATGGTATGGAGAAGAGTTAAATTTGGGGTGCACATGAGAGAGGGATGGGTATGGGTGTGTGATATCATCCACATGGGTAGACATTCTCTCACCCATGTGTGGTATGATGCATGTGTGGTAGCATGTGTTATGCACATGTGTGGAATGCAATATATGGCACCATGCGCACATGATACACTAACAATTATCGTGGCATATCTCACTAACGGAGCATCGTACACATGCACGGGTGGTACCTCTGCAATCGCGACGATGGGGTGGTCAATATGAAGTAGGTTTCAAAGTCTTGGGGTTCTAGTTAGTTAGGTGTGCACTATGCATGGCAAGTCTAGGTCTGGACAAGGGTGTCGATTATCATGCACACAGGCATAGAAAATGGTATGGAATGGACGGGGTAATCATCATGGTATCGGTTTTGGGTATTTACGATCGCATTATGACGGGTGTACTATAAGGGGTTCTTTTGAGTATTTGAATTGTACATGCAGGCATTATAGGGTTTTATTTCAGAAGGTGAGTCTCATCTACTAACCAATCAGTCGTACTTATAGGCTGGATCGGGTATTGCAGACTGGGTCTCTCGGGACACAGGGACACCAATGAGTGTGGCAATGCGGGATGGTGTGATCTTGATGAGATGATTATCTACGTTGACTTCAAAAGAAGGAGGGTGAAGCGTGGGGTTCCTACATTTGGAAAGGAACTTACATAGTTACTTTGGTTGAGTCAAAACACAAATTTTATTACATTTTCCCACCCTATCTCTTTTGACATACTATATATTCTATAGGGTTATACACTTGTGACATCAATTTTTCTTTCGAATACGATTTTAGGACCCTTATATTTTTTCAATAATTTGTTAGTTGTGGGTGTTGTAGGTACAATAGGTTCCTCTATGGGGTCAAAAGGAGCCGATAAAGGTGATGTCGATCAGTGGGTTGTGTGATTCGCCCGCTAATGCACCAACTTCTTGACCTGAGTGAGCCGAGAAGTTTCATTAACAGTCGAGGCCTTACTTTTAAGGGTCAAATATTGCATATTATCCCCTATTTATATCTTGGTTTTATGAACATGATAATGGTTAATGTTATATTTTATACATGCTTGTGTTACAAAGTGTGAGATCCCAGTCTTTTGCAACATTGATCGTATGCACACGTGTCCCAACTCCCACCGTTGATAAACCATACACTGCACACTAATGCACCTAGAAAACTCACCCAAGTGATTTGTTATGGATGATCTTGAGACCTCTATCATCTGGACCGCGTCGTCGTTGTGATCGTAATGGTGAAAACTATGCGTTAATCCGACGATCCGTTAGTGAGATATGACCCATCAAATGTAAGGCCCAAATTATGTATCCAGTAACACAAGAAACCTTTATTAAGCTAGGCCCATTGGACTTGAGCCCATGTGGGGCTAAAGCCCACTTTTATAACATGGAAATTACCAACAAATAGGACAGTTGCTACATGAAAAAATAAGAAGCTAGCACATATAAGAAAAACACTATAAGACAAAATTGAATTCTATCCCAAAACTCATCATTAGCTCTCTCCCCATGCCTTAGAAACTAATCATGGCTCATATCCACCTCATCCTATATATGCATCCAATGCATGTCTTGATTTGTGTCACATCACTCCAAGCAACCAATTGCAACACTCTACTTCATCATCCACCATGCATCACTTACAACCCACGACCCTTATCCATCCATTAGCCAATGCATGTCTAGATTTCTTCTACCTTGGCCAATGCATACTTAGCACCATCCACCTCATCCATCCACTGCCCATACCATACATCACATTCCACCTCACTTTTAGCACCAATAAGATCTCATAAATTTGTGCCACATCATCTTGCCACCTCAACCCCCAATTCTGTATATATGCATCCAATGCATGTCTTGATTTGTGCCACATCACTTCAAGCAACCAATTACAACACTCCACTTCATCATCTACCATGCATCACCTACAACCCATAACCCTTATCCATCCATTAGCCAATGCATGCCTAGATTTCTTCCACCTTTGCCAGTGCATGCTTAGCACTGTCCACCTCATCCATTCACTACCTATACCATACATCACATTCCACCTCACTTTTAGCACCAATAAGATATCATAAATTTACCACATTATCTTTCCACCTCAACCCCCAATTTCCTATATAATAGTAGGAGCTCTCTTACACTTATTCTTTTCCTATACTTAGAAAAACTCTGAGATTTTAAGAGAGAGTGAGAGAGAGTAGTGTAAGACCCGTATCCTAGTCCATACTATTTCGTCAACTCCCGCGATCATTCTCGTCGAATTCTGGTAATCTGCGACCTGTAATCGATGTTTACGCATGACCATAAGTCGTATCCTATACATTCGAGTCGTCTTAATCCGAGACTTGTATCATTGCGATCGCACCATCGACAAGGTTCCAACGCCACGACTCACGCACCGATCCAATACCCAGACGAGGTGATATGGACCCACGTTCAGTTTGAGAAAAAACACCACGTGTTACAAATCTCGAGAGAATCTCTACAACATGTCCAATTAACCAATCAATTAATCACCTCATGTCAAGTACACACACCCATGCTTTCTTTCTCTACAAGTCAAGCAAATCCAAAAGTCAACCAAGCTCTCACCTCACTCATCACTCACATCACACATCTGTAACACCCTGGATTTTTTGTCAACCTGGAGTTAGACATCCTTAGAAAATGGGTCAACCATAGCACTCTTAAAGCTCAATTCCAAAGCCAAAGAAATCATTTAGAACGAAATTCTTTAGAAATTTAAAGTGAATTAACTAGCGCTACACTAGATTACCTGTGAAATAAGCACCAACCACTTTAAATACGATCTATAAGACTCAAAACCTGTACAATCAGTAACACTACGCTATCCTAAAATCCTGAATCAATCTCTAAACCCAGTTGCTCTCAGGAGCACTTTGAAACTCCGTATTGGATCTAGACCGCATGTCGAAAGTCCGATAGCGATGAACTTAGACCAGTATGACCGCCTAGTTGGACTTGACTATCTCCTTAAAAATTAAGGCCAAATGATGAGACCATTTCCATGAGTCCGGAGTGAAGAGAGTGAGAAAATGAAGATTTTTAAGAAATTAAATATAATTTTAAGTAATCTGGAACGTGTCGCTTGCATGATGTTTCTAAGCATTCTAACCGTTAGATTTCAACCCAAATTCACCCTCGGATCAGGATAGGTGGCTCATACATGTCATAACACTTATGGCCCTGATCGAGTTTCGGTGACCGCTGAACTGAAACTGGTCGGCCACGGCCGATCTGGAAATCCGATCGAATTGAAAACTTAACTTGATCAAGATCCATCATCTATGAGCTTAAGTCCGACCGCATTTAATAACAGGACCTCCAGAAATGCTCTGTTGGATCGGAACAAGATCGATTTGGTTATAACCTAAGTATACCATGGCCCTGAGTCTAAATTAGTGAGTTCTGGGCCTATATAAGGACCTTAAACCCTCTCTCATTTCCCCCATACGAATTTGAGAAAACCTAGGAGAGGGAAGAGAGAAAAGAGAGATAAAGTGTGAGAGAAGTGGGAGAGGTTTCCTGTTACTCTATCCTGCCATTCTACGTGCTTAACCATCACTCTCTGATCACTTTTCTGACGATTCTGACATCATTCTCAGGTAAGAAAACCTAATCCTAATCTGTTGTAGGGTTTCATATAGTGTAAGTTATGAAATAGCTAACCTAATTCATGTTATAGGTTGCCAATCCACCATTGACAAAGATCAAGCGTCTAAAACAAATTTGTTATGCTTCTACGACGTAAGGTGCGGATTATAGCTGCATAGGTTATGGTTTTCAAGGCTTTGAATGTTGGTTAATGATTTATAACTGACATGGGTGCTATTTCACATGCAAAATGCGTTGTCCGTTTCACTTTACAGTTATATATGAACTATGTGTAAGATAGTGTATTCTATGTATATGTTGAAATGTTTGAATATGTATGGAATTTGGATTTGTTCTTAACATGATTAATTTGCCTTGAATATATGCTTGTTACATGTGTGATAACTCCTTAGCGAAAGGACTTGCCTTAAATCACGTCACAACAAATATCCGTATATTGTGATAAAGTGTGTAGCCCAAGTGTTTGTAGAAATGTCCAAATGAATATGAAACCTGAATTCATGCTTGCCATGACTATCCATCATGGGTGCACGCGTGTTACAAATGGGGCAACTCCCTAGTGAAAGGATTTGGCCTAATACCTGTGTGATCAACATACGTCATGTATGTTGATGTATGTAGTCTAAAGTGTTTGTTGAAATGTCTGAATGAGTAAGTAGTTAGTTAATTGTAATGTATAAGGGTGTTGAGATATGACTCTCAATTCCTTTAACTATGTGCATGCTTTCCTCCATGTACCGTATATTATAGTGTCTGTTTATCTATGTAATGCATGTGTATGATTCCATGTTTAAGTCGTATTCCATAAAATGTAGAAATAAAGCCGTGAAGGGTGATGGAGGAGTGGTGTAACGATTCCATGCAATAGCCCTGGCAGCCCTAAAGCAAACAATATCAGACCTGTGATTGTATAGTTTGGAATATGTTCATTACTGCTTTAACTATTTCATATGATTACTTGTGGAAATGGAATGTGTTTGGGGCTATGTTATGGTCCAGGAAATAAGTAACAGGTTTGAAATTTGCGGCTGAGATTTATTTCACCACGAAGGATGTGTATGACAAACCTGAGCCGTACTAGAGTTGTCCGCAATGGTTAGGCCACACGAAGTTCTTATGCACTTCATGTCAATCGATTTGACGTGCACTCGTGTTAGTCAGACTCATCAAGTAACCCGATTGACCGTTGTATGTTCACCTTGTATTCGTCATAACTGCTTGAACCTAGGGTACTGAACTTACCATTGATAACCCCGTTAACCTTGGTACCTTGATCCGCTAAGACTCATGAGCCAGGCATGGTGGTATGGGACACCGTGGTCGAGATGTTGGCCTACGCTGGGGCCACAAGCCTCCCCGTAGTGACCAGTGAGCAACCCAGACTCGTAAGCTGAATATGATGGTATGAGACAGTGTATTCGAGCTGTCGGCCTACATTGATAAGGTGATAGGGGAGCGGTGCAACGAGTGCGTGTAACAGCCCTGACAGCCCTTTGTAGTGACCTCGAGCATACTTTGAATCTACGGAGAGGTGACGAGCCTTCCCACAGTAAATAGCGTATAAATTAGGCGTATATTGATAAGGTGATGGGGGAGCAGTTCAACGAGTCAGTGTAATAGCCCTGACAGCCCTTTATAGTGACCTAGAACCGTATCATCGTATGAGATTATCTAGGACTGACGACCCTAAAATGGATCATTATTTGGGAATGATACAAGGGAGGTACCTTAGTTTCCCAATACTGTTGTATGAAAAGAACTAATAACAACTCGGTAATCATGTTCATATCACACTGCATGTGCCTAGAAGATGTGGAGCACTAAGGGACGAAAGCATGCCGTGAACGTAAGATGGTGTCTCATGAGGGAGTATGTTAGCGAGGGCATGCATCATTATTGCATCTCATCCTTGCATTAATTACAGTATTTAGGAATGTTTGATTTGCTTGCTTTATCATTACTGCTTGACTGAATTGATAACATGTTAACCTTTGCTATATGATTCCACTTAGTTGATCACTCACTCCCACGTTACGGGATGGTGTTGTACACACCAACCAGTGCCTGTTTTAGTTTCAGATGATGGCGCTGCTTGTGAAGAGGATCCGGACTTGTATGATGATGAGGAGGATTTCTCTTATAGGTGGTTATCAGGCGGGTGTATGTAGACCGTGTTCTGATCGACGGGATTATAGTGATGTTGATTAGACGCCATGACACTTGTCATTTTACACTTTTGGAGCACTCATGTATATTCTTTTTGTTCATTTTTGGGGTATACTTGTATATATTGAACCTGGTAACATGTTCACACTCTGGAGACTTACAACAGTTCATATATTTTATATATCTATCACAGTCTTCCGCTTGCTTATTTAACTGTCTCTAGAGTATGATATGCTGTTTTGGTATAATCTCACTCATGTTTAATGCCCTAATATGAACAACATTCAATCATCCTTATTTATGTTGCATACGTGATGCGTTGGAACTCGGGAGTGGAGCTTATGCTCGACCCCCGATTTTCAGGGTGTTACAACATCACCCACCCTTTCACCCATCACACCCATCCATCACCTCTCTTTCAACCATCCCATTTCTCTCTTTTTCTCTTCACTTTTTTCAAGCAACACCAAGAGCAAGAGGATCACACATCAATGGATTTTCATGAGAGAAAAGAGTGCATGTGTGGCCCACTTTTCACCCCAATTCCTTCATCCTAGCCATCCACTTCTCATCTTCCACCATCAAAGTGAAGCACAAGGAGACCGACATTCCAACGGACCAAGAAGATTGAACGGTGGGTGCTCCTATAGGCTATTTTTTTTATGATTTTATGATGGGCCAAGTGAAGCCTACCGATCAATGGTATGGATCTCACTTTGGTACCCTAAGATGTGGCCGGTGGCCCATCTTGATCATCTCGATCATTCCATGGTGGGGCCATTCTCCATGGACCCCATCATGATGTTTCTTTCCTTACATTAATAGGTCATCTAGACCGTTCATTTTGGGTGGAGAAAGGATCTTCACCGTTGATTTTTTTTCAATTTTGATGGGCCCATGTGTAATGGGACCCACTTGCTGTATGGTTAGATGCTTGAAACAGAGGGCCCATAATGTCGGGGTCCCTCCATCATGCGTGTCCCATTTCTTTCTCTCTCTCTCTCTCTCTCTCTCTCTCTCTCTCTCTCTCTCTCTCTCCCTCTCTTTTTATTTTACTAAATTTTTGGTACGTGATGTTAAGGCTGTGTGGCCCACCTGGATGGACCCCACCATGAAGCATGTAGTGGGCCCAAGTCATTTGTAGGTGGGGCCCCTTTATATGTGTTGTGCTTCACCACACATCATTAGGTGGCCCATGTAACATGTGCCCTTACAACAAAAAAAATATAATAATGAAGAGTCTAGAGACGCTGGTCTCTGGACGTGAATGGGAAACACAAATAGCCTTGTAAAGGCTTTTGAGGAGGCCTTTCATGAAGGCCCCACCTTGATGTATGTTTCTAATCCATGTCGTCCATCCTCTTTCCCGACTCATTTTAGGCGTTGAGCTGAAAAATGAGGTTAATTGGAGTAACCGGTGGGCCATAGCTTTGAAAACAGTATTACTACCATTGAAATACGTTTGGTCATTTTATACGTCGAAAAATATCGAATGTGGGGCTAATTCAGACTGTTTCAAGTTGTAAAAGCCAATGGCTGGGATGGATTTCACTAACACGGGCCCCACGTTCGAAAAACCTTTAAAAAAAGTGTTTTAAAAAAAAAAGAAATAAGCATCAGACGCTGCTGGCCAGAGGCGCAGGCAGCACTTGCGCTCATTTTGGACAGGCGAGTAGCAACCCACCGCTCTAGCCATGGCCCCCACCTCGATGTATATATAGTATCCACACCACCCATTAGGTGGGCCACCCCTTGAATTGGGTCCCCGCCAAAGATCAGTCCAATTTGGGACTCAGGTGGCCCACATCATTGGAAACAAGGTGATTGAACATCAGCCATTGAAACCTTTTTGGATATCAGAGAAGTTTTGGATCCAGATGAAATTTATTTTTCTTATGCAAGGGCTGTGTGACCCTATCAATAGATTGGATGGCAGATAAACATTATGGTGGGCCCCACGTGGGGCCCTCTTGATATATGTGTTTCATCCCTTCCATCCAGATAGGCTGGACCATGGGTTCACCTAATGTAGGCGTGGCTTCCACCTGCCACGTGTGGGGCCAGCCACGGTGTATGTGTTTTACCCATGCTGTCCATCCATTTTTATGGGTGGAGCCCACCTTGTATGTATGTGTTACCCAGACTGTCCAGCGCCCAGGGACGCCAAACATGGATAGATTATGAAGTAGGACGCTGTGACGGTTTGATTTTTAAAACTTTTTGGGTGCACCACTTATGTGGGCTCCAAATTGATGTATGAGTTCAATCCACTCCATCCATTGAGTTCAAGATGAAAAACCATCGGAAAGGACTATTTTTGGAGTGAAATCTGTGCAGTCCATGGGTTTGTCTACTTCGCCGTCCATCTTACATTTAACGGCTAGGATGTTACAACAGCCTGCATGGTTTCAGAATGCCACTTTGACAAGGGTTAAATCTCCCTTCTGAACACAATGAATGGTATAGATTGATGATTTAAATGTGGAGTAGGCCATACTAAGAAAATTTAAAATGCACAGTGTAAACATTGTTTACTGTTTGCATAAATGAGAAGAAGATGTCATGCATGCACGTAATGTACATGCAATGTACATATAGGTTTGTGGTAATAATCATGAGAAATCTGCTCTGTCCATCCGCATTGTCAGATCATTTAAAGCGTTGAGACCGAATTTGAAGCGTATCCAGATATCGGGCGGGCCCCAAATCATGATTTCAGGGGCTGATCTATCAGTTTAGCCATTTTTAGAAGGATTCAGGAGCTAAAATTTGATGTGTACGGTTAATTTGTAGTCCTTAGGCTGCATATAAAGTTTTGAGCTGATCGGATGGTGGAAACTCTGTAATCTCATATTCTGGATGAGTTTTTAGGCCTGTTTAATAGGACGCCTTAGGAATTTTAATGGTGAAAATCATTTTCACCACTTATCTTTGGGTATGGCCCATTTGATATGCATGGGGCCAATTGGTGTGGCCCATTTGATATACATAAGGCCCATGTGATTAGGCCCATATTGATGTGTTCGTGGCCCGTCCATTGAGGCCCACCTTGGAATATGTATGAGGTCCATCTTGATTCATTTGTGGCCTTCTATTGAGGCCCACCTTAGTACATATATAAGGCCCATATGATTAAGCCCACCTTGATGTGTTTATGACCCATTATGATGTATTTAGGGCCCATGGGTAGAGGCCCATTGTAACATATTTCCGGTCCATTTGTTAAGGCCCATTATGGTGTATTCCCGGCCCATGGGTTGAGGCCCATTGTGATGTATTTGGAGTTCATGGGTTGAGGCCCATTGTAATGAGATTCCATTGTGATTTATGTGTTGACCTTTATGACGGGCCATGCCTTGGGAACAATGTTGGTTTGACGTCCACATTATACGGATAATGTTAGTTAAATATCTACATTGTATCTCTCCCTAGGGCCCATTAATAGGCCTGTACTTATTGTGTGTAGGCTGTTTAGGCCCATCTTCGTTGTGAGGATAGTTCATCACTTTGTAACATGCTTAGTATAACTTCATGCCTCATGCCATACGCATCATATGGATGCTTGATATGAGGAATGTTTGATCATAGCATAAGCCGTTGGGCTGAGACATTTACGGGACTCCGTATGAGATAGAGTGCCCACATTATAGCATCGTACGCACAAGATTGCTGCATGACTGGATAGTGTGACTCATGAATCTCGCATATATGTGACTTAATCATTATACGCCCTAGCCACATCAGGGCCATGGCCTCCACAGGCACATCGTAGATTGCTAGATGGGACACTAGAAATAATTGGTTCTAGCACTGTGGGCACTTAGGATGTCCTTGGGTAAAAATCCCAGAACCTTCTTAGTTTCAGGAGTTGCTCCAACGTCTAGACCAAGTGGAATATAAGCGTCGGTGCCTATACCATGAGGCCGTGTCTCCCACTGTGTCGTGGTCGGTTGGAAGGGGATGTGGCCTTATCCGTCCGAGTGAGGGAGCTATAAGCTAGGCTGAGTATGACCAGCTCGTAAATGGGTCCGCTATCGACAAGCCGGGTAGGTATTGGCAGATTGCTGGATAGGTAGATAGTAAGGTCTCTTCCACTCGGAGGGCTGTGCAGCTAGAGAGGAGGTAGTCGGTGTGGAGTGTAATAGACCTTGGTGATTTCTCAGAGAGGAACCGTACTGATACGTGGACTTGATATGAGGACTGACATGATAGTATGACACCCCATCACTGTTGCACATGTGGGCGGGTGCACGTGGGCGGACGCTGATGTGGGCAGGGCTGAGGCCTGGGCGAGGTACCAAACTGGGCGAGCTACTAGCGGTTGGCAGACTACTGTGCTGACAGGCTACTGAGTAGGAGTTACGTACTCATTCATTCATCCATTCACTATCCACTCAGGCTGGTAGTGTGTAACTATTTATTACATGTACCTTCACAATGGCTGAGATTTCGGTTGAGGCGCGCGACTAACCTGAGATCAGGAGTGTAAGACCCGTATCCTAATCTGTACTGTTCCGTCACTTCCCGCGATCCTTTCCGTCGAATTTCGACAATTCGCGACCTGTAATCGATGTGCGCACGACTGTAAGTCGTATCCTATACATTTGAGTCAGCTTAATCTGAGACTTGTATCATTGCGACCGCACCATCACCGCAGTTCCAACGCCGCAACTCATGTACCGATCCGATACCCTGACTAAGAGATGTGGGTCGGTGTTTATTTCGAGAAAATGTCGTGCGTTTACATTCCTAAGAGAATCTACAAAGTGTCAAATCAATCCCATTAATTAATCACCCATCAATCACTTTATGTCAAGTACAAGCAACCATACCTCTCTTACATCACCCTTACCTAAAGTCAACTCTCTCCCTCTCTCTCTCTTACACAACCTTACATGTCAAGTACTACTCACATCACTCCATCACTCACCTCACATCCCTCTTACAACTCTCTCTCTCTCTCTCTCTCTCTCTCTCTCTCTCTCTCTCATTTCTCATCTCACTTCTCAAGCAACCAAGAGCCCTCTCACGTCCAAGGCTTTCCCATGAGAAAAGCGATTTTGGTGGCCCACTTTCTCATCCCAAAACCCATCATCCTAGCCATCCATTTCCCATCTCCACCATCAAAGTGAAGTTCTAGGTGACCGGCATCCCGACGGACCAAGAAGATCAAGTGGTGGGTGCTTCTATAGGGTAGTTTACTTGTTTTCATGATAGGCTAAGTGAAGCCCACCGATCAATGGTGTGGATCTCACTTTGGACCCTAGGATGTGGCCGATGGCCCATCTTGATCATCAATACCATTCCATGATGGGGCCATTCTCCATGGACCCCATCATGATGTTTAATACTAGTTTGAAAGATGTCATCTAGACCATTTTATTTGGGTGGAGAAAGGATCCCCACCGTAGATATTTGATTTGATGGGTTCACATACAATGAGGCCCACTTGATGTATGATTGATCTCAAGGGAGGGCCCATAGTGCCGGGGACCCTCCATCACGCGTGTCCCATTCTCTTTTTCTCTCTCTCTCCCTCTCCTTTTATTTATTTTCTTTGTATGGTGATATGACCTGGTGGCCACTTGGATGGGCCCCACCATGAGGTATGTATTCCATCCAAGCCATCTAAAAATGCCCCCCCCCCTTACATGTATTATACCCACACTAGCCATCATTGGGTGGCCCACCTATGTAAGGCCCACCTCAATGCATGTGAATACTAAATTCGTCCAGCGTCCAGGGACGCTGGACATAAATGGAAAAAAAAAATAGCCTTTTTTTAAGGCATTGGAGTTGAGCCACTTGTATAAGCCCCACCCTAAAGTATGTATTCAATCCAAGCCGTCCATCCTCTTCCCCGACTCATTTTAGGCGTTGAGCCGAAAAATGATGTTGATCAGAGTATTCGGTGGGCCATAGCGTTGAAAATAGTACTACCACCATTAAAATATTCTTTGGTAATTTTATATGCCTACAAAAAAATCGGATATGGGGCTCATTCAGACTGTTTCGAGCCGTAGAATCTAACCGCTGGAGTGGATTCGTCATGTGTGGGCCCCAGGTATGAAAAACCATCGAAAAATAGTTTTTTTCAAAAAAAAAAAAAAAGAAAGGAAAGAAGGAGCAGCGTCTGCTACTGCAGACGGTGCAGGCAGCGCCTGCGGCCTGCTGGAGGGCGGACGCCAGGCAGTCCACGGCCCCTGCCGTGGGCCCCACATGATGTATATTTTGTATCCACGCCGTCCATTAGGTGGACCACCCTCTTAGGTGGGTCCCCTCCAAAAATCAGGATGATCCAGACCTTTGGTGGCCCACACCATTAAAAACAGTATGATTAAACGCCTACCACTGAAATCCTTTCTGGGGCCCACAGAAATTTTGGATCAAGCTGAAATTTATTTTTCATCCTCACCTAAGTCTCTGTGACCTTATCAATGGGTTGGATGGATTATAAACATTATGGTGGGCCCCACGTGGGGAGCCCACAGTGATGAATGTGTTGTACCTCCACCGTCCAGGCAGACGGTGGAGTCCAGCTGATGTATGTGTTGTATCTCCACCGTCCAGCGGACGGTGGGCCCATTATAATGTATGTGTTTATCCCTGCTGTCCACTGTTTTGAACAGTGGGACCCACCTTGATTTATGGGTTCTATCCTCTCTATCCACATGATGTGTGTATATATATATATATATATATATATATATTATATTATATATAATATTGTATATATTTTATTATATATATACATATATGTATGATGGTGGGCCTCTATGTGGACCCACCCCCCACCATGATGCATGTGTTGCATCTCATCGTCTATCCATTTTGAAAACTCATTTCTTAAGCTAAAAATGAGCCAGATCTACGGTTCAAATGGGCCCACTTTGGTATGTATATAGGACCCATGTTGATCCATTTATGGCCATTCATTTAGGCCCACCTTGGTGCACATCTAAGGCCATGGGATTAAGCCCATTTGGCATATGTAATGCCCATGGGATTAAGCCCATTTGGCATATGTAATGCCCATGGGTTTCGACCCATTTGACATATGCAATGCCCATGAGATCCGGCCCACTTATTCTATATAAGGCCCACGGGATTAAAGCCCATTTGATACATATTAAAGCCCATGGGATCAAGCCCATTTGATGTGCATGGGGCGTAAATGGAGTGGCCCATTTGATATATTTAAAGCTCATGTGTGTAGGCCCATCTAATATATATTAAGGCCCAAGTGTGAGGCTCACTTTGATGTATTTCAAGGCCCATGGGTCATGGACCATTGCAATGTACATAAGGCTCATTGGTGAGGCCCATTAATGCAGCCATTTGATGAATGTAAGGCCATGTGATACGGTCCATTTGATGTATCTAAGGTCCATAGGTTGAGGCCCAAAGGGATGTCCTTAGGGTCCATTGCAATGAGTGAGTTCCCATGGTTCATGTAATGATATTTATGGCGGGTCGTGCCTAAGGAACAATGTTAGTTTGATGTCCACATTGTATGTATAATGTTGGTTAAATGTCCGCATTGTAACTCTCCTTAGGGCCCATTGATTGGCCCATACTCGTTAATATTCATCGCTTTATAACATGCTTAGTATAATCCCATGATTCATGCTCATACGCATCATATGTATGCTTAATATGAGGTATGTTTGATCATAGCATAAGCCGTTGGGCTGAGATAGTTACAAGACTCCTTATGAGCCGGAGTGCCCTACATGATCGCACAGTACGTGTTGGATTGCTGCATGATTTGACGGTGTGATTCATGCATCTCGCTTATGTGTGACTTGATTCACTGCACGCCCTAGTGACATCAGGGCCGTGGCTCCACAGGTACATCATGGATGGCCGTATTGGATACCGAAAATACTTATTCTACCACTGTGGACACTTAGGATGTCCTTGGGTGAAAGTCCCAGAATCTTTTTGGTACCAAGAGATGCTCCAACGTCTAGACCGAGTGGATCCACGAGCGCCCGAGTGCTGAATACCAGTAGCCCGCGTCTCCCACTGTGTCGTGGTCGGTTGGAAGGGGGTGTGGCCTTATCCGGGGCTATAAGCTAGGCTGAATTTGACCAGCTCGTAAATGAGTCTGCTATCGACGAGCCGGGTAGGTATTGGTAGACTACTGGTCAGGCGGATAGTGAGGTCTATTCCGCTTGCTTGACTGTGCAGCTAGGGAGGTGGCAGTCACTGCAAAGTGTATTAGACCCCGGTGATATCCAGAGAGGAACTGTACTGATATATGTACTTGGTGAGTACCGACTTGCTTGGATTGCATTTCTCATATGACATTCGGCTATGTAGGCCTTGCATTGTATCGGTGGGGCCAATGACACTCATATCTCGCATCATGCCTTACATTACATAGCCTTGGTATGGTTGATTGTATTCATGGACTACCGTATACTTTCGCACTACTCTGATACTGTACACTTGGCGTTTGCCTTGCGCACACACTTACACCACCCTCTAAGCTTTTATAAGCTTATGCATGATAGTTGCGTGTAGGTAGCGTTGGACAGCAGCAAAGTTGAGGCAGGAGTGTGCATCTGCATATTTTGGAGCTTTTGATCACCTTGTATTTCTCTTTCCGCATTGTACTTAAAGTTTTTGATATAGTGGATATATGGTGATGTTGTTTTGTGATTTGATTATGCTTGTGATTGTGCTCCATTTTAAAAAAAAATCATTCTGAAAATCCTCCTTGTAAGATCCCAGGATAAAAAATCTGGCATTTGATTGTCAGGAGCCGAGAATGGGGACTACGAAGGCTGTCGGCACCAGATTCGGCAATTGGGATTCATGTGAATCCAATTTTCAGGTTTGGGGCGTGACAAGGAGTTTACCACATTGTGTTTGACTATCCGAATCTATGTATGGGACTGGTTTGGAAAGAATTCCCTTGTGATGGACCCCGTAGCCTGTGATACTACGTACTATCATCCCAACTTCACATTCTAGCATGGTCATTTCATTCGTACCGCATAATACATTGCATCCGCAGTACTTAGCATTTTTGGTTACTATGTTGTTGCACGTATATGGCCTAGACGGACTTAACAGGATTTACATATTACATTGTACCCTCGATATCTTACATTTGGCTCTCTATGACTCCTCGTTCATATAGTTGATTTGTCTTGCTAGTATTTTCGATATTGTATGATTTATGGGCTTATCATTATTTCTGTTTACTCTGATAACGTATGATTCATGACCTTGTCATTTTTTCTGCTTATCTCAATGATGTATGATTTATGGACTCTACTGTATACTCGGCACTTACCTTACACATACTTACACCACCCTCTAAGCTTTTGTAAGCTTATGCACAATACATGCGTACAGGTGGCGTTAGGTTGTAGAAGCATTGAGCTTGGAGCGTGCAACGATTTTCAGGAGCTCTGATTTTGATATATGTATTTTCCTTTCAGCATTGTATTCAAGTGATTATATTAGTGGATATGTGATGATGATGTTGGATTTATGATTTTGGTAAACTTGTGGTTATGCTTATTATAAGACAAAATGTACATTAGAAAATCCTCCTTGTAGGATCCCAGAATCTAAATCTGGCGTATGTTGCGTTGGGAGCCGAGAATGGGGTACTACGGAGGCTGTCGGCACTGGATTCGGCAATCGGGATTCCTGTGAATCTGATTTTCAGGTTTGGGGCGTGACAAGTAGGGCCAAGGTGTGGCCCACCATTAATCAAAGAGGGAGTGGACCGCACATCAATATCAAACCATCCATCCATTGAGGTGAGTTTACACCCCTCCTCCCATCCTCATCCTCCTCTTTCTTTCTCTTTTTTTTTTTTTAAAAAAAATAAAATAAAATTTCTTGATATATGCAGGACCCACTGGTGTGGATTTCTTCTGTGCATGATTTACTAGCCAAGGTGGTCAACAAATTGGCCCATGTCAGTATGGTCCACCATTATGAACATCATATCTACACCCTTCATATGTAATCCTATTTTTATTTCTAGACAACAAGTTCTAAAAATCATATAAAATTGACCATGCTAAGATCAAAGTTGACACTTGGGAATAATATTAACCATAATATAAGCTAACTCTGGACCAAATTTCACAGCCATCCAACAGTCCAATCATCCATAACATCAAGTTTACTTGGCGAATGTCCAGCAACACATGCAGGATTCTGATTTTCCTAAAAAAACCCATTTTTAATTCTTTTAATGAATGCATTAAAAATATTTTTTATTAGATTCATAAAAAATCGAACTAGCTTTCCAACGGTATATAATAAGCCTCAATCGGAGTTCGGACGGTTGAGATCTTGGCCTTATACGAAAGATGTATTTGAGAACTTGTTATGACCATTCTTGTGTGGGCTATGTCCGTAACTCCAACTGTGAGATGTATTTGATATTTGCTCTTAAATTACTTGAGATAGTAAATAATCATATGTATAGTCCCTATGATCAGATTCTTTCATGATAAATTTTAGAAAATTTTCAACCGACAGATACTTCCATAAGGATAAACCTTAAAGGATTCAAGGCTTTATATGGATGGAAATCTATATACAGCCTAAATGATGTATTACTAAACCATCCATTGGATCAGATTTTTCAACAGCGAATCTGATCATAGAGATTTGATCAATATATTTCATATGCTACTAGATGTGTATGTTGGATATATGTTGTACATAACATTCATCCTCTTATTGACCCACTTAGGTGTGAGATCAATTGTGATTTATGCATTTTATTAGTTCATCCAATCTGGAAACCCAAGTATATTTTTATATGTCTCTTATCTATGGTTTTCTAGCATGTGGACCCTATTTGCCATTAGATCGATTTCATTTCCTCTGAACTTTCTGTTTGCTGAAATTTTCAAAGTGCTTGACTGTATTGCATGTAGGCCTCTTTGACACCTTGTAGTGGGCCCCACACTCTGTAGTTAAGGGTCCCACTTTGGGGGATGTTTAATCCTTATACAAGTGAGCTGGGATGTCCCACCTTTTTTGTCAGGAATGATCCATAAGTGTTTGGAAATTGGGCCCTAAGTTGTGACAGACCCCATTGCTGAAAATTATTTGATTATATGTTTTGTACTAACTTTGGGCCTCTGTAGTGGACCACACACTGGAGATATGAGTAGGCCACCACTTGGAACCTTTAACCTATACCAATGAATGGATAAATAATATTTTACTCGAGTTAAATCAGACCGCACATGATCAGGGAGTGAATCCCTAAATGTGGTCATGCATGGTTATGTAGAAAATTATGTACAGAAAATCAAAGTACTTATGTTTGGCCTTGTACCAAATATTATGTGTGCACAACCAGTTAGTCCCAGCTTATATTATTTTAAAGTAGATATATAGTACTACCAAGTGTACCTAATGGGACACTGAAAGATCAAGCCAAAACTAATTTTGCACTATGTTTCCTGCACATTTCCTCCAAGTACCCATGTTTAGGACAACACCGTAAATTGTAAACACCCAACCAATGAGGCTTGCCTTATACTTTTTAAAGCTCCTACATAGAGCTACCAGATGGATCCTTCCTTTCACCAGATGTGGGTTCTATATGATCATAAATCTGAATTGAAAATGACCCTAAACCAACCTTGTGCCAAAAGTCTGTTTTACATGGAATTTATGTGGGGCCATGTCGGTAGGGTGCACCACCTTCCTAAAGCATTTAATGCAGCATCTAAACTCTGAAAAATAACTCTTAGATATTGTTGGGCTTAAAAATCTTAAGTGGGCCATCTAGTATGGGCTATCTTGTATGGGCCTTAACTTTCATGCAATGAGGTCCACCTGACATGTTCTGTAAATGGGTGTTATATAACTTGTAATATATTTAGTGGATAGATCTTGTTGTCTAAATGTTCTCTTAAGACATAGGTGACCTTGGGGCCATCTAAATGATGCAACCCTAAGGCTCAAGAGGGCCCAACACTAAGAGAAATCATCGAGGAATGAGAAACCCACAATGGTAACCTTCCTTGAGCCTGTTGGGTAGACCCATTACCTACTAGAGCAGCGTGCCTTTCATACTACCTCTAGTCAAGTGGACCACGCTTAGAGAAACCTATTTTATAATGCATAAACTGGATAATTGGGCGTTTTCTTGGTTAGTTATGTATGTGGCTAGTAGGCCCAATATGATATATGACATGAAAAATGTTAACATGTTATCCTTTATGTTTGAGATTGTGCATTGTTTTTAGTTGGTGGAATGTGTGGCACCCACTTAGTTGTGAAACTAGATCCACACCAATGAAAGCATTGTAGTTGGACATTTATGCCCTTGGGTTGGCTTATTGATTCACCAAGTGGGACTCACACTTGACCTATACGACCCCATGCCTTACATGTAGTTCAAGTCTAGTGTGGAAGTCACACTAGGTAGGACACACTTAGTCATGGGTGAGATGATGATACATGTATGGTAACATGAAAATGATGATTGTGAGTTGTTGGTTAAAATGATAGATATGATTTAATGGGTGGTGAATTAGAGCATATGCATTGATGATGGATGAGTAATTATTTATAACACTTATGACATTTCTTATGTTAATCATGAAGTGAAAATGATCCTCATAGTAATGATGATGATATTATATATTCATATGCATGATGACAAAACATGCTAGTTGAACACCATGCTTGATATACAAGTGATAATAATGCACGTATTGATTGTCATGATGATATTGTGGACAAGATAACTATGTTTTGCTTGATGTATGGATGATGTTAAATATATGATGTTGGTGAATGTAAGGATAACCTCATGCATGACAGGCAACTAATGCCTAGGGCATGTATGATAGTGATGGATGATGGCCATGAGATTGACAATGCATGTGAATCCCTATATTCTATGTACTTTATGCACATGATTCCATGATACATATTATGAGGATAAATTTGATGTTGAATGATGTTTATGATAATGATGATACATGTTAGAACTTGTGTACCACCATAACCTATGCACCTTATGTATGTGCGTGTTATAGGAGCCCTGGAGGCCATTTATTAAGTATTCACAAGAGGTAGGGCCTTAGTGAGCTATTGAAGACACTTAAATATATGGACCCTCATGTCACATTGGCTATTCTTGTATTTAGGTCGATTATTGTTTATACCTAATAGTCATGATAGTGTATTCACAAGAGGTATAGGGCTTTAGTGTGCTATTGAAGACACTTAAATATATGGACCCTAATAGTCATGGTAGTGCTATTGACAGGCCATTTGTTAAGTATTCATAAGAGGTATAGGGCTTTAGTGTGCTATTGAAGACACTTAAATATAGGGACCCTCACGTCACATTGGCTATTCTTGTATTTAGGTCGATTATTATTTATACCTAATAGTCATGGTAGTGTACCTAGTCTAGTAGGACGCACTGAGAATATGCTTAGTATAACATCATGATACATGCTCATATGCATCATTTGCATGCATGTTATGAGGAGTGATTGATCATAACATGTGTCATTGGATTAGTTATTTATGAGACTCCTTGAGACACGAAGTTTCCCCACATGAGCGTGCAGTACGTGTAGGTTTGATGCATGACTGGATAGTATTGTAAGTGCTATGATTTCATATCCCTTTGGTTGTCAAATTTTGTGGTGTCAAAACCTATATCTATGTCTTGTACATCTTGTGTTTTATGATTGAAGACTATTCATTGCAATCAAGTCATCGCATTTCAAGACAAGATCTTAAATGAAGAAAGTTTTCAAGACATGGATGAAGAATTCAAGTATTGAAGTCTTCAAGTTTGTATGTTCAAGATTCGATCAAGTTCAAGTTTAGTAGAAGACTTTGTCAAGTCAAGATCAAGCTCAAGAAGGCCTACTACAAGATTTGTATATTCTCATGCTTCTCTTAAGGGTCATCTGAGTGTACAGACTTTCAATGTCCATCTCACTGTTAAGGTTTTTTTGACCTTAGATTGACCTTAGGATGGGCTTTACAATAGGTCATTCTGGATACATAACTCATATATTTTATTATGCATGTTTGGAGTGTTCTAAGACCAGTCCTAGGGACTTCAAGACCAGTCCTAGCTCTGCTACGACCAGTCTTAAGTTTTTCAGGACCAATCCTAGTTGTTGAAGATTTTTAGATCTTTCTAGCTGTCCTACGACTAGTCCTGTGAGTTCTTCGACTCATCCTTCGACCGGTCGTAGCCCTATGACTCAAACTCCAGCAACCATTTTTGATGTCCTACGACCGGTCGTAGGTGTCCCACGACCAGTCGTAGATGGCCCACGATCGGTCGTAGACCGCCTAGGACCGGTCGTGGAACAGAAAATCTTATCCTGCGAAAATCTTTCGAAAATCTTTGGAGTTATGACCAGTCCTAGGTTCCTAAGACCAGTCGTAGACGGGATTTTTTAGGCTATAAATAGAGCACGAACTTCCGAGTTTTAGCACTTCAAATCAATTCTATTCAAGCATTCTTTAAGCTATACTCTGAGATAAATTTGTGTTTATTTTAAGCTACTTTGTGCTTATTTAATATTCCTTTTGGTAGCTTATTTTTATTTGATTTTGATCTACATTCCAATCTTATTAGAAAAGAGGAATTTCTGATATTCCTTCTTCTTGGATTCAAAATCAAATAGAACTAGCCCTTTTGATTTAAAATCAATTAGACTTAGAACCATTCTTAAAGTGAGTATTGGACTTTGAATGTTGAATCAAACATCTACTCCGATTGGTTCTATCGGGCTTCTTCAAAAGGTGATTCAGGTATTTTACATTTTTGTAATTTACTTTCTCTGGTTTTTGTTTGAGATTCGCCAAAAAAATCTCATTGTATTGGTTATCTGAGGAGAGCCAGAAAACTCAGATTGTGTGGTTTTTGGATTGTGTAAGCCCGAGATCAAAGACACAATTGTGAAGGTTTTAGGTGAACCTGTGAAACCTATTTTGATAGTGCATGCTAATATCCCCTGTATGAGGATATTAGGAGTGGAGTAGCAATCTGTGTGGCTGTTGGATACAGTTGGTGTACACACAGGCGAACCACTATATATCGTTATGTTGTGGATGTGTTTTACTCTTTTATTCTTTTATTCATTCTATTTTGTGAAGAGTGTTTGTGGATGAATGTTGTAATCACTTCAAGCAAGTGTGTTTGAATGTTGTAATAACTTAAAATTTATTTTCTGCAAGTTATTTTGATTTGCTTGCTTATTATTTCTCATTGATTTGTGATACAAAGGACGTTCTAGAAATAAGGTTGTCCTACCTTAAACCTCTGGTTTTTGGTGTAAGGTTGTCCTTAGAACTGATAAAGTATCAATCTCTTTATTTTAGGCTATTGTGATTGTTTTATATTCAGCATTGTACTTTATATCTTTTATTATTCCGCTGTTATAAGTTTTATTTGGCATTGCCCTATTCACCCCCCCCCCCCCCCCCCCCCCCCCCCCCCATAGGGCATATAGGTAGGCCCTTTCAAGTGGTATCAGAGCCTAATAGCTCATGCTTATTATTTATTTATTGGATTTATTTCCTGAGCTAACGATCTAAGCTATATTAAGATGTCAAATTTTGATAGCCTATTAGTCACTAGGCCACCACCTTTTAATGGCACAAACTATGCTTATTGGAAAGCCAGGATGAGGATCTTCCTTAAATCCTTGGATGAAAGTGTGTGGTTGGCCATAGTGAATGAATGGAACCCTCCTATCACTGAAGTAACTAATAGTGATGGTTCAAAATCAATGAAAGTAACGACTTATTCTCTTTGGACCACACTTTCGAAAAGTGAAAGTAGTGCCAATGCTAAAGCACTAAATGCAATTACTTATGCATTATCACCAGATGAATTCAAAAGAATCATCTCATGTGAAAATGAAAAATAAGCATGGGATGTATTAGAAATGACACACGAGGGTACATCTATTGTCAAGAAATTTAAAGTCCAACTCCTCACAACTAAATTTGAAGAAATTCATATGGAGGAGAATGAAATGTTTATGGACTTCTACACTAGATTGAATGACATTGTGAACTCTATGTGGGGTCTTGGTGATGAAATCCCATAAAGTAAAGTGTGCGCAAAGATACTACGTTCACTTCCTTAACGGTTCAATTCTAAAGTAATCGCGATTCAGGAACTTCGTGATACGGATACCATGAGGGTTGAGGAACTAGTTGGTTCACTTCAAACCTATGAGTTATCATTTAAGGCTCCTAAAGGAAAATCACTTGCTCTCAAATCATCTAAAAATATTTCACAAGAGAGCAATTCGGATACAGAAAATTCTGAAGATGATATGGCCCTTTTAGCAAAAAAGTTTTACAAAATTTTCAAAAATAAGAAAAAAGCTGATTTTCAAAAGTCAAATGATAAGAGACGATCTAAACCTAGAGATCGAAAATCATTGAAAGATAGTCAATGTTACAGTTGTCAAGAGTATGGGCACTTAGCTAACAAATGTCCTAAAAAGGACAAATCAAAAAGGAAAAGCATGATGGCTACTTAGGATGAATCGTCTGATTCTGAATCCTCTTCTAAATCAGAAGATTCTGAAACCGAGTCGGGCGATGATGTTACAGCCCTTATGACTCTAGCTAAGATCACCTATTCAGATCATGATGATATATCTAGTGAAGAAAATCTGAATAGTGATTGCGATAATGAAGATGATCTTCAAGATGCTTATAATGCCCTTTATAAAGAGAGTTGTAAAATTGCAGTTAAGCTTAAATTACAAAAAGAAAAATTTTCTAAGCTTAAGGAAGATTATGAGTCTCTTGTTTTATAAAAGTCTCATATTTTCGATTCTTTTGAAAAAACCAAATGTGGTTTAGATTTCAAAAACTCCCAAATTAAAGATTTGAAATTCGAAAAAGAAAGACTCAAAAATGAGGTAGCCTCTCTTCTGAGTTTGAAAGACACATGGAGATATGCCCAAGGTGATCTAAAATTGGAAAAACTATTGTTCGGATCAAGAAAATGTAGCGATCGATCCGAGTTGGGCTATGATAAAAATACATCTCCTAAAAAACAGAACATTGCTCCTAAATTTGTTAAAGGAGAGTCTTCGACCTCAAAAGAAAAGAATACCTATCGAGGTTTTTCTAAAAATTCTAGATCTTTCCAAAAACCTAAAGGTGGCCATGTCAACATTAATTTTCAAAACCGAAACCCATTGGCTGAAAAAATAATTGATCTACTCAAGGAGCTATTGAAGTCTAACTCTAGGGTCACTCCTATAACAACAAACAGAAAAAGACCATATATGCTCCTAAACCCAAAACAGTTCTGAAATGGGTTCCTAAAGTTGCCAGCTTGGTTGCCCACACTCCTTTCAAAGCTACAAGCCATTCAAAGTGGTACCTAGATAGTGGTTGCTCCAGGCATATGACAGGTGACAAAGCTTTATTCACCGATCTTAAAGATATGATTGACGGGTCAGTCACATTTGGTGATGGAAGCAATTGCAAGATTATTAGCCAAGGTACGGTTCATCTTTATAACCTTCCCTTATTTAAGAATTTTTTATATGTTGAGGGCTTAAAACACAACCTATTAAGCATTTCTCAGATATGCGATAACAAACATAATGTGAAGTTTTCTAATCAAGGTTGTGAGATACTCAATAAAAAGGGTTCTGCTATATTAACTAGTCGCAGAACTTTTGAAAACTGCTACATCGTTAGTGATGCTAGCTCATCTACTCAATCATGTTACATGGTCCATACCGATGAGACTGAATTATGGCATAAACGCCTTGGACATACACACTATCGGAACTTATTTAGATTGAGCAAAAGAGAACAAATTCGAGGTCTACCCAAATTACAAAAAGTAGACAAAATATGTGGTGAATGCCAGTTGGGCAAACAAATTAGGAGCTCTCACAAGAAAGTGAACTCCAATACCACATCTAGACCACTCGAGCTTCTCCACATGGATCTTATTGGACCAACCAGATCGGAGAGTCGAGGAAGCAAAAAATACATCTTGGTTATCGTAGATAACTATACCAGATTCACTTGGGTATCGTTCTTAAAAGACAAAACTGAAACCCTAGATGAAGTGAAAAAGGTCATCAAACGAATCCAAAATGAGAAAGGTTCTCATGTTAGTAAGATCCGAAGTGATCATGGATCTGAATTCGAAAATAGTAGTTTTGAGAAATTCTGTAGCGATCAGGGAATATCACATGAATTCTCTGTGCCCAAAACACCGCAACAAAATGGTATTGTTGAAAGAAAAAACAGAGTGCTTCAGAATATGGCTAATGTTATGTTGAATAGCATGAAGCTCTCTAGAAATCTTTGGGCTAAAGCAGTTAATACCGCATGTTATATCATTAATCGGGTTTATACCAGTAAATCTGATAATAAGACTTCTTATGAATTATGGTTTGAAAAGAAACCTACTGTCAAATACTTTCGGATTTTTGGCAGCAAGTGTTATATTTTACGGGATCGTGAAAGTTTGGGTAAGTTTGATACGAAAAGTGACGAAGGTATTTTTCTTGGTTATTCTTTGAACAATCGAGCTTATAGGGTTCTAAATAAGAGAACTGGTGTGATTCAAGAGTCCATCAATGTGGTCATTGATGATCATTTGAATACACTAGCCTCGAGTTCAGATGATGATGAAGCTCTTATTATTGACAATCAAGATATCTCATCAAGTAAAAAAGAATCTGAACCAAGGACTGTTAAAGATCATCCATCCAATCAAATACTTGGAAACCCTCTCACTGGAGTATGTACTCGTAAAAAACTTGAGAATATATGTAATTATGTTTGTTTTACATCCCAAATAGAACCGGTCAATGTAAAAGAAGCACTTTCTGACGAAAATTGGATAGTTGCTATGCAGGATGAACTTAATCAATTTGTTCGTAATGATGTCTGGAATATTGTTCATAGACCTAAAGATAAACACATTATTGAAACAAAATGGATCTTTAAAAATAAGTCTGATGAACTTGGGAATATTATACGAAACAAGGCTAGACTGGTTGTACAAGGGTACACTCAGATTGAAGGTATCGATTACGATGAAACCTTTGCTCCAGTTGCTCGCCTTGAATCAATCAGACTTTTTATTTTCATCGCATACTTAAAAAAATTTAAAATTTATCAGATGGATGTAAAGAGTGCTTTTTTGAATGGCGATTTACATGAAGAAGTGTATATTGAACAACCTTCAGGGTTTGAAGACCCTAAGTTATCTGACCATGTATTTCATCTCAAAAAGGCTCTCTATGGTCTAAAACAAGCGCCCAGGGCATGGTATGAGAAATTGACTAAATTCTTACTTAGTCATAGCTTTCAAGTAGGAAGTGTCGATAAGACGCTCTTTATTAAGAAGAATAATAATGATATTTTGATGGTTCAAATATATGTTGATGATATTATTTATGGATTAACTTGCTCTAACATGTCTATTGAGTTTGCAGAGTTAATGAAATCAAGGTTCGAAATGAGCATGGTTGGCGAATTTAACTATTTCCTAGGGTTGCAAGTAAAACAACAACCTGATGGAATTTTCATTTCCCAGACCAAATATGCTTCAAATTTGGTTAAAAGGTTTGGATTTGAGAATGGTAAGAACTTTGATACTCCTATGAGTACAACATTAAGACTTTCAAAAGACTCTACAGGTAAAGATATAGATCCTAAACTATATCGCAGTATGATTGGTAGTTTGTTGTATCTTACTGCAAGTAGACCTGATATCGTATTTAGTGTTGAAATTTGTGCGAGATATCAGTCTAATCCTAAGGAATCACATCTTTCTGTTGTTAAACGGATGGTACCCTTTTGATACTAGTGTTCAATTAGCCGGGTACTCGGATGCTGATTGGGCCGGTAATATTGATGATAGAAAATCAACCAGTGGTGGTTGTTTTTACATTGGAAATTGCTTAGTTTCTTAGTTCAGCAAGAAGCAAAGCTCAATATCGCTCTCCACTGCTGAGGCTGAGTATATTGCAGCTGGATATGCATGTACTCAACTAGTTTGGATGAAACGCATGCTTAGCGATTATGGAATTAATCAAGATTCAATGATCTTACATTGTGATAATTCCAGTGCTATAAACATTTCTAAAAATCCAATCCAGCATTCACGTACTAAGCATATTGACATTAGGTATCATTACATACGTGAGTTGGTTGAAGAAAAAGTTATTTCTTTGGAATATGTATCAACCAAAAATCAACTTGCTGATATATTTACTAAACCGCTCGACAAAAGCAGGTTTAATAAATTAAAATTTGATCTTGGTATGTGCATTTTACATTGAATATTCTTGCTTGCATGTATCATAGTATACTATATTTAGTATTATTTGTGTTTAAATTTTAATTTTTTCATTAAAAAATGTATTTTTTGGTCGATACTCGACCGGTCGTAGCTGTACACGACCAGTCGTGGTCCGACCGGTCGTGAACCACACTCGACCGGTCGTGGATCTCATGAATGTGATATATTTGGAGAAAATTCTCTTCTTCCTCATTTCCACACCGACCTACGACGAGTCGTGGCTCGACCAGTCATAAGATTTCCTATTTTTCTTTAAGGTAAGTCCTATTTCATCATTTTTCTTGAAGATTCTTGCTCTCTATGCTTTGATTTGTTCATAGTATAGCTAGATTTCATCTCTTGTTGGGATTTTCAAGGGTTTCCTCTCAATTTGCTGATCTAGAGAAAACCCATCTTTCATTTGTGCATCTTGCTTGCTCTTTGTATATCTTTTTGAATATGGATGCTAGAGGGAAAAAGAAAACATCCCGTGGTCCATCTTCATCCAGATCTGCACCGATAACTAAACGGCACCTTCGGTCACCCAAAAATGATTCTCAAGATGTAAGGGATTTACGTGTCCGTAACATTATCGTTGAGCATACCGCTGATCTCAATCACATTGCTCCATATGGTGTTATCCCTCTCCTTGAATCTGTAGGCTGGACTAATATTTTACTTTGGGGTGGGCCTGCATACCAGTCCATTACTCAATCAATGGTTGCATGCATCTCTGATTTTTCTCTTGATAATTTCATTTTTTTCAATTAATACTAGAGAAGGGAAATTTGAACTAGACCGTCATTTGATATCAGGTATTATGGATATACCTGTTAATGATGAAGGTATACCGATTCATACTTTATATGATAAACCATCTAAATCGGAAAAACGCATGTTAACAAGAGATTTATGCAAAATTGATGCACAATGGACACACAAAGGGAATGCGCTCCCTGCAAAGTACGAGTTACCCAGTTATAGAATATTACATCGGTTCTTCATTTCCAATGTATATCCTCGGTCCGGTAATAAAATCGAGTTGACTTCTTTCATGGTTCGTGTGTTGCATTTTATTGCTTCTGGTACCAAGGTCTATCTTCCCTCTTTGATTTGTCATTTCATTATTCAGTTTCATCTCCATCCAAGTCATAGTGATATTCCATTCGGTTATCTTATGAATGTTTTATCCACTCACATGCTTGTCAATAAACCTGTTAATGAGGCACTAATTTCTCATCTTATTTTCAACAATTCCAATCTTAATAAGATAAAATTGGATCCGTTCCTTAGCCAAGTTGATGAAGGTGGTGTTGGTGGTGATGCTGGAAACGAAGGGGAAGCTGGCGATCTTCCTCAACAAGATGTTAATATGGATGACTTATTTGATGATATAGAAACTGATTCACCTAATGATCCAGATTATGATCCATCTGGTTTTGATGCACGCCTTCGTGCATTGGAAGAAAAGGTTGATAATATGAATATAGCCCATGATATGCGATTTAAGTACATGCGAAAATATCTTCGTCGCATTAATAAGGGGTTACACCAGATTGATCCAACTATCCCTGCTCCCTCCTCTAGATCAGATTAGGTGAATTAACTTCTGGATAGTATCACATTATCTTTTTATTTATGGATATGTATTATGGATTATGGTTTGATAACACTGTCTTTTATATATTGTATTTTGGATTATGAATTATGACTTGATGCTTCAGGATTATATTATGTCCTTTCATATCTCTTTCTCATTATCTGTTTATTCCTCTTCCTATTATGCCTTTCCCTTATCATTTTATGAAAAAAAGGGGGAGTAGTACTAAAGCTAAAAGGGGAGTAGTATGGAAAAGGGGAATAAATTTGTTTGAATTGATTGATTGAGAAGGATATGTAGATTGAAGTCTTGAGGTTTTTAGGTTGTATACTGATTATATGAACAATACTCGTATTACTCAGGGGGAGTAGAGTATTTTGTGATTTCATGGCTCATGATTCCTTATTATCTTTTATGCTATGTGTTTTGTCACAAATTTGACAAAGGGGGAGATTGTAAGTGCTATGATTTCATATCCCTTTGGTTGTCAAATTTTGTGGTGCCAAAACCTATATCTATGTCTTGTACATCTTGTGTTTTATGATTGAAGACAATTCATTGCAATAAGTTATCGCATTTCAAGATAAGATCTTAAATGAAGAAAGTTTTCAAGACATGGATGAAGAATTCAAGTATTGAAGTCTTCAAGTTTGTATGCTCAAGATTCGATCAAGTTCAAGTTTAGTAAAGACTTTGTCAAGTTAAGATCAAGCTCAAGAAGGCCTACTACAAGATTTGTATATTCTCAAGCTTCTCTTAAAGGTCATCTGAGTGTACAGAATTTCAATGTCCATCTCACTATTAAGGTTTGTTTTACCTTAGATTGACCTTAGGATGGGCTTTACAATAGGTCATTCTAGATACATAACTCATATATTTTATTATGCTTGTTTGGAGTGTTCTAAGACCAGTCCTAGAGACTTCAGACCAGTTCTAGATCTGCTACGACCAGTCTTAAGATTTTCAGGACCAGTCCTAGGTTGTTGAAGATTTTCGAATCTTTCTAGCTATCCTATGACCAGTCCTGGACATCCTACAACCAGTCCTGTGAGTTCTTCGACTCATCCTTCGACCGGTCGTAGCCCTACGACTCAAACTCGAGCAACCATTTTTGGGGTCCTACGACCGGTCGTAGGTGTCCCACGACCAGTCGTAGATGGCCCACGACAGGTCGTGGACCGCCCAGGACCGGTCGTGGAACAAAAAATCTTATCCCGCGGAAATCTTTCAAAAATCTTTGGAGCTACGACCAGTCCTAGGTTCCTAAGACCAGTCGTAGACGAGATTTTTTAGGCTATAAATAGAGCACGAACTTCAGAGTTTTAACACTTCAAATCAATTCTATTCAAGCATTCTTTAGGATATACTCTAAGATAAGTTTGTGTTTATTTTAAGCTACTTTGTGCTTATTTAATATTCCTTTTGTTAGCTTATTTTTATTTGATTTTGATCTACATTCCAATCTTATTAGAAAAGAGGAATTTCTGATATTCCTTCTTCTTGGATTCAAAATCAAGTAGAACTAGCCCTTTTGATTTAAAATCAATTAGACTTAGAACCATTCTTAAAGTGAGTATTGGACTTTGAACATTGAATCGAACATCTACTCCGATTGGTTCTATCGGGCTTCTTCAAAAGGTGATTCAGGTATTTTACATTTTTGTAATTTACTTTCTCTGGTTTTTGTTTGAGATTCGCTAGAAAAATCTCATTGTATTGGTTATCTGAGGAGAGCTAGAAAACTCAGATTGTGGGGTTTTTGGATTGTGTAAGCCCGAGATCAAAGACACAATTGTGAAGGTTTTAGGTGAACCTGTGAAACCTATTTTGATAGTGCATGCTAATATCCCCTGTGTGAGGATATTAGGAGTGGAGTAGCAATCTGTGTGGCTATTGGATAACAGTTGGTGTACACACAGGCCAACCACTATATATCGTTGTGTTGTGGATGTGTTTTTCTCTTTCATTCTGTTTTGTGAAGAGTGTTTGTGGATGAATGTTGTAATCACTTCAAGCAAGTGTGGATGAATGTTGTAATAACTTAGGATTTATTTTCTGCAAGTTATTTTGATTTTCTTGTTTATTATTTCTCATTGATTTGTGATACAAATGACGTTCTAGAAATAAGGTTGTCCTACCTTAAACCTCTGGTTTTTGGTGTAAGGTTGTCCTTAGAACTGATAAAGTATCAATCTCTTTATTTTAGGCTATTGTGATTGTTTTATATTCAGTATTGTGCTTTATATCTTTTATTATTCCATTGTTATAAGTTTTATTTGGCATTTCCCTATTCACCCCCCCTCTAGGGCATATAGCTAGGCCCTTTCAAGTATGACTCATGCATCTCGCATTTTGTGTGGCATGATCACTGTACGCCCTAGCAACATCAGAGCCGTAGCCTCCACAGGCATATCGTGGATGGAAGGATCAGACACCAAAAATACTTATTCTAGCATGGGGGCGTCATAGATGTCCCAGGGTGAAAGTCTCTAAACTCTTATAGTACCAAAGGATGCTCCAATGTCGAGACCGAGTGGATAAATGAGCGCATGAGAGCCGGATACTAATAGGATGCACTTCCCATTGTGTCGTGGTCAGTTGGAAGGGGGTGTGGCTTACCCGCCTGAATGAGGGGGAAATGACTAGGCTAAGTTTCACCCAGCTTGAGGAATGGGTCCGCTATCAATGACGCAAGCTCGATATTGGCAGGTCGATAATGAGGTCTCTTCCACTTACCCGGTTGTGCACTTAGATGGGGCTGCAAGGTGGTGTTAAGTGTACTAGGTCTCAGTAATATTCTAGAGATGAACTGTACTGATATGTGGATCTTGATGAGGACTGACATGGTTGTATTACATCTTACATTTGACCCACGTAGGCCTTGCACTAGATAGCCTTAATATGGTGAATAACATTGTACTAGACCTCGATGATATCTCAGAGATGTATGGTACTGATATTGTGATGCCCCATCACTATTGCACATGTGGGCGAGAACATGTGGGCAAATGCTGACGTGGGCGGGGCCTAAGGGCCTGGCTGAGCTAGCACTAGTTGGGAGGCTACCGTGCTGGAAGGCTACTATACATACAATGGGGCAGAGCCTTACCCACATTGGAAGCGTTGTGATAGTTATTTGTGGACTTAATGAGTAGGAGTTGTGTACTCAGCATTAGACTCATTCATTCATTCATTCACTTTTCACTCAGGCTGGTTGTACGCAACTAAATCATTATGTGTACCTTCGTAATGGTCATGATTTCGGTTGGGAATGTAATCAACATGAGATCAAGAGTTTACCACATTGAGCCTAACTATCCAAATTTAGGTACGGGCCTGGTTTGGATTGAAGTCCCTTGTGATGGACACAATAGCTTGCAATACCACGTACTATCATCTTGACTACACACTCCATCTCCGACATTGGCCTTCCATCGTATACCATATAGTAGAAAATGAAATTTGATTATCTTATTCATGATGATTGGCTATTTTAATGATTCATGGTCACTTGTTGAATGACATGCCTATTATTGATGTCATGTTCATGATAACCTATATAATTATACAACATGCTTGATTGATAACCTACTCACCTATGATAACATGATTGGTTGATAACATGCCTATGGTTGTTTTGGATGTCTTTACGGGAGCACCCTAAGAAGACGTGTTTTACTCTCGATATGCAGTAAACTCATGAGCTATAGTTTTCTCATATGTATGACTTACACTTTTTTAGGATGTATACAAGAGCTATTGGAATTTGCTATTCTTTTCTTCATTATTGTTGAGTTGGTGCACCATATTATGTGTGACATGTCGAACAGGTTTGTCTCTTCAATATGAATTGATACCATATACAAAATGTGTAACCGCCTAAACAGATTAACCATTCAAAAAAATTACACTGAAAATCCTCCTTGAAGGACCATAGGATCGGAATCTGGCATATGGGTGTCAGGAGCTGAGAATGGGATACTACAGAAGCTGTCAACACTAGATTCGGCGATTGAGAATTTTGTGAGCTCAGTTTTTGAGTTTGGGGCGTGACAAAAAGAATGATAAAAGTATGGATTTAGTTCTCAAGAATCACTAAGGTAAAGGAAAGATCTTAGGAGACTAAGATTGAAGAATTCACGTGCCAAAGATCCTAGGAAACCAAGTGAGGAATGAGGAGAATCCAAGATTTGAAGTGTTGGTCTGCTAGCCCAAGTTTTGGTTTGGCTAGCCCAAGAATTCGTCCAGCCTAAGAAAGTTTGGCTGAAAATCCAATGACATGATCTTCTGAAACTTGTAGAAGTTTGGCTAGCCTAAGGTTACGCAAATTCTGTGCAAACTACGTAAATTTGAGGCAGTTTCTGGATTCTTCTAACTCGGTGTGAAAGTTTGAGTTCCCCAACTATAAATAGGAGTTCCTAAGATGCACAAAAGTATCTTCTAGGGTTTGAGGAGTGGAGAAAAAGGGTGGAGCCGCCATTCGGTAGTTCTTCCTCTTCTTATTTAGTTGGTCTTTTTATTTTGTTTAAGAGTTCTTAGTTTAATCATGTCTATGGTTGGCTAAACCTCTTAGCTAGGGCTAAGAGGTGAAGCTTGTAACTTGATTGGGATGTTTGCTTTGTTTTGATTCATGTTTTACTAAACACTCTTGGATTCTAGTTCTTATTAAGGAATTTTTTTAGTGTTTAATAGTTTGTTGTGGAAAATTATAATAGATCCGCAATTGCTTGTAATATCTTCTTTTCTTAAATTGAGATCGTGAAATTAGTAAGTCCCGTTGTTCACCATTGTCCCTTGGGCATGGTAGGGTGACGGAATCCTTCCTAATCTTCACAATTCTGATATAATTTGTTATGGGGTTGGTATATCCTGCTGTTTGCCATCGTCTCATGGGCATGGTTTAGTGATGGAATCACTTCCAATACTCATAAACTCTCATCCATTGAGACTGGATTCATGAGAAGTTTAGAGATTCAATTATCTCTCTTTTCCAATTGGATAGGATAGGACTCTAATTCCCATTGGATTTCCTAAATTAAGTAAGGTAGCTCCCTGGTTGTTACAAGTGAATCCTTGAAAACCCTAGTTCCCACCTTTAAATTTATTATTTCTAATTACTTTATTCACAATTACTCTCTCTACAATTTCAGAATTAGGTTTACATCTTTTTCTATTTCTACTTCTAGTTACTTTAAAAAAACGTACAAGTTCACTCCCTGTGGATTCGACCTCAGTATCATCGAGGTTATTACTACATTACGACCCTACACTTAGGGTTGTGAACACGTTTTTGGTGTCGTTGCCGGGGACTAACGGTTGCGTTTTTCTGAGATTAACTAGTTTTCAAATTAGGTTAAGATTAAGATTTGTTTACTTTCTATTTTTTGGTTAGGGTTTTTCTAATTTATTTTTAGAAACTAATTTACTTTCCTTTTCTAGGATTAAAAACTTTCCTAATTTAATTTTAGAAACTAGGTTTCTTTTTTTTTATTATTATTATTATTTAAAAACTAATTTATTTTCCTTTTTCTTCTGTAGGATCCTAATATGTAAACTTTTAATCTGGTAACTTCTTTCTAATTCTCTCTCTTTCTATTTCTATATTTCTATTTCCCACTTTCTTTTTAGGTAAAGGTTAAATTCTGAAATTGAGGGCTGAGAGTTTTTCATGCCCAAGTGGGTTCGTGATAACATTCAACGTCTCTTAAGTGAAGGAGGATTAGATGAGGGGTTATCTATCCATCACAGGATCAGACACCACTCGAGATCCACAAAGTTAACTGAAGTTATGACTACCAATCAACCAGCCAATTAACCTCCAAATCCACCTTAACCTAGGGTAGAGGAAATCAAGGATGAGAATGAGGTACATCAAGCACCCCCGCCTCATACTTTACCAGATTATTTACAACCGGCAGGGGTGAGCCCGCCCTCATGCATGATTTTTCTAGAAAATACGGGACATATGGATATCAAGCCTAGGGTGATCCAACTCCTTCCAAAAATCCATGGATTTGAATATGAAAATCCATATTTACACTTGAAAGAATTTGATGAGATCATAACCACTTTATATTTTCCTAACGTGTCCGATGACACAGTCAGGCTAAAACTCTTTCCCTTTTCTTTGAAAGAGAGAGCTAGGACATGGTTGCATTCATTACGTCCTCGATCTATCGGTAGATGGAACGATATGACAAGGGAGTTCATAAAGAAAATTTTCTGACACCATAAAATGAACACCCTCAAAAAGTCAATCATGAACTTCGCCCAAAATGAAGATGAAACATTCTTCCAATGTTGGGAGCAGTTCAAGGATCTTGTTAGTTTATGCACACAACATGGTTTTGAAACGTAGCACATTACACACCTTTTCTATGAAGGATTGACATCCTCTATAAGACAATTGGTTGAGACAATGTGTAATGGGGAATTTATGAACAAAATTTTCGATGATGTGCGGGATTATTTAGACAGACTTGCTGAAAATGCACAATCATGGGACGTCTCCCCAAATCAAGCACCACCTCTATGCGTGCTCAATCAAAGGAGAGGGGCAGAATATACTTTCTGAAAGAGGATGATGATGTCAATGCTAAAGTGGCTAATCTCATAAGGAAATTCGAGGTAATGGAACTAAAGAAGAATAACGCTAAGGAAACTATTTGTGGTATTTGTGCTTGCAACATTCACACAACTGAAAATTGGCCAATAAACTGCTACTAAAGGTTCCCTAATCAAATTCCAAATCAAGGAAAACCTCAAGAGGAACCGGTTCAAAATTCCACACAAACTCAGGAGCTTACCGAAGCATTATGAGAACTTATAGAAATTATCCAAAAGATGGATTCACGTGTTATGGTTATAAAGAAAAGGATGCTTCCTACTTAACCTTTCCCCAATCCTAAACCGCAATACGAAATAAGTGATTCAAGCTCTTCAAATCAAATGGAGCAAGCTAAGTCCATCACCATCCTTAGGAGTGGAAAAATAATTAACAAATCTATTCCGGTAAGGGCAGAAAAGTCTAAGGACCCAGAAATAGATGAAATTGATAGACCTAGCACCACTCCACAATAATTAGAACTAGAACTTCAAGGCAAGCCGATTGCACCATTCCCCTAACGGTTGATTGCATTGAAACCTCTCTAACTCTCAGGATATTCTAGAGGTGTTGAAATAAGTGAAAGTCAATATTCCTCTACTGGATGTCATTAAACAAATATCCTCATATGCCAAATTTCTAAAAGATTTGTGTACAACAAAAAAAAGATAAAGTATTCAAAAGAAAGTATGTTTAACAGGAAAAGTGAGTGTCATCCTAAAGAAAAATGTGCCACAGAAATATAAAGATCCTGGTAGTCCAACCATTGCTTATGTAATTGGGAATTACCAGATTGAGCACGCACTTCTTGACTTAGGAGTGAGCGTAAATCTGATCTCATACTCAGTTTACAAACAACTGGTTTAGGTGAATTAAAACCCACCCAGACCACATTACAACTTACTGATCGTTCAGTTTGTGTACCGAGAGGGATAATTGAGGATATGTTAGTCCAGGTTGACAAATTCTACTACCCAATAGATTTTATTGTCTTAGATACTTAACCCATCATGGACATGAGCACTCAAATTCCTGTCATTATTGGTCACCCATTCCTTGTCACATCAAATGTAATTATTAATTGCAGGAATGGAGTCATGAGTTTATCTTTTAGAAATATGACATTAGAGCTAAATATATTTTTCAATACAAGTAAACAATTAGAAGATGATGACGATTCCCACAATATTAACCTGAATGACTCTTTTATGGAAGATAAAACTCTTTTGACCTTATCCTCTGACCTTCTAGAGACGTGCCTAGCCTACTCTCATGATTTAGAAGATGATATGATTAGGAAGATGGGAACCATGCTGGTACTTGAAGTCAACCAGTGGAGGCCAAAATTTGAAGAATTACCCTAAACTAATGTAGTGCCTCTACTGTCTAACCTCAAACACTAAAGCTTGACCTAAAACCTTTACCCTCTGATTTAAAATATGTCTATTTAGGTCAAGACGAGATATACCCAGTGGTGATTTCTTCTCACCTCGAGCAAGAATAAGAGAGTGTGCTTATCTCTACTCTCATTGAGCATAAAGGAGCCCTTGGATGGTCGATTTCGGACCTCAAGGGAATTGACCCTTCAATTTATACTTACCACATTTATCTAGAGGATAATGCAAAGAACTCCTGACATCCACAACGTATATTAAATCCAATCATGAAGAAAGTGGTTAAGGTCGAGGTTCTTAAGCTATTACATGTGGGTATCATATACCATGTATTGGATAGCCAATGGGTGAGTCCAACTCAGGTGGTTCCTAAGAAGTCTGAAATCACATTAGTAGATAATGCCAACAATGAACTCATGCCAATTAGAGTTACTACTGGTTGAAGAATGCGCATTGACTACAGGAAATTGAATACCGTCACGAGGAAGGACCACTTTCTTTTGTCCTTCATTGATTAAATTTTGGAAAAGCTAGCTAGTCACTCATACTATTGCTTCCTTGACGGGTATTCGGGCCACAACCAGATAGAGATACCCCCTGAGGATTAGGAAAAGATCACATTCACATGTCCCTTTGGCACCTTTGTTTACTGAAGGATGTCATTTGGACTGTGTAATTCCCCTACCACTTTTCAGTGATGCATGATGAGTATTTTTTCTGATATGGTGTGGCAATATTTAGAGGTCTTCATGGATGACTTCTCTATCTTTGGTCCATCCTTCAGCGATTGTTTAGAGAATCTTAAATATTTGCTGAAGTGATATGAGGAAAAGATCTTGATGCTAAATTGGGAGAAGTGTCATTTCATGGTTTGTAAAGGAATTGTCTTTGGACATATTATCTCATCCAAAGGAATTGAGGTAGATAAGGCTAATATTGATCTTATCTTTAACTTACCTCCACCTAAGAACATACAAGACGTGCAATCCTTCTTAGGACACACTGGATTTTACAGAAGATTCATAAAGGAGTCACCTCTCTCATCCTTTATGCAATTTACTTCAAAAGGATGTACCATACGAGTGGATTGGGTAATACCAAGAAGTTTTTTCTAATCTCAAGGGCATGTTAACCACCGCACTTATCATGTAGCCACTCAATTAGAGCACTGCTTTTGAACTTATGTACGATGCATCAAATTTTGCTATTGGGGTAGTGTTAGGTCAGAAAAAAGATAACAAGCCCTACTTTATACATTATGTAAGTAGAAGCTTAAATTCTTCCCAAGTAAATTACTGTACTATGGAGAAGGAACTCTTAGTTGCAGTATTCACTTTGGACAAATTTAGGTCCTAATTGATCGGATCCAAGATCATCATTTACACTAATCATGTGGCGCTCTAGTATCTTCTTTCTAAGAATGATGTTAAGCCCCACTTGATAAGATGGATCCTCTTACTCCAGGAATTTGATTTAGAAATAAAAGATAAAAAGGGAGTAGAGAATATAGTGGCTGACCATATTTTCAGCCTTGATCTCTCTGATTCCGTTGAGATGACACATATAAATGACTGTTCCATCACGAACAATTGTTCAAAGTCTTCCATTCACCTTGGTTTGTTGATAATTATCTTGCTTTAGGTTTCACGCCGACACATTGGGCTATGTAAGATAAGAAAAAAAATTCTTCGTCGAGGTTTATAAGTTCTTTTGAGATGATCCATACTTGTTTAAATATTATGCAGACTAAATCTTAAGGAGATGTGTGCTAGACCATGAACACCAAATTGCCATCTACTTTTGTCACTCTCAGGCCTATGGTGGTCACTTTTTCTGTTAAAAAGACCATTACCAAAATTCTGTAATGTAGCTTTTACTGGCCCACTATGTTCAAGGACACTCATGAGTTTTATAAATCTTGCGAGCGTTGTCAGAAATTTTCACATCCCAAACTCAGAAACCGGGCTCACAGAATTCCCGATCGCCGAATCTGGCGCTGACAGCCTCCGTAGTACCCCATTCTCGGCTCCTGGCACCCATATACTAGGTTCCGATCCTGGAATGCTACAAGGAGGATTTTTACAATCCATTTACTTCGTAATGAGCATAACCATAAGCATAACCTATGAACAATAACCACAAGAACACCATCACAAAATCCACTATGATCAAAACTTTGAGTACAAGGTATATAAAGGAAAATACAAGATAGTGCTAATAATAAAAACTCCAAAAGCTCGACTGCACGCTCTTGCTGCTGCTACGCTACGGCTGTGTCTTGACCTCACCTGCACACATCAATCGTGCATAAGCTTATAGAAAGCTTAGAGAGTGGTGTAAGTGTGTGCGCAATATGAGCGTGCTCGGAATGTAAATGCAGAAACATGATGATGGGTATATGAATGCAATCAGTCGTACCAAGGCTATGCGGTACAAGATATGAATGCTATCGGCCATATCGAGACCATGTGATGCGAGATGCAACTCAAGCATGTCAATCCTCATCATACATCAGTATAGTTCTCATTTTGGATAATCACCGGGGCCTAGTACACTCTACGCCAGCTTGTCGTCCCTATCCGAATGCACAACTGGGAGAGCGAAAGAGACCTCACTATCCGCCTGCCAATATCGGGCCCGACTCGTCGATAGCGGGCCGATTCCTCAAGCTGGTCCAACTCAACCTAGAAGTTGCCCCTTCACTCAGGCGGGTAAGGTCACACCCCTTTTCAACTGACCATGACACAGTAGAAGACGCGGCCTACTGGTATACGGCCCTCGCGTGCTTGTGTATCCACTCGGTCTCGACGTTGGAGTCATCCTCTGGTACCATCGGATTTAGGAATTTTCACCCAGGGACATCTATGACACCCGTATGCTAGAACCAAACATTTTCGGTATCCAATCCAGCCACCCAAGATGCATCTGTAGAGGCTATGGCCCTGATGTCGCTAGGACATACAATAATCACAATCATACAATGCAAGTGCATGAGTCACACTACCAGTCATGCAACAGTCCTACGTGTATCATGCACTCATGTAGGGAAACTCTGCCTATCAGGGAGTCCATAAACAGTTCGCCCGAAGGCATATGCTATGATCAGTCACTTCTCATATCAGTCATACATATGATGCGTATAATAATGAATCATGAATCTATACTAAACCTGTATATAGAGATGGGCTCTGCGTATAATTGAGATGGGCCGAGACAGCCTACTTAATACAAGTATGGGCCTATTAGTGGGCCTTAAGGAGAGTGACGGTACGGACATTTAACCGTCGTCATCCTTATAATGTGGGCATCTAACCATCATTGTTCCCAAGGCATTACTTGCTATAAACATCATCATATGCCATGGAGGGATCACGCATTGCAATGGGCCTAGTTGCCCCCAATTGGGCCTTAAGTACATCAACTGGGCCGTATCATATTGTCTTTACATTCATCAAATGGATCACCTCAATGAGCCTCACCAATGGGCCTTAGGTCCTTTGCAATGGGTCATAACCCATGGGCCTTAGAATGCATTAAAGATGAGCCCAATCACATGGGCTTTATGTGCATCAAATGGGCCTAATCACATAGGCCTTATATATACCAAAGTGGGCCTCAACAATTGGCCACAAATACATTAAATGAGCCTACACACATGGGCCCATAAATAACAAAGTGGGCCTCAACATTGGGCCTAAATACATGCCCAGATGGGCCTAAATACATGGATCCATACTTATCAAAATGAGCCTCATGTGAAGCCCGCCATAATGTTTGTTTTCCCTATCCAATCTGTTGATACAATCACAAAAATAGAGGGCCCACCAAAATGTTTATTTTTCAGCCAACTTATTGGTATGGTCGCATGGACCAAAGGGGGCCCACTGAAATGTTTAATTACATTCAACCTATTCAGAAGGTCACATGGACATGGGGGTGGGTCTGGAGCCCACCGTGATATTTATTTGCCACCCCACCTGTTCATATGGTCACGTGGACTAGGGGCCCACCACAATGTTTAATTCCATCCAATCTGTCCAGGAGGGGGGGGGGGGGGGGGGGGGGGCACGGTGATGTTTATTTCCATCCATACTATTCATGAAGTCACGTGGACCAGGGGGTGGGGCCCACCATAACGTTTATTTTCCTCCAATCTGTTAAAAAGGTCCCTTGGTCCCCCTTGGACCAAGGGACCCACCGTGATATTTACTTGCTAGCCAACCTGCTGGGTGTGGGCATGGGGCCCACTGAAATGTGGTTCACAAATCCAACCCACCCATTATGTGTGTCCCACTTGTTTGAGGGTTCAGACTAAGTTTCAGCCATATTCAAAATTCGGGTAGGCCCCACCAAACCCTTTTACATGTCTTAGGCATGTCTTCACATGATTTTAGATGGTATGGCCCACCTAAGTTTCGTATAGGGCTGATTTTTGGGATAGCCCCATACTCAAAGGGGACCCATAAAATGAATGGCATGGATGTAGAACATACATCACGGTAGGGTCTACAACTGGGCCAATGCGGCCATCTTTTTCTTTTTTTCTTTTTTTTTAACGTGGACGTCTCTGGACGTCATGGCACAAAGTCATTCCAATAAAAAATATTTTTTTTATCCTAGGTGGGACCCACGTTAACTAGATCTATCCCATCCATTGCATGTGTCCCATAAAAATAGGGGTCCAAAACAAGTTTCAGGTGGGTCCAAGCTTCTGGTGGACCCCAGCAATCATTCTTCCAAGTTTTAACAGAAAATACTACCATTCTTAATACCACGGCCCGCCAGATGATTGGATCGGTCTCATTTTTCGGCTCAACGCCTAAAATGATCCCAAGAATAGAATGGATGGCTTGGATCATGTATAAACATCAAGGTGGGGGTTGCATGAGTGGCCCATTCTAAAAGAGTACCTTTTTCTCTCTCTCTTTTTTTTTACATGCAAGTACACACCCATGTCAGTGCACACACTCCAAGTTAACCACACCCGTCCAGCATCTAGGGACGCTGGAAGGTATGGATAAAAACTTGCATCGTGGTGGGTCCCACATGGGACGTGGCCCACCATATATATATAATATTAATATAATATAATATAATATATGTATATATGTTATGCATCACTTCACCCAAAAATGTGATGGACCACGCCGTTTGATGGATGGAGTAGATTTAACATGAGTTGGTGGGGCCCACTTCATTCTAGGGGAAGGATAAGAGAGAGAGAAAGAAAGAGAAAATAGAGAGAGAACAAGAGAGACGGTAATGGAGAGGAGGGACCCCGCCACTATGGGCCCTCCATTGATACAACACGTACATCAAGTGGGTCCCATAACAAGTGGGCCCTTAAATCATGAAATCAACGATGGAAATTCAAAGATCACCCACCTCTAAGCCTCTCCTTGCTCCCCTAGCCTCGTTATCTCCTTTGCTTGACTTTTAACGGTGGTAGATGATGGATCAACAGTTGAGATGAGAGATGAGAGAGTAGGGAAGGTGGGCCACACTTGGCATTTGGGAGAGGGAGAGAGAGCTTGGACGTGTGAAGCTCTTTTGCTTGAGATTTTTTTTTTTTGAGAATGAATGAGAGAGAGAGGGGAGTGATGGATGAAAAAGGGTGATGGAGTGATGTGGTGTGATGGGTGATGGGTGGAGTACTGTGTTGTAAGAAGGGATGGATGGAGAGAGAGGTGAAGTGATGTGAGGGTTGACCTTGGGCTTGCTTGTGTAAGAGAAAGGTATGGGTTGTTGTACTTGGGTATGGAGTGACTTGACTTTTACTTGACATGTGTGATTGATTGATTGATGGGACATCTCGTAGAGATTCCCTTGTAATTCACAACGCGCGGTGTTTTCTTCGAATTTAACACAGACTGACATCTTTTAGCCTGGGTATCGGGTCGGTGTGCGAGTCACGTCGTTAGAACCGCAGCGACGGCACGGTCGCTAAGGTATAGGTTTCAATTTTAGCCGTATTTGGCATACAGGTCTCATCTTAGGATCGTGCGCAAACATCAGAAAGTGGTCGAGGATTGCCGAATTCGACCGAAAAGATCGCGGGAGTTGACGGAACAGTACGAACTAAGATACAGGTCTTACAGAAATTGAGAGCATTGTCCCATCAGAATTTGATGCCTTTAAATCCTATTTTGATCATTGAAGCATTTGATTGTTAAGGCATTGATTTCATGGGACCATTCCCCCAATCCTTTAAAAATTTATATATTTTGCTAGTAGTAGACTATGTCATTAAATGGGTCAAAGAGATTCCATGGCGGAACAATGACCATCAAACAACCATTAAGTTTTTAAAAGAGAACATCCTTTCTCAGTTCGGAATGCCTTGGGTCATCATTAGTGATGGAGCTTCAAATTTTTGTAATAGGCTGTTTGCAAACTTAATGAAGAAATATGAGATCTTGCATAAGGTGAGCACTCCATACCACCCACAAACAAGTAGGCAAGATGAGATTTCCAACAGGGAGATTAAACATATTCTGGAGAAAGTAGTTAACCCTGACCGTAAGGATTGGTCAATCCGATTGACTGATGCCTTATGAGCTTACCGAATTACATTAAGACCCTTATTGGAATGTCTCCCATTAGACTTGTTAATGGGAAGGCTTGCCACTTACCTGTGGAGTTGAAACATAGAGCCTACTGGGCTATCAAGAATTTGAACTTCGATTTGGACAACGTTGGCTCGCTGTGCAAACTACAATTGAATGAATTCGAAGAGATTCAGAATAATGCATATGAGAACTCAAGAATTTATAAAGACAAGGCGAAGGTGTTCTATGGTAAGAACATCCTTCGAAAATCATTCTTAGTTGGTTAAAAAGTCCTTTTGTAAATTCTCGGTTACATCTTTTTTTAGGTAAACTTCGATCTTCTTAGACGGGTCATTTTCACTGTTACTAATGTCTATCATCATGAGGCTGTCCAGATTCAGAATCCAAATAATGGAAATGATTTCAAACTGAATGAACATCATTGAAAGCCATTTGTTGAAAAATTTGATTCAGAGGACATGTCCATACCTCTGAATGATCAGGTTTACCAGGATTGACTTTTTAGTTTGACAGAGGTGTAGTTAGGTTTATTGCTTTCCACTGTTTAGGTTAGTTTTCTTTCCACTATTTTAGGATAGTTTGCTTATTGTCTATTTGAGTCTTTTGTCCTAACCCATCGTCACACTGAGAACATTGGAAAAGCCTCAAAATTTCTTCTTCAAGTATTTTCTTTCTATCACTTCCCTTTTTGTTTTCATTGCCTCTTTTACATTACATGCTTATTTCTTTTACATTGAGGACAATTTATCTTTTAGGTTGGGGATGGGGGATTATGTAAACTAATCAGTTTCTTTCTTAGTCTTTGAGCAAAAATTGTGGAAAAGTGCAAAATTTTTGAAAATTGAAATTATAAGATGCTTAATGTTGATGATTTATGTCTCTTGGATTTGGTTACTAGGAGATTTCAAAGTTAAGTTTGAATTATTAATCCATGAGTAGAAGTTTTAAACATTGATCGAGTCATGATTTCACACGTCACATCTAGCCGTCACATTAAAGCTTCAATTAACATTGAATTATTAACTTTGTGATTATTAAGCATGAAAGAAACTAGGGCTGAAAGTTGGGCGGGTTCAACCCGACCGACCTGTGACCGACCGAACATTGGGTTGGGCTTGAGCAGAATATTTCAGGTCTGATCTTAAGCTTGGGCTATACAAACACCAACTCGATAAAACTTGGGTTGGGCTCGGGTTGAGGTCTCGGGTTGTCCAACCCAACTCGAACCCGATCAATATATAAGTTACTTATAAATTTTAATTGAGTGTGGATCGTTTGTGTCGAAGGCACACTAGTGATGTTGAGTCTCACTTGTCCACGTCATTTCTAAGGACTCATGCTAACAAGATATGTCAGATTTCTCTCCCAAATAGACTTCATGCTATGCTACGTGACTTTTAAAGGATTAGTTATCTTATATTTTAGCTTATTTTTTAAAGGAAAAAAATGAAGTTCTTTATAATGAATAATCACATATATAAGTAATAAAATTATAGATACAAAAAATAAGTCTTATATTAAAATATAATAAACTAATATAATAACAAAAATATTAGCATGTATATACCTGACCAACCCAATCAACCCGACCGAGCCCACTTGGGTTGGGCTTAGGTTGAGAATTCCCAACCCGAGATTAGGTTGGGTTGGGTTAGGGTTGAGGTATAGGAACCTTGGGTCGGGTTAGGGTTGAGCACCAACCCGACCCAACCCGCCCGACTTTCAGCCCTAAAAGAAACCAACCTAAGGAATTTATCCATCATGTTCGATGAGAGAAAGAAAAATATAATGCCCAACTTAAAAAAGAAAAAAAATAGTTGTCGTCGAAAAAGGCCACCTATTAAAGATCTTCGAAAAAGGCCACCTATTAAAGATCTTTAAAAAGATTGATCATAGCGCGAAAGTCATCGATGGAAAAATCAAAAGCTGGAGGAATAAGAAAAAAAGGGAATAAAAAGATGAACTGTAAGGCAAATTTTGTTTTAGGTTTTGGTTGTCCTGAATGCTCTTTTGATTTTCAATGTTATCATGAAAATGAAGAACTGAACCTTTGATTGTAATAAGTTTAGACTTCATTATGCTCCCATGGAACTCAATGTTTGGAATGGTTCTAATTGGAGGATTAATGCTTTGAACTTGATTATGAAGTTTACCGAATACTTGAGTTTAGGAGAGAATAATGCTCAACATTGATGTATTTTAAAACTTTATTATTTGCATTATTTTTGAAACCTCTCGAGCTTATGAAAATTATACAATGGTTCTTGAAATATTTTTCGTATACTTTGCTCAAGACTAGAAAAATGCTAGTTGGGGATTGTGTTAAGGGTCAAATATTGCATATTATCCCCTATTTATATTTGGTTTTATGAACATGATAATGCTTAATGTTATATTTTATACATGTTTGTGTTGCAAGGTGAATCTGAGAGCTTGGATTGAAAAGGATGATAAAAGCATGGATTTAGTGCTCAAGAATTACTTAGGCAAAGGAGGGATCTTAGGAGACCAAGATTGAATAATTCACGTGCCAAAGATCCAAGAAAACTGAGTGAGGAATGAGGAGAATCCAAGATTTAAAGTGTCGATCGGCTAACCTGAGTTTTGGTTCAGCTAGCCCAAGAATTCAGCCAGCCTAAGAAAGTTCGGCTAAAAATCCAATGACTTGATCTTTTGGGACTTGTGGAAGTTCGGCTAGCTCAAGTATCAGTTCAAGTAGCCCGAGTGTCGACCGGCTAGCCGAAGTAGAAGGTTATGCAAATTCTGCATGGACTGCCTAAATTTGAGGAAGTTTCTAGATTCTTCTAACTCGGTGCGAAAGTTTGAGTTCTCTAACTATAAATAGGAGTTCCTAAGATGTATAAAGATACCTTCTAGGGTTTGAGGAGTGGAGGAAAAGGGTGGAGCCACCATCTGGGAGTTCTTTTTCTTCTTCTTTAGTTCATCTTTTTATTTAAGAGTTCTTAGTTCAATCATGTCTATGGTTGTCTTGACCTCTTAATTACAATAGATTTCCAATTGCTTGGAATATCTTCTTTTTTTGAATTGAGATTGTGAGATTAGTTAGTCTCGTTGTTCACCATCATCCCTTGGGCATGGTAGGGTGATGGAATCCTTCCTAATCTTCACAATTATCCTATGATTGGTTGCAGGGTTGGTATATCCTGTTGTTTGCCATCGTCCCATGGGCATGATTTGCTAATGAAATCACTTTCAATCCTCACAAACTCTCATCCATTGAGACTAGATTCATGAGAAGTTTAGAGATTCAATTATCTCTCTTTTCCAATTAGATAGGAGAGAACTCCAATTCCAATTGGATTTTCTAAACAAGCAAGGTAGGTCCCTGGTTACTACAAGTGGATCCTTGAAAACCTTAGTTCCCATTTTTAAATTTATTAGTTCTAATTACTTTATTCATAATTACACTCTCTACAATTTCAGAATTAGGTTTACATCTTTTTCTAGTTCTACTTCTAGTTACTTTAAAAAACATTCGAGTTTAGTCCCCGTGAATTCGACTTGGGTCTCACTGAGATTATTACTACATCGCGGCCCTACACTTGCAGTTGTGAACACTTGTCATTATTATCTTTAGCCATTTTAGAGAGGATTTGGGCTCACAAAGATAACCTGGTTGACTTCACTAAGTTTTGAATGGAGATAAATATAGGGATGGTACTAATCCGAAATCCAAATATAGGGATGTAATGCTTATGTGTGAGACCCGACCTAAGTTCGCATGTGTGCATGTGTGTGTATGAGTGAACATTTTATTTCTTGTGGTCCTGCAGTCCTACCGGTCAAATTTCAGCAACCCGCGACCTTTGAATTGTGCTTGCGGTCATCCTTGAGTCCGATCACATAGACCCAACTTGGATCGAGCTGAGACCTATTCCACTGCGACCGCATTGTCGATGCGGTTCCAACGCCATGTCTTGTGCGTCCATCTGATGTGTGGATCATAAGTTGTGTACGTTTCATTATATGGCCCTTAATTTTGATCATGTGGCCAACCTTTGAGTGGTGCATGTGGCCCACACTCCCTCTTTTGCACAAGTTCCAACATATACTACACACACCACCTAAATCTCTATAACTCTCATTACCAAAACCTCACAAACCACCCACACCTAACCTACCCTAGCAAACATTGTTTGTATCACCATAGGTTATGATTACTTCCCTTAAAAAGCTTTTCCCTCTCTTTCCCTCTCATTTCTCTCTCTCTCTCTTCTCTTCTTCTCTAGTAATTTCCCTCCATTTCTTCATCCTATTTTCATCCATTTTTTCAGCTACTTTCCTCCTTAATCCCCTACCATCTAACCCTTGAAACCCCATCTTCACCATTGATCCATCTCCCTTGGTGCTAAAGGACCTTAGTGTGAAAGTTTGGTGGTCATCTTTGATGTGGGTGACTATTCTTTTGTTGAATTCCTTTCTTTCTTTAATCTCATTATTTTTTCATGGATGGATTACATGGGACCCACCAATCTATGGTGGGGATCCCATTTGATCCCATGGATGTGGCCCTTTGGCCCATCGTACATGCATGTCGTGATCAATGATGGGGCCATTCTCCATAGACCCCATCATGATGTATGTAATGATCCACTCCATCTCAAGGTCATTTAGACCTTAAGGATCATGTTGGGATGACATCCTAACCATCCATATCAATTATAGATCATGCATGTGGTGATTTTATATTGCATGTACAATCAATGTATTTGCATGGATATGATTCATACTTGGGAGGGCCCATTAGTAGCGAGGCCCTACACCGTGGCCCGATTGTGTTTCTTCTCCATCTTTTCTTTAATGTTTTAATAGTGAATCTCATGTATGTGTGGCCCACTTGATGTGCCATGCAACTAGTCCCAAGTGATTAGACATCCAACCCACCTTGTTGCCCCATATTATTGGCATATTTTGGACAACCTTTGGACTTGATTTTATGGATGAACTTGGAAGGGGCATGGGTTTGAGAGTTGTGTGACCCATCTAGGTGGACACCACCCTGAGAAAATGGTGATTTATTTCCCTTTTAATTATCTTTTGGGGTGGTTTGGATAGCAACATGTTGTTGTCCAAATCTGCCTGGATAGATTTTTGGGCCACCTTGGGGCCTGATTTTTGGATCTTTGGTGGGAATAATGAAATAAAATAATATATAATTATTTTAGCCTCATGACCCACTTACAACCATACCAAATTTTATCCCCATATGTCATTCATTGGGGTCCCAAAGGTGTAGTCCAAGTGAGGTGGACAGTCTGGATTTTTCTGCACTATTCCAGCAACATTCCACCCTAGATAGGTTGGAATTTCAAAATTTATTAAAATACTTTTGGGTGTCTAAAAATTCTAAAAATTTAAAAAGAGGTGTACCACCCATAGTAATACCTACCTACGAAATTTTGGGGCCAATGGACACCTGTACGTACCATAGTGGTGGCTGGACTGGCCCACTATAATATAGTGTCCAGATCAGTCCGATTTTGAGGACAGATTGATTTCTCTAAATGAATTAAAATATTTATACATGTATAAAAATTATTAAATTTTTTAGGGGCATGGTCCACTCATGGTAGGACTCACTTAATAAATTTTAGAGACAATGGACCCCTATACACACTGTGGCAAGGGCCGGACTGGCCCACCACGTTAGGACATGCAGGTCTGTCCGATTTTATGGACAGATTGTATTGTTTAAATTAATTAAAATACTTAGGAATATTCAAAATTTCTAAAATTTTGTAGGGGTGTATCCCACCTATGAAAGTATCACTCTGTAAACTTCTAGCCCTAAATGACCCCATTTGGGCATCCAAACGAATGGGCCAATATGGTTGGACTGCCAGATTTTTCTGCTATGTAGTCCAGCAATATGCCTTGATAAAAACCATAGTTTAAAAATATTTCCTCTGATAGTGGGCCACATTTTTGGATTTCTTATTATTGTATGCATGATGAGGGACCTTAGCCCTCAATTTTTAGAATTTCAGAGGCCCTGGACCCACTCCGATGGAGTGCCCAAATTTAGGACAGCAGCATGCATTGCAGAAACTTCCTGTACATTATTGTCCCTTGTTATTTCAGAACTTTTGGGCCCCAGCCCATTGGGCTTTGTATATGATTAGTTGGGGATCCATTCGTGATGTTCTAGGGTCCATTAGAGCCATGGTTGTGGGTCCCACCATATTGAGAAAATTGGGTATTTATTGCTCCCTTATATTTTAGAATATTCTTGGGCTTAATTAAGGCCTTTTTGGGTCTCCATTGATGATCATTTGTGAGACCCAAATATAAACCAGATTTTGGGACTTCCTAGTGGGCCCAGATTAGGCTGAAATGTCCCAACTTATCCTAAACATTAGCCCGTAACTTATATCTTTAGTCTCGTGGGCTATCCCAGGTAAATGGGCCCCCACCAGAGGTTGTATCCCTTATGAGGAATTGGTTAAGTACCTAGACCCTCCATAGTTAGGTAGAGAGTTCATCTTCACCTCGTTGGCACCCTAATCATCTCCTTAGCCCACTCCCATAAGCATCATATGCATGCTTGGTTGAGGTATAATTGACCATAGTTGTGCCATTGTATAGGACATGTTGGTATCTCCGCAAGGGGTAGAGTTCTCCCCTCTGGAGCACGATGGATGCTTGAGATTAATGGATGGGTGATTGTGTGATTCATACATCTGGCATTTGTATAGTATGTGAATATCCGCCCTTGTTTCATCAGGGCCTTGCCTCCACAGGGATATTCGTGGATAGCCGCATGTGTGGATACTGAAAATATTAGTTGAGCATACCGGGTGCATAGGATGCCCATGGGTGAAATTTCTAAAACTTTCATGGTACCAAGGATCTGGTCCAACGTTGTGATCGGGTAGAATATATGAGTGTACGAGGGCCTTATACCATTAGGCTGTGACTCCCACTGTCGTGTAGTCGGTTGAAAAAGGGTGTGGCTTACCTACTTGGTGTGTAGGGGGTATTGCTAGGCTGAGTCTGACCAGCTCGTAAATGGGTCTGCTACCGTTAGGCCTTACTGATGATTGGTTGTCCACAGGCAGGTAGTGAGGTCTCTTACACTCGTTTGACTGTGCGGGGTTTGTAGAGCGGCAGTCATTCAGCAGTGTAATGGACCCTGGTGATTTCCTTATGATTGGAAATGTACTCGACTTATGGTTTGGATATGAGCACTGACATTACTTGCATTGCATTAACATTGGCTGTATAAGCCCCTTCATGCATTGTCTCGGTATGGCATACAGTACTCATCGCATCGTATTTACGATAAGCCTTGGTAAGGCTAGTGATTTTCCCATTGAGCATATTTCCCTTCTTGCATCTCCTACTATTCTTCTATGCATCATTGCCACACACTTTCACCACCCTCTAAGCTTCTATAAGCTTATGCACGATTGATGCGTGCAGGAGACTCTAAGCAGGCGCTGTAGCTATAGGGTGTAGAGTTGAGTTGAGCTTGAGGACCCAGTATTGCTGATTTTTCTTTCCTTCTCATATCATCTTATGTATGTCCTTTTGTACCTTCTAAATGTTGTAAAAGTTTAAATTTCTAGTGAATTTTGTGATTTGTGTCGTTGTTATTCTCAGATGTACTGGTTGTGATCTTGGATATGCTCATATTGGTAATGATTACATTGTTATGAAAATCCACTATGTAGGATCCCAGGATCAGAACCTATCTCAGGAGCCGAGAATGGGGTACTATGGAGGCTGTTATGGCCAGAACTGGCCATCAGGTTCCTTGGGATTCTGGTTACAGAGTTTGGGGTGTGACATTATGAGACTTGATTTGCTCGATATTAGAAAGGGACTTATAACTCAAGCACTGTCAGATTTGAAGAAGGGAGTGTGAAAATGAATGAAATCAAGAAAATCTATAAAAGAAATGAGTTCATACAACCTACCACACCAAGACAAACCAGAGCATGATGAGATTTAAAACTGATGCACGATGTGGACCAAAGATAATGGAGGAGAATTGGAGTGCTGGAATCCCTAAAATCACGCTTGGATAGTGGGTATGAAGATTTCGAGCATAAAACTACCAAAACATAGATTTGAAAGATGAATAGTCGCACCCTTTTTAAACACAGACCCGATATTTCGATGGCATCGAAGTGGCTTTAATGGCATCAAAATTTGATTTTCGATGGCATCAAAGTGCCATTGAAGAAAAAATAATGAATTTTGTTCTTTCAGCTGTGCATATGGAATATTTTGAACTTGAGGTGTATATAAAATTTGAAGTTTAAGATTTATAATTGCACACCCACACAAGACTAAAATATGTAAAAAAGAAATTAAAAAGTAAAAAAAATAAAAATAATAAAATAAGGCTATAAGTCCTCATATTTGTCAATAAGTCATGAAAAGCTAATAATTTCCTAAGTATCACTATACCGTCTCAATTTCATGTAGCCAATTATATGTGCACCTAGACATATATATCTACCTTGTGAGGAATACATTGAAAACTTAAGCATAATGAATTAGTGAGAATGATAAAAGTAAGTAAATTTTGAGGACAAAATTATGTTTAAGGAGGGTAGTTTGTAACACCTCGAACTTTTCAATACCCGAGTATTGAAAGTTCTTGAGTGTTACTATGAAATTTAACTTATTGTGTACATGTATATGATACCAATCTAGCTATCCTAACCTTACATATATTCTCCAATACAAATCTGACCGTTAGGAATGATCTCCATCCATAGATCAAGTTATTCAACTATTGATTTTAAGACAATATCATCATATGTCCAAGTATTTTTACTTATTCAAAATAAGTAACCGTTCAACTAACTATCCACCGATAGGTAAAAATATCTGACTGTCCACCTTGAGTTTGGACTACCCGATCATAATAAACTAACTACTTGATGAGGTTTTGATATGGTCATCTTGTTCACCACCTATGAATATGCTTAACACACCATCAAAACTACAATATGAGAAACTTACACATGTGAACAAGTCACTTAAATCTAACGATATACATGTTCTACCACTTGATCTCTCTAAAAATCCACTTGTGATCATCCAGTTATAAAACTGACCGTACACTCATTTACATACATGATCAGAGTACTAACCATCAAGTTTTTCTACTCTTAACATGTCATTTAAGTATCCATTATGTTGGTTGATATATGTACATTCCTTTAATTAATTTGGTGAATAATTATTTATTTATAATGATTTGGATATAAGTTATGTTGTAAGAATTACTTAAAAACGTGCCTATAACCATGTATAATCATTAGATTTTCTAAAAATCTCATATAAGCAATAATTATAAAAATGTCATTAATCTAGACATTTGAATTCTAGATCACATGGTTCTCACGATCCGTTTGATGTAAAAATTTACATCATGCCTATATATTATAAATTAACCATACATGTCAAATTTTAACTCTTAGATCATTATAAAAGTGACTTGATTAACAAATCAGTCCCTTAACCATTGATTTTGGTGTCCATCAAGTGAAGAAACCTCATGGGTAGTCATAATAGGATATTTCCTTTCATATGAAAGACTTGGATTGCCCATCATATAGACTAAGTATGAAATATGAAAACTCCACTTTGGTAGGCATTTCCTTAGCTGTAAAGTTATCCTGTCAAGGCCTACCAACTCCTTAAAAATCTAGATCTTCTAATTTAACCACTTCTTTCTATCCATCACAAATCAAATTTTGACTACACTTTGGACTCATATAACTATGAGGTTATACAAAATTTAGGCCTCGATATATGATCCTATACCATTGAAGGTTGAAGCCAGTTCCTTTATTTTGTTACAAAAGGTAAAATTTATATTTAAGCTTTTCTATCATCGATCAACCACAAAAGTTTTCCCAGGAATTTTCCTATCTTAACTATACATTCCTCTAAAATTGGGCCTTGATTATTAAGTGTAGACCGTTAATTGATATCAAGTTCATTTTGACACCCGTTAGGCAATGGGCAAGGTTTGTATCCATCACCCCATGTAAATTAATAAAAATCACACATAATTAAAATCATACTTTAACCATAATTCTTAAAAGGATACATAATTGATAATGGTAAATCAATCAATTGCATGAAAAATCACAGTAATATGAAAGTATGTAAAAATAAGATAAATCATATCAACTCAAATTAGTATAAGCTTAAATGAATTCCTCACCTTAGCCTTAGATCTAAACCCTAGGTAGATATCTATGTAGGAAAGCTTCTACATGAATCACAACATCGCTTGAGTAAGAGGGAGGTACTACACGTGTGGAAAAGGAAGTGAATGATGGCATCTAAGCTTCTCTTTCTCTTTCTTTCTTTTTCTTTTTTCTTTTTCTTTCTCTATCTCTTTCTCCTTGGACGTTGGGAGATTGGATGTGTGAGTGGAGAGGGGAACGCACACCCCTTTTAAAAGGAGTGGACGTATGAGAGGGTTGTGTTTCACTTCCCATTTGGATTGAGTTTTTCTAATTTTCTCTTTTCTGACAATCTTTCTTTAAATCTAATTCGTTCATTGTGTCAGGGTCGTCGAAGAGAGCCGGGGTATATGATTTTCTTAATGATCCGAAATTTAGATTGACCTATTTGAGAGTGACGTGTGATTCCTCTTTATATTGAGTTGACCTTTTGCTCCTCTCCCATTATTCTTATTGAGTTAGCATATTTGCTACTCTTCTCTTTTATTGAGATGACTTAATGCTACTTTTCTCATTTATTAGGTTAACATTGTACTACCCCCCTTTATGGCCTGGGCATGTATCTTTGAATTCTAAAACTCGCATGATTCAATTTATTTTCCTTTTGGCGCAAGTGATGTGTTAGAGGTTTCACAACTATTGATTCAAATATTTTATCATGATTCAAATATTTTATCATGGACATAATGCACTCTGGGTAGTGACTCTCATGGTCGACATGTAATTCCATAGGTTTGAGTAGTAGTGCACAAATCGATGTAAGAAATTCACAATGCGTGTTACATCACTTTCGGAATTGGATGTCGTAAATAGTTGCTATATGAATAAATTGTATTACATAATTCATCCGACTCATGTGTTGTGCCGCCTTGAGGTGTTCACGTAAATCCATGGTAGCGTTGGACACGTGAATCTTCGCAGTTATAGGATTTGGGGCGAGTTAGGTTTTCTATAAATTATATTCCACATTGTGATGATCACTACATATGATGAGCCGCACACACTTTGCTAGGCATGCATTCATATATATATATATATATATATATATATATATATATATATATATATATATATATATTAGTTGTACATATTGATACTACTCGTAGTGGTGGAGTACAAGAAGTATAAGAACGCTTACATTACTTTTATGAATCTCTTAAATTATTGTTAATCTTAAAGAATAACCATCATTATGAATAGGGCATTAACCCTCTCCAATCGTATAGATAATGCGGGTGATTTGCAGATTGAAGACATGGATGACAATCTCCCTACTAAAGATTATTCTGAATAAATAAGGAGATATAGTTTTATGTTTAGTTTTATTTATTTTTCGCTGCAAACTCGATAATGTAATAAGCTCCCATTGAGAGGGCATTTGATGATTTGTTGATTTTTTCTACTCTAATGGAATAATGAATATAATTGATTTTACTCTTGTTAATGGTTACCTTCATGAATGCAACTAGATCTGATTTAAATGAAAAAAAAGTGCAATTTTGAAGCATCCAAGTTGTATATTGTTAATACCTGAAAATCTTGGGCATGAGTATGTACTTGGGACACAAAAATTTCAAGATGTTACAAGCACATACCCCAATGGACTTTTGGAGATTTTCAAATTGATTTGCATATATGGGTTTAGTCAATATATTAACTGATTGCCTTTCAGTAGGCACATAATCCAGCGATATGATATGCTCCTCAACAAGCTCTCGTATGAAATAATGTTGGATATCTATGTGTTTAGTCCTAAAATGTTGAAACAAAATTTTGGAGATATTTATGACACTAGTATAATTGCAAAATAGTTCATTGTAGTTTGTTTAATTCCATAATACTTCAACATTTATTTCATCAATAGAAGCTAGGCGTAACAACTACCTGGTGCAATATCTTTAGCTTCGTCGATGGATAATGAAATAGAATTCTTCTTTTTTACTATGTCAAGATGCTGAGCAGTTTCTTATGTAAAAGCACGCGCCGCTAGTTAATTTTCCGTCATCCATGTTTCCAACCCGGTCAGCATCTGAGTACCTGGCAATTGTGGTTGAAGTATTAAATGGGTACCAGAGGCCAAAATCTATGGTCCCATCACATATCTAATGATTCTCTTCACAGTGCTTACATGCGATTCTTTCGGGTCGACCTAAAATCGAGCACATGCTTATACATTTAATGCTATATCAGGCTGGCTTACCATGAGATATAGGAGGCTCCCTATCATGTTACGATACAAGTATTGATCCACACTTTTTCTAAATATGTTCTTGGATAATTTCAGTGTGGTGCTCAAAGGTGTGTGAGGTGTGTGACCAGACTATGGTCCAAACCATGATACTAATTCTTTTGCATACTTGATTTAGATTATAAAAATGCCATTCTTGAATTGCTTGACTTGTAAGCCTAAAAAGAAATTTTGTACTCCCACCATGCTCATTTCAAATTTGGATTACTTCAAGTGGGAAAACTGATGAGCCATTTCTTCACATGTGGAACCAAGCACTATATCATCCACTTAAATCTGCACTTTAAGAAAGAAATTTTTGGTCCTTTGAAGAAAGAGTGTTTTATCCACACTCCCCTTAGTGCACTTGTGGTCAATCAAAAATTGAGTTTACCACTCATACCACACACGTGGGGCTTGTTTAACATCGTAAAGTGCATTCATCAATCTGTACACTTGATGAGGATATTTAGAATCAACAAATCCCTTTAGTTGTTTTACGTACACTTCTTCCTCAAGTAAACCATTTAGGAAGGCACTTTTTGCATCCATCTGAATTAGTTTAAATTACAAAGCATAATCTATACACATAAGGATTCAAATAGACTCAAGTCCTATTACAAGGGAAAAATTTTCATCAAAATCAATTCCCTTAATTTGAGAGTAGCCTTATGCAACTAGTCTAATTTTATTTCTTACCATATTGCTATATTCATCGGATTTATTCTTGTGTATCCATTTCGTTCCGATGATATTCATATTTTGTGGCCTCGGAACTAGCTACCACACCTCATTTTTCTAAAATTTTTGTAACTCCTCTTGCATAGCTGATATCCAATATTCATCTTGTAGAGCTTCTACAACATTTTTTTTGTTCAATTTTAGAGGTGAAGTGGAGATGATTATTTATGGTGTGAAGTTGCCTTCTTATTTTCACACCGGTATCGGGAACTCCAATGATTTGATTAAGAGGATGATCCTTGATAACTAAAAGGTCAACCAAGGGTTGAGACACTCGTGAAGAAGCATGTCTTTCATCAAATTTACCTATTCCACTTACACCCATCTCTTTATCCATATCCATCTCAGGACCAGATTTGTCGTGGGATTGGTTATCAACAATCACATGATTGATTCTTATAAAGCCAGAGTCCTCAGATTGTACACCCTATAAACTCAACTATTTAAAGCGTATCCTAGAAATATTTCATCATCGCTCTTAAGGTCAAATTTACCCAAAACTTCCTGGTCTCTAAGGATGTAGCATTTCTACCAAAGACCCTGGAATACTTGACACTTGGTGGCTTTTCATGCCACAACTCATATGATGTTTTATCCAACCCTACTCTTAAGTAGACTATATTGATGGTGTAGCAGGCTATATTAACAACTTCGGCCCTGAAACTCTTGGATAAGTCTTTGCTGTGTACTATAACTGAGGCCATTTCTTGAAGCACCCAATTTTTCCTTTTAACAACTCTATTTTTTGTTTAGTTTTGGGTGTTGAGAATTCATGTCGAATTCCGAATTCATCACAAAATTTTTGGAATCGATCATTCTTAAATTCTACACCATGGTTACTCTTAATCCTATCTATCATATATCCTTTTTAATTTTGGAGTCGCCTCACCAATTTCTTAAATTCATCAAAAGTTTCTAATTTTTCTATAAAAAAGGTGACCCAGGTGAGCTTGGAGTAATCATCTACCAGAACTAAAAAGTGTCTTTTTCGACGCTGACTTTGGACTCTTCTAGGATCAACAAGGTCTATGTGTAAGAGCTCAAGGAGCTTAAAAGTAGCCATAAAGGTTGTCTTTTTATAAGAAACTTTGATTTGTTTTCCTTTTTGCAGTCATCATGGATAATTTTGGCATTTTTTTCCCAATCTTAGGAAGCCCTCTTATCAGATTCTTAAAGCTTACTCAGGACATATTTTTGTAGTGGACATGGCCGAGTCTTTGGTGCCAAAGTTCATACTCATTATCTCTGGCCATATGGCATATAGCTGGAGACATAGATCCTCCACTGCTATCAATTACATAGCAGTTATCGTTGGTGTCAAGACTACTCATAATCAATTTACTTATGGGGTCTAAGATCTCGCATAGTTATTTGGAAAATTTAATTGAATGTTCCTTATCACAAATCTGCGATATGTTTAAGTGGTTGTATTTAAACCCTTCCATATAGAGAACATTCACAACTTTGTGCAATCCAAGCCCATCAATTGTTCCTCGCCCTACTATCCTAGTGGTGCTTCCATATTCAAAAGTGACTGACCCACCATCAAAATCGGTAGAATTACACAAATGGGTCTGGTCACCAGTTATGTGTCTTGAGCACTCGCTATCTAGAAACCATTTATCATTACTGCTTGCTTTAAGAGTTGTTTATATTACTAGACAATTTGCTCTGTCTTTGATAACCCATTTCAAGACAACTTTCTTCGGGCCGGTACTAGTTTTAGGACAGAGAGTATCTTTCTTGGGCTCCTCTTTCGAAGGCAAGTTTTTTTCTAGAAGACCTAGTTTTTGTAGTCAACTGTTCATTGTCCTTACTCACTTGATTCATCATTTCCCTTATTTTCTAATTTAGTTGGTTAACTTATTTGAGTAGTTCTTCCATTCTTCTATTCGTTTTGGGAGGAGTGTGGTACTTCCTCCTCTCCTTTTCCTTTTGTGGTGGCTTCCTAGGTAGTCTTCTCACAGTCTGTAGTATTTTCCCTGTTGGTGTATATTAACCTATGTAGTTCATACCTGGGGTGATTTGGGAGTGCTAAATGCTAGACATTTAAATTTTAGATGCCACATGTCACCACATGCATGAGAAACTCGAGATGATTGTGTTTTACTACCTAAAGCCCTTAATTCATTTCTAATCACAAGTGGAACATGAATATGACTTATTGTGCTACTTTCATATCCTAATCCTCTCCTATCCCTTGAACTTTTACCCATTTTTAGAAGTCTTTCTAGTTTTTCCTCACTCTAGGTAAACCTGTTACTTATGTTGGCATGAGTTTTGTACTTTTCTAACTCTAATTTCAGACCTTGGTTAATTGTTCTCATTTTTATAAGTTTTTTTTTTCTAGGTATTCATTTATATTTGTTAAGTTAGCCACGTCACCCTCATATGAATCATTTTCTTAGGCGTAGTTGGCATTGCATGTGATGTGTTCCAAAATATCATTAGTCAATTGTTCATTTTCGACCCTGGCTTCTTCAAACTTCATGCTCAACTGCTTATTTTCAGCTTTAACCTGACCAAGCTTTTTAATAACTTTTAAGTTTTGGGTATAAAGTTGATTATAGGCTTCTTGCAAATCGACTTTGTCAATTTCCTCTTCCTCTTCTTCAGAGGAAGACTTTTCTTTAATATGTTCATCTTTATTCTCAATGTCCCTTGTTATAGGGATGACTGTGGTGGTGGAGGCCAGGAGTATTCTCAAGAAGCCTTAGTCTCCATCACTTTGAGATTCTTTTGAGTTTGAGTTTAAATCCTCAGAGTCATCCCATGTGGCAAGCATTGCATTCCCTTTTGATTTGGTTTTAGTGAGACATTCAAAAGAAAGATGATCATGCCCTCTATAATTGTAACGTAGAGGATCTTTTGACATTTTGGATGATTTACCTATTTGGCGTTTTAGGTCATATTTCTTTTCATTTTGTAGAAAGTCTTCCCTTAGTTATTATTAAAGAAATTTTCAACCTTTTGTCCAATAAGGCTATTTCTTCATCATCTTCATTATCATCACTGTCATCCTCAGATTCATGTTTTTTCTGTGAGGCTTTTAGGATAGTATTTTTGGATTTTGGAAGAGTCTAGAAATGTAGTTCGTATGTTTGTAAAGAACCTAACAATTCTTCTACTTTCATGTTGTATATGTTTTTACATTCCTCAGTTGTAGTGAACTTAGAAGAGAATTGTTCTGGTAGAGATCTTAAGATTTTCCTACAAATTCGAGGAATTAGAACTTTTTCTCCCAACCCCCACATGAAGTTGCATATGTTACTTAGCTCGATGAAAACTCCATAAATATTTCATGCTTCTCCATTTTTATATTTTCTCATTTATCTTTTTAAATAATTTTAGGGCATGCCAAAAGCTGAAGTAGATCCAAAAATCAAGTGCAGCACAAGGTAAAAAAAATAGCAATTTTAGTTTATTTCCATGGTAGCCACTTGAGTGTAGACATGCCTCGTTTTTAGGTTCTTGCCTCGGAATGATTTAGTAAAGAGAATGGAAGGCATGGATGAAACATATAGATCATGGTACGACCCAAAAAGTTTTACCACATAGCACAGTAGGGTAGGGACACTTGTTTGAAATTGTGCACGGTTTCAGAAAATACAAAGGTAAATTGTTCTAGGGAAATCCGACCCGGACAAGTCAAGGTGATTAATGAGGGCTCAGAGCTCGGAAGGGAAACATCACTCTGGGTCTCAGTAGACCCTTAAGTTACGGAGGTTTGGCTGAACTGAGCTCTCTATTAAAGATTCATGACTCTGAGCTAGAATCCTCATCCGAAGATCCACGTCTATGAATCAGTCGAGCAAAACTTGCTTCCGACCTAGAGGCCGAGGACTAAGGCCCAGGACAGGCACATTTGACAGACTCTGATCGTAATACCTCGACTACAAACCTTGACTACTAGTGCTCAACCACAGACTTAAATAGGATGAGTCTGAGCCTGGATGAGGATCGTCTGACCATGAGCTCAGAGTATCGAGCTAGGAAATAGCCCAAGTATGGACGTGGGTTGAAGATCACGCCTAGTGATACACCCCATTAAGACACAATGTGATACGTGATTCAAAGATTGTGGAGGATATCTCCACGATTGTAATATTAGCCTGATTGAGTAAATCATGCCGATATTGATAGACACGATCCACCCGACCCATAGGAATAAATACCAAGGGACCCCATTATAGTAGGTACACAAGATCTCACACCCTCTCTCGACATTACACAACTAAGACCCAGATTCCTTAGCCTGACTTAGGCATCGGAGGGTCCGCTGTTTAAGCCGGGGTCTCCTTTGCTCACTTTTTTGGGCAAGACCAGGGTTTGTTCCGAGTTCACACATTAAGTGGAGGGTATTCTAGATTTTGACCTCAACATTTTTTGGCATCGTCTGTGAGATATTCAAACAAAAAGGTTAGAAAGCTTTACCAAAAATGGCAAGAGGAAAGATGAAGCTGATGGCGTTGGACCCAAGCCTCATGGACAACATCAATCATCTTCACTGTTGCATACTGAATCAGCTCTGATAGGACCGTCCCAATGCACTCAAAGCCGAGGAGGAAAATACAAAGTAATGGAAAATGAAGTTCAGATGCTGAACGATGAGATCGATCAGTTAAAGGCACAAAAAGTCGGCAGCCACCTCTCAACCTGGTGGAGGCGACCCCAGCACCTGAGGAACCACCGCAGCAAGTAAATTCTCAGGTCAGGGCGTCCCAAGATCAGTCCACCCGAGCTCCCAACCCCACGTAAAATGCTATATCCTAGAATCATTCTTCATGAGGCCCGGATCCCACTCAGGACATAGAACCATCCTATATGTCTGTGACCTCAGCTCTGGCCCTAACTGACCTCCGCCATCGGCTGGAGAGAAGAAGACAGGATAGAATGCCTAAGGTGACAGAAGCTCCCCAGGAAGCAATGGCGGAGAACTAGAACCCTTGGGAAGCTCAACTTGCAGAGCTTCGTAACCAGATCCAGACACTATAGCAGAACCAAATGGCCTCCACTCCGACCGTAGTACAGGCGATGATGGAAGAGATCGAGCCTCCCTTCACCTCAGAATTCATTAACTGGGTGATGCCCTAGAGGTTTAGGATGCCTCCATTCATCCAGTATTCAGGATCTGGGGACCTATCAGTTGTGGAATCATACCACTATTGGATGCAGATCTTGTCAGCCATAAACGCAATGATTGTAGGGCTTTCTCGATAACTCCCTTCGAGTTTGCTCGGAGTTGGTATCAATAACTCAAGACAAAGTTGATCGGTTCCTTTACAGAGCTCAGTAGATCATTCCTGACCTAGTTCATCTATGGTAAGAAGAGTCGAAAGTCGATGACCCATCTATTCACCCTCAAGCAGGGGAACAAGGAGCTACTGAAGGACTTCATTGCCCGGTTCAATGAAGAGGCGTTATGTAACATCCCAAAAATCGGGGGTCGAGTAAAAACTCCACTTCCGAGTTCCAGAACATCGCTTATGCAACATAAATGTGTATGATTGAATGTTGTCTGTGTTAATGTATTAAACATGAGTGGGATTAAGCCAGAACAGCACATCATACTCTAGAGACAGTTAAATTAACAAGCGGAAGACTGTGATACATACATATAATATATAATTGATTGTAAGTCTCCAGAGTGTGAACATGTTACCAAGTTAAACATATACATGTATACCTCAAAATAGAAAGAAAAAATATACATGAGTGCTCTGAAAATATAAAATGACAAGTGTCATGACATCTAATGAACCTCCCTGTAATCCCGTCGATCAGAACACGCATAAAGGAGGGATCCTCCTCATCATCATCAAGTCCGACTCTGCCTCGCAGGCCGTGCCATCATCTGCAATCACAATAAGGTCTGGTGGGTGTCCGAAAACACCATCCCGTAACGTGGGAGTGAGTGATCAACTCAGTGGAATAATAGAGCAGAGATTAGCATGTTATCAAATTAATCATACGATAATAGTAAAGTAATAAATCAAACATTCCTAAATACTATTGTTAATGCAATATGCCATGACATGATGGATGCCCTCATCGACGATCTCCCTCATATGACACCATCTTACGCCCGCGGCATGCTTTCTTCCCACAGTGCTCCACATCTTCCAGGCACATGCAATGTGATGGTGTAACACCCTGAAAATCAGGGATCGTGTATAAACTCAACTCCCGAGTTCCAGACCGTCACTTATGCAACAAAAATGATTATGATTCAATGTTGTCTGATTTAAAGCATTCACATGAGTAAAAGTATACCAAAACTGCAATTCATACTCCAGATCCAGTGATAAAAGCAAGCGGAAGACTAAACAATATATATATCACTGTATGGAAAAACAAAGTAGATCTCATCTGTCTCTAAAGTATGAATACATCTCTGAGTCTCATATACATATACATGAATAAAATTAAATGTTCAAAATAGTCCCACTGAAGTCCCGTCAACCCAGGTCGCCTAAGCAAAGCCATCATGATACTGCATGTACGAGAACTCGTCCTGGTCCTCGTCGAAGTCTGGCTCTGCCTCCTGGATCTCAGCATCACCTGCATCTACAACAGGGTCTAGTGGGTGTTTCAAACACCATCCCGTAACGTGGGAGTTATTGATCAACTTAGTGGAATCATAGAGCAAAGATTAGCATGTTCACAAATCAATCATGCGATAATAGTAAAGCAGTAAATCAGACAATCCTAATACTGTTGTTAATGCAAGATGACATGACGTGATGTATGCCCTCACCGACGATCTCCCTCATACGGCACCATCTTACGACCGCGGCATGCAATCGACCCTCGAGTGCTCCACATCTTCCAGGCACATGCAATGGTATGGTGATATGATTTCAGAGTTATTATTAGTCCATTCAAACAGCAGGATTGGGAAACTAAGGTACTTCCCTTGTATCAATCCCAACACAGATCCTGTCTAGGGTCGTCACTCCTAGTAATCTCATACGATGTATATTTTGTAGGTCGCTGCAAGGGCTGCTAGGGCTGTTGCTCGCACTCGTTGTACCGCTCCCCCATCACCTTATCAATATAAGCCTACTGTACTCTACTGCTACTGAAGGGTCTTCGCCTCCCGTAGACTCAGAATACGCTCGCGGTCACTACAAAGGACTCGTGGCCTTATCAGTGTAGGCCAACAGCTAGAATATAGTGTCCTATACCACCATAATCTACTCACGAGACTAGGTGCTCACTGGTCACTACGGGGAGGTTTGTGGCCCCAGCGTAGGCCGACAGCTCGACCACGGTGTCCCATACCACCATGCCCGGCTCATGAGTCTTCGTGGATCAAGGTACCATGGTTAACAGGGTTTACAATGATAAGTTCAGTACCCTAGGTTCAAGCAGTTATGACTCATACAGGGTGAACATACATCGGCCAGTCGGGTTACTTGACGGGCTCGACTAGCGCGATCGCATCTCAAGTCGAATGACATGAAGTGCGTAAAACACTTCGCGTGGCCTAACCACTGCCGCCAACTCCAAACACGACTCGCGTTCATCGACGCGTCGTTCGTGGCCAAGACCAGCCAGCCACGAATTCGCTCGGTTACCGACTGCCTGGACTAAGTCTAGTCCCAAACAATTATGGAATCACATCAGCAATTTATGTAGGAGTATTGGAATTGAAATACAATCATGTGAGCATGTTAACACATGTTATAACATACTACTTAAGTAAATCTTCAAGCACATATATTTCATGCATGTAATGAAATCATGCATATAGTCAACATGTAGGAAATCATTTAGGTCAGCATATTAATTGAGAAATCAGTCTCAAACTATTTCATAACATCATTTAATTCAATACATACTAATACAAGCATTTATACAAACACATACACTACACACTTAAGTCTACATATAGTATGTCGACCCGAAGTGCGCAATTAGGCGAATCTCTTCGCCAAAATAATTATGCACGTATTCCTAACTTTCTAATACGGCAACAAACCATGTCAATCACATCAGCAAAATATGAATGTAATCAGTACTTCCTACAAATGACTAAAATGCCCTAAATCTCATATTCTTCGTTGATTTACGAAACAGGAAACGGATAGCATGTTGTACATGTCAAACGGAAATGCCGTCGATAATCTACTATTAAACGACATTGAAAGCGCTGGAAACCATCAATCAAAGCGTCTAAAATCCTCACCTTGTCTCTTATGGATGCGTAAATTTGAACGGAGCGTATACGCTTCGTCTACGGCGATAAGAGAACCTGTTTTACGAGTTACGTTAGCTAACATGCTACGAATCCTAGTAAACCTTAAATCAGCAACTTCTAGGGTTGTTTCATACCTGAAAATGTGGAAGAATCACCGGCTTGGTGATCAGGAGGTGTTGCTTAGGCACTAGCAACAGGTGGCACGAAGGCTGGAAAAATCTATCCTACTCTCTCTCACAAACTCTCACCCTTTTCTCCCTCCAAATCTAGGGTTTCTCTCAAATTCGGATGGGAGAGAGGAGTGAGGGTTTCAACCCCTTTTATAAGCCCAAAAATGCCAAAAATAGGCTCTGGTACAAAGTTCACTTAGTGCATATCCAAATCGGGACTGTTTCGGTCCAAAAGATGCTTTCTGGTGGTCCCCTGGCCGAATGCGATCGGACTTAAGCTCATGCGTACCAGATCTAGCACGTATTAAGTTTTCAGTCCGGCAGGGTTCGCAGATCGCACGTGGCGGACCAGTTTCAGTTCAGCGGTCACCGTACGTAGATCAGGGCTGAAAGTCACATGATATGAAATAAAAATTTTTCTTGATCTGAGGGTGTAATCTGGCTGAATTCTGATGGTCAGAACGCTTAATACTGACACGTCAAGTCGTGTTCCAGATTTGAATTTAAAATTCCAATTCTGTCCCTATTCGCACTCTCTTCGGTCCGGGCTCAATGAAATAGCCTGTGATTATCGGTTTGACTTAATTTTCGAAATGATTGTCAAGTCCAGCTAGGCGGTTCTAACGGTCTAAGATAGGAGGTATTGGACTTTCGACACGCGGTCTAGATCCAATACAAAGATTCAAAGTGGTCCAGAGAACAAACCTGCTTAGAGTTTGGTCCAAGGTTATAGAGTATTATAGAGTCGTTGGTTTTACTCCATTTGGATCTTGTAGAACGTATTTAAAGTGATCAGGGACTATTTCCCAGCTACTCTAGCGTTGCGTCAGCTAACTTACGCTTAATTTCCATAGGAATTAATTCTACGCAATTTCGGGTCGAGTTGGTACTCGAGCCCAAGTATGAATTTTTCACGGGCGTTACAGATGGTGATATGATTACCGAGTTATTATTAGTCCATTCATACAGCCGTGTTGGAAAACTAAGGTACCTTGCTTATATCAATCCCAACACAGATCCTCTCTAGGGTCGTCACTCCTAGTAATCTCATACGATGTTATATTTGTAGGTTGCTGCAAGGGATGTCAGGGCTGTTGCTCGCACTCGTTGCACCGCTCCCCCATCACCTTATCAATACAGGCCTAATTATCCTTAAGACTACATCAGGACTCGTCGCCCCCATGCGATGTCAGGATAAACTCAAGGTCACTACAAAGGGCTCGTCACCTGATCAGTGTAGGCCGACAGCAAGAATATAGTGTCCCATATCACCATAATCTTCTCAGAGTAGGGTGTTCACTGGTCACTACGGGGAGGTTTGTGGCCCCAGCGTAGGCCGACAGCTTGACCACGGTATCCCATACCACCATGCCCGGCTCATGAGTCTTTGTGGATCAAGGTACCATGGTTGACAGGTTTTCAATGGTAAGTTCAGTACCCTAGGATCAAGCAGTTATGACTCATACAGGGTGAACATACAATGGTCAGTCGGGTTACTTGATGGGCTCAACTAGCACGAGCGCATCTCAAGATGAACGACATGAAGTGCATGAAACACTTCATGTGGCCTAACCACTACCGCCAACTCAAAACACGACTCGCATTCATCGACGCGTCCTTCGTGGCCAATAGAAGCCAACCACGAATTTACTCTGTTACCGACTGCCTGGACTAAGCATAGTCCCAAACATTTATGAATCCACATCAGCAATCATATAAAGGTAATGGGAATGCATTACAATAATGTGAGCATGCTAACACATGTTATAACATACAACTTAAGTAAATCATCTAGCACATGCATTTCTTACATATAATGAAATCATACATATAGCCAACATGAAGGAAATCATTTACATCAGCATATTATTTGAGAATTCAATCTCAAAACTATTTCACAACACCATTTAATTCAATAAATACTAATACAAACATTTATACAAACACTTAGTCTACACACTTAAGTCTACATATTGTATGTCGACTCAAAGTACGCATTTGGGTGAATCTCTTCGCCAAACTGATTATGCACACATTCCTAATATCCTAAGGAGACAAAAATCCATGTCAATCATATCAGCAAAATATGGATGCAAACAGTATTTCCTACAAATGACTAAAATGCCCTAAATCTCATATTTTTCGTCTGCTTACGAAACAGGAAACGGACAGCATGTTGTACATGTCAAACGACATTGCCATCGATAATCTACTATTAAACGACATAGAAAGCGCTGAAATCATCCAATCAAAGCATCTAAAATCCGCGCCTTTCACTTTAGATGTGTATCGTTCCGAACGGAGCGTATACGCTTCGTCTACGGCGAACAGGCGACCTAATACACAAGCTACATAAGCTACATCGCTAATGGAATCGACGGAATGCTAAATCAGCAAATGGTTAGGGTTTTCCTTACCTAGAAATGCGGTGGAATCACCTGGAAAGTGATTGGGATACGTTGCTTAAGAACGTGTAGCAGCTGGTGCAGGTGGCAGGAAGATCTCTCCCACACTCTCTCACAAACTCTCACTTTCTCTCTCACTCTTGCTAGGCTTTCTAGCAAATTCGGATGGGTGAGAGAAGTGAGGGTTTAAAGCCCTTAACCTAATTTCTTCCCAAATTAGGCTTGGGAACAATATTTACTTGAGGTCTAAACAATTTGGGGCTGTTCTGGTCCAAAAGAGCATTTCTGGAGGTCCCCTGGCCAAACGCTGTCGGACTTAAGCTCATGCATACTGGATCTAGCACACATCAAGTTTTCAGACCGGAAGAGTTCACAGATCGCACGTGGTGGTCCAATTTCAGTTCAGCGGTCATCGCACCTAGATCAGGTCTACAAGTCTCATGATATGAAAGAGAAATTTTTCCTAATCCGAGGGTGTAATTTGGCTGAATTCTGACGGTCAGAACGCTTAATAATAACGCGTCAAGTCACGTGCCAGATTTGAATTAAAATTTTTAAATCTAACCCTATTCTCACTCTCTTCACTCCAGGCTCAATGAAATAGCCTCTGAACGTCGGTTGGCCTTGATTTTCGAAACGGTTGTCAAGTCCAGCTAAGCAGTCATAACGGTCTAAGATTGTAGGTATCGGACTTTCGACGCGCGGTCTAGATCCAATACAAAGTTTCAAAGGGTTCCCGAGAACAAACCGGTTTAGAGTTTGATCCTGGATTTTAGGGTAACGTAGCATCAACGATTCTACAAGTTTTGGGTCTTGTAGAACGTATTTAAAGCGATCAGGGACAATTTCACAGCTACTCTAGCGTAGCGCTAGCTAACTTACGCTTAATTTCTAAAGAAATTAATCCTAAGTGATTTCTTTGGCTATGGAATTGGGTTCTGAGCGGTTACCAAGGTGTTTTGGTTGACCCATTGCCTAAGGACGTCTAATCCCAGGTTGGTAAAAATTTGAGGTGTTACATGCTACTGGTGGATAACTACAATGACAAGATGGAACTCTCAGCCATGTTTAGTGGTCTCAAGGAAGGGAAGTTCGTCTTCTTAATTGGGAAGAATCCATCGACTACTTTGGCCGAGCTCATCAGCCGACCTCAGAAATACACAAATGCCGAGGAGTTCTTCCACTCTTGCAAAAATGTCTAGACCACAGAGCAGTCTTCTAAGGGGAAGAGGTTGAGGAATGAAGAGCCGCAATCATCGAGTAAGAGGCCTGACGATACGTCTTCTCGCGATCGCCGACCAAGTAAGAGACCAGAGAGCAAGTTTGGCTCCTACACTCTTCTCAACACGTCTCTAGAGTAGATCTTACTAGATATCAGGGACCAGAAACTCATCCAGTGGCCGGTTTGCATGAAGGATGACACAGATTAGCGAGATAAGTGCAAGTACTACCACTTCCATTGGGACCACGGTCACAATACCAGCGATTGCTTGGATCTCAAAGATGAAATCGAGACCCTCATCTGTAAAGGTCATCTATGACGATACACTAAGGAAGAGAAGTCATCTTGAAGGGAAGACTAGAGGAAAGACTAGCCGAGCAAGACTATAGAAGAACTTGCAGAGATTAACACAATATATGTTGGTTCGTCTTGGGGGGGCGACTCGAATAGGGTTCGCAAAGACTATTCTCGAAGCTCGAACCTCAAGAATTATGTCCACTTAGATGAAAGGCTGAGGAAAGAACTCCAAGTGAGCCCCTGCAGCTTGACCTTCACATTAGATGTTGCACGTGGAATCCAACATCCACATGATGATGCCCTAGTAGTAACTATGACTATAGCTAACCATAAAGTTTAATGCATCTTGGTCAACACTGGGAGCTCGGTTAATATCATCTACTCCGAGGCATTTAAGAGAATGAGGATCAACAGGCCGTGTCTCTGACCTGTGAAGACCCCCTTGCATGGCTTTGCAGGAGACAAAGTGATCTCTAAGGGAGTCATCTCCCTCTTCATGACAGCAAGGGAGGGGCATCATCAGGTTACTCTTCTGGTTGACTTCCTCATTGTGAACATGACGTCAGTGCACAATGTCATACTGGGTCACCCTTCCCTTAACACAATGAGGGCAGTTGTCTCTACTTATCATCTTATGATGAAAGGGAGGAGTCAGGTATGTCCAAGGAGATCAGCACGAAACCCAAAGGTGTTATTTCATGGCAGTCAAAAAAGGCTTGATGAAGCAAGCCCTCACTGTGAATGTACTCGACCCTAGAGCCTCTATAGAAGACTCCTCCACGGAGGACTTAGTGACTGTCCCACTCGAGGAAGCCGACCCGAGCAGAACTGTTCAACTTGGATCGTCGCTGAATTTCGAGTAGCAGTCTTAGATGTTGGCTTGCTTGCAGCAGCACAAGGATGTCTTTGCATGGTCACATGAAGATATGACGGGCATCTCTCCAAATGTTATAGTCCACAGGATGAATGTGGACCCAAATCACAAACTAATAAAGAAGAAGAGGAGAGCATTTGACCCTAAAAGGTACTCGGCTATAGTAGATGAGGTGTTGAAGCTCCTCGGAGTTAGATTCATTGAAGAAGTACACCACTCGGACTAGATCGTAAACGTGGTTCTCTTGAAGAAAGAAAATAGGAAGTGGTGAGTCTGCGTAGATTACTTTGACTTGAACAAGGCTTGCCCCAAGGACAGCTTCCCTTTGCCTCGGATTGACCAGCTGGTGGACAGCACGGCTGGACATGAACGGTTGTCCTTCTTAGACACCTATTCTGGGTACAATCAGATCACGATGTACCCCCAGATAGGTAGAAGATGACCTTCGTCATGGACAAATGTCTCTACTGTTACCGAGTCATACCTTTTGGCCTGAAGAATGCTGGGGCAATGTATCAGAGATTGGTGAACCATATGTTCACCAAGCAGATTGGTCGGACCATGGAGGTCTATGTTGATGATATTCTTGTGAAAAGTGTTAAAGCGTCCGACCACATTACGGACCTCGGAGAGACTTTCTCGATCCTCTAGGAATACCCCATGAAGCTGAATCCTGCTAAATGTGCCTTTGGAGTAGACTTGGGAAAATTCCTCAGGTTTCAGGTCAGCCAGAGAGGCATCGAAGTGAACCGTACCAAGATCAAGGCACTGATCGACATGAGCTTGCCTCAGACGATGAAGGAAATTCAATGCCTCACCGGATGGGTAGTGACACTCAGTTGATTTATATCTCAGGCCACTGATAAATTCCTTCCCTTCTTCCAACAGCTGAAAGGACACAAGAAAGATGAATGGACCTCGGAATTCGAGAAATCCTTTTAAGAGCTTAAGCAATACGTGGGCTCACCACCCTTTCTATCCAAGCCGGAAGAGGGCAAGCCCCTGTTCCTGTATCTGGCGGTCTCAGCCTCGGCTGTCAATTCTGCACTTATCAGAGAAATGGGGGGCAGACTACGTCCCTTCTACTATGTGAGCAAAGTGATGGTACCCACTAAGACCAGATATCTGAGTATGAAGAAGTTAGCACTCTTCCTAGTTGTCTCAGTTTGGAGGCTGCATCCATACTTCCAGGCACATTCTATTGTTGTCACGACTGACTCTCCCCTCAGACAAGTCCTTAAGAAGCCCGAGGTGTCTGGTCGGCTGACCAAGTGGGCAATAGAACTCAGAGAGTTTGACATCCAATATTGTCCAAGAACTGTAGTCAAGGTCAGGCAGTGGTTGACTTTATAGCAGAGTTCACCTGTCCGAGCACCGAGGTTATGGTTGTTAGCACGGAGGTTGCCTCCGTGACCCCGCCAGCTCTCCCACTCCTCAAGGACACAGAGCCCGTTAAAGAGAACAAATGGACTCTTTTTATGGATGGATCTGTTGAGGAGTAAAAATATGAAGAAAAAAGGAACAAATGAAGATTAAGGGATGGAGGAAGAGAGATTGAAAGAGAAAAGAAAGTTGTAAGGGGGTTTGCGCGAGATGCAGGCTTTGCGCAGAACCGCGCAAGGCATACACTTTGCGCGGACCAGCGCAAACAAAGTACTTTTCACGGAACCGCGCAAAGAATCTTGCACTGATACTACCAAGATGATTGAAGTTTATTTTTGTCCCACATCGCTAAGGATGGGGGTTTTCGCACCTGTGAGTGCCTATAAATACCCCGTTCCTTCCTTGATTATGGATCGATCGAAGACTACGAAGAGTAAGAAGAGTAAGAAGAGAAGACAAGGCAGAGAAAAGAGATCGAAGGTATGGGCATTGGCCCAGAAGACTTTACGGAAGGCAGTGCAGGGTTATTACAACCCAGAAGACGTTGCGCAGGATTGCGTAGGGCTATTACAGCCCAGAAGGCTTTGGACATTACTAGTGCTGCCAGAAGGCTTTGCGCCGGACCGCGCAAACCATGTGGTTTGCACAGTTCCATGCAAACAGCGTGCTCTACAGTTTATCATGTTGGAGGGTGGTTATGCTGTTGGAATAGAAGAAATCTCTGAGTTATGTGGCCCGAAGACGATAAAACATAAGTCTCTGAAGTGCATACTCCTCTTAAGTTTGAGAGGATGACTGAGATAGCACCGGAAGGCTGTCGAAATCTTTACTTCTCTAAAGAAGGATTGATTCGATCTACAATTCCTTCTAAGTCCTCGGAGAAGATCAAGATCCAAGATGAAATGCTACTGACTTTGCTATTTGAACTTTATATTTTAATGTTTATACATATTTAAATGAATGTATCTTAGAATCAAGGGAGATTAAAGGATGTAAATGAACTCGGAATTAATAAAAATGTGATGATCATCTTTGCACTTTCCCTCTATCATGACTAAGTAAGATGATATCCCGAGAACGGAAACGCATTTGTTTTCTTGTTAAAACAAAATGGCGACTCCACTGGGGACATATCTCTTTATTATCTTACTTAACATATGGAAAAAGGTGTAGACGCGATCGTCACCTTTTTGGCATCTTCTAGGCGCCAAAATGGTGACTCTCAGTGGGAACATCCTCCCCTTCATCTCTAAGATCGTTAACAATTATCGCTTTATATACTAATTTCACGAATGCTTTACTACTGAAGGTACCTGAGTTCGACCGCAACATATGACTGATGGCTAGCTTTACCAGCAAAGTGAATTTTCGCTTCACTCCCACGGGGTTTATAGTGGAATACGCGCCAACTGGCACCCCAAAGTGTAGGAATCCGCATCCTACCGGTAAGAGTACAGTGACTCGAATGACAGCCGGAGTCATATCCACTTCACCTCAACTGCAGGAAAGTGACGGAGATTGGACCATGGTCCTGTCACGAAAGGCAAGAGCAAGGAATGCGAGGAATCATAAAGTGAACTCATCTTTGCCAAAGACCAGGGGACCGATAACGCGCAGTACAGTCAGGAAGAACCCTGAGCTTGCTCCTCCTGCGATATACCCTGGGCAGACAAGCCCACAGTTTGCGTTGCAGGATTTTTTGGCACTGGTCGCTCCAAGGAACAAGTGGACAAAAGAGCAGAAAGGCAAGGCACCGTTAATTGGTTCACAAACTCCCGTGTCAGCTAAGGAAAGCTTACCAAAGACTGTATCACCCCGGTCAATTAGCAACACAGCAAGCACACAGAAATCGAATGAGACTCCAATCTTTCCCCTCTTTACAGGCCCTGCCACATCGACATACTCTCATTTTACCCCAGCAACGGCTTTGGCAAGCAGTAAAGAGGCCACGGTGCATATGGATGAGACGAATAGAGAGAATATCCCAATGATGGAAGATCGCGTCAGCCAGATGGCTGAAGCACAAAGAACGTTAATGGAGGAGTGTTGGAATCTCAGGGAGGCTCTAGCTACTTTGGCGCATAATGTAGCCCAAATAGCGGCTCCACCGATGATGGGGGCAACGAATGGGCAAGGAAGCTAACAGGAAGGTCCCCGTCCTCAAGGAATCGGATCACGAGAGTCTGTTCCAGTGACGAGAGCAATAACGCATGATGACATAAGATAGGTCGTCAAAGAAACTGTGAGGACAGAAAGGGAGCGGGAAAACACTGGCCGTTTCAGATACCGAACACCGTATCCAAGAGAAGTGGAAGACGTTCCGTTTCCAGCAAATTTCAAGCATCCAGACTTTCAAAATTTTAATGGGGAAGGATCATCAGAAGAACACCTGATGCATTTCATTACTAGTATGGGGAATTTTTCCACAATACCACAATACTGCCTGAGATTGTTCGGGTCATCACTAACCCATAAGGCATTCCGGTGGTATTCTTTAACGCCCGTGAAAAATCCGTACTTTGACTCGAGTACCAACGCGACCCGAAATTGCGTAGAATTAAATCCTATGGAAATTAAGCGTAAGTTAGCTAGCGCAACGCTAGAGTAGCTGGGAAATAGTCCCTGATCACTTTAACTACGTTCTACAAGACCCAAATTGAGTAGAACCAATGACTCTACAATACTCTATAACCTCGGATCAAACTCTAAGCAGGTTTGTTCTCTGGACCATTTTGAAAATCTGTATTGGATCTAGACCGCGCGTCGAAAGTTTGATACCTCCTATCTTAGACCGTTAGAACCGCCTTACTGGACATGACAATCATTTCGAAAATTAAGTCCAACCGATAATCACAGGCTATTTCATTGAGCCCGGACTGAAGAGAGTGCGAATAGGGACAGAATTGGAATTTCAAATTCAAATCTGGCACACGACTTGACGCTTCAGTTTTGAGCGTTCTGACCGTCAGAATTCAGCCAGATTACACCCTCGGATCAGGAAAAATTTCTATTTCATATCATGAGACTTTCAGCCCTGATTTACGTGCGGTGACCGCTGAACTGAAACTGGTCCGCCACGTGCGATCTGCGAACCCTGCCAGACTGAAAACTTAATACGTGCTAGATCTGGTGCGCATGAGCTTAAGTCCGATCGCATTCGGCCAGGGGACCACCAGAAAGCACCTTTTGGACCGAAACAGCCCCGAATTGGATATGCACTAAGTGAACCTTGTACCGGAGCCTATTTTTGGCATTTTTGGGCTTATAAAAGGGGTTGAAACCCTCACTCCTCTCTCCCATACGAATTTGAGAGAAACCATAATTTGAGAGAGAGAAAAGGTGGGAGTTTGTGAGAGAGAGTAGAAGAGATTTTTCCCGTCTTCGTGTCACCTGTTGCACGTGCTGTAGCAACACCTCCTGATCACCAAGCCGGTGATTCTTCCACGTTTTCAGGTATGAAACAACCTTAGAAGTTGCTGATTTAAGGTTTACTAGGATTCGTAGCATGTTAGCTAACGTAACTCGTAAAACAGGTTCTCTTATCGCCGTAGACGAAACGTATACGCTCCGTTTGAAACGACACATCCATAAGAGATAAGGTGAGGATTTTAGATGCTTTGATTGACGGTTTACAACGCTTTCAATGTCTTTTAATAGTATATTATCGACGACATCGCCGTTTGACATGTACAACATGCTATCCATTTCCTGTTTCGTAAATCAACGAAGAATATGAGATTTAGGGCATTTTAGTCATTTGTAGGAAGTACTGATTACACTCATATTTTGCTGATGTGATTGACATGGTTTGTTGTCACATTAGAAAGTTAGGAATACATGCATAATTAGTTTGGCGAAGAGATTCGCCAAATTGCGCACTTCGGGTCGACATACTATATGTAGACTTAAGTGTGTAGTGTATGTGTTTGTATAAATGCTTGTATTAGTATGTATTGAATTAAATGATGTTATGAATTAGTTTGAGACTGATTTCTCAATTAATATGCTAACATAAATGATTTCCTACATGTTGACTATGTACATGATTCCATTATATGCATAAAATGTACGTGCTTGGAGATTTGCCTAAGTTGTATGTTATAACATGTGTTAACATGCTCACATGATTGTTTTTGCTGATGTGAATTCATATGTGTTTGGGACTATGCTTAGTCCAGGCAGTCGGTAACCGAGCGAATTCGTGGTTGGCTGGTCTTGGCCACGAACGACACGTCGATGAACGCAAGTCGTGTTTGGAGTTGGCGGTAGTGGTTAGGCCACGCGAAGTATTTTACGCACTCCATGTCGTTCGACTTGAGATGCGATCGCGCTAGTCGAGCCCGTCAAGTAACCCGACTGGCAGATGTATGTTCACCCTGTATGAGTCATAACTGTTTGAACCTAGGGTACTGAACTTACAATTGTAAACCCTGTTAACCATGGTACCTCGATCCACGAAGACTCATGAGCTGGGCATGGTGGTATGGGACACCGTGGTCGAGCTGTCGGCCTACGCTGGGGCCACAAACCTCCCCGTAATGACCAGTGAGCACCTAGTCTCGTGAGCAGATTATGGTGATATGAGACACTATATTCTTACTGTCGGCCTACACTGATTAGGCGACGAGTCCTTTGTAGTGACCTCGAGCGTATTCTGAGTCTACGGGAGGTGACGACCCTTCAGTAGCAGTAGAGTACAGTAGGCCTGTATTGATAAAGTGATGGGGGAGCGGTGCAACGAGTGCGAGCAACATCCCTGGAAGCCCTTGCAGCGACCTACGAAATTATATCGTATGAGATTACTAGGAGTGACGACCCTGGACAGGATCTGTGTTGGGATTGATACAAGGGAAGTACCTTAGTTTCCCAATCCTGCTGTTTGAATGGACTAATAACAACTCGAAAATCATATCACTATACCATTGCATGTGCCTGGAAGATGTGGAGCACTTGAGGGTCGATTGCATGCCGCGGTCATAAGATGGTGCCGTATGAGGGAGATCGTCGGTGAGGGCATACATCACGTCATGTCATGTTACATTAACAACAGTATTAGGATTGTCTGATTTTCTGCTTTACTATTATCGCATGATTGATTTGTGAACATGCTAATCTTTGCTCTATGATTCCACTAAGTTGATCACTCACTCCCATGTTACGGGATGGTGTTTGCAACACCCACCAGACCCTGTTGTAGATGCAGGTGATGCTAAGATCCAGGAGGCAGAGCCAGACTTCGATGAGGACCAGGACGAGTTCTCGTACATGCAGTATCATGATGGCTTTTCTTAGGCGACCTGGGTTGACGGGACTTCAGTGGGACTATTTTGAACATTTGATTTTGTTCATGTATATGTATATGAGACTCAGAGATGTATTCATACTTTAGAGACAGATGAGATCTACTTTATTTTTCCTTACAGTGATATATATATTGTTTAGTCTCCGCTTGCTTTTATCACTGGATCTGGAGTATGAATTACAGTTTTGGCATACTTTTACTCATGTGAATGCTTTAAATCAGAAAACATTGAATCATAATTATTTTTGTTGCATAAGTGACGGTCTGAAACTCGGGAGTTGAGTTTATACCCGACCTCGATTTTCAGGGTGTTACAAGTTGGTATCAGAGCGTGAATAAAAGTATACTGGGCCTGGGTTATGGTCTCGTGACGTGCGCTGTCACTTCCTTTGACATAGGTGGGTGCGAGAAGGGTTTAGAAACACTTCTAGGATTGTAGATTCGCCAATAGGCGAAGTCTATTTGAATCGATGGCACGATCGAGTCTGTAACGCATCTCGGGTCGCGTAAAGCAACCCGGATAGCTCCTAGGTTGTTAGTGAGTGGGTTGAGACGTTCTTTGAATGGAATGTGAACCCTTGGGCCGTGGGACAACCACGACCCCTGTATTAAATAGCCAGGGCTTAAAAACCCTGTTTCACAAAAAATCCTCAAAAATTCTACCTCTCACCACTCCAATCTTCAATTATTTATTATCATTTTCATGTTAGGCATCAAACTTAATGTGAAAATAACATAAAATAATACTTTCACAAAATTTTACAGTGAATAGTAAAATTTTATGAAAAATAGCCATAAGGCCATTCTAACTTCACTTTCTTTAGCCACTAATAGTTTATATGGATGTACTAGCTCCTTCTACCCCAAAATCATATGCTGCATGATAGGGTTTTGTATTCAGAATTGTGGATTGGTCCCGGAAAGCCCCGAACACATGTTTGGACCCATATAAGTCAAAATACAATGAACCAAGGTTGGGACCGTACATATTTAGGGTCCTTGGACCATGGAGGACCAGAACCATGTGGTCCCACTGACCAAATAGGTGGTCAGTCGGCGATGCCATTGCCGATCCGGTGATGCATCGCCGACCACCCTTCCCCGTTTGAAGTGTGCTTCGAGATCTGAGGGTATTTTGGGTATTTCACACCCCCCATGTATGGTTCGTGGGTAGAAAACTCCTAAATCGAGCACTTCCTTCACAAACAACCCTCCCCATAGCTCCATTTTCATTTTCCAGCAGCTATCTCCAAAAATCATGATTCTAAACCACCCCTAGATCCATCCTTGGCCAAAAACGACCACCCTCCATCATTCCTTTGAAGTTGGCAGCCCTCCCTCTTGAAGATTTCATCTTTTGGAGCTCTAAAAACCCCCAAATCGAGCTGAAATCGTGAGGTGCTCCATTCCACTTTTTCATTTTCATTTCTCCTTAAAAATACATCCTTGGGAAGCTTGAAGCATCCCTCTACAATGCCTAGATCTCCCTTTTCCAGTTTAGACAGCCACTTCTTCGTATTTTCTCCGTCTTCCATGGCTTTCGTGGAAGCCATTTTAGGCCTTTTGTCACTCTCCACCATCTTATCTTTGATGGGTAAAAGGAAGACTGCAGTAGACGAGGCTGGGCCAAGTCACCCTGCTCAATCAAGAAGACCGCGGGGTGGTGCCGCAAGTTCAAGCGCCGCCACAGGTCCAGCTACAGCCCGAGAGTTCCATAGGAAGCGGGATTTGGATCCCCATACTCACCTTGGGCGAGTAATTCTATCAGAGATGCCTCACGACCAATACACTGATCGCAAAGTGTTGTTTGAGGCGGACGTGGAAGGGCGATTGTTTGGTAAATTTTTATTGTTCGAGCGCATCGAAGCTGCGCATTGGGATCCGATCTTTGAAGCTCGCGCTCATGCTAATGTGAGCAGTATTCGTGCCTTCAACGCTTGTATCCAGAATCCTACCTTGGAGCCATTGCAGTTCAAAATCCCTTTTAGTAGAGATCGGATGGCTATGATTGTTGTGTGACTGATTACCCGACTTCTGAACGTACCTCTTGGTGATGTTCATCCTAGTGAGAAGAATCTGAGTAGGCGTGAGCGAGATCACCGTACCAAGTTTCTGTGCAGTAAATTGGTTCCATGGAAGCCTAATAATAGCCTCAAGGTAACGTATATGTCTGATGATTTGCGCCTGCTGCACCATATCTGCACGTTTAATGTGTATCCCAGGTCGACGAATTGCATTGAGTGTACGCGCCTTATGGTTGATTTCCTATATCTGGTGGCCCAGGGAGAGAACTGTAACGCCCGTGAAAAATCCGTACTTGGGCTCGAGTACCGATTTGACCCGAAATCGCGTAGGAATAATTTCCATGGAAATTAAACGTAAGTTAGCTAGTGCAACGCTAGAGTAGCTGGGAAATAGTCCCTGATCACTTTAAATACGTTCTACAAGACCTAAATCGAGTAGAACAGACAACTCTACAATACTCTATAACCTTGAATCAAACTCTAAGCAGGTTTGTCCTCTGGACCACATTGAACTTTTGTATTGGATTTAGACCGCGCGTCGAAGGTCCGATACCTCCTATCTTAGACCGTTAGAACCGCCCAGCTGGACTTGACAATCATCTCGAAAATCAAGTCAAACCGATAATCACAGACTATTTCGTTGAACCCGGACTGAAGCGACCGCGAATAGGGACGGATTTGGAATATCAAATTCAAATCTGGCACACGACTTGACGCGTCAGTATTAAGCGTTCTGACCGTCAGAATTCATCCAGATTACACCCTCGGATCAGGAAAAATTTCTATTTATTATCATGAAACTTTCAGCCCTGATCTATGTGCGGTGACCGCTGAACTGAAACTGGTCCGCCACGTGCGATCTGCGAACCCTGCCAGGTTGAAAACTTAATACGAGGTACATCTGGTACACATGAGCTTAAGTCTGATCGCAATCGACCAGGGGACCACCAGAAAGCAGTTTTCGGACCAAAACAGCCCCGAAATGGATAGGCACCAAGTAAACTTCGTCCTGGAGCCTATTTTCGGTAATTTTAAGCTTATAAAGGGGGTTGAAACCCTCATTTCTTCTTCCCATCCGAAATTCACAAACCCTAGAGAAAAAGAGAAAGAGTTTGAGAGAAAGGGAAGAGGAGATTTTTCCCGCTTCCGAGCCCCTGACAGTTGCTGCTTCAACACTTCCTTCCAATCACCTGGCTAGTGATTTCTCCACCTTTTCAGGTATAAAATAACCCCAAAAACTTGCTGATTTAGGGTTTACGTAGATTCATGGCATGTTAGCTAAAGTAATCCATAAATCAGGTTCTCTTACAGCCGTAGACGAAGCGTACACGCTCCGTTCAAAATCCCACGACCGTAAGAGATTAGGTGAGGATTTTAGACGCTTTGATTGACGGTTTACAACGCTTTCAATGTCGTGTAATAGTAGATTATCGACGGCATCGCCGTTTGACATGTACAACATGCTCTCCGTTTCCTGTTTCGTAAATTAACGAAGAATATGAGATTTAGGGCATTTTAGTCATTTGTAGGAAGTACGGTCTACGTGCATATTTTGCTGACGTGATTGACATGGTTTGTCGCCGCATTAGTGAGTCAGGAATGCTTGCATAATCATTTTGGCGAGGAGATTCGCCAAGTTGCACACTTTGGGTCGACATACTATATGTGGACTTAAGTGTGTAGTGTATGTGTTTGTATAAATGCTTGTATTAGTATGTATTGTATTGAATGATGTTATGTAGTAGTTTGAGATTGATTTCATGATTAAAATACTGACCTAAATGATTTCCTACATGCTTACCTTATGCATGATTGCACTACATGCATAGAAAGTATGTCTTGAAGATTTGCTTAAGTTGAATATGCATAGAAAGTATGCTTTGAAGATTTGCTTAAGTTGAATATGCATAGAAAGTATGCTTTGAAGATTTGCTTAAGTTGAATGTTATAACATGTGCTAACATGCTCACATGCTGTATTTCAATTCCAATACCTTTGTATATAGCGTTAATGTAATTCCATAGATGTGTGGGACTTGACTTAGTCCAGGCAGTCGGTAACCGAACGAATTCGTGGCTGACTGGTCATAGCCACGAACGACGCGTCGATGAACGTGATTCGTGTTGAGAGTTGGCGGCAGTGGTTAGGCCACGTGAAGTGTTTTACGCACTTCATGTCGTTCGACTTGAGATGCGATCATGCTAGTCGAGCACGTCAAGTAACCCGACTAGCCGATGTATGTTCACCTTGTATGTATCATAACTGCTTGAACCTAGGGTACTGAACTTACCATTGTAAACCCTATTAACCGTGGTACCTTGATCCACGAAGACTCATGAGCCGGGCATGGTGGTATGGGACACCGTGGTCGAGCTGTCGGCCTACGCTGGGGCCACAAACCTCCCCGTAGTGACCAGTGAGCACCTTGACTCGTGAGCAGATTATGGTGGTATGGGACACTATATTCTAGCTGTCGGCCTACGCTGATCAGGCGACGAGCCCTTTGTAGTGACCGCGAGCGTATTCTGAGTCCACGGGAGGCGACGACCCTTCCGTGCAGTAGAGTACTGTAGGCCTGTATTGATAAGGTGATGGGGGAGCGGTGCAACGAGTGCGAGCAACAGCCCTGGCAGCCCTTGCAGTGACCTACGAAATATACATCGTATGAGATTACTAGAAGTGACGACCCTAGACAGGATCTGTGTTGGGATTGATACAAGGGAAGTACCTTAGTTTCCCAATCCTGCTGTTTGAATGGACTAATAACAACTTGGAAATCATATCACCATAGCATTGCATGTGCCTAGAAGATGTGGAGCACTTTAGGGAGTGTGGCATGCCGCGGTCGTAAGATGTTGCCGCATGAGGGTGATCGTCAGTGAGGGCATACATCACGTCATATCATCTTGCATTAACAACAGTATTAGGATTGTCTGATTTACTGCTTTACTATTATCGCGTGATTGAATTGTGAACATGCTAATCTTTGCTCTATGATTCCACTGAGTTGATCACTCATTCCCACGTTACGGGATGGTGTTTGCAACACCCACCAGACCCTGTTGTAGCTGTAGGTGAGGACGAGATCCAGGAGGTGGAGCCGGAGATTGACGAGGACCAGGATGAGTTCTCGTATATGCAGTATCACGACGGCTTCCCGTAGGTGACCTGGATCGAGGGGACTTCAGTGGGACTATTTTGAACTTTATTCTTTTGTTTATTTACATGTATATGAGACTCAGAGATGTAGTCATACTTTGGAGACAGATGAGATTACTTTATTTTTCCATACAGTGATATATACATTGTTTAGTCTTCCGCTTGCTTTTATCACTGGATCTGAAGTATGAATTGCAGTTTTGGTATACTTTTACTCATGTGAATGCTTTAAATCAGAAAACATTGAATCATAACCATTTTTGTTGCATAAGTGACGGTCTGGAACTCGGGAGTTGAGTTTATACACGACCTCCGATTTTCAAGGTGTTACAAGAACGTATGTATGGCCACTTTCATCTTGCGACAGATAATCCTCATAGCCAAGTCAAGAAGAATGTCCGAATCGCTTCCTTTTGGCTGACTGATATGCAAGATCGCGCTTGAGTTTGCTTACAGACTTGGGCCGAAATTGCTAGTTTCTATTCATAGCATTGATGAGTCGACTATGGTTAAGATGAAGATTGGGTCTCAGTACCATGAAAATCATCTTGAGGAGGATAGCGAGGATGACTTTGATGATGAGGAGGATCCAAGTGAGGGAGAACCTGGAGCAGAAGTTCAGGAAGAAGTCCAGGAAGAGGTAGAAGAGGAGGCTCAGGATACAGATGAGAGCTCTCCTCCTTCTGCTCAGGCTACTGGCGATGATCGCATTGCTCGGATCGAGGAGAGTCAGATCACCTTGCGAAGGGAAGTTCAGGAACTTCGCGCTGAAGTCGAGGATGTCAAGGCCGTTACGAAGAGGAAATTCGGCAAGGTGACTCACACCTTGAAGGCGATCCTGTGTTGCTTGTAGGATAAGGGTGCTCCTCCTCCGTCACCCGACTCAGACTAGCGATGCAACCTTTGATGTTAGTAGTTAGTCATTTCCTGCTTTATGTTTTGTAAGCTTGTTAGGGCTAGTGCTATGCTTATGTTGCTGTTGTAATTTTAACTGTCTTAGTTCCCATGTATTTCTCGTCATGATACTTGTAAGGATATATCCCTTGTATTGTGACAATTTTGATTAAATGAAATGCATGGAATGCCTTTGACTCTTATGTGAATGATTGCGGTGTATTTGTGCTATTGAGACTGACAAGGTTGCGCCCTATTTTGAATATAGGGAATGCCGCCTAAGACTACCAGGAGCGCGGCTCAGCTTGCATTGAGTGAGCCTATGGATCAGACTCCTTCGCAGTCTGACACCCATGCGGACTCTGCTGTGGGCCCGATTCCTGAGACAGTTCGTGCGTCTCAGCCTGCTGCTGGTCCTACAGTTGGACCACCTCCGTTCACACCGCCAGTCAGAGAGCCTTATCGTGCATCTACTTCGACGCAGTACACGCCACAGTCTGCTCCACCTCCTGACAGATTTGAACAGATGATGGCTATGATGCAGCAGTAGCAGCAGCTTCTGACTACCATTATGGGGACATTAGCCCGGGGTGGGGGTGTGACTCCACCTGCACCACCTGCGCATCCAGCTGGGGATGCTTATACATACGCCCAGGATGAGGGCATGGCTCATCCTGTACCACTTGCTTACCCTGCGGGGAATGCCGCAGATACACGGGGCCTATTAGAGCGATTCCAGCACTTACGGCCTCCCACTTTTACGGGTTCTCATAGACCCGAGGAGGCCGAGTATTGGCTCGACCATGTGTCGAAGATATTGCGGATGCTTCATTGCACAGAGGCCGAGCAGGTAGAGCTGGCTACGTTCCTGTTTGAGAGAGAGGTCAGCCTGTGGTGGGACAGCGTATTGCGGACCGTTGCCGCCGACTTTATATGGACATGGGCAGCGTTTGAGTTCCGCTTCCACGAGAAGTATTATCCCCAGACTTACAGGCATGACCGGGAGAATGAGTTTCTCTGCCTCCGACAGGGAGCCATGACAGTCACGGAGTATGAGCATCGGTTTACAGAGTTGGGCAGATACGTCCCGACTATTTTGGCTGATGAGCAGATGTGCATACGGTGCTTTTTGGAGGGTTTGCGACCGGATATTCGACCGAAGATGTGCTGTGTGAGCATTCCCTCATATGCGGAGTTGATTCACATGTCTATGCGGGCAGAGCAGGATGTGGATCGACTTGCGCGATCTCATGGCCCTGTTGCTTATAGGCCACGACCAGACATGCAGGACAGGCCCTTCGCGGGTAAGAGGCCTCGCGTCGACCCTCCTACTCGGGCTCTAGCGCCAGTACCATCGTTTCGGTGCCCCGAGTTATCGTGCACATACTGTGGGAGGACGGGCTACTTGGCGCAGAGTTATTTTTCTCGGATGCGGGACAGTGGGTTCTCGCCGCCGCAGAAGATCGACCGTGCACGTTCACAGGCGATATCAGCACCGCCTATACGGTTAGCTCCTGTGCACCCTTCTTTCAGACCTCCGGTATCGTAGATCAGACAGCCTCCACGGCCCATGACACAGCGGTCGAACTGGCCACAGCAGGCTTGGGTTCATGCATTGACAGCTGAGGTAGCTGCGACACCGACTTCTCAGCATTCGGCCTTCGAGGTCACTGCCCATATTGGAGGTACTCCTATTCTCGTGATGGTGGACACTGGTTCCATGATTTCTTTGATATCACGTGCTGTAGTCAGGCATCTTAGGCTACAGACCATTACTATGGATGGGGTGCGTGTCTTTACAGCTCATGGGGATTATTCAGATGTTACCCAGATGTGTGAGGGTTATTTGGTAGATCTGGGAGGCAGGACGATGGCTCTTGATCTTGTCGTCGATCCCTCTCTTGTTTATCTCGACGACATTCTTGGCATGGACTGGTTGACTGCTGGGAGGGCCGAGATTGACTGTGAGACTCGTATGGTGACGGTGTACGAGCCAGAGGGCACGCCTTTCACATTTTCAGTCCGGATAAATCTCCCTTTCCGCATACTTAGTTACGCCACTTTATTGCGAGACGCTGGTGCCCAGGTACTTGAGCATACGCCAGTCGTTTCTGAGTTTGAGGATCTGTTCAGGAAGATCCCTGGTTTGCCGCCCCGACGAGAGATCGATTTCACTATCGATCTGGTTCCTGATTTTACGCCCGTCTCACTGCCGACGTATCGCATGGCACCGTGTGAGATGGAGGAGTTGAGAACGCAGATTGATGGTCTGCTAGAGCTTGGCCTTATACGGCCTAGTGTGTCTCCTTGGGAAGCACCGGTCCTATTCGTGAGGAAGAAGGACGGTTCGATGCGATTGTGTATTGATTATCGCAGGCTGAACCAGATCACGGTGAAGAACAAGTACCCTTTACCCAGGATCGATGACTTGTTTGATCAGCTGAGAGGAGCGCAGTACTTCTCGAAGATTGATCTTCAGTCGGGATATCATCAGTTGCGCGTCAGGGATGAGGACGTGCAGAAGACAGCATTCAGGACCAGTTTTGGCCACTACGAGTTCCTCGTGATGTCGTTCGGTCTCACGAAAGCACCAGCCGTGTTCATGGATCTGATGAACCAGGTATTTCGACCTTTCCTCTATCGATTCGTCTTTGTATTCATTGACGACATTTTGGTGTACTCTAGGAGTCGAGAGGAGCATGAGGAGCACTTACGTTTGGTCTTGGATACACTCAGACAGCATCAGTTGTTCGCACAGTACAAGAAGTGTGACTTCTGGAAGCAGGAAGTGAAGTTCCTCGGACACGTGGTGTCCAAGGATGGCATAGCAGTTGACCTGTCTAAGGTAGTTGCGGTGCAGGACTGGGAGCAGCCTGGTTCTATCACTGAGGTGAGGAGTTTCTTGGGTCTCACTGGCTACTATCGGCGCTTCATACAGGACTTCTCGAAGATCGTGAGACCCTTATCTCAGTTGACACGGAAGGACGTGAAGTTCGCCTGGAATGACGAGGCGGAGTCAGCTTTTCAGGAGCTGAAGGACAGACTTACGTCTGTCCCTGTGCTAGTATTGCCAGAGTAAGGGGTTAGATACACTATATACACTAACGCGTCTAGCGTTGGTCTGGGTTGTGTCCTTATGCAGAGGGACAGGGTAATTTCGTATGCCTCGAGACAATTAAGGAAGCACGAGGAGAATTACCCTACACACGACCTAGAGTTGGCAGCCCTTATATTCGCACTGAGACTCTGGAGACATTACCTTTACGGAGAGGAGTTCGAGCTCTTTTGCGACCACAAGAGCCTCAAGTACATATTCACGCAGCGAGACTTAAATATGAGGCAGCGGCGATGGATGGAGACGTTGAAGGACTTCAAGTTCAAAGTCTCCTACCATCCTGGGAAGGCGAACCTTGTGGCTGATGCGTTGAGCCGCAAGAAGGCGATAGAGTTTGCGGCTCCGCTGATGGTTACTGAGTGGGATATGGTTGAGTTTTTGTGAGACTTTGAGCAGAAACTCACCGTAGAGGAGCCGTTTGAGTCCATCGCACATGTACAGGTGTCATCTCAGATCGATGACGGGGTCATCGAGGCACAGAGGGATGACGCGCATCTAATTGAGCTTCGAGAGCAGGCCAGTGATGATGCTGACGCCGAGTGGTGAGTTGGTATGGATGGGGGCTTACGTTATCGTGGTCACCTATGCGTCCCAGATATCCCTGACTTGAGATGAGAGATTCTTGAGGCTGCACACTGTACTAGACTCACGATGCATCCAGGCAGTACGAAGATGTATCGTGACGTGAAGAGGACGTATTGGTGGGAAGGTATGAAGACCCACATAGCAGAGTTCGTGTCCCGTTGTCTCACTTGTCAGCAGGTGAAGGCAGAGCATCGCCGACCACCTGGACTTTTGCAGCCTATGCTGATCGCAGAGTGGAAGTGGGATTTCATTTCCATGGACTTCATTTCAGGGCTGCCGAAGACGAGGAAGGGACATGATTCCATTTGGGTGATCGTCGACCGTCTGACGAAGTCGGCGTACTTCCTACCGATTAGAGTTACGAACTCTGCAGACGAGCTGGCTAGACTGTACATCAGAGAGATTGTGCGTCTACATGGAGTTTCGTTGGAGATCGTGTTGGACAGAGACATGCGGTTCACTTCTATTTTCTGGACTCGCATTCAGGAGTCTATGGGTGTGAAGTTAAAATTTAGTACTGCCTTCCATTCACAGACAGACGGACAGACAGAGCGGGTGAACCAGATCTTAGAGGATATATTGCGAGCTTGCACATTGGACTTCAAGGACAGTTGGGATGATTGTCTTGCTTATGCGAAGTTTGCGTACAACAACAGCTTTCACACGAGTATCGGTATGGCACCTTACGAGACGCTGTACGGGCGACCTTGTCGCGCACCTCATTGCTGGGCAGAGGTCGGTGAGCGTAGTTTGATTGGCCCAGAGTTAGTGCAGGTGACGTTAGAGAAGATTGATATTATTCGACGTCGGCTTCTTACAGCGCAAAGCAGACAGAAGAGTTATACCGATATGAGACGACGACCACTAGAGTTCACAGTTGGGGATCATGTGTTCTTGCGAGTTTTCCCTATGAAGGGAGTCCTTCGATTCGGGAAGAAGGGGAAGCTGGCACCGCGATTCATTGGTCCATTCCATATCCTCGATTGTGTGGTAGCAGTGGCTTACCGATTAGCTTTACCCACGCCTCTCGCGAGCGTTCACAACGTATTTCATGTTTCTATGCTGAAGAAGTACGTTGCTGATCCTTCCCATATCATCAGATGGGAGCAGGTGCAGTTAGGAGAGGATGTTACTTATATCCTGTGACCGACACATATCCTAGACAGGAAGGAGCAGGTACTGCGTAGCAAGGTGATTCCCCTTGTAAAGGTATTATGGACGCATCACTCTGAGGAAGTGGCTACCTGGGAAATAGAAGCCGAGATCAGAAAGAACTACCCACAGCTTCTAGAGGAGTATGAAAATGTATAAATTTCGAGGATGAAATTATTTGTTAAGGGGGGTAGATTGTAACGCCCTAGAAAAATTCGTACTTGGACTCGAGTACCATTTCGACCCGAAATTGTGTAGAATTAAATCCTATGGAAATTAAGCGTAAGTTAGCTAGCGCAACGCTAGAGTAACTGGGAAATAGTCCCTGATCACTTTAAATACGTTCTACAAGACCCAAATCGAGTAGAACCAATGACTCTACAATACTGTATAACCTCGGATCAAACTCTAAGCAGGTTTGTTCTCTGGACCATTTTGAAAATCTGTATTAGATCTAGACCGCGCGTCGAAAGTTTGATACCTCCTATCTTAGACCATTAGAACCGCCTTGCTGGACTTGACAATCATTTCGAAAATCAAGTCCAACCGATAATCACAGGCTATTTCATTGAGCCCGGACTGAAGAGAGTGCGAATAGGGACAGAATTGGAATTTCAAATTCAAATCTGGCACACGACTTGACGCTTCAGTTTTGAGCGTTCTGACCGTCAGAATTCAGCCAGATTACACCCTCGGATCAGGAAAAATTTGTATTTCATATCATGAGACTTTCAGCCCTGATTTACGTGCGGTGACCGCTGAACTGAAACTGGTCCGCCACGTATGATCTGCGAACCCTGCCGGACTGAAAACTTAATACGTGCTAGATCTAGTGCGCATGAGCTTAAGTCCGATTGCATTCGGCCAGGGGACCACCAGAAAGCATCTTTTGGCCCGAAACAGCCCCGAATTGGATATGCACTAAGTGAACCTTGTACCGGAGCCTATTTTTGGCATTTTTGGGCTTATAAAAGGGGTTGAAACCCTCACTCATCTCTCCCATCCGAATTTGAGAGAAACCATAATTTAGGAGAGAGAAAAGGTGGGAGTTTGTGAGAGAGAGTAAAAGAGATTTTTTCCGTCTTCGTGCCACCGGTTGCACGTGCTGTAGCAACACCTCCTGATCACCAAGCCGGTGATTCTTCCACGTTTTCAGGTATGAAACAACCCTAGAAGTTTCTGATTTAAGGTTTACTAGGATTCGTAGCATGTTAGCTAACGTAACTCGTAAAACAGGTTCTCTTATCGCCGTAGACGAAGCGTATACGCTCCGTTTGAAACGACACATCCATAAGAGATAAGGTGAGGATTTTAGACGCTTTGATTGACGGTTTACAACGCTTTCAATCTCTTTTAATAGTATATTATCGACGGCATCGCCGTTTGACATGTACAACATGCTATCCGTTTCCTGTTTCGTAAATCAACGAAGAATATGAGATTTAGGGCATTTTAGTCATTTGTAGGAAGTACTGATTACACTTATATTTTGCTGATGTGATTGACATGGTTTGTTGTCGCATTAGAAAGTTAGGAATACGTGCATAATTAGTTTGGCGAAGAGATTCGCCAAATTGCGCACTTCGGGTCGACATACTATATGTAGACTTAAGTGTGTAGTGTATGTGTTTGTATAAATGCTTGTATTAGTATGTATTGAATTAAATGATGTTATGAATTAGTTTGAGACTGATTTCTCAATTAATATGCTGATGTAAATGATTTCCTACATGTTGACTATTACATGATTCCATTATATGCATAAAATGTACGTGCTTGGAGATTTGCCTAAGTTGTATGTTATAACATCTGTTAACATGCTCACATGATTGTATTTCAATTCCAACACTCCTACATAAATTGCTGATGTGAATTCATATGTGTTTGGGACTATGCTTAGTCCAGGCAGTCGGTAACCGAGCGAATTCGTGGTTGGCTGGTCTTGGCCACGAACGACGCATCGATGAACGTGAGTCGTGTTTGGAGTTGGCGGCAGTGGTTAGGCCACGCGAAGTGTTTTACCTACTTCATGTCGTTCGACTTAAGATGCGATCGCGCTAGTCGAGCCCGTCAAGTAACCCGACTGGTAGATGTATGTTCACCCTGTATGAGTCATAACTGCTTGAACCTAGGGTACTGAACTTACCATTGTAAACCCTATTAATCATGGTACCTCGATCCATGAAGACTCATGAGCCGGGCATGGTGGTATGGGACACCGTGGTCAAGCTGTCGGCCTACGCTGGGGCCACAAACCTCCCCGTACTGACCAGTGAGCACCTAGTTTCGTGAGCAGATTATGGTGGTATGAGACACTATATTCTTACTATCGGCCTATACTGATCAGGCGACGAGTCCTTTGTAGTGACCGCGAGCGTATTCTGAGTCTACGGGAGGCGACGACCCTTCAGTAGCAGTAGAGTACAGTAGGCCTGTATTGATAAGGTGATGGGGGAGCGATGCAACGAGTGCGAGCAACAGCCCTAGCAGCCCTTGCAGTGACCTACGAAATATACATCGTATGAGATTACTAGGAGTGACGACCCTAGACAGGATCTGTGTTGGGATTGATACAAGGGAAGTACCTTAGTTTCCCAATCCTGCTGTTTGAATGGACTAATAACAACTCAGAAATCATATCACCATACCATTGCATGTGCCTGGAAGATGTGGAGCACTTGAGGGTCGATTGCATGCCGCGGTCGTAAGATGGTGCCGTATGAGGGAGATCGTCTGTGAGGGCATACATCACGTCATGTCATGTTGCATTAACAACAGTATTAGGATTGTCTGATTTACTGCTTTACTATTATCGCATGATTGATTTGTGAATATGCTAATCTTTGCTCTATGATTCCACTGAGTTGATCACTCTCTTCCCATGTTACGGGATGGTGTTTGCAACACCCACCAGACCCTATTGTAGATGCAGGTGATGCTGAGATCCAGGAGGCAGAGCCAGACTTCGATGAGGACCAGGACGAGTTCTCGTACATGCAGTATCATGATGGCTTTTCTTAGGCGACCTGGGTTGACGAGACTTCAGTGGGACTATTTTGAACATTTGATTTTGTTCATGTATATGTATATGAGACTTAGAGATGTATTCATACTTTAGAGACAGATGAGATCTACTTTATTTTTCCTTACAGTGATATATATATTGTTTAGTCTTCCGCTTGCTTTTATCACTGGATCTGGAGTATGAATTACAGTTTTGGTATACTTTTACTCATGTGAATGCTTTAAATCAGAAAACATTGAATCATAATCATTTTTGTTGCATAAGTGACGGTCTGAAACTCGAGAGTTGAGTTTATACACGACCTCTGATTTTCAGGGTGTTACATATTCCAGCCTGGCTCCCGGAACAATTCGGACTTGGGAACAAATGCAAGATTCTTTTATGTCAAATTTCTTCTCATCAGAACGCGATGTAAGCATTACGGAACTGGCCTCTATACGACAGCGAGAAGGAGAGCCAGTAGAAAAGTTCAACGACAGATGGAAGACACTAGGAGCGTCATGCAGACAGTTGCCAGAGGAAATAGAACAGGTAAAAATGTGTTTGAACTCCATGGAAAAGGGATTTGCGTTTGGACTCACCAGCGCTGATATCCGAACATTTCACGACTTGGCCACTAAAGCTCACGCGTTGGAATTAATGACGCACAAAATGCTAACTTTTCATCACAAAACTGTCAAAACGGCCTCCGGCCGAACAACCGTGAATACTATTGATCGTGATAAGAAGGATAAGGATAAGGATACAAAGGGTTCAAAAGATAGAAGGCCGGGACAAAAGGAGAGATGGAATCAGTCGAAGTATAATTATGGTAAAAAAAGGTTCAAAATGCTCGACTCTCACAAAGGGTTCGACTTCGACAAGGAAGACGTGGTTCCTATGATGAAAGAATTGCTAAAGGCCGGGACCATAGAATTACCAGAACCCAAACGCCCAGAAGATATGACAAAAACCAGAGAACGGGATTTTTGTCGATATCATCGCCTTGTCGGACACCTGACAGAAAATTGTTATATGCTAAAATGCATCATACAGCAATTGATAGAAAAAGGTGAAATAATAATCGGTGGAGGAAAGAGAAAGAATACAAGAGCAACAGTAAACATGTTCACGGCCCAAGAAAAGATTCGAGCGAGGGGAAAGAAAGAAAGTCAGAAGTCGGCAAAGAATATGGCAATGCTTACATTGCGCTCGGGGAAGAAGATAACAAGTCCTGCAAAGCAGAAAGCGGGGGTCACAAAGAAAGAAATGATCCGGGAACAGAATAACGACGCTAAGGAAGAAGACGGAGGCGAAACGGTGAAAGTGGCTTACGATGTAGTTAGCCATTTGAAAGGGATACTGTAATACCCCGGATTTTGGCCAATCTAGGATTTGACGTCCTTAGGCAGTGGGTCAATTAAAACATTTAGAAAATCGTTCAGAACCCAATTCCATAGCCAAAAAAACCACTTAGGATTAATTCCTTTAGAAATTAAGCGTAAGTTAGCTAGCGCAACGCTGGAGTAGCTGAGAAATAGTCCCTGATCACTTTAAATACGTTCTACAAGACCCAAATCGAGTAGAACCAATGACTCTATAATACTCTATAACCTCGGACCAAACTCTAAGCAGGTTTGTTCTCTGGACCACTTTGAATCTTTGTATTGGATCTAGACCGCGCGTCGAAAGTCCGATACCTCCTATCTTAGACCGTTAGAACCGCCTAGCTGGACTTGACACTCATTTCAAAAATCAAGTCAAACCGATAATCACAGGCCATTTCATTGAGCCCGGATCGAAGAGAGTGCGAATAGGGACAGAATTGGAATTTCAAATTTAAATCTGGCACACGACTTGACGCGTCAGTATTGAGCGTTCTAGCCATCAGAATTCAGCTAGATTACACCCTCGGATCAGGAGAAATTTCTATTTTATATCATGAGACTTTCAGCCCTGATCTACGTGCGGTAACCGCTGAACTGAAACTAGTCCGCCACGTGCGATCTGCAGACCCAGCCGGACTGAAAACTTAATACGTGCTAGATCTGGTACGCGTGAGCTTAAGTCCGATTGCATTCGGTCAGGGGACCACCAGAAAGCATCTTTTGGACCGAAACAGCCCCGATTTGGATATGCACTAAGTGAACTTTGTACCGGAGCCTATTTCGAGTAAGTTTGGGCTTATAAAAGGGGTTGAAACCCTCACTCCTCTCTCCCATCCGAATTTGCAAAAATCTCTAGATTGGGAGAGAGAAAAGGTGAGAGTTTGTGAGATAAGGTGGGAGAGAATTCCCTACTGCTTGTGCCACGTGCTGTACGTGATTAGGCAACGCACTCCGATCACTTTCCCGGTGATTCCTCCACGTTTTCAGGTAAGAAAATACCCTAGAAGTTGCTGATTTGAGTTTCCTTTCGTTTCCTAGCGAAGTAGCTAATAGAACTTGTGTATTAGGTTCTCTAATCGCCGTAAACGAAGCGTATACGCTCCGTTCGAATTTACACATCCATAAGAGACAAGGTGCGGATATTAGACGCTTTGATTGACTGTTTCCAAAGCTTTCAATGTCGTTTAATAGTAAATTATTGATGGAAACGCCGTTTGACATGTACAACATGCTGTCCGTTTCCTGTTTCGTAAATCAACGAAGAATATGAGATTTAGGGCATTTTAGTCATTTGTAGGAAGTACTGTTTTCATTCATATTTTGCTGATGTGATTGACATGAATTGTTGTCGCATTAGAATGTTAGGAATGCGTGCATAATTAGTTTGGCGAAGAGATTCGCCTAAATGCGCACTTCGGGTCGACATACTATATGTAGACTCAAGTGTGTAGTGTAAGTGTTTGTATAAATGCTTGTATTAGTATGTATTGAATTAAATGGTGTTATGAATTAATTTGAGATTGATTTCTCAATTAATATGCTGATGTAAATGATTTCCTACACGTTAGCCATATATACGATTTCATTATATGTATGAAATGCATATGCTTGATGTTGCACTTAAGTGGTATGCTATAACATGTACTTGATGATATCCTTATGATTTAGTTTGAGATTGAATTCTCAATTAATAGGCTAATGGAGAGGATTTCCTATATATTGGCTATATGTATAATTTCATTATATGTGTGAAAGACATGTGTAGGATGATTTACTCAAGTTGTACGTTATAACATGTGTTAGCATGCTCACATGGTTGTATTTTATTTCCATTACTCTTACAAGAATGCTGATGTGATTCCATGATTGTTTGGGACTATACTTAGTCCAGTCAGTCGGTAACCGAGCGAATTCGTGGTTGGCTTATCTTGGCTACGAACGACGCGTTGATGAATGCGAGCCGTGTTTTGGAGTTGGCGGCAATAGTTAGGCCACACGAAGTGTTTTACGCACTTCATGTCATTCAACTTGAGATGCGATCATGCTAGTCGAGCCCATCAAGTAACCCAACTGGCCATTGTATGTTCACCCTTCATGAGTCATAACTGCTTGAACCTAGGGTACTGAACTTACTATTGTAAACCCTGTTAACTATGGTACCTTGATCCACAAAGACTCATGAGCCGGGCATGGTGGTATGGGACACCGTGGTCGAGCTGTCGGCTTACGCTGGGGCCACAAACCTCTCCGCAGTGACCAGTGAGCACCTATGACTCGTGAGCGGATTATGGTGGTATGGGACACTATATTCTTGCTATCGGCCTACATTGATAAGGTGATGGGGGAGCGGAGCAACGAGTGCCTGCAACAGCCCTGGCAGCCCTTTGTAGTGACCGCGAGTGTATTCTGAGTCTACGGGAGGCGACGACCCTTCAGTAGCAGTAGAGTACAGTAGGCATGTATTGATAAGGTGATGGGGGAGTGGTGCAACGAGTGCGAGCAACAGCCCTTGCAGCGACCTATAAAATATACATCGTATGAGATTACTAGGAGTGACGACCCTAGACAGGATCTGTGTTGGGATTGATAAAAGGGAAGTACCTTAGTTTCCCAATATTGCTGTATGAACAGGACTAATAATAACTCGGTAATCATATCACCATGACATTGCATGTGCCTGGAAGATGTGGAGCACTTGAGGGTCGATTGCATGCCGCGGTCATAAGATGGTGCCGTATGAGGGAGATCGTCGGTGAGGGCATACATCACGTCATGTCATATTGCATTAACAATAGTTTTAGGATTGTTTGATTTACTGCTTTACTATTATCGCATGATTGATTTGAGAACATGCTAATCCTTGCTCTATTATTCCACTGAGTTTGCTACTCACTCCCACGTTACGGGATGGTGTTTCCGGACACCCACTAGTCCCTATTGTGATTGCAGATGATGGCGCGGCCTGCGAGACGGAGCTGGACTTGATGATGATCAGGAGGATCCCTCCTTTATGCGTGTTCTGATTGACGGGATTACAGGGAGGTTGATTAGATACTTTGACGCTTGTCATTTTATATTTTTAGCGCACTCATGTATATTCATTTTGTCTACTTTTGGAGTATACGTGTATGTATATAACCTGGTAACATGTTCACACTCTGGAGACATACAACAGTTTATATATGTTATACATACTATCACAGTCTTCCGCTTGTTAATTTAACTGTCTCTGGAGTATGATGTGCTGTTCTAGCTTAATCTCACTCATGTTTAATACGTTATCATAGACAACATTCAATCATACATATCTATGTTGCATAAATAACATTTTGGAACTCGGGAGTTGGGTTTTTGCTCGACCCCCCGATTTTCGGGATGTTACAGATGGTATCAGAGCATGATTTGGATTAAACCGGGCCTGGGTTATGGTCACGCGACATACGCTGTTGCTTCCTTTGACTTAGGTGGGTGCGTGAAGGGTCTAGAAACACTTCTAGGATCCCAGATTCGCCAATAGGCGAAGTCTATTCATTTCGATCACGGGATCGAGTCCGTAGCGCATTTAGGGTCGCGTAAAGCAACCCGAATAGCTCCTAGGTTATAGGTAAGTAGGTTGAGACATTATTTGAATGATTCTAAACCCGTAAATGTGAATTTTTGGGCCATGGGACAACCACGACCCCTGTATTCAATCGTCAGGACTTAGAAACCCCGTTTCATCCAAAATGTTCAAAATTCTTCCTCTCACCACTCCAATCTTCAATTATTTCTTGTACATTTCATGTTAGGAATCAATCCTAATGTGAAAATAATATAAAATCATACTTTCATAAAATGTTACAGTGAATAGTAAAATTTCATGAAAAATGCCCATATGGTCATTCTAACTTCACTTTCTTTATCAAATAATAATCTAGATGGATGTACTAGATCCTTATACCCCAAAATAATATGCTGCATGATAGGGTTTTGTATTCGGGATTGCAGATTAGTCCTGAAAAGCCCTGAATGCATCTTTGGACCCATATAGGGCAATCTAGAATGAACCAAGGTGGGGACCATACATTTTTGGGGTCCCTGGACCATGGGGGACCAGACCCATGTGGTCCCATCGGCCACCGTACAAGATGGCCGGCGATGCCATCGCCGGTTCGGCGATGCATCGCCGACCGGTGGGGCCCACTTGAGGTAATCTTTGGGCGCACGCCCTATTTTGGGTGGTGTATCCCTCCCATGTATGGTTCGTCTGAAGAAAACTCCAAATATGGGTACTTCCTTCACAAACAACCCCTTCCCTGGCCCCATTTTCATTTTCAGCTGCCCTATCCCAAAAATCGTGATTTCAAATCACCCCCAAATCCATTCCTGGCCTAAAACGACCACACTCCATCATTCCATTGAAGTTTGCAGCCTTCCCTCTTGAAGATCTCGTTGTTTGGAGCTCTTATAACCCCCGAATCGAGCTGAAATTATGAGGTGCTCCATTACCCTTTTTTCTTCTCTTTTCTTTTTGAAAATCCAGCCTTTGGGAGCTTAAAGCATCCCTCTACAATGCCTAGATTTCATTCTGTCCATTTGGGCGACCATTTCTCCGCATTTCCTCCGCTTTTCATGCCTATTGTTAAGGCTAATTTAGCTTTTCCTCCCTTTCCATCGTCCTCTCTCTCAAGTCCCTTTTATTTGATCCTCAGACTCGTGGAAACCTGCTTACCCATCCCATTTCTCCACGTTCTTCGCTTGTTTGATTACTGTTTTGAAATTTCTTTGTTTTGTTGTTGTTAGGTAGAAAATATGTTTGTGTTGTGGTTTGAGCTTAATATAGCTGAAATTTGTTGAATGGAGTGCATGCCGTTCATTTTTTTGTTAGGTACTGTCCCTAGATTGGGAGTATTATAACTCTCGGGGTTTAGCCTACAAATTAGTTTTATCCCACCCCACCCTCCTACCAAGCATGCCGCTCCCTATCCCAATATGGGATTAGGAATGCAGTTCCATTTGATACAACTAAACGCTGCTGGCCACATAGGCCCTTGGCGTTTTGGTCCTAGAGTTAGCACTTCTAGATTTTGAAGGGTCTGACGACATAAGAAATCCAATTCCAGTTAGACAATCTTGACCCTAATCGATAGAACAATTCCCTGTAGTAGAAATGGTATAGGAAAGCCATTTACTGTATAATCTTAGGCTTTGGATTACAACTACTGAGTTATAGACTAGCTTACTAGTTACCTTAAGTAGTGTAAAGCCTGTATATGCTAAGGAATTGAAGGTTAGATTTGGTTGAAGTAGAACCTTATTCCTTCGACAGATCCCCTTATGACTTATAGACTCCTGTTGTTGCCCATAGGAAAGAACCATTCACTCTCAGGGAACATTTATAAATCCCTCAGATTGAACTTAGAATGTACTAGCACACCCCCTAAAATTGCCTTCCCCAAGGGCTTATTGCATTCGGGAACGCGGAATAAAGGAAATGCAATTATCAGCGAAGTATTCGCGGTTTGAATTGACTTCTTAATCCTAGTAGTTACCACTAAATCCAATGCTCTGATCAAGCAGAAGATCGGCATCGACTAGGATTGAGGACTGATATAACAACTTTTCTGTCATCGCGGGGCAGAAGGTTTGTGTATCCGGCTCAGACCCATTACACAACTATTCTTCCGTGTTGGCCCGACCACCTACAACCACAAGTTATTGCTTTGCCCTTAGTAAATGTTAAGGACTTCAAGCTAGTAGAGGATTCGACATCTTGCTACCAACTCATACCTGCCCTTGAACTTAACCATAATAGAGATTAGGCTCATCTCTATGATCATAGGTACCAATGCCATAGAACGCATCATTAGTAAGGAAAACCCTGTAGAGAAAGGTTGTTTCCATTTTAGGTTAAGGATAGCCCCTAAGTTGCGCCTCGTTCTGATATACGGATCGATGCAAAGATTCTTCAACCTTAAGTAAAATCAAGTTTTAAGGGGGGTAGAACGAATTGAGTCCAATCCAGTTAGGTTAGTCAACGCTACCGTTCGATCAGAGTGGCACAGCGGAAGCGTGGTTAGGCTCTTCCCCACTGGCCCAAGATCGAAACATTTGATTTAGGTTATATGTACGGTTAGGTTATTAAATAGGATTTGAACCTTCCTTAGAAAAAGTACTCCTTACCCTTCGCCAATTTCGGGGATGAAATTGTGTTTTAAGGAGGGTAGATTGTAATACCCCAGATTTTGGCCAATCTGGGATTTGACGTCCTTAGACAGTGGGTCAATTAAAACACCTAGAAAATCGTTCAGAACTCAATTCCATAGCCAAAAAAACCACTTAGGATTAATTCCTTTAGAAATTAAGCGTAAGTTAGCTAGCACAACGCTGGAGTAGATGGGAAATAGTCCCTGATCACTTTAAATACGTTCTACAAGACCCAAATCGAGTAGAACCAATGACTCAATAATACTCTATAATCTCGGACCAAACTCTAAGCAGGTTTGTTCTCTGGACCACTTTGAATCTTTGTATTGGATCTAGACCGCGCGTCGAAAGTCCGATACCTCCTATCTTAGACCGTTAGAACCGCCTAGCTGGACTTGACACTCATTTCGAAAATCAAGTCAAACCGATAATCACAGGCCATTTCATTGAGCCCGGACCGAAGAGAGTGCGAATAGGGATAGAATTGGAATTTTAAATTTAAATCTGGCACACGACTTGGCGCGTCAGTATTGAGCGTTCTGCCCGTCAGAATTCAGCTAGATTACACCCTCAGATCAGGAGAAATTTCTATTTATATCATGAGACTTTCAGCCCTGATCTACGTGCGGTGACTGCTGAACTGAAACTGGTCCGCCACGTGCGATCTGCGGACCCAGCCGGACTGAAAACTTAATACGTGCTAGATCTGGTAAGCGTGAGCTTAAGTCCGATCGCATTCGGTCAGGGGACCACCAGAAAGCATCTTTTGGACCGAAACAGCCCCGATTTGGATATGCACTAAGTGAACTTTGTACCGGAGCCTATTTCGGGTAAGTTTGGGCTTATAAAAGGGGTTGAAACCCTCACTCCTCTCTCCCATCCGAATTTGTAAAAATTCCTAGATTGGGAGAGAGAAAAGGTGAGAGTTTGTGAGAGAAGGTGGGAGAGAATTCCCTGCTGCTTGTGCCACGTGATGTACGTGCTTAGGAAACGCACTCCGATCACTTTCTCGGCGATTCCTCCACATTTCAGGTAAGAAAATACCCTAGAAGTTGCTGATTTGAGGGTCCTTTCGTTTCCTAGCGAAGTAGCTAATAGAACTTGTGTATTAGGTTCTCTAATCGCCGTAGACGAAGCGTATACGCTCCGTTCGAATTTACACATCCATAAGAGACAAGGTGCAGATATTAGACGCTTTGATTGACTGTTTCTAAAGATTTCAATGTCGTTTAATAGTAGATTATTGACGGCAACGCCGTTTGACATGTACAACATGCTGTCCATTTCCTGTTTCGTAAATCAACAAAGAATATGAGATTTAGGGCATTTTAGTCATTTGTAGGAAGTACTGTTTTCATTCATATTTTGCTGATGTGATTGACATGAATTGTTGTCGCATTAGAATGTTAGGAATGCGTGCATAATTAGTTTGGCGAAGAGATTCGCCTAAATGCGCACTTCAGGTCGACATACTATATGTAGACTCAAGTGTGTAGTGTAAGTGTTTGTATAAATGCTTGTATTAGTATGTATTGAATTAAATGGTGTTATGAATTAATTTGAGATTGATTTCTCAATTAATATGCTGATGTAAATGATTTTCTACACATTAGCCATATATACGATTTCATTATATGTATGAAATGCATATGCTTGATGTTGCACTTAAGTGGTATGCTATAACATGTACTTGATGATTTCCTTATGATTTAGTTTGAGATTGAATTCTCAATTAATAGGCTAATGGAGAGGATTTCCTATATGTTGGCTATATGCATAATTTCATTATATATGTGAAAGACATGTGTAGGATGATTTACTTAAGTTGTACGTTATAACATGTGTTAACATGCTCACATGGTTGTATTTCATTTCCATTACTCTTACATGAATGCTGATGTGATTCCATGATTGTTTGGGACTATACTTAGTCCAGGCAGTCGGTAACCGAGCGAATTCGTGGTTGGCTTATCTTGGCCACGAACGACGCGTCGATGAACGCGAGCCGTGTTTTGGAGTTGGCGGCAGTGGTTAGGCCACACGAAGTGTTTTACGCACTTCATGTCATTCAACTTGAGATGCGATCGTGCTAGTCGAGCCCGTCAAGTAACTCGACTGGCCGTTGTATGTTCACCCTGCATGAGTCATAACTGCTTGAACCTAGGGTACTGAACTTACCATTATAAACCCTGTTAACCATGGTACCTTGATCCACAAAGACTCATGAGCCGGGCATGGTGGTATGGGACACCGTGGTCAAGCTGTCGGCCTACGCTGGGGCCACAAACCTCCCCGTAGTGACCAGTGAGCACCTATGACTCGTGAGCGGATTATGGTGGTATGGGACATATATTCTTGCTGTCGACCTACATTGATACGGTGATGGGGGAGCGGAGCAACGAGTGCGTGCAACAGCCCTGACAGCCCTTTGAAGTGACCGCGAGCGTATTCTGAGTCTACGGGAGGCGACGACCCTTCAGTAGCAGTAGAGTACAGTAGGCCTGTATTGATAAGGTGATGGGGGAGCGGTGCAACAAGTGCGAGCAACAGCCCTGGCAGCCCTTACAGCGACATACAAAATATACATCGTATGAGATTACTAGGAGTGACGACCCTAGACAGGATCTGTGTTGGGATTGATAAAAGGGAAGTACCTTAGTTTCCCAATATTGCTGTATGAACAGGACTAATAATAACTCGGTAATCATATCACCATGACATTGCATGTGCCTGGAAGATGTGGAGCACTTGAGGGTCGATTGCATGCAGCGGTCGTAAGATGGTGTCGTATGAGGGAGATCGTCGGTGAGGGCATACATCACGTCATGTCATATTGCATTAACAACAGTTTTAGGATTGTTTGATTTACTGCTTTACTATTATCGCATGATTGATTTGAGAACGTGCTAATCCTTGCTCTATTATTCCACTGAGTTAGCTACTCACTCCCACGTTATGGGATGGTGTTTTCGGACACCCACCAGTCCCTATTGTGATTGTAGATGATGGCGCAGCCTGCGTGGCGGAGCTGGACTTCATGATGATCAGGAGGATCCCTCCTTTATGTGGGTTCTGATTGACGGGATTACAGGGAGGTTGATTAGATACTTTGACGCTTGTCATTTTATATTTTTAGCGCACTCATGTATGTTCGTTTTGTCTACTTTTGGAGTATACGTGTATGTATATAACCTGGTAACATGTTCACACTCTGGAGACATACAACAGTTTATATATTTATACATACTATCACAGTCTTCCGTTGTTAATTTAACTGTCTCTGGAGTATGATGTGCTGTTCTAGCTTAATCTCACTCATGTTTAATACGTTATCACAGATAACATTCAATCATACATATCTATGTTGCATAAATAACATTTTGGAACTCGGGAGTTGGGTTTTTGCTCGACCCCCCGATTTTCGGGATGTTACAGATACCAGCACGTTTAAGCATTTATGACGCGCTCAAATTATCAGAAGAGTTTTGACAGAGTTTAATACAGGCGTTATCTAATCGCAATGTCAGGGAAACTCTCCTGATAGAAATGAAGCAAGGAATACATAGTGAACAAGCAGATTGTCTGCTAGTCATTTCATTCTCCGATGATGACTTGATTAGCGAAACGGATCATAACAGGCCCCTTATGATAAAGGTTTATGTTTGCGGGACAAAGGTAAAAATGGTCATGATAGACAATGGGTCTGCAGTAAACCTCTTACCACTTTCAATGGTAGGTAAATTGGGCTATCACCGTTCTGATCTGCACCCTAGTGGAATGATGATACAGGGCTTCAATCAAGATGGGAAGCGTGCACTGGGTAAAATCACGGTGACACTAGAAGTGGGAGAATTAAGTACTAACATCGTATGTCATGTCATAAACGCCGTGACGACATACAATCTCCTTTTGGGAAGACCATGGATACATCAGTATGGTATCATACCTTCTACTTTGCATCAATGCTGCATCAATGCTTCAAGTATTGCAAGGATGGGGTACAATATAAAGTGATAGCTGATGCGAAGCCATATACAGAAGCCGAGTCTTTCTTTGTAGATGCCAGTTATTATAAAGGGTTCTCCGAGGAAACGAGGCATGGTAATAGGAGCAAAGTCTCAGAAAACACTCAAATAGACAAGGCTCGAGAAGAAAGAGAAGAATCTTCAGGGATGGCGAAAGTAAGAAAGAAGTTTTATTTTGTACCAAAGAACTTGAGACAACCTGGGCAGCTACCATTAACATTATTGTCACCAGAGTAATTGAGAATTCTGCAATCTAATTATACGATGCCATTACCTAATGCTGAAAGGTGTAGGCCATTTTTAGCTGCTCCAGGGAGGTTTCAAGTTAAGGCCAATACCAAACATCCCGAGCCGATAGAGTTCAAAACCGCAGTCAAAACAAAAGCAAGAAAGGAAAGAGCGAACAATGCATACCGTGGCAAGCTGACATCGCAGAATCTGGAGAGGTACAGTTCAGCTAGCAAGCAGATTATGAGAAACATGGGTTTTGATTATAACAAACCCACTGGAATAAATCATGGCAAGGGAATTCAAATCCCTCTTGGGGTTGAACCGGAAAAATGAAGAAAATTTCAAGGGTTAGGAGCAGAGGCGTCAGTAAATATGATTATGGTTACACAAACACTATAAGAAGATCCCGAAACAGTCAAGTATCCTGAGACAGCTCCGAAACAGATGGAGGACGGGGGGCAGCCGACGATAGACAGCCTGCGGGAAATAAACTTGGGTACAGAAGAAGAACCTCGGAATACATTTATTAGTAATAGCCTCTCTGAGCAAGAGTCCGGGAAGTACCTTCAACTACTCTAAGAAAATAAATATGTATTTTCTTGGACGTACGCGGAAATGCCAGGTTTAGAACCTGCAGTAGCGATGCACCGATTAAATATCTCTAAAGAGAAAAAACCAGTTAAACAAGCACAAAGGCGGTTTCACCCAAACCTAATACCGCTAATTGAAGAGGAAGTTAGCAAGTTGATCAAGGTCGGTTTCATTCGAGAAGTCAAGTATCCCAAGTGGATATCAAACATTGTCCCGATGAAGAAGAAAAATGGACAAATCAGAGTGTGCATTGATTTCAGGGATTTGAATGAGGCCTGTCCAAAGGATGATTTTTCTCTTCCAATAACAGAGTTATTGATCGATAGTACAACTCAATATGTTGTCATGTCATTCATGGATGGCTATGCCGGATACAACCAGATTAGAATGGCACCCAAAGATGAAGAAGCAACAACATTCAGAACGCCGTTGGGAACTTATTGCTATAAGGTCCTGCCGTTCGACCTCAAAAATGCTGGGGCGACGTACCAAAGAGCAATGCAAAATATATTTCAAGACATGACGCATAAACATGTCGAGTGCTACGTCGACGACTTGGTGGTTAGATCAGGAGATCATCAGGAGAATCGTAAATATTTAGAATCGGTCTTCTATCGATTACGAAGGAAACAATTAAAGATGAATCCAGCCAAGTGTGCGTTTGGGGTATCTTCAGGAAAATTCCTTGGTTTTATTGTACGGCATAGAGGTATCGAAATCGATCCAGAGAAAATCAAAGCCATTCAAAATATGCCGCCACCGACGACCTTGAAGGAATTGAAAAGTTTGCAAGGAAAACTGGCATACATTCGTCGTTTTATTTTAAATTTGGCAGGGAGGTGTCAGCCATTTTCACATTTAATGAAAAAGGATGTCGACTTCATATGGGATCAAGCTTGTCAGAATGCATTCGACTCGATAAAAAGGCTACTGAAGCAACCGCCAGTGTTAGCAGCACCGATAAAAGGAAAACCACTTATTTTATACATATCAGCGCCCAAAAATTCCTTAGGTGCTTTGTTGGCTCAAGTAAATGAAACTGGGAAGGAAGCCGCTCTTTATTACTTAAGCCGAACATTGATGGGAGCTGAATGCAATTATTCTCCGATCGAGAAAGAGTGTTTAGCGTTGATATTTGTGGTCCAAAAGTTGAGACATTACTGTCTCTCTCATGACATAACTCTAATCTCAAGAGCAGACCTGATCAAATTTTTAATGACGAGGCCAATGTTGTCAGGGAGGTTGGCTAAATGGATGCTGTTGCTTTCAGAATACACCATTACTTATAAACCGGCTAAAGCGATAAAAGGACATGTAGTGGCAGACTTCCTTGCAGCGCATCCCGTGGCAGATTGCGAAGCCATTACTGATGATTTTCCAGATGAGCACGTTATGCTAGCTGAAGAACAAAGCCCATGGCAGATGTACTTCGATGGCGCTTCGCTGGCATCAGGAGCGGGGGCAGGGGTGATATTCATTACTCCTCAAGGTGACTTGTTACCATATTCCTTCACAATCGGTACCGTATGCACAAACAATGAGGCTGAATACAAGGCCCTCATCATTGGGATGGAAATAGCTCAGCAAATGAAAATAAAAAGGCTGCACATCTTCGGAGACTCCAATTTAATTATAAATCAATTGAAAACGAAGTTCGAAGTAAGGAAGCAAGAACTCTTGCCCTATTGTCAGAAAGCCCTACAATTATTAGAATGGTTCTGCCATGTAGAAATTAAGCATATACCGCGATCTGAGAATGCAAAAGCAGATGCTTTGGCTAGCCTAGCAGCTGCCCTGTCATGTCCTAACAGGAGTCCTCTTCAAGTAACTATAGAAGAAAGAATATTCTTGCCATCTCCAGAGATCATAGAAGAAACAGTTGAAACAATTCCTATCTCATGCCTAGAGGTAACGACAGATGATTGGCGTCAACCTGTTATTGATTATCTTAAATTCGATATCCTGCCAGAGGATCAGGCAACGAAGCAGTAAATCAAACAGCGGTTGGTCAGATTCATCATATGCGGCGAAGTATTATATAGGAAATCTTACAATGGAATATTGTTACGCTGTTTAGACAAGCAAGAAGCCAGGCAAGTATTGCAGGAGGCACACTCTGGTGAAATTTATTCCACAGAATACATCGGATGGGTTATTATTGGCCCACCATGTTCAAAGATGCTATAGATTATGCAAAGCGGTGCCACGAATGCCAAATTCACAGAGACATTATACACGTTCCCCTAGAAGACTTGCACCAGTCTATTGCCTCTTGTCCTTTCTTCGCCTGGGGACTCGATGTAATTGGTCCTATAAACCCGCCTTCGTCCAAAGGAAAGCAATATATTCTGGCGGCAACGGATTATTTCTCCAAATGGACTGAAGCAGTCGCTTTACATAACGTTAAAGAAAAGGACGTGGTCAATTTCATCTGGCACGCCATAATATACCGTCACGGTATTCCGCAGAAGATTGTTACTGATAATGGCACTCCCTTCAAAAATAGTGGCATGGAAAAACTGTGCCAGAAATTTGGCATTCGTCACTCGTTCTCTACACCTTATTATCCCTTGGCCAATGGGTTAGCAGAGGCGTTTAATAAAACAATCATCAAAATATTGAAGAAGACGGTTACTGGCAACAGGCGGGATTGGGATGAAAGGTTGCAAGAAGCGTTATGGGCGTACAGGACTACTCAACGCACAGCAACAGGGGCAACACCATACTCCTTAATCTATGGTGTGGAGGCAGTCATCCGAATCGAAATACAAGTGGCATCGCTCAGAGTAGCGGTACATCAATCCATAACAGATGATGAAAATGCTAAAATAAGGCTGAAAGAGTTGGATCTACTTGATGAGGGACGTCTGGCATCTCAATAGTGACTGTAATCGTATCAAGCTAGGATATCGGCTACCTTCGATAAACAAGTTAAACACCGCTCTTTCAAAAGGGGCGATATGGTGTTAATGTTGAAGAGACCTATAGTGGTCACCCGCCGAACAGGGGGCAAATTTGAGCCTAAATGGGATGGGCCGTATGTAGTAAATGAAGTCTATTCCAATGGAGCATATAGAATTTCCGATCAAGATGGGAAAGGTATCTATATACCTATCAATGCTCGCTTCATTAAGAGATATTACCCCTAAGAAGAAGCTACTAATTTTGATCTAGAATATTATCGATATAATGATTCTATATCAAAAGGGGGAAAGAAGGAACCGGGATCATGTTTGCATAACTACATGTTCAAAAAATCTATAAAGAAAAAATTCACGAGCATATTGACTACATTCAGCAAGTATTTTGAATGAAGGCAATCATCGTCATCACCAAATGAGTCCTGCAAATGACAAAGTTTGGCAAGTATCATCATGAAAATCGTCTTGAAGATATTATCAGAAGTAATGATGATCTCTGCCAGACACGTTTATCATATTGGCGATAACGATGATTACAATTATTATCGCCTTACAAGGCATGACAGAACAGCATACGGTTAACTACAATCATCCAAGGCAGCCTAGCCAAGCTAAATCCTCAAAGGGTCAAAATCCTAAAAGGGCCAAAATCCTAAAATCATAGAAGAGCCAAATCAAAATTCATTATGCTCTAAAAGAAGGGCTAAAAGCTCTAAAAGGATCATGCCTTGAAAGGATCAAAACTCTAAAAGGACCAAGCTCTAAAAAGCCGGCTAACTACGCATAAGTCCTATCATTTACACCATTCGGGCAAGCGGACGAGAAGTCAGTGGCCCTAAAAAGCCCGTGAAGGCTATCGTACCCACCCATGCGGGCAGCTGATGAAGCCTACGACTAATATGCCTAAACGGCTAAAAAGTAAATGACTAGTCACGTGTAACTCCCATGCCGTCTGTATAGTTGCCTGGCAGCGTCATGGGGAACGGAGAAAAATGCCCTCCCGTGAATGGGCTCGCTCTTGCAGACGAAGGAAATAAGGGCCGCAGTGTGAGAACTACGCCAACCATGCATAAGACCCTCCAGATTGGTGGTCCGATTCCAGTACTAACTCATGAGGAAGGGCTTAAAACCTACTCATTGATGGACTGGCAACCATGGATTTGGTACCCTAAAGGTAGCCTTGCGAGCTCTGTGAACTCTAGAGAGTTACCGCAACCAACCCTGTGCCTAAAACCAACCGAGTTCACGGCCCCGGTAGCTTCACTGGGCCCCTCTGATGGATCGCAGTTTGTGAACTCCCTAGGCGGTGAGAAGTCCAGTGAACTCATGAGAGTTATAGAGACCATCATGTGAGACCCGACTCTTGCACGAGTCTAAGTTGCTCCAACTACTTAAGAGCTTAAACTGTGTGTGTGCTCCACTACTCATGAGCTTAAACTGTGTGTGACTAACTAAATTGAAATATAGTACCGCCAACTTAAATACCCACATAGGAAATCCCACACTAACATGCATAAAAGGTTAAAATTGGCCATCATACATACAATCACAACAATATGCTGTATGATAGTATGAATAAATAAACATGATTGCGATAATATGAGATATAATAATGCTTCAGCAAAAAAGGAAAATATCTCAAAATGCCGTCATAAATACATCATAAATGCATCTTTTAAAAGCCCAAATAAGTTACTTGCTAAAAAAAAAACACATATATGAACGGAAAGTACATGTTTAAAGTTCCCCTGCCATTCCGAATGCCTCCATATGCCTTTGCAAATTTCCTTTTAGTTACGTTCGAGATGCATCATGCTTTGATTTTTCTTCAAGAATAATCTTTGCCTGATCAGGAAGGTTGGCTAGCTTACTCTCCAAAGATGTGATCACTTCCCTATTTTACAGCAGCACTGACTTTTCTGCATCAGCGGATTGAATATTAGTTCGCATCTTCTCTTCAATATCCTGGATGGATGATTCCTTCTCTTGATTCTTCGACTCCAGCTGAGAGATTTCTTCTTTCAGAGCAGTAATATGATCTTAAATGATCACCCTTTCATTAGTGTAAATCTTTAATTGACCTTGAAGAATTGAGTATTCTTGCTCGAACTTAAAAATGGAGGAAGTAATCAAGGAAGCCTGCTCTTGTAAGGAAGCTAATTGCTGCTCATATTCTAAGATTTCAGGAGAGATTGTAACACTTTCCGCCGATGCTAAAGAAATTACTGAGTCACGAAATTTGAGAAGCGAATCTTGCAAAGAGGATATATCAATTCTGGCCATCCTTGCAGAACTCTCCAAGATTTCAATAGCAAGATCCAAGTCAGACCATTGTTCAGGATCTTTAAAGATATGGACTATTGCTGACAAAGAATTCCTCATGAAGAGCATTTTGTGAGTAGGGATCTTTGTGAAAGATGAGAACTCAGATGTAGTGGCTACTGAATCAGAACTGGCTGCTCCACTACGAGGAGGGGTCCCTGTACCACAGAGAAAAAAAAAGTATAAAGAGATATCACTAGAAAGTTACGTGTTGTTGTGAACAAAATAAGCTAATAAGTTTACATCTGCCTGTACCTGTCATCAAGATACGATTAGCAGAAAGAGAGGCTTCATGAATTACAGGAGGACTAGTCCCCACCATATCTGCAAGTGAAGGCGCTCTGGCCTCTGTACTCGAGTCCCTGGTAGTCGGAGTTGGCAGGTCTGTAGGTTCAGTTGGAAACACAATCTCACGAGCCACCATTTTAGGTGCAGCTAATGGACTTAGGGGGATTCTCGGTGAGATCGCTGATGCGGTCGCAGGAGGATTCGAAAGGGAAATCTCACTTATCTCTATATTAGCAACATGAGCACCTAAGAAGGGAGAAACACAATAATGATAAATAAATAGTTGATATTAAGAAAATAAATAAAAGGATATATGAAAGATAAATCCCCTTTACCTGGTGAGTATCCATATTCTCCATAATCTAAAAGTTCCACTTCTTCTATAGCTACAGGAGATTTGGCAGGAATCTAGCATTAGGAAGAGCTTCAGAGATTGCAGGGTGCGCCGTTGCGGTATCTTCTGCAATTGCTGCCTCTTCTCCATCAATATCAACTTCCCCTTCCTCAAGATCATCATCTGTATCGTTACTACTTTCATCATTTTCATCATTATCATGCTGAGAAGCAGTATTCTCTGATGATGAGGCTGAGTGTAACGCCCGGGAAAAATCCGTACTTGGACTCGAGTACCAACTCGACCAGAAATCGCGTAGGATTAATTCCTTTAGAAAATATGAGTAAGTTAGATAGCGCAATGCTAGAGTAGCTGGGAAATAGTCCCTGATCACTTTAAATACGCTCTACAAGACCCAAATTGAGTAGAACTAATGACTCTATAATACTCTATAACCTCGGATCAAACTCTAAGCCGGTTTGTTCTCTGGACCACTTTGAAACTTTGTATTGGATCTAGACCGCGCGTCGAAAGTCCGATACCTACTATCTTAGACCGTTAGAACCGCTCAACTGGACTTGACAATCATTTAAAAAATCAAGTCCAACTGATAATCACAGGATATTTCATTGAGCCCGGACTGAAGAGAGTGCGAATAGGGACAGATTTGGAATTTGAAATTCAAATCTGGCACACGACTTGACGTGTCAGTATTAAGCGTTCTGACCATCAGAATTCAGCCAAATTACACCCTCGGATCATGAAAAATTTCTATTTCATATCATGAGACTTGCAGGCCTGATCTACGTGCGGTGACCGCTGAACTGAAACTGGACCGCCACGTGCGATCTGCGAACCCTGCCGGACTGAAAACTTGATGCGTGCTAGATCCTGTACGCATGAGCTTAAGTTTGATCGCGTTCGGTCAGGGGACCACCAGAAATGTACTTTTGGACCGAAACAGCCTCAATTTGGATATGCCCTAAGTAAACCTTGTTCCCGAGCCTATTTCGGGCAAGATTGTGCTTATAAAAGGGGTTGAAACCCTCACTTCTCTCTTCCATCCGAATTTGAGAAAAACCCTAGATTGGGAGAGAGAAAAGGTGAGAGTTTGAGAGAGAGATCAGGAGAGAATTTTCCTGCCTTTCCACCGCCTGTTGCACGTACGTTAGCAACACGCTTCCATCACCTCGCCGGTGATTTCTCCACATTTCTAGGTAAGGAATAACCCTAATAAGTTGCTGATTTGGGATTCTTTCCATTCTATAGCATGTAAACTGATAGAACTTGTAAATTAGGTTCTCTATTCACCGTAGACGAAGCGTATACGCTCCGTTCGAATTCACACGTTTATAAGAGATAAGGTACGGATTTTAGACGCTTTGATTGACTGTTTCCAACACTTCCAATGTCGTTTAATAGTAGATTATCGATGGCATCGCCGTTTGACATGTACAACATGCTGTCCATTTCCTGTTTCGTAAACCAACGAAGAATATGAGATTTAGGGCATTTTAGTCATTTGTAGGAAGTACTGATTTCAATCATATTTTGCTGATGTGATTGACATGGATTATTGTCACATTAGAATGTTAGGAATAAGTGCATAATTAGTTTGGCGAAGAGATTCGCCTAAATGCGCACTTCGAGTCGACATACTATATGTAGACTTAAGTGTGTAGTGTATGTGTTTGTATAAATGCTTGTATTAGTATGTATTGAATTAAATGGTGTTATGAATTAGTTTGAGACTGATTTCTCAATTAATATGCTGACGTAAATGATTTCCTACATGTTGACAATATGCGTGATTCCATTATATGTATGAAATGCATATGCTTGAAGATTTGCCTAAGTTGTATGTTATAACATATGTTAACATGCTCACATGGTTGTATTTCATTTCCAATACTCTCATATGAATGCTGATGTGATTCCATAATTGTTTGGGACTATACTTAGTCCAGGCAGTCGGTAATCGATCGAATTCGTGGTTGGCTTATCTTTGTCACGAACGACGCGTCAATGAACGCGAGCTGTGTTTTAGAGTTGGCGGCAGTGGTTAGGCCACGCGAAGTGTTTTACGCACTTCATGTCGTTCGACTTGAGAGGCGATCGTGCTAGTCGAGCCCGTCAAGTAACCCCACTGGCCGTTGTATGTTCACCCTGCATGAGTCATAATTGCTTGAACCTAGGGTACCGAACTTACCATTGTAAACCCTGTTAACCATGGTACCTTGATCCACGAAGACTCATGAGCCGGGCATGGTGGTATGGGACACCGTGGTCGAGCTGTCGGCCTACGCTGGGGCCACAAACCTTCCTGTAGTGACCAGTGAGCACCTAGTCTCGTGAGCAGATTATGGTAGTATGGGACACTATATTCTATCTGTCGGCCTACACTGATCAGGCGACGAGTCCTTTGTAGAGACCGCGAGCATATTCTGAGTCTACGGGAGGCGACGACCCTTCAGTAGCAGTAGAGTACAGTAGGCCTGTATTGATAAGGTAATGGGGGAGCGATGCAACGAGTGCGTGCAACAGCCCTGGCAGCCCTTGCAGCGACCTACAAAATATACATCGTATGAGATTATTAAAAGTGACGACCCTAGACAGGATCTGTGTTGAGATTGATGTAAGGGAAGTACCTTAGTTTCCCAATCCTGCTGTTTGAATGGACTAATAACAACTCGAAAATCATATCACCATACCATTACATGTGCCTGGAAGATGTGGAGCACTGAGCTGGATGCACGCATGCCGCGGACGAAGATGGTGCCGTATGAGGGAGAATGTCAGTGAGGGCATCCATCATGTCATATCATATTGCATTAACAACAGCATTAAGATTGTCTGATTTACTGCTTTACTATTATCGCATGATTGATTTGTGAACATGTTAATCTTTGTTGTATAATTCCACTGAGTTGATCACTTATTCCCATGTTACGGGATGGTGTTTGCAACACCCACCAGACCCTGTTTTAGATGCAGGTGATGCTGAGATCCAGGAGGCAGAGCTAGACTTTGATGAGGACCAGGACGAGTTCTCATACATGCAGTACCATGATGGCTTTGCTTAGGTGACCTGGGTTGACGGGACTTCATAGTGGGACTCTTTTGGACATTTATTTTTATGATTTACATGTATATGAGACTCACTGATGTATTCATACTTTAGCGACAGTTGAGATCTACTTTATTTTTCCATACAGTGATATATATATTCTTTAGTCTTCCGCTTACTTTTATCACTGGATCTGGAGTATGAATTACAGTTTTGGTATACTTTTACTCATGTGAATGCTTTAACTCAGACAGCATTGAATCATAATCATTTTTGTTGCATAAGTGACGGTCTGAAACTCGGGAGTTGAGTTTATACATAGCCCCCGATTTTTAAGATGTTACACTGAGCTTTCGTCCTCTAGAAGTTTCTCGTCAATTTCTCCAGTAGCAATTTTCTTTCCTTTTGAGGAAGCAGCTTGATCGATTTCTGGCACGGGATCTTCGATCAAAGGAGAGACAGGCACTTGTCCAGAGACGTGTGGAGAAGGTGAAGCTTACAAACGGGCTCTTGATCTAGTCATCGGAGATGATGGACTAGGACGAGTGGGAAGCACCGAAGCATCATGAATTGGTTCGTCTTGAACCATTACAGTCTCTGCTGGAGGAGGAGAAGATGTACTTACAATGTTATCTGCAGCCCGATGCGTGGAATCACGAGGAGCTTGTTCAAATTCTCTTAAGACCCCATGAGCGAACCATCCATCTAAAGTATTAATGGGTTTTATCTCACGGATGGGTTCTTCTAGCGGTATTTTTCTACAAATTTCTCCTCTATGTGATGCATGAATCTTCTCTGGGATAAAGCCAATCCCGCTCTCTAGCTTGCCTTTCAATCTAGGTGGATGAAGAAAGATGGAAGAGTCCATCGGGAGACATTTGGTAACTAGATATGATTGATGATCCCACCATTGCATCCAGCTGTATGAAGTTTGAACTATGCGCTCGCAACTAGGAATTATGAAGGACGAATCGACGCGGACATTCAAAAGTTTCTTCCATATCATGGCCCAGTTGAGAGGACCCGTGCCGTAACAATGTATCTTTCGGGTGACTAGTCCGCAATCTTTTGGTACGGTCTGATCGTAACCAAATTGGCGAGAAAAATGGATAGGGTAATAGGGTTCTCGCCAGAATTCCGTCCCCTCTCGGAAAGGTAGGCTGCAAGAACGAAGAGAAAGAAAGAACATCCTTTCTGCTGAAGTGAGTGTTCCTCGATCTACCATATCTGTGTCCTCAATATAGCGACGAAGGAGGAATTGGATAAAATCTATCTGGTCGTTGTCCCAAATCTTATTAGCTACCCAATCATATGCCCTCTTAGCCATGGTTCTTTGCTGAAAGAACCAAAGTGGGAGATGTGCCGGATGAACGTATCCTTTTTCAGGCGCTTCGAAAGTCCAGGGAAAGTAGACTCCTAGCCAGCCTATAATATAATGCCAAGAAGTGTGTGCCGATGAAGTTCCGAGAGTAGGATCCTTTATATGGGAGGCTATCTCCCTAAGAGCCCTATAAATGGAACATAATACTGGAGGAGCAAGAGAATATCTGTGGCCCTCTGCCAAGGCACCAGCTACGATAAAAACTGTATGGTGAACAACCTCTGCCCATTTGGAGCTAGGGAGTACAACAATGCTTATCCAACAAGCCAAGAAAGCCGCAAGCTCCCCGAATGAACTATACTCTGGTCTTGCCTTCATTGCATCATGGAGCCGTGTTAACTCCTTAGAACAGCAATCGCGAAATCTACAAAAAGGAGAACTCGTATATGTTGAAACTGCTAAGAAGAGGAAAGAAAGGGGAGGAGAGTTGAGTTATGGATTCATAAATACCTAAGGGATCTGAAGAAGTGTGCAAGCCATTGTAAAGGGGAGATCTTGTGAATATTGGAGAATTTTTCCATTTCCTTGAATAGTTCAATAGTAGTTTCAAATATGGAAGGCTTGCGATCAGGAGAAGAAATGAAGGCAAGTTCTCTGTTGGAGGGGGTGAATTCATCATAAAATTTTCCTGTGATGGGAAGGCCAGCTATACGATGGAGGTCCCAGAGTGTTACACTTATTTCACCATATGGAAGGTGGAAAGAGTTGGTAGTTGGTGACCAATATTCGATGAAACCTTTTAACACGTTGGGTTCCTTGAAGAAGTATTTGGACATGACTTCTATAGCGTCATAAAGACCAACTTTGGCTAGTGTAGTTGCGTGCTTCAGCAAAATCACCTCTGCCCAGTTAGAATAATAACGTCAAGCAGTTAATAGACCTCTAGTGCAGAAGTCTTCTGATCCCCAAAGTTGAACGCGATCCCAGAAGCATTGACGAACGGTCTCATAAAAATGAGAAGGAAAAAGGTCATGAGGACTGTGAAAAGGCGCAAGAAAAATCATGGGGTAGATATTTCCAATTTGTTGTCGCGGCTTTTTTGTCCGTATTATCCCTTCAAGGATGCGCGGTTCTCTCGTCACCCATGACTCGGTGTACATCAACCTCTCACCCTGAACGTGGTCTTTTGATTCACAGTCGAGCATAGATTGATGGCGGTAGACGTTGATGGCTATTATAGTCATGCCTTCCGAGTGAGGGTTATCAAACTTCATGATACCCTCGATGACTCGCACCGAGTCCCATGAGTTCTGGAGTCTCTTCTTCTTATGCTCAGCAATTTTCTCTTTGAACTCTTTTTCCTTGTTTCGGTGAGCCTTTTTCGAGTAAGAAGCAGGAGGAGTGTCTTCTCGGAGAGGTGGCTTCTGACTATCGGTATGGATGTGGGCAGTGGTTTTCAACCATTCATCCTAATCATAGTCTCTGCCATGCCTGGGAGGGCATTTAAGGCTCCCCAGTGCTATTGCAAGGTGGATAGGGGATGGTAAAGATTCGATACGATTAGTAAAGTCAAAAGTGGGTAGGACGGGCTCTTTGAAGAATGAAGGAGTCTTGGGAGTAGTTTTTGTCCGTTTAACAGGAGGTTGATCAGAAGAAGGGGAAGGGCGAAAGGCAGATGAATCAGGTAAGTCAGGATGAGAGGGTTGTGCAGTAGGAGAAGTGACGAGGCGAAAGGTTCACTTAGTGCGAGCCATTGAGAGAGTTGCTAAGTCAGAAGGGTTGGAAAAGGGATGGAAAATCGCTAAGTGCCAGAAAGAGCACTTTGCGCGGAACTGCGCAAAGTATATGCTTTGCGCGGACAGGAAAAAACTTGGGGAGAATTTGCTTCGCAGCTACACAGGTTGCGCGGTACCGCGCAACGAATATCGGTTGGGCGGAAGGAAATTTCTTGGGCAAAAAATCACGGCTGCAGTAGGGAGTTGGGAGCAAATGAGGTTCTTTGGCTATTTATAGAGTCTTTGGCCGAGTACGGTACACGGGCAGATTAAAAAGGAAGAAAAATATGATTGATCCTTTCCTTTATTTTTGAAGAAAATAAAGGACGGATCAAGGGGGCATCTGTTGAGGAGTAAAAATATGAAGAAAAAAAGGAACAAATGAAGATTAAGGGATGGAGAAAGAGAGATTGAAAGAGAAAAGAAAGTTGTAAGGGGGTTTGCGCGAGACGCAGGCTTTGCGCAGAACCGCGTAAGGCATACACTTTGCGCGGACCAGCGCAAACAAAGTACTTTGTGCAGAACCACGCAAAGAATGTTGCACTGATACTACCAAGATGATTGAAGTTTATTTTTGTCCCACATCGCTAAGGATGGGGGTTTTCGCACGTGTGAGTGCCTATAAATACCCCGTTCCTTCCTTGATTATGGATCGATCGAAGACTACGGAGAGCAAGATGAGTAAGAAGAGAAGACAAGGAGGAGCAAAGAGACCGAAGGTATGGGCATTAGCCCAGAAGACTTTGCGGAAGGAAGTACAGGGTTATTACAACCCAGAAGACGTTGTGCAGGATTACGCAGGGCTATTACAGCCCAGAAGGCTTTGCACATTACTAGTGCTGCCAGAAGGCTTTGCGCCAGACCGCGCAAACCATGTGGTTTGCGCAGTTCCGCACAAACAGCGTGCTCTGTAGTTTATCATGTTGGAGGGTGGTTATGCTGTTGGAATAGAAGAAATCTTCGAGTTATTTGGCCCGAAGATGATAAAACATGAGTCTCTGAAGTGCATACTCCTCTTAAGTTTGAGAGGATGACTGAGATAGCACCAGAAGGCTGTCGAAATCTTTACTTCTCTAAAGAAGGATTGATTCGATCTACAATTCCTTCTAAGTCCTCGGAGAAGATCAAGATCCAAGCTGAAATGCTGCCGACTTTTCTATTTGAACTTTATATTTTAATGTTTATACATATTTAAATGAATGTATCTTAGAATCAAGGGAGATTAAAGGATGTAAATGAACTCAAAATTAATAAAAATGTGATGATCGTCTTTGCACTTTCCCTCTATCATGACTAAGTAAGATGATATTCCGAGAACGGAAATGCATTTTTTTTCTTGTTAAAACAGGATCGTCCAATTCTAAGCGCGTCAGGGCGGGGATCCTCCTAGTTGTACCTAAGTTAACCACCATTAGTATGCCATCAATCTTGGCTTCAAGGCTTCCAACAATGAGAAAGAGTATGAGGCTCTGTTGGCTAGACTTAGATTGGCGGCTAGTCTGGGGTTTCAGCTTCTCGAAGTGCGATGCGATTCTCAACTCGTTGTGAACCACATATCCATCGAGTACGAAGCTAAGGAAACAAGGATGGTGGCTTATTTGGCAGAGGATAGGAAGATAATAAAGAAGATTGGGAGCTGCACCATAAATTAAATTCCAAGGATGGAGAACTCTTAGGCTAACTCCCTCGCAAAGCTAGCATCGGCCACTAAGGGGAAAATTCTCAGGATTGTCCCTGTGAAATTTATGGAAAGTCCAATTACCAATTGAGTTGATCGGGAGATGGTCAATCCAGTAGAGGCAACTCCAAGTTGTCTAGATTCGATCTTCAAATACCTCACTACTGGCGACAGCCCCCAAGACAGGTTAGAGGCTCGATAACTGAAGATCAGAGTAGCGCGATACATAATCTTGGATGGGACTCTGTAGAAAAAAAGGGACTTATAGCCCTACCTCAGATGTCTCTAACTTGATGAAGTAGACTACACGATCAAAGAGATACATGAGGGAATCTATAAAAATCACTCCGACAGCTAAGCTCTAGCTTAAAAGATACTTCGCCAGGGGTACTTCTAGCCGACTATCCGAGAAGATTCCAAAAGTTATGTCCAGAGGTGCGACAAGTGCTAGAGATTCACTGTCATACTGAGGCAGCCCGCAGAAGAGATGACCCTTATGACAAGGTCGTGGCCATTCACCCATTGGGGGTTTGTAAGTGCTATAGTTTATAGGCCCTTGTTATTGTCAAATTTGTGGTGACAAAGACACTACTTTGAAGCATTCATGTTCAAGAAGCTTTCAAGATCTCAGAAGCGTTCAAGCTCAAGAAGCTTTCAAGATCTCAGAAACGTTCACGTTCAAGAAGCTTTCAAGATCTCAGAAGTGTTCAAGTTCATGAAGCCTTCAAACTCAAAGATCTCAGGCTTTGTTATACTTAAAGGTCACTTGTCTTCAAGTCTCAATGTCCTTGCTTCATTATTGAGGTAAGACTGACCTTAGGTTGACCTTTAGAGTAGGACATTTTGGACACATAATCCATATATTCTATGTACATAAATTTGATCTGTTTTAAGACTAGTCCTGGACCTTGTTCGACTAGTCCTAGTATTGGTTCGACCAATTCAAGAAATTCCACAACTAGTCCCAAGTTGTTGAGGATTTTAAAAATTTTTTGGTTACTCTTCGACCAGTCCTGGTGACTGTTCGACCATTCGTAGGAACAGTATCGACTGGTACTTCGACCAATCGTAGACCTTCGACTTAAAGTCTAGCAATGAAATTCATAGGTCTATAATCAATCGTGTGAAACCTACGATCAGTCGAAGGCGACCTATGACCAGTCGTAGGGTACCCACGACTGGTCGTGAAACCGTCTTATCTTATCCCGCTCGAAATTTCAAATGTCTGTTGGTTCTAAGACTAGTCATAGGGGTCTTAAGACTAGTCGAAGACGTGATTTTCTCATCTATATATTGAACACGAATTTCAGAGGTTTGACATGTAATTCAAGTATATTCAAAGCTCCACTCTGAGATAAGTTAGTGTTCACTTTAAGCTACATTGTGCATAATTTCTATTCTCTTTTGTTAGCTTTCATTATTTGATTTTGTTCATGAATTCCAATCTAATTTAAAAAGAGAAATTGTTGTATTCCTTCTTCCTGGAATTAAAATCAAATAGAGCTACGCCCAATTTGGTTTAATTTAAAATTAATTAGAACTAGAACCATTGTAATGTAAGTTTGGACATTGAACTTGAACATTCAATCATCTACTCTGACTTGGTTCTTCTGGGTTGCTACAATGAAGGAGATATTCAGGTATTTTACATTTAATTATAAATTCCTTTTTATTTTCATTTTATTTGGGATTTGCCAGAAAAATCTCATTGTATTGGTTATCTGAGGAGAGCCAGGAAAACTCAGAAGTGGAGTTTTTTTAATTGTGTAAGCCCACATAGAAAGACACAATTGTAAGGTTCTGGGTGAACCTGTAAAAACCTAACTTGATAGTGAACGCTAATATCCCCTGTGTGAGGATATTAGGAGTGGAGTGGCATTCTGTATGGCTGTTATTAAACAGTTGGTGAACACACAGGCGAACCACTATTATCCCTTGTGTCTCGTGGTTGAATGGTTTATATTTTATATCTTTTATTATTCATTTGTGGGATGTATATGTGGATGTGAATGCTGTAATCATTTATTTCAAGCATTGTGGGAATTTTATAATAATTTTACAATTATTTCTTTCCATTCCTTTATCTTCATTCTTATTTGTTCTAGTAAGGTTGCCCTGCCATTTCTATGGTGCATGGTTGTCCTTAGAAAAGTATATAATTGATTGCAGTTTATTCTTCTGTAGAGTTTACATTTAATTTTCTTTTCCTCTTCGATTCGAGTTTTGATACAAAGACCTTTCTAGAAATAGGGTTGTCCTACCATAAACTTTGGTTTTTGGTGTAAGGTTGTCCTTAAAATAATATTTGTATTAACCTCTCAAGATCTGAATTTTAGGTTGCTTTATATTCTTTTCATTCCTACAGTGGGATTGGTTTACTTTAATTGTTGGTTATCGTATTTGTTTAATTTTCGCTCTTACAAGTTTTATTTGGCATTATCCTATTCAACCCCCCCCCCCCGCCCCCCTCTAGGACTTATAGCTAGGCCTTTTCAGGATCGACATCATCGGGTCTCTGCCCCCTAGGAAGGGGCAGGTCAAATTCGTAATCGTGGCAGTTGACTACTTCACTAAGTGGGCCGAAGCCGAGCTGGTGGCAAAGATCACAGAGCAGAAAGTGACTAACTTCATTTGGAAGAATATTATCTATCAATTTGGAGTCCCGCATACCATTATATCCGATAACGAGAAGCAGTTTGACAACGACAGATTCAGAGGCATGTGTAGGGGGCTCAACATCTCGAATGCATACTCCTCACCTCATCATCCATAGTCTAATGGGCAAGTGGAGCTATGAACAAGGTCATCAAGCACTACCTCATGAAGAAGTTAGAAAAAGTGAAGGGGAACTGGGCGAACTAGCTCCCATTTGTCCTATGGGCCTATAGGACCACAACCTAGTCATCTACTAGGGAAACTCCTTTTTCACTATCTTACAGCTCAGAGGTGATCATCCCAGTTGAGATCGACCTCTCCACAGCTCGGGTCAGGAACTACCAGGAGGATCAGAATGCTAAGTAAATCGCGGTAAGCCTCGACCTACTTAAAGAAGCCAGAGATGTCACTAGACTCTGAGTCACAACTCGGCATCAGCAAGTTGCATGATTCTACAATTCCAAGGTTAAGATGAGGCGGTTCTGATCAGGTGACTTGGTCCTCTGCAGCGTCTTCCAAAACATTACAAAGGTTGGATCCAGGACACTCGGACCGAACTAGGAGGGGCCTTATCACGTGGTCAGATCGATAATGCCTGGCTCTTACCATTTGGAAGACCTGAAAGGGCATCCAGTACCTCACCCCTAGAATGTCGAGCACTTGAAGATCTACTACCCATGAGGAAAAAGAAGACGTTGGCCGCATAAAGCCTTTAATAAAAGTAATGTATAGCTCGGATCTACTAGCCTTTTAAGGCTCTTAATGAAAGCATCATTCCTTCTACATGGTCTGCCTGTTCAGATTATCTACTATACAAAGAGTCATCTCTCATGAGTAGAGGTAAACTCTATACACCAATCCCTTAAAGAAGGGGTCGGCTCATTAATCCATGAAAATCTACAGAATCATTAAGGGTCATCTCTCATGTACAGAGATGAAACTCTTAGGTGAACTAATCCCTTAAGGAAAGGGTCGGCTCATCATCTAACAAAATTTCACAAAATGACTAAGGGTCGCCTCTCATTCATGGAAAAGAAGAGCTAACCTCTTAAGAGGTTGGTTCATCTAAGGGCTTAACATTTACAAATCATCATTCAGCAATCGACATATAAAATCATACCCTAGACAGAGGGTCAAATGGTTAAAAAATCATCATCCATCCAAAAATTATCATTCGTAAATATTCTAAAAAAAAAGATAAGAAAAGTATCTCATTTCCCTATGAAAAGAGGGACCAGCCGCCAAGCTGGGGGGCTAAGCGTCGAGGGCCTTCTCAGCAACGGCTGGGGTGTTTTCAGGCTCCTGAACATTGGTTGGAGTTAGGTCAGCCTCCTCGGCCTCATCCACACCAATAGTATTAAGGTTGATGTCGGGGTGGAGCTCTCGGACCTCAGTAAGGCAAGCGTCAAACCCATTGTTGTAGCTGTAGGGATACAGCTTATCCAACTCTCCAAACCTCTCCGAAGACTCCTTGTACTCTACCACAGCCGTAACAGCCTGCAAGGCCACCAAATCCTCGAGCTCCCTTCGCTACTTTTCCAGCTCCGCAGCAACCCAGGCCTCGAGAATAACCCTTTGTTGCGTCAACCCCTAAGCAGCTTCGCGCTTCGTCCTCTCGAGACCACGCACGAGTTTAGTGGTGTCCACCTCTACACACTCGACAAAGGTTTTCAGGTGTTTGACCAAGGCCTCTAAGTGCTCAACACCACCCTACAGACGCACGATTTTGGGATCGGCTACATCCAACCGAGCTTGGAGTTGGTTGACCTCGCCTTGGAGCATCAACTCCCTCACTTGACCCTCGTTCGCGACCTTCTTCAATTCCTCCCACTCAGGAGCTGAAGCTTCCAAAAGCTTCTCAAGCTCGACCTTCTCCACTTTAAGCTTGGCCTTCTCTGCCTTGAGTTGATCCATCTCCTTCAGCCTTTCCTTGACTGCGACGAGCATATGCAGCAACTGGTAGCAAACTGCGACATAATCGTTCATGAACGAGGTATAATTATTAGAAGGAGTGTTAGTGATGTTAGACTCTAGCACATGCTTGGTTGCTCACTTGGTCAGCAATGTCATGTGGTAGCCAGGGGGGAAATTTTCTGGAGAGGTGGAGTCGGCTGTACGCCCGACCCTGCTAGCCTCAGAGGTTTGAGCTGCAGCCTCAAGCATGGCGGTATATCTGACCAAGGCATCGATTTTGCCAGCCAGGAAGTCAACCTCGGCAGTAGTGATGTGGGCAGCGAAGAGAGCATGTGCCTCGTAAGCCTCCCCATAATGGGGGTAATTGGCTTTAGGAGTCTCTAAAAGGGCTAAGCTATATGTCCTAGAGGAGGGGGGGGGGGGGGAGGGGTGAACAGGACTATGCCAAATTTAAAACTTTAACAGCGGAATAAAAGAATATGAAAGTTGAATAAAGAAAAGAAATTCACAGTGCAGAAAAGAAAAGTAGCCTTAAAATTCAAGTCTTGAGAGGTTGATATAAATGTTGTTTTAAGGATAACCTTTCACCATAAAAACCAAGAGTTTATGACAGGACAACCTTATTAGAATGATGAGTATCAAAATTTCAAACTAAAGAAGAAAATTAAAAATAAATGAATTGCAAGAATTTAAATCTAAATTATTACAATATTTCTCATAATTCTTGAAATGTAAATTTACAACATTCACATCCACACATACATCCCATAAAACACAAAGAGTTATAGTGGTTCGCCTATGTGTTCACCAACTGTTAAACAACAGCCACACAGCTTGCTACTCCACTCCTAATATCCTCACACAGTGGATATTAGCATTCACTATGAAAATAAGTTTTCTCAGGTTCACCTAAAACCCTCACAATTGTGTCTTTCAGTGAGCTTACACAATTTTTTTTTTTTAAAAAAACCACTTCTGAGTTTTTCTAGCTCTCCTCAGATGACCAATGGATTGAGATTTTTCTAACTTAATCTTAAAAGAAACCAAAATAAAGAAAATTTACACAAATGTAAAATACCTGGATTTCTCCTTTTGTAGCAACCCGGAAGAACCAATTGGAGTAGAAGTTCGAATACAAAAGTTCAATGTCCAATACTAACTTTAAAATGGTTCTAGGTTCTAATAGATTTTAAATTAAACCAGTTGGGCTAGTTATATTTGATTTTGACTCCAAGAAGAAGGAATACAACAATTCCACTTTTCAATTCAGATTGGAATATAGAAACAAAATTAAATAAATAAAGTTAACAAAGGAGAATATTAAATATGCACAATGTAGTTTAAAAAGAACACTAACTTATCTCTCAGAGTGATGCCTTGATTTTCTTGAATTAGGTTATCAAACTCTGAAATTTGTTGCATTTTTATAGTTACAAAAACTCATCTATGACTGGTCCTGTGGACACTACGACTAGTCGTAGAAGAAACGAATTTTTGAAATTTTGAGCGCAATCAACTAAAACCATTCCACAACTGGTCGTAGGGTGTCCATGACTGGTCATGATCCCTCCATGACTGGTCGTGACCAACCCACGACTGGTCGTGAGGCACCAGAATGCGTTGCTAGAGTTTGAGTCATAGTTCTAGGACTGGTCTTGAACAAGTCGTACACTGTTCACACGACCGATCGAGCAGTCTCCAGGACTGGTGGTAGGTGAATAAAAATTTTAAAAAAATTACAACAAACTTAGGACTAGTCCTGGAATTTCTTGGACTGGTCAAGCCAGTGCTAGGACTAGTCGAATAAGATCCAGACTAGTCTTAGAACGGTCTAAACACTTACAAAGTGATTCCATTTGACTTATGTATACAAAATGACCTACCCTAAGGTCAATCTAAGGTCTTTCATACCTAGGACATGAAGTATGAACATTGAAACTTCATTTCTTCACATGATGGTTGACCTTTGAAATTTATGTAGCTTGAGATCTCTTCATGATGTAGCTTGAACTTGTGATCTTCTAAAGTTTGGAAACTTCATCTTGAGTTATACACTTTCTTGAGTCTTTGAACTGTACTTGAGTCTTGAGCAAGAACTTATTTTTGATGTGGCTCTTGAAAGACTCTGAAAATTAAAGTTTACTGGAGTGGAAAAAGTACTTGACTTTGCATTTCTTGAAGTAGATCATCGTTCCTAACTTGAAGCATTGTGATGCAGTGTCTTGATCATATAAATCAACTTGCTACACAAGATAGATTATGTTTTTGGCACCATAAAATTTAACAACCTAAGGAGTAGGAAACCATAGCACTTACAATCTCCCCCTTTGTCAAATTTGTGACAAAACACACTCCAGTAAAATAAAAGAAGAAAAACATGTATAATAAAGAATCATGCACTAGTTACTATCAACTAGCACGATAAAGAATCATGCACCAGTTATTATCAGCTAGCACACATCATTATGAAATCCTTACTTATTTACTCCCCCTGAATAGCGTGTGCGTGCGCACGCGCGCGCGCGCGCGCACACACACACACACACACACACACACACACACACACATATATATATATATATTAAAAATGAATGCTACTACCCACAATTCCAATCAATCCAAGATAACATGAAATCTTCTCCCCCTTTTTGTCACAATATGATAAAGGAAGCAAAGAAGATATGGAAGAGGAAAGTGAATAAGAGAGTAAGAAAGGAATTAACTAGTCAAGATATGAGGAAAATATAAGCAAAAGTAAAGTCCACATCTCATTAACTAGTTTAAACAAAAGTTAGTAAACCAAATAAAGTTCACAAACCAACACAAGTAAACTTAAAGTTATTATAGACCAAAGAGTAAATCACTTAATTAGATCCTGAAGAAGGAGCAGGTATGTTAGGATCAAGTTGATAAAGGCCCTTGTTTAAGCGCCTAAGATACTTGTGCATATATTTGAACTATAAATTATGGGTAACATTCATATTCTCAACCTTCTCCTCAAGTGCATGAAGACACGCATCAAACTTATATGGCTCATAATCAAGATCATTAGCAGAATCATATTCAATTTCATCAAAAATATCATCTATATTTATATCATCAGGCGGAAGATCATCAGCTTCTTCTTCATTCCTAGCTTCAGCTCCACCACCACCAACATCCACTTGGCAGGAGCCAATTTTAATTTCATCTTGTTAATATTTGAATTGTTAAAAATAAGATGATGGATGGGAGCCTCTCTAACAAGCATAGTGACCAATATGTGAGAAGCTAAAACAGTCATAAGATAGGAAAATGGAACATCACTATGACCTGGATGGAGATGAAACTGAATGATGGAATGACATATTAAAGAAGGAAGACAAACTTTAGTACCAGAAATGACAGAGTACAAAACCCAAAATATAAAGGAAGTCAGTTCTATTTTATTACCAGAACGCAGATACAGATTTGAAATAAATATTTTATAAAGAACCCTGTATCTGGGTAACAAGTACTTTGAGGGGAGCGCATTTCCTTTATGAGTCTATTGCGTATTCCTATTGCATAAATCTCTAGTGAACATGCATTTTTTAGATTCTGAGGGTTTCTCAGTTAGAGTATGAATAGGAATACCTTCTCCATCAACAAGTATGTCCATTAACCCTGAAATCAGATGGCGGTCAACTTCAAAAGGACCTTCTTTAGCATCAATTTTAAACATTAAATTCTCAGTTGAAAAATCTGAGATACATGCAAACATGGACTGAGCAATAGATTAGTATGCAGGCCCACCCCAATGTAAGATGTTAGCCCAACCTACAGCTCAAATGAGTGAAAGAATACCAAATGGAGTAATGTGATTAAGATCGACAGATCGCTCAACAATGACATTATGCAAACGTAAATCCCACACATATGAGGGATCATCTTCGGGTGACCGAAGATGGCACCGTATTATTGGAGTAGATCTAGAAAAAGATGGACCATGGGAAGTTTTCTTTTTCCCTCTAGCATCCATTTTCAAGAAGAAATACAAAGGAACAAGAAGATACAAAGAGGATAGAGTGGGGTTTGCTAAGATCATATTTTGGAAAAACCCTAAAAAATTTTAAGGAAACATGAAATAAATCACTACAAATAGTAAAAGGAACTTATTTGCAAGAGAATCTACAAGAAAAACTTGAAATGATGCACTAACCTTGAGGAATGAAACAATTGGGTATGAATAGTTGGGCATCGGCTCATTGGGGAAGAAAGTTGAAATGAAGAAGATGAAGTTTTTCCCAATTTTAAAAGACCCAATGCGCTACACGACTGGTGGTGGGATGTCCTCGAACAGTCGTGTCATGACTGGTCAAGTACATCCTCAACTGGTCGTGTACCGACTAAAAATGCATTTTTCATAAAAATTTGAAATTTAAACTAATAAATTATCAAAAATATATACACAATGATACAAATATGCATGAATAATCAATTTAAAATGCACATGCCAAGATCAACTTTCAATTTATTAAACCTACTTTGTTGAGCGGCTTAGTGAAAATGTCAGCAAATAGAGTCTCAGTCGGAATATATTCCAAAGATATCATCTTTTCTTCCACTTATTCACGAATATAATGAAAACTAATGTCAATGTTCTTAGTACGTGAATGCTGGATTGGATTTTTTGAAATATTTATTGCACTGGAATTATCGTAATATAAAACCATTGAATCCTGTGTAATTCCATAATCACTTAACATACGTTTCATCCGAACAAGCTGAGTACATTCATTTCTTGCTGCGATGTATTTAGCTTCAGCAGTTGAGAGTGATATAGAACTTTCTGTTAAACCAGGAAACCAGATAATTTTCAATATAAAAACAACCATCACTAGTTGATTTCTTGTTATCGATATTACTAGCCTAATCAGCATCTGAATACCCAACCAATTGAACACTAATCTCATGTAGATACCAAAGACCCATATTTGCTGTACTCGCGACATATCGTATAATCCGCTTAACAACAGTTAAATGAGACTCTTTAGGATCAGACTAATATTTAGCACAAATACTAACACTTAAAGAAATATCAGATCTACTAGTAGTTAAATAAAGTAAACTGCCAAGCATACTACAATATAATTTAGGATCCACATTTTTACCTATAGAGTCTTTTGAGAGTCTTAATATTGTACTCATAGGAGTATCAAAGTTTTTATCATTTTCAAATCTGAACTTTTTAATCAAGTTCAGAGCATATTTGGTCTGCAAAATGAAAATACCATTAGGTTGTTGTTTTACTTACAACCCAAAGAAATAGTTCAATTCCCCAACCATGCTCATTTCAAACTTAGATTTTCATTAAATTTGCAAACTCAACAATCATGTTAGAATGAGTAGATCTATAAATAATATCATCAACATAGATCTGTATTATTAAGATATGATCATTATGTTTCTTAACAAAAAGAGTTTTATTAACACTTCCCATTTAAAAATCGTGACTTAGTAAAAACTTAGTCAATTTCTCATACCATGCCCTAGGAGCTTCTTTTAAACCGTTGAGTGTCTTTTTTAAGCGATAGATATGATCAGCATTCTTAAGGTCTTTAAAACCCATTGGTTGTTCAACAGAAACTTCTTCATGCAAATCGCCATTTAAAAATGGACTTTTTACATCCATTTGATAAATTTTAAACTTTCTAAAGCAAGTAATGGATATAAATAGTCTGATTGATTGAAGATGAGCTACTGGGGCAAAGGTTTCATCATAATTAATTCCTTCAATTTGAGCGTATTCTGTACAACCAGCCTAGTCTTGTTTCAAATTATATTACCAAGTTCATCAGACTTATTTTTAAAAATCCACTTAGTTTCGATAATATGTTTATCTTTAGGTCTAGGAACAAGATACCAAACATCATTTCTCACAAATTGTTTAAGCTCTTCTTGCATCGTTACTTTCCAGTTTTTGTCAGTAAGAACTTCTTTTATGTTTGTCGGTTCAATCTGGGATGTAAAACATACATAATTACATATGTCGTCAAGTTGTTTACAAGTATGAACACCAGTGAGAGGGTTTTCAAGTATCTAAGTGGTTGGATGATCTTTAACAGTCCTCAGTTCTGTGTTAGTTTAATTTGATGAAGTATCTGGTTTGTCAATTAAGAAAAATTCATCATTATCTGGACTTGAGGCAGGTGTATTTAAGTGATCGTCAATGACCACATTAATGGACTCTTAAATCACACCGGTCCTCTTGTTTAGAACACGATATGAACGATTGTTTAAAGACTATCCTAAAAAGATCCCTTCATTACTTTTAATGTCAAACTTACCCAGATTTTCAAGGTCACGTAAAATATAGCACTTTCTGCCAAAAACTCGAAAGTAATTGACAGTAGGCTTCTTATCAAACCACATTTTATAAGCTATTTTATTATTAGATTTACTTGTATAAACACGATAAATTATATAACAAGCAGTATTTACAGCTTCAGTCCAAAGAGTTTTAGGGAGCTTCATACTATTTAACATTACATTTGCCATTTTTTGAAGCATTCAATATTTTCTTTCAACAATTCCATTTTTTTGTGGTGTTTTGGGTGCAAAGAATTCATATGATATTCCCTGATCGCTATAGAATTTATTAAAATTTCTATTCTCAAATTCAGATCCATGATCATCAAAAATCTTACAGACTTGAGAACCTTTTTCCGTTTGAATCCGTTTGATAAATCTTTTCACTTTATCAAGGGTTTCTAATTTATTCCTTAAGAAGACTACCCAAGTGAATCTGGTATAATCATCCACGATCACCAGTATATATTTTTTATCACCTTGACTCTCCATCCTGGTATGTCCTATAAGATCCATATGGAGAAGCTCGAGTGGTCTGGATGTGGCATTGGAGTTCACCTTTTTGTGAGAGCTCCTTGTTTTCTTGTCAATCTGGCATTCATCACATATTTTGTCTACTTTCTGTAATTTAAGTAGACTTCTTATCAGTTCTTTTTTGCTCAATCTATACAAATTACGGTAGTGTACATGTCCAAGGCGTTTATGCCATAATTCAGTTTCATTTGTATGGACCATGTAACATGATTGACTAGATGAGCAGGATTCACTAACAATATAGCAGTTTTCAGAAGTTCTACGACTAGTTAATATTACTGAACCATTATTATTTACGCTATGATTGTTATCGCATATTTGAGATATGCTTAACAGATTGTGTTTTAACCCTTCAATGTATAAAACATTTTTAAATAAAGGGAGATTATAGAGTTGAACCGTACCTTGGCCAATAATCTTACAATTGTTGCCATCATCAAATGTGACTGAGCCATCAGCCATGTCTTTGAGATCGGTGAATAGACCTTTATCACCAGTCATATGCCTTGAGCATCTACTATCGAGGTACCACTTTCAATGGCTTATAGCTTTAAAAGTAGTGTGGGCAACCAAGAAGGTAACCTTAAGAACCTATTTCATAACTATTTTGGGTTTAGGAGTATAGTTAGACTTCTTTTTTTTATAGTTTTTATAAGAGTGACCTACTGTGTTAGATTTTAATAGCTCCTTAAGTAAATCAACTATTTTTTCAACTAGAAGGTTTTAGTTTTGATTTATATAGTTGATATAGTTGATTTTAGGTTTCTGAAAAGTTTTAATATCTTTAGAAAAATTTTGATTTGTACTTTTTCCTTTTAAGTTTAAGGTCTCTCCTTTAACAAACTTGAGAGGAGTAATCTTCGATTTAGGAGGAATGTTTCTATCGTAGAGCAAACCAGATTGGTCGCCACATTTTCTTGATCCAGATAATAGTTTTTCTAACTTTAGATCTCCTTAGGCATACTTCCATGTATCCTTTAAACTCAAAAGTGAAGAGACTTCAAGTTTAAGTTTTTCATTTTCAGATTTAAGATCTTCAATTAGGGAGGTTTTGAATTCTAAATGGCATTTAGTCATTTCAAAACAATTTGAAATATGAGATTTTTCTAAAACAAGAGACTCAAAATTTTCTTTAAGCTTTGTAAATTTTTCTTTCTGAAGTTTAACTTTGACAACAAATTTACAACTTTCCTTGTATAGGGCATTGTAAACATCTTGCAGATCATCTTCTTTTTCACAATCACTATTCGAATTTTCTTCACTTGTTGAATCATCATTATCTAAAAATGTGAATTTGGCTAGAGTCATAAGGGCTTTAACTTCACTTCCTGACTTGGTTTCAGAATCTTCTGATTCAAAAGAGGCTTCAGAATCAAAGGATTCATCCCAAGTAGCCAACATACCCTTCTTTTTGGGTTTGTCCTTTTTATGACACTTGTTTGCTAGATGCCCATATTTATGGCAGTTATAACACTAACTGTCTTTTAATGATTTTTAATTTTTAAGTTTAGATTTCTTCTTATCATTCGATTTTTTAAAATCAACCCTCTTTTTACTTTTGAAATTTTTATAAAACTTTTTTGCTAAAAAGGCCATATCATCTTCAGAGTTTTCTAAATCAAAATTGTTCTTATTTTCTTAAAAACTAGTTTTAGAAGATTTAAGGGCAATAGATTTACCTTTTGGAGCTTTAAAAGTCAACTCATAAGTTTGTAAAGAGCCAACTAATTCCTCAACCCTTATATTGTCCATATCACGAAGTTTGTGGATCGCAGTTACCTTAGAATTGAACCGTTCTGGAAGTGAGCATAATATTTTTGCACAATTTTTACTTTCAGGGATTTTATCACCAAGACCCTACATAGAGTTCACAATGTCATTTAATCTTGTATAGAAGTCCATGAACATTTCATTTTCTTCCATACGCATTGCCTCAAATTTGGTTGTGAGGACTTGAATTTTCGATTTCTTGACAATTGATGTTCCCTCACGTGCCATTTCTAATATATCGCAAGCTTGCTTTATAGAATCACAGGATATAATTCTTTTGAATTCATCCGGTGATAATGCATAAGTTATTGCATTTAGTGCTTTTGCATTTGCACTACTCTCACTTTTCTGAAGTGTGGTCCAAGAAAAATAAGGTGTAATTCTCATTGATTTTGATCCATCGATACCAGTTACTTCAGTGGTAGGAGGGGTCCATTCATTCACTGTGGCTAGCCACACACTTTCATCCATGGATTTAAGGAAAATCTTCATCTTGGCTTTCCAATAGGCATAATTGGTGCCATCGAAAGGTGGAGGCCTAATGATTGAAAGGCTATCAAAATTTGACATCTTATAAATAGCTTAGATCGATTAGCTCATGAAATAAATCCAACTAAAAAGAATTAAAATGAGTTATTAGGCTCTGGTACCACGTAAAAGGGCCAAGCTATATGGCCTGGGGGGAGGGAGTGACTAGTACTATGCCAAATTTAAAACTTTAACAACGGAATAAAAGAATATGATAGCCAAATAAAGAAAAGCAATTCACAGTGCAAGAAAGAAAAGCTGCCTCAAAATTCAAGTCTTGAGTGGTTGATACAAATGTTGTTCTAAGGACATCCTTTTATCATAAAAACTAAGGGTTTATAACAAGACAACCTTACTAGAATGATGAGTATCAAAATCTCAAACTGAAGATGAAAATAAAAAATAAATGAATTATAATAATTTAAATCTAAATTATTACAACATTTCCCACAATGCTTGAAATGTAAATTTACAACATTCACATCCACACATACATCCCACAAAACACAAAGAGTTGTAGTGATTCGCCTATGTGTTCACCATCTGTTAAATAATAGCCACATAACTTGCTACTCTACTCCAAATATCCTCACATAGTGGATATTAGCATTCACTATGAAAATAGGTTTTCTCAGGTTCACCTAAAACCCTCACAATTGTGTCTTTTAGTGGGCTTGCACAATTAAAAAAACCCAACTTCTGAGTTTTTCTGGCTGTCCTCAGATAACCAATAGATTGAGATTTTTCTAGCTTAATCTCAAAAGAGACCAAAATAAAGGAAATTTACACATGTAAAATACCTAGATTTCTCATTTTGTAGTAGCTCGGAAGAACCAATCGAAGTAGAAGTTCGAATACAGAAGTTTAATGTCCAATACTCACTTTAAAATGGTTCTAGGTACTAATAGATTTTAAATTAAACTAGTTGGGTAAGCTATATTTGATTTTAATTCCATGAAGAAGGAATACATCAATTCCTCTTTTCAATTCAGATTGGAATATAAAAAAAAAATCAAATAAATAGAGCTAATAAAGGAGAATATTAAATATGCACAATGCAGCTTAAAAAGAACACTAAATTATCTCTCAGAGTGATGCCTTGATTTTCTTGAATTAGGTTATCAAACTCTGAAATTCTTTGCCTATTTATAGTTGTAGAAACTCATCTGCGACTAGTCCTGTGGACACTATGACCGGTTGTAAAAGAAAAGAATTTTTAAAATTTTGCGATCGAATAAAACTGTTCCACGACTGGTTGTGAGCCCTCCACGACTAGTCATGATCAACCCACGACTGGTCGTGAGGCACCAGAATTCATTGCTGGAGTTTGAGTTGTAGTTCTAGGACTAGTCTTGAACAATTCGTGCATTGTTCACACGACTGGTCGAGCAGTCCCCTGGACTGGTCGGTGAATAAAAATTTTCAAAAAATTACAACAAACTTAGGATTGGTCCTGAAATTTCTTGGACTGGTTGAGCCAGTGCTAGGACTAGTCGAAAAAGATCTAGGACTAGTCTTAAAATACTCTAAACACTTATAAAATGATTCAATTTGACTTATGCATACAAAATGACCTACCCTAAGGTCAATCTAAGGTCTTTCATAACTGGGACATGAAGTATGAACATTGAAACTTCATTTCTTCACATGATGGTTGACCTTTGAAATTTATGTAGCTTGAGATCTCTTCATGATGTAGCTTGAACTTGTGATCTTCTAAAGCTTGGAAACTTCATCTTGAGTTGTACACTTTCTTAAGTCTTTGAACTGTACTTGAGTCTTGAGCAAGAACTTGTCTTTTGATGTGGCTCTTGAAAGACTCTGAACATTAAAGTTTACAGGAGTGGACAAAGTACTTGACTTTACATTTCTTGAAGTAGGTCACCGTTCTTAGCTTGAAGCATTGTGATGCAGTGTCTTGATCATATAAATCAACATGCTACACAAGACACTGATTGTGTTTCTAGCACCACAAAATTTGACAACCTAAGGAGCAGGAAACCATAACACTTACAGTCTCCCTGATGACTTCTCCCCCTTTCCCGGGGGGGGGGGGGGGGGGGGGGGGGGGGGTAAGAAGGGATTAAGGGTGGAGCACCGAAGGGCTGCCCCTCAGGGGTTGGAGTCGAGATGGTGATGGGCTCGCCTCTGACGGGGGCTGGCGCATCGTCGGCAGGGGTCGGGGCTAGGTAGGAACAACTTTAGCCAGGGCGGATACAACTTTAGCTAGAGCATACTCGACTTTGGCCGGGGTAGGCTCGACATTAGAAGTCTCTCTCTTCTTTACCATCACCTTCGTTCTCGACTCGACGGCAAGGACCACACTCATTGGAGGGCGCGCTATGACCAGCATCCTCCTCTTTGAGCCACCTGCATCCATTCTTGCCCGAAAAGAAAGGAAAATCAATCTAAGAAAAACCTGCTGAAAGATAATCAGACAGTCATGACCCTTACCCCACTTACCTAAAGCAAAAGGATGAGGAAGAAGTCTGCAAAAAATCAGACGACACGAGGTTCTCCCCTCTGATGAGTTTGAACCAAATGTGTTGGTCCGTGCTAAGCACTCTGGCTGTTGCTACCTGGGTCTGCTGGAGAGGAGAGAGGTCAGGGGACCCTTTCGGTTGGACTACATGTAGAGGAAGAATACAAGTTAGAACACTGAAAGATGAGTCGGACATGAAGAATGCAACATAAAATGAAAAGTGCTCATCCTGGATTGGCGAATTTGGTGGTTACCCAGACCTGCAGACTACTCAGTTCAGAGGCAGGTGTCTCCCATTCCCCTGAGGCCCAGAACCACTTCCCTTTCCAATCTTTGTTGGAGGTGAAAAGTCGGGTTATCAGGCCCGGGGTACATCAGGGTCTGACCGAGAAGTAATACCAGGTCGGGTTGGACCTGTCAGACTTGGCCATATACAAATACAAGAACTCATCTGATGTCAGCCTCTGATTCTTCACCCGATGTTAGATAACGAAAGTAGAGACTAGGATCCGCCAAGCATTTGGGACCAGCTGGCTCAGGGCCACTCTCAACTGTGTGGTATCTTGACGTACAAATGGATGGATGCGAAGTTGAAGCCCGCACTGAAGGGCACTGGTAAAAATGGCTATCTCCCTATCAGTAGGATAACCCAGTCAATCTGTAGGAGAGGGAGCTCGGATGTGCACTGAGTCTAAGATGTGATAGTCGGGGGTGAATCTGCGCCATCTGGGACTCGATCAGAACTGAACCCCTAAGAACCTCCGTCTTTAGTCTGCCTCCTGATGGGCCGTCCTTAGACCGTCCCGTTGGGTCTCAAAGTGCTCTCTTCGGTTTCTTACCTCGACTCTTGGCACTCGGACCAACAGTCTTCTTAGCCGGTGGATGTAATGGTATGGCCTCCAAGGGGCCTTTGGAGTCTCCGACCTCCGAGTCAGTAGTCTTCATCTTGGAGTCCACTCCCGCTCCTCGGATCTCTTGAATTTCATCAAAATTACTCGACATGGTGAAAGAAAAAGCTAAAGCGGTGGAGGACTCACTGCACTGAAGGCAATTTACTCTGAAAGGAACTCTCTTTGCTCCAGTGACCTCTTTCGAGCAAAATCCCTCTTCGGTTGACGGAAACCCTTTATCCAGCGAGAAAAACCCCTTTCTGGTAGAAGGAGATTAGAGAAGGAGCAAAGAGAATGGAAAGCAGGAGAGGAAGAACAAAAGAGAAGGAGAATGTGAATGAGAGTGATGAAGAGTTTATATAACCCCTCCATCGCTCAACATCATCATTACGGACAGCTGTCTCCGAAGCCAATGTGGGTTGGCACTGAACCCAGGCAACACGTGGAAGGAGGCGATACACTCGAGTCCATGTTCCCAGGTCCGAGCCCAATCAGCATTAAATGTTATTTATGGCACAGGTGACCTCTCGCCTTCCTATGAACACGTGGCATCATTCCATCTACCCTGTTAATTATGAATTGTAACTGTTGTTATGCATCTCTTGCCCAAAGGTCAAGAATTGAAGGGTTGCGGCCATTGTACTATACACATCCCTTGAAGTGTAATCATCACAGTGATTGCACTCTACTTATCCCGACCATAATCATGAGTGGAGGCGTAGAGGTGTCCCCTCATTTCCCCAGGCATTTACTCTCCAGGTCCGAAGTCGGACCAAGAGAGTAGGGAGCTTTTGTTATGGGAAATCTGACCCGGACAAGTCAAGGCAATTAGTGAGGGCTTGTAGCTCGGAAGGGAAACATCACTCCGAGTCTGAGTAGACCCTTAAGTTATGGAGGTTTGGTTGAACCGAGCTCTCCCTTGATGAGTCACGACTCCGAGCTGTAATCCTTATCCGAAGATCCACGTCTATGAATCAGCCGAGCAGAACTTTCTTCCGACCCAGAGGCCAAGGACTAAGGCCCGGGACGAGCACATTTGACAGACTTTGATCATAATACCTCGACTACAAACCCCGAGTACTAGTGCTCAACCGCAGACTTGGATAGGATGATTCTGAGCCTGGACGAGGATTGTTCGACCATGAGCTCAGAGTATCGAGCTGGGAAATTAGCCCAAGTATGGACATGGGCTGAAGATCACGCCTAGTGATACGCCCCATTAAGACACAATGCGATACGTGATTCAAAGATTGTGGAGTATATCTTCACGATTGCAATATCTGCTTGATTGAGTAAATTTTGACGAGATTGATGGATACGATCAACCCGACCCACAAGTATAAATACAAAGGGGTAGGAAAAATCTCACACCCTCTCTCGACATTACATAACTTAGACCCAGATTCTCTAACCCGACTTAGGCATCGGAGGATCCTCTGTTTAAGACAGGGTGTCGTTTGCTTACCTTTTTGCGCAAGACTAGGGTTCATTCCAAGTTCACAGCATTGAGTGGAGGGTGGTCTAGATTTTGACCTCAACATAAGTAATTACTATTTAAATTTTATTTTATTTTATTTTATTATTTATTTATTTATTTATTATTATTTATTTATCTACTACATATCCTTACCCCCTAACAAAGAGGCACGGAGCGCTTCCATAATTTTTGCCAAGATTTCAGTCGGAGCTCACAATATGCTTGAGCCGAGTTGAAGTCCGGGCATCCAGGGAGGAGAAAACGTGAAGAAAGCAAAGAAAACAATGGAGCGAGGGATGGCCGGTGCCTAAAATATTAGAAATTTTCTGGTACGTTGGTACAGTGCCGTGGATGATACGCAGGCAATTCGAAATTATTTAGAAATAGCTTAGTTTACATATAAGCCATTCAAAACAGTGGGTTCCACGTTTTGGCTGGTTAGATTTATTTAATGTAAGCCGCATCTACAGTATCTTGGATCCTTTCGTGCCAAGCCTCCGCCCGAGTACATCTTGGATCCTTGCGTACCGCTGCACGGAACATGAGCATTTACCGTTGAGGACTCCGAACCGTACGCCCAGTAAAACTTATTATACGCGACGTCCCGCGTTAGGCAAACACATCCATCAGGCACGCAATCGTGGCTCTTATTTTTATGGCCTTCAATTCGATTGTGAAATCAAAGCATGTTTCCCGGTCCATCCAAAGCTGGGGCTAGCACTCGAACGGATCGGGTTCATCACACCTACGGCTACATGTAACCGTAGAATGGCGACGAACTTGTATTGATTTCTTCGGGTAACAAACCGTAAGTGTGAGGCAGCTGTCCTGCAACCATGGTAAAAATCTCGTTCTGGGCAATTCATCGGTTTGGAAAATTCTCCAAGAATTTCAAATATGATATTATCGAAAAAATTTAGTAAAATATTAACTTATTAAATTATTTTATTCTAAATTGATAAATAGTTTCAGATTTTAAATTATATTTTTCCGAGAATTTTATAAACTATTACTTCATTAGCTAGGTATTTACATCCAGTACCTTTTTATAAACATTTTGTGGGGGGGGGGGGGGGGGGGGGGGTGGGGGGGGAATATATGAGTCCATAGGTTGACTTATGGTATGGACCAACTCTACAATGTAGCATGGGCCCAATGGGATTTGAGCCTTAAATGACATATATTATCGAATATAGATCGACCTTTAAGGAAGTCCACTCAAATGGCTGTAAGGACACTCAAAGATGATGCAACTATAAGTCCACTCAAATGACCAACTGTTCACAACCCCAAGTGTAGGGTCACGATATAGTAATAATTCGGTAAGATTGAGTTCGAATCCACATGGACTAAATTTGTACGTATTCTGAAAATAACTATAACTAGAAGTAGAAAAATATATAAATTTAAATTTAAAATAAAGGAGAGTAATTGTGAATAAAATTGATTAAAACTTGTGAATTTAAAGGTTGGAACTATACTGCTAAAGATCTACTTGTAGCTATCAAGATGCTACCTTTCTTGATTCAAAGAACACAAATGGAATTAGAATCATACCCTATCCAATTAGTAAATAAAGTAATTAAATCAAATCTGAACTTCCATTGACCTAATTCTTAATGAAAGATAATTATGATGAGTGGAAGGGATTCCATCACCCTATCATGCTTAGGAGACGATGGTGAGCAATAAGATTTATCAATCTCACAATCTCAAAACAGGAAAAGAAGATATACAAAGCTATCACAACATATATTATAATTTGAGTCCCAACAAACCATAGAAAACTGAAAATATTTCTTAAATTCAAACTAGAAGTTAATGAAGTTCATTAAGAACAAGAATCAAAACAAAATAAACATCAAAACACTCTACAAGCATCACCTCTTAGCCTTAGCTAAGAGGTTTAACCAACCACAGACATGATTGAAACCAAATCTCTTAAACAAAGCATGAAAAATAAACTAGGGAGAAAAAAGCTCTTTGGCGGCTGCTCCACCCTTATATATGCTCCTTGAGACATTTTCAAATCCTAAAAGATACTTTAGAGCATCATAGGAAATCCTATTTATAGTTGTAAAACACCAACTTTCACACCAAGTTGAAAAAATCTAGAAACCGCCTCAAATTTACGCACTCTGTACAGTTTTCTAAAATTACTCGGAGTTTCAGAATATGTTTTTTTAGGATAATTTCAAGAATGTGTTTATTTTTAGGATAATTTCAAGATTCTTTTTTTTTTTCACTTCAAATTTTTTATTCTCTTCATTCCTTATTTGATTTTCTTAGATCTTTAGCATGTGAATTCTTTATTAATGACTTCCAAATATCTAAATCTTCATTAGTAATTTGAAAAGACCACGTTATACGTCCTAAAGGGAAGGGGGGGGGGGGGGGGGGATGTGCATAGGACTATGACAAATTAAAAAATAAATGTGGTATTGAAAGAAAGATAACACAATTAAATAATAAATAAGCACAAGTAAATAGTAACCTCAAATGTGAAAGTGCCCTTGCAAGTGCCATGGTTTGTCAATTAGCGTGAGTGTTGGGTCAGTAAGACTGCAGAGCCTCATAGGAAGATCAATTCAAGCGTCTGCCTCAACTGGATGTGTGGAAGTTCACCATAGGTAAATCTAAGCCTCACATCCCATGTTCCAAAACACCAGGTGAATAAAACCCTTAAAACAAGTTAAAACATCATAGGGTTTTTGGGTGAGAAAACTTTTTCAAAAATTAGAAAATCTTTAAGTTTTCTTGCTTTATCAATCTTATTGGTACACTTGTCGATATGATCGACCTGCGCTGTCGATATCCTCGATGACAAATTGATTCTATCGGAATGAGGACAAAAGTGTCCAGCAACCACATACATATCTAGACGGAATTATCGATGTATCGATATACCTATCGATATCATCAATATTTGAATCTCGAGTCAATCGAAAGTGACTCGATAATATCGACAGGCAGATCTTCAGCGCCCCTGTTTTTACTTAGAAAATTTATATATGCTTCAATATATCAAAGCCATCCTCGATACCATCGGAGTTCAAATATCGATCATATCGGAAGGCTCTCGATGGTATCAGTCATGAGCACGAAGTTGTCCAACAACATTTTTTTAGGTGGTTTTTCTAGTTTGATCGGGGGTCACTTAATAGAATCGATATTCAAATATCAATGACATCGAGGCCGGATCAATTGCATCGAGAATGGACACAAGCTGTCTAACAAGCTCACTGATAAAATTCTTGAATTTATCGATGCATCGACCCGACCACCGATATCATTGACATTCATATTCCAATCATATCGAGTATCCCTCGATCATATCTAATGACTTGAAAAAATATCAAGCAAGTCTCTCTCATATTTTCAAATATTGAGGACTTGATTCTCATATTGATAATATCGGAGTTCAAAATCCGATGGCATCAACACGAGTCTCGATTCCCTCGACCAGCTGGTAAGAGGTTTCTAATAGCGTATGACATTGAGTTTATGTCATCGAGCAGACCATCGATGCTATCGAGAGTATATGCTCGTGATATCGAACTTGCTCGATGATATCGAACTCTGTCATAACTATGACCATTTTATATCCGTTGGAACCTTTTTCCTATTTAAAGAAAGTTTGGCTTTAGTTGCTGGTAGAGAAAGAAGAAAGTGCTTTTGAGTGCTTAACCTTAGATCATTTACCCAAAGCCCTTTCTCTCAAGGGAGTTCATCTTCCAATCCACTCTTATCATTGATATTCAATAGAGTGGATTAGGGAATGAACTTTCGCATTCAAGGATCCTTCAGTATAATGACATTTAGAAAAATCCGTACTTAGACCCGAGTACCACCTTTAGCAAAAATCTTTTAGAACCAAATCCTTTAGAACTTTAATGTGTTTTAGCCATCGCTAAACTAGATTACTTATGGAATTATCACTGATAGCTTTCAATGCGATCTGTAAGACCCAGAACCTAGAAAATCCTTAACGCTATCTTACCATGAAATCTAGGATTCAACTCTAAACCCAGTTGCTCCCAAGAATGCTTTGTAACTTTGTATTGGTTCTAGACCGCGCATCGAAAGCCTGATAGCTATGAACTTAGACCATTACAACCACCTAGTTGGACTTGACAATCACCTAGAAAATCAAGCCCAAACGATCAGTTCCGAAATGGCCCGAAACGGCTTAAATCGGAAGAGGGGGCCAAACGATCAAGTTCTAGGGGGTTCCAGGGTGGGACCCCAACTTTTTTAGACCCAGGGAGTGGTGAGGAACTCGCCCCATCAACGATCCCTCGCCAGTTAGTTCAGAGGTCAGCGAGGGCCTCGCCGGTTCGGCAAGGCCTCACCTGTCAGTGGGCCATACGGACTAGGCCGCCCGGGCCGATCGTGTTTGGGGTCTAGTAGGACCCTATAGTATAGGGTTCAACCCTCCTTTCATTCTAAATCCCTTACTTGCTTCACAAAGTGACCCCCCAAGCTCTCCTTTTCTTTCAAAGTTGTTATTTTCTCTCTCCAACCTCCCTTCCATCATTCCTTCTTTCGTTTTTCGTTATTTCCCTCACCCCTCCATCGTTTATAGCGATACCCAGCATTTACTTCTTTCATTTTCTGCGATTGGAGCTCTCATAGCTCCCATTTGAACTCCAAAACGTGCCAGCCCCCAACCTCTTCTATCTTGACCTTTTCTTTCTTCTGTTTTTCCTTTCTTTGACCCATTTCATTCCTCTTTCAGAACTAGATCCGTGGAAACCCATTAGGTCATCCTTTTCTCCATTTTCCTTCTCTTTTCATGGCTTTCATGGAGGTGATTGTAGCCTTTTTCTCCATTTCCACTATCCTTTCGTTGATGGGCAAGAAGCGTGCCCCTGCGGATGAGGCTGGACCTAGTCATCCCGCTCGTTCGAGGCGGCCTAGAGGAGCTACCGCGAGTCCAAGTGTTGGGAGAGAAGTGCATACGAAGCAAGATTTGGATCCTAAGCTCCTTTTGGAAGGGCATTGTTGGCAGAGTTGGCTCATGGCGCTTATGCGGACCGTAGGGTTCTTTTTGAAGCGCATGTGGATGGACGACTCTTTGGTGAGTATTTGTTGTTCGAGCGTATGGAAGCTGCCGGGTGGGGTCCGCTATTTGAGGGCGAGTCTCGTGCTAATGTGAGCACTGTTTGTGCCTTCTATGCTCACATTCGAGACTCTATGCTGGAGTCATTGCAGTTCAAGATCCCCTTCGGCAGAGATCGGGAAGCCACAATCAATGTTGCGTTGATAGCTCGACTCCTGAACGTGCCACTTGGCGAGGTGCATCCAAGTGTAAGGAATTTAAATAGTGTTCATGAGAGGGATCACCGTACTAGGTTTCTGTGTGGTCGTTTGGTTGAGTGGCAGCATAACAAGAGCCTCTTAGCGACCCATATGCTAGGCGATTTCTGTCTACTTCACCACATCTGCACGTTCAATGTTTATCCCAAGTGGAGCAATCACAATGAATGCACGCGTCTCATGGTAGATTTTCTGTATCAAGTGGGACTGGGAGAGAAGGTGTGCGTGCCTACATTTGTGCTGCGGCAGATCATCCTTATAGCGCAATCAAGAAGAATGTCTGAGTCACTTCCTTTCGGCAAACTCATATGCAAGATTGCACTCGAGTTTGCCTACAGATTTGGGGCAGAGTTGCCAGTGCCGGTCCATTATATCAACGAGGCTACTCTGAACCAGATGAAGATGGGGCCTCGGCAGTGTGAGGCCGAACTTGATGATGAAAGTGAGGAAGAGTATGATAGTGAAGAGGAAGAAGTTCGAGAAGAAGAGGAAGAGGAGGCTCAGGATACTGATGAGAGTCCTCCTCCTGCGACTCAGGATGATAGGGATGCCCATATAGTGTGACTTGAGGAGGGTCAGGATGCTCTTCGACAAGATATTGGGGATTTGTGGGACCTCGTGAAGAGTAAGTTCAAGAAAGTAACCCGCACGCTGAAGACCATCCTTTGTTGCCTGAAGGATAAGGATGACCCTTCTCCATCGCTAGATTCCGATGCATAGGCTTTCTGTAGTCGTTGTTTTCTTGTTTGTTGCTTGTTTTTATGTTTGGTTTGCTAGTTGTTTGGTAGTTGGTAGTTTTTTAGTGTTGAAGCTTAGTGTTTGAAGATCAAATGTTTTGTTCACATGCTTTCTCTGTCACGATTCATGTAAAGCTGTAAATCATGTATTGTGACAATTTTGTTAATGAGATGCATGTTATTCCTTTAGCTTGTGAAGTTAATGTTGTGGATGGACTGTGTGAATGTTTAATCTCTTTGGTTGCTACCTTCTGTTGTATGTAGGGTATGCCACCCAGGGGTTTGAGATCTTCGGCCCGTCTTTCTTTGGGAGATTCGCTCGATGGGGCCCTTGCCCTATGCGATGCTCATATGGATCCTCATTCGGGCCCATCTCGTTTAGATCCCATGCCGAGTTCTCAGCAGGCTTCTGGTCCTACTGCTGGGCCACCTCCTGTGACACCTTCTATAGTGCCTCCTGTCACATCTGCAGTTCTTGAGCAAAACCATGCGTCTGCGTCGACGCCTTCTACTTCACAGTCCGCTCCGCCTCTTGATAGGCTTGAGCAGATGATGTTGTTGATGCAGCAGTAGCAGCAACAGCAGCAGCAGTTCTTGTCCTCCATGCTTGGCATCTTTGCTCAGTCGATGGCGGCGACTCCACCTGCCTCGCCTGTACACTCTGTTGGGCATATTAGTGCGAGCGGTACATTCGAGTGATTTTAGCACTTGAGGCCTCCTACATTTTCGGGTACTCACAGACCCTAGGAGGCTGAGTATTAGATAGAATGTATCTCAAAGATGCTAAGATCGTTACATTGTTCCGAGGCGGAACAGGTTGAGCTAGTCACCTTCATGTTTGGGAAGGAGGCTAGCCTATGGTGGGACAGTATTCTCTGCACAGTTGTGGAGGGATATGAGTGGACGTGGGCAGCGTTTGAGGCACGCTTCCACGAGAAGTATTTTCCTGTCACGTACCGGCATGAGTAGGAGAGTGAGTTCCTTCACCTTCGCTAGGGAGGCATGTCGGTGACAGAGTATGAGAACAGGTTTACGGAGCTTGGCAGGTAAGCTCCGTTGATTTTGGGTGATCAGCCGTTGAGGATACATTTTTTTTCTGAGGGTTTGCGGCCCGAGATTAGATCGAAGATGTGCTGTGTGAGCATTTCTTCTTATGCGGAGCTGGTGAGCATGTCCTTGCTAGCAAAGCAGGACAGAGATAGGTTGTTCCGTGCGTGTGCACCTGTGGCTCCTAGGCCGCAACCTGAGTTGGTGAGTAGGCCTTTCTTCGCTAAGAGGCCTCGGTTTGAGTCACCACATGGGTCTTCTGCATCTCCTACTTATGTAAGGCGTCTTGATGTGAGGTGCGGCTATTGTAAGAAGCCTGGCCACACTGAGTTTTCTTGCTTTTCCAGGATGCGAGACAGTGGGTTCTCGCCGCCTCAGAGGATCGGTCGTTCGATGCCTCAGGCTATTTCTGTGCCACCCCTTCGATCAGTACCAGCTCATCCATCCTTCAGAACTCCAGCACCTCGATTCAGGCTGCCACAACGGCCCATGGTTCTCCACCTCATCGACCGCAACAGGCTCGGGTTCATGTGCTCACAGCTGAGGCGCCTGAGGAAGATTCAACACTGACATCATTTGAGGTTCCTATGCACATTTTAGGTACGCCTATCTTCCTGTTGGTGGACACTGGGTCCACTGTTTCGATCATTTCTTGTGCTGCGATCAAGCGGCTAGGTTTGGTTACGGCTCCTGCGAAGGAAGTGAGACTCACGACAGCTACATGGACTACACTAGATATTATTCGGACCTTGGAGTCTTGCTCGATAGATTTGGGTAGCAGGACAGTGGTCGTCGACTTGATTGTTGTCCCACTGTGTCATTATGATTATTGAGCCCGGAGTAAAGAGAGTAGGAAAATGAGAATTTTTAGAAAATTAATTATATTTTTTTGATAATTTGGAACGTTTCACTTGCGCGTTATTTTTAAGTATTCTAACTGTTAGAATTCGACCGAAATTCGCCTTCGGATCAGGATAAGTGGCCCTTTCATATCATAGAACTTGTTGCCCTGATTTAAGTTCGGTAACCGTTGAATTAAAGCTGGTCCACGACGGACGATCTGGAAACCCGATCGGACTGAAAACTTAACTTACTAAAGATCTGATGCTAGTGAGCTTAAGTCTGACCGTATTTGATAAGAGGACCTCCAAAAGTGCTCCGTTAGATCGGAACAGGCCCGATTTGGTTATAACCTAAGTGTACTTTAGCTCCAAGTCTGTTTTCATCGTGTTTAGGCTTATAAATAGGCCTTAAACCCTTAGTTTCAAATCCCATACGAATTTCCTAAACCCTAGGTTTCCAAGAGAGAGAAAAGAGAGATAAAGTGTGGGAGAATCTATCAAATCTCCGTAGAATTCTTCCTAGTCCATCTATTCATCTAACCTGCCTATCTGAATCGTTCTTTCGACGATTCTAATTCTGTTTTTGGGTAAGTTAAGCTAACCCTAACTCGTTTTGAAGCTTAGACTAGTTGTAGTGAAGTTCTAGCTAACTTGTTTCATGTCATAGGTAGCATATCCGCCGTTGACGAAGATATATAGTCTAAATCACCTCTTATATGCATTTTCTGATTTAAAGTGTGGACTATATATGTTTAGGTTATGGTTTTCAAGACTTTGAATGTTTAATAATGATTTATTCATGTTGTAATTGTCGTTACACATGCCAAATGCGCTATTCATTTTGATTTCCGTATATGTATTCTTTATATTGTAAATAGCGTATTTAATGAATATGTTAGAATACTAATATACGTATCGAATCTGTTGTTTTGGTTGCCATGATTATTTGTCGTTATTATATGTCTGACATGTATGTGGCAACTCGTTGGCGAAAGGACTTGCCCTAATATGCATTGGCATCGACATATGTGATGTATGTTGAACAGTGTCATCTCAGTATTTGTTTAAATGCCTAAATGAGTTAGTAGTTAGTAAAAATGTGATTTCTACGGTTGTTGAGGCATGAATCTCCATCACCATACTTGAGTGTATGATTTCCTCCATGGATTATGTACTTAGATGTATCATGTTGAAGATGTGTATGATTTCCTCCATGTACTGTATTTATATTCAAGTTATACTTCATGAATGTCCATATAATTGTATGATATGACTCATATGCCTGTTATGGAATTTGTATGTGAATGGGGCTGTACTACTGTCTAAGTAATTGGTAACCGTTCTGTAGATACTAGTTGAGGTCATTTTCACCACGTAGGATGAGTTCAACGAATCTGAGTCGTGCTTGGGACGTTCGACAATGATTAGTCCACACGGAGTGCTTATGCATTCCATGTCGTTCAACTCAACGTGCGCTTGGCCTAGTTGAGCTTATCAACTAACCCGATTGATCGATGTTTGTTCACCATGTTTGGTCACCACTGTTTGAATCTAAGACACTGAGCTTATCAGTGAAACTCCCGTTAACCATGGTACCGTGATCCACTAAGACTCATGAGCCGGACATGGTGGTATGGGACACCGTGGTCAAGCTGTCGGCCAATACTGGAGCCACAAACCTCCCTGTAGTAACCAGTGAGCACTTTAATCTCGTGAGCAGATTATGGTGGTATGTGACATTATATTCTTGCTGTTGGCCTACATTGATTGGTGATGAGCCCTCTGTAATGACCTCGAGTATATCCTGACACTGCATAAGGACGATGAGTCCTGTTGCAGTCTTGAGGATACAAGTAGGCCTGTATTGATTTAGTGATGGAGGAGTGGTGTAACGATTGCTCGCAACAACCCTGACAGCCCTTACAACGACCTAGAACCGTAACATCGTATGAGATTCCCTAAGACTGACGACCCTAGAATGGATCAATATTAGGAATTGATACAAGAGAGGTGTCTTAGCTTTCCAATCCTGCTATATGAAAAGGACTAATAAGAACTCGGTAAGCATGTTCATCTCATCGCATTGTATGTGCTAACGGGATTGGTGACAGAGCACTGAAGAAGTGATTCATGCCGTGATCGTTAGATGATGTCGCAGAGGGGATTGTGGTGAGGGCATGCATCATTCTTCATATCATCCTTGCATTAACATGAGTATCTAGGACCTGTTTGATTGTACTGCCTTATCATTACTTTTTGATTAGATTGATAACATGTTAACCTTTGCTGTATAGTACCACTGAGTTGATCACTCACTCCCACGTTCTGGGATGATGCTTAAAAAAAAACCAGACTCTGATTTAGTTGTAGGTGATGGCGATGCTGGCGAGGTAGAGCCAGACTTTGATGAGCACGAGGAGGCGTTCTCCTTTATGCAGTTCTCGGGCGGGTTCATGTGAGCCTCGTCCTGACCAGCGGGGATTTTTGGGATATGTATTGGATTATTTTGAATAGTTGATATATGTATTTGAGACACAGTTGTATATGTTTCCCTGGGCAGAGCACGCATCATTTGGGGATTATTTTGAATTATTTATGTATTTAAGTCTTCCGCTAGCTAACCTCAATATCCCTGAACTATGTATGCTGATCTGGCTTGATCTATCTCATGCTTTATGCACTAACATAAACAATATACAATTATCATTCATTATGTTGCATAAGTGATGTTTTGGAACTCGGGAGCTGAGTTATGCTCGACCCCCAATTTTCAGGGCATTACAAGTTGGTATCAGAGCATGATCTGAATAAACCTGGACCTGGGTTAGGGTCACGCAATGCACGTTGATGTCACTATAGCGTAGGAGGGTGCAAGAACAATATAGAAACAGAACTAGGACTCCCAGTTTGTCTTTTGGTGAAAGTTTTATTTTTGGGATGGACTGGCTCGGGAGGATGAGAGTAGATATTGATTGCGAGGCCAGAGTTGTGACAGCCTATGGACCTGAGGGCATGGCCTTCTCTTTTTCAGTTCAGGTCAGTTGGTCTTGCCTTGTTAGCAGTTACGCTTCTATGTTAGAGAGTTCTGATGTTCCGATGTTAGAAGATATGCCAGTAGTTCATGATTTTTCTGATGTATTTGAGAAGATTCCAGGGCTTCCTCCTCGGCGTGAGATTGACTTCTCTATTGATCTTGTGCCCGGTGCGACACCGATTTTTCTACGTATCGTATGCCTCCATGTGAGATGGAGGAGTTGAGGAGTCAGATAGATGATTTGCTTGAAGCGGGTTTCATTCGGGCGAGCGTGTCACCTTGGGGAGTGCCCGTCTTGTTTGTGAAGAAGAAAGATGGTTCCCTGCGGTTGTGTATTGATTATCGCAGGTTAAATCAGGTGATAGTGAAGAATAAGTATCCGTTACCCAGGATTGATGATCTGTTCGATCAGTTGAAGGGGGCACGTTATTTCTCGAATATAGATTTGCAGTCTGGGTATCATCAGTTGCCCGTCAGGGATTAGGATGTGGAGAAGATCTCATTCAGGACCAGTTTTGGTCATTATGAGTTTCTCATGATGTCTTTTGGATTCACAAATGCTCCAGCCGTGTTCATGGATCTGATGAACAGAGTGTTTCAGCCATTTCTGTTCAAGTTCGTTATTGTCTTTATCGATGACATTTTGATATACTCCCCGAGTCGGGAAGAACACGAGGAGCACCTAAGAGTGGTATTGAAGACTCTCAGGGAGAACCAGTTGTTCGCACAATATAAGAAATGTGACTTCTGGAAGGAAGAAGTTAAGTTCTTGGGACATGTGGTGTCTAAGGAAGGAATTGCATTGACCTTGCTAAGGTAGCTGCGGTTCAGGATTGGAAGGAGCCCAGTTCAGTTACCGAGATGAGGAGTTTTCTGGGTCTGGCAGGCTACTATCGACGATTCATTCAAGATTTTTCTAAGATTGCCAGACCATTGTCTCAGTTGATAAGGAAGGACTTGAAGTTTTCTTGGAATGAGAAAGCTGAAGCAGCTTTTCAGGAGCTGAAGGACAAGTTGACGTCCGCCCCTGTGCTAGTATTGCCAGAGCAAGGGGTTAAGTATACGATATATACTGACGCGTCTCGTGTTGGTTTGGGTTGTGTCCTTATGCAGAAGGATAGGGTGATTGTATATGCCTTGAGACAATTAAGGAAGCATGAGGAGAATTACCCTATGCACGACCTAGAGTTGGCAGATGTCATCTTTGCATTAAAGATATGGAGACATTACCTCTATGGAGAGGAGTTCGAGCTCTTTTACGACCACAAGAGCCTTAAATATATATTCTTACAACGAGATTTGAATATGAGACAGCGCCGATGGAAGGAGACCTTGAAAGACTTTAAGTTCGAGGTTTCCTAGGCAAGGCGAACCTTATGGAAGATGCGTTGAGCTGCAAGAAGGTTATAGAATTTGTGGCTTCTCTTATGGTGACAGAATGGGCTATGGTGGAATTCGTGCGAGACTTTGAGCAGAAGCTCACAGTGGATGAGCCGTATGAAGTTATCGCACATATTCGTGTACAACCGCTCATAGATAGCTGTATCATTAAGGCTCAGGCAGGCGATGAATTTATGATGAAGATGAAGGATCAGGTTGGTACCGACGGGGACTCTGAGTGGACTATTGGTACGGATGGAGGCTTGCGATTTTGAGGCCGTCTATGCATTCCAGATATACCTAACTTGAGATGAGAGATTCTTGAGTCAGCCCACAGTTCGAGGCTTGCGATGCATCCAGGTAGCACGAAGATGTATCAGAATATGAAGAGATCGTATTGGTGGGACAATATCAAGGTCCACATTGCTGAGTTCGTATCCCGTTGTCTCACGTGCCAACAGTTTAAGGCAGAGCATCGCTTACCCCCTGTACTACTTCAGCCCATGCCCATAGCTGAATGGAAGTGAGACTTTATTTTCATGGACTTTATTTCTGGTCTATCGAAGATGAGGAAGGGACATGACTCTATTTGGGTGATCGTTAATAGGTTGACGAAGTCAGCTCATTTCCTACCAATCAGAGTCATAAATTCTGCAAACGAGTTGGCTAGATTGTATATTAGGGAGATTGTACGCCTGCATGGAGTTTCCTTGGAGATTGTATCAAATAGAGACACCCGATTCACATCTATCTTCTAGACTCGTATCTAAGAAGCGATGGGTGTGAAGTTGAAGTTCAGTACCATGTTCCATCCGCAGACGGATGGGCAGACGGAGCGTGTGAATTAGATTTTGGAGGATATGTTGCGAGCTTATGCGTTGGACTTCAAGGACAATTGGAATGACTATCTTCCTTATGCAGAGTTCGCGTACAACAACAGCTTCCAGGCGAGTATTGGTATGGCTCCTTATGAGGCATTGTATGGTCGTCTATGTAGAGCGCGCATTGTTGGACAGAAGTGGGCGAGAAGACTTTGATTGGCCCAGAGTTGGTTCAGACGACTTCGGAGAAGATCGACATTATTCGGCGTCGACTGATCTCAGCACAGAGCAGGCAGAAGAGCTACGCTGATATGAGAGGAGATTGCTTGAGTTCGATGTTGGGGACCATGTGTTCTTGAAAGTTTTTCCTATGCGAGGAGTTCTTAGGTTTGGTAAGAAGGGGAAGCTCATGTCAAGATTTATTGGTCCATTCCAGATACTTGATCGAGTGGGGGTAGTAGCGTATCGCCTTGCTTTGCCCACATCACTCGCAGGCATGCATAATGTTTTCCATGTGTCCATGCTGAAGAAGTATGGTCCTGATCCTTCGTATATTATCAGATGGGAGCAGGTGTAGTTGAGCGAGGATGCCACTTATAAATTATACCTGACGCGTATTTTGGATAGGAAGGAGCAAGTATTGCGTAGTAAGGTTATCCCACTCGTGAAGGTACTGTGGACGCACCACAGCGAAGAAGAAGCTACCTGGGAGACGGAAGCTGAAGTCAGGAAGAATTACCCCCAGATCCTCGAGGAGTATGAGAAGGTACGAATTTCGAGGATGATTTTTTTTTAGGGGGGAGATTGTAACGACTTAGAAAAATCTATACTTAAACTCGAGTACCACCTTTAGCAGAAATATTTTAGAACCAAATCCTTTAGAACTTTAATGTGTTTTAGTCATCGCTAAACTAGATTACTTATGGAATTAGCACCGATAGCTTTCAATGCTATCTGTAAGACCCAGAACCTAGAAAATCCTTAACGCTATCTTATCCTGAAATCTAGGATCCAACTCTATACCCAGTTGCTCCCGGAAATGCTTTGTAACTTTGTATTAGTTCTAGACCGCGCATCGAAAGCCTGGTAGCTATGAACTTAGTCAATTACGACCGCCTAGTTGGACTTGACAATCACTTAGAAAATCAAGCTTAAACGATGTCCTGAGACCATTTTATTGAGCCTGGAGTAAAGAGAGTAGGAAAATGAGGATTTTTAGAAAATTAATTATATTTTTTTATAATCTAGAACATTTCACTTGCACGTTATTTTTATGCATTCTGACCGATAGAATTCGATCCAAATTCGCCTTCGGATCAGGATAAGTGACCCTTTTATATCATAGAACTTGTAGCCTTGATTTAAGTTCGGTAACCGTTGAAATAAAGCTGGTCCACCATAGACGATCTGAAAACCCGATCAGACTGAATACTTAACTTACTAAAGATTCGATGCTAGTGAGCTTAAGTCCGACCGCATTTGATAAGAGGACCTCCAGAAGTGCTCCATTGGATCGGAACAGGCCCGATTTGGTTATAACGTAAGTGTACCTTAGCTCTAAGTTTGTTTTCGTCATGTTTAGGCTTATAAATAGGCCTTAAACCCTTAGTTTCAAATCCCATACGAATTTTCTAAACCCTAGGTTTCCAAGAGAGAGAAAAGAGAGAGAAAGTGTGGGAGAATTGGTCAAATCTTCGTAAAATTCTTCCTAGTCCATCTATTCATCTAACCTGCCTATCTGAATCGTTCTTTAAGCATTCTAATTCTGTTTTTGGGTAAGTTAAGCTAACCCTAACTTATTTTGAAACTTAGACTAGTTGTAGTGAAGTTCTAGCTAACCTGTTTCATGCCATAAGTAGCGTATCCGCCGTTAACGAAGACATATCATCTGAATCACCTCTTATACGCATTTTCTGGTTGAAGGTGCGGACTATATACGTTTAGGTTATAGTTTTCAAGACTTTCAATGTTAGATAATGATTTATACATATTTTGATTGTCGTTACACATGCCAAATGCGTTATTCATTTTGATTTCCGTATATGTATTCTTTATATTGTAAATAACGTATTTAATGAATATGTTAGAATACATGTATACGTATGGAATCTGTTGTTTTGGTTGCCATGATTATTTGTTATTATAATATGTCTGACATGTATGCGGAAACTCCTTGGCGAAAGGACTTGCCCTAATATGCATTGGCATCGACATATGTGATGTATGTTGAACAGTGTCATCTCAGTATTTGTTTAAATGCCTAAATGAGTTAGTAGTTAGTAAAAATGTGATTGCTACGGTTGTTGAGGCATGAATCTCCATCACCATACTTGAGTGTATGATTTCCTCCATGGATTATGTACTTAGATGTATCATGTTGAAGATGTGTATGATTTCCTCCATGTACTGTATTTACATTCAAGTTATACTTCATGAATGTCCATATAATTGTAGGATATGACTCATATGCCTGTTATGGAATTTGTATGTGAATGGGGCTGTAATACAGTCTAGGTAATCGGTAACCGTTCTGTAGATAGTGGTTGAGGTCATTTTCGCCACGTAGGATGAGTTCAACAAATCTGAGTCACGCTTGAGACGTTCGGAAGTGGTTAGGCCACACGGAGTGCTTATGCATTTCACGTCGTTCAACTCAACGTGCGCTTGGCCTGGTTGAGCTTATCAACTAACCCGATTGACCGATGTTTGTTTACCATGTTTGGTCACCACTATTTGAATCTAAGACACTGAGCTTACCAGTAAAACTTCCGTTAACCGTGGTACCATGATCCCCTAAGACTCATGAGCTAGACATGGTGGTATGAGATACCGTGGTCGAGCTGTCAGCCTACGCTGGGGCCACAAACCTCCCCATAGTGACCAGTGAGCACTTTAATCTCGTGTGTAGATTATGGTGGTATGGGACACTATATTCTTGTTGTTGGCCTACATTGGTTGGTGACGAGCCCTCTGTAGTGACCTCGAGTATATCGTGACACTGCATAAGGACGACGAGTCCTGTTATAGTCTTGAAGATACAAGTAGGCCTGTATTGATTTGGTGATGGGGGAGTGGTGTAACGATTGCGCGCAACAGCCTTGACAGCCCTTGCAGCGACCTAGAACCGTAACATCGTGTGAGATTCCCTAGGACTGACGACCCTAGAATGGATCAATGTTAGGAATTGATATAAGGGAGGTGTCTTAGCTTTCCAATCCTGTTATATGAAAAGGACTAATAAGAACTCGGTAAGCATGTTCATCTCATCGCATTATATGTGCTAAGGGGATTGGTGACAGAGCACTGAAGAAGTGATTCATGCCGCGATCGTTAGATGATGTCGCAGAGGGAATTGTGGTGAGGGCATGCATTATTCTTCATATCATCCTTACATTAACAAGAGTATCTAGGACTCGTTTGATTGTACTGCCTTATCATTACTACTTGATTGGATTGATAACATGTTAACCTTTGCTGTATAGTACCACTGAGTTGATCACTCACTCCTACATTCTGGGATGATGCTTAAACAATAACTAGACTCTGATTTAGTTGCAGGTGATGGCGATGCTGGCTAGGTAGAGCCAGACTTTGATGAGAACGAGGAGGCGTTCTCCTTTATGCAGTTCTCGGGCGGGTTCATGTGAGCCTCGTCCTGACCAGTGGGGATTTTTGGGATATGTATTGGATTATTTTGCACAGTTAATATATGTATTTGAGACACAGTTGTATATGTTGCCCTGGGCAGAGCACGCATCATTTGGGGATTATTTTTGAATTATTTATGTATTTAAGTCTTCCGCTAGCTTACCTCAATATCCCTGAACTATGTCTGTTGATCTGGCTTTATCTATCTCATGCTTTATGCACTAACATAAACAACATACAATTATCATTCATTATGTTGCATTAGTGATGTTTTGGAACTCGGGAGCTGAGTTATGCTCGACTCCCAATTTTCTCTATCTTCTTAATAGGAAAACTTTTAGAGAGTAGTATTCCATCATAACCTTGACCTAACCCTTCGCTATATATTGGTACATCATTTGAGTTACGGATCAAGGGAGCCAAAGATTCTTCATCAACAAGGATGAGATCTTCGTCAACGTGTTGAATGAGACTCGTCAACTTATTTGTAAGTATCTAGAGTACAGAGGACCCTTTGATCATTCCTTTGAAGGATTGGGTTTAAGGTGTTTCTCACCCTTACAAGTCCTCAAGGAGGCCTTCGGCAGGAGTGTATGTAGTGGGTGCATTGTGTGGACCCTTGCTCTATGGAGAGTATAAACATCTGGTTGAAGGTGAACCAGTTAAAACCTTAGGTTTAAGGTGAACCGTGTGAAACCTCGAGTTAGAGATAAACTGCGTAAAACCTCCGTTAGGATCTTATGGAAGATTCTTGGCCAGTGTGCCTAAAATTGGGTACGATGTGTTGAGGCTTGCTCGTGAGATCATAAACAGTCAGCCTCAGTATAGGTTGTAAAGGTTGAAGGTGAACCTGATTTAAAACCTTAAGTTTGAGGCGAACCGCTGTGAAACCTACTTAGTGAAATCCGGTACACTCGAGGGTTGAGTGCGATTACCAGGAGTGGAGTAGACAAGTAGTCGAACCACTATAAAAATGACTGTGTTTGAGATTGATATTCTTTCGCCTATGTGATTTACTTTAATACTTTCATATCTATATATCTGAGATCACACCTCACACACATACACAGTCATATCCATCATAAATTAGGTTACATATTGTTCACCTCTTGAATAGTTTGTGATTGGATCTTCTACCAGGATTGAAAGCCAATAGAGTTACTTTTGAGTAATCCTGATAATGCATATTGATAGGATTAGTGTAATAGGAATTTTAAATAAATTATAAAAACTTTAAAAAGTCCTATTCACCCTCCTCTAGGACATATTGGCATATTCCTACTTCAACTCAAGAGGTCTTCACCGCTATTTCAATTGGTATCAGAGCGGGTCTCTCTTTAAGGGCTTCACCGCCTAAAGAGTGATCTTGACTGAATTTTAAAATATGGCCAAAGGAGAGGGCTCATCAATCACTCGACCTCCAGTATTTGATGGTTTAAATTACGTATACTGAAAGGCTAGGATGCACTACTTTCTGAGATCTTTGGATCGTGATGTCTGGGATATAGTTGAAAGTGGATGTGTTGCCATCTGAAAAAATCGTACTCGATAGTGGCTCAACCATCACAAAACCCAAATCCAAAGAAAAGTGGAAGACGTTCGATAAGAAAAAACAGACTGTTGAAGCTAAAACTATGAATTTCATCTACTGTGCCGTATCCCAAGATATATTCAATCAAATAAGTATGTGTGGGAATCTAAGGAAGCATGGGATCTATTGGAAAAAACTCATGAAGGCACAAACACTATGAAGAGGTCCAACTACAACTTCTGACTTCACAGTTTGAAAGTCTCAGAATGGAGGAGCATGAGACGTTTATGGAGTTTTTCACCAAGTTGAATATTATTTGCAACTTCATGGGTGGATTGGGAGAGAGAGTTCTGGTACTTAAAATCTATAGGAAAATACTTAGATCTCTGCCAGAACGATTTAATCCCAAAGTTCTAACAATTAAGGAGTGTAGGAACATAGATGAGATGAAAGTAGAAGAACTGGTAGGTTCCCTACAAACTTTCGAACTAAACTTCAAACAAACCTAAAAATCTAAAAAAACTGTCCTAAAAACTTCAAAGAAGACAATACATAAGCACAATGGAAGTGAAAAGGAGGATGAAGATGAGGAAGTGGCTTTGCTGGAACAAAGATTCAGAAAATTCTTTCAGAAGAATCGTGACCATCCCTCTAGAGGTAGAAAGGTGGATGACAAACCTTCTGCTGGCAAATTTGGTAAAATGACCAAAGAGCCACAATGTTACGCCTCTCAGAAGTATGGACACCTATCTACCGAATGCCCAAACAGAAAAACTAAGGGCAAGGCAATGGCTACCACATGGGATGATACAAAGGAGTCAATCTTAGAAACTAGTGACTCAGAAAGCGATGGAGTAAAAAATCTTTGAAAATCCTTATGGTCTTCACCACTCCAATCATTCCCATGGAATCTGAAAATAAGAAAGATCAGCAAACCACTGAATCATTTCCATCTGATAATGAGGAGACTGAAGAAGAAGAAGCAGAGGTAGAAAAAGAAAAACTACAAGATGCTTATAATCAACTTTATATTCATAGCATCCACATACTTAAAAAACTTGGAATGTCTGAAAATAAGAAGGAATTGCTGCAGAAAGACTTGGACAAAACCTTGGAAATTAATTCACATTTAATCAATGATTTGTAGCAATATCACTCAGACAATGATAAGTTAGAAAGAGTCAATCTATCCCTAAAAACTGAATCATCAAAGCTTATCAACAAGAATGAGAATCACACACTCCATTATGAATTAGAAAAATCTAGAAAATTTGTTGAAATAAATTAAAAATTTTCTCAGTGTGGTGAAAAACCAGAAAAGTTTTTAGGGATGGGAAGACCAGAAAAAGACAAAAGTGGCCTAGTGTCTGATAAATTTAAGTTAAAATCTAGAAATGTAGCATCAATAACTAAAGATCTGTTGCTTTAGGAAGTAAAACTAAAATTACTCCAATGTATCATTTGTGTGGTGATTTGGGTCATTTCAAGTTCAAATGCATGACACCTAAGAGGACTCAACATAACTTTGGTTAGAATCATATTGATAAAGTCAAACCAACCAGAGAAATGCAAAATTTCAAGAGTCCACTTAGGAATATGGATAAAAGAAATGCACCTCCATCACCACCCAAAGTGACTAACAAAATGATAGAGTTATTTAATCAAGTGGATAAGGAAGAACTAGTCCAGATCATGCATTTAGATCTGGATATTTTCTAAAATGATGCAAAATTTTCTAAGCTTCAAATGATATATCTGAGGTCCTATACCTCTATTTTTTGTATATAAACATTCAAATTTTATACTTTTGTTGTGTACAGTGATTGGACATAATTTTGCCAAGTATACTTGATTCATAGAAATTCTAAAAGTATACTTGTAGGGTCGTCTAGATGCTGAAAATGTGAAATCATTCACTCTCGATATGACTATCGATATGTCATTCTCGATTAATCGATCAAGGGTCGATATAATCAATGACTCTTTAGAATGTGAAAAGCCATATGATCGAGAATGATATCGAAGAGAGGATCGATGAAATCGATCAGGGTTAATCAATATAATCGAAACAATGATCAATGATATCGATAGATGCTGCTCGATATAAAAAGGTGGAACGTGAAAAGGGGATTTTATTCCAGGGTTTTCGTTTTTTCCCCCCTGCTTGCTCTTCTCAACCAGACGGCTCAGAACGTTGTCAGACTGCCCTAGAAGGTTCAAAATACGGTAATGCCCTTCTAATCATCAAGATTCATTTTGTTTTGGGTATTTCCTTTTCTATTAGGTTGTGTCCATTTCCCAAAAATCCTTCAAAACCCTTTTTGTCCTCATGGGAATAGACAAGAGAAAAGTATCAAGACCGGGTGAGTCATTAAGATCCACCCGACAAAAAGTGGTTGCTTCAAAAGGAAGCACACGGGCCCCGAAATGTGGGACCCCCACTAGGTAATGCACAAGACAACATGGGTCCCAACCTGAGGCGTAGGCGCCCCCACCAGTGCAGGTGAATTTGGTCTTGACAAAGTTTGCTGGGAGACAGGTTATTCTCGAAAGAAAAGTCGACCGAAGTTGTTTGATTCCATATAATCTAGAACCTCTATTTGCTGTCATAGATTGGTTACCAATTCTCAACTTTGGGGGACCATATCAACTCGAATGGACTTTTCATTTCTTTGCCGCCTGTCATTCTCCGATATTTGACCGACCATCCATCACCGTATCTGTTAATGGTGATGTGTGTTGATCACCCCAGAATTTGTCGCAGGGATATTCAATCTAACCTTATCTCCTGAGGGGATTCCAGATTAGACATGGAAGATGTTGAGGTTCGGTCTAAAGTCACCAAATTCCTCTGTCATGACCGTGACGTCCAGTGGTACCAAGGGAATGCCCTAAAAGTTAGATTCATGGAACCACGCTATCGGGTCTTGCATGATATTTTTTCTTCGAACATTTACTCAAAGAGCTCCAACAGGGAGATCTCATAGGCTTCATGACGATGATAATCTATTCGATCGCTGATGGGATCAAGATTTGTCTGCCTACCCTCATCGTGTATCAGTTAGTGTATGCTTTTCATAGGGCTTGGGATATTCTCCTACCATATCCCTAGATCATAGATACAATTTGCAATGCCATAGCATTTCCAACTACAAGTGATCATGTACTTCCTCTCTAAACATTCAATAAAAGTAACATTCGAAGGATGGATTTAAGGTTTCATAAATACCCTGAGGATCCAATTGAAGAAGACATTCAAGTAGAGAGGGAAGGTGGGGCAGGTGATGCTCCCATGGAAGGGACTAAGACGGCTAGAGATGAAGCTTCTGGACCGTATTAAGCACCATCTACATCTACTCCTGGTCATGCTAAACGTTTTAAGTTCCACTAGGATCAGATTGGTGCAATTCAGAGGGATATCCACTCGGTGCACAAGAGGCTCACCGTCTTAGAACGGCTGGTCCAGGGAGTGTAGCCGACAGTACATCAATTGGTCGAGATTAGCACCTGTTGTCGAGACAATTCGGCGCCATCAACCTCTGCCCCTCCGCCGTAATGCGGGTCTCTGAACACTATCACATTCTCCCATACTTATTTCAGCGTATGAGCATAAGTATCTTTTTGGTGCTCTACGCTCTCATGAGCGAACGTAATAGTCCTCTGATAGTTTATTTTTTTGTGATGTATATACCCTATAGGGGTTCGCTGCTGCTAGTTATTTCTGGCTGCCCATGGATGGGCTAAAAACTGATGTTTGATTGTGGTTACCCATGAATGGGCTTGACAGTTTTTTTTTTTGGTTGGATGAATGCTGAACATCTACCAACCTTGGGCAGTGTTATTTTTGGGTTTTGATTGAATGTGGTTGAATGTAATTATCAATTTTTACTGCCATACTGATATATGAGATTCCCTTGTTTATATAGTCTCTAATATGGAATGCATGTGCTTTTATTGATTATCCTATCTGCTTTACTTGCTTTAATATGCATCCATACTGTCTGCCATTGATGTATGCTTTAAACTGATCTCATCCTTTTACATTTATATCTGATGGTTCTCTCACATGTCTTTAAAACTTCAGTCAATATCGACTGTTGTACCTTTGCCAATGACTGACAAAAAGGGGAGAACAGTTTAAACACCCCGAATGAAAATTGGCATATCTACTTGAATGGTGTTGTAGGTGTTAGGGGGAACAGCTGCATCAAGTGAGGGGGAGTTTCTACAGTTAGGGGGAGCAGATACTGGGTTGTGTACATGGTTCATTAGAATTTATAAAATTGTATAAAATGCATGTACACACAATTTAGGACATGTCTGTCTAGATACTGTTCGAGGGTGTTTCGATGTTTTTTCACATAATTGACAAAGGGGGAGATTGAAAGTGCCCTTGAAGTGCCCTGGTTTGTCAATTAGAGTAAGTGTTGGGTCAGTCTAACTGCAGAGCCTCATAGGAAGATCAATTCAAGCATCTGTCACAACTGGATGTGTGGAAGCTCGCCATAGGTAAATCTAAGCCTCACATCCTATGTCCCAAAACACTAGGTAAATAAAACCCTTAAAACAAGTTAGAACATCATAGGGTTTTTAGGTGAGAAATTTTTTTCAAAAATTAGAAAATCTCTAAGTTTTCTTGCTTTATCGATCTTATCGGTACACTTGTCGATATAATCGACCTGCATTGTCGATGTCCTTGATGAAAAATTGATTCTATCGGAATGAGGACAAAATTGTCCAGCAACAACATACATATCTGGATAGAATTATCGATGTATCGATATACATATCGATATCATCGATATTTGAATCTCGAGTCAATCGAAAGTAACTCGATAATATCGACAGACAGATCTTCGGCGCCCCTATTTTTACTTAGAAAATTCATATATGCATCGATATGTCAAAGCCATCCTCGATACCATTAGAGTTCAAATATCGATCATATCGGTAGGCTCTCGATGATATCGGTCATAGTTTTTCTAATTTGATTGGGAGTCACTCGATAGAATCGATATTCAAATATCGATGACATCAAGGCTGGATCAATTGTATCGTGAATGGACACAAACTGTCCAGCAAGCTCAGTGATAAAATCCTTGGATTTATCGATGCATCGACTCGACCACCAATATCATCGATATTCAAATTTTGATGATATCGAGTATCCCTTGATCATATCTAATGACCTGAAACAATATCAAACAAGTCTTTCTCATTTTTTTGAATGTCGAGGACTCGATTCTTATATCGATAATATGGGAGTTCAAAATTTGATAGCATCGACACGAGTCTCGATTCCCTCGACCAGCTGGCAAGAGGTTTTCAATGGCGTATGACATTGAGTTTGTGTCATCGAGAAGACCATCGATGCTATCGGGAGTATACGATCAATGATATCGAATTCGCTCGATGATATCAAACTCTGTCATAACTATGACCGTTTTATATCCGTTAGAACCTTTTGCCTATTTAAAGAGAGCTTGGCTTTAGTTGTTGGTAGAGAAAGAAGAGAGTACTTTTGAGTGTTTAACCTTAAATCATTTACCCAAAGCCCTTTCTCTTAAGAGATTTCATCCTCCAATCCACCCTCATCATTGATATTCAATAGAGTGGATTGGGGAATGAACTTCCGCATTGAAGGATCCTCCAGCTATTACCTTAATGACAAATCATTAAGCTGGGATGCCTTGAATGCATAGATGATTGGAATTACTCTATCTTCCTAATAGGAAAACTTGTAAAGAGTAGGATTCCATCATAACCTTGACCCAACCCTTCGCCATATATTAGTACATCATTTGAGTTATGGATCAAGGGAGCAGAAGATTCTTCATCAACAAGGATGAGATCTTCGTCAACGTGCTGAATGAGATTCATCAACTCATTTATAAGTATCTAGAGTCTAGAGGACCCTTTGATCATTCCTTTGTAGGATTGGGTCTAAGATGTTTCTCACCCTTGCAAGTCCTCAAGGAGGCCTCTAGAGGGAGTGTACATAGTGGGTGCGTTGTGTTGGCCCTTGCTCTGTGGAGAGCATAAACATTTGGTTGAAGGCGAACCAGTTAAAACCTTAGGTTTGAGGTGAACCATTTGAAATCTTAGGTTAGATGTAAACCGCGTAAAACTTTTGTTAGGGTCTTATGGAAGATCCTTGGCTAGTGTGCCTAAAAGTGGGTGTGATGTGTTGACCCTTGTTAATGAGAGCATAAATAGTCAGCCTCAGTGTAGCCTATAAAGGTTGAAGGTGAACCTAATTTAAAACCTTAGGTTTGAGGTGAACCGCCGTGAAAACCTCCTTAGTGAAATCCGATACACTCAAGGGTTGAGTGCGGTTACCGGGAGTGGTGTAGACAAGTAGTCGAACAACTATAAAAATGAATGTGTTTGAGATTGCTATTCTTTTGCCTGTGTGATTTACTTCAATGCTTTCATATCTGTATATCTGAGATCACACTTCACACACATACACAGTCATATCCATCATAAACTAGGTTATATATTGTTCACCTCTTGAATAGTTTGTGATTGGATCCTCTACCGAGCTTAGAAGCCAGTAGAGGTACTTTTGAGTAATCCTGATAAATGCATATTGATAGGATTAGTGTAATAGAAATTTTAAATAAATTATAAAAACTTTAAAAAATCTTATTCAACCCCCTCTAGGACATATTGGCATATTCTTACTTTAACTCAAGCGGTCTTCACCGCTATTTCAAAATGTAGTAGTCTTGAGAGGTTGATACAAACTTAGTTCTAAGGACAACCTAACACTAAAAACTAAAGGCTTATGGCAGGACAACCTTACTAAAACGTTTGTAAGTATCAAAAACTCAAATTAATAAAGAGACAAAGGAAATAACAAATAAAATAAACTAAATTATTACAACATTCCCACAAGTTCATAAAATAAATTACATAATTCACCACAAATGCTTAAAGAAAATTACAACATTTACACACATATGCACATTCAATCATCCACTAGAACACTAAGAAATATAGTGGTTCACTTGTGTGTACACCAACTGTTTGAAAATAGCCACACAACTACTCCACTCCTAATATCCACTCCCTCGAGATATTAGCGTTCACTATGAAAAAGGTTTTCCAAAGTTCACCTTAAAAAATTCAAAATTGTGTCTTTGATTGTGCTTACACAATTACAAAAACCCCACACTCTGAGATTTTCTGGATCACCTCAGACAAAACCAAAAAGAGATTTTTCTAGCAAAACCTCAAAAACTAAAAAGGAATGTACAAAATGTAAATGTACTTATCTGGAAATTCTCCTTTAAAGAAGCCTGGTAGAATCGATCTGATGTAAACAAAGATGTTCAATGTCTATTCTCACAAATGAAAATGTTCTAGTTCTAAACAAATTTTAAATTAAATCAACTTGGGCTAGCTTGATTTGATTTTGATATTAAGAAAGGGGAAATCACAAATCCCTTCTCAATGTAAGATTGGAATAAAGATCTCAAAATCAAATTACAAAAGCTAATTAAAGAGAATATAAAATGAGCATAATATCGCTTAATAATATCACAAACTTATCTCTCAGAGTGGTATCTTGATTTCGCTTTAATGAATGAATAAACTTTAAAATTCATACTTTATTTATAAGTGAAAATACTATTCACTCGATTAGTCTAAGGGTCGGTTCGACTGGTCAAAGGATCAGCAAAATTTTAAAATTTATAGCACGATAAGATAAGACCGTTACTTGATTGGTCGAGTGGGACCAGAAAAGCTTGTTGGAGTTCAAGTCGAGCCTACATGACCGGTCGAGCACTGTTCACTCGACTGGCTGAGTAGTCTCCAGGACTGGTCGAGAGTCCAATAGAAAATTCTAAAAATTAGCAACAAACCTTGGATTGGTCGAGAAAACTCTTAGATTGGTCGAGCCAATACTTGGACTAGTTAAACAAGGTCTAAGACTAGTTGAGAAAATGACCTATAAACATATAAAATGACCCACATAAAATATGCAATGAATATGACACAACCTAAGGTTAATCTAGGGTCATCCAAACCTATTTGTGAGTAGGAACAAATGAAACACCATTCTCTTCCGAATTTTGATATCTTGTGATACTTGAAACTTGAGTTCGATCACTTGAACTTGATCTTGATTTACGCTTAAGTTCTTGAGTCTTTAGTGTATAGTAGTTGAACTTCAAACTTGAACTTGAGTTCTTGAATTTTAGTATGAAACCATGAACTTTAACACTTTTCAATTCAACATAAAGATGTAGGCAAGTTCGATGAAGATCTAGAGAACTTTGAAATGTATGAACGTGATCACTTCAACTCAAAGCATGATAAAAATACTAAATGGTTTGACACAACAAAATTTAACAACACTATGAGTGTTAGATTTACACAATAGCATTTATAATCTCCCCTTTTATCAAATTTATGACAAAACCAAAAGAATCAGGCACAATAAAGAATCAGGCACCAATCATACACTAGTTATATAAGCACAATAAAGAATCATGCACCATATGAGTAACAAATGATCAACAGACACAGCTCTCCCTTATTCCATTACTCCCCCTCAATCTTGAAGAGGTGATTTGTAGAAAAAACTTCCATACATACCACACTTCATATTCCACAATCACACATCTCTACAATTTCTCCCCCTTTTTGTCACAATATGACAAAGGAAAGATATATAAAGACAAGATAAGTAAATGAAATAAGATAGGAAACAACATCACCATTATAATCAAAATATAAACGAAAGGCACAATAGCATGTCCATATACTAAAAAGTAAAAGTATGTCCAAGAAATATCCCAAACACAAGGAGTAGAAAGTATTAATACATGTTTAGAAAGAAATAAACAACTAATTAGATCCAGATGATGGAGTAGGAATAGAAGGATCTATCTGATGCAGTCCCTTGTTTATGCGCCTAAGATATTTGCGCATGTATTTAAATTAATTTTCTTGGGACACAAGCTGTAACACCCCGTACTTTTCAGTACTCGAGTGTTACCATATAACCAAGATTTAGGATAAATTCAAACCTAGCTTAAGTAAACATTCACGTTCATTTTAATATAAACCCAAGTCCACTAATGGACAAATCTATCGAATTACGTGCATACAACCCTAAATCATGAAATTCACCGTTCACTCTGTTTACAACGTCTTATAGGGCGATCTATCTTTTAAAAGTACAGATCGAGTTGTCTAGTTACACATCAACTCCCTGATCATGCCTAGACATTCCTTAAGATCTCCAAGGTTGCTGATAATTAAATAATAGTCAATCCAATCATTGGAGTGTTGGAACGCTCAACGAATCATGATTTAGTAATTAGAGGTTCATGACTTGTAACTCACCTTAAGGTAAGTAACCATAATGTTAGGGCATGTAGTTAAATGATGCATGACAAATAGTTTCACGCATAAGCATGATAATAATAACAATGAATAAGTAAGTAAATAAATAAAAAGATAAATAAGTAATAGTATGTATGAGTAATAATAATGATAATAATATTATTAATATAAAATCATGGGATGATAGTCCTAACTTACAAAGTGGGACCCATGACATGAATAATAATAATAATAATAAAATGCATGTGTGTTGGAGAAAATAAGAATAATAATAACAATAATGATAGAAATAAAGTGAAACAACTAGTGGTAACAGTATATAGTTTATGATAAATTAATAATAATCAAATTAACATTTATACTAGTACTGTTTGGTAAACCATTTAGAAAGACATACAAATAACCATTTGAAACCCACTTGAATAGTCCCTAGGACCATTCTGACCATTTGTGCTCAAGAACAGCGTGATCTGGCCATCAGATCCATGAAAATCCATGGCAGAGAGCTAAAAACATTGGAGAACAGCCCGCCTAAACCTTGGATTTGCCACACCTTCGACTAGACGTCCTATTAGGACCCATAAAACCATATTAACGGTGTGGATCTATCAAAATAACCCTAAGGGCTCCACTTTGATTTGAACGTGTGCACAATGCACATGCACCAGCGGTGCACCGGTCCAGCAATAGCGGTCAGTCGGGTTTGACTCGAGAATTTCCTTAAAAGGGAAGAACTCCCTCTCTTGCGTTTTTGCCAGCAGACGAGCATATGTCCGAAATTTTTGATCGTGGCCCACAAATGGGGACTCACCTTCATGATCCAAACCATCCATCATGATCAGGGCTTGGGCCTCACCAAAAGCTAACTTATCTCATGTGTTGGACTGCACGTGTGTGAACACAATCTCTGGCACAAATCGGCCCTACAAAACCTCATTTCCAAAGATGGAAACTGTCCTCCTTGCTACGAGGGCGATCTGTGTGAGGATCTCTCGTCCAATCAGAGACCTCTATTTCAGACGGGTCTTGACCACCCACACACCACTCACGTGTTAGGGTTTTCTGTGGAAAACTGACGCCAAAACCACCCTTCCGCCAACAGTTTTTCAAAAAACCGGTAGCAAGATTTCATCCCAGCCCTTCATTCAAATTTGATGGCCATACAGAGATTTAAGGGTCATTATAAGGGCATTAGAATCGAGAAATCAGGAGCTCATCCTCCATTTTTTTCAGCTACAGCCAAAAAACTGGCCGTTTCTTCCAACGTCCGAACCCACCGCCCAAGCAATCCTAAAGCTTTGAAAAAGCCTACCCATAAACTTCCTACATTCCATAAGAACCGTCCCATGTGGTCGGATTAGAGGGAGAATCCATGAGAGGGAGTCTGCCATTGAAGCTAGGTCGTCTTCCCCGCCGAACCTACACCATTGCTGGTGCTTGTGAGGTAGCAAATTTTGAATCTGAAACCATCAAGGTGTGGCCTGTTGTATTGTATGCAGGTAGGAAGAAAGAGAAAAGAAAGAAGTAAGGGAGAGAAAGTAGGAGAGAAAGGTGGTGGCGAGACGCTGCTGCTCTTGCTGCTGCCGTTATCACACCGTTTCGACCCGACCTTCTTTCTCTCGAGTCTGAGTCAGGTCAAGGTGAGTTCAGCAACTCCCAAATCTGGGAAAAGAATGAAGATAGGAAGGAGAAGAAAAGTAGAATGAGAGGCCGCTGTTGCTGCTGTGCGCATTAGGTTAACTGGGTCGAAATACGATCCGAGTTAGCTCTGGTTCGGTCGAGTATCGCTAGATTTTTCCAGCTAAAACAGAAATAAGAGGAAAGAAAGAAAAGAGAAAGAAGAAGGAGAGGGGGCTCCGTGTGGTGGTTGTCTTGCCACACTAGCTCAACTTGAGCCGAGTCATTAACTCGCTGGCATCGAGTTAGGTGAGCCCTGTCCAAGCCCAAACGTTGCTAGTTGACCAGCAGGGAAGGAAGAAAGTGAAGAAATAGGGAGAAAAAGGAGATATAGGGAAGGAGAGAGAGGGAGCCATTCCGAGTCAACTCGACTCGGCTAAAACTCGCTGATTCGAGTTGGGCGAGTCAGACTAGTTCTGGTTAGTCCAGTGACTTGCTGATGTAGGGTCTTGAGTGAGGAGAAAAGAAGAAGAAAAGGAAAAGAAGGAAGAAAGAGAGATGGAGAGAAAGAGAGTAGATGGGCGGTGGTGTTGAACCGAGTCGACTAAGGTGAGCCTATATTTTCTTTTCAAACTTAAATTACTTCAATTGTCATTGTTAACATCATTTTAGGATTTTTACATTAGATATAAATAACTATCAGTAATTGTCCATACTTATATTAATTGATACATGTATATATATTTTTTCATTATCATGTTAGTATTTTACTTGTCATCCTTAAGATATTATTATTAACATTAGAGCATATTATTTCTATTCATCACAATGATTATCAAGGCCACGTTAACTAATATTAAGTACATTGTTAATATTAATAATTATTTTGGAGATTGTAAGTATTATTATTCATCATGGGTGTCATTGGATAAATTGATATAACATTAGCCATTGTAATATCCTTAAAAATTTATAACTAAATTATTTTATAAATTTTACTTATCAATGATTCTCATTAACAATATCATTAATGGCCATGCCAATTAGAGTCCTAATCCTATAATCAAAACCCTAGACCTAATTGATCTAAACCCTAGGCATATGCTTAAAAATGTAAATAGTAAGTTAGCATGGATCTAATTATAAAATTTCGTAACTCATGGTAGGTCATAGTACCTATTATCGAGACTAGATTCATTATTAAAAGTCATGACTATTACCATTAGAAAATACTATCTCTTTCATTATGGGACGAGTATAAGTATTATTAATATGAGTACCATTATTAGAAATCGTCCCATTATCATTAGTAAATACTCTATCATTATTACTCGGGTTACATAAGAGAATAATAGTCGTCATAAAAATATTAGATAATGTTGGTGCCTTTAATATGAACTTACAAACCATCATTATTAAAATGTTGGCTAATATAAAATATAACACCAATGTTAATAAATACTTTGTAATTACTAAATTAACATTAAGATTAATTGCACACCAATTAGGGTTCAAATCCTAAATATTTAAGTTTATGACTAAGCTCTAGAATAAAACCCTAAGATAAATAACTCAAACCCTAAGTGGTAAGATAAATAACTCAAACCCTAAGTGGTAAGATAAATAACTCAAACCCTAAGTGGTGATCTTAAACCTAGGTAGTGCGTAGAACTTGGATCTAATTGTACAAGCTCATGATTTATGATAGGATATGATTCTAAAGGTGTAATTACTTAGCGACATTAGAAGGCGATTCAAAGTATAAGGTGATGATTCTTCCTCTTGAGCTTTCCATCTTCTCATTAGCTTAGGTTACAGTTCTTATTAAAAGTTAGAATTGATATCTCTCTCTTATAATCACATGTGTTAACTATTGAAATTGAATTGCTATGTTACATGCTTAATGTTCATCCTGTATATTTGATCATGAATTATTTGTGGATTGCTTATGGACTTTAAACTGGTACATCAGTGGGAAACACCCACCTATAAATGTACACCCATACTTAGGATATAACTCGATTGATGGTGGTTACAATGGACCTTCGATCTAGTGGTTATTGAGTGGTGGTTTAGAAGGATCGTTGATGTGGGCCTACCATCCAAGGATTTTGTGTCCAATGGATTTCAAGGATGGTCTTTATCATATGGTTTTTATATTCGCCCTACGTAGCATATTTTGATACTCGTCTTATATAGTTTTGTTTTGATATTTTCCCTATATGGGTTCGATGTTTTATACCATGCAACCATGCGATGGTGAGCCTCATATACTGTAATATGATTGGCCACTAGTCGACGGATTTCCATTAAACATCTTAAGATGGTAGTCTCATGGGTCGGGGATGGTGGTAATGGGACACTATGCCCAAGCTGTCGGCCTACGCTGGGCCATGTGCTCCCCGTAGTGACCTTTGAGCTAATCTAAATTGGCTGGTTGTAAATGGACTAATAATGGGCTGGCACTTCATGCATGCATAGCATACTACGACGGTTTGGATCATTATGCCCATACGATTACGCCGCATGTTGCACAATGACTAGCTGATCGATTTATGAAGATGACTTGGATCACTTTGCCCTGCGATTACACCGTGTGTTGCGCTTATGACCAGTCACATCCTTGGGTGATGACTCCATTGCCTATCTTGATATTTTTCCAGAGGCACAGCCCGTCTGGATGTTTTTCCCGGGGCACAGACCGTCTGAATATTTTTCCCGAGTCTATGATTGCATTCATGCATCCATACATCTAATAAGAATGCATTTACTCTGTTTTGGTTGTTTTATAACTATGCTTACCTAATGCGACGGTGTGTAATCTTGAGAAAAATTCACACTGAGTTGGCCACTCATCCATCAAATATAAAATCGTACAGGTAGTATAGGTGACTTAAGTGATATGCATGTTCAAACTTGATGAGGAGCAGAAAGCGATCACCAGAGAGCATGACTGTATTTTTCTGGAGGATCTATGTGATCTCGTGGCTTTTATTTATTTTCTATTATTTCTCATGTATTAGATCATGTAATTCTTATATTTGTTAATTTTAGAGACATTGGTTTGTATAAGTCATTATGGGCATATTTGAATAATAATGAAAATTTTCTTTATGTCGATTTTTCTACGCTACGTCATTTTCTTACTCTGATAAAAGAAAAATATTATATCTGACCATCCTTTAAGGTTAACACTCAGATTTTTAGGACACGGGTCATATACTCGGGTCCTGAAAGGTCAGATTGTTACACATGCATACTCTTTACCTTCTCCTCAAGGGATCGCAAGAACTCATCAAAGTTAGAAGGCTGAAAGTCTGGATCAGTCACAGAAACTGACTCAATCTCATCAAATAAGTCACTATATTAACATCATTAGGAGGCAAAACATCCTCCTCTTCAATTGCTTCAGCAGTTCCTCCAGAACCCACATCAACTTGGCCAGGAACCAACCTCAAATTCATCTTATTTATGTTCAAGTTGTTGAAGGGAAGATGGTTAATGAGAGCTTCTCCAAAAGACATAGCCACAAGACCATGGGTGGCTATGACAGTCATAAGATAGGCAAATATAATATCACTATGACCTGGATGGAGACGAAACTAAATAATAATATAATAGATAAGATATGGAAGATATACAGAAACACCGGTAACAATAGAGTGAAGGATGTGAGCCATAAAAGTAGTGAGCTCAGTCTAGTTAACAGACCTAGGATAGACATTAGAGATAAAAATATGATGGAGGATCCTATATCTGCGTAACATAAATTTGGAACTGAGCGCATTCCCAGAATTCCATTCCACATTCATATTGCATAACTCTCCATTGAGCATTCTTTTCTCAAACTCATAAGGTTTTGCTACAAGAGTAGAAATATGAATTCCGATATCATTAACTGGAGATCCATCAATTCAGATATTAAGTGATGGTCTACATCAATATGACCTTTTCTGGTTGTAATTATAAAAGTGAGATTCTCAGAAGAGAAGTCACTTGTGCAAGCAAACATGGCCTGCGCAATGGAACGGTATACAGGACCGCCCCAATTTAAAATGTTAGCCTAACCTACAGTTTGAAGGAGGGGAACAATACCGAAAGGTTTCAAATGTTTAGAGTTGACTATTTGTTTAACAATCACGCTGCACATACTTGGTGTCTTCTTCAAGTGACCGAAGATGGCGCACCGTAATTGGAGTGGAACGAGAAGAAGAGAGACTACGAGTGGGTATCTTCTTATTTCAACCTTCCATAGTAACAAGAAAGACAAGGACTACAAGTAATGCAAGAAAGAAAGAATGGGTTTCAAGGAAATCAGATTTTTAGTAAGAAAACCCAATAAACCACCATAAACCTTGAAATAAACTACAAAAACAAGGAATTGGAAGTGCAAATAACTTAAATCCATAAGGAAATTGAAAAAAAATGCACTAATCATGAAGGAATCGAAGGTAGGTTTGACCAGTCGTGGTAGGGCTTGTTGGGGAAGATGAAACAAATGAAGAAAAAGTACTTTTTGTACAATAAAAGGCCCCAAACACAAGCGGCTCGACTAATCGAGTACATACTCGACTGGTCGTGTCCTCAAAATTTTTGTATTTTTCACTATTTTTAAAAATTAAAAATTTAAAAAATAAATAAAATAAAAATATGCAATATATTACAAATAAGCACAAGAATTTCAGTTCATATTGCATATACCCATATCCAATTTCAACTTAGCAAACCTATTTCTATCAAGCAGTTTTGTAAATATGTTTGCAAGTTAATTTTCAGTCTGAATATAATCTAGAGTAATAATTGAAATTTTGGTAATGACCACTTTAGTACAAGTGGAAATATGCCAAAGTGTCCTAGAGGGGGGTGAATAGGACTTTTTAAAATTTTATAATGATTTAAAACCTATCAACCCTATCTAGAATTAATATGAAAATATCAAGATTTCTTCAAGGTAACTCTAATGGCTTCCAAGACAAATAGAGGATCCAATCATAAGACTATCTAAAACATAAACAAGATGAGGAACATAGTTCATGATAGATGTGACTCTGTGTGAGAAGTGATTCTAATTAGTTCTAGATAATCATGTAAGCATGCATTATGAGAACATTCAGAGAAATCACATAAGTATTAAAAGCAAAATAGCAATCCCAAACTCAGTTATTTTTATAGTGGTTTGACTATGTGTCTACTCCACTTCCGCTGGACGCACTCAACCCTTTAGTGTACCAGATTTCACTAACAGAGGTTTTAAATCAAGTTCACCTCTAACCTTTACAACCTACACAAGGTCGACTCTATGACCTACACAAGGAACCTAAAGCTCTCAGGTTTTATGCTCTACACATGAGCACATGATCCATACAAGGAACCTAGGGTTTTAGGCCACACATGCCAAGGATCCACAGAAGGAACCTAAAGTTTATGCCCTATACAAGAGCAAAGGTCAACACACAACACCTAGGGTTTTAGGCCACACAGGCCAAGGACCTACACTAAGGACCTAATTTTATGCCCTACACAAGAGCAAAGGTCAACACACAGCACCTAGGGTTTTAGGCCACACAGGTTAAGGACCAACACTAAGGACCTAAGTTTATGCTTACTAAGAGCAAGGGTCAACACAGAACACCCACACGTATTCTCCTGTTGGAGGCCTGTTATGAGGACTTAAAAGGGGTGAGAACCACCTGTGACCCAATATGTATAACATCTTAGAAAAATCAATACATAGACCCGAGTACCACCTTTAGCAGAAATCATTTAGAACCAAATCCTTTAGAAACTTAACGCGAATTAACTAGTGCTAAACTAGGTTACTTGTGAAATTAGCACCAATCACTTTAAATATGTTCTGTAAGACCCAAAACCTATAGAATTGTTAATGCTACATCACCCTAAATTCTAGGATCCTACTCTAAACTCAGTTGCTCTCGAGAACATTCGAAATCTTAGTATCGGACCTGGACCACACGTCGAAAGTTCGATAGTGATGAACTTAGTCAGTTATGACCACCTAGTTGGACTTGACTATTACCTCAAAAATCAAGCCCAAACGATGTCCTGAGACCATTTTCTTAAGTCCGGAGTGAAGAATGTGAGAAAGTAAAGATTTTTATGAAATTAAATATGAATTTAGTAATCTGAGTCGTGTCACTTGCACGTCATTTATAAGCATTTTGACCATTACTTTTTAACCCAAATTCACCCTCGGATCAGGAAAGGTGGCCCACACATGCCTAAGTACTCGTGGCCCTGATCGAGTTTCGGTGACTGTTGAACTGAAACTGGTCCACCAAGGTCAACCTGAAAACCCGATCGGACTAAAAACTTAATTTACTTTAGATCTAATATTAGTGAGCTTAAGTCCGACTGCATTCAATAAGAGGACTTCCAGAAGTGTTTCGTTGGATCAGAAAGAGCCCGATTTGGTTATAACCTAAGTATACCTTGGCCCTAGGGCTATTTCCGTCGGTTTTGAACTTATATAAAGGCCTTAAACCCTCTCTCACAAGTTTCATACGATTTCTAAACCCTAACTAATATAAGAGAGAGAAAGTGAGTGTGAATTTGGTGTTTCATCTTAGGATTCTTCCCAGTTCCTCTACACATCAATCCATCATATCTGAATCATTATTTCGGCAATTTTAATTCCATTTTTGGGTAAGTCAATCAAACCCTAACCTGTTTTGAAGCTTAGGATAGTTTAAGTGTTGTTGTAGCTAATCTATTTCATGCCTTAGGTTGCCTATCCACCGTTGATGAAGACTTATCGTCTAAATCATATTCGTTTCACATTTTTCAGCTTAAGGTGCGGACTATATACGTTTAGGTTATGGTTTTCAAAACTTTCAATGTTAGATAATGATTTATTCTTGACATGGACGCTATTACATATGTTAAATCCGCTATCTGTTTTGATTTACGTATATGAATAACCAATGCTGTAAATAGAGTAGTTTGTGTATATGTTAGAATGCCTGTATGCGTATGAAATCTGATGTTGTGATTACCATGATTATTTTTCATTAGTACATGATTGTTATGTATGCGACAATTCCTTGGTGAAAGGATTTGCCCTAATATGTAATATGGCCGACATACGTAATGTATGTTGAATAGTGTAGTCTAAGTGTTTGTATAAATGCCTGAATGAGTTAGTATTCAGTAATGTGTGATCTTTAAGGTTGTTGAGATATGAATCTCGATTACCCTGCTTGTGTGTATGATTTCCTTCATGAATTGTTTATCTAAATTTATCCATGATAACTATGTGTATGATTTCCTCCATGTACTGTATTTATGTTTAAGTTACATTTCATAACATGTTCATTTGAAAGTAGAATATGAATCAAATGTCTATTATTGAGCTTGTACGTGATTGGGACTATATTACAGTCCAGGTAATCGGTAATTGTTCTTGAACTGGTCGTTAGAATTATTTACGCCACGCAGGATGTGTTCGACAAATGCAAGTCATACTTGGGATGTTCGACAGTGGTTAGGTCACACAGAGTTCTTATGCATACCATGACGATCAGTTCAACGTGTGCTTGTCCTAGTTGAGCTCATCAAATAACTCGATTGACCGATGTATGTTCACCATATTTGGACGCTATTGTTTGAATCTAGGGTACCAAACTTACCAGTGAAATCCCGTTAACCTTGGTACCTCGATCCCCTAAGACTTATGAGCTGGACATGGTGGTATAGGACATCATGGTCTAGCTGTCGGCCTACGCTGGGGCGACGAGCCTCCCCGTAGTGACCAGTTAGTAACCTAGACTTGTGAGCCGATTATGGTGGTATGGGACACTATATTCATGTTGTCGGCCTACACTGATTGGTGACGAGCCCTCTGTAGTGACCTCGAGCATATCCTGACACTGCATTTGAGCGACAAGCCTTATTGTAGTATCTAGGATATAACTAGACCTGTATTGATTGGTGACGAGCCCTTTATAGTGATCTAGAACTATATCATCGTATGAGGTTGTCTAGGACTGACCCTAGAATGGATCATTGTTTGGGTATTAGTATAAGGGAGGTATCTTAGCTTCTCAATTCTGTTGTATGAAAAGGACTAATAAGAACTTGATAATCATGCTCATAACATTACACTACATGTGTCATTGGCATTGGTGTAGAGCATAGTGGCAGCGATTCATGCCGCGATCATTAGATGATATCGTAAGAGGGAGTTGCGGTGAGGGCATGCATCATTAGCTCATATCATTCTTGCATTAACAAGACTAATTAGGACATATTTAATTATACTGCTTTATCACTACTACTTGATTGAATTGATAACATGTTAACCTTTGCTGTATAGTTCCACTGAGTTGATCACTCACTCCCACGTTCTAGGATAGTGCTTAAACACCAACCAGACTCTGACTTAGCTGCAGGTGATGGTGATACCTGTAAGGCGGAGCTAGAGTTCGATGAGGACGAGGAGGCATTCTTGTTCATGCAGTTCTCAGGCGGGTTCATGTGAGCCATGTCCTGATTGGCAGGGGTTCGGGGCTATGTTTGTAGTGATGTATCACATTTTATTATATGTATTTTGAGACACGACTTGTAACTATGACCTGACAAAGCATACGTATCTTGGGGACTCATGTTAGTTTATATATGTATTTCAATCTTCCGCTTGCATTCTCAGACTGTACCTGAACTATGTTTGTTATTTTGGCTTAATCTACTTCATGTTTTATGTACTAATACAGACAACATACATACATCCTTAAATATGTTGCATAAGTGATGATTTGGAACTCGGGAGCTGAGTTATACTCGACCTCCAATTTTCAGGGTGTTATAATATGACACAAAGGAATGATCAGCAGGGTCTTTGGACTCTAATAACTTATAGATAAGTAGATGGACCCCATTTAGCACGTTGATGAAGATCTCCTCCTTTGATGATGAAGAATCTTTAGCTCCCTAGATCTGTAACACTTATGATGCTCCAATGTAAGGCGACGGGTTGGGTCAATGTTATGTTGGTAATTACTTTATTAAATGATTAATCATTGGAGTGGCAGAGTAATACCATGATCTATGCATTCAAGGAATCTCAGCTTAATGATTTTCTATTAAGGTGGTAGCTGAAGGATCGTTGAATGCGAAAGTTCATTCACTAATCCACTCTATTGAATATTAATGATGAGGGTGGATTGAAGAATGAACTCCCTTGAGAGAAAAGGGCTTAGGGTAGGTGATCTGAATTAAACACTCAAAAGCTTTATTTATTTTCTCTCAACACAACCGAAGGCAAGCTCTCATTAAATATGCAAAAAGTTCCAACGGAAATAAAATAGTCATATTTTTAACAGAGTTCGATATCATCGAGCGTATACTCTCGATAGCGTCAAATGGCCGCTCGATGATACAAACTCAATCTGTCAAACACTTTTGAACCTTTTTGCCAACTGATCAAAGATATCGAACATTCTTCGATGTCATCGAATTTCGAACTCCAATTTCATCGAACCATGGTTCGATTCCTCGACATTTTAAAACATGAGAGCAAACTTGCCTTAGGAATTGAACAGGCATCGATATGATCAAGCATTCCTCATTATCATCTGGTTTTGAATATCGATGATCTCTCTACCAGTTTTAATTCATTAATCTTTTTCAAGGAATTTTTCTATAAACTTGCTAGACAGTTTTGTGTCCTAATTCAATGACATTGACCTGGTCTCAATATGATCAGTCTTTGAATATCGATATCATCGAGTGATTCTCGATACCTTGAACATTTAAAAGAATTTACCTAAAAGCTTGCTAGACAATTTGTGTCTCAATCCAATATCAACGAAGGTCCATCAATATCATCAAGATTTGAAATTCGAAGATATCAAGTCTCTCTTCGAGTCATCGAAAATCACATGATTTTCCTTAACTACTTACTGGATACAAACTGACCTGATGTCAATTTTATCGAGCCTTTTCGATGAAGTCGATATTCGAAAGTCAATGATATCTATCCTGTCATCGATTCATCGATAACTCTACCCATGATTCATTTTGGTTGCTAGACATCTAAAGTCATCATTTCGATAACATCGAGTGTGTTTCGAGGACATCGATAACAGAGTCTAATTTCATCGAAGCACTATCGATAAATCAATAAAGGCTGAAAGCGTAGAGATTTTCCTGATATTTCAAAATAGTTTTCACACCTAAAACCCTATGTTGTTCTAACCATTTTTAAGGGTTTTATACACTTGGTGTTTTAGGACATGGGATGTGAGGCTAAGTTATCCGATTGAGGAAAACGCTTGAACAATCTTCATATGGGGCTCACTTATCTTGCTGATTAACACTCACGCTAATTGACAAACCAGGGCACTTTCATCTCCCCCTTTGTCAATTACATGATAAAACACCTAAGACCACCTAGAACAGTATCCTAAATTGTGTGTACATAACTCTTTACACAATTTTACAAAGCTACTGTAAGTTTAAACACATAAATGTAGCTGCTCCCCTATCTTCGTGCAGCTGCTCCCCCTATCACCTGTATCACCATGCTAAAAAACATACACCAATTGTGTGCTCATGGTGGGATTTATTCTCGCCCTTTTTGTCAATCATTGACAAAGGCAATCATAAACCAAAATAACATGAATGATTGAATTTTGCAGTTAAGAAACTGGGAGAAATAGGGCAAGGAGAGAGTAGTGATTTCTCAAGAATAACAGAACAGTGTTAACTATATAGAAACCACAAGATAGCTCACAATAGTAGTCAAAATAATACATACCAGTTGCATTCATCGTTCCACAGATATGCAATATAAATTTAGATAAGACGATTCAAAATATCCTGAGCAGATAAAGACGACAGAGAAAAGGCATCAAAGATGAATATATATATATATATATATATATATATATATATATATATATAATCATGCAAGCAAAATAAAATACCCAAAATAGAACACACTGCCCGAGTTTGGCAGTATCCAACCATCCAAAATATGCTACCCATAGCTTAACAGAATTAACAATCCACAAACACACATTTAGCCCATCCATGGGCATATAAGAACCACCGTATTTTCCTCCTTCAGAGGACAACTATCATAGCAAAAGAAACTTATTAGACTGTCCATAGTTAGCTGGCCATCACATACACTCACAAGATCGTAGGGAATTCAAAAAGATATCCATGCTCGTATGTAGAGATGTATCCGGTGTATGTGACAGCACAAAGGCTATCGACACTATGGTGGAGGGGATGATGAAGACAGTGCGGTATCGTCTTGTCGACATGTTATCAGATCAACCAATTGCTGCACTGTTTGCTGCACCCCAGCTACCAATCTTTCTAGGATAGTGAATCGTTCATTCATCATTTCCTGCATCTGAGTTACTTCTCACAACATCGTCCTGATCCGATCTTGATGTAATTTGAATCTTTTGGTCTGCATAGGGTCAGTTGGAGGAAGAGCTGACTGCGATTCGAGTGGGTCTCCTTCTGTCTGTGCTACTCCCTCACCTATTTCACCTTCTTCATGAATCTCCTCCTCAGGTTGATCTTATAGATATCGATGAAACTTCAAATCCATCTTCCTAATATTGACTTTGTTGAATTTGTCAATGTAAGACCGATCTTGTCACTTTACACATGAACAATCTGAGGGAAGGGTAGGTGGATGTCTCTAGAAGTGTGAATGATGCATACCAGCTGGTGAATTATCAGAGTGGGAAGGCATAGTTTGATCCCAGTTGCAACAGAATACATGATCATGACCATAAATCCTATAAGGTCAGATTGGTTTGTTCCTCTAGGATACATGTTTGTGGCGAATATCCCATGCAAAATTTTTTACTTGGGAGCCATATATTTTTCCTTTAATGCATTACCCTGGTTCCAAGGAATATCCCTACCCTGACATAGAAATGATGTGATCTTAGATTGAGTCACTGGATTTTTAAGATCCAGATCAGAGAGACCGACTGGAGATAGAGTGAGACAAAAACTACTTACAATAGATTCTGAGGTAATTTCAACATCGGTATCCCCAATAAAGACAGTTATGGAAGGAGGTTTTATGACAGGAGAATGCCTGGAAGTAAAGAATCTATAAGTCCTTTCATATGGCATGGGCCACCAAAATCGAGCATAGGCAGCCAATCTATTACAGCCAACAAAGGTTCCAAGTTGTAGGGTTTGAGGCAATCCCTATCAACTTTGCGTTCATGCACTATCTTCCATTATATTTTGCTAAAATAGGATCTACCACAACAGAAGGAGGAACAGGTGCAGCACTTTGAGACCCACCACTTGATGTTTGTCTAGAACTTCACTGGCATTTTAGGGTCCCTTGATCAGAAGCCTTTGCCCTTTCTTTAGGTGCAAGGAACTTAAGGATTCCCCAGTAATAGGAGTTTTTCCTTTATCCTTCCCCATTGAGCGTTTACAACTCGGAATGGGATCAGAAGCCTTTTGCCCTTTCTGAAAGAAGATTAAAGTATTTGAACACGAATTGATGATTCTCTAAACAATACTTCTCACCCTAATCTATAAATACCTAAAGATACAAGATGCGATCTTGAGAAATCAAGAGAATAGATAAGGAATTACTAGATTTGGGTGATCTTAGAAGGCTCACTGATGAAAAAACATGTAAATCGGTTGAGGAGGATGAGCAACAGAGAGAAGGATGAGCATCGAGTAAAGAAATGAATTTTCCTGCCCGTTTGCCTTTTATCGGGCGGTAACCTTCGATATCATCGAACTTGGTTTTGATGATATCGATATACCCTAATCGATGTTATCGATGACGAATTCAAATGCAGACAAATCGACTTGACATTTTAGATTCTTGAGAGGTCGTCAATGGGATCGATGCGGTTTTGATGATATCGACGACTCGTTCAATTCAACAATTCACTTATTGAGAAGAAGGATAGGACATGTTATCTCCAATTTTCAATAATCTTCCATATATGAATATCTTCAAATATTTTTATATCAACTTCAGTATACAATCAAGATTTTTACAAAAATTTGTAACATCAAACTTATAAACATCAATAATGTTTATGAATAAAAATAATTTTTGAGGTGTAGAACCCTCATATATATATCATGATAATTTCCTAGGATGCATCATTTCACACATCCATCCAGGTCTAGAAGCCAAGACCTGGACATGTTTTTCATGCTTAATTGTTGTTAAGCATATGAATCAACCTTTCCATTCCCTTTGATGATATAATAGTGGTCACTGGTGCGAAGATCCTCCATAACGGATTTTCCTGTTAAGTCCAGGATCTTGCACTTTAGTTTGTCAAAAGTAACCACATGTTTGTTGTCACATATTTGAGAGATGCTTAAAATATTGTGAGTCAGTCCTTTTATGCAAAAAACATTCTCATTTTTTTATCATTTCCATTCCTTTTATGGTTCCACACCCTACTACCTCAGCGGTGCTTCCATCACCATAAGTGACTATCCCAATATCAAGATTTGGGTAATTTGAGAGAAAGGATTTGTTACCCATGACATGTCTTGAGCACCCGTTGTCTAGGTACCATTTAGTACTATTTCTTGTTAAATGATTTAAGTGAGTAACAAGACAATTTTTCTTTTCTTTTACTACCCATGTTGTGACAGATTTTCTTGAGAGTGTTTCCTTTACTCTGTCAGGAACTTGTCTAGGTACATTATGTAACTGAATCATTTTTTCTTGTTCCATTAGATCATTTTTTTTCTAATTCAGGTTAGCCACTAAATTCAATTACTCCTTCATTCTCTTGGTCATTCTAGGTGGAGATGGATGTGTTGTACCTTTTTCCATATTGTTTAGTGGACTCTTGATATTCTGTAACACCTTGAAAATCGGGGGTCATGTATAAACTCAACTCCCGAGTTCCAGACCGTCACTTATACAACAAAAATGATTATGATTCAATGTTGTCTGATTTAAAGCATTCACATGAGTAAAAGTATACCAAAACTGCAATTCATACTCCAGATCCAGTGATAAAAGCAAGCGGAAGACTAAACAATATATATATCACTGTATGGAAAAACAAAGTAGATCTCATCTGTCTCTAAAGTATGAATACATCTCTGAGTCTCATATACATATACATGAACGAAATCAAATGTTCAAAATAGTCCCACTGAAGTCCCGTCAACCCAGGTCACCTACGCAAAGCCATCATGATACTGCATGTACGAGAACTCATCCTGGTCCTCGTCGAAGTCTGGCTCTGCCTCCTGGATCTCAGCATCACCTGCATCTACAACAGGGTCTGGTGGGTGTTGCAAACACCATCCCGTAACGTGGTAGTGAGTGATCAACTCAGTGGAATCATAGAGCAAAGATTAGCATGTTCACAAATCAATCATGTGATAATAGTAAATCAGTAAATCAGACAATCCTAATACTGTTGTTAATGCAAGATGACATGACGTGATGTATGCCCTCACCGACGATCTCCCTCATACGGTAACATCTTACGACCGTGGCATACAATCGACCCTCAAGTGCTCCACATCTTCCAGGCACATGCAATGGTATGGTGATATGATTTTCGAGTTGTTATTAGTCTATTCAAACAGCAGGATTGGGAAACTAAGGTACTTCCCTTGTATCAATCCCAACACAGATCCTGTCTAGGGTCGTCACTCCTAGTAATCTCATACGATGTATATATTTGTAGGTCTCTGCAAGGGCTGCCATGGCTGTTGCTCGCACTCGTTGCACCGCTCCCCTATCACCTTATCAATACAGGCCTACTTACTCTACTGCTACTGAAGGGTCGTCGCCTCCTGTATACTCAGAATACGCTTGCGGTCACTACAAAGGACTCGTCGCCTGATCAGTGTAGGTCGACAGCTAGAATATAGTGTCCCATAGCACCATAATCTGCTCACGAGACTAGGTGCTCACTGTCACTACGGGGAGGTTTGTGGCCCCAGCGTAGGCCGACTGCTCGACCACGGTGTCCCATACCACCATGCCCGGCTCATAAGTCTTCGTGGATCAAGGTACCATGGTTAACAGGGTTTATAATGGTAAGTTCAGTACCCTAGGTTCAAGCAGTTATGACTCATACAGGGTGAACATACATCGGCCAGTCGGGTTACTTGACGGGCTCGACTAGCGCGATCGCATCTCAAGTCGAACGACATGAAGTGCGTAAAACACTTCGCGTGGCCTAACCACTGCCACCAACTCCAAACACGACTCACGTTCATCGACGCGTCGTTCGTGGCCAAGACCAGCCAGCCACGAATTCGCTCGGTTACCGACTGCTTGGACTAAGTCTAGTCCCAAATAATTATGGATTCACATCAGCAATTTATGTAGGAGTATTGGAATTGAAATACAATCATGTGAGCATGTTAACACATGTTATAACATTCAACTTAAGAAAATCTTCAAGCACATATATTTCATGCATCTAATGAAATCATGCATATAGTCAACATGTAGGAAATCATTTAGGTCAGTATATTAATTGAGAAATCAATCTCAAACTATTTCATAACATCATTTAATTCAATACATACTAATACAAGCATTTATACAAACACATACACTACACACTTAGGTCTACATATAGTATGTCGACCCGAAGTGCGCAATTAGGCGAATCTCTTCACCAAACTAATTATGCACGTATTCCTAACTTCCTAATGCGACAACAAACCATGTCAATCACATTAGAAAAATATGAATGTAATCTGTACTTCCTACAAATGTCTAAAATGCCCTAAATCTCATATTCTTCGTTGATTTACGAAACAGGAAACGGATAGCATGTTGTACATGTCAAACGGCGATGCCGTCGATAATCTATTATTAAACGACATTGAAAGCGTTGGAAACCATCAATCAAAGCATCTAAAATCCTCACCTTGTCTCTTATGGATGCGTAAATTTGAACGGAGCGTATACGCTTCGTCTACGGCGATGAAAGAACCTGTTTTACAAGACCTATTGGTTAAAAAGCTATGGATCCTAGTGAACCTTAAATCAGCAACTTATAGGGTTGTTTCATACCTGAAAACATGGAAGAATCACCGGCTTGGTGATTAGGAGGTGTTGCTACAGCACGTGCAACAGGTGGCACGAAGATGGAAAAAATTTCTTCTACACTCTCTCTCAAACTCTCACCTTTTCTCCCTCCAAATCTAGGGTTTCTCTCAAATTCGGATGGTAGAGAGGAGTGAGGGTTTCAACCCCTTTTATAAGTCCAAAAATGCCAAAAATAGGCTTCGGTACAAAGTTCACTTAGTGCATATCCAAATCGGGGCTGTTTCGGTCCAAAAGATGCTTTCTGGTGGTCCCCTGGCCGAATGCGATCGGACTTAAGCTCATGCGTACCAAATCTAGCACGTATTAAGTTTTCAGTCTGGCAGGGTTCGTAGATCGCATGTGGCGGACCAGTTTCAGTTTAGCGGTCACCGCACGTAGATCAGGGCTGAAAGTCTCATGATATAAAATAGAAATTTTTCCTGATCCGAGGGTGTAATCTGGCTGAATTCTGACGGTCAGAACGCTTAATACTGACGCGTCAAGTCGTGTGCCAGATTTGAATTTGAAATTCCAATTCTGTCCCTATTCGCACTCTCTTCGGTCCGGGCTCAATGAAATAGCCTGTGATTATCGGTTTGACTTGATTTTCGAAATGATTGTCAAGTCCAGCTAGACGGTTCTAACGGTCTAAGATAGGAGGTATCGGAATTTCGACGCGCAGTTTAGATCCAATACAAAGATTCAAAGTGGTCCAAAGAACAAACCTGCTTAGAGTTTGATCTGAGGTTATAGAGTATTGTAGAGTCATTGGTTCTACTCGATTTGGGTCTTGTAGAACGTATTTAAAGTGATCAGGGACTATTTCCCAGCTATTCTAGCGTTGCGCTAGCTAACTTACGCTTAATTTCCATAGGAATTAATTCTACGCAATTTCGGGTCGACTTGGTACTCGAGCCCAAGTATGAATTTTTCACGGGCGTTACAATCTACCCCCCTTAACAAATAATTTCATCCTCAAAATTTGTACCTTTTCGTACTCCTCGAGAAGCTGTGGGTAGTTCTTTCTGATCTGGGCTTCTGTCTCCCAGGTAGCCTCCTCCTCAGAGTGATGCGTCCACAATACTTTCACTAGGGGAATCACCTTGCTACGCAGTACCTGCTCCTTCCTGTCTAGGATACGTGTCGGTCGCAGGATATAAGTAACATCCTCTCTTAACTGCACCTGCTCCCATCTGATGATTTGGGAAGGATCAGCAACGTACTTCTTCAGCATAGAAACATGAAATACGTTGTGAACGCTCGCGAGAGGCGTGGGTAAAGCCAATCGGTAAGCCACTGCTCCCACACGATCGAGGATCTGGAATGGACCAATGAATCGCGGTGCCAGCTTCCCCTTCTTCCCGAACCGAAGGACTCCCTTCATAGGGGAAACTCGCAAAAACACATGATCCCCAACTGTGAACTCTAGTGGCCGTCGTCTCGTATCGACATAACTCTTCTGTCTGCTATGCGCTGTAAGAAGCCGACGTTGAATAATATCAATCTTATCTGATGTCGCCTGCACTAACTCTGGGTCAATCAAGCTACGCTCACCGACCTCTGCCCAGCAATGCGGTGCCCGACAAGGTCGCCCATACAGCGCCTCATAAGGTGCCATACCGATACTCGCCTGAAAGCTGTTGTTGTACGCAAACTCTGCATATGCAAGACAATCATCCCAACTGTCCTTGAAATCCAATGCGCAAGCTCGCAACATATCCTCTAAGATCTGGTTCACCCGCTCTGTCTGTCCGTCTGTCTGTGGGTGGAAGGCAGTACTGAACTTCAACTTCACACCCATAGCCTCCTGAATGGGAGTCCAGAAAATAGAAGTGAACCGCGTGTCTCTGTCCGACACAATCTCCAGCGGAACTCCATGCAGACGCACAATCTCTCTGATGTACAGTCTAGCCAGCTCGTATGCAGAGTTCGTAACTCTGATCGGTAGGAAGTGCACCGACTTCGTCAGACGGTCGACGATCACCCAAATGAAATCATGTCCCTTCCTCGTCTTCGGCAACCCAGAAATGAAGTCCATGGAAATGAAATCCCACTTCCACTCTGTGATCGGTATAGGCTGCAAAAGTCCAGGTGGTCGGTGATGCTTTGCCTTCACCTGCTGACAAGTGAGACAACGGGACACGAACTCTGCTATGTGGGTCTTCATACCTTCCCACCAATACGTCCTCTTCACGTCACGATACATCTTCGTACTGCCTGGATGCATCGCGAGTCTAGTACAATGCACAGCCTCAAGAATCTCTCGTCTCAAGTCAGGGACATCTGGGACGCATAGGCGGCCATGATAACGTAAGCCCCCATCCATACCAACTCGCCAGTCGGCGTCTGCATCATCACTGGCCTGCTCTCGAAGCTCAGTCAGATGCGCATCGTCCCTCTACACCTCGATGACTCGGTCATCGATCTGAGATCGCACCTGTACATGTGCGATGAACTCATACGGCTCCTCTACGGTGAGTTTCTGCTCAAAGTCTCGTAAAAACTCAACCATATCCCACTCAGCAACCATTAGCAGAGCCGCAAACTCTATCGCCTTCTTGCGGCTCAACGCATCAGCCACAAGGTTTGCCTTCCCAGGATGGTAAGAGACTTCAAACTTGAAGTCCTTCAACGTCTCCATCCATCGCCACTGCCTCATATTCAAGTCTCGTTGCTTGAATATGTACTTGAGGCTCTTGTGGTCGTAAAAGAGCTTGAACTCCTCTCCGTAGAGGTAATGTCTCCAGAGTCTCAGTGTGAATATAACGGCTGCCAACTCTAGGTCGTGTGTACGGTAATTCTCCTCGTGCTTCCTTAATTGTCTCGAGGCATACGAAATTGCCTTGTCCCTCTGCATAAGGACACAACCCAAACCAACGCTAGACGCGTCAGTGTATATAGTGTATCAAACCCCTTGCTCTGGTAATACTAGCACAGGGGCGGACGTAAGTCTTTCCTTCAGCTCCTGAAAAGCTGACTCTGCCTTGTCATTCTAGGCGAACTTCACGTCCTTCCGTGTCAACTGAGATAGGGGTCTCGCGATCTTCGAGAAGTCCTGTATGAAGCGCCGATAGTAGCCAGCGAGACCCAAGAAACTCCTCACCTCAGTGACAGAACCAGGCTGCTCCCAGTCCTGCACCGCAGCTACCTTAGACAGGTCAACTGTCATGCAATCCTTGGACACCACGTGTCCCAGGAACTTCACTTCCTGCTTCCAGAAGTCGCACTTCTTGTACTATGCGAACAACTGATGCTGTTTGAGCGTATCCAGGATCAAACGCAAGTGCTCCTCATGCTCCTCTCGACTCCTAGAGTACACCAAAATGTCGTCAATGAATACAACGACGAATTGATAGAGGAAAGGCCAAAATACCCGGTTCATCAGATCCATGAACACGGCTGATGCGTTCGTGAGACCGAACGACATCACGAGGAACTCGTAGTGGCCAAAACTGGTCCTGAATGCTGTCTTCTGCACGTCCTCATCCCTGACGCACAACTGATGATATCCTGACTGAAGATCAATCTTCGAGAAGTACTGCGCTCCTCTCAACTAATCAAACAAGTCATCGATCCTAGGTAAAAGGTACTTGTTCTTCACCATGATCTGGTTCAGCCTGCGATAATCAATACACAATCGCATCGAACCGTCCTTCTTCCTCACGAATAGGACCGGTGCTCCCCAAGGAGACACACTAGGCCGTATAAGGCCAAGCTCTAGCAGACCATCAATCTGCATCCTCAACTCCTCCATCTCACACGGTGCCATGCAATACGTCGGCAGTGAGACGGGCATAGAACCAGGAACCAGATCGATAGTGAAATCGATCTCTCGTTGGGGCGACAAACCAGGGATCTTCCTGAACAGATCCCCGAACTCGGAAACGACTGACGTATGCTCAAGTACCTGGGCACCAGCGTCTCGCAATAAGGTGGTGTAACTAAGTATGCGGAAAGGGAGATTTACCCGGACTGAAAATGTGAAAGGCGTGCCCTCTGGCTCGTACATCGTCACCATACGAGTCTCGCAGTCAATCTCGGCCCTCCCAGCAGTCAACCAGTCCATGCCAAGAATGACGTCGAGATAAACGAGAGAGGGATCAACGACAAGATCAAGAGCCATCGTCCTGCCTCCCAAATCAACCAAACAACCCTCACACATCTGGGTAACATCTAAATAATCCCCATGAGCTGCAAGGACTCGCACCCTATCCATAGTAATAGTCTGTAACCCAAGACGCCTGACTACAGCACGTGATATCAAAGAAATCGTGGAACCAGTGTCCACCATCATGAGAATAGGAGTACCTCCAATATGGGCTGTGACCTTGAAGGCCGAATGCTGAAAAGTCGGTGTCGCAGCTGCCTCAGCTGTCAATGCATGAACCCGTGCCTGCTGTGGCCGGTTCGGCCGCTGTGTCATGGGCCGTGGAGGCTGTCTGATCTGCGATACCGGAGGTCTGAAAGAAGGGTGCACAGGAGCTAACCGTATAGGCGGTGCTAATATCGCCTGTGAACGTGCATGGTCAATCTTCTGTGGTGGCGAGAACCCACTGTCCCGCATCCGAGAAAAAAATCTCTGCGCCAAGTGGCCCATCCTCCCACAATATGTGCACGATAACTCGGGGCGCCGAAACGATAGTGCTGGCGCTAGAGCCCTAGTAGGAGGGTCGACGCGAGGCCTCTTCCCCACGAAGGGCCTGTCCTGCATGTCTGGTCGTGGCCTAGAAGCAACAGGACCACGAGATAGCGCAAGTCGATCCACATCCTGCTCTGCCCGCATAGACATGTTAATCAACTCCGCATATGAGGGAATGCTCACACAGCACATCTTCGACTGAATATCTGGTCGCAAACCCTCCAAAAAGCGCCTATGCGCATCTGCTCATCAGCCAAAATAGTCGGGACGTATCTGCCCAACTCCGTAAACCGATGCTCATACTCCTTGACTGTCATGGCTCCCTGTCGGATGCGGAGAAACTCATTCTCCCGGTCATGCTTGTACGTCTGGGGGTAATACTTCTCGTGAAAACGAAACTCAAACGCTGCCCATGTCCATATAAAGTCGGCGGCAACGGTCCGCAATACGCTATCCCACCACAGGCTGGCCTCTCGTTCAAACAGGAATGTAGTCAGCTCTACCTGCTCGGCCTCTGTGCAATGAAGCATCCGCAATATCTTCGACACACGGTCGAGCCAGTACTCGGCCTCCTCGGGTCTGTGAGAACCGATAAAAGTGGGAGGCCGTAAGCGTTAAAATCACTCTAATAGGCCCCGTATATCTGCGACATTCCCCGCAGGGTAAGCAGGTGGTACAGGATGAGCCATGCCCTCATCCTGGGTGTATGTATAAGCATCCTCAGCTGGATGCGCAGGTGGTGTAGGTAGAGTCACGCCCCCACCCTAGGCTAATGTCCCCACAATGGTAGTCAGAAGCTGCTGCTGCTGCTGCATCATAGCCATCATCTGCTCAAAGCTGTCAGGAAGTGGAGCAGGCTGTGGCATGTGCTGCGTCGAAGTAGACGCGCGATAAGGCTCTCTGACTGGCGGTGTGAACGGCGGTGGTCCAACTGTAGGACCAGCAGTAGGCTGAGACGCATGAGCTGTCTCAGGAATTGGGCCCACTGAATACATCTCTAAGTCTCATATACATATACATGAATGAAATCAAATGTTCAAAATAGTCCCACTGAAGTCCCGTCAACCCAGGTCACCCACACAAAGCCATCATGATACTGCATGTACGAGAACTCGTCTTGGTCCTCGTCGAAGTCTGGCTCTGCCTCCTGGATCTCAGCATCACCTGCATCTACAACAGGGTCTGGTGGGTGTTGCAAACACCATCCCGTAACATGGGAGTGAGTGATCAACTCAGTGGAATCATAGAGCAAAGATTAGCATGTTCACAAATCAATCATGCGATAATAGTAAAGCAGTAAATCAGACAATCCTAATACTGTTGTTAATGCAAGATGACATGACGTGATGTATGCCCTCACCGACGATCTCCCTCATACGGCAACCTCTTACGACCGCGGCATGCAATCGACCCTCAGGTGATCCACATCTTCCAGGCACATGCAATGGTATGGTGATATGATTTCTGAGTTTTTATTAGTCCATTCAAACAGCAGGATTGGAAAACTAAGGTACTTCCCTTGTATCAATCCCAACACAGATCCTGTCTAGGGTCGTCACTCCTAGTAATCTCATACGATGTATATTTTGTAGGTCGCTGCAAGGGCTGCCAGGGCTGTTGCTTGCACTCATTGCACCGCTCCCCTATCACCTTATCAATACAGGCCTACTGTACTCTACTGCTACTGAAGGGTGGTCGCCTCCCGTACACTCAGAATACGCTCGCGGTCACTACAAAGGACTCGTCGCCTGATCAGTGTAGGCCGACAGCTAGAATATAGTTTCCCATACCACCATAATCTTCTCACGAGACTAGGTGCTCACTGGTCACTACGGGGAGGTTTGTGGCCCCAGCGTAGGCCGACAGCTCGACCACGGTGTCCCATACCACCATGCCCAGCTCATTAGTCTTCGTGGATCAAGGTACCATAGTTAACAGGGTTTACAATAGTAACTTCAGTACCCTATGTTCAAGCAGTTATGACTCATACAGGGTAAACAAACATTGGCCAGTCAGGTTACTTGACGGGCTCGACTAGCGCGATCGCATCTCAAGTTGAACGACATGAAGTGCGTAAAACACTTCGCGTGGCCTAACCACTGCCGCCAACTCCAAACACGACTCACGTTCATCGACGCGTCGTTCATGGCCAAGACCAGCCAGCCACGAATTCGCTCGGTTACCGACTGCGTGGACTAAGTCTAGTCCCAAATAATTATGGATTCACATCAACAATTTATGTAGGAGTATTGGAATTGAAATACAATCATGTGAGCATGTTAACACATGTTATAACATTCAACTTAAGCAAATCTTCAAGCACATATATTTCATGCATGTAATGAAATCATGCATATAGTCAACATGTAGGAAATCATTTAGGTCAGCATATTAATTTAGAAATCAGTCTCAAACTATTTTATAACATCATTTAATTCAATACATACTAATACAAGCATTTATACAAACACATACACTACACACTTAAGTCTACATATAGTATGTCGACCCGAAGTGCGCAATTAGGCGAATCTCTTCGCCAAACTAATTATGCACGTATTCCTAACTTCCTAATGCGACAACAAACCATGTCAATCACATCAGCAAAATATGAATGTAATCTGTACTTCCTACAAATGACTAAAATGCCCTAAATCTCATATTCTTCGTTGATTTACGAAACAGGAAACGAATAGCATGTTGTACATGTCAAACGGCGATGCCTTCGATAATCTACTATTAAACGACATTAAAAGCATTGGAAACCATCAATCAAAGCATCTAAAATCCTCACACTGTCTCTTATGGATGCGTAAATTTGAACGGAGCGTATACGCTTCGTCTACGGCGATAAGAGAACCTGTTTTACAAGACCTATTGGTTAAAAAGCTATGGATCCTAGTGAACCTTAAATCAGCAACTTCTAGGGTTGTTTCATACCTGAAAACGTGGAAGAATCACTGGCTTGGTGATTAGGAGGTGTTGCTACAGCACGTGCAACGGGTGGCACGAAGACGGGAAAAATCTCTTCTACACTCTCTCAAACTCTCACCTTTTCTCCCTCCAAATCTAGGGTTTCTCTCAAATTCGGATGGGAGAGAGGAGTGAGGGTTTCAACCCCTTTTATAAGCCCAAAAATGCCGAAAATAGGCTCCGGTACAAAGTTCACTTAGTGCATATCCAAATCGGGGCTGTTTCGGTCCAAAAGATGCTTTCTGGTGGTCCCCTTGCCGAATGCGATCGGACTTAAGCTCATGCGTACCAGATCTAGCACGTATTAAGTTTTCAGTCTGGCAGGGTTCACAGATCGCACGTGGCGGACCAGTTTCAGTTCACCAGTCACCGCACGTAGATCAGGGCTGAAAGTCTCATGATATAAAATAGAAATTTTTCCTGATCCGAGGGTGTAATCTGGCTGAATTCTGACGGTCAGAATGCTTAATACTGAAGCGTCAAGTCGTGTGCCAGATTTGAATTTGAAATTCCAATTCTGTCCCTATTCGCACTCTCTTCGGTCCGGGCTCAATGAAATAGCCTGTGATTATCGGTTTGACTTGATTTTCAAAATGATTGTCAAGTCCAGGTAGGCGGTTCTAACGGTCTAAGATAGGAGGTATCGGATTTTCGATGCGCGGTCTAGATCCAATATAAAGATTCAAAGTGGTCCAGAGAAAAACCTGCTTAGAGTTTGATCCGAGGTTATAGAGTATTTTAGAGTCATTGGTTCTACTCGATTTGGGTCTTGTAGAACGTATTTAAAGTGATCAGGGACTATTTCCCAGCTATTCTAGCGTTGCGCTAGCTAACTTACGCTTAATTTCCATAGGAATTAATTCTACGCAATTTCGGGTCGAGTTGGTACTCGAGTCCAAGTATGGATTTTTCACGGGCGTTACATATTCTGTATTATTTTTCCAGTTTGTCTGTATTTACCAATATGATTCGGACTGAAATTAGATTGAGTCCACCTAGGAGCAATACATTTTTCAATTTCTCATTTTATAACTGTTTGGTCTATTCTTCGACTAGTCATGGACTTTATTCAACTAGTCCTAACACTGGCTCGACCAGTCCAAGAAATTTCAAGACCAGTCCTAAGTTTGTTGCAAATTTTCATAATTTTTTGTTAAGCCATGACTAGTCCTGGAGACTACTCGACCGGTCGTGTGAATAATGCACAACTCGTTCACAACCAGTCCTGCAGCTACGACTCAAACTCTAGCAAGTGTTTCTGGTTCCACACGACCAGTCGTGGATAAGTCACGAGCAGCCGTAGAGGTCACACAACTGGTCGTACAAGACCTATGACCAGTCGTGGAATGAATTTATCCGATCGTGCTCAAAATTTTAAAAATTCGTTGGTCTTACAACCAGTCATAATGTCCACAAGATGAGTTGTAGGTGCGATCTATTCACTTATAAATAGACGACGATTTTCAAAGTTTGGTAATTCAATGGAAGTAAAATCAAGACATCACTCTGAGATAACTTTGTAAACTTCTTGAGCTATATTGTGCATATTTCGTATTCTCTTTTATTAGCTTTTATATTTGATTTTGTATTCTACATTCCAATCTAATTTGAAAGAGAGATTGAAGAATTCCTACTTCTTGGAATCAAAATTAAATAGAGTTACCCCAACTTGATTTAATTTAAAATCAATCTAGAACTTAGAACCATTTCATAAGTAAGTATTGACTTTGAACTTCTACTCTGACTTAGTTCTTTCAGGCTACAACAAAAGGAGAATATCCAGGTATTTTACATTTGTATAAATCTTCTATTTTTGGTTTCTTTTGAGATTGAGCCAAAAAATCTCATTCTTTTAGTTATCTGAGGAGATCTAGAAAAATCACAGTGTGGGGGTTTTTTGAATTGTGTAAGCTCACTTGAAGGACACAATTGTGAGGGTTTTATGTGAACCTGGAAAAACCTATTTTTATAGTGAAAGCTAATATCCATTGTGTGAGGATATTAAGAGTGGAGTAGCCGTGTGGCTGCTGTTTAACAATTGGTGTACACACAGGTGAACCACTATAATTCTTTGTATTTTATGGATGTGTGGTTTATTTTTTATATCCTTTATCATTCAATATTGTGGGATGTATTTGTGGATGTGAATGTTGTAATCTTTTATATTTCAAACATTGTGGGGAATGTTGTAATAACTTAGATTTCCTTTCTAGTTATTTCCTTTTTATTCCTCTTCAATTTAAGAATTCGATGCACAAACTGTTCTAGTAAGGTTGTCCTGCTATAAATGCTTAGTTTTTATGGTGTAAGGTTGTCCTTAAAACAACATTTGTATCAACCTCTCAATACTATAATTTTGAGGTTGCTTTACATTTCCATATTGTGAATTGTTTAAAGTGCTATCTTTTCTTTAATTGTTTAAATTCCATTGTTATCATTTTAATTAAATAGAGTTACCTCAACTTGATTTAATTTAAAATCAATCTAGAACTTAGAACCATTTCATAAGTAAGTATGGACTTTGAACTTCTACTCTGACTTAGTTCTTTCAGGCTACAACAAAAGGAGAATATCCCGGTATTTTACATTTGTATAAATCTTCTATTTTTGGTTTCTTTTGAGATTGAGCCAAAAAATCTCATTCTTTTAGTTATCTGAGGAGATCTAGAAAAATCACAGTGTGGGGTTTTTTTGAATTGTGTAAGCTCACTTGAAGGACACAATTGTGAGGGTTTAATGTGAACCTGGAAAAACCAATTTTTATAGTGAAAGCTAATATCCATTGTGTGAGGATATTAGGAGTGGAGTAGCCGTGTGGCTGCTGTTTAACAATTGGTGTACACACAGGTGAACCACTATAATTCTTTGTATTTTGTGGATGTGTGGTTTATTTTTTATATCCTTTATCATTCAATATTATGGGATGTATTTGTGGATGTGAATGTTGTAATCTTTTATATTTCAAACATTGTGGGGAATGTTGTAATAACTTAGATTTCCTTTCTAGTTATTTCCTTTTTATTCCTCTTCAATTTAAGAATTCGATGCACAAACTGTTCTAGTAAGGTTGTCCTGCTATAAATGCTTAGTTTTTATGGTGTAAGGTTGTCCTTAAAACAACATTTGTATCAACCTCTCAATACTATAATTTTGAGGTTGCTTTACATTTCCATATTGTGAATTGTTTAAAGTGCTATCTTTTCTTTAATTGTTTAAATTCCATTGTTATCATTTTAATTAAATAGAGTTACCCCAACTTGATTTAATTTAAAATCAATCTAGAACTTAGAACCATTTCATAAGTAAGTATGGACTTTGAACTTCTACTCTGACTTAGTTCTTTCAGGCTACAACAAAAGGAGAATATCCAGGTATTTTACATTTGTATAAATCTTCTATTTTTGGTTTCTTTTGAGATTGAGCCAAAAAATCTCATTCTTTTAGTTATCTGAGGAGATCTAGAAAAATCACAGTGTGGGGTTTTTTTGAATTGTGTAAGCTCACTTGAAGGACACAATTGTGAGGGTTTAATGTGAACCTGGAAAAACCAATTTTTATAGTGAAAGCTAATATCCATTGTGTGAGGATATTAGGAGTGGAGTAGCCGTGTGGCTGCTGTTTAACAATTGGTGTACACACAGGTGAACCACTATAATTCTTTGTATTTTGTGGATGTGTGGTTTATTTTTTATATCCTTTATCATTCAATATTGTGGGATGTATTTGTGGATGTGAATGTTGTAATCTTTTATATTTCAAACATTGTGGGGAATGTTGTAATAACTTAGATTTCCTTTCTAGTTATTTCCTTTTTATTCCTCTTCAATTTAAGAATTCGATGCACAAACTGTTCTAGTAAGGTTGTCCTGCTATAAATGCTTAGTTTTTATGGTGTAAGGTTGTCCTTAAAACAACATTTGTATCAACCTCTCAATACTATAATTTTGAGGTTGCTTTACATTTCCATATTGTGAATTGTTTAAAGTGCTATCTTTTCTTTAATTGTTTAAATTCCATTGTTATCATTTTAATTTGGCATAGTCCTATTCGCCCCTTCCCTCCCCCCCCCCCCCCCCCCCCCCCCCCCCCCCTCTAGGACATATAGCTCAGCCTTTTCAAGTGGTATCAGAGCCTAATAACTCATTTTATTATTTTTTTTTATTATTTTTGGATTTATTTCCTGAGCTAATCAATCTGTGCTATTTATAAGATGTCAAATTTTGATAGCCTTTTAGTCACTAGGCCTCCACCATTTGATGGCACCAATTATGTCTATTCGAAAGTCAGAATGAGAATTTTCTTAAAATCCATGGATGAGAGTGGCTAGCCACAGTGACTGAATGGACCCCTCCTACCACTGAGGTAACTAGTATTGATGGATCAAAATCTATGAGAATAATACCTTATTTCTCTTGGACCACTCTTTAGAAAAGTGAGAGTAGTGCCAACGCAAAAGCACTAAATGCAATCACTTACGCACTATCACTGGATGAATTCAAAAGAATTATATCCTGTGATTCTGCAAAGTAAGCTTGTGATATTTTAGAAATGGCACACGAGGGAACATCAATTGTCAAGAAATCTGAAATTTAAATCCTCACAACCAAATTTGAGGAAATACATATGAAAGAAAATGAAATGTTCATGGACTTCTATACAAGATTAAATGACATTATGAACTCTATGTGGGGTCTTGGTGATAAAATCCCAAAAGGTAAAATTTGTGCAAAGATACTATGCTCACTTCCTGAACGGTTCAATTCTAAGGTAACTACGATCTAAGAACTTCGTGATACGGATAATATGAGGGTAGAAGAATTAGTTGGCTCTTTACAGACTTATGAGTTAACTTTTAAAGCTCCTAAAGATAAATCTATCACCCTTAAATCTTTGTAAAGTGTTTCTCAAGAAAATAGTGGTAATTCTGATTTAAAAAATTCTGAAGGTGATATGGTTCTTTTAGAAAAAAAGTTTTACAAAATTTTTAAAAGTAAAAAAGAGAGTTGATTTTCAAAAGTCTAATGATAAGAAAAGATCTAAATCTAAAATTTGAAAAACTTTAAAAGACAGTCAGTGTTACAACTGCCATGAATATGGACATTTAGCAAACAAGTGTCCTAAAAAGGATAAACATAAAAAGAAAGGCATGTTGTCTACTTGGGATGAATCTTCTGGCTCTGAACCCTCTTCTGAATCAGAAGATTCTGAAACCGAGTCGGGCAATGAAGTTAAACCCCTTATGACTCTAGCCAAGTTCACTTTTTCAGATCATGATGATTCAACTAGTAAAGAAAATTTAAATAGTGATCATGAAAATCAAGAAGATCTTCAAGATGCTTATAATGCCCTATACAAGGAAAGTTGTAAGATTGCGGTAAAACTAAAGCTTCAAAAAGAAAAGTTTTTAAAACTTAAAGAAAATTTTGATTCTCTTATTTTAGAAAAATCCCACATTTCAGATTATTTTGAAAAGTCAAAATGCGATTTAGATTTCAAAACTTCCCTTATTGAAAATCTTAAATCTGAAAATGAAAAAGTTAAACTTGAAGTCTCTTCGCTTTTGAGTTTAAAGGATACATGGAGGTATGCTCAAGGTGATCCAAAGTTAGAAATTCTTTTGTCTGGATCAAGAAAATGTGGTGATCGATCCAGTTTAGGCTACAACAGAAATAATCCTCCTAAAAAGAAGAATACTCCTCCCAAGTTTGTGAAAGGAGAGTTTTCAAACTCAAAAGGGAATAGTTCAAATCAATTTTTTTCTAAAAATGTAAAAACTTTTCAATCTTTAAAACCTAAAGGCAACCATATCAACTATAAAAATTAGAACCTATATCCTTTAGCTAAGAAAATAGTTGATTTACTTAAGGAGTTTTTAAAATCTAACTCAGTAGGTTATTCTTACAATAACTACAAATATAAGAAGACCAATTATACTCCTAAACCCAAAACAGTTATGAAATGGGTTCCTAAGGTTGCTTGGTTGCCCACACCACTTTTAAAGCTTCAAGCCATTTAAAGTGGTACCTAGACAGTGGATGCTCTAGGTACATGACTGGTGACAAAGGTCTGTTCACCACTATTAAAGACATGACTGATGGATCAGTCACATTTGGTGATGGTAGCAACTGCAGGATTATTGGCCAAGGTATGGTTCAATTTTCTAACCTCCCTTTATTTGAGAATGTTTTATATGTAGAAGGTTTAAAACATAACTTATTAAGAATTTTTTGAATATGTGATAAAAAATATAGTGTAAAATTTTCTAACCTAGGGTGTGAAATTTTAAATAAAAATGATTTTGTAATATTAACTGGTTGCAGAACTTCTAAAAGCTACTACATCGTAAGTGATTCTAGCTCAGCTAATCAATCATGTAACATGGTCCATACCGATGAAACTAAGTTATGACATAAGCACCTTAGACATGTACATTACCGTAATTTATACGGATTGAGCAAAAGAGAATTGATAAGAGGTCTACCTAAACTACCAAAAGTAGACAAAATATGTGGCGATGCCAGATTGGCAAGTAAACTAGGAGTACTCACAAAAAGGTGGACTCCAATGCCACATCCAAACCACTTGAACTTCTCCACATGGATCTTATAGGACCAACCAAAACGGAGAGTCGAGGTGACAAAAAATACATACTAGTAATCGTGGATGATTATAGAAGATTTACTTGGGTAGCCTTGTTAAGGGATAAATCAGAAACCCTGGATGAAGTAAAAAGGATTCTCGACGGATTCAAGCGGAAAAGGTTCTCAAGTCAGTAAGATCCGTAGTGATCATGGATCAGAATTTGAAAATAGTAGTTTTGAGAAATTTTGTTGTGATCAGGGAATACTACATGAATTCTCTGCACCCAAAACACTACGACAAAATGGAATTGTTGAAAGAAAAAATAGAGTGCTTCAAGAAATGACAAATCTAATGTTGAATAGTATGAAGCTCTCTAGAAATCTTTAGGTTGAAGCCATAAATACTGCCTACTATATAAACAACCGGGTTTATACAAGTATGTCAAACAATAAAATGGCTTATGATATTTGGTTTGATTAGAAGCTCACTGTCAAATACTATTGAGTTTTTGGTAGCAAGTGTTATATTTTACATGACCATGAAAATCTGGGTAAGTTTGACACCAAAAGTGATGAAGGGATCTTTTTAGGATATGCTTTAAATAGTCAAGCGTATTGAGTACAGAATAAGAGGACCATTATAATTCAAGAGGGCATCAATGGCCATTGACGATCACTTTAATACGCCTGCCTCAAGTTCAGATAATGATGTTCTTCTAATTGACAAACCGAATACTTCATCAAGTCAAAATAACTCTGAACTAAGGACTGTCAAAGATCATCCACCCACTCAACTTCTTAAAAATCCTCCCACTGGTGTGCGCACTCGTAGAAAACTAGAAGATATATGTAATTACATGTGGTTTACATCTCAAATCGAATCAAAAAATGTAAAAGAGCTCTTACTGACGATAGTTGGATAGTTGCGATGCAAGATGAGCTTAATTAATTTATAAGAAGCTCTTACTAATGTTTGGCATCTTGTTCCTACACCTAAAGATAAATATATTATCGAAACTAAGTGGGTTTTCAAAAATAAGTCTAATGAACTTGGTAATATAATTTGAAACAAGGCTAGACTGGTGTTCAAGGGTACACTCAAATCGAAGGCATCGATTATGATAAAACCTTCACCCTAGTAGCTCGTCTTAAATCTATCAGACTATTTATATTCATTGCTTACTTTAAAAAATTCAAAATTTATCAAATGGATGTAAAGAGTTCTTTTTTAAATGACGATTTACATGAAAAAGTGAATGTTGAAAAACCAACGGGTTTTGATGACCCTAAGAATGCTGATCATGTCTATCGCCTAAAAAAGACTCTACGGTTTGAAACAAGCTCCCATGGCATGGTACGAAAAATTGACTAAGTTTTTACTAAGAATTTTTTAATGAGAAGTGTTGATAAGACTGTTTTTGTTAAGAAACATAACGACCATATCTTAATAGTGCAGATCTATGTTGATGATATTATTTATGGATCTACTTGTATTAACATGACTGTTGAGTTTACAGATCTTTTGAAGTCTAAGTTTGAAATGAGCATGGTTGGGGAATTGAATTATTTCTTAGGGTTGCAAGTTAAACAACAACTTGATGGTATCTTTATTTCTCAAACTAAATATACTTTGAACTTAATTAAAAAGTTCAGATTTGAGAATGGTAAAAATTTTGATACTTCTATGAGTACAACACTAAGACTCTCAAAGGATTTTACAGGTAAAAGTGTGGATCCTAAATTATATCGTAGTATGATTGGCGGTTTACTTTATTTAACTACAAGTAGACTTGATATTTCTTTTAGTGTTAGAATTTGTGTAAGATATCAATCTGATCCTAAAGAGTCACATTTAACTGTTGTTAAGTGGATTATGCAATATATCACAATCTCAGCTAATTTGGAGCTCTAGTATCCTCAGGATATTAGTGTTCAATTGGCTGGTCACACAGATGCTGATTGGGCTGGTAATATCGATGATAGGAAATCAACCAGTGGTGGTTGTTTTTATATTAGAAACTATTTAGTTTCTTGGTTTAGCAAGAAATAAAGTTTCGTATCACTCTCAATAGCAGAGGTTGAATACATCGCAGCTAGAAATGCATGTACTCAACTCGTATGGATGAAAAGAATGTTAAGCGATTACGAAACTGCACAGGATTCAATAGTTTTATACTGTGATAATTCTGGTGCAATTAATGTATCTAAAAAACCAATCTAGCATTCATGAACCAAGCACATTGACATTAGATATCACTACATTCATGAATTAATGGAAGAAAAGCTAATTTCTTTGGAATACATTCCAACCAAGACTCAACTTGCTGACATTTTCACTAAACTGCTGGACAAAAGAAGGTTTAATAAATTGAAATTTGATCTTGGTATGTGTAATTTAAATTGGTTATTCATGCATTTTTGTATTATAGTTTATATATACATTTGTTAAATTATAATTTTAAATTTTAAAATTATGTGAAAATGCATGTTTTTAGCTATGCATGACCAGTCGAGGTCATACTCGACCAGTCGTAGCACGACCGGTTGAGGACGTCCCACAACCAATTGTGTAGTGTGCTGGTGATTTTAATTTGGGGAAAGTCTCTTTTCTTCCTCATTTACTCTTCCTCTCCAACGAACCGAAGCTCGACCAGTCGTACCCAACTTCTTGATTCTTTAAGGTTAGTGCATGATTTGCATTTTTCTTGTAGATTCAAGTTCTTATCACTTCCTTTTCACACTTGGAGTGATTTATTTTGTGATTCATTGAGGTTTTTGAGAATTTCTCTTACAAAATTTGATTTAGCAAAACCTCATTCTACATCTTTTGTAACTTCTTAATTATTTGTATTCTTTATTGCAAATGGATGCTAGAGGTCGAAAGAAAAACACTCGTGGTACTTCAACATCCAGATCAACACCTATCACAAGGCTCCACCTTTAGTCTCCTAAAGATGATCCTCCCTATGTGTGGGATTTAAGGTTGCACAATGTGATAGTTGAGTGACCTATGCATGTTGAACATCTTGCTCCTTTTGATCTACTTCCATTTCTCTAATCTGCAGGATGGGCAAACATTCTACATTGGGGTGGGCCGACATACCGGTCTATTACGCAGGTTATGTTTGCTTTTATTTCTAACTTTTCAACAGAAAATTTGACGTTTATAATTGCAACTGCAAAAGGTCCATTTAAAGTTGATCGACATTTGATTTTTGGCCTTATGGATATACCAGTCAATGATGATGGTATTCCTATTAGTAATCTAGTTAATAAATCATTTGAATCAAAAAAATGTATGCTCACTAGAGCATTATGTAATACAGATGCGTAATGGAGTTAGAATGGGAATGCGCTCGGTTCAAGGTACTTGTTACCCAGATATAAGGTCCTTCATAGGATATTTATTTCCAATATTTATCCTAGATCTGGTAATAAAACCGAACTCACTTCTATTACGGTTTGGATTTTGCATTCCATCATCTCTGGAGTCAATATTTGTCTTCCTTCTTTAATTTTTCATTCCATCATTCAATTTCATCTCCATCCGGGTCACAATGATATACCTTTTGCATATCTTATGATTGTGTTAGCCACTCATATGTTAGTACCTATGCCTATTGGAGAGGCTCTTATACATCACCTTATTTTTAACAACTCAAATATAAACAAGATGAAGTTGCAATTGGCTGAGGGCCAAGTGGATGTGGGTGGTGGTGGAGGTGAAGCAGTGAATGAAGAAGGTGGCGATTTATCTTTAGATGATATAAACATGGATGATATTTTTAATGAGCTTGATTTAGATTCTGAGGCTGACCTTGACTATCAGTCATCTGACTTTGATGTGAGTTTACATACACTTGAGGAGAAGGTAGAGAACATGAATGTTTCCCATGATTTGTAATTTAAATATATGCACGAGTATCTTATGTGCATTAACAAGGGCCTTCATCAAATTGATCCTACCATACCTGCTCCTTCTTCAGGATCTCATTAAGTGTTTTCTCATTTGGCATGTAATAACTCTTATGACAATTTGCTTTCTTTCAGTTTGTGTGACTGACTTTGGAAGATCTTGGTTCATGTTGGCTACTTATATACATTATTTACTTATATCTTGATTTGTTTGCTCCCTTATTCCTCTTTTATATATTTTCTTCTTCCATATCTTCCTTTGTCTTCTTGTGACAAAAAGGGGGAGAATATTATTATTCTTGCTTATAGATATGGATGGATATGGATTGTGGGTAGTAGCATTTCTTTTTTTATGTGTGCTACTCAAGGGGAGTAAGGGGGTGCTACATGTGATGATGTGTTCTGATTATTGTAACTGGTGCATTATACTTTCTTATCTATATATGTTGTATGTTTCTTTATTGAGCACGTAATGCTTCTCTTATTTTTAATGGAGTGTGTTTGGTCACAAATTTGACAAAGGGGGAGATTGTAAGTGTTATAATTTCCTGCTCCTTTGATTGTCAAATTTTGTAGTGACAAAACCACTATCTGTGTCTTGTGTAGCACAATGATATATATATATATATATATATATATATATATGTTCAAGGCAATGCATCACATATACACGGTCAATGTTTCAAGGCAAGGACAATGCTTCAAGTCAAGAACAAGATCTACTTCAAAGGAAATGTAAGATCAAGTACATTATTCACTTCTTTAAGCTTCAAAGTTCAATGTTGTAAAGCGACATCGAAAGACAAGTCACCTCAAGACTCAAGGTGAAGTACAACACATGTACTACAAATTCAAGCTTCAAAAGATCTCAAGTACAAGCTTCATTTTATGTCAAGATATCAAGCTTCGCAAACTTCAAAGAGTGACCAGAAGGTTCAATGTCCATTCTTCACTAACATGGTTTGGATGACTTTAGATTGACCTTAGGGTAGTTCATTTTGAATACATAATTCAATTGCACATTTTATAAGTGTTTGGTCTATTCTTCGACTAGGCTTGGACTCTGTTCTAGAAGTTCCTTGGTTTGTCAATTAGCTTGAGTGTTGAGTCAACTAGACAGGAAAGCTCCATAGGAAGATCAATCAGTTGGCTGCCTCAACCGGATGTGTGCCCGAACTTGCCATAGGTAAATCTAAGTCTCACATCTCATGTCCCAAAACACCAGGTAAATAAAACCCTTAAAATTGTTTAAAATCTTATACTGTTTTGGGATAGAAAACTTTTTTACAAAATCAAAAAATCTCTAAGTTTTCTACCTCTGTCAATTTATTGATATCAGGTTTAATAAAATTGAGTAGTAGTGTCGATGTCCTCGATGATCTATCGATACCATCGAAATGAGGACCAAAGATGTCTAGCAACCACATAATAATCTGGACGAAATTATTGATGTATCGATACCCCTATTGATATCATCGATATTTGAAACTTGAGTTTATCGAAGTATACTTGATATAATCGACAGCAGTGTATTTATGTCCCTGTTTTTTTTAGAAAATCATATAGACCTATAATATATCGATGTACCCTTTGATATCCTCGGAATTCAAAAACCGATGATATTGGAAGGCTATAGATGATATCGGTCATGGACACAATTTTCCAGTAACATTTTTTAGGTGAGTTTTTAGCTTAGATCGAGGGTCACTCGATAAAATCGATATTCAAATATTGATGATATCGAGGTCGGATCGATTGCATCGAGAAAGGACATAAACAGTCCAGCAAGCTCACTGATAAAATATTTATATTTATCGATGCATTGACACGACCTTCGATATCATTGACATTCAAATTCTGATGATATCGAGTGTACCTCGGTCGTATCTTTTGACCTAAAAATTTTCAAAGCAAGTCTCTCTCATTTTCAAATGTCGAGGAATCAATCCTTGTATGGATAATATTGGAGTTTGAAATTCGTTAACATCAACGCGTGTTTTAATTTTCTCGACCAGCTAGTAAAATATTTCAAAAGCATATGACATTTGAGTTTGTGTCATCGAGCAGCCAGTCGATGCAATCAAGAGTATACGCTTGATGATATCGACCCTACCGCTCGATGCAATCGAGAGTATACGCTCGATGATATCGAACTCTGTTATAAATGCGACTGTTTTATATCCCTTAAAACTTTTTGCATATATATAGAGAGCTTATCTTTTGTTGCTGGTAGAGAAAGAAGAGAGTGCTTTTGAGTGTTTAACCTTAGATCATTTACCCAAAGCCCTTTCTCTCAAAGGATTTCATCCTCCAATCCACCCTCATCATTGATATTCAATAGAGTGGATTGGGGAATGAACTTCAGCATTCAAGGATCATCCAGCTACCACCTTAATGGCAAATCATTAAGTTGGGATGCCTTGAATGCCTAAATGATTGGAATCACTCTATCTCCTTTATAGGAAAATATTTGAGAGTAGGATTCCATTACAACCTTGACTCAACCCGTCGTCATGCATTGGTATATCTTTTGAGTTGTGGTTTAAGGAAGCAAAAGATTCTTCATCAATAAAGGAGGATATCTTTGACAAGGAGCTAAAAGGGACTCATCTGCTTATTTATAAGTTATTAGAGTCCAGAGGACCCTTGCGATCATTCCTTTGTAGGATTGGGTCAAGGTGTTTCTCACCCTTGTAAGTCTTCTAGGAAACCTCCGACGGGAGTGTACGTGGTGGGTGCGTTGTGTTGACCCTTCCTCTATGGAGAGCATAAACAGTTAGGGTCTTCTTGAAGATCCTTGGTCATTGTGACTTAAAGTGGGTGCGATGTGTTGACTCTTAGTCGTGAGAGCATAAATAGTTAGCCTAGGTGTAGGTTGTAAAGGTTAAAGGTAAACGTGATTTAAAACCTTGGGTTTGGGGTGAACCGTGGGAAACCTCCTTAGTGAAATCCGGTACACTCAAGAGTTGAGTGTAGTTACCGGGAGTGGAGTAGACAAGTAGTTGAACCACTATAAAAATGACTGTGTTTGAGATTTCTATTCATTTGTTTTTGTGATTTCCTTTAATATTTTTACATATGATTATCTGAGATCACACCTCACACACACATAGTCATATCCATCATAAACTAGTTTGTATGTTATTTATCTCTCAAATAGTTTGTGATTGGATCCTCTACCGGGCTTAGAAGCCAGTAGTGTTACTCTTGAGTAATCCTAATATATGCTTGTTGTTAGGATTAGTGTGATAGGATTTTAAATTATCATAAAATTAATAAAAAGTCCTATTCACCCCCCTCTTGGACATATTGGCATATTCTTACTTCAGCTAAAGCGGTATTTACCGCATTTTCAATTGGTATCAGAGTGGGTCTCTCTTTAAGGGCTTCACTGCCTAGAGAGTGATCTTAACTAAAGTTGGGAATATGGCCAAAGGAGAGGGCTCATCGGTCTCTATACTGCCAGTATTTAATGGATCAAATTATACATACTGGAAGGCTAGAATGTACTAGTTTCTGAGATCCTTAGATCATGATGTTTGGGATATAGTTAAAAGAGGATATGTGTCACCATCCGAACAAATAGTACTTGATAATGACACAACTATCACCAAACCAAAATCTAAAGAGAAGTGGATAACATTCGATAAAGACTATTGAGGCCAAAGCTATGAATACTATCTACTGTGCTGTGTCCCAAGATATTCTTAATCAAATCAGTATGTGTAGGACATCCAAGGAAGCATGGGATTTGTTGGAAACAACCCATGAAGGAACAAACACTATGAAGAGATCTAAACTGCAACTCCTGACTTCACAGTTCGAATGTCTCAGAATGGAAGAGCATGAGACCTTTATAGAGTTTTTCACAAAGTTGAATATCATTTACAACTCCATAAGTGGATTAAGAGAGAAAGTTTCAGTACCTAAAATCTGTAGGAAAATTCTAAGATCCCTACTGGAACGGTTCAATCCAAAAGTAACAACCATTGAAGGATGTAGGAACATATATGAATTAAAAGTAGAAGAACTTGTACGTTCCTTACAAACCGTTGAACTACACTTCAAACAAACCCCAAAATCTAAAAATATTGTCCTCAAAGCCTCAAAGAAAACAACAAATGAGGACATTGAAAGTGAAAGAGAATATGAAGATGAGGAAGTGGCTTTGTTGGCTCAACGATTTAGAAAGTTCTTTCAGAAAAATCATGGTCATCCACTTAAAGGAAGAAAGATGAACAACAAACCTTCTGTAGGTAAATTTGGTAAAAAGACCAAAGAACCACAATGCTATGCCTGTCAGAAGTTTGTACACCTATCTACTGAATGCCCAAACAGAAAAAGTAAGGATAAGGAAATGGCTGCCACATGGGATGATACAGAAGAGTCAAACTCAGAATCTAGTGACTTAGAGAGCGATGGAGATCAGAAATCTTTAAAAATTCTTATGGTCACCATTGCTCCAATCATTCCCATTGAGACTAAGAACGACGAACCACGAGCCACTGAATCATTTCCATCTGATAATAAGGAAACAAAGGAGGAAGAAGAGAAATAGGATAAACTACAGAATGCTTACAATCAACTCTATATTCATAACATCCACATCCTTAAAAGACTTGGAATGTCTGAAAATAAAAAAGAATTGTTGTAAAGAGATCTGGACAAAACCTTGAAAATTAATACACATCTAATCAATGATTTACAGCAATATCATTCAGATAATGATAAGTTGGAAAGAATCAATCTATCCCCAAAAAAAGAATCATCAAAGCTTACTAAATAAGTTGAATTATTAAAAGATGAAAATGAGCATCTCCAGAATGAGAATCACATACTCCATTTTAACTTAGAGAAATCCAAAATATTTGTTGAAATAAACTATAACTTTTCCTAGAGTGGTAAAAAGCTAGAATAATTGTTAGGGATAGGAAGATGAGGAAAACACAAAAGTGGCCTAGGGTATGATGTAACTAAAACGAGAACTGAAAATGCAACACCATTAACTGAAAAAAAGACTGCTTTAGGTAGTAATATGAGAACTACTCCAATTTGTCATTTATGTAGTGATTCGGGCCATTATAAGTTTAAATGCTTGACACCTTCAAGGATTCCACATAACACTGGTCAAAATCATATTGGTAAATTCAAATCGACCAGAGAAAGACAGAATGCCAAAAGTCCACCTTGAAGATTGGTTGAAAGAAATACTCATTCATCACCACCTAGAATGAATGACAAAATAAAGGAGTCAGTGGATCAAGTGGATAAGATAAGCATGAAAACTAAATTTACCACAGTAAAGAATTCTATCTCAAAACGGATAGTGAAAGAAAAGCTGAATTGTCTGATAACTCACTCTATTCATATACCCTGAAGTAATAAGCATGAAAAGTCTAGACCAGGTCATGCATCAATATCTGTATATTTGCTGAATGATGCAATTTTGTTGAGCTCTAAATGATATATCTGAGGTTCCTCACCTCAATCTTTTGTATATGAACATCTTAATGTTTATAATTTTGATTTGTACAATGCTTGTACTAAAATTTTCTATGTATACTGTTGATACATAGATATAGTATACATAAAGCGTTATCTGAATACAAAAAATTGAAAATAGTCACCTTTGATATACCTGTCGATACATCGAGTGAACGATTCAATTACATTGACCTTGCATCGATACCATCGATGAACTCTTGAGCAGTTAAAACATCGGGTCAATTGATCTTCCCTCTGATCGTCATTGAAAGTATCAAATAAGTTATTTCCGATATCATCGAAATGATGTTCAATGATATCAAAAGTTACTGCTCAAATTAAAAACAGAAGAACGGAAATAGAGGCTCACTTGTTGATCTTAATATGGAAATGCATTTTTTAAAACAATTCCTTTTCATTCATCTCAAGCAAAAATGTCCAAAGGACTGGTTTTTCCACAACATTTCTCAACGGAGAGCAAGAAAGGTAAGAAGAATGCAACTGGCTCATCTCCATTTTTCAACTTCTACTTTGTTGCAAAATGAACTGTTCAAAGAAAATGCATTGAACCCTTTGGGATCCTTGGTCTCTTAGAACTAATTGGGTGGGGGAATATCATGGATTTTGGTGGAGGATTTCAACATAATCTTGTGCATCAAGTCCTGAATTTAATTTACAATGTTGAAAATAATCCTCTAATCATTTCAGTCTCGGTCATCAATCGGACCAAGCACATCACCCCTAGACTGATAAGTCGACTGATTAGGGTAGGGGTCACTAGGATACCTGTATCAGAACGAAATATGAATGGTCTTATTGTATGGGGAGAAGTTACTCGAGCACTATGTAATGGTGCTACTATACCGAGAAATGCAAAGAATGCTCTTCATGTTAAATACCTCAATCCTGCATACAAAATCCTTCACAGCATTTTCAGCACAAATGTCCATCCCTGTGAAGTCTCTAGGAACAAGCTTTCTCAATACATTCTAAATGTTTTGTATGATGTTCATCTCAATATTCAAGTCTGCCTACCGACTCTTATTCTATAATAATTAATTCGAGTGTCTTCAGATGAATCCATTACTACACTTTCATTCCCATGTCTTGTGTCCAGGCTATCACAATAATTTGGGCTGCCTCCTACTAATGATTTCCCACACCCGTGTGGCTGGTTCAATCAAGAAGACATCTGCAATATTGTTGCCAATGCGCCTCGGGCGGAAAAATTGATTCAAGCTCAGACAAAGGCTATCCTATGCACAGCCCTGTCTCAGTTGAGAACATTCAAGCTATCACTGAACAAGACATTATACATGATCCGCTTGATAGACAATCCTACATAATGAAATGCCTGAATGATTGTGAAGCCTGTCTATTGGAGATTAAAACCATGTTTGTAACTCTGCAACATGATACACAACAAATTCTGGATGTCTTACCAGCATAGTAAAGGTTTTTAATTGTTTCTAATACGACCAATGCATCACATACCTGGATTCTCCCTGAAATGCTTAGGGTATAATTATCTTTTTGATTGTGAAGCCTGTCTATTGGAGATTAAAACCATGTTTGTAACTCTGCAACATGATACACAACAAATTCTGGATGTCTTACCAGCATAGTAAAGGTTTTTAATTGTTTCTAATACGACCAATGCATCACATACCTGGATTCTCCCTGAAATGCTTAGGGTATAATTATCTTTTTGAATGCTCTTTCCTCATACATAGGTGTAATGCATTACTAACTTATAGAGTTGAAAAGTCTCTTTTTGGTGTAATATCCTCTGAGTGATGAATACTTTTTCTTTGATGGATGTTTGTTAATCTATTACCACTCTTGGGCCGTATATATGTTTTTAGATATTTTTGAAAATGGCTGGATATAATTCACATTTTTACTACCATGATTATGTTTTACGATCCCCTGGTTTATTTAGTTTCTGATATGAAATGCATGTGATGTTTTTGATGATTATGCTATCTGTTTATATCACTGCTCTATTTGGTTTTCTATGCATATATAGTCTCTAAAAGTGATGTTTGCTTAAACTATTTTGCTCATTATACATCTATACTTTAATATATGTATGCTCTCTAAATGTTGGTTCTCCCAAGTTGCTTTAACTTTAGTCAATATCAATTACTATACCTTTGTTAATGACTAACTGTAATGCCCCGGAAATCAGGGGTCGGGTAGAAACCCAACTCCCGAGTTCCAAAACGTCACTTATGCAACATAGATAATGATGAATGCATGTTGTCTGTAGAATGAAATTAAACAAGATTGAGACTAAGCCAAAACAGCATATCATACTCCAGAGACAGTTAAATTACTAAGCGGAAGAATGTGATAGATACATAAAATATATAATTGATTGTAAGTGTCCAGAGTGTGAACATGTTACCAGGTTAAACATATACATGTATACTCCAAAGATGAGCAAAAAGAATATACATGGGTGTGTAAATAAAAGGTAAAATACCAAGTGTATTGGCATCTAATCAATAACCCTGTAACCCCGTCAATCAGAACCTGCATATAGGAGGGATCCTCCTCATCATCATCAAGTCTGGCTCTGCTTCGCAAGCATCGCCACCATCTGAAACTAAAATAGGAACTGGTTGGTGTGCGCAACACCGTCTCGCAACGTGGGAGTGAGTAGCGAACTCAGTGGAATCATAGAGCAATGATTAGCATGTTATCAAATTAATCACGTGATAATGGTAAAGCAAGCAATCAAATATTCCTAAATACTGTGATTAATGCAAGCATTAAATGACATGATGGATGCCCTCACCGACATACTCCCTCATGCGACACCATCTTACGTCCGCGGCATGCTTTCTTTCCTCAGTGCTCCATATCTTCCAGGCACATGCAATGCGATATGAATATGATTACCAAGTTGTTATTAGTCCTTTTCATGCAGCAGGATTGGGAAACTATGGTACCTACCTTATATCATTCCCAACAAGGATACTGTCTAGGGTCGTCATTCCTAGTAGTCTCATACGATGATATATTTCTAGGTCACTGCAAGGGCTGTCAGGGCTGTTGCATGCACTCGTTGCTCCACTCTCCTATCACCTTATTAATACAGGCCTAGTTGTACTCTTGTTGCTATGAAAGGGCGTCGCCTCACGTAGAATTAGAGTACGCTCGAGGTCACTACAAACGGCTGTCAGGGCTGTTGCTCGCACTCGTTGCACCGCTCCCCCATCACCTTATCAGTGTAGGCCGACAGCAAGAATATAGTGTCACATACCACCATAATCTGCTCACGAGTTTGGGTTGCTCACTGGTCACTACGGGGAGGTTTGTAGCCCCATCGTAGGCTAACAGATCGACCACGGTGTCCCATACCACCATGCCCGGCTCATGAGTCTTAATGGATCAAGGTACCACGGTTACCAGGGTTATTACTGGTAAGTTCAGTACCCTAGGTTCAAGCAGTTATGACGAATACAAGGTGAACATACAACGGTCAGTCGGGTTACTTGATGAGTCCGACTAGTACGAGCGCACGTTGAATCGACCGACATGAAGTACACAAGAACTTCGTGTGGCGTAACCACTGTCGATGACTCTAGTACGACTCGAGTTCGTCATACACATCCTTCATGGCGAATAGAATCCAACCACGAATTCTAAACTGTTACCGACTGCCTGGACTAGAGTATAGCCCCAAGCACATGTAATCTAAATCAACAATCATATGAGAGAGACAGAATTGAAATACAAGAAATTCCAGCATGTTATCAGCATATTATAACATACATCATAAGCAGTTAACCATACACGAGTATTTCACACATAAGGTAATCAATTCAAATACAACCAGAATGGAGGTAGTCATGTACATCATCAAATTAGTTGAGAATCTAGTCTCAACGCTAATCTACAACACCATTTACCCAATACTTACTAATACATACATTTACACAAACACTTAGACTACACAACTCCGACGTACTTGACGTATGTTAATTTCAGCATATAATATGACAGATCCTTATATCAAGGAGATGTCTAATACACAACAATCATGTTTTTACATTCAAATCGTATGGCAGGCATAAATCATATTGATTTAGGCATTTCAACAAACACAGTCTACACACATTAGTCTACATAGCATATGTCGGCCAATATGTGCATTCGGGCGAATCTCTTCGCCAAATAGATCATACACTATAACTAGTACAGGTACACGGTAAATACTCATGGCAATCATATCAGCAAAATACGTACGTATACAATATTTCCTATAAATACCTAAAATACCCTAAATCTCATATTCTTCATACGTATTCGAAATGAAAAATGGACAACATGTTCTACATGTCAAACAATATTCTCATCATCAATCTACCATTAAACGACATTGAAAGCTTTGAAAATAGGTAATCTAAGCATCTAAAATCCACACCTAAAACTGGAAATTGCGAAACGGAGTTGATTCAGACGATAAGTCTTCGTTAACGGAAGATACGCTACCTATGGCAAGAAACATGTTAGCTAGAACTCTTCTACATCTAGTCTAAGCTTCAAATCAGGTTAGGGTTAGGGTTTTCTTACCCAGAACGAAGTTGGAATCACCAGAATAGCGATGCAGGTGGATGGCTTTGGCACGTGGAGCAGCAGGGAAGAATCCCAGGAGAAAGCTCCAACTTCTCCCCCACTTTCTCTCTTTCCTCTCTTCTTTCCTAGGGTTTTCCCCAAATTCATATGGTTTAGAAAGCTAAGGATTTAAGGCCCTTTTATAAGCCCAAACATAACCAAAACAGACTTTAAGTCAAGGCATACTTGGGTCATAGCCAAATCGGGTCTTTTCCAATCCAAAAGAGCATTTCTGGAGGTCCCCTGACCAAATGCGGTCGGACTTAAGCTCATGGATATTGGATCTTGATCACATTAAGTTTTCGTTCCGATAGTGTTCCCAGATCGCACGTGGCGGACCAGTTTCAGTTTAACGGTCATTGAGACTTGATCGAGGATTCCAAGTATACTGACCTGAGTGGGAAATATTTCCTGATCCGAGGGTGTATTTGGGTCAGATTTCGACGGTCTGAATACTTATACTTAATCCACAAGCGAAACGTGCCAGATTTATTTAAATCACATTTAATTTATAAAGAATTTCACTCTTTCTCACACTCCTTGCTCCAGGCTCAATGAAATAGCCTCAGAACATCAGTTGGGCTTGATTTTCGAAACGATTGTCAAGTCCAACTAGGCGGTCATAATGGTCTAAGATTATAGATATCAGAATTTCGACGCGCGGTCTAGATCCAATACAAAGTTTCAAAGGGTTCCTGAGAACAAACCGGTTTAGAGTTTGATCCTGGATTTTAGGATAAGATAGCGTCAATTATTCTAGAGGTTTTGGGTCTTATAGATCGTATTTAAAGTGGTTGGTGCTAATTTTGCAGGAAATCTAGTGCAGCGCTGGCTAATTCACGTTAAATTTATAAAGAATTTCATTCTAAATGATTTCTTTGGCTTTGGAATTGGGTTCTGAGAGGTTACCAAGGTGTTATGGTTGACCCATTGCCTAAGGACGTCTAACCCCAGGTAGGCAAAAATTTGGGGTGTTACACTAACAAAAAAGGGGAGAACAATTCAAACACCCCACAAGAAAAATTGCATATCTACTTGAATTGTGATATATGTGATAGGGGGAGCAGCTGCATCAAGATAGGGGGAGAACGTTGTTAGGGGGAGCAGCTACTGACTTGTGTGTATGGTTTCACTTGACATTGAAAAATTGTATAAATTACATGTACACACAATTTAGGATGTATTTGTCTAGATGTTATTCGAGGGTGTTTTAGTATTTTGTCACGTAATTAACAAAGGGGGAGATTAAAAGTTCCCTGGTTTGTCAATTAGCATGAGTGTTGAGTTAACTAGACAGGAAAGCTCTAAAGGAAGATCAATCAGTTGTCTGCTTCAACCGGATGTGCGCCCGAACTAGCCACAGGTAAATCTAAGTTTCACATCCCATGTTTCAAAACACCAGGTAAATAAAACCCTTAAAATTGGTTAGAATATCATAGGGTTTTTGGGATCGAAAACTTTTTTACAAAATCAGAAAATCTCTAAGTTTTCTACCTTTATCGATTTATCGATATCAAGTTCGATAAAATTTAGTAGTGCTGTTAATGTCCTTGATAATCTATTGATATCATTGAAATGAGGACTAAAGATGTCCAGTAACCACATATTCAACTGGACAGAATTATCAATGTATCGATACCCCTATCGATATCATTGATATTTGAAACTCGAGTTTATCGAAGTAGACTGGATATAATCGACAATAGTGTATTTGTATTCCTTTTATTTAAGAAAATCATATAGACCTTCGATATATCGATGTACCCCTCGATATCCTTAGAATTAAAAAACTGATGATATCGGAAGGCTATCGATGATATTAGTCTTGGACATAGTTTTTCAGCAACATTTTTTAGGTGGATTTTTAGCTTAGACTGAGGGTCACTTGATAGAATCGATATTCAAATATCGATGATATCGAGGCCAGATCGATTGCATCGAGAAAGGACATAAAATTTCCTGCAAGCTCACTGATAAAATCTTTGGATTTATTGATGTATCGACACGACCTTCGATATCACTAACATTCAAATTTTGATGATATCGAGTGTACCTCGATCATATCTTTTTACCTAAAAAATTTTAACGTAACTCTCTCTCATTTTCAAATATCAAGGAATCGATCCTCATATCGATAATATCGAAGTTTAAAATCCGATAACATTGACGTGTGTTTCGATTCCCTCAACCAGTTGGGAAAAAGTTTCAAAAGCGTATGGCATTTGAGTTTGTGTCAATGAGCGGCCAATCTATGCAATCGAGAGTATAGGCTCGATGATATCGACCCTCCTCGATGATATCAAATTCTGTTATAAATGCAACCATTTTATATATGTTGAAACTTTTTGCTTATATATAGAGAGCTTATCTTTAGTTGCTCGTAGAGAAAGAAGAGAGTGCTTTTGAGTGTATAACCTTAGATCATTTACCCAAAGCCCTTTCTCTCAAGGGAGTTCATCCTCCAATCCACCCTCATCATTGATATTCAATAGAGTGGATTGGGGAATGAATTCTCATATTCAAGGATCCTCCAACTACCACCTTAATGGAAAATGATTAAGCTGAGATGCATTGAATGTATAGATGATTGGAATCACTCTATCCCCTTTATAGGAAAATATTTGAGAGTAGGATTCCATCACAACCTTGACCCAACCCATCACCATGCATTGGTATATCTTCTAAGTTACGGTTCAAGGAAGCAGAAGATTCTTCATCAACAAAGGAGGAGATCTTCGACAAGGAGCTAAAAGGGACTCATCTGCTTATCTGTAAGTTATCAGAGTCCAGAGGACCCTTGGGATCATTCCTTTGTAGGATTGAGTTTAAGGTGTTTCTCACACTTGCAAGTCCTCTAGGAGACCTCTGGTGGGAGTGTACGTGGTAGGTGCGTTATGTTGACCCTTACTCTATGGAGAGCATAAACAGTTAGGTCTTATGGAAGATCCTTGGCTAGTACGTGCCTAAAAGTGGGTACGATATGTTGACCCTTAGTCGTGAGAGTATAAACAGTCACCTAGGTGTAGGTTGTAAAGGTTAAAGGTGAACCTGATTTAAAACCATGGGTTTAGGGTGAACTGTGGGAAACCTCCTTAGTAAAATTCGGTACACTCAAGGGTTAAGTGCGGTTACCGAGAGTGAAGTAGACAAGTAGTCGAATCACTATAAAAATGACTGTGTTTGAGATTGCTATTCATTTATTTGTGTGAATTCCTTTCATATTTTCATATCTGATTATCTGAGATCACACCTCACACACACACAAAGTCATATCCATCATAAACTAGTTTGCATATTGTTCATCTCTCAAATAGTTTGTGATTGGATTCTCTACTGGGCTTGGAAGCCAGTAGAGTTACTCTTGAGTAATCCTAATATATGTTTGTTATTAGGATTAGTGTGATAAGATTTTAAATTATCATAAAATTAATAAAAAGTCTTATTCACCCCCCTTTAGGACATATTGACATATTCTTACTTCAACTAAAGCGGTCTTTACCGCAATTTCATGTTCTACTAGTTTTAGCACTGGCTCAACCAGTCCAAGAAATTTCCAGACCAGTCCTAAGTTTATTGTAAAATTTTAAAATTTTTTATTGAGCCACGACCAGTCCTGGAGACTGCTCGACTGGTCGTGTGAACAGTACATGACTCGTTTACGACCAGTCCTATAGCTACGACTCAAACTCCAGCAACTGTTTCTAGTTCCACACGACCAGTCATGGACAGGTCACGACCTATTATGGAGATCACACGACCGATCATGCAAGACCTACGACCAGTTGTGGAATGGATTTATTCGATCGTGCTCAAAATTTTAAAAATTCATTATTCCTATACCAGTCGTAGTGTCCACAGGGCCAATCGTAGGTGTGATCTGTTCACTTATAAATAAACGATGATTTTCAGAGTTTGGTAATTTAATGGAAGTAAAATCGCGACATCACTCTGAGATAAGTTTGTAAACTTCTTAAGCTATATTGTGCATATTTTATATTCTCTTTTATTAGCTTTTTATATTTTATTTTATTCTGTATTCCAATCTGATTTGAAAGAGGGATTGAAGAATTTCTACTTTTTGAAATCAAAATCAAATAGAGCTAGCCCAACTTGATTTAATTTAAAATCAATCTAAAACTTAAAACCATTTCATAAGTAAGTGTGGACTTTGAACTTCTACTCCGACTTGGTTCTTCCGGGTTACAATAAAAGGAGAATATCCAGGTATTTTACATTTATGTAAATCTTCTATTTTTGGTTTCTTTTGAGATTGAGCCAGAAAAATCTCATTCTTTTGGTTATTTGAGATCCAGAAAACTTAAAGTGTAGGGGTTTTTGAATTGTGTAAGCCAACTTGAAAAACACAATTGTGAGGGTTTTAGGTGAACCTAAAAAAACCTATTTTTATAGTGAAAGCTAATATCCACTGTGTGAGGATATTAGGAGTGGAGTAGCTATGTGGCTATTGTTTAATAGTTGGTGTACACACAGGCGAACCACTATAATTCTTTATGTTTTGTGGATGTGTGGTTTATTTTCTATATCCTTTATCATTCAATATTGTGGGATGTATTTGTGCATGTGAATGTTGTAATCTTTTACATTTCAAGCATTGTGGGGAATGTTGTAATAACTTAGATTTCCTTTCTAGTTATTTCCTTTTTATTCCTCTTCAGTTTGAGAATTTGATGCACAAACTATTCTAGTAAGGTTGTCCTGCCATAAACGCTTGGTTTTTATGGTGTAAGGTTGTCCTTAAAACAACATTTGTATCAACCTCTCAATACTAGAATTTTGAGATTGATTTACATTTTCATATTGTGAATTGTTAAAGTGCTATCTTTTTTTTAATTGTTTAAATTCTGCTGTTATCATTTAAATTTTGCATAGTCCTATTCACCCTCCCCCCCCTCTAAGACATATAGCTCAGCCTTTTTAAGTGGTATCAAAGCCTAATAGCTCTTTTTTTTAAATAAAAAAAAAAATAGATTTATTTCCTGAGCTAATCGATCTGAGCTATTTATAAGATATCAAATTTTGTTAGCCTTTCAGTCACTAGGCCTCCACCATTTGATGACACCAATTATGCCTATTGGAGTTGTTTCTAACAAGTCCCATGCTTCTTTACTTATTTCACACATATTGATTTGATTAAAGACTTCTTGAGACATAACACAGTAGATAGCATTCATTGCTTTAGCTTCAAAAGTTTATTTTTCATTGTCGAATGTTGTCCACATTTATTTGGATTTTAGTTTGGTGATAGTTGTACCATTTCAAGTACTATTAGTTTGATTGGCGGCACATATCCGTTTTCAACAGTGACCCAAACATCATGATCCAAAGATCTCAGAAAGTAATGCATCATAGCTTTCCAGTATGCATAATTTGATCCATCAAATACAGGAGGTCTAGTTATAGATGAGCCCTCTCCTTTGACCATATTACCAACTTCAGTCAATATCACTCTCTAAGTAGTGAAGCCCTTAAGAGAGACCCGCTCTGATACCAATTGAAATTTCGGTAATGACCACTTTAGTAGAAGTGGAAATATGCCAACGTGTCCTAGAGGGGGTGAATAGGACTTTTTAAAATTTTATGATGATTTAAAACCTAATAACCCTATCTTGACTCAATATGCAAATATCAAGATTTCTTCAATATAGCTCTAATGGCTTCCAAGCCAAATAGAGGATCCAATCATAAGACTATTGAAAATAAAAAAAGATTGGGAACATTATAATGTCTCGAAAAAATTCGTACAAGGACCCGAGTACCACCTCAAGCAAAACCACCTAAGGACCGTATCCTATTATAATTTAGGCAGAAATTAGCTAAGTTCTAAACTGAATAATCGAGGGATTAAGCTCGGACCACCATTTTCATAAATGAGAAGGCCTAAAACCATTAATATCACTGACTCAATGTCACTTAAAGAACTAGGAAAAATCCCAAGAGCCTGTCGCTCTTGGGAGTACATTGAAACTTCATATCGGACCTAGAGCGCATGTCGTGAAACTGTAGGATTATGTTCATCCTACTGGGCTCGGCACTCTAGATAGTGTCCAGAAACGCACAACTTGAGGCCCAAGTGAAGTGTGTGAGAAACACGAATATCTGAAAAAAATGTAATGAAACTTAAGTGAATTGGGTCATTTGTTCACATGCGAAATTGAGGTTTAGGACCGTCAGTTTCTGACCAAACTTCACCTATGGAACAAGAAAATTTCCCTACACATATCTGTATAATTGTGGCCCTGATCGAGTAAGTATGATCATTGATCTAACACATGTCCTCCACGATCGATCAACTTACCCGATCGTACAAAAATCACATCCCAGCGTAGTTCCATTGTCAAAGAGCATACCCCATGACATGAGTAGTTGGCCTCCTTCTGAGCCCTGTTTGTCAAAAATAACTGTTCAAAAGGTATAACCCATGTATATAGTGGCCCTGGAGCCATTTGCATCACTTATGGGCTTATAAATAGCCTTTATACCACCCCACCTCTCTCGTATACGAATTTCTCCAAAATCCTAAGGGAGAGAGAGAGAGAGAGAGAGATAATGAGAGAGAGAGAGAAAAGAAGAGAAAAGAGGAGAAGAGGGTTTTTTGGAGATTGCTACAGTAATTCTCTCCCACAACTCCATGCAGGGAATCACCTCCCCGTTACGCTACACAATCTGTGTCGACTACAATTTTGGGTAAGAAACACTAACCCTAATCTTATTATAGAGATCCAGGATGATTATTTGTCAAACTAGCTAACCTATTACATCATCTAGGTACCCGACGTTCCATTTCAAAAACATAGAGTTTGAACCTAGTCCGAATCGAGTATTCTGATGAAAGGTGCGGACTATAAATGCTTAAGTGGCAGTTATCAATGCTTTCAATGTCAGCTAATGTTTATGTCTGATTGGATTGCTACCATATTGTTTTAGATACGTCATTTTGAGTATAATATACATGTATGAACTATGTGAGCAAAAGATGCATCTTATGTGTTTGTTGAAATGCTTGAATGAATGTTTAAAAATGATTTGAGCTTGCCATGACTATTGATCTAGGATTCATCATCGTTATGTGCTTGTTGATCGCTCTATATAAGGAATTGCTAAATTATATGTTGTAACTAACCTAGTCTATATATTTGGCGAAGTGTAGTCTAAGTGTTTGATGAATTGTCCAAATGAGAAAGTATTAATGGTTTGTATTTGTTAAGAGTATTAAGATAGGATTCTTCATTGCCTTATACACATGTATAGTTTCTTTCATGTAATCATGTTTGCCTCTACAAAATTTATGGATAAAATGTAAATGTTTGGTAACATGATTAATGTGTTCGATGAAATGCTCAAATGAGGAATTTATTTGGATTGTTTGTCAAATGCTGAAATGTTTATAACATGTGTTTATTTACTACATTTGAGTAAGATTGAGGCTGCAATGTAGCCCAATCCGTAAGAGTCCCTGTTCAGGTGGCCAGTTAGTCTCGCCACATTAGGTAAACTCAATGAATCCGGTACGATTGTCGACAGTGGCTAGGCCACGAGGGGTGCTTATGCTCTCCATGTCAATTAAGTCAGCGTGTGCCCGTACTAATCAAACTTGCCTAACAAACCGATTGGCCTATTGTGTGTTTACCATGTATGGACACTACTGCTTGAATCTAAGGTACCCCTTACCTGTTAAAGGCCCTCTTTAACCATAGTACTACAATTCGCTAAGACTCATGAGCCAGGCATGGTGCTATGGGACACCGTGTTCAAACTGTCGGCCTATGCTGGGGTGACGAGCCTCCCCGTAGTGACCAGTGAGCAACCTAGACTCATGAGCCAGACATAATAGTGTGGGACACCGTGTTCATGTTGTCAGCCTATGCTAAGGTGAAGACCCTCCCCGTAGTGACTGCGAGTATAAACTTTTGAAATCGCCTATCGACTTCTTTTCATTAGAAGTGATGCCTTACAACTTTCCTATCATATGTGCTTAACTAGGATTGACGACCCTAGATGGATCCTTTGGTTTGGGTCAATGATATAAAGGGAGGTATGCTAGCTTCCCAAACCTGTTGTATGATAAGCCTAATTGAGTACTCGGCTAACACGACCATGCATCTCATTGCATTAGTTAGGATGTGATTTAAAGGCGATGAAGGTGCATTATTTTGAGGGAGTGCTGTCATATGCGAAATATGTTATTGAAGTCGCTTGTGAGGGAGCTTTGATGCGAGGGCATATATCATTACTTGCACTCCATTCCTGTATTAACAAGAGTAGTTAGGAAGTGATTGTTATGTTGCTTTATCATTACTGCTTGATTGACTTCATAACATGTTAACTTTTATCTTATAGTACCACTAAGTTGGCCACTCATTCTCACTCTAGGACGGTGTTTTAAAACACCAATCAGACTCTGGTTTAGATGCAGGTGCTGATAAAGTCTATGTGATGGATCAGGACTTTATGTATGACGAGGAGTTCTCCTACTTTCATCTCTCGGGTGGGTCAATGTAGACCTCGTGTCGATGCGCAGGGACTATAGGGATATTTGGCTTAGTTGGACACACTTACTTCTCCGCATTTTATTTATTTTGAAACATTACATGTATATATTAAGCCCGCTTACATACTCTAGAGGTTTTAAGACACTTACATGTTTAAATATTTATATTTCAGACTTTCGCTTGCTTAATTTAATTGTACCTAGAGTATGTTATACTATTTTAGTATAATCCCACTCATTCTTAAATCATTAATATGGACTAAACCTGAACATCATTATCCATATTGCATAAGTGATGTGCTGGATCTTGGGAGTAGAGCTTTGCTCAACCCTTGAAATTTAGGGTGTTACAAGTTGGTATTAGAGTATGATTTAGATTAAACTGAACCTAGGTTATAGGTAACGCGACACACTCCGATGCACTCTAACTTAGGAGGGAGCGATGGAATTTAGAGACCACATTAGGATCCCAAAATTTCATCGACGGGCAAGACTAAACGTTGTAGTTTAGTCCACAATGTGTCTTACACCACGTGAATCGACCCAAGTCACATCTAGGCTATCAGTAGACGGATTTGAGTAGTTAGCTAAGTTCTAAACCAGAAACGGATCCAAAAGGCCAGAATACGCACACGTTGGATCATGAGAAAGGGACCGTGCAAGCCTAAGACCCAAAAGCAGGAGGTTCGGTGGGGCCCAGGGGGTCCCAGGAATCAATACACGACCTGGGGGGTTGGCCACCGCCCTAGGGAGGAGCATCGCCGGGTAACCCAGGAGAGCGCTGCGGCACCGCCCAGTCGGTGGCGCATAGCCAACCTCCCTAGCCCGGCGCAGCATCACCGTGGGATCGGTGGCGCGCTGCTACCGGCCGACCATGGTGGGCCCCTCCCACATGTGGGGGGGCCCTTTTAACACCCCTAACCTCATTTGTCCCTCATTCACCTCTTCATTCTTTCTTTATTGTTAGTGCACAACACTTTTCGCTCTTCTTGGACTATTCCCTCTACCACCTTTTGATTGTGTAGATTTCAAATGGAGAATTCTTCTTAATCAAAAGCTTTATTCACCTTCATTTTTTAAGGATAATATTTCTTTATGAAATGATTATTGACAGGTATTCCCATTCCCTGTACATTCTAATCCACCACTCGATAGGCTCTATTGGAGTAAACTTTTGAAATGACATATGGACCATCCCACTTAGGGTCAAATTTCCCCCTATCTTTATACGTAACGACAATGGGCCGTTTAAGCATTAGAACCATATCCCCCTTCTTAAAGGATTAGTATTTAACCTTCTTATCAAAATTTGCCACTATTTACGCATGATAAAGCTCTAAGCATTGTTAGGCTGTTAATCGCTTCTCATGTAAGGCATCTAGCTCCACCAACCTTATTTTGGCATTCTCATTTTCTGTAATTGATTCATGCACTGCCATTTAATTGAACCCAAGGTTTGACAACCCCAAGTGCAGGGCTGCGACGTAGTAATAACTCAGTGAGATCGAGGTCAAATCCTCAAAGAATGGGGAACATAACCTAGAACTAATATAATGGTAATGGACTGTTTGGGTTTTTTATCCAATAATTAAAGTAAGGATTTTAAAAGAAATGAATAAAAGACTAAGGATCCAAGAATCCACTTATAGAAATCGTAATATCTCATTCATTAATTCAATGTATAACTCAATTGGAATCAAAGTTCTATCCTATCAAATCAGAAGATAATTTTGTTATACCAATTATTAACACCAACAAGAATATGATTTTGATTGAACAATTTACTCATGAAGCACTCGAATCTTAATCATAAGGAATCAAAAGCATCTAAAGCACTCTTAGGTGAAAATAGATCAATCAATTATACATATTGAATTATTCTCCAATTCAAGCTAAATAATTGTTAAATCAAATCATTCATTGTACTTGTAGTGCACAAAAAACCTAAAAGTAAATAACTCAAAGACTTTAAAGTAAATTCAAATCTATGCAATCTTCTGTCATCATTCAAACCAATGTCAGTGAATTAAATAAACTAAATATTGTAATTAAATTACAAGCCTCATCCCTTAACCATAGATAAGAGATTAGCCTAGCATGGCTAACATCTTATAACTAAACATAAAAGAAAAACTAAAAAGAAAAAAATATATTTGAGGGATCTAAGATGAAGGACGGCTCCGTGGAAACTCCATCACCCCTAAGCCTTTCTCCTAAGCCCTTATTCATACTTAAGAAATCTTAAAACACCCCTTTACATAGGAAAAATCTGCACCGACTTGGAATTGACTTCAAATTGATGCACTTATGTTACACTTCGGTCAGACCGATGGTAGCCTTTGGTCATATCAAACATCTCTTCAATCGCACCAAACTGGTCTCTCGGTGGCAACTGAATTTCTTCAATATTCTTCTGAAGTACTATCTCCCTTGGATTGCACTGAACTCTCCTTCAGTGGTACGGTAGTACCGAACATGGCTTTGGTTAAACCTACATGTCAAGCTAAATTAACTCTGAAAATCACTTCTTGCTAGACTATTATATGCACATTTAGTTAGACTAAACTAACCTCAGTTGGGACCAAACTATCTATTATTTTTGTTGGACTTTGTGATTTTTTTAATCTTTTCTTCATCCTTTGTACTTTTTTTTCTTAGATCTTTGGCATGTGAAATCTGCAATAATGTCCGACAAATCTCCAATTCTTTATTGATTATTCTTTTGAGCTTTAATTCCCCCATTTAAGCATATATTCTTCTTTAAGTTTTAAAATCTTCTCGCATGAAGAAAACATATATAATTTTATTGAATTAACACTTATATATCAAGAAAGTTAATGCAATGGAGAGGATAAATATACAATATTTAGGCATTATTGCCACCCTTTGCGATATTTCTTGCATTTCAATTGACAAAATAGCTTCAACTTTGTAGACCAAGGAGTAAGGAGTAACTTTTATTGTCATACGATGGGTTGTTCGATAGGCCCATAATGCTTCGTGTAATCTTTCATTCTAGTCTCACTTATTCTTTATGATGATTTTCTTCAAAACTTGTACTATTGTTTCTTAAAAGCCTTTATCAATCCACTGTCTTATGGATACTAGGGTGTTGAGAAGGAATGCTAGATTTTAAGTTTTTGACATAACTTTTCCATGTTCTTATTCTTGAACAAAGTACCATTATTAGGAATAATCTTCTATGGAACTTCAAGACATTAGATAATCACGTGAGGAATAAAGTCTATCACATCTTTTTCTTTAACATTATGTAATGTGACGGCTTCTATCCATTTAGACAAATAATTTGCTGCTGGTAAAATATATTGGCATCCTCATGAAAAAAAAGGATTAATAGGGTCAATAACATCTAACTGCCAAGCTGCAAAGGGCCATGAAGCCATAGAGATAACATTCAACTGCTAAGCTGCAAAGGGCTAAAAGCATTGGTCATGTCATGAGATATTTTATCAGATCAGCTCACGATATTAGAATTATATTATGGGATAGACAATAATGCCATAAATTTTGTATTACAAAGATCATGGCTAGGCACACCTTTATGATAGCGGAATAATTATACTCTACTTTGACTAATGTTCTACTTAAGTAATACATAACACATTCTTTTCCTTGCTCATTTTATTGTGTCAACAAAGCACAGAGGTAATTTTTGCATGCTTCAATATATAAAATCAAAGGCTTACCCTTTATCGGTGCCATTAACATTAAAGGATGTTTCAGTAAGTCCTTGATGGAATTGAATGTGTTTTGGCATGCTTCATCCCACTTAAACTCTACCCCTTTATTCATAGGGTGAGCAAATAGTTGACATCTTCCTGTTAAATTAGATATAAAGTGGAAAATGTAAGCAAGCTTCTCTTGTAGGCTTTTCAATTCACAGAACATCCTTGATGATAGCATTTCCTGTAGGGTCAATTTCTATTCCATGATGCCTGACAAGGAATCTAAGAAATTTTCTTGATGATACCCCAAATGCACATTTTAATGGATTCATGTTTTAACTATTTCTTTCTAGGTCTATGGAAGACTAATAATAGGTTCTCTTGATGTCTTTCATGACCATCTGACCGCACTACTAAATCACTGACATAGTACTAGACCTGTTTATGCATCATATCGTGAAAGATAATTTGCATTTCTTTCTAATATGTTGCCTTAGCATTCTTGAGTCCAAATAGCATCACTTTATAATAATATATACCCACAATTGTTTGGAAAGTCATAGGTTTTTTATTTTCTGCTACCATATGTATCTGGTTATATCTTGAATACCCATCCATAAAGAACATTATTTCATATCTTCTGAAATCGTTGATGAGTAATTATGTGATGGGCAACAAGAAGTCATTCTTTAGTCATGCCTCATTTGAAATAGCGGTGAAGACCGCTTGAGTTGAAGTAGGAATATGTCAATATGTCCTAGAGGGGGGTGAATAGGACTTTTTAAAGATTTATAAGTTATATTTCAATCCTATTACAGAGTACAGATTAAGATTACTCAAAAATTAACTCTACGGGCTTCCAAGCCTGATAGAGGATCCAATCACAAACTACTTGTAAGATAAACAACTTTATGAATCAGATTGTGATGGATATGACTGTGTGTGCACAAGATGTGATTTCAGATAATCATATATAAAGGCATATAAAGCAATCACATAAATGAAAGATAATATCAATCTCAAATAGAGTCATTTTATAGTGGTTCGACTACTTGTCTACTCCACTACCGGCTTCCACACTCAACCCTTGAGTGACCGGATTTTACTAAGGAGGTTTCCCATGGTTCACCTCAAACCTAAGATTTTTAATCAGGTTCACCTTCAACCTTTACAGAGGTTTCTACTCGGTTCACCCCAAACCCTGGAGTTTTGCTGGTGCACTCCTAACCAGATATTTATGCCCACACAGAGCAAGGGTCCACACTACGCACCCAGATGTTTATGCCCACATAGAGTAAGGGCCAACATAATGCACCCAGATGTTTATGCTTTCCACAGAGCATGGGTCCATACAACGCACCCACGCACGTACACTCTTGTCGGATGCCTCCTTTAAGGACATCAAATGGTGAGCAACACATACGACCCAATCCTAAAAAGGAATGATCATAAATGTCATCTGGACTCTAAGTATTTACAGATAAGTTGATGAGTCCCTTTAAGCGCAATGATGAAGATCTCGTTCTTGTCGAGGAAGAGTCTTCAGCTTCCTTGATCCGCAACACAAAGATATATCTTTACTAAGCTTTTAGGTTAGGTCAAGGTTATGATGGAATACTACTCTCTAAAGATTTTCCTATAAGGAAGATAGAGTGGTTCCAATTATCTATGCATTTAAGGCATTCCAGCTTAATGATTTTCCATTAAGGTAGTAGCTGGAGGATCCTTAAATGTGGAAGTTCATTCCTCAATCCACTCTATGAAATATCATTGATGAGGGTGGATTGAAGGATGAACTTCTTGAGAGAAAGGGCTTAGGATAAAGGATATAAAGTTTAAAACACTCAAAAGCACTCTCTACTTTCTCTCACAGCAATAAAGACTAATCTCTCTATATATAGGAAAAAGGTTCCAACGAATATAAACGGTCATATTTATGACAAAGTTCGATATCATTGAGCAATCGTCGATATGATCGAGCGTATACTCTCGATTGTATCGAAAGACCTCTCGATGATACAAACTCAATTGTCATTTCGCTTTTGGAAACCTTTTGCCAACTAGTCGATGGGATAGAGACACACATCGATGTTATCAAATTTTGAACTCCAATTTCATCAAGAGATGGATCGATCTATCGACAGGTGAAAATAAGAGAGAGAAGCCTTGAAGAATTTCAGGTTGTACAGATATGATCGAAGAATAATCGATGTCATCGAAATTTGTATATCGATGATATCGAAGACTGTGTCGATGGGATTGATAAATCGTATAGATTTACCTATAAGATTTCTGGACGATCTGTGTTCGGATTCGATCCAATCGACCAGGTCTCAATATGATCGATATATGAATATCAATTTATCAACTAGCACCCCGATTAACATTAAAAACAACCTGAATTTTATGCTGGAGAAAACATGCGCCCATAATCGATATGATCGACTGACTTCCAATATGATCGATATTTGAGTTCAGATTGAATCGGACAGTCATCGATATATCAAAGCTTATGTTAGTTTTCTTTAGAAAAATAGGGGCACCGAAAAATAGTTTGTCGATATTATCGATCCTCTTCCGATAGGATCGATATTCGAATATCGATGATATCGACTCACCAGTCGATATATCGATAAATCATCTAGATGATTATTTGATTGTTGGATGCTTTTTGTCCTCACTCGATTGTATTGATTGAGATGCCGAGGACATCAACAAAGATGGTCAATCATATCAAAAAGGGAATCGATATAATCGATAGTGTAAGAAAAATTTAAAGATTTTCCTTTTTGATAAAAAGTTTTCTTACATAAAAATCCTAAGATGTTCTACTTATTTTTAAGGGTTTTAATCACCTGGTGTTTTGGGACATGGGATGTGAGGCTATGATTTACCTATGGCGAGCTTCCACACATTCAGTTGAGGCAGACACTTGACTTGATCTTCCTGTTAGGCGTTGTTGTCTGACTGACTCATCTCACAACGTAATTGACAAACCAGAGCACTTAGTAGGTGCACTTTCAATCTCCCCCTTTGTCAATTACGTGACAAAATACCCAAAACACCCTAGGAAAATATCTAGACAGATACATCCTAAATTGTGTGTACATGCATTAACATAATTTTACAAATTCTAATCACCCATGTACACACCCAATAAATTCTCCCCCTTAATTCAAAAACTCTCCCTTTCTTGTTGCGGCTACTCCCCCTAACACCTGCAACACAGATATAAAATTTTCTGCTCGGGGTGTTTGAATTGTTCTCCCCCTTTTTGTCAGTCATTGGCAAAGGCATATAACGTGATATTGGCTGAAGATTGAAGCATATGGGAGAACCACAGACAGATAGATGTATATAGGGATCCATCAGTGATAAAGTAATCAACACAGACAGTGGATAAGCAACAGGAATGGCAGTAAAATAAGGATGGAATGCATCCATATTAATAAGAAGTTCCAGCATCCAGACACATCTATCAAAAAAAATATAGTGACATAGACAGCAGGAGAATGAGATTTGTCCAAACCAAAATACATAACACAACATCAAACGCGTTGGATAGTCAAAGGACAACTGGACGGATGCTTAATGTCTTCGAGGAGGATCATTCGTGAACAAGTCTACCATTTGATGAGTAGTTCCCTGGAGGACATCGAGCTTTTCTTCAATGATAGTGAGACGCCTTTCACAATTGTTCAGACGGTCCTCTATACCAACCATCCCATTGAGTAGGTGACGTTCGAGATGATGAGCTGGGCGATTTGTAATCGACTCAGGACTGACCAATGGTGTGCGATTTGATCCTCCATGTGTTGGCCTCATTATTGGTGGAGCATGTTGGACGGCCTTGGATATAGAAGGATTATGCCTGGAGGGAGACAAGGGAAGATAAAATCATTGTGTTGCTCGTGATGTATCACTATCAAACCATGCTTCAGGATGCATTTCATCAAATGTAGCAGGAAGCCCAGCATGGTGTGTAAGTTTTCATATGAGCACAGGAAAGGGTAGTGTCTCCACATGATGTCCTTGAAGTACACAAATAATTTTCTTAAGGAGGAGAGTTGGCAAGCACACACGATTTTCTTGATATACATCATAGAGAACATAGATCACAGATAGAGAAAGATGATCACTAAAGACATCGCAAGGGTACACATTTGAGCTGAAAATTCTATGAAGGATTTTGAAGGTGGGTCCAAGATGGTTGATATGCAGCAAATTTTCATCATTTCACGGAACTGTAGTCCCTTGGCACAATGCATGGATTATTTCTCCCCATACTCCTAGCCCATTGAGATTTCAATTAGTTACCAAAATTCTAGTGACCTCAAGATTGAGGAGTTTTGCCACAGTCACTGGAGTGATAAGCTTTGAGTAGTGTGCAAGAACAATCCGAATGCTGGGGGGATCTTCACAAACGATATGGCAATGTTTGAAGAATTCATGGATCACACCCAGTTGGTATGATCCTCCAAGATGTTGAATATTTTTCCAACCGATTACTTCGAGAAGAAGGTCAACTCCAAAAGGCTCAACAACACTATTGAGCACTAGAGATGACAGACGGACCACCTTCCTTTGGAGTAGGATGATACCTACGGGAATTTAATTGCATGCTTATCTCCTCTAAAGATTGAAAGTAAGCCTTACCTTTCCCTTTGATCATGTTTTGTAGAGGTGAGATGCTGATAGGAACTGGAAGAGAGAAAAATATGAGTTTGAGTGTGCCCTTCTCTTTATATAATAGACTTATCGATTATATCGATTAGTTATCGATAGCATCGCATGACTTTCAAAAATTACGTTGGCGAATGTTTGAAAATATCAAAGACAGTACCCGTCGATTGCATCTATGTACTATTTTGATTGAATCTATTATAAAATTGAAACTGCGCAGATATTATCGAGGTTGTAAGAATTTTGACATTTGTTCAATCATCAGCACAACCATGAACAACTCAGACCCCAAGATTTTCAGTGAGTACCATAAGTCCAGAGATATTATTAATGTGTACAGACGCCAATTGACTTTTGGAGGTCACAGAACCTGTTTGTGTCAAGAGGCTTTGTAAGAATATCAGCGAGTTATTTTTCAGTAGTTACATATTCTAACACAATGGTCTTTTTTTCGACTAGTTCTCGGATAAAATGATGACGAATGTCAATATGCTTGGTTCGAGAGTGCTGAACTGGGTTTTTTGAGATATTTATAGCACTGGTATTGAGACTCATTATGGATTGTGCAATCCCGTAGTCAAATAGCATCTGTTTCATCCAGAGGAGTTGAGCACAACAGTTACTTGTAGCTATATATTCAGCTTCTGCAGTGGATAATGAGATGAGTTTTGTTTCTTGCTTTGCCAAGAAACCAAAAAATTTCCAATATAAACGCGTCCACCACTTGTTGATTTTCGATCATCCAAATTTCCAGCCCAATCCACATCTGAATATCCTGCAATAATGGTGGAGGTTTCATGTAGATACCATAATCCAAAGGTGGTTGTCCCTCCAACATACTTGATAATCCTTTTAACTGTTGTTAGGTGTGATTCCTTAGTGTCCGCCTGATAACGAGCGCACACACCAACGCTAAAAGATATATCTAGATGACTGGCAGTGAGATAGAGCAGACTTTCGATCATGCTTCGATAGAGATGCTGGTCTACACTTTTGCCATTAGTATCTTTTGAAAGTTTTAGAGTAGTACTCATAGACGTGTGATAAGTGCGACCAGTCTTAAGCCCAAATCTTTTCTCTAGGTCTTTTGCATACTTGGTTTGATTTATGAAAATTCCATCGTCAAGTTGCTTGACCTATAACTCTAAGAAGAAATTCAATTCACCAACCTTGCTCATTTCAAATTCAGATTTCATGAGGTTGGCGAATTTGAATGCCTCATCTCCGCATGTTGATCTAAACACAACATCATCCACATAAATTTACGCAGTAAGCAATGAGTTCTTTGTTCTTTGGGTGAACAGTGTCTTGTCTACACTTCTTATGCGGAATTCATGGTCTAAAAGAAACTTCGTTAATCATTCATACCAAGCACGTGGTGCTTGTTTGAGACCATATAGAGCTTTGTCCAGGCGATAGACATGATGGGGATGCTTAAGATCTGAAAAACCTTTTGGTTGTTCCACATATACTTCTTCGGCAAGATCCCCATTAAGAAAGACACTCTTAACATCCATTTGAAATAATTTGAATTTTAGTGCGCATGCAATGGACATAAGATTTCTAATAGACTCTAGACATGCGACAGGAGCAAATGTTTCATCAAAATCAATTCCTTCAATCTGTGAGTATCCCTGAGCAACCAATCTTGCTTTGGTTCTAATTACATTCCCTGATTCATCAGATTTATTTTTGAAGACCCATTTTGTTCCAATGACATTAGTACTAATTGGTCTAGGAACCAATCTCCACACTTCATTTCTCTGGAATTGTTGAAGTTCTTCTTGCATGGCATTTATCCAGTATTCATCTTGAAGAGCTTTTATAATATTCTTGGGTTCAATCTTTGAGGTAAAACAGAAATGACTATAAACATTGTCTATCTGTCGTCTAGTTCTTACATCGTCATTAGGGTCTCCAATAATTTTCTCTCGAGGGTGATCTTTGATAACGGGTATGTCAGATGATTGCTGAGGTTCATTCAATGATGAAGATTTGTCATCTGATTTTTCAGGTATGCATGAATCTACGTCATCTTCTATCTCATTTGCAGGAGAATTCACATCTTGAGGATGATCATCAATTACCACATTCACAGATTCTTGAATAGTAAGAGTTCTTAAGTTGTATACTCTGTAAGCACGATTATTCATGGCGTATCCTAGAAAAATGCCTTCATCACCTTTAGATTCAAACTTTCCTAAGTGGTCCCTATCCCTTAAAATGAAGCATTTACTACCAAAGGCCCGAAAGTATTTTACATTTGGTAGTTTCCCATACCATAGTTTATATAGAGTTTGGTTTAGACCTACTCTAAGATATACTCTGTTTATGGTGTAGCAGGCGGTATTGACAGCTTTTGCCCAAAAACTCTTTGTCATATCCTTTCCATTTAACATAACTGACCCCATTTCCTGTAATACTCAATTTTTCCTCTCAGCAACTCCATTTTACTGTGGGGTTTTTGGGGCTGAAAATTCATGGTGAATTCCTTTATCACTGCAATATTTTTCAAATTCATCATTTTTGAATTCACCACCATGATCACTTCTAATGCGTTTTATGTCACATCCTTTCTCATTTTGCCAAGACAACGAATTTTTCAAAAGCATCAGATTTTTCTCGAAGAAATGCAACCCAAGTAAATCTAGTATAGTCATTTACTACCACCAGAAAGTATCTTTTCTTGCCATGACTTTCTACTTTAGTAGGACCTACCATTCCATATGCAGTAAATCCATGAGTCTTTTTGTTGCTATGGTGGTTGTCTTTTTGTGTCCTACTTTTATCTGTTTTCCTTTTAGACATTCCACACATACAACTTTTTCTTCTTTTCTAAATTTGGGAAGACCTCTAACCAAGTTTTTTTTAGGTAAGTTTAGCTAAATTCTGGTAATGAACATGTCCCAACCTTTGAAGCCATAATTTAGATTCATCCTTTACAGCCATATTACACTTTGTGGGCAGCCCATTTTCATTGGTACTTTCAATGATATAACAGTTATCACTACTGCGTAAACCTTTTATGAGAGATTTTCCTATATGATCTACAATTCTGCATATATCTTTTAAGAAGGTGACCAAATGTTCCTTATCACAGATTTGGGAGATACTGAGAAGATTATGTTTCAGACCTTCTACACAGAGAATATTTTTAATTTTTGGAAGACCTGGTACTGCTATTATTCCTTATCCTATGATTTTGACTGAGCTACCATCTCCAAATGTGATCGATCCACCATCGAAGTTTGAATATGTACAAAAATGAGTGCGATCACCAGTCATGTGTCTGGAACATCCACTATCAAGATACCATTTCGAACTATTGCCAGCTTTGAGAGCGGTATCAATTATAAGGTAATTAATTTGATCTATCACATTCTCTGGGACTTTCTTGATCATGATTCCAACTTCAGTCAAGATCACTCTCTAGGCGGTGAAGCCCTTAAAGAGAGACCCTGCTCTGATACCAATTGAAATAGCAGTGATGACCACTTGAGTTGAAGTAAGAATATGCCAATATGTCCTAGAGGGGGGTGAATAGGACTTTTTAAAGATTTATAAGTTATATTTCAATCCTATCACACTAATCCTATTATAGAGCACAGATTAGGATTACTCAAAAATTAACTCTACTGGCTTCCAAGCCTGATAGAGGATCGAATCACAAACTGCTTGTAAGATAAACAACTTTATGAATCAGATTGTGATGGATATGACTGTGTGTGCACAAGATGTGATTTCAGATAATCATATATAAAGGCATATAAAGCAATCACATAAATGAAAGATAATATCAATCTCAAACAGAGTCATTTTATAGTGGGTCGACTACTTGTCTACTCCACTACCGGCTTCCACACTCAACCCTTGAGTGACCGGATTTTTCTAAGAAGGTTTCCCATGGTTCACCTCAAACCTAAGGTTTTTAATCAGGTTCACCTTCAACCTTTACAGAGGTTTCTACTCGGTTCACCCCAAACCCTGGAGTTTTGCTGGTGCACTCCTAACCAGATATTTATGCCCACACAGAGCAAGGGTCCACACTACGCACCCAGATGTTTATGCCCACATAGAGCAAGGGCCAACACAATGCACCCAGATGTTTATGCTCTCCACAGAGCATGGGTCCACACAACGCACCCACGCACGTACACTCCTGTCAGATGCCTCCTTTAAGGACTTCAAATGGTGAGAAACACCTACGACCTAATCCTAAAAAGGAATGATTATAAATGTGTTATGGACTCTAAGTACTTACAGATAAGTTGATGAGTCCCTTTAAGCACAATGATGAAGATCTCCTTCTTGTCGATGAAGAGTCTTCAGCTTCCTTGATCCGTAACATAAAGATGTATCTTTACTAGGCTTTTAGGTTGGGTCAAGGTTATGATGGAATACCACTCTCTAAAGATTTTTTTTATAAGGAAGATAGAGTGGTTCCAATCATCTATGCATTCAAGGCATCCCAGCTTAATGATTTGCCATTAAGGTAGTAGCTGGAGGATCCTTGAATGCGGAAGTCCATTCCCCAATCCACTCTATGAAATATGAATGATGAGGGTGGATTTGAGGATGAACTTCCTTAGAGAAAGAGCTTAAGATAAAGGATATGAAGTTTAAAATACTCAAAAGCACTCTCTACTTTCTCTCATAACAATAAAGACTAATCTCTCTATATATAGGTAAAAGGTTCCAACGGATATAAACGGTCATATTTATGAAAGAGTTCGATATCATCAAGCAATCGTCGATATGATCGAGCGTATACTCTCGATTGTATCGACAGACCTCTCGATGATACAAACTCAATTGTCATTTCGCTTTTGGAAACCTTTTGCCAGCTGGTCGATGGGATTGAGACACACATCGATGTTATCAGATTTTGAACTCCGATTTCATCGAGAGATGGATCGATCTATCGACAGGTGAAAATAAGGGAGAGAAGCCTTGAAGAATTTCAGGTTCTACAGATATGATCGGGGAACAGTCGATGTCATCAGAATTTCATATCGATGATATCGGAGAACGTGTCGATGGGATCGATAAATCGTATAGATTTACCTATAAGCTTGTTGGACGATCTGTGTCCAGATTCGATATAATCGACTAGGTCTCGATATGATCGATATATGAATATCGATTTATCGACAGGCACCCCGATCAACATTAAAAATAACCTAAAATTTTATGTTGGAGAAAACATGCGCCCATAATCGATATGATCGACTGACTTCCGATATGATCCAGATTTGAGTTCAGATTGAATCGGACAGTCATCGATATATCGAAGCTTATGTTAGTTTTCTTTAGAAAAACAGGGGCGCTGAAAAACAGTCTGTTGATATTATCGATCCTCTTCCGATAGGATCGATATTCGAATATCGATGATATCGACTCACCAGTCGATATATCAATAAATCATCCAGATGATTGTTTGATTGTTGGACATTTTTTGTCCTCACTCGATTGTATCGATTGAGATGCCAAGGACATAGACAGAGCTGGTCAATCATATCAAAAAGGAAATCGATATAATCGACAGTGTAAGAAAAATTTAAAGATTTTTCTTTTTGATAAAAAGTTTTCTTATACGAAAACCCTAAGATGTTCTACTTATTTTTAAGGGTTTTAATCACCTAGTGTTTTGGGACATGGGATGTGAGGCTATGATTTACCTATGACGAGCTTCCACACATCCAGTTGAGGCAGACACTTGACTTGATCTTCCTGTTAGGCGCTGTTGTCCGACTGACTCAACTCACAATGTAATTGACAAACTAGGGCACTTAGTAGGTGCACTTTCATCATTTAGGTCCCTGAAGTCGACATACACTCGTATTTGTTCATTCTTTTTCATAATATTCTTAATATTAGAAATCTATTTGGAATACTTTACTTCTCCAATAAACCCACCTCGATCAGCTTATTCACCTCTTCTTCAATTTGAGGAACTAAGTCTGAATGAAAATACCGTTAAGGTTGCTTAACTGGCCTCTTTTCTTTGAAAATGTTAAGTTGGTGCATTTCTATTGTTAGTTCTAGACTAGGCATCTCTGCATATGTACAGGAAAACACATCTTTGTTTACCCTTATCGTTTCAATATATCGTTTTACTTCTTCTTTCGGCAAACTAGTGCTTACGTATGTTATTTGAGGTTCTTCACTTGTCCCTAGATTTATTTCTCTCAATTTATCAATTGTAGGTTACCCCCCCATCTTAGATCTTTGTCGGGTCCATTCCAGGTTAAATCATCTCTTTTTCTTCATCTTCATTTGCTTCCTTACATAGTTCCACCGATCCTTTTAGGTCGATCGCTGGGAGTTGCTAATCATATTGACATGCGCAGCCTTAGGAGATGCTCCTAGTCCGCAAAGCTTTTCTCGCCTCTTTTCATAAACACTAACTGGGACTTATACACCTTTACCATTATTCAGCCCCGTCAGCTTATCACACTCGAAGCCCATGGCTTGTAAGATTCTTCAACTTACTATGCTATATATTTCCAAATATTTTGGTGAGATCTTTTCATCAATTAGCATCTCATTATTACTACCAATAACTTCCTATTTGGATAGAGAATAAAATAATACAGGCTTTGAGTTGTTGGAGATTGGTGGTACTCAAAATCTGTCTGGTCTAACTAGGAATGGTTTAACACTTTATAGTAGTGGCACGAGTATTGTGTAATTTTTCTGCAAGATTTTCATTACTCCGGGCCACAACATTACCAAAGGAGGTTGCCCTGATTGCTTTAAACTTTTAGGAAGAAATTTTTTTTTAAAAAAAAATCATCCTTTATTCTGTGATATTGGATTGTGAACTTCTAGTTGTTTTGTTTCTTTTTTAAAAATAATAAAATAAAATTTTAATTGGAAAATTTTTCCTTTCATCAATACAAACTTTATTATCATCATGACCATAACTTTTCTCATTTGTACTTCTCGCCTCATCCTCACCAAACTCCTCATAGTATCGCACGTTGGTGAAGAAAGACTCTAATATGTTAAAGGGTTTCGTATCCGCCATGATTCAGTGTTAAATGCCATTCTGACAATATTTGAAGCATTAACATAATGCGGAGGGGATTATACCATACCTATGCATCCTTGGACATTCCAAAAGAAAATCGTAGGTTGTCACTGCGTTAATAACATTACATACAACCTTTATGATGAGATCTTCAGTCTTTAACATCAACGTGATGGTCACTAATGCTTTCTATGCATCTTGATTGAACCCTTGGATCATCATTTCACTTACATGTAAGTGAGAGCACCAATAAACTAATTCTATGAGCATATTTAATGGTAGTAAGTTCACTGCAGACCCATTATCCAACATTATAGCTTGATTTTCTTGCGAATATAGCCAGTAACTATGAGAATTAATTGTGTTCATTTTCTTTTATCATTAGGTCGACATCAAAAAAAGTGATAATGGACATACAGTTAGCTACCTTTATCTTTTAAGATATGGCATTCCAACTTGTACTATCGTCTTTTTCAATTGTATTTTCCATCTCAACAAGAAATGCTTCTCTTACTTTGTCATATGACAAAGCTCAAATCAATACCTTCTTGAAATCATTGGATAGTCGCAAAGCATCGTACACAATCAAGTGATTGATAACATATAAGTCACTCTCTGTAAATGTTATATTGTAAATCTAGCACCCAGAGTTGTCAAATTTTGTTGTGCCAAATCATTTAGAATTTGTGTCATGTTTTGATGAGATGAATTGATCGACTTTGTGCACTTTAAAGTTCTCCAAGTCTTTATCGAACTTCTCTATCTATTCAAGTTGAAGAAGCATTCTCGAAGTTCAAGATTTCAAGGTCAAGTACAAGCACAAGTTCAAGGCTCAAGTTCGAGTATAATCTTCAAAATCAGTACCTTAAACAATATTAAGAACTCAAGTCTTTACTCAAGCTCAAGTTAAAGATTTGAAGACAAGCTTCAAGTATTTCAAGTGTATGAGTTAGCAGAGCGAACGATGTTTCAATTGTTCAAAATCACAAACAAGGTATGGATGACCCTAAATTGACCATAGGTCATATTCATTGCATATGCTATGTGGGTCATTTTATAAGTTTATAGGTCATTTCCTCAACTAGTCCTAGTCTTTGTTCGACTAGTCCAAGCTCTGGCTCGACTAGTCCAAGAGTTTTTTGACCAGTCCAAGGTTTATTGTGAATTTTCTATTGGACCCTCGACCAGTCGTGGAGACTGCTCGACCAAACAAGTGAACAGTGCTCGACCAGTCGTGCAAGCTTAACTCTAAGACCAACAAATTTTTTTGGTCTCACTCGACCAGTCGAGTAATAACCTTATCTCATCGCCCAAGAAATTTTAAAATTTGGTTGGTCCTTCGACCAGTCGAATTGATCCTTAGACCAGTCGAGTGAACAGTATTTTCACCTATAAATAGAGGACGAATCTTAGAGTTTTTCATTCATTCCAAGACATATCACACCATCACTCTGATAGGTAAGTTCTTGCATTTCATAAGCTATATTGTGTTTATTTTAAATTCTCTTAAATAACTTTTTGTATTTGATTTGGTGATCTCCATTCAACTCTATTTCATTAAAGAAGGGAATTGTGATTTTACCCTCTTTGAGATCAAAATCAAACTAAGCTAGCTCAGGCTGAATTAATCTAAAAGTCATTTAGACCTATGTAACGCCCCGAAAATCGGGGGTCGGGTAGAAACCCAACTCCCGAGTTCCAGAACATCATTTATGCAACATTTTCAATGATGGATGAACGTCGACGGTAATAGTACATAAAACATGAGGTGGATTAAGCCAAAACAGCATATCATACTCCAGAGACAGTTAAATTAGCAAGCGGAAGAATGTGATAGATGCATAAAATATATGAACTGTTGTAAGTCTCCAGAGTGTGAACATGTTACCAGGTTAACTAAATACATTTATATCCCAAAATAGAAAGAAGAGAATATACTGGGTGTGTAAATAAAAGATAAAATACCAAGTGTATTGGCATATAATTAGTAACCCTGTAACCCTGTCAATCAGAACCTGCATATAGGAGGGATCCTCCTCCTCATCATCAAGTCCGGCTCTGCTTCGCAAGCATCGCCACCATCTGAAACAAAATAGGGACTGGTTGGTGTGCGCAACACCGTCCCGTAACATGGGAGTGAGTAGCTAACTCAGTGAAATCATAGAGCAAAGGTTAACATGTTATCAAATCAATCAAGCAATAATGGTAAAGCAAGCAATCAAACATTCCTAAACACTGTGATTAATGCAAGAATGAAATGACATGATGGATGCCCTCACCGACATACTCCCTCATGCGACACCATCTTACGTCCGCGGCATTGGTAACTACTAGGATTCAGAAGTCAATTTAAACTGCGAATACATCGTTTACATACAGTTCCCTTACTCTACGTTCCCGATTGTAAGAAGTCCTTGGGAACGCAATTCTAAGGAGAATTCTAAGGGACGTGCTGGTTTATTCTAAGTTTAATCTGAGGGATTTATAAGTTTTCCCTGAGAGTGAATAGTTTTAAGTTAAAACAACTTTCCTAAGGGTTATAACAGAAGTCTATAAGTATTAAGAGGATCTATTGAAGGAATGAGGTTCTACTTCAACCAAATCTAACTTATTATTCCTTAGCATATACAGGTTTTACACTACTTAATATAACTAGTAGCCTAGTCTATAATACTAGCTGTAATCCAAAGCCTAAGCTTATACGCTAAATGGTTTCATACCATATCTACTACAAGGGATTGTTCTATCGCTTAGAGTCAAGATTATCTAATTGAAATTGGATTTTCTATATCGTCAGATCTTTCAAATCTAGGAGTACTAACTCTAGGTCTAAAACTCTAGATGTCCTAGCACTAGATGGTCATTATTTATGGACAAAGCTACTGCACTCGGTCTCATCCGTCGGTAGAAGCACAGGGGTCGAGAAGACGGCTATAACTGGCTCAAAAGAGCCATGAAAAGTGAAGGAAATGAAGAAAAAGGGCTGACCTAATGGGTTGCCACAATATAGGTCTGATAGAGGAGGGAAACAGGTCTCAAAAGGCTGGGATTGCAAAGAGAAAAGGATGAAATGGGTTGGGTTAGAAGCTCACACGAGTTGAGCTTCAAATGGAGGATGGGAGAGCTCCAACGAACGAGAATGGAAAGGATAGGGAATGTGTATAGTTGTAAACGATGGAGTGGCGTGGGTTGAGGCAGAAAATGATGATGGGAGCGATTGGGAATGGGGTTTGAGAGAGAAATCAGTAACTACGAGGGAAAGGGAGAGTTGGGGGTGTGTTTTGTGAAGGAGGTAGCATTTTGGGCGGGTTTTAATGGATGGCCCATAGCTAGGGGGGTCACCCTAACCCCAAAACACCGTCGGCCCGAAGGCCCGACCGAATGGGGCCCACTGATCGGTGAGGTCCTCGTCGGTCTCTGAACTGTCTAGTGAGGCCTCACCATTTAGACGAGGTCCTCCCCCCCTCCCTTAGGTCCAAAATGATGTGGGTCCCCCCCTGGGTCCCCCTAAAACTGCCCCGATTGGGCCCTACCTCCGTTTTGAGCCTATTCGGGCTAGTTTGGGTCAATTCTGAAGTATAATCGCCTTTAGCGATTTCTGGAGGTTGGGATAGGATTAATAGGGGTCTAGACCCATCGATAGATGGTCTAGGAGTGATTTGGGGTCCTTGTGTGTGATCAGGAGTTTGAATGGACTCGATCTCGGTGATCGTTTTCAGTAAACTTTCATCGACAAACAAACTGGAGGTCCTAAACTTATTTCTAGATTGTTCTCGCACCCTCCTAGATTAAATTGGCGTTAGCGTGCGGTGTGTGACCATAACCCAGGTCCAGTTTAATCTAAATCATGCTCTGATACCATTTGTAACGCCCCAAAAATTGGGGGTCGGATAGAAACCCAACTCCTGAGTTTCAGAACATCACTTATGCAATATTTTCAATGATAGATGAATGTCGATGGTAATAGTAAATAAAACATGAGTGGATTAAGCCAAAATAGCATATCATACTCCAGAGATAGTTAAATTAGCAAGCGGAAGAATGTGATAGATGCATAAAATATATGAACTGTTGTAAGGTCTCCAGAGTGTGAACATGTTACCAGGTTAACTAAATACATGTATACCCCAAAATAGAAAGAAGAGAATATACATGGGTGTGTAAATAAAAGATAAAATACCAAGTGTATTGGCATCTAATTAGTAACCCTGTAACCCCGTCAATCAAAACCTGCATATAGGAGGGATCCTCCTCATCATCATCAAGTCTGGCTCTGCTTCGCAAGCATCGCCACCATCTGAAACTAAAATAGGGACTGGTTGGTGTGCGCTACACCATCCCGTAACGTGGGAGTGAGTAGCTAACTCAGTGGAATCATAGAGCAAAGGTTACAATATTATCAAATCAATCAAGCGATAATGGTAAAGCAAGCAATCAAACATTTCTAAACACTATGATTAATGCAAGAATGAAATGACATGATGGATGCCCTCACCGACATACTCCCTCATGCGACACCATCTTACATCCGCGGCATACTTTCTTCCCTCAGTGCTCCACATCTTTCAGGCACATGCAGTGCAATATGAATATGATTACCGAGTTGTTATTAGTCCTTTTCATACAGCAGGATTGGAAAACTAGGGTACTTTCCTTATATCATTCCCAACAAGGATCCTGTCTAGGGTCGTCACTCCTAGTAGTCTCATACGATGATATATTTCTAGGTCGCTGCAAGGGCTGTCAGGGCTGTTGCACGCACTCGTTGCTCCGCTCCCCCATCACCTTATAAATACAGGCCTAGTTGTACTCTTGTTGCTACGGAAGGGTCGTCGCCTCACATAGACTCAGAGTACGCTCGAGGTCACTACAAAGGGCTGCTAGGGCTGTTGCTCGCACTCGTTGCACTGCTCCTCCATCACCTTATCAGTGTAGGCCGACAGCTCGAATATAGTGTCCCATTCCACCATAATCGGTTCACGAGTCTGGGTTGCTCACTGGTCACTACAAGAAGGTTTGTGGCCCCAGCGTAGGCCGACAGCTCGACCACGGTGTCCCATACCACCATGCCCGGCTCATGAGTCTTAATGGATCAAGGTACCATGGTTATCAGGATTATCACTGGTAAGTTCAGTACCCTAGGTTCAAGCAGTTATGACGAATACAAGGTGAACATACAACGGTCAATCGGGTTACTTGATGAGTCCGACTCGCACGAGCAACCATCGAATCGACCGACATGAAGTGCACAAGCACTTCGTGTGGCCTAACCACTGCCGACAACTCTAGTACTTCTCAGGTTCGTCATACACATCCTTCGTGGCAAATAGAATCCAACCACGAATTCAAATCTGTTACCGACTGCCTGGACTAGAGTTTAGCCCCAAACACTTGTAATCTAAATCAATAATCATATGAGAGAGACAGAATTGAAATACAAGAAATTACAGCATGTTATCAGCATGTTATAACATACATCATAAGCAGTTAACCATACGCGAGTACTTCACACATAAGGTAATTAATTGAAATACAACAAGCATGGAGGAAATCATGTACATCATCAAATTAGTTGAGAATCCAGTCTCAACGCTAATCTACAACACCATTTGCTCAATACTTACTAATACATACCTTTATACAAACATTTAGACTACACAACTCCAACGTACTTGACGTATGTTCATTTCAACATATAATATGACAGATCCTTATATCAAGGAGATGTCTAATACACAACAATCATGTTCTTACATTCAAAACATATGGCAGGCATAAATCATATTGATTTAGGCATTTCAACAAACACTTAGTCTACACACATTAGTCTACATAGCATATGTCGGCCATTATGTGCATTAGGGCGAATCTCTTCGCTAAACAGATCATACACGTATAACTAGTATAGGTATATGGTAAATACTCATGGCAATCATATCAGCAAAATACGTATGTATATAGTATTTCCTACAAATACCTAAAATATCCTAAATCTCATATTCTTCGTACGTATTCGAAATGAAAAATGGACAGCATGTTCTACATGTCAAACAACATCTTTATCAGCAATCTACCATTAAATGGCATTGAAAGCTTTGAAAACAGGTAATCTAAGCGTCTAAAATCCGCACCTTAAACCAGAAATTGTGAAACGGAGTTGATTCAGACGATAAGTCTTCGTCAACGGCAGATATGCTACCTATGGCAAGAAACAGGTTAGCTAGAACTCTTCTACAGCTAGTCTAAGCTTCAAATCAGGTTAGGGTTTAGGTTTTCTTACCTAAGAACGGAGTTGGAATCGCCAGAATAGTGATGCAGGTGGATGACTTTGGCATGTGGAGCAGCAGGGAAGAATCCCAGGAGAAAGCTCCAACTCTCTCTCACTTTTTCTCTCTTTTCTCTCCTCTCTCTCCTAGGATTTTCCCCAAATTCGTATGGGTTAGAAAGCTAAGGGTTTAAAGCCCTTTTATAAGCCCAAACATGACCAAAACAGACTTTAAGTCAAGGTATACTTGAGTTATAGCCAAATCGGGTCTTTTCCGATCCAAAAGAACATTTCTAGAGGTCCCCTGACTGAATGCGGTCGGACTTAAGCTTGTGGATGCTGGATCCTAATCACAATACGTTTTCAATTCGATAGGGTTTTTAAATCGCACGTGGCGAACCAATTTCAGTTCAGCGGTCACTGAGACTTGATCGAGGATTCCAAGTACACTGACCTAAGTGGGAAATGTTCCCTGATCTGAGGGTGTATTTGGGTCAGATTCCAATGGTCTAAATGCTTATACTTAACCCGCAAGCGACAAGTTCTAGATTTATTTAAATCACATTTAATTTATAAAGAATTTCACTCTTTCTCACACTCCCTGCTCCAGGCTCAATGAAATAGCCTCAGAACATCAGTTGGGCTTGATTTCCGGAGTGGTAGTTAAGTCCAACTACGTGGTCATAATGGTCTAAGTTCATTGCTACCGGACTCGCAACGCGCAGTTAGAATCCATTATAAAGTTTCAAAGAGTTCCTGAGAACAGACGGGTTTAGAGATTGATCCTGGATTTCAGGGTAAGGTAGTGGTAACAATTCTAGAGGTTTTGGGTCTTATAGATCGTATTTAAAGTGGTTGGTGTTAATTTTGTAGGACATCTAGTGTAGTGCTGGCTAATTCACATTAAATTTCTAAAGAATTTCATTCTATATGATTCCTTTGGCTTTGGAATTGGGTTCTGAGAGGTTACCAAGGTGCTATGGTTGACCCATTGCCTAAGGACGCCTAACTCCAGGTTGGCAAAAATTCGGGGTGTTACAACCTAAAACCTTTAATTTGTGAGACTGGACATTGAACATCTTCTTCTACATAGGATTGGTTCTACTGGGCTTCTTTAGAAGGAGAATTTTCAGATAAGTACCAATTAATCTTTGTGTATCTTTTGTAGTTTGTGAGGTTGTGCCAAGAAAATCTCATTTTGTATTTTCTCTAAGGTAATCCAGAAAATCTCAGAGTGTGGGGTTTTTATAATTGTGTAAGCCCACCTGAAGACACAATTGTGTAGGTTTTAAGGCTAACCTTGGAAAATCTTTTTCATAGTGAAAGTCAATATCCCGTGTGTCACACCCCAAACTTGGAAACCGAGCTCACAAAATTCTAAATCACCGAATCCGGCACCGACAGCCTCCATAATGCCCCATTCTCGCTCCGAGCACTCATTTACCAGGTTCCGATCCAGGGATCCTACAAGGAGAATTTTTAACATCAGTTTGATTTGTAATAAGCATAACCAAAGGCATAACCCACAACAATAACCAAAAATTCCATCACATTTCCACTATGATCAAAACTTATAAGTACAGTGTGCATAACGGGAAATATAATGATGATAGAAAAAAGCTCCAAGATAATCTACTATGCGCTCCTGCCTCAGCGCTGTTGTGGTCCAACATCACCTGCACGCAACGGTCGTGTATAAGCTTACGGAAAGCTTAGAGGGTGGTAAAAGTATGTACGGAATGTGGTAATACAATTATGCAATGTCAGAGTAATACGAAATATGCTGATGAATACATGAATACTATTGGTTGTACCAAGGCCATGCAATGCAAGACATGAATGATGTTGGCCATACCAAGGCAATGCGATGCGAGATGCAACTCAAGCATACAATACCTCATCTGGGTCCACATATCAATATAGCTCAAAGTTAGAATATCACCGAGGTCTAATGCACTCCAAACCAGATTGCCACCCCATCACGCGTAACAAGGTAAGTGAAAGAGACCTCACTATCCGCCTGCTAATATCGGGCTTAGCTCGTCAATAGTAGACCCATTCCTCGATTTGGTCAAACTCAGCCCAGTTTTTCCCTCTCCTCTCGGGCAGGTAAGGGCACGCCCCCTTCTAACCGATCACGACATAGTGGAAAGCATAACCTTCTGGTAATTGGCACTCGACATTCATGCATCCACTCGGTCTAGATGTTGGAGAAACCTCCTAGTACCATAAGGGTTTAGGGAATTTCACCCAGGGACATCTATAGCACCCCATGTAAAATAAGATTTCTAGTGTCAAATCCTTCCAACCACGATACGCCTGTGGAGGCTACAACCCTGATGTTGCTAGGGCATACAATAGTCATGTCACACGATGCGAGATGCATGAATCATGCTATCTAGTCATACAACAATCATACGCGTACCGCGCGCCCTTGTGGGCAACTCCCCTTATCAAGGAGTCTCATAACAATCTACCCAATGACATATGTTATGATTAATCATTCCTCATATCAATCAAACATATGATGCGAATGGGCATGAATCATGGGGCTATAATAAGCATGTTACATGATGACGAGGTGTCCCCCCTCTTATATCAAGGTTGGGCCTAAGTGGCCTACCTAAAGCCTAAGGATCCGAAAAGGGTTCCTTCACCATACTATTGCATGGCCCACTAGATGCCCTAGGGGGCCCAAATGAGTCTTAGATAGACTTCAAAATAAAAGAAGTAATGCCCCTAACAACCAGTAAGGGCCCAACATCTTGGGATGGCCCAATGAGAATAAATGGATCATGCAAATGGGGCCCAATGACTAGGGTCAACCCACTTAGAGAATGATGTGAATGGGCCGAATAAAGCCCTAGGGAAGGTCACAATGTGGATGTTCAACCATCATTACCTATTAATGTGGACATCCAACCAACATTTTCCCCAAGGAGTGGCCCACATAAGGCCAAACATACTGTGGGCACATGACCTCACACAAGGGGCTAATATACATCATCATGGGCCTCAATTACATCAAATGGGTCGAATCAAATGGGCCGATTCAAATGGGCTGATTCAAATGGACTGAATCAAATGGGTCGAATCAAATGGGCCGAATCAAATGGGCCGATTCAAATGGGCCGAATCAAATGGGCCGATTCAAATGGGCCAAATCCAATGGGCCGATTCAAATTGGCCAAATTAAATGGGCCAATTCAAATGGGCCGATCACAACACAATTCATCTATTTTTAGAGATAAAAAAATGAATCAAATCAAAAAATCAATTGGACTATACCACATCTAATAGTGGTGATAATGATTTTCACAGTTAAATTTCAGTGGGCCCCACCATATTATTTATTTCCCATCTTGTCTATTCATACGGTCACAAGGACCTGAATATGGAGGAAAAACAAATATTATATTGATTCAAAACTTCTATAACCTAAAGGGGTTTCAATGGTAGAGATTCAACTCCACTGTTTTCCATAGTGTGGTCCACTTGATACTAGATCTGTCTTATTTTTAGTCTTAAGCCTGGAGACGAGTTTTTCAAATGGATGGATGGTTTAGATGTAACACACACATCAGCGGGCCCCACAAAAATGTTGACGTCATGTGGTGTAACATCCCGAAAATCGGGGGTCGAGTAAAAACCCAACTCCCGAGTTCCAAAATGTTATTTATGCAACATAAATATGTATGATTGAATGTTGTCTGTGTTAATGTATTAAACATGAGTGGGATTAAGCCAGAATAGCATATCATACTCCAGAGACAGTTAAATTAACAAGCGGAAGACTGTGATAATATGTATAACATATATAAACTGTTGTATGTCTCCAGAGTGTGAACATATTACCAGGTTATATACATACATGTATACTCCAAAAGTAAACAAAAAGAATATACATGAGTGCTCTAAAAATATAAAATGACAAGTGTCAAGGCATCTAATCAACCTCCCTGTAATCCCGTCAATCAAAACACGCACAAAGGAGGGATCCTCCTCCTCATCATCAAGTCCAGCTTCGCTTCTCAAGCAGCGCCATCATCTGTAACGAAAATAAGGACTGGTGGGTGTCCAAAAATACCATCCCGTAACGTGGGAGTGAGTGATCAACTCAGTGGAATAATAGAGCAGAGATTAGCATGTTCTCAAATCAATCATGCGATAATAGTAAAGCAATTAATCAAACATTCCTAAGTACTGTTGTTCATGCAATATGACATGACATGATGGATGTCCACACCGATGATTTCCCTCATACGGCACCATCTTACGCCCGCGGTATGCTTTCATCCCACAGTGCTCCACATCTTCCAGGCACATGTAATGTGATGGTGATATGATTACCGAGTTATTATTAGTCCATTCATACAGCAGGATTGGGAAACTAGGGTACCTTGCTTATATCAATCCCAACACAGATCCTGTCTAGGGTCGTCACTCCTAGTAATCTCATACGATGTTATATTTTGTAGGTCGCTGCCAGGGCTGTTTCTCGCACTCGTTGCACCACTCCCCCAACACCTTATCAATACAGGCCTACTTGTACTCTTGTCGCTACTGAAGGGTCGTCGCCTCCCGTAGACTTAGAATACGCTCGAGGTCACTACAAAGGGCTGTCAGGGCTGTTGCTCGCACTCGTTGCACCGCTCCCCCATCACCTTATCAGTGTAGGCCGACAGCAAGAATATAGTATCCCATACTACCATAATCTGCTCACGAGTCTGGGTTGCTCACTGGTCACTACGGGGAGGTTTGTGCCCCCAGCGTAGGCCAACAGCTCGACCACGGTGTCCCATACCACCATGTCCGGCTCATGAGTCTTTATGGATCAAGGTACCATGGTTGACAGGGTTTACAATGGTAAGTTCAGTACCCTAGGTTCAAGCAGTTATGACACATACATGGTGAACATACAATGGCCAGTCGGGTTACTTGACGGGCTTGACTAGTACGAGCGCATCTCAAGCTAAGCGACATGAAGTGCATAAAACACTTCGTGTGGCCTAACCACTACCGCCAACTTAAGACACGACTCGCGTTCATCGACACGTCCTTCGCGGCAAAGATAAGCTAACCACGAATTTACTCGGTTACCGACTGCCTGGACTAAATATAGTCCCAAACATTTATGAATCCACATCAGCAATCATATAAAGGTAATGGAAATGCATTACAACAATGTGAGCATGTTAACACATGTTATAACGTACAACTTAAGTAAATCATCTAGCACATGCATTTCTTACATATGATGAAATCATACATATAGTCAACATGAAGGAAATCATTTACATCAGCATATTATTTGAGAATTCAATCTCAAAACTATTTCACAACACCATTTAATTCAATAAATACTAATACAAACATTTATACAAACACTTAGTCTACCCACTTAAGTCTACATATTGTATGTCGACTCAAAGTGCGCATTTGGGCGAATCTCTTCGCCAAACTGATTATGCAAGCATTCCTAATATCCTAAGGCGACAAAAAGCCATGTCAATCATATCAGCAAAATATGGATGCAAACAGTATTTTCTAAAAATGACTAAAATGCCCTAAATCTCATATCTTTCGTCTGCTTATGAAACAGGAAACGGACAGCATGTTGTACATGTCAAACGACGTTGCCGTCGATAATCTACTATTAAACGACATTGAAAGCGTTGATAACAGCCAATCAAAGTGTCTAAAATCTGTACCTTTTACTTTAGATGTGTATCGTTTCGAATGGAGCGTATACGCTTCGTCTACGGCGATCAAGCGACCTAATACACAAGCTACATAAGCTACACCGCTAATGGAATTGACAGAATGCTAAATCAGCAAATGGTTAGGGTTTTTCTTACCTAGAAATGCATTGAAATCACCAGGAAAGTGATTGGAGTGCGTCGCCTAAGCACGTGCAGCAGCAGCAGCAGGTGGTAGGAAAATCTCTCCCACCCTCTCTCAAAATCTCTCACTTTCTCTCTCTCCCAATCTAGGGTTCTTAGAAAATTCGTATGGGAGAGATATGAGAGGGTTTCAAGCCCTTTTATAAGCCTAAGCATGTCCAAAATAGACTCCAGGTCAAGGATACTTAAGTTATATCCAAATCGGGACTGTTCCGATCCAAAAGACCATTTCGGGAGGTCCCGTGGCCGAAAACGGTCGGACTTAAGCTCATGGTCACTGGATGTTGCTCACATCCAGTTTTCAGTCCGGTAGAGTTCGTAGATCGCACGTGGCGGTCCATTTTCAGTTCAGCGGTTATCGCACCTAGATCAGGTCTACAAGTCTCATGATATGAAAGAGAAATTTTTTCTGATCCGAGGGTGTAATTTGGCTAAATTCTGACGGTCAGAACGCTTAATAATAACGCACCAAGCCACGTGCTAGATTTGAATTAAAATTTCCAAATCTAACCCCTTTCTCACTCTCTTCACTCCGAACCCAGTAAAATAGTGTCAGGACATCAGTTGGACTTAATTTTTGAGATGAACGTCAAGTCCAACTAGGCGGTCAGGATTGTCTAAGTTCGGGGTAATCGGACTTCCGATGTGTAGTCCAGAGCCGATACAAAGTTTCCAAGGTGCTCCAGAGAGTAATTGGGAATAGAGTTTGATCCCAGGCTTTACAGTATCGTAGCATCACCTATCCTATACGTTTTAGCTCTAGCAGATCGTATTGAAAGTGATTGGTACGAATTTCACAGGTCGTCTACTGCAGCGCTAGGTGATTCTCATTAGATTTCTAAAGGAAGTAGCCTATAATGATCTCTGTTTGAGATGATATTTGAAGGGTGGGGTGAGGGTATTTGGAAACGAAAGAAGGAAGAGTTTGGAGGGGTGGTTTTTATGAAAACTCGAACATTTGGAGCGAAAGGAGAGCTTGGAGGGTCACTTTTTGAAGGAAGTACTTCTTTTGGGGGGTTTCAAGGTTCAGCCCACATACCAGGGGGCTATACAACACCCCAAACACCTCCAGTCCAAAGGACGGACCCAACCGGTGATTTTCACTAGCGATGCATCGTGGAATCGGCGATGGCATCGCCGATGAAGTCTCAAACCGGTGATGGTAGACATATGGGCTGGGTTCCCCCTGCCCCCAGGGTCCCAAAAAAGTATGGGGCGAACCTTGGTTCATTGTGGTTTGGCCTAGAGAGGCTCAAAACTCCATTTGGGGTGTTCTGGGACCAGTATGTAAACTGGAATGAACTTATGCATCATGTAACATATGATTTTGGGGTAGGAGAAGCTAATCTATCCAACTAAACCATCTGTTACAAAATATTTCAAATTTGGAATGGATAAAAGGCTAACTTTTCATGTATTTTTACCATTTATAGTAAATTTTTGTCCAAGTTTGATTTTATGTCATTTACATGTTAGGATTTATGCCTAAAGTGAAAATACTTAGAAAAAGTTGAAGAACGGGGTGGTAAGAGGAAAGATTCTGAAGGAATTGGATGAAACGGGGTTTTTAGGCCCTAACGATTGAGTGTAAGGATTTTGGTTGCCCCACAACCCAAGGACATGCATTTTAGGGTTTGGAATTCTCCTAGGATCATCAAAAACCCACCTCCTAACAACCTACTGGATACTTAGGTCGCCTCACACGACCTGAGATGCATTATGGACTCGATCGAAACGAACGAGTTGTGTAGACTTCGCCTATTGGCGAAACTGAGATCCTATTAGTGTTTCTAGGTTCTTCATCATGAAGAACTTAAGATTAGGGGTCTTTACTATTTAGACTTGAGGATTTGTGTCTAATATGGAAGTACTTAGAGAAATTCGAAGAATGAGGTGGTGAAGGGTGAGATTTTGAAGGAAATAGGGAAAAATTGATTTTTAGACCTTGGGATTGATCATTGAGAGTGAAATGGTTGACCCATTTCCTAAGGACGTCTAATTCCTGGTAGGAAAAAATTCAGGGTGTTACAATCTACCCCCCTTAAAATAAAATTTCGTCCTTGAAATTGGCTAAGGATAATGGGTACCTAGAGGGTCTTTCGTATTATCATTCTAAGGAAGGTTCAAACCCTATTTAATGACCTACCATTACGTATAACCTAAATCAACTGTTTCGATCCTGGGCCAGTGGGGAAAAGGCCAACTACGCTTCCACTGCGTCACTCTGATTCAACGGTTGCATTAGCTAATCCTAAGTAGATTGGGCATAATATGTTCTACCCCCCTTAAAACTTGGTTCTACTTAAGGTTCAAGATTCTATATGCCGATCTGTACATCAGAATGAGGTGTAGCTTAGGACCTGTCCTTGACATAAAATGGGAAACAACCTCTCACTACATTGGTCTTCCTTTGCTAATGATGGGTTCTATGGCATTGGTATCTATGGTGATAGAGATGAGCCTAATCTCTATTGGCTACACGTCCTCAACATTTTCTAAGGGCAAAGAAATGACTTTTAGTTGTATGTGGTCGGGTCAACACGGAAGAAAAGTTATGTAGTGGGTCTGAGCCGAATACATAAACTTCCTGCCTCGCGATGACAGAAAATTTGTCGTATCAATCCTTAATCCGAGTCGATGCCAATCTTCTGCTTGATCAGAGCATTAGATTTATTGGTAACTACTAGGATTAAGAATTCGATTCAAACCGCGAATACTTCGCTGATAAATGCATTTCCTTTATTTCGCGTTCCCGAATGCAATAAGCCCTTGGGGAAGGTAATTCTAAGGGGAATCCTAAGGGGCGTGCTGACTCATTCTAAGGTCAATGTTAGGGATGTACAAGTTTTCCCCTGAGAATGAATGGTTCTAAGTGAAAACAACTTTCCTAAGGGTTATAACAGAAGTCTATAAATATTTAGGGGATCTATCGAAGGAACGAAGTTCTACCCCAACCAAATCTATCCTACTATTCCTTAGCTACACTGCTTAATTCAGCTAGTAGCCTAGTCTTATCTTAGGAGTAAAAATTTGCATATGTCCATACTAGCTAAGGAAGTCATAGGGTTCATGTTATCACTTTATCGGATCCCCTATACTGTCAGATCTTTCTAAAGTTAGGAATACCAACTCTAGGTCCAAAACTCTAAGGACCTGTTTGGCTAGTGGCATTAAGGTATACTCAAGAGCTGGCATTGCTAATCCCACCTCAGGATTAGGAAACGACATGTTTGGTAGGAGGGTGGGTTGGGATTAAACTTCAATTTCATAGGCTTTGGAAAATGAGTCTGGTGTTGGGAAGTAGGAGATGGGATTTTCAAATCCCAAGATGAAGAATTTCTAAGTGTAATTTAAAAGGAAAATTCTGAGATTTACTTCTAATTATGTACATTCTAAACATGGTATTAAAAATCATGGGATACACCTAATCTAGGGGCAATACCTTACACCTGCATCTATTCTTCAGTAGTAAATCTTGCCCGTCGGCGAAACTTGGGATTCTAATATGGTTTATAGATTCCATCGCCCCCTTCCTAAGTCAGAGTGCGTAAGTGTGCGTCGTGTTACCATAACCCAAGTCCGGTTTAATCCAAATCATGCTCTGATACCATCTGTAACATCCCAAAAATTGGGGGTCGAGTAAAAACCCAACTCCCGAGTTTCAAAATGTTATTTATGCAACATAAATATGTATGATTGAATGTTGTCTGTGTTAATGTATTAAACATGAGTGGGATTAAGCCAGAACAACATATCATACTCCAGAGACAGTTAAATTAACAAGCGGAAGACTGTGATAATATGTATAACATATATAAACTGTTGTATGTCTCCAGAGTGTGAACATGTTACCAGGTTATATACATACATGTATACTCCAAAAGTAAACAAAAAGAATATACATGAGTGCTCTAAAAATATAAAATGACAAGTGTCAAGGCATCTAATCAACCTCCCTGTAATCCCGTCAATCAAAACACGCATAAAGGAGGGATCCTCCTCCTCATCATCAAGTCCAGCTCTGCTTCTCAAGCAGCGCCATCATCTGCAATGAAAATAAGGACTGGTGGGTGTCCAAAAACACCATCCCGTAACGTGGGAGTGAGTGATCAACTCAGTGGAATAATAGAGCAGAGATTAGCATGTTCTCAAATCAATCATGCGATAATAGTAAAGCAATTAATCAAACATTCCTAAGTACTGTTGTTAATGCAATATGACATGACATGATAGATGCCCTCACCGACGATCTCCCTCATACGGCACCATCTTACGCCCGCGGCATGCTTTCATCCCACAGTGCTCCACATCTTCCAGGCACATGCAATGTGATGGTGATATGATTACCGAGTTATTATTAGTCCATACATACAGCAGGATTGGGAAACTAGGGTACCTTGCTTATATCAATCCCAACACAGATCCTGTCTAGGGTCGTCACTCCTAGTAATCTCATACGATGTTATATTTTGTAGGTCGTTGCAAGGGCTGCCAGGGCTGTTTGTCGCACTCGTTGCACCGCTCCCCCATCACCTTATCAATACAGGCCTACTTGTACTCTTGTCGCTACGGAAGGGTCGTCGCCTCCCGTAGACTCAGAATACGCTCGTGGTCACTACAAAGGGCTGTCAGGCCTGTTGCTCGCACTTGTTGTATAGCTCCCCCATCACCTTTTCAGTGTAGGCCGACAACAAGAATATAGTGTCCCATACCACCATAATCTGCTCACGAGTTTGGGTTGCTCACTGGTCACTACGGGGAGGTTTGTGGCCCCAGCGTAGGCTAACAGCTCGACCACGGTGTCCCATACCACCATGCCCGGCTCATGAGTCTTTATGGATCAAGGTACCATAGTTGACGGGGTTTACAATGGTAAGTTCAGTACCCTAGGTTCAAGCAGTTATGACACATATATGGTGAACATACAATGGCCAGTCGGGTTACTTGACGGGCTCGACTAGTACGAGCGCATCTCAAGCTGAGCCACATGAAGTGCATAAAACACTTCGTGTGGCCTAACCACTGCCGCCAACCCAAGACACGACTCGCGTTCATCGACGCATCCTTCGCGGCAAAGATAAACTAACCACGAATTTACTCGGTTACCGACTGCCTGGACTAAATATAGTCTCAAACATTTATGAATCCACATCAGCAATCATATAAAGGTAATGGAAATGCATTACAACAATGTGAGCATGTTAACACATGTTATAACGTACAACTTAAGTAAATCATCTAGCACATGCATTTCTTACATATGATGAAATCATACATATAGCCAACATGAAGGAAATCATTTACATCAGCATATTATTTGAGAATTCAATCTCAAAACTATTTCACAACACCATTTAATTCAATAAATACTAATACAAACATTTATACAAACACTTAGTCTACCCACTTAAGTCTACATATTGTATGTCGACTCAAAGTGCGCATTTGGGCGAATCTCTTCGCCAAACTGATTATGCAAGCATTCCTAATATCCTAAGGTGACAAAAAGCTATGTCAATCATATCAGCAAAATATGGATGCAAACAGTATTTCCTAAAAATGACTAAAATGCCCTAAATCTCATATCTTTCGTCTGCTTATGAAACAGGAAACGGACAGCATGTTGTACATGTCAAACGGCGTTGCCGTCGATAATCTACTATTAAATGACATTGAAAGCGTTGATAACAGCCAATCAAAGCGTCTAAAATCCGCACCTTTTACTTTAGATGTGTATCGTTTCGAACGGATCGTATACGCTTCGTCTACGGCGATCAAGCGACCTAATACACAAGCTACATAAGCTACACCGCTAATGGAATTGACAAAATTCTAAATCAACAAATGGTTAGGGTTTTTCTTGCCTAGAAATGCGTTGGAATCGCCAGGAAAGTGATTGGAGTGCGTCACCTAAGCACGTGCAGCAGCAGCAGCAGGTGGTAGGAAAATCTCTCCCACCCTCTCAAAATCTCTCATTTCTCTCTCTCCCAATCTAGGGTTCTTAGCAAATTCGGATGGGAGAGATATGAGAGGGTTTCAAGCCCTTTTATAAGCCCAAGCATGTCCAAAACAGACTCCAGGTCAAGGTATACTTAAGTTATATCCAAATCGGGACTGTTCCGATCCAAAAGACCATTTCGGGAGGTCCCCTGGCCGAACGCGGTCGGACTTAAGCTCATGGTTACTGGATGTTGCTCACATCCAGTTTTTAGTCCAGTAGAGTTCATAGATCGCACGTGGCGGTCCATTTTCAGTTCAGCGGTTATCGCACCTAGATCAGGTCTACAAGTCTCATGATATGAAAGAGAAATTTTTCCTGATCTGAGGGCGTAATTTGGCTAAATTCTGACGGTTAGAACGCTTAATAATAACGCGCCAAGTCACGTGCCAGATTTGAATTAAAATTTTCAAATCTAACCCCTTTCTCACTCTCTTCACTCCGAACCCAGTAAAATAGCGTCAGGACATCAGTTGGACTTGATTTTTGAGATGAATGTCAAGTCCAACTAGGCGGTCAGGATTGTGTAAGTTCGGGGTAATCGGACTTCCGATGTGCGGTCCAGAGCCGATACAAAGTTTTCAAGGTGCTCGAGAGAGTAATCGGGAATAGAGTTTGATCCCAGGCTTTACGGTATCGTAGCATCACCTATCCTATACATTTTGGCTCTAGCAGATCGTATTGAAAGTGATTGGTGCGAATTTCACAGGTCGTCTAGTGCAGCGCTAGGTGATTCTCATTAGATTTCTAAAGGAAGTAGCCTATAATGATCTCTGTTTGAGATGATATTCGAAGGGTGGGGTGAGGGTATTTGAAAACGAAAGAAGGAAGAGTTTGAAGGGGTGGTTTTTATAAAAACTCAAACATTTGGAGTGAAAGGAGAGCCTGGAGGGTCACTTTGTGAAGGAAGTACTTCTTTTGGAGGGTTTTAAGGTTCAGCCCGCATACCAGGGGGCTATACAACACCCCAAACACCTCCAGCCCAAAGGACAGACCCAACAGGTGATTTTCACCGGCGATGCATCGCGGAATCGGCGATGGCATTACCGATGAAATATTAAACCAGTGATGGTGGCCATATGGGCTGGGTTGCCCCTGCCCCAGGGTCCCAAAAAAGTATGGGGCGAACCTTGGTTTATTGTGGTTTGGCCTAGAGAGCCTCAAAACTCCATTTGGGGTGTTCTGGAGATAGTCTGTTAACTAGAATGAACTTATACATCATGTAACATATGATTTTAGGGTAGGAGAAGCTAATCTATCCAACTAACCCATCTGTTATAAAATAATTCAAATTTGGAATGGCCAAAAGGCTAATTTTTCACGTATTTTTACCATTTATAGTAAAGTTTTGTCCAAGTTTGATTTTATGTCATTTACATGTTAGGATTTATGCCTAAAGTGAAAATACTTAGAAAAAGTTGAAGAACGGGGTGGTAAGAGGAAAGATTCTGAAGGAATTGGATGAAACGGGGTTTTTAGGCCCTAGCGATTGAGTGTAAGGATTGTGGTTGCCCCACGACCCAAGGACATGCATTTTAGGGTTTGGAATTCTCCTAAGATCATCACAAACCCGCCTGCTAATAACCTATTGGCTACTTAGGTCGCCTCACACGACCTGAGATACATTATGGACTCGATCGAAACGAACGAGTTGTGTAGACTTCGCCTATTGGCGAAACTGCAATCCTATTAGTGTTTCTAGGTTCTTCATCATGAAGAACTTAAGATTAGGGGTCTTTATTATTTGGACTTGAGGATTTGTGTCTAATATGGAAGTACTTAGAGAAATTCGAAGAATGAGGTGGTGAAGGGTGAGATTTTGAAGGAAACAGGGAAAAATTGATTTTTAGACCTTGGGATTGATCATTGAGAGTGAAATGGTTGACCCATTGCCTAAGGACATCTAATTCCTGGTAGGCAAAAATTCGGGGTGTTACATGTGGCCCATTGGAGGACAATATAGATGAAGCACATACATCAGGGTGTAGGTCCCACTGTCCAATCATCTGGACGGTGGCTAAGACCCATACATCTTAGTGGTCCCCACGTCCATGGCACTGGATGGTCTAGATGAAGTGTTTGGGCGTGGAGGGTGAATCATTACATACGTTAGGGTGGGTCCCACGTGGTGGGCACCCCACCCTCTCACCTAACATATATTATAATATTATATAATATATATTTATAATATATATACTTTATTATATATATATGTTATTATTTTTTTTAGGGAGGCAATATTCAGCTTCAAGATAACTCGACGACTTGGATAAAATAGCCATCAAGCTGGATAAGGTACATGCATCAAGGTGGGTCCCACCTGCCACACGTGTCACACATGTGGGTGGGTCCCACACCTATTGGTTGGACAATGTGGATTAAGCACATTCATCACGTGGTGCCATGAGGGTGGACCACCACGGCTTGGATCAAGCTGTTATTTTTGTTTTTCCTTCCTTCCGTCCAACGCATCCATCAGGTGGGTCCCACGAAGGTGGACGGCATGGGTAAAATACATACTTCATGGTGGGCCACACACACATACCATCATCCAAACAAGAGAGAGAGAGAGAGAGAGAGAGAGAGAGAGAGAGAGAGAGAGAGAGAGAGAGAGAGTGAGTGAAATGTGAAGGGGAGGGACCCCTCCACTATTAGGCCCTCCCTTATATAATGCATCCATTAAGTGGGTCCCATAATAAGTGGTCCCTAAAAAACTAGAAATTAACAGTGGATCACCCACCTTAGATCTCTTCTTCTGGGCTCATATGGCTTCCTTTCCTCCTTGGCTTCGATCCAAACGGAAGATGATGGAGTATGGAGGGTTGAGATGGGAGATGAGAGGGTAGGAAGTGGGCACACAAAACTCTGTTGAAGGTTGGGAGAGCTTGGACGTGGGATTTTTTTAGGTTGCCTGGGAGATGGGTTTGAGAAATGAGAGAGAGAGAGAGAGAGAGAGAGAGAGAGTTATAAGTATAGAGAGGGATGGGTGATGGAGGGATGGATGGGAGAGAGGGATGGGTGATGGAGTCATGAATGAGAGAGAGGGATGGGTTGTGTAAGAGATTGTTGACTTTTGAGGTTGCTTGTATAAAAGAGGTATGGGTTGTGATGGGTTGAGTGATAGGTTGAGTGATATGTTAAGTGATGGGTGTACTCGATATGTACTTGACCATTGATGGGATTGATAGGATATATAGGGTAGAGATTCTCTCGAAATTGTAAATGTATGGAGTTTTCCTCGAATTGAACGCGGGCCCACATCTCCTGGCCTGGGTATCGCCTCGGTATGTCAGACACGGCATTAGAACCACAGCAATGAAGCGGTCGCTAGGGTATAAGTCTCTGGTTGAGTCGACTCAAATTGATAGGGTGTAACTTAGGGTCACGCACAACGTCTATTATAAGTCGCGGGTTGTCGAAATTCAACAAGGAGGATCGTGGGTGTAACGCCCGGGAAAAATCCGTACTTGGACTCGAGTACCGACTCGACCAGAAATCGCATAGGATTAATTCCTTTAGAAAATAAGAGTAAGTTAGCTAGCGCAACGCTAGAGTAGCTGGGAAATAGTTCCTGATCACTTTAAATACGTTCTACAAGACCCAAATCGAGTAGAACCAATGACACTATGATACTCTAAAACCTCGGATCAAACTCTAAGCCGGTTTGTTCTCTGGACCTCTTTGAAACTTTGTATTGGATCTAGACCGCGTGTCAAAAGTCCGATACCTACTATCTTAGACCGTTAGAACTGCCTAGCTGGACTTGACAATCATTTCAAAAATCAAGTCCAACCGACATTCACAGGCTATTTTGTTGAGCCTGGACCGAAGAGAGTGAGAATAGGGATAGATTTGGAATTTAAAATTTAAATCTGGCACACGACTTGACGTGTCAGTATTAAGCGTTCTGACCATCAGAATTCAGCCAAATTACACCCTCAGATCAGGAAAAATTTCTATTTCATATCATGAGACTTGCAGGCCTGATCTACGTGCGGTGACCACTGAACTGAAAATGAACCGCCACGTGCGATCTGCAAACCCTGCCAGACTGAAAACTTGATGTGTGATAGATCCTGTATGCATGATCTTAAGTCCGACCGCGTTTGGCCAGGGGACCTCCAGAAATGCTCTTTTGGACCGAAACAGCCCCGAATTGGATATACCTCAAGTATACATTGTTCCCGAGCCTACTTTGGGCACATTTGGGCTTATAAAAGGGGTTGAAACCCTCATTCCTCTCTCCCATACGAATTTGAGAAAAACCCTAGATTGGGAGAGAGAAAAGGTGAGAGTTTGTGAGAGAGAGTGGGAGAGAATTCCTTGCCGCTTGTGCTACCTGTTGCAAGTGCCTAAGCAAGATACTTCAATCACTTTGCCGGTGATTTCTCCACTTTTCTAGGTAAGAAAATATCCTAGATAGTTATTGATTTGGTGTTCCTCCATTTCCATAGCATGTTAGCTTATGGATCTTGTAAATCAGGTTGTCTATTCATCGTAGACGAAGCGTATACGCTCCGTTCGAATTCACACACCTATAAGAGAAATGGTGCGGATTTTAGACGCTTTGATTGACTGTTTCCAACGCTTTCAATGTCATTTAATAGTAGATTATCGACGGCAACGCCGTTTGACATGTACAACATGCTGTCCGTTTCCTGTTTCGTAAATAGACGAAGAATATGAGATTTAGGGCATTTTAGTCATTTGTAGGAAATACTGTTTTCATCCATAATTTGCTGATGTGATTAACATGGCTTATTGTCGCATTAGAATGTTAGGAATACATGCATAATTAGTTTGGCGAAGAGATTCGCCTAAATGCACACTTTGAGTCGACATACTATATGTAGACTTAAGTGTGTAGTGTAAGTGTTTGTATAAATGCTTGTATTAGTATGTATTGAATTAAAAGGTGATATGAATTAGTTTGAGATTGATTTCTCAATTAATATGCTGATGTAAATGATTTCCTACATGTTAACTATATGCATGATTTCATTATATGTATGAAATGCATGCGTTGGAAGATTTACTTAAGTTGTATGTTATAACATGTGTTAACATGCTCACATGGTTGTATTTCATTCCAATACTCTCACATGATTTGCTGATGTGATTCCATAATTTTTTGGGACTATACTTAGTCCAGGCAGTCGATAACCCAGTAATTTCGTGGTTGGCTTACCTTTACCACAAACGACGCGTCGATGAACGCGAGCCGTGTTTTGTAGTTGGCGGCAGTGGTTAGGCCACACGAAGTGTTTTACGTACTTCATGTCGTTCGACTTGAGATGCGATCGTGCTAGTCGAGCCCGTCAAGTAACCCAAATGGCCGTTGTATGTTCACCCTGTATGAGTCATAACTGCTTGAACCTAGGGTACTGAACTTACCACTGTAAACCCTGTTAACCTTGGTACTTTGATCCACGAAGACTCATGAGCTGGGCATGGTGGTATGGGACACCGTGGTCGAGCTATCGGCCTACGCAGGAGCCACAAACCTCCCCGTAGTGACCAGTGAGCACTTATGTCTCGTGAGCAGATTATGGTGGTATGGGACACTATATTCTTGCTGTCGGCCTACACTGATCAGGCGACTAGTCCTTTGTAGTGACCGCGAGCGTATTCTGAGTCTACGGGAGGCGACGACCTTTCCGTAGCAATGAGAGTACAGTAGGCCTGTATTGATAAGGTGATGGGGGAGCGGTGCAACGAGTGCGAGCAACAACCCTGGAAGCCCTTGCAGCGACCTACAAAATATACATCGTATGAGATTACTAGGAGTGACGACCCTAGACAGGATCTGTGTTGGGATTGATATAGGGGAAGTACCTTAGTTTCCTAATCCTGCTGTTTGAATAGACTAATAACAACTCGGCAATCATATCACCATTACATTGCATGTGCCTGGAAGATGTGGAGCACTGAGCGATACGTAAGCATGCCGCGGACAAAGATGGTGCCGTATGAGGGAAAATGTCGGTGAGGGCATCCATCATGTCATGTCATATTGCATTAACAACAGTATTAGGATTGTTTGATTTACTGCTTTACTATTATTGCGTGATTGATTTGAGAACATGCTAATCTTTGCTCTATGATTCCACTGAGTTGATCACTCACTCCCACGTTACGGGATGGTGTTTGCAACACCTACCAGACCCTGTCTTAGATGCAGGTGATGCAGTGATCCAGGAGGCAGAGCCGGACTATGATGAGGACCAGGACGAGTTCTCATACATGCAGTACCACGACAGCTCTGCTTAGGTGACCTGGGTTGACGGGAATCCTCAGTGGGACTATTTTGGACATTTGATTTTGTTTCTTTACATGTATATGAGACTCAGTGATGTATTCATACTTTAGTGACAGTCGAGATCTACTTTGTTTTTCCATACAATGATATATATATTCTTTAGTCTTCCGCTTGCTTTTATCACTGGATATGGAGTACGAATTGCAGTTTTGGTATACTTTTACTCATGTGAATGTTTTAACTCAGACAACATTGAATCATAATCATTTTTGTTGCATAAGTGACGGTCTGGAACTCGGGAGTTGAGTTTATACACGACCCCCCGATTTTCAGGGTGTTACAAGTTGGTATCAGAGCATGAATAAGATTATACCGGGCCTGGGTTATGGTCACGCGATGTACGCTGTCGCTTCCTTTGACTTAGGTGGGTGCGAGAAGGGTCTAGAAACACGTATAGGATCACAGATTCACCAATAGGCGAAGTCTATTCGTATCGATCGCGCGATCGAGTCCGTAACGCATCTAGGGTCACGTGAAGCGACTTGAGTAGCTCCTAGGTTGTAGGTAGTTAGGTCGAGATGTTCTTTGAACGATTCTAAACCCGTAAATGTAAATCCTTGGGCTGTCGGATAACCACAACCCCTTCATTCAATCGCTAGGGCTTAAAAACCCTGTTTCACCTAAATTCTTCAAAATTCCTCCTCTCAGCACTCCATTCTTCAATTATTTCTTATTCTTTTTATGTTAGACATTGATCCTAGTGTGAACATGATACAAAATCATACTTCGACAAAAATTTTATAGTGAATAGTAAAATTTCATGAAAACTGGCCATTACACCATTCTAAGTTTGTGTTCTTTAGTAACTAATGGACTAGATGGATGTATTGGCTCCTTCTACCTCAAAATCATATGCTGCATGATAGAGAATTGTATTCGAGATTACAGATTGGCCCCAGAAAACCCCGAATGCATGTTTGGGCCTCTATAGGTCAATATACAATGAACTGAGGTGGGGCCCATAGTTTTTTGGGGTCCCTGGACCATGGGGGAGTAGACCCATGTGGGGCCCACTTGATCTAAAATTTCAGGCGTGGGGGTATTTTGGGTAATACCCCCCCCCCCCTCCCCCCCATGTAGTGTTCGTCCATAGAAAACCCCAAAAATGGGTACTTCCTTCACAACAGCCCCCTTCCCTAGCCCCATTTTCATTTTCTTGCTGCCCTAACCCAAAACTGTGATTCTAAATCACTCCCAAACCCATTCTTGGTTGAAAACGACCACACTCCATCACTCCATAGTGATTTGCAGCCCTCCCTCTTGCAAATCTCATCGTTTGGAGCTCTTATAATCCCCAAAATGAGCTGAAATCGTGAGGTGCTCCATTTCCCTTTTTCATTCTCTTTTCTTTCTGAAAATCCATCCTAAGGGAGCTTGAAGCATCCCTCTACAACGCCTAGATCTCCCTTTTCCAGTTTGAACAACCGTTTCTTTGCATTTTCCCCATTTTTCATGGCTTATGTTGAAGCCATTTTGGGTCTTTTGTCTCTCTCCTCCATCCTCTCTTTGATGGGAAAGAGAAAGACCGCAGCAGATGAGTCTGGGCCTAGTCGCCCTAGTCAATCAAGAAGACCGAGGGGTGGCGCTGCAAGCTCAAGCGCCGCTGCAAGTCTAAGCACAGCCCGAGAGTTCTATACAAAGTGAAATTTGGATCCCCATACTCAACTTGGGCGAGTGATATTAGCAGAGATGCCTCACGGCGAATACATTGACCGTAAGGTGTTGTTTGAGGCGGACGTGAAAGGGCGACTCTTCGGTGAATTCCTGTTGTTCGAGCGCATTGAAGCTGCGTATTGGGGTCCGCTATTTGAAGCTCGTACTCGTGCTAATGTGAGCACCGTTCGTGCCTTCTATGCTCGTATCCAGAATCCTACACTGGAGCCATTGCAGTTCAAAATTTCCTTTGGTAGAGACCGGATGGCTACGATCGATGTTCGGTTGATTGCATGACTTCTGAACGTGCCTCTTGGTGATGTTCATCCTAGTGAGAAGAATTTGAGGAGTAGGCATGAACGAGATCGCCGTACTAGGTTTCTATATGGTAAACTGGTTCCATGGCAGCCTAACAATAGCCTCAAGGCGTCTCATATGTCTGATGATTTGCGCCTGCTGCACCACATTTGCACATTCAATGTGTATCCCAGGTCGATAAATTGTATTGAATGTACGCGCCTTATGGTTGATTTCTTGTATAAGGTGGCCCAAGGAGAGAATGTGTGTATGGCCACTTTCATCTTGCGACAGATTATCCTCATAGCAAAATTAAGAAGAACGTCCGAGTCACTTCCTTTTAGCTGACTTATATGCAAGATCGCGCTTGAGTTTGCTTACAGACTTGGGCCAGAGTTGCCAGTTCCAATTCACAGCATTGATGAGTCTACCATGGTCAAGATGAAGATCGGGTCTCAGTACCGTGAGACTCAGCTTGAGGAGGATAGCGAGGATAACTTTGATGATGAAGAGGATCCAAGTGAGGGAGAACCTGGAGCAGAAGTTGAGGAAGAAGTCCAGGAAGAGGTAGAAGAGGAGGCTCAGGATACAGATGAGAGCCCTCCTCCTTCTGCTCAGGCTACTGGCGATGATCGCATCGCCCGAATTGAGGAGAGTCAGGTCGCCTTGCGAAAGGAAGTTCAGGAACTTCGAGCTGAAGTCGAAGATACTAAGGCCGTTACGAAGAGGAAATTCGGTAAGGTGACTCACACCTTGAAGGCGATCCTATGCTGCTTGTAGGATAAGGGTGCTCATCCTCTGTCACCCGACTCAGACTAGCGATGAGATCTTTAATGTTGTTGTTAGTAGTTTATCGTTTCCTGCTTTAAGTTGTGTAAGCCTGATAAGGCTAGTAGTTTGCTTATGTTGCTGTTGAAACTTTAACTGTCTTAGTTCCCATGTACTTCTTGTCATGACGCTTGTAAGGAGATATCCCTTGTATTGTGATAATTTTGATTAAATGAAATGCATGGAATGCTTTTGACTCTTGTGTGAATGATTGCGGTGTGTTTGTGCTATTGAGACTGATAAGGTTGCGCCCTATTTTGAATATAGGGAATGCCGCCAAAGGCTACACGGAGCACCGCTCAGCTTACATTGGGTGAGCCTATGGATCAGGCTGCTTCACAGTCTGATGCACATGCGGACCTTGCTGTGGGCCCAATTCCTGAGACTGCGTGCGTCTCAGCCTACTACTGGTCCTACAGTTGGACCACCGCCGTTCACATCGCCCGTCAGAGAGCCATATCGCGCGTCTTCTTTGACGCAGTACACGTCACAGCCTGCTCCACCTCCAGATAGATTTGATCAGATGATGGCTATGATGTAGCAGTAGCAGCAGCTCCTGACTACGATTGTGGGGACTCTAGCCCAGGGTGGGAGTGTGCCTCCACCTGCACCACCTACGCATCAGCAGAGGATGCTGATACATATGCTCAGGATGAGGGCATGACTCATCCTGTACCACCTGCTTATCCTGTGGGGAATGCCGCAGACACACGGGGCCTGTTAGAGCGATTCCAGCGCTTACGGCCTCCCACTTTTACGGGTTCTCATGGACCCAAGGAGGCCGAGTATCGACCGTGTGTCGAAGATACTGCGGATGCTACATTGTACAGAGGCTGAGCAAGTCGAGTTGGCTACGTTCCTGTTCGAGCGAGAGGCCAGCTTATGGTGGGACAGTGTATTACGGACCGTTGCCGCCGATTATATATGGACCTAGGCAGCGTTCGAGTTCCGCTTCCACGAGAAATACTATCCCTAGACGTACAGGCATGATTGGGAGAATGAGTTTCTGCGCCTCAGACAGGGAGGCATGACGGTCACTGAGTATGAGCATCGGTTCACTGAGTTGGGTAGATATGTCTCGACTATTTTGGCAGATGAGCAGATGTGCATACGGCACTTTTCAGAGGGTTTGCGACCGGATATTCGGTCGAAGATGTGCTGCGTGAGCATTCCCTCCTATGCAGAGCTGATTCACATGTCCATGCAGGCAGAACAAGATGTGGATCGACTTACCCGATCTTGTGGCCCTGTTGCTCCTAGACCACGACCAGAGATGCAGGACAGGCCCTTTGCGGGCAAGAGGCCTCGCGCCGACCCTCCTACTCGGGCTACAGCGCCAGTACCACCGTTTCGGCACCCTGAGTTATCATGTACATACTGTGGGAGGTCGAGCCATTCGGCACAGAGTTGTTTTGCTCGGATGCGCGACAATGGGTTCTCGCCGCTGCAGAAGATCGACCGTACATGCACACAGGCGATATCAGCACCGCCTCTACGGTTAGCTCCTGCGCACCCTTCCTTCAGACCTCCGATATCTCAGATCAGGCAGCCTCTAACGCCCACGGCACAGCGGCCGAACCGGCCACAGTAGGCATGGGTGCATGCATTGACAGCTGAGGCAGCTGCGACGGAGACTTCTCAGCATTCGGCCTTTGAGGTCACCGTCCACATTGGAGGTATTCCTATTCTCGTGATGGTGGACACTGGATCCACGATTTCATTGATATCACGTGCCATAGTCAGACACATTGGGCTATCGACTATTAGGATGGACGGGGTGCGAGTTTATACAGCTCACGGGTCTTTTACAGATGCCACCCTGATGTGTGAGGGCTGTTTGGTGGATTTGGGGGGCAAGACGATGGCCCTTGATCTTGTCGTCGACCCCTCTCTTGTTTATCTCGACGTCATTCTTGGCATGGACTGGTTGACTGCAGCGAGGGCCGAGATTGACTGCGAGACTCATATAGTGACTGCGTACGAGCCAGAGGAGAATTACCCTACACACGACCTAGAGTTGGCAGCCGTCATATTCGCACTGAGACTCTGAAGACATTACCTCTATGGAGAGGAGTTCGAGCTCTTTTGCGACCACAAGAGCCTCAAGTACATATTCACGCGGCGAGACTTGAATATGAGGCAGCGGCGATGGATGGAGACTTTGAAGGACTTTAAGTTCGAAGTCTCTTACCATCCTGGGTAGGCCAACCTTGTGGATGACGCATTGAGCCGTAAGAAAGTGATAGAGTTTGCAGCTCCGTTGATGGTTGTTGAGTGGGATATGGTTGAGTTTTTGTGAGACTTTGAGCAGAAACTCACCGTAGAGGAGCCGTATGAGTTCATCGCACATGTGCAGGTGAGATCTCAGATCGATGACCGGGTCATCGAGGCGCAGAGGGATGATGCGCATCTGACTGAGCTTCGAGAGCAGGCCAGTGATGATGCAGACGCCGAGTGGCGAGTTGGCATGGATGGGGGCTTATGTTATCGTGGCAGCCTATGCGTCCCAGATATCCCTGACTTAAGACGAGAGATTCTCGAGGCTGCGCATTGTACCAGACTTGCGATGCATCTGGGCAGTATGAAGATGTATCACGACGTGAAGAAGACTTATTGGTGGGAAGGTATGAAGACCCACATAGCAGAGTTCGTGTCTCGTTGTCTCACTTGTCAGCAGGTGAAGGCAGAGCATCGCCGACCACCTGGACTCTTGCAGCCGATGCCGATCGCAGAGTGGAAGTGGGATTTCATTTCCATGGATTTCTTTTCAGGGCTGCCGAAGACGAGGAAGGGACATGATTCCATTTGGGTGATCTTCGACCATCTGTCGAAGTCGGCACACTTCATACCGATCAGAGTTACGAACTCTGCAGACGAGTTGGCTAGACTGTACATCAGAGAGATCATACGTCTGCATGGAGTTTCGTTGGAGATCGTGTCGGACAGAGACACGCAGTTCACTTTTATTTTCTGGACTTGCATTCAGGAGGATGTGGGTGTGAAGTTGAAGTTCAGTACTGCCTTTCACCCATAGACAGACGGACAGACAGAGCATGTGAACCAGATATTAGAGGATATATTGCGAGCTTACGCATTGGACTTCAAGGACAGTTGGGATGATTGTCTTACCTATGCGGAGTTTGCGTATAACAACAGTTTTCAGGCGAGTATTGGTATGACACCTTACGAGGCACTGTATGGGCGACCTTGTTGCGCACCGCATTGCTGGGCAGAGGTCGGTGAGCATAGCTTATTGGCCCAGAGTTAGTGCAGGCGACGTCGGAGAAGATTGATATTATTAGGCGTCGACTTCTCATAGCGCAGAGCAGACAGAAGAGTTATGCCGATACGAGACGACGGCCGCTAGAGTTCACAGTTGGGGATCATGTATTTTTACGAGTTTTCCCTGTGAAGGGAGTCCTTCGGTTCGGGAAGAAGGGAAAGCTAGCACCGCGATTCATTGGTCCATTCCAGATCCTCGATCGTGTGGGAGCAGTAGCTTACCGATTGACTTTACCCACGCCTCTCGGGCGTTCACAACGTATTTCATGTTTCTATGCTGAAGAAGTACGTTTCTGATCCTTCCCATATCATCAGATGGAAGCAGGTGCAGCTAGGAGAGGATGTTACATATATCCTGCTACCGACACGTATCCTAGACAGGAAGGAGCAGGTACTGCATAGCAAGGTGATTCTCCTTGTGAAGGTATTGTGGACGCATCACTCTGAAGAAGAGGCTACCTGGGAGACAGAAGCCGAGATCAGAAAGAATTACCCACAGCTTCTCGAGGAGTACGAAAAGGTACAAATTTCGAGGATGAAATTATTTGTTAAGGGGGGTAGATTGTAACGTCCGGGAAAAATTTGTACTTGGACTCGAGTACCGACTCGACTAGAAATCGCATAGGATTAATTCCTTTAGAAAATAAGAGTAAGTTAGCTAGCGCAATGCTAGAGTAGCTGAGAAATAGTCCCTGATCACTTTAAATACGTTCTACAAGACCCAAATCGAGTAGAACCAATGACGCTATGATACTCTAAAACCTCGGATCAAACTCTAAGCCGGTTTGTTCTCTAGACCTCTTTGAAACTTTGTATTGGATCTAGACCGCGCGTCGAAAGTCTGATACCTACTATCTTAGACCGTTAGAACCGCCTAGCTGGACTTGACAATTATTTCAAAAATCAAGTCCAACCGACATTCATAGGCTATTTCGTTGAGCCTGGACCGAAGAGAGTGAGAATAGGGATAGATTTGGAATTTAAAATTAAATCTGGCACACGACTTGACGTGTCAGTATTAAGCGTTCTGACCGCCAGAATTCAGCCAAATTACACCCTCAGATCAGGAAAAATTTCTATTTCATATCATGAGACTTGCAGGCCTGATCTACGTGCGGTGACCACTGAACTGAAAATAGACGGCCACGTACGATCTGCAAACCCTGCCAGACTGAAAACTTGATGTGTGCTAGATCCTGTATGCATGATCTTAAGTTTGACCGCGTTTGGCCAGGGGACCTCCAGAAATGCTCTTTTGGACCGAAACAGCCCCGAATTAGATATACCTCAAGTATACATTGTTCCCGAGCCTACTTCGGGCACATTTGGGCTTATAAAAGGGGTTGAAACCCTCATTCCTCTCTCCCATCTGAATTTGAGAAAAACCCTAGATTTGGAGAGAGAAAAGGTGAGAGTTTGTGAGAGAGAGTGGGAGAGAATTCCTTGCCACTTGTGCTACCTGTTGCAAGTGCCTAAGCAACATACTTCAATCACTTTGCCGGTGATTTCTCCGCTTTTCTAGGTAAGAAAATTTCCTAGATAGTTGCTGATTTGGTGTTCCTCCATTTCCATAGCATGTTAGCTTATGGATCTTGTAAATCAGGTTGTCTATTCGCCGTAGACGAAGCGTATACGCTCCGTTCGAATTCACACACCTATAAGAGAAATGGTGCGGATTTTAGACGCTTTGATTGACTGTTTCCAACGCTTTCAATATCGTTTAATAGTAGATTATCGACGGCAACGCCGTTTGACATGTACAACATGCTGTCCGTTTCCTATTTCGTAAATAGACGAAGAATATGAGATTTAGGGCATTTTAGTCATTTGTAGGAAATACTGTTTTCATCCATAATTTGCTGATGTGATTGACATGGCTTATTGTCGCATTAGAATGTTAGGAATACGTGCATAATTAGTTTGGCGAAGAGATTCGCCTAAATGCGCACTTCGAGTCGACATACTATATGTAGACTTAAGTGTGTAGTGTAAGTGTTTGTATAAATGCTTGTATTAGTATGTATTGAATTAAATGGTGTTATGAATTAGTTTGAGATTGATTTCTCAATTAATATGCTGATGTAAATGATTTCCTACATGTTAACTATATGCATGATTTCATTATATGTATGAAATGCATGCGTTGGAAGATTTACTTAAGTTGTATGTTATAACATGTGTTAACATGCTCACATGGTTGTATTTCATTCCAATACTCTCACATGATTTGCTGATGTGATTCCATAATTGTTTAGGACTATACTTAGTCCAGGCAGTCGGTAACTGAGAAATTTCGTGGTTGGCTTATCTTTGCCACGAACGACGCGTCGATGAACGCGAGCCGTGTTTTGGAGTTGGTGGCAGTGGTTAGGCCACACAAAGTGTTTTACGCACTTCATGTCGTTCGACTTGAGATGCGATCGTGCTAGTCAAGCCTGTCAAGTAACCCGACTGGCCGTTGTATGTTCACCCTGTATGAGTCATAACTGCTTGAACATATGGTACTGAACTTACCACTGTAAACCCTGTTAACCATGGTACTTTGATCCACGAAGACTCATGAGCTGGGCATGGTGGTATGGGACACCGTGGTCGAGCTGACGGCCTACGCTGGGGCCACAAACCTCCACGTAGTGACCAGTGAGCACTTATGTCTCGTGAGCAGATTATGGTGGTATGGGACACTATATTCTTGCTGTCGGCCTACACTGATCAGGCGACGAGTCCTTTGTAGTGACCGCGAGCGTATTCTGAGTCTACGGGAGGCGACGACCCTTCCGTAGCAGTGAGAGTACAGTAGGCCTGTATTGATAAGGTGATGGGGGAGCGGTGCAACGAGTGCGAGCAACAGCCCTGGCAGCCCTTCCAGCGACCTACAAAATATACATCGTATGAGATTACTAGGAGTGACGACCCTAGACAGGATCTGTGTTGGGATTGATATAGGGGAAGTACCTTAGTTTCCCAATCCTGCTGTTTGAATAGACTAATAACAACTCGGCAATCATATCACCATTACATTGCATGTGCCTGGAAGATGTGGAGCACTGAGCGGTACGTAAGCATGCCGCGGACAAAGATGGTGCCGTATGAGGGAAAATGTCGGTGAGGGCATCCATCATGTCATGTCATATTGCATTAACAACAGTATTAGGATTGTTTGATTTACTGCTTTACTATTATCGCGTGATTGATTTGAGAACATGCTAATCTTTGCTCTATGATTCCACTGAGTTGATTACTCACTCCCACATTACGGGATGGTGTTTGCAACACCCACCAGACCCTGTCTTAGATGCAGGTGATGCAGTGATCCAGGAGGCAGAGCCGGACTATGATGAGGACCAGGACGAGTTCTCATACATGCAGTATCACGACGGCTTTGCTTAGGTGACCTGGGTTGACGGGACTCCTCAGTGGGACTATTTTGGACATTTGATTTTGTTTCTTTACATATATATGAGACTCAGTAATGTATTCATACTTTAGTGACAGTCGAGATCTACTTTGTTTTTCCATACAGTGATATATATATTCTTTAGTCTTCCGTTTGCTTTTATCACTGGATCTGGAGTATGAATTGCAGTTTTGGTATACTTTTACTCAGGTGAATGCTTTAACTTAGACAACATTGAATCATAATCATTTTTGTTGCATAAGTGATGGTCTGGAACTTGGGAGTTGAGTTTATACACGACCCCCCGATTTTCAGGGTGTTACAGTGGAAATCTACGAAATGGTACAAACTAAGATACGGGTCTTATAACTCTCCCCTTCTAAAAGAAATCTGTCTTCAAAATTTTCACAATCATCGCAACTAGACATAACTCATGAGGAAGAAGAAACATAACATTATCATATAAAATCAAAAACAACATACAAATACAACACATAATTAATCATCAAAGAGATGGGGATAATGCTCTTGAATCTCAGCCTCATGCTCCTAAGAAGCCTTCTCAACATAATGGTGATCCCACTGAACCTTCACCAACGAAATGACCTTGGTCTAGAAGACTTGCTCCTTCCAATCAAGGATACGAACTGGCTGCTCAATGTAAAAAGAGTCCTCCCAAACCTCTAATAGCTATCAATCAATAACAGGAACAATGTCTGACCCACACTTCCTTAACATAGAGACATGAAAAATGTTATGGACCGTAGATAACAGAGATGACAAGGCAAGCTGATAGGCTACGACGCCAACCCGCCCAGTTATCTTAAAAGGTCTTATGAATCTCAGGGCAAGCTTTCCCTTCGCTCCAAATCGAATTATACACTTCTTAGGGGAGACCTTAAGATACACATGGTCCCCTATAGTAAACTCCAAGGGACGACGTCAGCGATCAGCAAAACTCTTCTGCCGGCTCGGAGCTGTGCGCATCCTCTACCTGATGATATTGATTGCATCTGAGTCTACTACACAAGCTCAGGACCTAGGAGACGGCGCTCTTCAACCTTGGTCTAACAACTAGGTGATCTGCACGGTCTGCCATACAGTGCCTTAATAGGAGTCATGCTGATGGTCGCGTGATAGCTGTTGTATGCAAACTCAACCAATCGTAGATGCTCATCCCAGCTACTCCTGAAATCAATTGCGCAGGCCCGAAGTCAGTCTAGCTATCGGTCTGAAGATGGTACGCGGTGTTGAGCTATAAAATAGTCCTCATCGCTCTCTGAAAGCTCCCTCAAAATTGAGACGTAAACCTCAGGTCTCAGTCAGAAATGATCGAGACTGGAATGTCATGCAGTCACACAATCTCCTCGATGAATAACCTCGTAAGCTGGTCCATATACCAAATCACACGCATCGCAAGAAAATGTGCCAACTTCATCAGATGATCCACAACAACCCAGATGACATCATGACCGCGCCGAGTCCTCAACAAACCTATAATGAAATCTATCGACATGTGCTCCCACTTCCACTTTGGGACACTCAACGGCTACAATGGACAAGGGAGTTTCTGATGATTGGCCTTGACACGCTGGTATGTGTCACACTTGGCCACAAAAATGGCGATCTAGCATTTCATCCCCGCCCAAAAATATTGTCGCGTCATGTCACGGTACATCTTCGTTGAGTCAGAGTGGATAGAAAACCATGATGATGTGCCTTGGTCATAAGGTCTTTATGCAACTCAAGAATATTCGGGACACATAATCGACATCTGAAGAGAAGTCCACCATCAGAACCAATCTGTCATTCTGACTGACTCTCAAATGCCGCCTCAGCTCTATAACTCTGTAACAACTCATCAGCCTGCTGAGCCTCGATCACCCTTGTGACAAAAGAGGGTTGAATCGATAGACTTGATAACTGCACGATAGAAGACTGCAGACCGAACTCAAAATCATACTTTGTTATATCCTTAAGCATCCTCCACTCCTGGACCATGATATGCACCACCAGGCCTTGTGGCCAATGGTTGAGGGCATCCGCGACCACGTTCGTCATGCTAAGGTGGAACTGAAGATCTAAATCATAGCCCTTCAGGAGCTCTATCCAGCGCCTCCGCCCCATGTTTAGCTTAGACTGAGAGAATAGGTACTTAAGCTCTTGTAGTTAGAGAAGTGTTTGAACCTGACCCCATAGAGATAGTGTCTCCACACCTTCAGCACAAAGATGACTTTTATCAGCTCCAAATCATGTGTGGGGTAGTTCTGCTCATGGACCTTGAGCTGGCAAGACACGAAAGCCACCAATTTCTCATGTTGCATTAGGACAACACCCAAACCAATATGTGAGGCATTGGTAAAAACTACGAATCCATCAATCCCAGAGGGAAGAGTAAGCACAGGTGTGGACGTCAGACAGTCCTTCAGCTCTATGAATGCCTGCTCACTTGCGTCGCTCCAAATAAACTCTGCGCCCTTCCAAGTTAACCTGGTCAATGGAGCTATAATACGAGAGAAGCCCTCAATGAAACGTCGGCAGTAGTCTGCCAAACTAAGAAAACTGTGGATCTCAGACGTAATTATGGGCTGGTCCCATTGATGCATTACCTCAACCTTCGAGGGGTTCACTACGACACTCTCCCTCATCACCACGTGACCGAGAAACTTCACCTCTTCCTACCAAAACTCACACTTCGCCAGCTTCACATAAAGCTGGTGTGCGCGGAGGGTCTTCAAGGCAATCTTTAAGTGCTGCTCGTGCTCCTCACAGGTCCTTAAATAGATTAGAATGTCATTGATGAAGACTACAACAAACTGATCGAGATATGGGATGAAGACCTCCTTCATCAACTACATAAAGACCACGGGTGTATTGGTCAGTCCAAAGGATATGACCTGAAAATTAAAATGACCATAATACGTACTAAAAGCTGTCTCCGGGATGGCCTCCTCTCGGACCCGAATCTGATGATAACTGAAACGCAGGTCAATCTTTGAAAAGAACTGCATACCCTACAACTGATCAAATAAATCGTCAATCCTCAGGAGTGGATACTTACTCTTGATCGTGACCCAGTTGAGCTCATGGTAATCCATGTGGAGCCTCAACGAGTCATCCTTCTTCTTCACGAAGAGTAACAACGCTCCTCACGGTGAACGTCTTGGACGGATAAAGCCTAACTAGCACAATTCATCCAACTGCTTCTGCAGTTCCCACAACTTTAACGGTGTCATACCATATGGGGCCTTTGAATAGGCGCGGTACTGGGCACAAGATCAATCTGAAACTTAGTGTGTCGGTGAGGCGGTAATCCTGAAATCTCCTTAAATACATCGGGAAAATCACAAACTACAGGCAACTTGTCAATGCTCATCATTATGGACTCCTTTATGACACATGACATCATACAAGACAATGGCTCTCCCTTGGGCTCGACCATGAACTAGAACTGTGGCAAGCCGGGATACAGAATGTGATTGTCTTGGTGGAGAAGTTTAATGTGGCATGGTACTTGGCAAGCTAAGCCAATCCATCCTCAGGATAACATCGAACTCCGATATCGGCAATGTAAATAGATCGGCAGGTAAAAATATATCCCCAACTAGAACAGGGCAAGACAAGTAAAATCAGTCCAACACTGCAGTCTTCCCCAAGGGAGTCGATACTGATAAGCCCTCATAAGCAGACTCCAATGATAAACTAGTCGATCGGCAGAAAATCTTGACCACAAAGGAATACGATGCACTAGAATCAAACAACACACGTGCAATGGATGCAGAGACTAAAAGTATACCCTCGACAACTGTCTAGATGACTGCGGATCCTGCTGAGCCACGTAGAACCTATCCTAAGTCGACTCGGGAGGTGCTTGTGCCCTCTGAGCATGTTGTTGTTGTTGATGTCGCTGAGGCAGTCAAAACTGCTACCTCTACTACTACAGCCTCGAAGGCTGGTGCTGATGCCGCAGTCGAGGGGGCCTTAGTGGTGGGAGCTGCTGTTGCTACTGCTATGGGGCTCTCTACTGCTATTGCGTGGAGGCTACTGTAAACCTCTCAGCTGCAGCTACTGCTGGGGATGGGGACACTCCCAAATACAGTGTCCCGCTGCACCACACCCAAAATAGGTGTCGATGAACTACCTCGGAGTTAGTGTTGGACGTGCTATTGGCACTTAGAAGGCTGGGTGACTTGTGCGCCTCTGATGTGTTAGAGGCTGAAGGGAGTTAGTGGAATGAACCTGCCTCTTCTGGTCTCTCCTCTGACCGCGATCACTGTAAGAACCGGCTCACTCAGCCTTAAAATTTTAGGCCTTTCGTACCACCCACTCGAAAGTCGGGAGCTCATGCTCAATAACACGACCTCAAAGACCATAACGCAAACCATCCTCAAAGCGGCGGAGTCTTTGTTCCTCATCTACCAAGTACGATGTAAATCTAGACAGCGCTACAAAATAAGCACATATTGAGCCACTGTCATATCTCCCTGCACTAGGCCTCAAAATTCAATGCTCGTTATCGTCGGATGTGATTAGAAAAATACTGTAAGTCAAACCGATCCACAAAATTCTCCTAGGTCCACTCAAAATCGGCACCTGCTGCTCAAGAGACTGATGCCCACCAGTGCTCAGCCTCTCCCTAAAGAAGAAATACAGCTAACCAGACCCACCGTTGGGTGGTACATCCCATCATATCAAAAATATTCTCCACATCGGAGCGCCATCTGTCAGCTACTGTTGGGTCTGGCTCGCCCTAGAAATGCAGGGGATCGAGCAACCGAAACTCTCAAAGAAGGGCGCTTATGCACTTTTGCTTTTCCTGGGCTGGTGAAACAACGGGGTGCCTGCCTTGCCCCTGAAGGGCGGTCATTACAACCTATAACATCTATTGTAAATGGGAGTCACTCACGAGTACGGTCAAATTCGTACCAGTCTTAGGTGGAGGAATGACATCCTCAGACAAGGGGTAGGAATCTCTGGTGATGGAGTGGGGATCATAGGTGGTATGGCTGGAGTCATAGGTGGTGGAGCGGGAGTCGCTTGGGTCACTCTCCTGGGAGGCGTGTCCTATAAGTAAGAGCAAAGGTGCCTATCAATCTTGAAAACTCTCAAAGGCATGCACATTAAGGGTCTATAACAGAAGATCACTAAGCTATCCAAACTCGGGACTTAATCATTCTAAACTCATTGCAGACATGTAATGTTATTCTTAGTTATTTTGGAGTTATTCTCTGATACTAACTTCTGTCACACCCCAACTCAAAAATTGGGCTCACAAAATTTTTTATCACTGAATCCAGCGCCGACAGCCTCCGTAGTACCCTATTCTCAGCTCCTGGCACCCATTTACTAGGTTTTGATCCTGAGATCGTACAAGGAGTATTTTTAACATCATTTTGATTTATAATAAGCATAACCAAAGGCATAACCCATGACAATAACCAAAAACTCCATCACATTTCCACTATGATCATAACTTATGAGTACTGTGCGCATAAGGGGAAATACAATGATGATAGACAAAAGCTCCATGATGATCTGCTATATGCTCCTACCTCAGCGCTGCCGCGGTTCAATGTAACCTACATGCAATAGTCGTGCATAAGCTTATGAAAATCTTAGAGGGTGGTGAAAGTGTGTGCACAATGTAATATAATTATGCAATATTAGAGTAATACAGAATATGCTAATGAATACATGAATACTCTTGGCCGTACCAAGGTCATGTGATGCAAGGCATGAATGATGTTGGCCATACCAGGGCCATGCAATGTGAGATGTAACTCAAGCATACGAAACCTCAACTGGGTTCACATATCAATATAGCTTAACTCTAGAATATCACTGGGGTCTAGTGCACTTCAAACCAGATTGCCGCCCTATCACACGTAACAAGGTGAGTGCAAGAGACCTCACTATCCGCCTACCAATATCGGGCTCAACTTATCGATAGCGAACCCATTCCTCGAGCTGGTCAAACTCAGCCTAGCTTTGTCCTCTCCTCTCAGGCGGGTAAAGTCGCACCCCCTTCCAACCAACCACGACGCAGTAGAAAGCGTGACTTTCTGCTAATCGGTACTCGACACTCATGCATCCACTCTGTCTAGACATTGGAGCAACCTCTTGGTACCATAAGGGTTTAGAAAATTTTACCCAGGGACATCTATAACACCCCATGTAAAATAAGATTTTCGGTGTCCAATCCTGCCAACCACAATACACATGTGGAGGCTACGGCCTCGATGTTGCTAGGGCATTCAGTAGTCATGTCACATAATGCGAGACACATGAATCATGCTATCCATTCATACAACAATCATACGCGTACCGCGTGCTCATGTGGGCAACTCCCCTTATCAGGGAGTCTCATAACAATCTACCCAATGACATATGCTATGATCAATCATTCCTCATATCAAGCATACATATGATGTATATGGGTATCAATCATGGGCCTATACTAAGAATGTTACAAGATGACAAGGTGTCCCCCCTCTTATATCAAAGTTGGGCCTAAGTGGCCTACCCAAAGCCTGAGGATCCAAAAAAGGTTCTTTCACCATACTATTGTATGGCCCGCTAGATGCACCAGAGGGCCCAAATGAGTCCTAAATGGACTACAAAATAAAAGAAGTAATCCTCCTAACAACCAGTGGTGGCCCAACATTTTGGGATAGCCTAATGAGAATAAATGGATCATGGAAATGCGGCCCAATGACTAGGGTCAACCCACTTAGAGAATGATACGAATGGGCCTAATAAGGCCCAAGGGAAGGTCACAATGTGGACGTTCAATTATCATTGCCCATCAGTGTGGATATTCAACCAACATTGCTCCCACGGAGTGGGCCACATAGGGCTGAACATATAGTGGGCCCACGACCTCACACAAGGGGCTAATATACATCATCATAGGCCTTAATTACATCAAATGGGACAAATCAATTGGGTCAATTCAAATAGGCCGATCAAATGGACCGATTTAAATGGACTGAATTAAATGGGTTGATTCAAATAGGCTAAATCCAATGGGCCGATTCAAACGGGCCGATCAAATGGGCCGATTTAAATGAGTTGATCAAATGGGGTGATTCAAATGGGTTGATCAAATGGGCTTAATCAAATGGACCGATTTAAATGGGCATGGGCCGATTCAAATGGGCTGATCACAACACAATTCATCTATTTGTGGAGATAAAAAAATGAATCAAATCAAAAGATCAGTTGGACCATACCACATCTAACAGTGGTGATAATGATTTCCACAGTTAAATTCCAGTGGGTCCCACCATAATATTTATTTCCCATCCAGTCTGTTCATAGGGTCACAAGGACCTGAACAGGGTGGAAAAAAAATATTATATTGATGAAAACTTCTGTAACCCAAAGGGGTTTCAATGGTAGAAGTTCAACTCCACTGTTTTCTATAGTGTGGTCCACTTGATACTAGATCTGTCTTATTTTTAGTCTCAAGCCTGGAGATGAGTTTGCCAAATGAATGGATGGTTTAGATGTAACACATACATCAGCAGGCCCTACAGAACTGCTGACGTCATGGGGCCCACTCGAGGACGATATAGATGAAGCACATACATTAGGGCGTAGGTCCCATTGTCCAGTCATTTAAATGGTGTGGCTAAGACCCGTACATCTTGGTGGTCCCCACGTCCAGGCCGCTGGATGGTCTGGATGAAGTGTCTGGGCATGGAGGGTGTACCATACATACGTCAGGGTGGGTCCCACGTGGTAGGCCACCCCACCCTCTCACTTAACATATATTATAATATTATATAATATAAACTATAATATATACACTTTATTATATAGTATTATTATTATTGTCATTATCATTATTATTATTTTAGGGAGGCCGTATCCAATGTCCAGATAATTGGACGGCTTAGATAAAACAACCATTAGGCAGGATAAGGTACATGCATCAACGTGAGTCTCACTTGTCACATGTGTCACACATGTGGGTGGGTCCCACACCTGATGGTTGGACGATGTGAATAAGGCACATTTATCACATGGTGCAATGAGGGTGGACCACCACAGCTTGGATCAAGCTGTTATTTGTGTTTTTCCTTCCTTCCATCTAATGCATCCATCAGGTGGGTCCCACGAAGATGGATGACATGGGTAAAATATATACTTCATGGTGGGCCACACACACACACCATCATCCAAACAAGGGAGAGTGAGAGAAACATGAAGGGGAGGGACCCCGTCACTATTAGGCCCTCCCTTATACAATGTATCCACCAAGTGAGTCCCACAATAAGTGGTCCCTAAAAAAATAGAAATTAACGGTGGATCACCCATCTTAGATCTCTTCTTCTTGGCTCCTATGGCTTCCTTTGCTCCTTAGCTTCGATCCCAACAGAAGATGATGGAGTATGGAGGGTTGAGGTGGGAGATGAGAGGGTTAGAAGTGGGCCACAAAACTCTCTTGGAGGTTGGGAGAGCTTGGACATGGGATTTTTTTGGGTTGCTTGGGAGATGGGTTTGAGAAATGAGAGAGAGTGGGTTGTAAGGAGAGAGAGGGATGGGTGATGGAGTAATGGATGGGAGAGAGGGATGAGTTGTGTAAGAGATTGTTGACTTTTGGGGTTGCTTGTATAAGAGAGGTATGGGTTGTGATGGGTTGAGTGATAGGTTGAGTAATGTGTTGAGTGATGGGTGTACTTGACCATTGATGAGATTGATGGGATATATATGGTAGAGATTCCCTTAGAATTACAAATGTCCGACATTTTTCTTGAACTGAACGTGATCCCAAATCACCTGGCATGGGTATCGTCTTGGCGCCCAAGATGCGACATCAGAATTGCGGTGACGACACGGTCACTAGGGTACAAGTCTCGGGTTGAGTCGACTCAGATTAACAGGGTGCAACTCAGGGTCGTGCGCAACGTTGATTATAGGTCACGGATTGCCAAAATTTGACAGGAAAGATTGCGAGAATCTATGAAATGGTAAAGACTAAGGTATGGCTCTTACACTGTGGGTGTGGATATTAGGAGTGGAGTAGTTGTGTGACTGTTTGCTAACAGTTGGTGTTCACACAAACGAACCACTATAATTCTCGAAGTTGTGGTGGATAATTGGATTTGTTTATGTATGTGAATGTTATAATTTACTTTATGTATATGTGGTGAATGGTGTAATTTACTTTTTGCCCTTGTGGTGAATATTGTTTACTAAATAAAGATTTGGAGATTTGAAAGTCTTTAATGAAGAATTCACATGTCAAAGATCTAAGAAAATCAAGTGAGGAATGAAGATAATCAAAAATTTGAAGTGAAGAAAAGGAATCCTGAAATTGTCCTAAAAACAAGCATATTCCTGAAATTATCCTGAAAAATCATATTCCGAAACTCCGAGTATATTCTGAGAAACTTTGCAGAGTGCATAAATTTGAGGCAGTTTAAACTCTAAATCTATTTTGAAAAACTGCACAGAGTGTGTAAATTTGAGACGATTTCTACATTTTTCCAACTCAGTCTGAAAGTTGGAGTTCCACAGCTATAAATAGGAATCCCTTGGATTCTCCAAAGCATCTTCTAGAGTTTGGAAAGGTATCAATGAGTATACACATAAGTGGAGCAATCGCCAGAGAGTTTTTCTTCTTCCCTAGTTTATTTTTCATGATTTTTTTAAGAGATTTGGTTTCAATTATGTTTATGGTTGGCTAAAACTCTTAGCTAGGGCTAAGAGGTGAAGCTTGTAGTATGTTTGAATGTTTATTTTACTTTAATTCTTATTCTTATTTAACTTCATTGATTTTTATTTTGATATTAAAGGAATATTTTCAGTTTTCTATAATTTATTGTAACTAAAATTACAATAAATGATGTGATTGCTTTGGATATCTAATTTTTCTGTTTTGAGATAGTGAGATTGGTAAATTCCATTATTCACCATCATCTCCTAGGCATGGTAGAGTGTTGGAATCCCTTACAATAATCACAATTCTCTTCCATTGAGAAATAGGTCAATGAAAAATTCAGATTTGATTTAATTATTTTATCTTCCAATTGGATAGGATAGGACTCCATTTCCAATTGTCTTCCTTAAATCAAGTAAGGTAGCATCTTGAAAGCTACAAGTGAATCCTTGGTACCCTAGTTCCCACCTTTAAATTCATAAGTTTTAATTAACATTATTCACCATTACTCTCAATCATTAAGATTTTAATTTAGATATTTTTCTAGCTCTAGTTGTAGTTATTTTCAGAATACGTAGAAGTTTACTCACTATGGATTCGACCTTGGTCTTACTGAGTTATTATTACATTGCGACCCTACACTTAGGGCTGTGGATCATACGCATTTAAAAGATCCTCGAATCTTTCCCAGCATTGGAAGAATATTTCTTCCTCTTTCTGTTGCTCTTTTAAGGGTATTGGTTTATGAACTGGGGAGAACTTTTTAAAGAACTCTCTGGTAATGTCAGCCTATGTCCCAATCGATCTCGATCTCAAGGAATGAAGCTATAACTTGGCCTTCTCCTACAAAGAGAAAGTGAGTAATTTTAATCTTAAGGTGTCATCCGACATATTATGGAAGTGTAAGGTCACTACATTCTCATTAAATTCTTTGAGACGTAGCTATGGACTCTCAGAATCTAATCAATGAAACTTCAGGAATAGTTGAATAACCCCCGGATTGAAATCCATGATTGTTGCATTATGTGGAACGACCATGCAGGAAGGTGCACTTACCCTCATTGGATGCAGATAAATATGCAACTTTCTAGGTAGAGGACCATTGTGCACCTCATTCTCATCTTATTGCTCTTCAGCATGATGATGAGGTTGATTCTCAACACGATAGTATCATCGTATTTTGCTGACTATTCACTCATACCAAGCATCTTGTTCATTGAAATGAGGCGTCGTAACCTATTATTGATGCATCACATCCTAATGAACTAGGGATCCAGTGATTTATGTTATGATTTTAATTTGGTGAGAATGAATAATGATCTGACTGACCATCACTGAGAATCAAATGCACCTCACAGGTAAACATTCGGTTGAATAATTAATTTAATGTATTTTAGGGTAGATCCTATCAGATCGGTCATCCGAACTATCAGGTGGAGGATCCAGGGAGTTCGGATCCCATCGGTGATCCAACATGTTTCATTCAGTTAGGGTACAAGATTCGATTGAGCCACATGCTTTTAGGTTGGGTTTTGACTTGTGATCCCTAGGTCTTCGAGTATACATGCGTATAAGCACGTGAGGTTTCGTGTTTTAATCACAATTTTATTAGTAACACTCGAGAACATCTAATACCTAAGTATTGGAGGACTAAGGAATTATAGTAACCAACTGAATCATATATCATCCTAATTTTTTTATCTCTAGAACTAATATGAGATTACAAGTCCACTTGTCAATGTGGATCTCTCATTCACAATCTAGGCGGTCCCCATTAAAAATAAGGGTGGCACATCTTGTAAATGGATTTATTTATTTATTATTTATTATTTTATATTTTAAGATAATGTCTTGAGTCAAACTTGCTGGACCACAAGTTTCCCACCTATTAATTGAATCAACATCACTCCCTTTCAATAGGTTGGGCTCATAATAAGGATTCCCGAATGAAAGATCAACCTCAACTAATCATTTACTAGGTCAGACTATACAAAAACAGCTTTAATTATTTATAAATTGTAAAATACAAGTGAAGTCCCGTAAATAAGTAGATGAGACTGACTTGTGCATTAAGAAATCATCACAGTGATTCCCACCTATTGGACGGGTTGGATGTTGCGCTCATATAAAAGAAAGATTGGAAGGTATCATTTGGATGGACATAATTTGTGGTCCAATTAGTTGACTTGCAACCTCTTATTTTATTTTTATTTGATTTTTTTATTTTCCGATGCACCGAGGATAATTTACAAACGGTTAGATAGATGGTCTCTTGCCATTGATTTTTGAGGGGCCTAGCGTATGTAAAATCTACTCTAGCCATTGGACATGTAATCTCACTTTCGGCTTAGGATATTAAAAGAAAATCGAAGTTAAACCTGTGATCCCGGGTGAGCCGTACTAAAGGAAATAGTTAGCAAAGATATGTCCACATTTGATTCTTACATAACCCATTGTGATTATTATATGCAATCCACTTCAACCATTATATTTCAAATCAAAATTTAAGCCTAGGCCCCAAAAATCATGCTATACGTAATTTAACTAGCTACACCAAGGGAAACAATGTGGAGGGTGAGCATTACCTCATTTATTGCTTCTGATCGTGTGGTCCACATGAATCATGGATAAGGTGACACATGATTGTGGGAATGGATTTCATATAAACATCAGGGTGGGCCTCATCCGATCTACGAACCCCTTGCTCGCACCCAGAACCCAACTTCCATTAATGAAATGTAAGATAAGGTACTCAGTTGATAAACCTGAAATAATGGGGTAGATGATTAAAAACCCTTTTGGAATGAGTACCGGGATTCTGTTTATAACGAGATCAGAATACGGCATATTAAAATTATCTGCAAATATTTTGAAAATCTGGACAATATTTGTCACACCGCCAGCAACATAGGTGCCAATTTGGACACGGATGGATTGCAAAGGGACATTTACCGACTGAATAAAAAAAATAAAAAAAATAAAATAATAATAATAATAAAGAAGAAGAAGAAGAAGTGGTAGATGAGTCAAAGAATCTACACCATCAATGGAATTTTCCTTTGTGTTAATGGTCATAACTTGAAATTCAAATGAAATTGACTTCAAATTAATGCTGAGAAAACGATGGATTGAACCATATGATCATTCACTCGTACGTCACACAATAGATGAATGGTTGGATCCACCTTCCTTCCTTGCTAGCTACTTCTCAAGTATTTGGTGTCGACCGTCTTAGCATCGTGGATGAGAATCGCCGGTGCGAGATACACAAGTTACTTTCTGTTCGCGCAGGCCTCTCCATGTTAGTTGAGGTTTGTTCGAACGTACGCATCCCACGCATTATAATGTCTTACGTGGAGACTTAATCCTTTGGATCTGGATTGTCTTTCAACGATCCAAACCGTTTATACCATTATTCTTGCTTAAGTTCGATTGAATAAACTATTTAAAATTTCTCTTTCGCTTTCAAAATGGACGGTCATCATAAAATTGATGGAAGCAAGGGGTTGAAAAGTCCAATCTGACAAAATTTTCTGGCATCCTCAATCTAAACGGTACCCCATCACATAAACGGTGAGGGTCATTGAAACCACAGGTGCCGGCATGCCTATTGTACGGAGATAAAAGTTTTCAGCAGGTGGGCCATACTGCCTACATCTTCTTGCCTAAAATATAGGCACTTAACTCTCCTTAGATGGGCCGCCGTGTAAAAATTTATATATATATAAATGGTTAGATAATTTCTTCTCCTCCCCTGTATCCTGGGCCCACCTTGAGTTAAAAAGCTTATTTTTTTGCCAAGATTTGAACAATGTGGCCCACCTAGTCCAAAATTTGAATACCACACCAAATGTGTAATGTACTTTGAATCACATGGAGACACGGCAAATATGATCAACCCCCAGGCACAGCTCTAAAACAAACTAGGAATCTTGTACTTAGAATAATGCATCATCATTGTCACTCAACTGATCTTTAGCGCAGGATAATCCAATATTCAAGGTTTCGCTGCAATGCGTCATATGCATTGCTATAGGAGATATCCGGAGGGTCCTTGCTCTTGCTCCGGTGGTACTCTAATGAGTTTCAACACCAGATGAAGGGTTCTAGTACCCATAGGTGGTGAAATCAAGGAGAAATCAAGGAGATATCCGGGCCTTGGCCTTTATTTTCAGGTCATATCCGGACCATGGATCGCACCATTGATGGGGTATATAAAATAAAATAAGGTAAAAAGATAAAACTCTTAGATTGAAACATTTCCACTTCTGACAATTTGATTCTTTTGCTTTGTATACGAATGATGTCCTTACTCTTTTAGTAAACCGTGGCTTGAAATATTTTAGCCTAATGTTTCATTTGGAGATCCCCATCTACAGTGAGGCCCATTATATAAATGGTTTATGTTACTGAAAAGAACCCATATCGAATGGCTAAAGACACCTTACCCTATTATATTTTTAAAGATGGATGCTAGCGATCTAAGTGTATAAAGAAGAAAATCACAAACCAAAAAGCGGCCAATGTTAGATCCGAATGTGGTGTCGAATGATGAGTGAGACTCACCTCCAGCAACGTGGTGTGGGGGGGCATCAAGCACATCTATAACTCCATGATGGGCCGCACGATATTGTTGGAAGTTAGTTTCAAAATGTTCCATTTTCATTTTATATGCAAAAATAGTCTTAAGAATTTCAGTTAATCAAAATGACAATGTTAAGTGTTGTATTTCAAAATAAAATAATAATTTTAAACTCTAAATAAATATATTAGATATAGAAACCTCCTTTAAAGTTTTCATATGTCCAAGGAGTGAGAGAAGTTCTAGCCTTGGCAAAACTTCGGATCAAATCTCCACAGGATACACGCTCACATGGGTTGTAGGATAGCTTCGATGCTTTATCAGGTTAAAGATGAGTAGAACTTCATTTTACATTAGTTAATCTATTTTATGCACCTGACACGTTTAAAACTCGTGCCTTAGTCATAAAATCACAAGATCTAAAACACGACACTACGCTAAAATCACTGTTTTGCGACGGACCAAATTCGTTGTAAAATCAAATAAACGACGGACTTTGTCTGTCGCTTGGTCCGTCGCTGTTTACTGGGTTGATTTTGGTTTTATGACAGATTTTCCTTTGATATGCGATGGATAAAATCTGTCGTAAAAAATAAAAAATCCGTCGGTAATATTCAAAAAATTTGTTGTCACTAAAAACATTAGCGACGGAGAAGGTCCGTCGATAATATGTGTAAGCACCATTCCTCAAATCCGTCGATTTTCAATGTTCATAAATTAGCGACGGATTTGGTTCGTCGCTAAAATATCCATAAAAAAAAATATATCGGTAATTTATTATTGTTATTTTTTTAATCTTGCACCTGATAGTCATTCAAAAAATAATTCACGCTATTTTTTGATAAGAATCCTATTTACAAAATTGGTAACAACTCAATTCAATAAAAGAGGAAATGACCTAAGTGACCCGCTCCAACAAAAATTGACTTCCTGCCTAACTGAACACTTCTTACCCGGAACTTCAACTGTTGGCTATGCCTTGCCTTGAATTGGCTACTTAGTATCTTCTCTTGTTCAACCTTCTTTTGAGCCCTTCCTACATATATTACAAACAACCAGATTTAATCCAAGAAAAGACTAGTTTTGTAAACCCTTCATATATTACAAATAACCAGCTCAAATCCATGAAAAGTGAATAGTTTAATCAACTGAAACCAATTAACAATATAAAAGATTAGAATTCATCCTAGCCATTAGAGGTTCAGGTGAGAGCGTTTCTTAATTTCATAGCATTCACTGGGAGAGCACAATACAGTTTGAAAAGATCTTTAGATGTTGGAATCAATACACAACAGTGCAATGCAATCTGCATTTAACACAGAAAATGACCAAATGAAAGTGTAGGAACTGCGAAATTCCTATTTCCCAACAAGATATACCTGCAAAATGAGAAGATAGCAACAACTTGTCAGTGCTTGTAACTGCTTTCATTTATGAAACTGCATCTCTATTACCATTTGGTCCATGAAACCAGACCCAAAAAAATGTCTTTGATTCCCCCATCCTTCTATTCAACCATCATACAGTTATATTCATAAATACATACACAAATGTATCATATGATTATATACATATGCAGGGATGGACTTGTTTCAAACCATTCATCCAATGCACTCTACCACGTGTCTACAAGTCAGCTAATGCACCACCCACTGTATATGTTAGCATGGTAGGCCAGTGAAACATCCAAGCCATCCACTAGGTGGAGTTCACTGTGTAAAGCCTAAAGATAAAGGTGGTCCATTCAGTTGGTGTGCCATGATAGTAGAAATAAGCCAAGCGGATTAGAAAACTTTGGCTCTTTTTTTTCACAACCGTACATTCATTCAGTTGATTGTGGCCCACCTGACTAGTGGACTGACCTGATTCTTGGGATAGGGAATCTTATCATGATGGATGGCTTGGACATTCCACTTGTTCGCCTTGCTAGAATATGTGGTGGCATGTGCATTATCTGACTTGAACATGCATGTGGGCTTAGCAAAGCTTTGTATGCATTAGCCAGGGGCAATTTTTCCCATGCAAATACTTTTTCAGAGGATCATGAACTTTGGATTTTCAAGGAACATAGGGAGGATTGTGAAACAAACGTAACATGTATTTATGTAATTTGGAGGCATACGCATATGTAGCAACCAACGTTTCAGATTGTACCTGTCAGCCCCATCAACAGTGTGGAGTTTACCTCCACTAGGAATAGGGGCATTTTTGTTGTTTTAAAATGTTGCTGCAATATGCAAGTAGCTTGTTGGCAGTCTTAATTGTGTAGTATGGAATTATGTTTGGCATGTGATTTATCAATGTGAGCCTTTGCCATTTCCGATTCCAAGACCTTGGTAAAGAGGAAGGTGAATGTCTACTTAGCAACCAATCATAATTTCTTTTTGCCAATCTACCATTTAAAGCCAACCCCAAATTGATGGAAGAAAGGCTCAGATGATGATTGTATAACAGGAATTTGGAAACCAGGAATTGAAGTTTGGATCATGGGTTTATATATATATATATATATATATATATATATATATATATATATATATATATATATATATATATATATATATATATATATAATGAAAAAGTTATTTTTTCTTCTTTTCAACCAGTAGTTTTCATTTTTTTAAAGAGTTCTAAATCCTTTAAAAAAAAAAAAAAAAAAAAAAAAACGCACATTGCTAATCTTGTACTCACTAACGGATTGAACAACTTTCCAATCATGAGATCCAAATTATACCCACTAAGAAAGCATATCAAATGGATAAAACAAATAAGCAAACACAACACAAACATAAACAAAACAAAATGATAGAAAACCCCTTTCTAACCAGAATTCATGCAGGGTCCATGCAAACTCTTCCAATTCCCATCATGAGCAACACATCAGTGTTGAAATTTCAGTCTGTAGGTAGATACATCAAGAGAAAAAGTAAAATAGCGATCAAATAGATCTTTGATTATTTATTTATTTTTTAACTCAAAAGTTGAATACTCTCATACTTCAATTGATAAAATATCAATTAATAATTTATATAATTGTTAAGTTGATAAGACCAACTTCTATCTATGATTCCACAATGCTCTAAAATGGAATTTGATTTATTTGTGCAAAATCTCTATAATGTACAATATTACCATAAATTTAGCCTAGTCCGTGACTTAGGCCCATGAGGATGAACTTCCTGTGATAACTTGGTGCCCATGAGAATGAACTTCCTGTGACAACATGGCACCATGTCAAAAGAATAGTAGCACACTAAAAACCTCAACCTATAATTTGAAAACAAAATCCAAATATATTCACATTACATCCATAATTTGAAGCATATACATGTATTAAAACTAGTCATGTATAAAATAGGACAAGAATTAAGTTCCTAGCACCCTTACATGCACATCCAAAAGCAATTTCTTCCGCTTTGAATATATTCACATTACATGCAAAATCTGATTCACTAAATACAAATCAAACACTATGGAAGCCGTTTGTTATGTCTAAGTATTGAACAATCAGATAACATGATACCATATCAATATATTGGGTCAAAAGAAAGAAAAAAAAAATAAAAAATAAAAAATAAAAATAAAAATACACATCAATACAAAAGCATCGTCCATATATCTCACCTCATCTAGCTTCACAACATCAACCGACATCATGTGAAAAAGCTTAATTGCCTCACCAAATTCCCCATTCTTAGCATAACCTGAGATCATGGCCATCCATGCTACCACGTCTCTCAACCATCTGATCAAATACGCACCTTGCACAACCATATTTAAGTGGTAAAATATGGGAAGCTGCTTTTTCAAAGGGAAATTGAATCTACTATATGCCTTTAGTATGAATATGGACAACATGGACATAATTCTAGTACCTGAACAAGCCCTGTGTTTCTTCTCTGTCCAAGATAGAAGGATGGTCACATAATGCAAAACCTGAGAGAAAGGGAATGAGAAAATCAAGATAACTCAAAGATAATTATGCATGCTAGCATTTCAATTGAAGAGTTACAAGTTACTCTCGAAAGAAGGTAATTGGCTAAAATAAATTACTTTTTCTTAAAAGATACTTATTTAAGTTTGATATCTAAAAAAATGGGGCATCTAACACATAATTGACATTCTCTTCATCTTTTTTTTTTTTTTTTGGTAAATCTGGGATCATTGCTCTATTGGGCCCCACTTGGATGGATAGCATTCACAATACAGGGGCTACTTTGGTTTTCACATTCATAAACAATTTCCCAATGGTCCACGTTCACACACACGAGTGGCTCCCTGATGAGTGATCCACCTGATTTCTGGACCAGGTCATCTACACAGTCAGTCATACCTTACAGTTAGCTTAGATGTCCCACATGTGCTAGGTGTAGCCACAAGTAGTAATGTTTATGGAGTTTTCCTATTTAGTGTGCTTCCCTTGTGATTGGGTAAGCACCTTTTGTACATATTTTTCTCTAAGGCAATGTGTATAGACATTGAGAAAATACCTGCAGGAGACATTACAAATTCAGATTCATTTTGGAGAATCTTCTGTCATCCAACATTTGCTTTGTAACATCCCGAAAATCGGGGGTCGAGTAAACACTCCACTCCCGAGTTCCAGAACATCACTTATGCAACATAAATGTGTATGATTGAATGTTGTCTGTATTAATGTATTAAACATGAGTGAGATTAAGCCAGAACAGCATATCATACTCCAAAGATAGTTAAATTAACAAGCGGAAGACTGTGATACATACATATAATATATAATTGATTGTAAGTCTCCAGAGTGTGAACATGTTACCAGGTTAAACATATACATGTATACCTCAAAATAGAAAGAAAGAATATACATGAGTGCTCTGAAAATATAAAATGACAAGTGTCATGGCATCTAATGAATCTCCCTGTAATCCCGTCGTTCAGAACACGCATAAAGGAGGGATCCTCCTCCTCATCATCAAGTCCGGCTCCACCTCGCAGGCCGTGCCATCATCTACAATTACAATAGGGACTGGTGAATGTCCGGAAACACCATCCGGTAACGTGGGGGTGAGTGATCAACTCAGTGGGATAAGAGAGTAAAGATTAGCATGTTCTCAAATCAATCATGCGATAATAGTAAAGCAATAACTCAAAAATTCCTAAATACTGTTGTTAATGCAATATGACGTGACATGATGGATGCCCTCACCGACGATCTCCCTCATACGACACCATCTTACGCCCGCGGCATGCTTTCTTCCCACAGTGCTCCACATCTTCCAGGCACATGCAATGTGATGGTGATATGATTACCGAGTTATTATTAGTCCATTCATGCAACAGTATTGGGAAACTAAGGTACCTTACTTATATCAATCCCAACACAGATCCTGTCTAGGGTCGTCACTCCTAGTAATCTCATACGATGTATATTTTGTAGGTCGCTGCAAGGGCTGTCAGGGCTGTTGCTCGCACTCGTTGCACCTCTCCCCCATCACCTTATCAATACAGGCCTAATTATCCTTAAGACTGCATCAGGACTCTTCGCCCCCATGCAGTGTCAGGATAAACTCAAGGTCACTACAAAGGGCTCGTCACCTGATCAGTGTAGGCCGACAACAAGAATATAGTGTCCCATACCACCATAATCTGCTCAGAGTAGGGTGCTCACTGGTCACTACGGGGAGGTTTGTGGCCCCAGTGTAGGATGACAGCTTGACCACGGTGTCCCATACCACCATGCCCGGCTCATGAGTCTTTATGGATCAAGGTACCATGGTTGACAGGGTTTCCAATGGTAAGTTCAGTACCCTAGGTTCAAACAGTTATGACTCATACATGGTGAACATACAATGGCCAGTCGGGTTACTTGACAGGCTCGACTAGCACGAGCGCATCTCAAGCTAAGCGACTGAAGTGCATAAAACACTTCATGTGGCCTAACCACTGCCGCCAACCCAAAACACGACTCGCGTTCATCGACGCATCCTTCATGGCAAATAGAAGGCAACCACGAATTCAATCCATTACCGACTGCTTGGACTAACGTATAGCCCTGAGCATTTATAAATCAGCATCAATAATCATGTGAGAGTAATTGAAATGCAATACAACAATACAAGCATGTTATAACATACAACTTAAGCAATTCATTCAACACATGCATTTTATACATACAATGTAATCCCTACATATTGCCAACATGATGGAAATCATTTACATCAGCATATTACTTGAGAATTCAATCTCAAAACTATTTCATAACACCATATACTCAATACATACTAATACAAACATTCATACAAACACTTAGTCTACACAGTTAAGTCTACATAGTGTATGTCGACTCAAAGTGCGCCTTTGGGTGAATCTCTTCACCAAACCAATTATGCATGCATTCGTAATATCCTAATGCGATAAAAAGCCATGTCAACCATTTCAGCAAAATATGGATGCAAACAGTATTTCCTACAAATGACTAAAATGCCCTAAATCTCATATTTTTCGTCTGCTTACGAAATAGGAAACGGACAGCATGTTGTACATGTCAAATGGCATTGCCGTCGATAATCTACTATTAAATGACATTGAAAGCATTGAAAACAGTTAATCAAAGCGTCTAAAATCCGCACCTTTCACTCTAGATGTGTATCGTTCCGAACGGAGCGTATACGCTTCGTCTACGGCGATCAGGCGACCTAATACACAAGATGTATAATCTACTTCGCTATTGGAATCGACGGAAGCTTAAATCAGCAAGTGTTGAAGGTTTTCCTTACCTAGAGGTGTGTTGGAATCGCCAGAAAAGAGATCCGAATGCGGTGCTTCGGTACGTGCAAAAGCTGCAGCAAGTGGCAGGAGAATCTCTCCCACACTCTCTCACAATCTCTCACTTTTTCTCTCTCTCAATCTAGGTTTTTAACTAAATTCATATGGGAGAGAAATGAGAGGGTTTAAGGCCCTTATATAGCCTAAAACCTTCCCAAAATAGACTTGGGAACAAAGTTTACTTGGGTTATAACCAAATCGGGGTTGTTCTGGTCCAAAAGAGCATTTCTGGAGGTCCCCTGGCCAAACGTGGTCTGACTTAAGCTCATGCATACTGGATCTAGCACACATCAAGTTTTCAGACCGGTACAGTTCCCAGATCGCACGTGGTGGTCCACTTTCAGTTCAGCAGTCATCGCACCTAGATCAGGTCTACAAGTCTCGTGATATGAAAGAGAAATTTTTCCTGATCCGAGGGTGTAATCTGGCTGAATTCTGATGGTCAGAATGCTTAATAATAACGCGCCAAGTCACGTGCCAGATTTGAATTAAAATTTTCAAATCTAACCCTTTTCTCACGCTCTTCACTCCAGGCTCAATGAAATAGCCTCTGAATGTCGGTTGGCCTTGATTTTCGAAACGATTATCAAGTCCATCCAAGCGATCATAACGGTCTAAGATGGTAGATATCGGACTTTCGACGCGCGGTCTAGATCCAATACAAAGTTTCAAAAGGTTCCTGAGAACAAACCAGTTTAGAGTTTGATCCTGGATTTTAGGGTAACGTAACATTAATGATTCTACAAGTTTTGGATCTTGCAGAACGTATTTAAAGTGATCAGGGACAATTTCACAGCTACTCCAACGTAGCACTAGCTAACTTACGCTTAATTTCTAAAGGAATTAATCCTAAGTGATTTCTTTGGCTATGGAATTGGGTTCTGAGCCGTTACCAAGGTTTCTTAGTTGACCCATTGCCTAAGGATGTCTAATCCCAGGTTGGCAAAAATTCGAGGTGTTACATGCTTCTTCAGTGCAAAACCACCTGCATTTAAGGAAATCAGTTTGATGAGTAAGATTATTATTTCTTTATGATCCATCTAGGTATAGGCCCAGTCAGCATATTCCTAGTTAAATACTTAAATGGAAGGAAAAAAAAAAAGAAAAAAAAAAGAAAGAAAGAAAATCCCCACTTCATTGTTATCAAGGGTAAGCATTAACTCAAATAGCAAATTTTCATTTGATAATGTTAGACTTACATGAAATCCACTCTTGCAAGGCTTTCAAAGGAGCTTGGAATATCACCAGTCAGGCTGTTAAAGTTGAGGTCTCTGCATGGGGAATGCAGAATGATAGATAATGAGCCTGTAACAGAATTTTTTTTTTAAAGAGTTTTTTCTAACATGAGTTTCTCTCTGTTTTGCTTCAAATCTGAGATGGTACAGTAACAATATTTGTTTAGAAGAAAGATTGAAAATAGAATACTAAGAGCAAGCAATGACTGATGCTCTAGTCACTCCATCTTTAATAAGGAAGTCCAATTGCAAATGGCTATAGGTAAATATTCTCACCATCTCCACTACAGGACACCAGTAGCAAATCTTTAGCTTTTCTTGAAATGGATCATTTCCCACAACGCTATTTGTATTAGAGAAATAACCTCTTAATAGTACCCAGCTACTTAGTGCAGCTGGTTATACTCATTATACACATTGGGATGGAATGCGTCCATCCACCACAAAGCCAAAACATTCAAACATACTCATTAATAGTACCCAACTATTTGTATCAGAGAAATAACCTCTTAATAGTACCCGGCTACTTAGTGCAGCTGGTTATACTCATTATACACATTGGGATAGAATGCATCCATCCACCACAAAACCAAAACATTCAAACATACATATTTAGGACCATTATGAGTCACAAGTGCTTGTAATTCTATCCTCTAATTCTATACTGTAAACAGATGATAGACACACAAAAAAGTAAACAAAACTTGTGAAAGAATTAAATACATCAGCAACAACAATAGTGCCCATCTTCAAATATCAAAATTAGGGAAATCAACACTTACTTTCTCATAGTGCTATCCTTAAACTGAAAACCATCTCAGCACCAAATCTCACCATTTGCAATAGTTTATCTTTCTTAACAGCATCACCAAAGGACAAGTGTAAATGGAAGTACTTGAGTTTGTAAAACTAACTTGTATTAAAAGGTGCAAAAATACCCCAAGCAAGTATGGATTTCAAATGTTGGGAAAAGGAAAGGTGGATCCCTTATCATTTTCCTTGTTCAAGTATCTTGCACTCCTATTTCTTCAAGGATCCACTTATCATAGCTTTAATACAATTGGAAAATTGTAGCAACTTTAAGGAATATACAACCACATTTAAATTTTTTTTTTTTTTTAAAAAGGCTGAAGACAATTATTTAGAGTTTTGGATACATGAGATTTTAGCACAAGGCCATTTAGAGTGTTGTCCAATCATATCAACAGTCTACATCCCTGAACCCTATGACCCACTTGTATAAACTGAAACCTCATGACACTCTATTCAACGAGGCATTATCTAATACCTTGGGCTATTATTCTGAAATTTTATTATTTGAAAAAAGAGAGATTCTACTGCCTATCCTTTTCTTTCTCGTAAGGAGGTTTTGGATTTAGAAGAAATGAATTCAATTTCTTTGAACATTGAGTTTACCACTGTTTCTGTAATGAAGTAACTACAAAATTCGACTTCCATTCTAAAGTTTTACTTAAAAAATGTGGATATCTATTTCTCCCAAAAAAAAAAAAATAATAAATGTTAGATGCCGATTTCCAAGGTTATGAGATACAACTCATAGTGTTTAACTGCTAACCTCTTAACATTTCCATGGAAAACTGCACCTTGGAAGCAAACAACATATATCTACTGTGGATCTGTAGCACTCCGTTATTTAAGTATTCCACAGGGGTTTTCCATGTCCACATTTTGGATTGTCATGTCTAAACAGGCCTAGGTCATTCTTTTTCTTCTCCAAGATACTTTGGATAGGAGCAATCTATATGTGAAGAAAAAAAAATCCATTTAAAAGAAGCCATAAAACCATAATACAATATCTTAATTGCAGTCCCTTCTTTTGATAGTTAGGCCCATTTTTCTGCCATTTCCTGACAGAAAGTTCCAGACTATAAAGAAAGGATGTAAATATCAGAAATACCGCAGAAAATGCATTTTACAAGCACACATGTGAAAGTGAAATGTCAAAAAATGAAAAATCTCAGAATTCTACAAATACAAAGATCTTTGACAAAACCAACAAAACCCATCACCCAAACACATGATCCAGAGGTACCCAAACATGAGTTGTTTTTTTTTTTTCCAAAACTAAGTACACATAAACCCACATCTGACAAAACAAATTGCATGGCAACATTACAATGACAATGAGTTCAAAAAGGGGGTGTATCTATCAAAACCAAGGGGCAGAAAATATCAATTCCCATAAAAATTACACATAAACCCAACACCCAAAAAAATAGGGGGTTTCAAATCATGAGGGTTCCAAATCTAGGGGGTTTCAAATCATGGGGGTTCCGAATCCAGGGGGTTTCCAATCATGGGGGTTCCGAATCCAAGGGGTTTCTAATCATGGCGCTGGGAGAGAGATTGAGAGAGAACCACCACTCTCAATCGATTGAGAGAGAGATTGAGAGAACCACCGCTATCAATCAATTGAGAGAGAGAACGAGAGAATTACCTAATGTTCGTGAAGAGATCGACAAGAAGAGAGAGGTGGGAGAGATCTCTAGGGCCGGCGCTGGGAGAGGGACGATGACGCTCCAACGGCACAGGGAGGATTTCTCAAGGGAAGATGAGGGAAAAGTGGAAGACAGTGCAGGCGTGGGATGGGTTTCCTATTGTAAAGAAGATAAAATTTTCAAATCCATATATTGTGAGTCTATCATAATTTATAACACAAGATCTATTAATGGTCGTACATGCATAGGACCATTTTTTGCATGGTTAAGATTTTTTTACATAATAAAATTATAAATATTTACTATTTGCACCTAGACTGATTATTTGGATGGTCTGGATAACTCTGTATCTCATCCACTATTTTTATGGACGAGTCACCACTATTTTACATAAAATACAAGACTCATAATGCAAAGCTTGGATTCAAAACAATAAGTTGACGTTTTGACATGGCATCGCTCTATGGGCCCCACCATGATAGATTTGTTTTATCCACGCCATCCATCCATTTCACGACATCATTTTGTGTAAGATCCCTAAAAACTAGTTTGAAATAAATCTTTAGTGGACCACAAAATCAGAAAACATTATTAGTTGGACATACGTGGGCCCACTGGTGCTTTGAATTTAAATCTTGGGTGGACCACACAATCTTTGGATTTAACTTGTTCTTTAGATATTGACTTAAAATGATCTCTCCAAATGGATGGAAGGAGTGGACACAAAACATACATCATAGTGGGGCCTACGGAATTTGCTAACGTCACTTCAGGAGCTAGTCTCCGGACGCGGATTTCCTGCAAAAGGAACTTCCTGTGCAAGAATGCTGGGTGGGGCCCACCAAGATATTTTGGAGAAATACACTCCATTCATTCGTTTTAGGAGATCATTTTAGGATACGTGACCAAAAATTAGGTGGATCCAAAACTCAAGTGAGCCACAAGAGAGGAAACAATGGGTATTCAGTGAGCACCGTTGAAACATTCTTATGACATGAAAGTTTTGTATCAGGATATTTTTTCGGTTCTTTCACTTTATCCTATTGAGAGTGACCTTATAAATGGTTTGGATGGCCCATAGACATCAGAATGGAGGCCAGGAAGGTTTCAACGGTAGAAATTTCTTTCCCCAATTTTCCCTCTTGTGTGACTCAATTGAGTTGTGGATCCAAATCATTTTTTATCAGACATCCTATAATGAACTATAAAAATGTATGTATGGGGTGGATTCATCAAAAACATCATCGTGGCCCCACCCAACATCCTTGCGCAAGAACTGCTGCTAAAGGCTTTTGCAGGAAATCTGCATCCTTAGCCTAGCTAGCCCCTTGGCTGGTGGTCGGTGCTCTGTGGGCCCCACCATAATGTATGTACTTCATCCATTGCATTCATCCATTTTTAAATATCATTTTAGGAATTTATTCCAAAAATGAGAGGTATATAAATGAAACACCCTGAAAATCGGGGGTCGTGTATAAACTCAACTCCCGAGTTCCAGACCGTCACTTATGCAAAAAAAATGATTATGATTCAATGTTGTTTGATTTAAAGCATTCACATGAGTAAAAGTATACCAAAACTGCAATTCATACTTCAGATCCAGTGATAAAAGCAAGCGGAAGACTAAACAATATATATATCACTGTATGGAAAAACAAGTAAATCTCATCTGTCTCCAAAGTATGACTACATCTCTGAGTCTCATATACATATACATGAATAAAAATGTAATGTTCAAAATAGTCCCACTGAAGTCCCATCGATCCAGGTCGCCTACGGGAAGCCGTCGTGATACTGCATGTACGAGAACTCGTCCTGGTCCTCGTCGATGTCTGGCTCCACCTCCTGGATCTCAGCCTCACCTGCATCTACAACAGGGTCTGGTGGGTGTTGTAAACACCATCCCGTAACGTGGGAGTGAGTGATCAACTCAGTGGAATCATAGAGCAAAGATTAGCATGTTCACAATTCAATCATGCGATAATAGTAAAGCAGTAAATCAGACAATCCTAATACTGTTGTTAATGCAAGATGACATGACGTGATGTATGCCCTCATACGGCAACATCTTACGACCGCGGCATGCCACACTCCCTATAGTGCTCCACATCTTCCAGGCACATGCAATGCTATGGTGATATGATTTCCAAGTTGTTATTAGTCCATTCAAACAGCAGGATTGGGAAACTAAGGTACTTCCCTTGTATCAATCACAAAACAGATCCTGTCTAGGGTCGTCACTCCTAGTAATCTCATACGATGTATATTTCGTAGGTCACTGCAAGGGCTGCCAGGGCTGTTGCTCGCACTCGTTGCACCGTTCCCCCATCACCTTATCAATACAGGCCTACCGTACTCTACTGCAACGGAAGGGTAGTCGCCTCCCATGGACTCAGAATACGCTCGCGGTCACTACAAAGGACTCGTCGCCTGATCAGTGTAGGCCGACAGCTAGAATATAGTGTCCTATACCACCATAATCTGCTCACAAGTCTAGGTGCTCATTGGTCATTACGGGGAGGTTTGTGGCCCCAGCGTAGGCCGACAGCTCGACCACGGTGTCCCATACCACCATGCCCGGCTCATGAGTCTTCGTGGATCAAGGTACCATGGTTAACAGGGTTTACAATGGTAAGTTCAGTACCCTAGGTTCAAGCAGTTATGACTCATACAAGGTGAACATACATCGGCCAGTCGGGTTACTTGACGGGCTCGACTAGCGCGATCGCATCTCAAGTCGAACGACATGAAGTGCGTAAAACACTTCGCGTGGCCTAACCACTGCCGCCAACTCCAAACACGAATCGCGTTCATCGACGCGTCGTTCGTGGCTATGACCAGTCAGCCACGAATTCGCTCAGTTACCGACTGCCTGGACTAAGTCTAGTCCCAAGCACTTATGGAATCACGTCAGCAATATATGTAAAAGTATTGGAATTGAAATACAATCATGTGAGCATGTTAACACATGTTATAACATTCAACTTAAGCAAATCTTCAAGCACATACATTCCATGCATGTAATGGAATCATGCATATGGTCAACATGTAGGAAATCATTTAGGTCAGCATATTAACTAAGAAATCAATCTCAAACTATCACATAACATCATTTAATCCAATACATACTAATACAAGCATTTATACAAACACATACACTACACACTTAAGTCTACATATAGTATGTCGACCCAAAGTGCGCAACTAGGCGAATCTCTTCGCCAAACTAATCATGCAAGCATTCCTAACTCCCTAATGCGACAACAAACCATGTCAATCACATCAGCAAAATATGAATGTAAACAGTACTTCCTACAAATGACTAAAATGCCCTAAATCTCATATTCTTCGTTAGTTTACGAAACGGGAAACGGAGAACATTTTGTACATGTCAAACGGCGTTGCCGTCAATAATTTACTATTAAATGACATTGAAAGTGTTGGGAACCATCAATCAAAGCGTCTAAAATCCTCACCTTAAGTCTTGTAGACTCGTGAATTGAAACGGAGCGTATACGCTTCGTCTACGGCAAATAAGGAACCTAATACACGAGATCCATAAGCTACATCGCTATGGAAACAAAGGAAACTCAAATCAGCAACTATTTAGGGTATTTGCTTACCTAGAATCGCGGTGAAATCGTCGGGAAAACGGTAGAGGTGTGTTGTTTGAGCACGTGCAACCCGTAGCACAAGTGGCAGGAAGAACTCTCCCACTCTCTCACAATCTCTCACCTTTTTCTCTCTCCCAAGTTAGGGTTTCTCTCAAATTCGGATGAGAGAGAGGAGTGAGGGTTTCAACCCCTTTTATAGCCTAAAACATGCCCGAAATAGGCTTGGGAACAATGTTTACTTGGTGCCTAACCAAATTGGGGCCGTTTCGGTCCAAAAGGGCATTTCTGAAGGTCCCCTGGCCAAATGCGGTCGGACTTAAGCTCATGCATACTGGATCTAGCACACATCCAGTTTTCAGACCGGTAGGGTTCCCAGATCGCACGTGGCGGTCCAGTTTCAGTTTAACGGTCATCGCACTAAGATCAGGCCTATAAGTCTCGTGATATGTAATAGATATTTTTCCTGATCCAAGGGTGTAATTTGGCTGTAATCTGACGGTCAGAACGCTTAATACTGATGCGTCAAATCGTGTGCCAGATCTGAATTTCAAATTCCAATTCTAACCCTATTCTCAGTCTCTTCGGTCCGGGCTCAATGAAATAGCCTGTGATTATCGGTTTGACTTGATTTTCGGAATGAGTGTCAAGTCCAGCTAGGCGGTTCTAACGGTCTAAGATAGGAGGTATCGGACTTTCGATATGCGGTCTAGATCCAATACAAAGATTCAAAATGGACAAGAGAACAAACCTGCTTAGAGTTTGGTCCGAGGTTTTAGAGCATTATAGCACCATTGGTTCCACTCGCTTTGGGCCTTGTAGAACGTATTTCAAGTGATCAGGAACCATTTCCCAGCTATTCTAACGTTGCACTAGCTAACCTAGTCATATTTTCTAAAGGAATGAATTCTACGCAATTTCGGGTCGAGTTGGTACTCGAGCCCAAGTATGGATTTTTCACGGGCATTACAATCTACCCCCCTTAACAAATAATTTCGTCCTCGAAATTTTGTCCTTTTCGTACTCCTCGAGAAGCTGTGGGTAGTTCTTTCTGATCTCGGCTTCTGTCTCCCAGGTAGCCTCCTCCTCAGAGTGATGCGTCCATAATACCTTCACAAGGGGAATCACCTTGCTACGCAGTACCTGCTCCTTCCTGTCTAGGATACGTGTCGGTCGCAGGATATATGTAACATCCTCTCCTAACTGCACCTGCTCCCATCTGATGATATGGGAAGGATCGGCAACGTACTTCTTCAGCATAGAAACATGAAATACGTTGTGAACGCTCGCGAGAGGCGTGGGTAAAGCCAATCGGTAAGCCACCGCTCCCACACGATCGAGGATCTGGAATGGGCCAATGAATCGCGGTGCCAGCTTCCCCTTCTTCCCGAACCGAAGGACTCCCTTCATAGGGGAAACTCACAAAAACACATGATCCCCAACTGTGAACTCTAGTGGCCTCCGTCTCGTATCGGCGTAGCTCTTCTGTCTGCTATGCGCTGTAAGGATCCGACGTCGAATAATATCAATCTTCTCTGACGTCGCCTGCACTAACTCTGGGCCAATCAAGCTACGCTCACCGACCTCTAACCAGCAATGCGGTGCGCGACAAGGTCGCCCATACAGCGCCTCATAAGGTGCCATACCAATACTCGCCTGGAAGCTGTTGTTGTATGCAAACTCCGCATATGCAAGACAATCATCCCAACTGTCCTTGAAGTCCAATGCGCAAGCTCGCAACATATCCTCCAAGATCTGGTTCACTCGCTCTGTCTGTCCGTCCGTCTGTGGGTGGAAGGCAGTACTGAACTTCAACTTCACACCCATAGCCTCCTGAATGCGAGTCCAGAAAATAGAAGTGAACCGCGTGTCTCTGTCCGACACGATCTCCAGCGGAACTCCATGCAGACGCACAATCTCTCTGATGTACAATCTAGCCAGCTCGTCTGCAGAGTTCGTAACTCTGATCGGTAGGAAGTGCGCCGACTTCGTCAATCGGTCGACGATCACCCAAATGGAATCATGTCCCTTCCTCGTCTTCGGCAACCCAGAAATGAAGTCCATGGAAATGAAATCCCACTTCCACTCTGTAATCGTCATAGGCTGCAAAAGTCCAGGTGGTCGGCGATGCTCTGCCTTCACCTGCTGACAAGTGAGACAACGGGACACGAACTCAGCTATGTGGGTCTTCATACCTTCCCACCAATACGTCCTCTTCACATCACGATACATATTTGTGCTGCCTGGATGCATCGCGAGTCTAGTACAATGCGCAGCCTCAAGAATCTCTCGTCTCAAGTCAGGGACATCTGGGACGCATAGGCGGCCACGGTAACGTAAGCCCCCATCCATACCAACTCGCCAGTCGGCGTCAGCATCATCACTGGCCTACTCTCGAAGCTCAGTAAGATGCGCATCGTCCCTCTGCGCCTCGATGACTCGGTCATCGATCTGAGATCGCACCTGTACATGTGCGATGAACTCAAACAGCTCCTCTACCATGAGTTTCTGCTCAAAGTCTCACAAAAACTCAACCATATCCCACTCGGCAACCATCAGCGGAGCCGCAAACTCTATCGCCTTCTTGCGGCTCAACGCATCGGCCACAAGGTTCGCCTTCCCAGGATGGTAAGAGACTTCAAACTTGAAGTCCTTCAACGTCTCCATCCATCGCCGCTGCCTCATATTCAAGTCTCGCTACGTGAATATGTACTTAAGGCTCTTGTGGTCGCAAAAGAGCTCGAACTCCTCTCCGTAGAGGTAATGTCTCCAGAGTCTCAGTGTGAATATAACGGCTGCCAACTCTAGGTCGTGTGTAGGGTAATTCTCCTCGTGCTTCCTTAATTGTCTCAAGGCATACGAAATTACCCTGTCCCTCTGCATAAGGACACAACCCAAAGCAACGTTAAACGCGTCAGTGTATATAGTGTATCTAACCCCTTGCTCTGGCAATACTAGCACAGGGGCGGACGTAAGTCTGTCCTTCAGCTCCTGAAAAGCTGACTCCGCCTTGTCATTCCAGGCGAACTTCACGTCCTTCCGCGTCAACTGAGATAAGGGTCTCGCGATCTTCGAGAAGTCCTGAATGAAGTGTCGATAGTAGCCAGCGAGACCCAAGAAACTCCTCACCTCAGTGACAGAACCAGGCTGCTCCCAGTCCTGCACCGCAGCTACCTTAGACAGGTCAAATGTCATGCCATCCTTGGACACCACGTGTCCCAGAAACTTCACCTCCTGCTTCCAGAAGTCGCACTTCTTGTACTGTGCGAACAACTGATGCTGTCTGAGCGTATCCAGGACCAAAAGTAAGTGCTCCTCATGCTCCTCTCGACTCCTAGAGTACACCAAAATGTCGTCAATGAATACAACGACGAATCGATAGAGGAAAGACCGAAATACCCGGTTCATCAGATCCATGAACACGGTCGGTGCGTTCGTAAGACTGAACGACATCACGAGGAACTCGTAGTGGCCAAAACTGGTCCTGAATGCTGTCTTCTGCACGTCCTCATCCCTGACGCGCAGCTGATGATAACCTGACTGAAGATCAATCTTCGAGAAGTACTGCGATCCTCTCAACTGATCAAACAAGTCATCGATCCTGGGCAAAGGGTACTTGTTCTTCACCGTGAGCTTGTTCAGCCTGCGATAATCAATACACAATCGCATCGAACCATCCTTCTTCCTCACGAACAAGACCGGTGCTCCCCAAGGAGACACGCTAGGCCGTATAAGGCCAAGCTCTAGCAGACCATCAATCTGCGTCCTCAACTCCTCCATCTCACATGGTGCCATGCGATACGTTGGCAATGAGATGGGCGTAGATCCAGGAACCAAATCGATAGTGAAATCGATCTCACGTCGGGGCGGCAAACCAGGGATCTTCCTGAACAGATCCTCGAACTCGAAAACGACTGGCACATGCTCAAGTACCTGGGCCCCAGTGTCGCGCAATAAAGTGGCGTAGCTAAATATACGGAAAGGAAGATTTACCCGCACTGAAAACGTGAAAGGCGTGCCCTCAGGCTCATACACCGTCACCATACGAGCCTCGTAGTCAATCTCGGCTCTCGCTGCAGTCAACCAGTCCATGCCAAGAATGACGTCGAGATAAACGAGCGAGGGATCAACGACAAGATCAAGAGTCATCGTCCCGCCTCCCAGATCAACTAAACAACCCTCACACATCTGGGTGACATCCGAATAATCCCCATGAGCTGCAAAGACTCGCACGCTATCCATAGTGATAGTCTGTAACCCAAGACGCCTGACTACGGCACGCGATATCAAAGAAATCGTGGAACCAGTGTCCACCATCACAAGAACGGGAGTAGATCCAATATGGGCCGTAACCTCGAAGGCTGAATGCTAGAAAGTCGGCGTCGCAGCTGCCTCAGCTGTCAATGCATGAACCCGAGCCTGCTGTGGCCGGTTCGGCCGCTGTGTCAAGGGCCGTGGAGGCTGTCTGATCTGCGATACCGTAGGTCTGAAAGAAGGATGCGCAGGAGCTGACCGTATAGGCGGTGCTGATATCGCCTGTGGACGTACACAGTCAATCTTCTGCGACGACGAGAATCCACTGTCCCACATCCTAGAAAAGCAGCTCTGCGCCAAGTGGCCTGACCTCCCACAGTATGTACACGTCAAATCAGGGCGCCGAAACGGGGGTACAGGCGTCGTAGTCCTAGTAGGAGGATCAATGCGAGGCCTCTTGCCCGCGAGGGGCCTGTCCTGCATGTCTGGTCGCGGCCTAGAAGTAACAGGGACATGAGATCGCGCAAGTCGATCCACATCCTGCTCTGCCCACATGGACATGTGAATCAACTCCGCATATGAAGGAATGGTCACACAGCACATCTTCGACCGAATGTCCGGTCGCAAACCCTCCAGAAAGCGCCGTATGCGCATCTGCTCATCAACCAAAATCGTCGGGACGTATCTGCCCAACTCCGTGAACCGATGCTCATACTCTGTAACTGTCATAGCTGCCTGTCTGAGATGGAGAAACTCGTTCTCCCTGTCGTGCCTGTAAGTCCGGGGATAATACTTCTCATGGAAGCGGAACTCAAATGCTGCCCACGTCCATACAAAGTCTGCTGCAACGGTCCGCAGTACGCTATCCCACCACATGCTGGCCTCTCTTTCAAACAGGAATGTAGCCAGCTCTACCTGCTCGGCCTCGGTGCAATGCAACATCCGTAAAATCTTCGACACACGGTCGAGCCAGTACTCAGCCTCCTCGGGTCTGTGAGAACCCGTGAAAGTGGGAGGCCGCAAGCACTGAAATCGCTCCAATAGGCCCCGTGTATCGGTGGGATTCCCCGCAGGGTAAGCAGGCGGCGCAGGATGAGCCATGCCCTCATCCTGGGCGTATGTATAAGCATCCTCAACTGGATGCGCAGGCGGTGCAGGTGGTGTAGATGGAGCCGCACCCCCACCTTGGGCTAATGTCCCCACGATGGTAGTCAGAAGCTTCTGCTGCTGCAGCATCATAGCCATCATCTGCTCGAATCTGTCAGGGGGTGGAGCAGGCTGTGGCGGATGCTGTGTGGAAGTAGATGCGCGATATGGCTCTCTGACTGATGGCGTAAATGGCGGTGGTCCATCTGTAGGACCAGCGGCAGGCTGAGACGATCGAACTGCCTCAGGAATCGGGCCCAAAGCAGGGTCCGTATGGGTGTCAGACTGTGAAGGAGTCTGATCCATATGCTCAGTCAATGCAAGTCGAACCGTGCTCCGTGTAGCCTTAGGCGGCATTCCCTATATTCAAAATAGGGCGCAACCTTGTCAGTCTCATTAGCACAAATATACCGCAATCATTCACATAAGGAGTCAAAGGCATTCCATGCATTTCAATTAATCAAAATTGTCACAATACAAGGGATATATCCTTACAAGCATCATGACGAGAAATACATGGGAATTAAGACAGTTAAACAACAGCAACATGAACAAAGCACTAGCCCTAACAGGCTTACACACATAAAGCAGGAAATGACTAACTACTGATAATAACATCAAAGATCGCATCGCTAGTCGGAGTCTGGGGATGGAGGAGGAGCACCCTTATCCTGCAAGAAACATAGGATCGCCTTCAAGGTGCGAGTCACCTTGCCGAGTTTCTTCTTTGTAACGGCCTTGGCGTCCGCAACTTCTGCGCGAAGGTCTTGGACTTCCCTTCGCAAAGCGGTCTGACTCTCCTCCATCCGAGCAATGCGATCGTCGATAGTAGCCTGCGCAGAAGGAGGAGGGCTCTCGTCAGTATCCTGAGCCTCCTCTTCTGCCTCTTCCTGAGCTTCTTCCTGAACCTCTGCTCTAAGTTCTTCTTCGCTTTGATCTTCCTCATCATCAAAGTCATCCTCACTATCCTTTTCAAGTTGATTTTCACGGTATTGTGACCCAATCTTCATCTTAACCATTGTCGACTCATCAATACTATGAATCGAGACTGGCATTTCCGGCCCAAGTCTGTAAGCAAACTCGAGGGCGATTTTGCAAACCAGTCGGCCAAAAGGAAGTGATTCGGATGTTCTTCTTGACCTGGCTATGAGGATTATTTGTCGTAAGATGAAAGTAGCCATGCATACGTTCTCTCCCTGGGCCACCATATATAGGAAATCAACCATAAGGCGGGTACATTCAATACGATTCGTTGACCTGGGATAAAAATTGAACGTGCAGATATGGTACAACAGGCGCAAATCCTCAGACATATATGTCGCCTTGAGGCTATTATTAGGCTGCCATGGAACCAACTTACCGCACAGGAACCTGGTGCGGCGATCTCGTTCACGTCTAGTCCTCAGATTCTTCTCACTAGGATGCACATCACCAAGAGGCACGTTGAGAAGTCGCACAATCAACCGAACATCGATTGTAGCCATCCGATCTCTACCAAAAGGGATTTTGAACTGCAAAGGCTCCAAGGTAGGATTCTGGATACTAGTGTAGAAGGCACGAACGGTGCTCACATTAGCACGAGCGCGAGCTTCAAAGATCGGACCCCAATGCGCAGCTTCAATGCGTTCGAACAACAGATATTCACCGAATAGTCATCCATCTACGTCCGCCTCAAATAAAACTTTGCGATCAGTGTATTGGCCATGAGGCATCTCTGATAAAATTGCTCGCCCAAGATGTGCATGGGGATCCAAATCCCGCTTTGTACGACACTCCAGGACTGCAGCTGGACCTGCGGCGGCGCTTGAACTTGCGGCACCACCCCGCGATCTTCTCGATTGAGCAGGACGGCTTGGCCCAGCCTCGTCTGTTGCGATTTTCCTTTTACCCATCAAAGATATAATGGATGAGAGTGATAAAAGGCCTAAAATGGCTTCCACGAAAGCCATGAAAAATGGTAAAAATGCGAAGAAGTGGCTGCCCAATCTGGAAAAAGGAGATCTAGACATCGTAGAGGGATGCTTCAATCTTCCCAAGGCTGTATTTTCAAGGGGAAATGCAAACAAAAAAGTGGAATGGAGCACCTCACGATTTCAGCTCTATTTGGGGGTTTTTGGAGCTCCAAATGGTGAAATCTTCAAGAGGAAGGGCTGCCAACTCCCAAGAAGTGATGGATGATGGTCGATTTTGGCCAAGGAGGGACCTAGGGGCGATTGGGAATCACAAACTTTGGGGATAGTTGCTGATAAATGAAAATAGGGCTAAGGGGAGGGCTGTTTGTGAAGGAGGGGGGTGTTTTGGGGGTTTTCGTGGGACGGGAGCTATATGGGGAGGGTATGCACCTCGTTTAAGAGCGTGCGCCCAAAAATCAGGACCAACGGGCCCCACCGGTCAGCGATGCATCGCCGAACCGGCGATGGCATCGCCGGCCAACTCCTCAGTTGGTCGGTGGGACCACATGGGTCTGGTCCCCCATGGTCCAGGGACCCCAAAAAGGTACGGTCCACCCCCTGGTTCATTGTATTTTGACCTATATGAGCCCAAACATGTGTTCGAAGCTTTCTGGGACCACTCCGCAATATCGAATACCAAACCCTATGATGCAGCATATTATTTTGGGGTAGAATGATCCATTACATCCATCTAGACCCTTATTTGCTAAAGAAATTGAATTTAGAATGGCCTTATGGCCATTTTTCATGAAATTTTACTATTCACTGTACAATTTTGTGAAAGTACTAATTTGTGTTATTTTCACATTAGGTTTGATGCCTAACATGAAATGGATAAGAAATAAATGAAGATCAGAGTGTTTAGAGGAAGAATTCTGAAATTTTTTGGCGAAACGGGATTTTTAAGCCCTGGCGATTGATTACAGGAGTCGTGGTCATCCCACGGCCCAAGGATTTACTTTTGAAATTTAAAACCGCTCATAGGACGTCTTAACCCGACTTCCTACGGCTTAGAAGCTATTCTGGTTGCTTTACGCGACCCGAGATGCGTTACAGACTCGATCTTGCGATCGATTCTAATAGACTTCGCCTATCGGCGAATCTGCGATCCTGGAAGTGTTTCTAGACCCTTCTCGCACCCACCTAAGTCAAAGGAAGTGACAGCGTACGTCGCGAGACCATAACCCAGGCCCAGTATACTCTCATTCATGCTCTGATACCAACTTGTAACACCCTGAAAATCGGGGGTCGTGTATAAACTCAACTCCCGAGTTCCAGACCGTCACTTATGTAACAAAAATGATTATGATTCAATGTTGTCTGATTTAAAGCATTCACATGAGTAAAATTATACCAAAACTGCAATTCATACTTCAGATCCAGTGATAAAAGCAAGCGGAAGACTAAACAATATATATATCACTGTATGGAAAAATAAGTAAATCTCATCTGTCTCCAAAGTATGACTACATCTCTGAGTCTCATATACATATACATGAACAAAAATGTAATGTTCAAAATAGTCCCACTGAAGTCCCATCGATCCAGGTCGCCTACGGGAAGCCGTCGTGATACTGCATGTACGAGAACTCGTCCTGGTCCTCGTCGATGTCTGGCTCCACCTCCTGGATCTCAGCCTCACCTGCATCTACAACAGGGTCTGGTGGGTGTTGCAAACACCATCCCGTAACGTGGGAGTGAGTGATCAACTCAGTGGAATCATAGAGCAAGGATTAGCATGTTCACAATTCAATCATACGATAATAGTAAAGCAGTAAATCAGACAATCCTAATACTGTTGTTAATGCAAGATGACATGACGTGATGTATGCCCTCACCGACGAACTCCCTCATACGGCAACATCTTACGACCGCGGCATGCCACACTCCCTAGAGTGCTCCACATCTTCCAGGCACATGCAATGCTATGGTGATATGATTTCCAAGTTGTTAATAGTCCATTCAAACAGCAGGATTGGGAAACTAAGGTACTTCCCTTGTATCAATCCCAACACAGATCCTGTCTAGGGTCGTCACTCCTAGTAATCTCATACGATGTATATTTCATAGGTCACTGCAAGGGCTGCCAGGGCTGTTGGTCGTACTCGTTGCACCGCTCCCCCATCACCTTATCAATACAGGCCTACCGTACTCTACTGCAACGGAAGGGTCGTCGCCTCCTGTGGACTCAGAATACGCTCGCGGTCACTACAAAGGACTCGTCGCCTGATCAGTGTAGGCCGACAGCTAGAATATAGTGTCCCATACCACCATAATCTGCTCACAAGTCTAGGTGCTCATTGGTCATTACAGGGAGGTTTGTGGCCCCAGCGTAGGCCGACAGCTCGACCACGGTGTCCCATACCACCATGCCCAGCTCATGAGTCTTCGTGGATCAAGGTACCATGGTTAACAGGGTTTACAATGGTAAGTTCAGTACCCTAGGTTCAAGCAGTTATGACTCATACAAGGTGAACATACATCGGCCAGTCGGGTTACTTGACGGGCTCGACTAGCGCGATCGCATCTCAAGTCGAACGACATGAAGTGCGTAAAACACTTCGTGTGGCCTAACCACTGCCGCCAACTCCAAACACGAATCGCGTTCATCGACGCGTCGTTCGTGGCTATGACCAGTCAGCCACGAATTCGCTCAGTTACCGACTGCCTGGACTAAGCCTAGTCCCAAGCACTTATGGAATCACGTCAGTAATATATGTAAAAGTATTGGAATTGAAATACAATCATGTGAGCATGTTAACACATGTTATAACATTCAACTTAAGCAAATCTTCAAGCACATACATTCCATGCATGTAATGGAATCATGCATATGGTCAACATGTATGAAATCATTTAGGTCAGCATATTAACTAAGAAATCAATCTCAAACTACCACATAACATCATTTAATCCAATACATACTAATACAAGCATTTATACAATCACATACACTACACACTTAAGTCTACATATAGTATGTCGACCCAAAGTGCGCAACTAGGCGAATCTCTTCGCCAAACTAATCATGCAAGCATTCCTAACTCCCTAATGCGACAACAAACCATGTCAATCACATCAGCAAAATATGAATGTAAACAGTACTTCCTACAAATGACTAAAATGCCCTAAATCTCATATTCTTCGTTAGTTTACGAAACGGGAAACGGAGAGCATTTTGTACATGTCAAACGGCGTTGCCGTCAATAATTTACTATTAAATGACATTGAAAGCATTGGGAACCGTCAATCAAAGCGTCGGGAACCATCAATCAAAGCGTCTAAAATCCTCACCTTAAGTCTTGTAGACTCGTGAATTGAAACGGAGCGTATACGCTTCGTCTACGGCGAATAAGGAACCTAATACACGAGATCCATAAGCTACATCGCTATGGAAACAAAGGAAACTCAAATCAACAACTATTTAGGGTATTTGCTTACCTAGAATCGCGGTGAAATCGCCGGGAAAACGGTAGAGGTGTGTTGCTTGAGCACGTGCAACCCGTAGCACAAGTGGCAGGAAGAACTCTCCCACTCTCTCACAATCTCTCACCTTTTTCTCTCTCTCAAGTTAGGGTTTCTCTCAAATTCGGATGGGAGAGAGGAGTGAGGGTTTCAACCCCTTTTATAGCCTAAAACATGCCCAAAATAGGCTTGGGAACAATGTTTACTTGGTACCTAACCAAATCGGGACCGTTTCGGTCCAAAAGGGCATTTCTGAAGGTCCCCTGGCCAAATGCGGTCGGACTTAAGCTCATGCATACTGGATCTAGCACACATCCAGTTTTCAGACCGGTAGGGTTCTCAGATCGCACGTGGCGGTCCAGTTTCAGTTTAACGGTCATCGCACCAAGATCAGGCCTATAAGTCTCGTGATATGTAATAGATATTTTTCCTGATCCAAGGGTGTAATTTGGCTGTATTCTGACGGTCAGAACGCTTAATACTGATGCGTCAAATCGTGTGCCAGATCTGAATTTCAAATTCCAATTCTAACCCTATTCTCACTCTCTTCGGTCCGGGCTTAATGAAATAGCCTGTGATTATAGGTTTGACTTGATTTTTGGACTGAGTGTCAAGTCCAGCTAGGCGGTTCTAATGGTCTAAGATAGGAGGTATCGGACTTTCGACGTGCGGTCTAGATCCAATACAAAGATTCAAAATGGTCCAGAGAACAAACCTGCTTAGAGTTTGGTCCGAGGTTTTAGAGCATTATAGTACCATTGGTTCCACTCACTTTGGGCCTTGTAGAACGTATTTAAAGTGATCAGGAACCATTTCCCAGCTATTCTAACGTTGCACTAGCTAACCTAGTCATATTTTCTAAAGGAATGAATTCTACGCAATTTCGGGTCGAGTTGGTACTCGAGCCCAAGTATGGATTTTTCACGGGCGTTACAATAAATCTCAAGTGGACCACACCACATGAAAACAATAGTGATTGGATATCCATCATTAAAATCCTCCTAAGGCCCAATGTACTGTTTATTTGACATCCAATCTGTTTATTAGGTCATATAGGCCTAGATGAAGGGGAAAAATGAAAATCATCTGGATCCAAAACTTTTATGGCCCCCCAAACATTTTAAATGGTTGACGCTCATTCAACATTGTTTCCTGTAATATGGTCCATTTCAGATTGGGATATACCTCATTTTTTTGTCTCATGCCGTAAGATGATCTTTAAAAATAGATGGACGGCATGGATGAAACACATACCTCATGTGGGGCCCACGGAGCACCAACCACCAGCCATTGGCGGGTGCAAGGGGAGTAGCCAATCCGTTCCCCTTATTTGTAACGTGGTCCATTTAATCTTTGGATATTTTTTATTTTTTAGATAATTCTCTAAAATGATCTTGAAAAATGGATGAACGATGTGGATTGATTCCAAATTTTCAATAAATCCAAAGCTCAAGTGGACCATGCCACATGAAACAGTGTGGAATAATGATATCCACGTTGATACATTGGGCCCACAGTAATGTTTATTTGCCATCCAACCTGTTCATAATGTCAAAAATATATGAATGAAGATAAAACACAAACATCAGCTTGATCCAAAACTTCTATGACCTCCAAGAATTTTTCAATGGTAGAGGTTCAATCAAACTATTTCCTGTGGTTTGGTCCACTTGATCTTTGGATATGCTTCCTTTTTGTTCTTTAGACCACAAATTATCTAATAACATGGATGAACGAAGTGGATAAAATAAATAAATAACGGTGGACCCCACAGAGTTTACTCTAGTAAAGAGAATGAGTAACTCACCTAAATATAGTAGAGAGAGGTTTCCTTAAAACATTCATAATCATATATTGGGCCTACTTAAATGTGATTCACATATCTAACCCACTCATTATGTGTGTCCCACTTGGATGAGGGGTCAAACCAAGTTTCAACTGCATCTAAAACTCATGTGAGCCCCACCAATTGCTTTTATATTTTTTAGAATGTCTTCAAATGGTTTTAGATGGTATGGCCCACTTGAGTTTCGTATACGAATGATTTTTGAGATATCTCATAACCTAAAGGGGACACATCCAATGCATGGTGTTGATGTTCGACACACATCATGATGGGGCCCACAAAACTTACTAACATTAATTTTTAAGTTCTCACAATGTTACTAAGTTGGGTCATAATTTTGACCAAAATATTTGGCCCATTTTACATGTCTGGTCTATTCACTCTACTTTACTGATCAATACCCACAATTTGACTAGTTACTCGCCTCGATCAAGCTACATATGAGGAAGATATTGGGCATACAAGATTGATCAACAATTTGAGTGAAATTTGATTTTAATGTTTAAAGGTTCAATTAGTGGATGTACCTAATAATTTATTAACAAATATTTTTTATTTCACAGATAAATTTCTATTTCTATTTAAAAATAACATTTTTTTTTCAAAATGTATATTTTTTTACTCTTAATTTTTCTTTAAAAACTTTTAATAAAATATCATTTTTATTATAAAATATTTCAAAATAATTAAAATATAAATTCTGAATTTTTGTTTTCAAAATCTCAAAATATTTCCCAAATTTTATTTTTTTTTCCCAAAAATTCCAAAATGCCGATTTTTTTTCTTTAAAAGCATCATTTTGTTTTCAACTTTACAATTTTCTTTTTTAAAATGATATATATATTTTTTTCAAAATCTCATTGTTTTTATAAAATATTATGGTGAGGCCCACATTGTGAAAATTTTCACATTTTAATTTTTTTTTATTTTCTTTTTCAAGATATTATTTTTTTCTCAAAATCAAATACTTTTTTTTTTCCAAATTTATCAACTTTATTCAAAATTCTTTTTTCCCACAAAATAGATTTTTATTAAATCACTAATTTTATTTTTTCAAAATCTAATTTTTTTTCTCAAACATTGTTAAATTTTCTAAACTTCTCAATATTCTTTTTCATGTAATATTACAAATCATTTAAATATTAATTTTAAATTAAAAAATAAAAATAAAAATTTCACTTATTTGATATAAAAACCAAAATAAATTCTTTTTGCATTCAATCAATTGTTAAAAAATAATCTTAGATACAAATATGTACAATTAAACCATTGAAATTCTATTAAAAAATAATTATTAAACAATGAAAAAACTTAATTTTCCACCATATTCCTATAAAAATGAAAAAAAATTAATGTTTAGGCAAAAGTCCTTTTACGACGGACATGATCCATCGCATTAGTCCTTTTACGACGGACCATGATCCATCACAAAAGCAACTCTAGAGTGCGCCATTCGGTGTTTTGGGCGGGAATCTATGGCTGTTACAAAAACAAAATTTGCGAGATTTTGGTCTGTCGTTAAATTCAGTGACGTTCACAAACAGATTTTCGACAAACACGGGCTTAGCGACGGACTTTTTCCGTTAGCGATGAATTAAATCCGTCGTTAAACCAGGAGATTTTAGCGACGGACAAAGTCCATCGCAAAAATACGTCGTAAATTGCCTATTTTGGCGTAGTGAGATCATGGGTTTATCCACTACGGTGAAAAAATAGTGGTGTGAGTGCGTGGATGTGTGTTGGGTGTCTGAAATAGTAGACGATTAGTAAGGTTAAATTGAAATGATAGTGAAATTTTCATTTATATATTGGAAATGCATTTTTATTACATGTTAGACCAGGTCATGTTAGTTATTATTTAATGAAAATAATGTTGAATTTAGCACTTATACCATAACATAAAATTGAATTAGAAGGAAAATATTGTGTATGTCCATTCTCAAATAACAAATTAATTAATTAAAATTAAAAAATCTTTTTAAAGTAAGATTAGGAAATCACAATCTTTAAAGTTAATCCAATCTGATATTAACGATTTGAATAATACCTAAATTTGTGGAGATAGCAGGTATTTTATCATATTTATTAATGATTTCACTAGATTTTCTTTCTTGATTAAATCTATAGATAAGCCTCGTGAAATGTTTAATTTTTATAATTCTGAAGGGAAAAATCAGTTAAATCTAAAGATTAAAGGCATTAAAAGTGATAAAAGATTAAGTACTTTATAATGAATTCTGTAAGTGCTTATATTTGTAGCATACATGAAGTTGTCAAATTTCACAGATAAACAAGTCAAATCACAAGTACACTACAACAGTCTATGACATCTCATGAAAATTAGCTTAAGATCGATTCAAAGCCAAAATTGCTATTTTGCGACAAACCAAATCTATCGTAAAACTAAATAAATGACGGACTTCATTCGTCGCTTCGTCCGTCGCTGTTTTCTAGGTCATTTTTGGTTTTATGACGGATTTTATCCATCATTTAATCTACGACGGATAAGGTCCATCGCATCATAGCAACGGATAAAATCTGTCATAAAAAATAAAAAATCTGTCGACAATATTCAAAAAATTAGTTGTCACTTGAAACATTAGCCACGGATAAGGTCCGTCACTAATATGAGTAAGCGATGGACCTCAAATCCGTTGTTGATTTTCAATGTTTAGAAATTAGCGACAGATTTGGTCCGTCGCTGAAATATCTATAAAAAATATATATATCAATAATTTATTATTATTTTTTTTTCAATCTTGCACCTGATAGTCATTCAAAAAATAATTCACATTATTGTTTGATAAGAATCCTATTCACAAAATTGGTAACAACTCAATTCAATAAAAGAGAAAATGGCCCAAGTGGCCCACTCCAACCTGTAGTTTTCATTTTTTAAAAAAATGTGCTAAATCCTTAAAGAAACCGTAATTTGCAGATGAACTACATTCTATTCATGAAATAGAAGAGAGAGGAAAGAAGAGACAACTTCTCTGAAATTTGTGGTTCTCTGCATTTTTCTGTTTGGTTTGTTGCAGATTTCATTTGTTCTAGATCCGACATAGCTTCAATGGCAGAACACCGAAATGGCAATGCAAAACCTTCTGACAAAAATGTTGCTGAGGCACCCAGTGCTTACATGATCAATCTTGATAACTTCCAGAAGCGGCTGAAAGTGTTCTATTCTCACTGGAAGGGAACACAAAACCGAGTTCTGGGGTGCTTCTGATGTGCTTGTAATTGCTAGTCCCCCAGCATCTGATGATCTACGTTATCTGAAATCTTTAGCATTGAACGTCTGGTTGCTTGGATATGAGTTCCTAGAAACAATCATGGTCTTCATGGAGAAACAGATTCATTTCTTGTGTACTCAAAAGAAGGCTTCTTTGCTAGGAACCCTGAAGAAATCTGCTAGGGAGGCTGTCAACCTTGAGATCGTGATACATGTCAAGGAAAAGAGTGATGATGGGAGTGCTTTAATGGATGAGGCAGCGATAGGTGCATTGAAGGCTGGGAATAAGGTCAGGGATGTTTACCAAGCAGCAGTCTTGGTAGTAGAGAGGGATGCTCCTGAATTTGCCTCTCATCTTACAAAGTCAGTAGGTTGTGTTTTGTTGGGATCCTGAATGGAGCAGTTTCTTCTTTTGCACATCAACTTGCAAAAAATTATGATATTAGAACTAGTTAGAAAGAAGTGGAATAAGAAAAGAAAATATCCAAGACATTGATGGCACTTTTAACCAATTATGGGCATATAAGTAAGAACATTTTTGCTTTATATCACCAGGGAGAGAAATCTTGGTATTGGAAATCGAATCTGTTAAGTTAGATTGTTGAAACTGATGTCACTAGGACAGGTTGCACTGAAGTCAGTCTGAATCCTTAACTTACATGGTCCCCCTTCATTATATATCCGTCATTATGACTACTTGATACTGATGAGTCACAATGAGTGACTCGTTCAAAATGAATAGGTCATGGGCTGAATCAGCCAAGTCGGAACAAGTTAAAAGGGTCTAGTTAAATTTGGACCTCTTTTCTAAATTAGGCCACCGAATCGTCTCTAGGGTTGATACCGGACATGGACAAATCGACTCAATATCAGATGATTTGATTGGGCTTCCCAATCCCTAGATCTAACTCCAAATAGATTATTACCAAAACCTCATTAGTATTATAAATAATTATAAAATAAAAATCAGGTTTGAGATTTAGGCCCTGTTTGTTAAATCTGAAGTCTAAAGCCTAAATCTGAAATCTGAAGCCAAAATCTGAAATCTGAAGCTTGAATCTGAAATCTGAAGTTAAAAAACTTGTTTGGCAACTATGGCAAGTCTGAAAATTAAGTACCGAATTTGAAACAATATGTTTGGTAACAAACATCTGAAATGTCTTAAATATGTTAATTGGACACATTTGCCCATATCTATCTCCTGTTTGGAAATGCTTTACATTATAAAGAAATTATTTTTTTTATTAAATGAAAATAAAATTATTCTATTTAATTCAAATAAATTATTTTTTATTGGTACTGCACTAGATGATTTCTTGCCAACTTTGATCTCCTTAAAATCGTTCATACAACTCAGAGCTTGTTGAGCCCCATAGAGGCTTCCAATGCAGGAACTTCCTATGAAAGGCGAATCCATGTCCATGTGTTGGTGTACCACACGAAAAATGAATTAGTTACTCCCAATGCCACCAGTGGTTGATGGTCGGTGCTCTATGGGCCCCACCATGATGTATGTGTTTCATCCATGCTATCCACATATTTTTACAGATCATTTTATAGTATGAGACCAAAAATGAGGTATATCCCAATCTCAAGTGGACCACATTATAGAAAATAGTGTTGAATGAGCTTTGTCAATTGAAAAGCTTCTGGGGCCATAAAAGTTTTGGATCAAGTTGATTTTTGTTTTTTCACTTCATCTGGGCATATATGACCTAATCAACACATTGGATGTCAAATAAACAGTACAGTGGGCCTAGGAGGATTCTAATGGTGGATATCCATTCACTATTGTTATCCTGTGGTGTGGTCAACCTGAGATTTATTAAAAATCCAAACCACTGATACTCTAACATATCACGCCTCTTGATATGCAATCACTCGGGATTTTTACACGTGGAACTCATTAACTTAAAATAAACCAACTAAATTTTAAAATCCATTATATATAAATCACAATCCTAAAATCATATTGGTTTAACAATCCAAACCACTGATTCATTGAGGACTTGTTTTTTGAGATAGGGCCATTGTCTATTTTTCATTTTAACCATCCAAAAAATTCCTATTAAAATAAGAGTAATATTTTTACCATGATACATCTAAACTGAAGACCCATAGTTTGTAAAGTGTAGTTTGAGTTACTTGTAAGCTTATAGAACTTTGATGCCACATTTTAGAGATTTACTGATAATACATTTCAAAGACCTACATTTCCTGGCTTAAAAATCACAAAATAAAAAAAAATAAAATAAACAGGTGGATTTTATTTCCCCAAGGGCCAGTTAAATTCCCAAAACACCACTGGATCAAATATCCACAGTGAAACAGGAAAATGTTGTTCAGGAACCAATTCCGAGCGGGCATCTTTCTTGAAATTGTATCCTATAAGCAATGTTGTCAAAGCAATGTGATTAGCAATATGAATCATTCATTTTATATCATATTGCACACCACACTATATGAATCGTAGGTTCAAATTGCATATCCCAAAATACTGTATGAATCACATTGAATCATATGATTATTTACATTGAGTTGTCAGCTAAATGTGGACTGCATAAATGGACCCAAATTTATTTATTTTATTTTTTTCATTTTCTTTTTTACATGTTGTTCTTATTTTTATCCGTTTTCTTTAAAACATGTAAAAGGCCCTTTCCTATTAAAAATCCTTATATTTGTCTTTGGAGAGAGGGGGAGGTGGAGATTTTAATATTCAGAAACCTAAAATAATCAGAATATGTTTTTCTTTGGTCAAAAGAATCAAAATGCCACTTAAGGACTCGTACACATTTTTAAGGTAAAGTCCTTGAACACAAAACATAAAAGCAAGAATCCTTTAACATTATTACAATTTATATGCATCATAAAAGTTCTCAATTGCCTATATGATGGCATGTATTACTTTTCTTGGTGCACACTGAGGATTATTTATGTTTTTTAGATTTATTTTTTTTATATTCTAAGAAAATCAGAAAAAAAAATCTTACAATTTGCAATTCAATATAAGAGAGCTATTACAAATTGTAATATGATAATGATTTTGACAACATGGCCTGTGAGGCATATTTATGCCCCATGCATCCTCTCATCTGCCACTCTATTTGCCACAAAGCAGAGACAGCTGTATGCAAAAGCACGCGTACATGTGCATGCATGCATACATGTGGACTCCTAAGTGTTTTTTAGGATCCACATCCAGCTAACACCAGGCATGGTAAGGGGTTGAATTTAAAGTGGATCAAAATTTTAGGTGGACCACATCATAGGAAATAATGGTAAGTAAATGCCTACCATTAAGAACTTTTGGGGGCAAGAAAAGTTTTGGATGAAGCTGATATTTGTGATTTCCCTTAATCAATGTCTATGTGTCCTTATCAACAAGTTGGATGGAAGATAAACATTACAGTGGGCCCTAGGAAATTTTTAATTGTGGGCGTTCAATCATCACTATTTCCTATTTCCTATGGTTTAGCCCACCTGAGATCTTGATCTTGTTCATTTTTGGGTTTACACTCTAAGATGAGCTGCCAAAATGGATGGACAGTGTGGATATACAACAAATAAATCAAGGTGGGCCCCATGATCATGGCCTCACCTAAGGTGTTTCCCGGCCTCACCGAATCCACGTTCCTTGGAACTGCCCAAAAGATCTGAGTTTCTTTCGATGAAGTTAGTGCAATGCTAGGAGATTCTGCAAATATGATTATAAGGGGTCTTCAAGGCACACGTATGAGGTATTTCATCCATCGACTATGTTGGGCCCACCTGAATATGCCTAGAGCTGAAATAACCGGGTGTAGTTTGGATACTGACAAGGTCATGTTAGACGTGGATGAAGTGAAAACATAAATATCAGCTTGATCTGAAACTTCTCTAGCTCTTAAGAAGTTTTTAACGTTGGACGTTCAATCCCCACCTTGTGGTCCAATTAATCATTGGACCTACTTCTTTTATTGGCTCACATCTTAAATTATCTGAAAAAGTTGATGGACAGTGTGGATCAAACACATAAATCATGGTGGGGGCATAAAAAAGTTTCACAGGTTAAAGGTTGATTTTATATTGCGCAAATAATTAAAAAGAAAAAAATTGAGAAGGGGTACTTTTGGAAATAGAAAATAGTTTTTTCTTTAGTTAAAAAAAAAAAAAAAAATCCAGGAGAATGAGAAAAATGAAAAAGAAAATTTGGAATTTTAGTTGAGGAAAACGAAAGGTTATTGATATCGGCACCCACCGCAATGATAAGTACATCCTTTCGTTTCCAATTTTTGGTAAGAAATGGTATAAATTATACCTATGGGCTTCTATATCACTGAAAGTCGAAAGGGTGATTGTGAATGGTGGCTCCTAACTAAAACTCGATACATGCATATTAGAATTATTTTCCTCAGTAAATTAAAGAATGCAACCCCTTGAAGACAAGAAATGAACTAGACTAAAGTCCAATGTGACTCATCCAAGTCCAAAAGGACTTGGATGCATGGTATTAAAAAATGGTTATTTTATGGCCATTATGTAACAGTGTTGTTGGAATGGTTTTTAATGTATCTCTTGGGTTCCAGAACTTGCAACCAGAAACCAACAATCCAAAGACTAAGATGTTCTCGGTCTTCTAAGTTCTTTTACTCGGTCTTCCACTCAAAACAAAATGTTTACTATTGATCCTAGTATTATCTACTACATACTAGTAACATACAACCAATACTGGGGCACCATACCATAATACAAAATTTCATGTGCCCCTAAACAAGGCATCCTCCATTGATAACATATATATATATATATATATATATATATATATATATATATATATATATATATATATATATATATATACCGTAAGTTTTTTATTTTCATTTACATTCACAAATACATTCATCATCCATCCAACTATTAACAACATTTACAAAAAATAAAATATATCCAACCAACTCTTAATAATAATTTTCAACTTAACCTACTAGGAACCGTCATGCACAGTAATGTCTTATGGTAGAGCGTGTTCTGAGGAGTTACAAGTTGACCCTGACGACAATATATAAATGAAGTGATAAAGATATAAATGATTCAAGATTAATTAAAGGTTTCGAGAACTTACATCCACCTCACTCTTATTGCCAAGTAGTCCTGACGAAAATGCATCCACAGTACGAGAAGGGGGAAAAAATGTACCGATACGGTCTAGTATGAACGGTTGCCTATGTACCCAATGTTGGAAGATTGGGCTCAAGCCACTACGTAATTCCTAATATTTAAATCAGAACATGTTACACATCAGCAAAGAAAAAAATCAAAACAAATTATAATAGAAATATGTGTACCTTCTGTCACGCATAAGAAGATGAAAAGCTGAAACAAATCACTAGATTAGTCAAAAAAAATTACTAAATAATTTAAGATAAAATTTAGTCAAATAATATCCAAAATAACCACAAACATAATCCACACATCCTAACCAAATTACAAAAATATGTTCTTGACTTAAGAAAAGTTTTAAGTAAACTCTTTTAATATTTATGTTTTCGTCAGCACTCTAGGCCAAACGAGAACATCACCCACGTCACAATCGGTTGACGTCTTCTCAATGTCACCAAACACATTCGCACTAAGAACTTCAACAACATCCAATATAACTTTGATGCAATCTGGAGGGATGCCTGCATTATCTATAATCAGACGTCCACGTGCAACAACTCATTATAAATATTTGTCAAATAACAGATTTGTTCCACCCATAGAAGTGGAGGTGGAGCTGACTCATCACGATGACTTGAGGCATCACCAGATCGATAAAACCCCTACAAAAAATAATTTTTATTATTTTCATGGATAAAACAGTAACTATACATTATTCTTTAATTGTTAAAATACCTGAGAACCAGCAATGCCAGGAGAGCATTGCATTGGTTGAGCTAGAGTATTTATTTGATTTTGAACTTCAACCAAACGTTCTCCAATGTTCAATATTATGTTCTTGCACTTGTTGAACTTATTTTCCAGTTGCTCTTTCAATACAATCATTGATGTTATAACCTCAGCAATTTCACCCTTTCCTTCTCTAATTTCACTAATGAAAGGGGTTGAACCAATAATGGTAGTTTTTGGAATATGACCCAACCCCCTTACACGTCCTCTTTTATCAAGACCACAAACCTAAATGATAATCAGCCATTATTAGTAATGCATGTATATTAGTAACAAAAAATGTTCAGAAAGCTAAGCATGTCAAAGTGAAGAGAACGAATGAAAAACCTGTGCAACTGGGTCATGATTTAAATCATTATGCATACAAGTCAGGTCCTTGACAACTATTTCTTTTATTTTTTTCATTGTGATGCTCAGCTCCTGTGAAGGGATAGACCCATCGGATCTAGTATGAGTTGTCAAAAACAATTCAGTTCTCTTGATTTGAGTATTTGGATTTTATTTTTTTTTATAATTTACAATGAGAAATCATGTTAATTATTCTGTATTCTTAAATTGGATTAAAAGAAATTAAAGTTATGTTAAAAACTTACAATCAACTCTACCGTCCTAGCAGACCCCCGTCGACCAGTCCTATGAGGGAACTTCATCTCTCTTCTGGATTCCTTTCCCTTTTCACGACGAGACTTCACCTCTTCTGTAGATTCATAATCAACGAATTTGACCCAATCTTCTAGCTTGACACCATTTGGGCAATTTTTCTTTGTCTCCATCATTATCATACACATCTAGGACACTTCCTCGTAATCGGTTCTTCCAATCCTTCCACATATCATTAGCACGCTTAATTATGACACTTTTACATTTGTCGTTATTGTCAACATCATATTTGGCCTACATATTTTGTTACACAGGGCAATTAGTCAACAACAATCATATTATAAAAATTAGAAAGTAAAACTCATGTATTTAAATGCTTACCAAAACAGTTGACCAAACATTATCCTTGATGGTACCTGGCACAAGCCGCCAGTTTTTGTATACAATTGAATAATGAGTCCTAACCACATTTCCTAGAAATGAGGTGAGTTAATTTTTATTATCTCCAGTAATCTCTCTAAGTGGAATGATTGAAACTTTTATCCTCATGGTGCTTGTGGGGCAGAACTAGAAGCCCCTACATACGACATAATTTCTAAAAAAAAAAATTAAAATTATTAGTCATTTAATATATTGTTATACATTAAAAAGAGATGACACTATACATATGCATATGTTTTTACTAAATTCAAAAAAAAAAATGAAAAGAGAAATAATCTAATATAGTAAATGTAATTAAATTTACTTCAACCTGATATGAAACTTGATCAGTTTCTTTTCCACTTCTGAATACGTGGGTTACTTGATACAATTTCTACATATGACCCTTCTTGTATATCTTCACTAGTTGAGTCATATGGATCATCTATTAAGGAAGGGCTAGAGGAACCTGCAGTCAACCTAGCCTCAAACACTAGCAGATCCTCAAATACATATGCATCTTTTGTCGGTCGCTTCGGAACATCTAAGACAACATGCTAGTCATCTCTTATCGGATCTTTGCAATAGAAGACCTAAGCTGCCTAAGATGCATGGATAAATGGCTCATCCTCTTCTTTGATATTCCTTCTAAACCTTCCTAGGTTTATAAATATTAGATTTGTTTCAGGATCTACATAACATCCATTTGAAGTATCTTCGATATGCACCCAATCACAGTAGAACAATGTTATCTTGAAAGTGAAGTAGTTTAATTCAAGTATTTGTCTAATGATACCATAGTAGGTGGCTTCCTGTTCTACTAAGTTCTTATCCCTGGCACGCGCCCTGAACATAGTTAAGGCTTTCATAGAGACCCCGCTATTTTATGTTGTCAAGTTTTTTTTCAGAGTCTGATGTGCAAAAAACATATCCATTTACTAAGTATGTACTGTATGATGTGGCATCATAGCTAGGACCAGTAGTGATTCTCTTAAATTATGACATTTCTTCATTCTCTAATTGTTCCCTTAACCAAGCATTGTAGTCTACTTCTTTTTGCACCAACGGATTCCCCCTCCTGTTTTGTCCCTTACGTGTTTGGCCATGAATGTATTCATTGTACTTCCTACAATTCACATACAATATAATATATGAATTAAATTTTTACTTTGCATGGTACAATTTAAAAACATTAAGGATAAAAACATAGACTTTTGTAAACATACCCTAACCATTGAGCATTTTCAGTGTGATGTGTGCTTGTTGATATTGCACATTAGTAAGAAGATAACTTTTCCATTTTTTATCGATTTGGAAATTATCGGCATTATCATCACCCTCATCTTAGAATATCTTTTTCACTCTCCTATGGCTTCCTAACATCTTTTCAGGCATGTAGTCCATGCAGTACATCATGGACTCTTCTAGTATGTAGCGTTCAGCAATACCACCCTTTAGATAAGTTTGATTCGTCATATACTTTTTGTATGTTCCCATCATCCTATACACACTAAAATCAGATATAGATATAAATAATAATAATAATAATAATAATAATAATAATAAAAGAAAGTTGATAAATTCTGATAATTAATGTTACCTCTCAAAAGGATACATCCACTGATATCTGACTGGTCCACAAAGTTGTGCTTCCTCTGCTAAGTGCACCACTAGGTGTGTCATAGGAACAAAAAAAAGATGGTAGAAAATATTTTTTTGAATACACATAATGTTTCCACTATTTTATTTTTTGTATTTTGAAGCTCTTCATGATTAATAACTTTTGAACATATGACGTTGAAGAATCTTGACATTTCACAAATGGCGGTGAGCAATGTCTTCTTCTTTCCCAAAAAATGAATGCATCAACAAAAATGGTAGCAATTGTTGCATCACAATGTGATAATCATGCGAATCGAGGGCCTTTAGCTGACAGTCCTCTAAATTGACATGATGTGTCCAGTTTGCACAATATCCTCTTGGAACTTTCAAATTTCTTAGTGTCAGACAAAACATGTTTCTTTCAGATGTGGACAACGTGAAAGGAGCTTTGGGTAAGAATAACCTATCGTTTCTTTCTTCAGGCTACATAAACTTTCTTATCTTCATAGCCTGAAGATTCCGACAGGCTTGTAAACCATCCATAGTCTTATCTTTTGTATCCATGATTGTTGCAATGAGGTTCTCGGTGACATTTTTCTCAACATGTATCACATCCAGATTGTGACGAATGGGCAAATGCTCCCAGTATGGCAAGTAAAAAAGGATTGATCTCTTTGTCCAAGCAGTAATGTTGTTTGGGTCATTGTTAGACTTTTTCTTAGTCTTTCCCACTTGCTTTCCGAAAATAGTTTCAATATTATTCATTTTACATAGTACATCTGAACCTTTCATACGCTTTGAGCCTTCCTTTTTTCCTCTTTCCCATTGAATCTGGTTCTGTCAGTCCTAAGTCATGACCTGATGGCAGGAATCTTCTATGTTCCATATATGCAAACTTTTTTCCATGTTCAAGCCAAACCGATTCCGTCTCCTCACTACAAATAGGGCATGCGTACTTTACTCCTGTCCTACAACTAGAAAGATGTCCATATGCTGGAAAATCATGTATTTTCCATAGTAAATTTGCCCTCATTGTGAACATAGTCTTACTGTGCGAGTCATATGTCACAGATCCTTCCCACAATTCAAGGAACTCTGCAATTAACGGTTGCAAATAAACATCAATGTCATGTCTTGGACCTTTTTTTTCAGGGATCAAAAGTGTTAATATGGTAAACTTCTTCTGTATGCATAAATGAGGCAGGAGATTATATGTAACAATCATAACAGGTCAGCAACTATATGAATTGCTCATATTCCCAAAAGGATTGAATCCATCCATTGCAAGTCTCAAACAAACGTTATGTGGCTCTGCAGCAAAATTAGCTTACTTTTCATCTACAATCTTCCACATAGTTGAATCCACTAGATGACACATGCAAATATCATCTTGAGCCGACTTTGAATGTCATATCATATTCTCTGTAATCTCTAGTATAGTGTAAAGTCTTTTTAACCTCGGCGTTAATGGGAAGTACCTTAGCACCTTACGAGGTACACGTGAGGCTGTTGACCTTATAACACTATTAAATTTCCATCTGCTTGCTCCACATTTTGGACAACACTGCTTATCAGCATGGTCCTTCTAATAAAAAATACAATCATTAGGGCATGCATGTATTGTCTCATAGTTCATACCCAATGAACTGATCAGCCTCTTTGCATTATAAGTACTATCTGGCAAAGAGTTCTCATTGGGAAAAATTTTCTTGAGCAAGTTTAACAACTCTGTAAAGCTATTGCCTGACCAACGAAACCTAGCCTTCATACTCAACAACTCCACTGTCACAGACAACTTTGTATGCTCCGGTTTACACGATGGATATAGGGGTTGTTTTGCATCCTCCATTAACTTCCTATACCGAGCCTCATCGCCTAAGTCATCATGAGGTTCAATATCATCTTCATTATTAACCTCACCCATACATGCATCTAACTCAATGGGTTGAAAACGACTGAAAGCATCATTCACTAAATCGACCATTCTAGGCAACACATCTTCATTACGATTACCGACAGATGTACTCGCACCTGTTTCAAGACGTTGTTCCCCATGGAGAAACCACATCGTGTACATTTGATCTATGCCATTAAAAACCAAGTGTTCGGAAATGGTTTCTAATGTCATCTTCCCACGTATATTACAACACTTGGCACAAGGACAGCTGTGCCAATCTTTCCCATTTGAATTTTGTTTCACATACTTGAGAAATGTTGCAACACCTTCCATGTATTCAACAGTTAACCTTCCTACCCTCATCCAGTTCTTGCATGGTGTCATGGAAGCCATCTCTGGTAACGCATACATGATGTGTTTAAGTTAGATTAGGAATGAGTATGTCTATCTAACTGACTAAATCAATCGCCCATCCAAGGCCGAATAGATTGTAACGCTTTCATTTTCAAATTTAAATGCCTACACCGAAATTCTAGCAGCATCTCCCCATATCTCTCCAGATATATTGATCTTGTATTTGATTCCCACGTCAGGTATCAACACAAAGTGAGGATATTTGACCATGGAAATAAATGCAAGAAGCATATCCAAAGAGAAAAAGAGAGATGATGCATAGAAAAGGTAAGTGCATTTGAATTGACAAAATGAAAGCATTACATTCTATTCGGTCTTGAACTATCCAAACAGGGACAATTTAAGGATTTTTCTGGACCAAGGAGCACACTGCATCTATGCCTGGCCACATAAAAACCCTTAAATGGGTAACTAATTGTCTTAATCTATATACAATCACATCAAAATTTTTAATCTAAATGAACATAATTCAAAATACAACTCATTTCTAAATGTAGAATCAAAGCAAAAGAACTGGTAACCTGAGTTGCTTTCCTGCAACCAGTCTCACCAGATAATAACACTACCTGTTCTCCATACATAAACAGATAAAAAAAACTCAGAGCATGACATTGAATAACATTGAATCCTCCTTTCACTAGTAGTAACAAAAAGAAAATGCTCAATACAAGTGTAATGGGTTTATCCACCTTTCTTTTTATTAAGCATGGTGATGAGGATATTCTTTTCTAACAGATGGGTGTAATCTATTTAGTCCCACACATTTTTCTCAAATAATTTTTTTCTAAAAACATAAGTTTTAGAAAGAAAATATGAAAATGGTTCCCATAGACAATTGATGTGTGGGGTGAAAGTGCACCTATTACGTGCCCTGGTTTGTCAATTACGTTGTATGTTGAGTCAGTCGGATGACAGCACCTAACAAGAAGATCATGTCAAGCGTCTGCCTCATCAGGATGTGTGGAAGCTCACCAAAAGGTAAATCATAGCCTCACATCCCATGTCCCAAAACACCAAGTGATTAAACCCTTAAAAAGAACTAGAACATCTTAGGGTTTATGTGTAAGAAAACTTTTTATCCAAAAGAAGATTTTCTAAGTTTTTCTTACATTATCCATTATATCGATTCCCCTTTCGATATGATCGACCAGCTCTGTCGATGTCCTCGACATATCAATCGATACAATCGAGTGAGGACAAAAAGCATCCAGCAATCAAACAATCTTCTGGACGATTTATCGATATATCGACCTTCGAGTCGAAATCATCGATATTCGAAAATCGATCATATCTGAAGTGAATCGATCGTATCGACAGACTGCTTTCCGGTGCCCCTATTTTTCTAAAGAAAACTATCAACTGCTTCGAGACTGTCCGATTTAATCTGAACTCAAATATCGATCATATTGGGAGTCAGTCGATCATATCGACTGTGGGGCGCATGTTCTCTCCAGCATGAATTTCAGGTTACTTTTAATGTTGATCGGGGTGCCTATCGATAAATCGATATTCATATATCGATCATATCGAGACCATGTCGATTGGATCGAGTCAGGACATAATTCGTCTAGCAAGCTTACATATAAAATCTATACGATTTTCGATCCCATCGAATGGCCGCCGATATGATTGATGTACAAATTCCGATGACATCGACTCGTTCCCTGATCATATATGTGATCCTGAAATTCTTCAAGACTTCTCTCTTATTTTTCAACTATCGATAGAATCGAACCATCACTCGATGGAATCGAAGTTCGAAATCCGATATCATCGATGTGTGTCTCGATCCCATCGACCAGTTGGCAGAAGGTTTTCAAAAATAAAATGACAATTGAGTTCTTATCATCGAGAGGTTGGCCGATACAATCGAGAGTATACGCTCGATCATATCGACGACTGATCGATGACATCGAACTTTGTCATAAATATGACCGTTTATATCCGTTGGAACCTTTTGCCTATAAATAGAGAGAGTTGTCTTCATTACTGATAGAGAGAAAAAGAAGAGAGTGCTTTAGAGTGTTTTAACCTTCCTATCATTTACCTAAGCCCTTTCTCTCGGGAAGTTCATCCTCCAATCCACCCTCATCATTGATATCTTATAGAGTGGATTGGGGAATGAACTTTCGCATTCAAGGATCCTTCAGCTACTACCTTAATGACATATCATTAAGCTGGGATGCCTTGAATGCATAGATGATGGGAACCTCTCTATCTTCCTTATAAGAAAACATTTAGAGAGTGGTAGTCCATCATAACCTTGACCCAACCTAAGCCTAGCATATATACATCTTCATGTTACAGATCAAGGGAGCTGAAGACTCTTCATCAATAAGTAGAAGGTCTTCATCATTGTGCTGAAAGGGACTCATCAACTTATCTGTAAGTACTAAGAGTTCAGAGGACACTTGCGATCATTCTTTTTTAGGATTGAGTTTTAAGTGTTGCTCACCATTTGAAGTCCTCGAAGGAGGCCTCCGACGGGAGTGTACGTGCGGGGTGCGTTGTGTGGACCCTTGCTCTGTGGAGAGCATAAACATCCGGTTAGGAGTACGCCAGTAAAACTCCAAGGTTAGAGGTGAACCGAGTAGAAACCTCAGGGTGCGTTGTGTGGACCCTTGTCCTGTATGGGCATAAACATCTGGTTAGGAGTACGCCAGTAAAACTCCAGGGTTTGAGGTGAACCGAGTAGAAACCTCTATAAAGGTTAAAGGTGAACCTGATTTAAAACCTTAGGTTTGAGGTGAACCATGGAAAACCTCCTTAGTAAAATCCGGTCACTCAAGGGTTGAGTGTGGAAGCTGGGAGTGGAGTAGACAAGTCGTCGAACCACTATAAAATGACTGTGTTTGAGTTTGATATTGTCTTTCATTCATGTGATTGCCTTGCATGTCTTTATATATGATCACATTCTATGCACACACAGTCATATCCATCACAATCTCATCTACATTGTTTGTCTTTTAAATGGTTGGTGATTGTATCATCTATTAGGCTTGAAAGCCAATAGAGTTAATTCTTGAGTAATCCTAATTTATACTCAGTGATCAGATTAGTGGGATAGGACTAAAAAGTAACGTATAAATCTTTAAAAATTCCTATTCACCCCCCTCTAGGATATACTGATCTATTCCTACTTCAACTAGAGCGGCCTTCACCGTAATTTCAATTGGTATCAGAGTGGGTCCTCTTTAAGGGCTTCACCGCCTAGAGAGTGATCTTGACTGAAGTAGAAATATGGCTAAAGGAGAGGGCTCATCTGTCACTAGACCTCCAGTATTTGATGGATCAAATTATGTTTACTGGAAGGCTAGAATGCACTACTTCCTGAGATCTTTGGATCATGAAGTTTGGGATGCAATTGCAAAAGGATATATGGTACCATCCGAACAAATTGTACTTGAAGATGAAACCACAATCACTAAACCCAAACCGAATGAGAAGTGGACGGCGTTTGACAAAGAACAGTGAAATGCTGAAGCAAAAGCAATGAACGTCATCTACTGTGCCGTGTCCCAAGATATATTCAATCAAATAAGTATGTGTGGGACATCCAAGGAAGCATGGGATTTACTGAAAACAACCTATGAAGGCACAAGCACTGTGAAGAGGTCTAAGCTACAACTCTTAACTTCACAGTTTGAAAATCTCAGGATGGAAGAGCATGAGACATTTATGGAGTTTTTCACAAAATTAAACATCATTTGTAACTCCATGGGTGGATTGGGAGAGAAGGTTCCGGCACCTAAAATATGTAGAAAAATCTTAAGATCCTTATCGGAGCGCTTCAATCCCAAGGTAACAACAATTGAGGAGTGTAGGAATATTGATGAGATGAAAGTAGAAGAACTGGTAGGTTCCCTACAAACTTTTGAACTACACTTCACACAACCCCAAAAATCCAAAAACATTATCCTAAAAACTTCTAAGATATCAAAACATGAGGACAGTGAGAGTGAAAAGGAAGATGAAGATGAGGAAGTGGCCTTGGTAGCACAAAGATTCAGAAGATTCTTTCAAAAGAATCGCGGCCATCCTTCTAGAGGTAGAAAGGTGAACTACAAACCTTCTGCGGAAAAATTTGGTACACAGACCAAAGAACCACAATGTTATGCCTGTTATAAATATGGTCACCTATCTACCAAATGCCCAAACAGAAAAACCAAGGGCAAGGCGATGGCCGCCACATGGGATGATACAGAGGAGTCAAATTCAGAAAACAATGACTCAGGAAGTGATGGAGATCAGAAATCTTTGAAAATTCTTATGATCTCCACCACTCCAATTATTTCCATGGAATCTGAAAGAAAAGAAGAACAACTAGCCACTGAATCATTTTCATCTGACAATGAGGAAATTGAAGAAGAAGAAGATAAAGAGTAAAATGAATTACAAAAGGCTTACAATCAACTTTATATTCATAGCGTTAATATTGTCAAAAGACTTGGAGTAGTTGAAAATAAAAAGGAACTGCTGCAAATGGATCTGGATAAAGCTTCAAATATTAATACTCATCTAATCACTGATTTGCAGCAATGCCACCCAGACAATGACAGACTTAAAAGAACTAACAACTCATTGAAATCTGAGTCAAAGAAATTAGAGGAAAAAGTCAAAAAACTAAATGAGGAAAACTTGATTCTTCAAGATAAAAATTATACACTTCAAAATGATCTAGAAGAATCTAGAAAAATTGCCAAAATAAACTGTAAATTTTTCCAGAGTGGTGAGAAATTAGAAAAACTATTAGGAATGGGAAAATATGGAGAAGACAAAAAGGGATTAGGTTATGGAAAGGCTAGAACAAAAAATGATGCACAACCATTTGAAAAATCTGTTGCATCCAGTAGTAACACCAAACCTATCCCAGCTCATTGCAAAAATAAGGAGTCAGTTTATGAGCTAAATAAAAGAAGTGTGCAATCATCACCACTTGAGATAGTTGACAGGATGAAGGAGCAGTTAAGTCATGTGGACAAATTAAATAAGAAGAACAAATATACCACAAGTAAAACTCCTGTCACAAAGTGGGTGATTAAAGAAAAGACTAATTTCCTTGTTACTCAATCAGATCATTTATCAGGCAATATGGCTAAATGGTACCTGGACAATGGTTGCTCAAGACACGTCACTGGAGACAAATCTCTTCTTTCAAACTATAAGGACCTTCACAAAGGGATAGTCACCTACGGAGATGGAACCACTGCTGAAGTAATTGGTCAGGAAATTATAGAAAGAATTAATCAGTTTAAGAATGAGAATGCTTTTTGCATAAAAGGATTGGCACATAACTTACTGAGCATCTCTTAAATGTGCGATAATGGGCATGTGGTAAATTTCAACAAAGAAGAATGCGAGATTCTAGATCAATCAGGGAAGTTAATTATAAAAGGTCTTCGCACAAATAACCACTACTACATTATTGAAGGAAAAGGAAGGAGTGATATTGAGAAACGCTGAGAATGAAGAAATTGGTCCAGGTTTTGCATCAAAGAAACAATTCGAGGCATCTCACCTCACCTTTTGCACATAAATATCCATATGTTTATACTTTTTAATGTACAAAAGATATGTGAAATTTTGTTGATACTCTTTGCTAGGAACTTCAAAAAGATACTATTCTAAATATGAACAATTGTTAGACTGAAAAAAAAAATCACAAAAATCTACCTTTAATATAAGTGTCGATTGGGCACTTGAGAATGTCGATCACATTGTCTTATAATCGATAGAATCGACGACTCTCTGGGTAGTTGAAACGTCGGGACAGTTGTTCTTCCCTAGAACTTGGAATTAAAAATTAAAATTTTTGAAATCAGAGAACATGATCAAAGGGATAGTTTGTAGCTGCTTGGTGAGAATCAGAAGATCAAAAAGAGAGCCACATCTGGTGCTCTCAAGACCTAGACATCTCATCTCCCCAAGATGGAAAAAGAGAAAGAATTGTTCCATCCACAGCGTGCATCAACTGAAAAGAAGAAAGGTAAGGATGATGCAACCACCTCTTATTCCTTGTTTAACTTAAACCTTGTGGGGGAGCAAATGGTTCACAAAAAGGAGTATTGAACCCTTCAGAATCATCGATCTTGGTGGAACGTTTCAACATAGTCTGGTACATCAGCTTATTAGCTTAATCTTCAATGTTGATAACAATCCTCCAATCATCCCAGTTGCAGTCGTCAATCAAGTTGAATATATCACGCCCAAACTGATAAGTAGGCTAGTTGACATCGGATTTACTGGAATATCTGCAACTAATCGCAACTTGAATGGTCTCGGTGTATGGGGGGAAAGTTACTCGTGCTTTGTGCAATGGTGCCACAATTCCCAGGAATGCTAAAAATATTCTCCACATCAAGTACCTTGATCTTACCTATAGGATTCTTCACAGCATTTTTAGCACTAATGTCTATTCCTGTGAAATCTCCGGCAACAAACTCTCACCATACATTCTGAACATTCTGTATGACATTCATCTGAGAATTCCAATATGCTTACCCACTCTGATTGTATAACAGCTGATCTGTGTGCTTACAGAAGCATCCATCACTACACTACCATTTGCATGTCTTCTCTCTAAGCTTTCATGTCACTTCGGACTACCACTGACTTATGATCTTCCTCATCCTTGTGCGTGGTTCAACTTTGAAGACATACATAAACTAAACATCTTTGAAAATGTATTTTGTTGTGGAAGAACTGGTTCAATTCCTGGTAGTAGCAGATTGGTGCAAAATTCTGATATCCCTGTGCAAGACAGCATACAAGATCTTTTGAATGAACAAGCTCACATTTTAGAGAAACTAAGTGATTGCAAAGCCTATCTTTCTGAAGTTCAACAACAATTGATGATCTTACAACGAGCAACTAAACGAGTTCTGAAACGTCTACCTGCACCATAAATGTGCTCAGGATACACATCCATCACATTCCTGAAGTCCTTTTAAAATAATCCAGGCCTAAACATCTTTTTGATTGCCTGTGATCACATTTATGAGTGCGATGAATTTCGAACTTGCAAAGGTTGTTTCTTTTTAGTTTGAGTATACCTTGTACGAATTTCTTGTGATAGATTCTTATCTCAATGCATCCATAGTTTTGCATGGCATGTGCTGTTTTTACTTATATATTTTTACTACCATCTTGGTTATCTGGTAAATTATTGCAATGCATGAAATTTTAAATGACTATCTTAACTGCTATTGCTCTCATAATGCTCTATCATTGATGCATGATTCACACTAGTTTACTACAAATATCTCTCTCTGGGGTTCTCCCATATGCTTCAATCTTCAGTCAATATCACGTCTTATACCTTTTCTAATGACTGACAAAAAGGGAGAGAACAATTCAAAACACCCCGAGAGAAAATTGTATATCTTTGTTGCAGGTGTTAGGGGGAGCAGCCGCAATAAGAAAGGGGGAGTTTTTGAATTATGGGGGAGAATTTTATTTGTTATGTACATGGGTGTTTAGAATTTGTAAAATTGTGTTAATACATGTACACACAATTTAGGATATATCTGTCTAGATATGTTCCTAGGGTGTTTTGGGGATTTTGTCACGTAATTGACAAAGGGGGAGATTGAAAGTGCACCTATTACGTGCCCTAGTTTGTCAATTACGTTGTATGTTGAGTTAGTCGGACGACAGCACCTAAAAAGAAGATCATGTCAAGCGTCTGCCTCATTTGGATGTGTGGAAGCTCACCAAAAGGTAAATCATAGCCTCCCATCCCATGTCCCAAAACACCAGGTGATTAAACCCTTAAAAAGAACTAGAACATCTTAGGGTTTATGTGTAAGAAAACTTTTTATTTAAAAGAAGATTTTCTAAGTTTTCTTACACTGTCGATTATATCGATTCCCCTTTCGATATGATTGACCAGCTCTATCGATGTCCTCGATATATCAATCGATACAATCGAGTGAGGACAAAAAGCGTCCAGCAATCAAACAATCTTCTAGACGATTTATCGATATATCGACCTTCGAGTCGATATCATCGATATTCAAAAATCGATCATATCTGAAGTGGATCGATCGTATCGACAGACTGTTTTCCGGCTCCCGTGTTTTTCTAAAGAAAACTATCAACTGCTTCGATATATCAATGACTGTCTGATTCAATCTGAACTCAAATATCGATCATATCGGGAGTCAGTCAATCATATCGACTGTGGGGCGCATGTTCTCTCCAGCATGAATTTCAGGTTACTTTTAATGTTGATCGGGGTGTCTGTCGATAAATCGATATTCATATATCGATCATATCGAAACCATATCGATTGGATCGAGTCAGGACATAATTCGTCCAACATGCTTACATATAAAATCTATACGATTTTCGATCCCATCGAATGGTCGCCGATATGATCGATGTACAAATTTCGATGACATCGACTAGTTCCCCGATCATATATATGATCCTGAAATTCTTCAAGACTTCTCTCTTGTTTTTCAACTATCGATAGAATCGAACCATCACTCGATGGAATCGAAGTTCGAAATTCGATATCATCGATGTGTGTCTCGATCCCATCGACCAGTTGGCAGAAGGTTTTCAAAAATGAAATGACAATTGAGTTCTTATCATCGAGAGGTCTGCCGATACAATCGAGAGTATACGCTCGATCATATCGACGACTGATCGATAATTTCGAACTTTGTCATAAATATGACCGTTTATATCCGTTGGAACCTTTTGCCTATAAATAGAGAGAGTTTTCTTCATTGCTGATAGAGAGAAAAAGAAGAGAGTGATTTAGAGTGTTTTAACCTTCCTATCATTTACCTAAGCCCTTTCTCTCAGGAAGTTCATCCTCCAATCCACCCTCATCATTGATATCTTATAGAGTGGATTAGGGAATGAACTTCCGCATTCAAGGATCCTTCAGCTACTACCTTAATGACATATCATTAAGCTGGGATGCCTTGAATGCATAGATGATGGGAACCTCTCTATCTTCCTTATAGGAAAACCTTTAGAGAGTGGTAGTCCATCATAACCTTGACCCAACCTAAGCCTAGCATATATACATCTTCATGTTGCGGATCAAGGGAGCTGAAGACTCTTCATTAACAAGTAGAAGGTCTTCATCATTGTGCTGAAAGGGACTCATCAACTTATCTGTAAGTACTAAGAGTCCAGAGGATACTTGCGATCATTCCTTTTTAGGATTGAGTTTTAAGTGTTGCTCACCATTTGAAGTCCTCGAAGGAGGCCTCCGACGGGAGTGTACGTGCGGGGTGCGTTGTGTGGACCCTTGCTCTGTGGAGAGTATAAACATCTGGTTAGGAGTACGCCAGTAAAACTCCAGGGTTAGAGGTGAACCGAGTAGAAACCTCAGGGTGCATTGTGTGGACCCTTATCCTGTGTGGGCATAAACATCTGGTTAGGAGTATGCCAGTAAAACTCAAGGGTTTGAGGTGAACCGAGTAGAAACCTCTGTAAAGGTTGAAGGTGAACCTGATTTAAAACCTTAGGTTTGAGGTGAACCATGGAAAACCTCCTTAGTGAAATCCGGTCACTCAAGGGTTGAGTGTGGAAGCCGGGAGTGGAGTAGACAAGTCGTCCTACCACTATAAAATGACTGTGTTTGAGTTTGATATTGTCTTTCATTCATGTGATTGCCTTGCATGTATTTATATATGATCACATTCTATGCACACACAGTCATATCCATCACAATCTCATCTACATTGTTTGTCTTTTAAATGGTTGGTGATTGGAACATCTATTAGGCTTGAAAGCCAATAGAGTTAATTCTTGAGTAATCCTAATTTATACTCTGTGATAGGATTAGTGGGATAGGACTAAAAAATAACGTATAAATCTTTAAAAAGTCCTATTCATCCCCCTCTAGGATATACTGACCTATTCCTACTTCAACTAGAGTGGCCTTCACCGCAATTTCATGGGGTCCACTACAACACTTTGTGAATTAAGCTTAACCTACAACACGATGTGCGGATCTACTCTAATGTGTGCATGTCATCCAATCCATCCAGGATGAATGGACATACCAAGAGATCAGGCCATTCCAAAACTCAAATGAGCTTAACCAAGTGGTTTTAGGCATGTAAATTGATTGTTGTAATAGAATTTCAACCATTTTCTTAAACCTCTGAAAATAAGTAATCAGACTTGTGCAGTAATAGATCCAAGTAAAGCAAGAATAGTCGGTGGCCCACCTGTGTTATTTTACACATAAATATACTTATTAGATTAGAGAAGTTCATTCGAGAATGTTCCAATAATATCATCATTTGACATATTTCTTTCGATATCGTTGTGAGGTTTTCAAAATCTCCACAATATCTCTCCTTGACTAAAAGTAACCAATTACATCTTTAAACTAAAATTCAACTTTAAAATAATTGAATTTTGGGATTGTTTGATTTTTCATTTCTTTTGTAAATACTATATAAACGCTCATTATTAATTTTTAACCTTGTTTGAAATTTGATGAATGTTTCTGCCTTGAAAATTGGCATGAAAGGGATGACTTAAATTTGAAGGCCTCACTATGATATTTGTGACATATCCATGTCGTCCATCTGTTTTACCAAAGAATTTTAGGGCATGATCCCAAAATTGAGTCAAATCCAAAGCTCAAGTGGCCCATACCATAGGAAATAGTAGCCTAAAATGTCTAATGGAAAGCTATTTCTTTTACCAGGCTCATATTAACATTTGTTTTTCATTCAATTTATTCATAAGCTCATACATACATAGATAAAGGGAAAACACAAATATCAGCTTGATCCAAAACTTTTGAAGGCCTACGAAGGTTTTAAAGACAAGCATCGGATTTCAACTATTTCTAACTGTGTAATCCACTTAAGCTTTGGATCTATCTCATGTTGGACTCATGCCATAGAATCATATGGCATAATGGATGGATACCATTTGTACATTTCGGTGGGCTCTATATTTATTTTGCACCCCTCCATTCAAAAAGTTAGTTGTCAAAAGTATGCATGGGAATTGCCATGGTAATTACATAGGTAAATAATTATTACCTATTTTAAAAGTATTTACAAAGGAAATAAAAATCAAACATTTATTTGTAAAATCTTTCAAAATCAATGAAACATGGTTAACTACATAGATATAATAGAGCTTTTTGATAGTTTTTCAACAATATCTTACATACATGGTTTAATAAATAGCTGCAAGGTCATCATCATTGAAGTGACTTAAAGCAGGCATTAGGCAATTTTTATCCCTAAGCCCATAATTATTTCTTTCGATCTGGGCCTTCCATAAGGTTGTCATTGCCCTATCCTACACTATCTTTGCTATAATAGCCGATAGTGTTATGACCAGACCATGCCCAATTCTATTATAGTAATTCTTTTTCTAGTAAGTACATCAATGGTAGAAGGATAAAATATATTATTTTTTTTCTAAAAATCCTTTCACCTGTATGGACTGTTTATTAGGTCCACCATTTCACCTGTATGAGGTTCTTTTGCTGTAATGTTTCAACTGTTTTGAAAGAACAGTGAACTGACTTAATGGAAGGTACATATACATATAGATGATGTAAATGGTAATAAAACCCAAGCTCAGAATTCCACAAATACTAAGATCTCTGACGAAACCAAAAAAACCCATCACCCAAACACATGATCCAGAGGTACCCAAACATGAGTTTTTTTATTTGCACCCACTATTTTGATATACACATACACAAAGTGCATGCCTACATTACAATGCCAATGAGTCCCCAAAGGGGGTGTATCTTCAAACCAAAGGGTGTAAATATCAATTCCCAAACAAAGAACAGAAAACCCACAGATGACAAAAAGTGAATGACAACATTGCAATGACAAAGAGTCCACACAGAGGTTGTATCTATGAAAACCAAGGGGGTGTAAATATCATTTCCAAAACCAAGTACACATAAACCCACAGTGCATGGCAACATTACAATGACAATGAGTTCAAAAAGGGGGTGTATCTATCAAAACCAAGGGGCTGAAAATATCAATTCCCATAACAATTACACAAACCCAAGACCCAAAAAAATAGGGGGTTCCCAATCATGGGGGTTATGAATCTAAGGGGTTTCCAATCATGGCGCTGGTAGAGAGAGATTGAGAGATGAATGAAAAGGGAAAAAAAGAAAAAGAAAAAGAAGATGAAAGAACGTTCCAGCATTTTGATGGAAATGCATGTAAGAGATTTGGTAATGATATTAAGGAGAAGAAAAGGAAGAGATGGATTAGAGGAATCTATTATAATGCAATTCAAGGGAGGGATGAAATAGGAAAGTAGAATATGGCTTAGTGGAGGTGAAACAGAATGCAGGGCCTTCCGTTTAAAGGTGATGGTTCATGGACGATGATGCTCCAACGGCGCAGGGAGGATTTCTCCATGGAAGACAAGGGAATGGAAGACGGAGAAGAGGAGTGGGCGTGGGATGGTTTTCCTGTTGTAAATCAAAGAAAATTTTCAAATCCATATATTGTGAGTTTACCATATTTTATAACACAAGCTCTATTAATGGTTGTACATGCATGAGACCATTTTCTGCATGGTTAAGATTTTTTTACATAATAAAATTATAAATATTTACTATTTACACCTAGACTAATTATTTGGATGGTTTAGATAACTCCGTATCTTAGCCACTATTGTTATGGATGAGTCACCACTATTTTACATAAAATACAAGACTTACATTGCAAAATGTGGATTCAAAACGGTAAGTTGACGTTTGTACCTGGCATCGCTCTATGGGCCCTACCATGATAAATTTGTTTCATCCACGCCGTCCATCCATTTCACGACATCATTTTGTATAAGATCCCCAAAAACTAGATTGAAATAAATCTTGGGTGGACCACACAATTAGAAAACATTATTGGTTGGATGTATGTGGGTCCACTGGAGCTTTAGATTTAAATCTTGGGTGGACCACACAATCTTTGGATTTAACTCATTCTTTGGATATTGCCTTAAAATGATCTCTCCAAATGGATGAAAGGTGTGGACACAAAACGTACATCATGGTGGGGCCTACGGAGTTTGCTAACGTCACTTTAATAGCTATTCTCCGAACGTAGCTTTCTGCGCAAGCCTTTCGCAAAAACTTCCTGTGCAAGAATGCTGGGTGGGGCCCATCGAGATATTTTGGAGAAATACACTTTGTTCATCCATTTTAGGAGATCATTTTAGGACACGTGACCAAAAATCTGGTGTATCCAAAACTCAAGTGAGCCACAAGAGAGGAAACAATGGGGATTCGGTGAGCACCGTTGAAACATTCTTTTGGACATGAAAGTTTTGTATCAGGATATTTTTTTTGATTCTTTCACTTTATCCTATTGAGAGTGACCTTATAAATGGTTTGGATGGCCCATAGACATCAGAATGGAGGCCAGGAAGGTTTCAACGGTACAAATTTCTTTCCCCAATTTTCCCTCTTGTGTTGCTCAATTGAGTTGTGGATCCAAATCATTTTTTATTAGACGTCCTATAATGAGCTATAAAATTGTATGGATGGGGTGGATTCATCAAAAACATCATGGTGGCCCCACCCCACCCAACATCCTTGCGCAGGAACTGCTGCTAAAGGCTTTTGCAGGAAATCTGCATCCTTAGCCTAGCCAGCCCCTTGGCTGGTGGTCGGTGCTCTGTGGGCCCCACCATAATGTATGTATTTCATCCATTGCATTCATCCATTTTAAATATCATTTTAGTAATTTATTCCAAAAATGAGAGGTATATAAATCTCAAGTGGACCACACCACATGAAAACAATAGTGATTGGATATCCATCGTTCAAATCCTCCTAAGGCCCACTGTACTGTTTATTTGACATCCAATCTATTTATTAGGTCATATAGGCCTAGATGAAGGGGAAAAATAAAAATCATCTGGATGCAAAACTTTTATGGCCCCCGAAACATTTTTAATGGTTGACACTCATTCAACATTGTTTCATGTAATATGGTCCATTTCAGATTGGGAAATATCTCATTTTTGGTCTCTTGCAGTAAGATGATCTTTAAAAATAGATGGATGACATGGATGAAACACATACATCATGGTGGGGCGCACAAAGCACCGACCACCAAGTATTGGCGGGTGCCAAGGGGAGTAGCCAATTCATTCTCCTTATTTGTAGCGTGGTCCATTTAATCTTTGGATATGATTCATTTTTTGAATAATTCTCTAAAATGATCTCGAAAAATGGATGAACAATGTGGATTGATTCCAAATTTTCAGTAAATCCAACACTCAAGTGGACCATGCCACATGGAATAGTGTGGAATAATGATTTCCACGTTGATACCTTCCTTGGGTCCACAGTAATGTTTATTTTTCATCCAACCTGTTCATAATATCAAAAATATATGAATGAAGATAAAACACAAACAACATCTTGATCCAAAACTTTTATGTCCTCCAAGAATTTTTCAATGGTAGAGGTTCAATCACACTATTTCCTATGGTTTGGTCCACTTGAGCTTTGGATATGCTTTCTTTTTGTTCTTTAGACCTCAAATTATCTGTTAACATGAATGAACAGAGTGGATAAAATAAATAAATAATGGTGGACCCCACAGAGTTTACTCTGGTAAGGGTAATGAGCAGCTTACCTAAATATAGCAGAAAGGGGTTTCCTTGAAACATGCATAATCAAATATTGGGCCTACCAAATGTGATTCACATATCCAACCCACTCATTATGTGTGTCCCACTTGGATAAGGGGTCAGACCAAGTTTCAGCCGCATCCAAAACTCATGTGGGCTCCACCAAGTGCTTTTATATTTTTTAGGATGTCGTCACATGGTTTTAGATGGTATGGCCCACCTGAGTTTCGGATTCAGATGATTTTTGAGATATCTCATAACCTAAAGGGGACACATCAAATGCATGGTGTTGATGTTCGACACATATCATGATGGGGCCCACAAAACTTACTAACATCATTTTTTAGGTTCTCACGATGTTACTAAGTTGGGTCATTATTTTGACTTAGCCCATTTTATGTCTAGTCCATTCCCTTTACTTTATTGATCAATACCCACAATTTGACTAGTTACTCGCCTCGATCAAGCTACATATGAGGAAGATATTGGGCATACAAGATTGATCAACAATTTGAGTGAAATTTAATTTTAACGTTTAAAGGTTCAATTAGTGGATGTACCTAATAATTTATTAACAAATTTTTTTATTTGGCAGATAAATTTCAATTTCAATTTAAAAATGACATTTTTTTTTCAAAATGTATATTTTTTTACTCTTAATTTTTCTTTGAAAATTTTTAAAAAAATATCATTTTTATTATAAAATATTTCAAAAAAAATAAAATATAAATTTTGAATTTTTATTTTCAAAATATCAAAAAATTTCCCAAATTTTATTTTATTTTTCCCAAAAATTCCAAAATGCATATTTTTTTCTTTAAAAGCATCATTTTGTTTTCAACTTTTCAATTTTCTTTTTCAAAATGATATATATTTTTTTTCAAAATCTCATTACTTTTATAAAATATTATGGTGGGGCCCACATTGTGAAAATTTTCAGATTTTAAAATTTTTTTTACTTTCTTTTTCAGAATATTATTTTTTTCTCAAAATCAAATACCTTTTTTTTTTTTCAAATTTATCAACTTTATTCAAAATTCTTTTTTCCCACAAAATAGATTTTTATTAAATCACTATTTTTATTTTTTCAAAATCTAATTTTTTTTCTCAAATATTTTTAAATTTTTTAAACTTCTCAATACTATTTTTCATATGATATTACAAATCATTAAAATATTAATTTTAAATTAAAAAATAAAAATAAAAATTTCACTCGTTTGATATAAAAATAAAATATTCTTTTTGCATTCAATCAATTGTTAAAAAATAATCTTAGATACAAATATGTACAATTAAACCACTGAAATTCTATTAAAAAATAATTATTAGACTGCAAAAAAACTTAATTTTCCACCATTTCTTATAAAAATGAAAAAAAATTAATATTAAGGCAAAAGCCCATTTACGACGGACATGATCCGTCGCAAATGTCCTTTTACAACGAACCATGATCCGTCGCAGAAGCAATTGAAAAGCGCGCCATTTGGTGTTTACGGTGGGAATGTACGACTGTTATAAAAGTAAAATATGCGATGGATTTAGTCCGTCTCCTATTAACGATGGACCAAAATCTGTCGTAAATACATCGTAAATTAGATTTAAGCAACGGATTTTGGTCCGTCGCTAAATTCAACGACGTTCAGGATTTTTGACAAACACGGGCTTAGCGATGGAATTTTTCCCTTAGCGATGGATTAAATCCGTTGTTAAACCAAGAGATTTTAGTGACGGACGAAGTCTGTCGGAAAAATACGTCGCAAATTGCCAATTTTGACGTAGTGGCAACATTTTAAAACTTAAATAACGTTACTTTGTTTTAATTTTCTCAAGATTAGAAGTTCTTTATTTAGGTCAACCACTAGGTGGAATGACCCTAGAAAGACCCTAGGATTAGTGCTTTCGAAAAATGACTAAAATTGGTCAATTTCAGTGTAAGTTCATTGAAGTTCGGACAGTCCAAGTTACTTTTGCTAGCCTAACTTCAAGTTCGGATAAGTTTTGAAATTTGAAATTTTGAAAAATCTGTTGCATATTCGGCCAGCCTAACTTGGAAGTTCGGATAGCCTAAGTTTGGGTCATTTTTTTAGTAATGAATTCTTGAATTTTGAGGGAATTCGGCCAGTCGAATTTTAACTTGGGTCAGCCGAATTTTGGACAAATTTTATCCCGAGCAATCTAGCTATTTGAGTGGTATTTATAAAATTTATTTAACTTTTTCAATTCCCTTTCTCAAGTTTATTTCAATTATATTTTAGAGAGTAATTTATATTCCACTTGAGAAACAGAGAACTAAATCTGCAACATTGGGGTTCACATTTCTTGAAATACACTGGATTCATATATTCTTTCTAGTTGAGCATATACTGCCTCCTCTACACTTAAGAAAGAATATTGTTGCTTCAAGCTTTGATTACATCTTCGAATCGTCATTTGAAGATAAGTACAATTGTTAATCACATTCTTTTATTTGGGATTTTCTAAGATTGCCCGAAAATCTCCGTGGGTTGATTTGTGATAGCCCGTGAAAATCACAAAGGGAGTTTGATTGTGATATCCCATGAAAAACACAAGAAATGTAAGAGGTTGTTATGGTGAACCTGTGAAAACCATAGAATAGTGAAAGTTAAAAATTATGAGGGTAGTAATTATGGGAGTGTAATAGATGTGAGTTTAAGTACCGAACCACTATAACCCCTTGTTCCTATGTGGTGCTTGCTTATTTCATTATTTGTGGTGAATGTTATATTCATTTCATTCTTTGTAGTGAATGCTCTATTTATTTTATTTTCTCTTGCTAGTTTGAAAGATTGATTTCAAAAACATCGTGATATAAGGTTCTCCTATCTAAAATACTAAGTGAAACTTGTCCAACGAATTATTTGGAATCAAGGTTTCAATACTTTAGGTGATTGAGATGATTTATTTCGCTCTATTTTGAAGAATTTAATATTGTCCTATTCACACCTTCCTCCCCTCTAGGACATCGATAGGACATTGATAGCTCATCTTTTAAGTGGTATCAGAGCGAGGTTGCTCTTTTTGGGATTTACATCCTAGAGGTAGATACAGAGCTATAAAATATCAAAATTTGAAAGTTTATCCATTACTAGACCACCTCACTTTGATGGCTCAAACTATTCTTATTGGAAAGCCAGGATGATGATTTTTCTAAAATCCATTAGTGACAGTGTGTGGTAAGCCACTGTGACACAATGGATCCCTCATGTGATGGAAGTATTAACTAAGAATAGAACCATGTCCATGAAAGAAATTGCTTATACTTTTTGGACGATTGTTCAAAAAAGTGAAAGTAGTGTTAATACAAAAGCCTTAAATGCAATAAATTATGTTTTATCATCAAATGAATTCAAAAGAAACATTATGTGATACAACTGAACAAGCATGGGATATTGTTGAAACGACATATGAAGGAATTAATATTGTCAAAAAATCTAAGATCCAAATCCTCACAACCAAATTTGAGGAAATTCGCAAGGAGTTAGTTGGATATATTTAAACTTACGAGCGGAATTTCAAATTTCCTAAGATCAAGTCCATTATCCATAAATCCTTTAAATATAAATCAAATAATTTTAATGAAAATTAAGATATTGAGGAAAATGAGGACAATATGGCTATGTTGGTAATGAAATTCTATAGAATTTTTTTAAATATTAAAAGAACAGATTTTAAAAAACCATTTGATAAAAGAAAAAGAAATTCAAAATATTAGAAATCTAAATCAAAAGACACCCAATGCTTCGATTGTTCTAAATATGGGCATCTTGCCTCTAAATGTCATAAAAAAGGATAAATCAAGAAGAAAATGCATGATAGATACTCGGGAATAATCATCAGAATCTGAAACAAAATAAAAACTAACGAATCAGACCAGGAAACTACAAATGATCTGAAAGCCTTTATGACTATAGCTAGAATCACTTCGTCAAATGATTGTGAAACATTTGATTAAGAAACTCTAGAAAGTGACTCTGAAAATGAAGATATCTTCAAGTTGCACATGATGCCCTATACAGAGAAACTTGTAAGATCGCAGCCAAACTGAAAATTCAAAAAGAAAATTGTGCAAAATTTCAATTAGAACTTGAAAAGGTTGTTTTATAAATATTGCATTTTCTGATTGCTTTGAAAAATCTAAGTTAGACTTAAGTTTAAATATTTTTAAATTGTAAAAAACTTAAATTTGAAAATGCGATATTAAAACTTGAAGTTTCCTCCCTTAAGAGTTCAAAAGACACTGAGAAATATACCCAAGGTAACCATAAACTTGGAAAGTTGCTAACCTCATCTCGGTGATGTGGTGACAGATCTGGATTGAGTTATATTAAAAATAACACTTTGAAATCTAAGGATTCTACTCCTACTTTTGTAAAAAGGAGTCCTCAAACTCTAAAGCAGAAATTCTAAAAGAGGTAAACTGTTAAAATAATAACTTTAAAAATACAAAATCTTTTCAAGAATCCTCTAATAAAAATAAATAAATAATAATAAATAATTAAAAAAAATAGTGCCAACTACTATAAATATCAAAGGAGTAATAAGAGAAACCCTCCTTTAGCAGATAAAATTATAGACTTGCTCAAAGATTTATTGAAATCCTACTCTAGTAAGAATGGAGTAAACCGAAACATAAGAAATTCTAACTCCCAAATACAACAAAAGGTAAGAGATTTTCCTAATCCTAGAACCATAATGAAATGGGTTCCGTAGGTTAAGTGTCTTATTATCCACACAACTTTCAAAAAAAATAGTCATTCAAGATGGTACCTAGATAATGGATGTTCTAGATGTTTGACAAGTGATAAAGCTCTTCTATCAAACATCAACCAAATCAATGGTGGCTTAGTTACATTCAAAGATGCTAGCAATTGCAAGATGGTAATGTACAACATCCTAGCTTACATATCTTTAAGAATGCGTTATATATTGAAGGTTTAAAACATAATCTCCTGAGCATATCTCAAACCTATGATAATAAATATAGTGTGAAATTTTCATATTATGGATGTGAGATAACTAATAATAAAGGATATGTAATACTTAATCGTCATGAAACGTCTGAAAATTGCTATATCATTGATGATTCTTGCTCAACAAATCATTTATCATACATAGTCCAAACAGACAAGACTGAACTATAACATCAATGTCTTGGACATGTAAACTATAGAGATTTATATAAATTAAGTAAAAGAAACCATGAAACTAAATTTGAAAATAACAATTTTGATAAATACTGTAATGACCATGGAATATTACATGATTTTTTTCTCTAAAAACTCCTCAACAAAATGGGGTTAATGAAAGAAAAATAAAGTTTTACAAGAAATGGCTAGTGTAATGTTAAATAACATGAATTTACCTAAATATTTATGGGTTGAAGCTGCTAGTACTGCATGTTATATAATTAATCATGTTTGCATTATAACAGATAAAAATAAAATCGCTTATGAATTATGGTTTAATAAAAAGCCAACTGTTAAATATTTATGAACTTTTGGAAGCAAATGCTTTATTTTATGAGATTGAGAAAATTTGGACAAATTTGAAGGTAAAAGCGATGAGGGAATATTCCTAGGTTATGTTTTAAATAGTCAAGCATACCGAGTTCTAAATAAAAGAACTGGTGTTATATAAGAATCGATAAATGTAATAATTGATGATTAACCAATCATTCTTAGTCTTGATCAATATGATGGCGATAATGATATCATTTTGGTTAATCAACCAGAACCATCATCTAAATTAGATAATATTAAGTTCAGGTTAGTTAAAGACCATCTAATGATCAAATACATGGTGACTCTCACACTGGTGTTCAGACCAGAAGACAACTTAAAAATATATGCAATCATGTTTGCTTCACTTCCTAGATTGAACTGGCTAATGTAAACGAGGCACTAGCATATGAAAGTTGGATCATGGCTATGCATGATGGATTGAACCAATTTGTAAGAAATGATGTATGGTATTTTATTTCGAGAGCAACTGATAAACACGTGATTGGAACAAAATGGATTTTCAAAAATAAATCTGATGAATTAAGTAACATTAATAAAAATAAGGCATGACTGGTTGTACAAGGTTATACTTAAATTGAAGGTATTAATTACAATGAAACCATTGCGCCAGTTGCGTTCACACACCAAACTCAGAAATCGGGCTTACAAAATTCCCGCTCGCTGAATCTAGCGATAACAGCCTCCATTGTAAGACCCGTATCTTAGACCGTACCATTCCATAGACTTCCGCGGTCTTACCGATCGAATTTCGGTAACCTTCGACCCTTAACCGGTATTTGTGCTTGACCCTGATTCGTATGCCATCAACCCATATCGACTCAACCCAAGACATTTACCATAGCGACCGCGTCGTCGTTGCGGTTCTGATGCCGTGACTCGCGCACCGAGGCGATACCTTGGTCAGGAGATGTAGGCCAGCGTTCGGTGTGAGAAAAACACTACGTGTTGCAAAACCTAAGAGAATCTCTACGACTTGTCAAATCAATCAAATCTCATCACATCTTATGTCAAGTACACATCACTTTTCACCATTTCTCATGTAAGCCATAAAAGTCCAAAAGTTCTTACAAGCCCATACCTTTCTTACACAAAATGCCTCCAAAGTTAAAAAGTTCTTACACCACCTATGCCTTTCTTACACAAATGGCCACAAAAGTTAAAAAGTGTCTTACACACCCATCACCACCACATCTATCACTCCATCACCCATCACTCTCTCTCTCCCTTTACAAGTCTCTCTCTCTCATTTTCAAATTCATTCCCAAGCAAGAGAGAAAACCTCCATACATATGAGCCTCTCCCTCTCTTTCAAAGCTCCAAGTGTGACCCACCTTTCCATCCCAAGATCCCCCATCCTAGCCATCCATTCCTCATCTCCTCCATTGGAATCGAAGCTAGGAAGCTAAGGAACCCATAAGAGTAAGAAGATCGAACGGTGGGTGCTTGATAATAGTAGTTTTTCGTATTTTTAAGATGGGCCAAGTGAGGCCAACCGATCAATGGTTTGGATCTCACTTGGGACCTTAAGATGTGGCCGATGGTCCACTAGGATCATCATGATCATTCCATGATGGAGCCATTCTCCATGGACCCCATCATGATGTTTATTTTCTTGTATACCTAGGGTCATCTAGACCGTCTATTTTAGTGGAGAAGGGATTTCCACCATTGAATTTTGATTTAATGGGCCCATGTGTAATGGGACCCACTTGATGTATGTTTCAAATCATGCAAGAGGGGCCCATAGTGGCGGGGTCCCTCCGTCACCTCCGTTGTCTACTGTAACGTCCCGAAAATCGGGGGTCGAGCATAAACTCCACTCCCGAGTTCCAGAACATCACTTATGCAATATTTTTAATGATGGATGAATGTCGGCTGTCATAGTACATAAAACATGAAGTGGATTAAGCCAAAACAACATATCATACTCCAGAGATAGTTGAATTAGCAAGCGGAAGAATGTGATAGATATATAAAATATATGAACTGTTGTAAGTCTCTAGAGTGTGAACATGTTACCAGGTTAACTAAATACATGTATACTCCAAAATAGAAAGAAAAAGAATATACATGAGTGTGTAAATAGAAGGAAAAATACCAAGTGTATTGGCATCTAATCAGTAACCCTGTAACCTCGTCAATCAGAACCTGCATATAGGAGGGATCCTCCTAATCATCATCAAATCCGGCTCTGCTTCGCAGGCATCATCATCATATGAAATTAAAATAGGAACTATTTGGTGTGTACAACACCGTCCCGTAACGTGGGAGTGAGTAGCTAAATCAGCGGAATCATAGAGCAAAGGTTAACATGTTATCAAATCAATCATGAGATAATGGTAAAGAAAGCAATCAAACATTCCTAAACACCGTGATTAATGAAAGAATGAAATGACATGATGGATGTCCTCACCGACATACTCCCTCATGCGACACCATCTTACGTCCACGGCATGCTTTCTTCCCTCAGTGCTCCACATCTTCCAGGCACATGCAGTGTGATATGAATATGATTATCGAGTTGTTATTAATATGAGTCTTAGTGGATCAAGGTACCACAGTTATCAGGGTTATCACTGGTAAGTTCAGTACCTTAGGTTCAAGTAGTTATGACGAATACAAGGTGAACATACAATGGTCAGTCAGGTTACTTGATGAGTCCGACTAGCGCGAGCGCACGTTGAATCGACTCACATGAAGTGCACAAGCACTTCGTGTGGCCTAACCACTACCGACGACTCTAGTACGACTCGGGTTCGTCATACACATCCTTCGTGACGAATAGAATCCAACCATGAATTCTAATCTGTTATTGACTGCCTAGACTAGAGTATAGCCCCAAACACTTGTAATCTAAATCAATAATCATATGAGAGAGAAAGAATTGAAATACAAGAAATTTCAGCATATTATCAGCATGTTATAATATACATCATAAGTAGTCAACCATACACGAGTACTTCACACATAAGGTAATCAATTGAAATACAACAAACATGGGGGAAATCATGTACATCATCAAATTAGTTGAGAATCCAGTCTCAATGCTAATCTACAATACCATTTACTCAATACTTACTAATACATACATTTATACAAACACTTAGACTACACAACTCCACCGTACTTGACGTATGTTGATTTCAACATATAATATGGCAGATCCTTATATCAAGGAGATGTCTAATACACAACAATCATGTTCTTACATTCAAAACATATGGCAGGCATAAATCATATTGATTTAGGCATTTCAACAAACACTTGGTCTACACACATTAGTCTACATAGCATATGTCGGCCAATATGTGCATTAGGGTGAATCTCTTAGCCAAACAGATCATGCACGTATAACTAGTATAGGTACACGGTAAATACTCACGACAATCATATCAGCAAAATACATACATATGCAGTATTTTCTACAAATACCTAAAATACTCTAAATCTCATATTCTTCATACGTATTCAAAATGAAAAAATAGACAACATGTTCTACATGTCAAACAGTATTCTTGTCAACAATCTACCATTAAACGACATTGAAAGCTTTAAAAATAAGTAATCTAAGCGTCTACAATCCGCACCTTAAACTAGAAATTACGAAACGGAGTTTATTCAGATGATAAGTCTTCGTCAATGGCTCAACGGTAACTTATACCATGAAATAGGTTAGCTACATCATCACTTATGCTATTTGGAACTCTAGAACAGGTTAGGGTTATGATTTCTTGCCTAAGAACAGAGCTGGAATCGCCAGAATAGCGATGCAGGTGGATGGCTTTGGCACGTGGAGCAGTAGGAAAGAATCCCTGAAAGAAACTCCAACTCTCTCTCACTTTCTCTCTCTTTTCTCTCCTCTCTCTCCTAGGGTTTTCTCCAAATTCGTATGGGTTAGAAAGCTAAGGGTTTAAGGTCCTTTTATAAGCCCAAACATAACCAAAACAGACTTTAAGTCTAGGTATACCTAGGTTATGTCCAAATACGGACTGTTCCGTCTCAACGGAGCACTTCTAGAGGCCCTGTTACTAAATGCGGTCAGACTTAAGCTCATGGATGCTGGATCCTGATCAAGTTAAGTTTTCAGTTCGATCGGGTTTCCTGATCGCATGTGGTGGACTAGTTTCAGTTCAGCGGTAATCGAAACTCGATCAGGGATTCCAAGTATACTGACCTGAGTGAAAAATGTTCCCTGATCCGAGGGTGTATTTGGGTCAGATTCCATTGGTCAGAACGCTTAAAAATAACGCGCAAGTGAAACGTGCCATATTTCATAAAAATGTATTTAATTTTCTAAGTATTTTTCTTTTTCTCACTCTCTTCACTCTGGACTTAGTAAAATGGTCTCAGGATATCGGTTGGGCTTGATTTTTGAAATAATTTTCAAGTCCAACTAGGCGGTCGTAATGGTCTAAGTTCATCGCTATCAGACTATCGACGGGCGGTCCAGGTCCGATACAAAGTTTCTGAATGCTCCCAAGAGCAACTAGGTTTAGAGATTGATCCTAGGTTTCTAGGTAACATAGCATTAGCGGTCCTACTAATTTTGGGTCTTGTAGTTTATATTTAAAGTGATTCAAGTTAATTCTACCGAGTATTCAATTTGGTACTTAACCAAATTCTACCCTAATAGGGCAGAATACGGTCCTAGGGCCATTCTATGCTCCATTTTTGGCACTTCTAGTTATCATATTATTTTTATTATTTTTCTAGTGGTGTTCATCATCAAATTTACCCTATCTCCACCAATTTCATGAGATTTTTAGTTGTATAAAAATTCTAAAAATTCCCGAAGCAGCAGCTGTCCAACAAGTGATTTTCAGATAGTTTGTCACAACGTCCTACTTTAAACTATATTAAATCTTTTATTATATTTTTTACATATTTTTATATAAAACTAGACTTATTTATCTTCAATTTAGTTTTTGAATCACCTAAATCAGAGTTATAACGAAGGAGATATTATTTTTTAAAGTTTGATAAAATGCACAAAAAAGTGTAGAAAACGGGCTGCCTGTCCGCTGTACGGACGAGGCCTCGCCAGTCACTGACCTATTTGGCTTGGGTTCACCCCAGGGGAGAGGTCCTCACCCCCCAGGGATGTCGAAAACATGTGGGGCCCACCTTGGATCCCCCCGAATTGAGTCGTTTGGGCCCACGAGTCCGTCGAGGCATTTATCGAGTCTCATTTGCAAACCGGAATGAGTTACACGACGTACAATATATGTTTTTGGGGTATAAGAAGATAATCCATCCAAATAACCTATCTACATCATGAGATTCCAATAATTCTATAGTCAAAATCCTATTTTATGCATGTACGTACCATTTACGGTAAGTTTTAGTTTAAGTATAGTTCTTCACCTTTTAAACTTTAGGATTGTGTCTAATATGAAGGTACTTGGAGAAATTTGAAGAATGAGGTGGTGAAAAGTGAGATTTTGAAGGAAATAGGTTGAAAAATGATTTTTAGACCTTGAGATTGATCATTGAGAGTGATATGGTTGACCCATTACCTAAGGACATCTAACTCCAGGTTGGCAAAAATCTGGGGTGTTACAATCTACTCCCCTTAAAAATAATTTCATCCCCGAAATTGGCGAAGGGTAATGAATGAAGATTCTATTATGCCTTTTTGCCTAAACTATACTGATTCAAGTTTATATACATGTAACGCCCTGGAAAAATCAGTACTTGGTCTCGAGTACCAACTCGACCAGAAATCGCGTAGGATTAATTCCTTTAGAAAATAAGTGTAAGTTAGCTAGCGCAACGCTAGAGTAGCTGGGAAATAGTCCCTGATCACTTTAAATACGTTCTACAAGACCCAAAGCAAGTAGAACTAATGACGCTATAATACTCAAAAACCTCAGATCAAAATCTAAACTGGTTTGTTCTCAGGACCTCTTTGAAACTTTGTATTGGATCTAGACCGCGCGTCGAAAGTTTGATACCTACAATCTTAGACCGTTATAACCGCCTAGCTGGACTTGACAATCATTTCAAAAATCAAGTCCAACCGACATTCATAGGCTATTTCATTGAGCCTGGAGTGAAGAGAGTGTGAATAGGGTTAGATTTGGAATTTGAAATTCAAATCTGGCACACGACTTGATGCGTCAGTATTAAGCGTTCTGACCGTCAGAATTCAGCCAAATTACACCCTTGGATCAGGAAAAATTTCTTTTTCATATCATGAGACTTGTACACCTGATCTACGTGCGGTGACCATTGAACTGAAACTGGACCGCCACGTGCGATCTACGAACACTACTGGTCTGAAAATGGGATGTGAGCGACATCCGACGTGCATGAACTTAAGTCAGATCGCGTTCGGCCAGGGGACCACCAGAAATATCTTTTTAGACCGAAACAGCCCTGATTTGGTTAAGTATCAAGTAAACATTGTTCCCAAGCCTGTTTTGGGCAATTTTTAGGTTATAAAAGGGGCTTAAACCCTCACTTCTCTCACCCATCCGAATTTGCTAGAAACCCTAGCTGGTGTGAGAGAAAAGGTGAGAAATTGTGAGAGAGAGTGGGAGAGAATTTCATGCTGCTTGCACTACGTGTTGCACGTGCTTAAGCAACGCGCCTCAATCACTTTCTCGGCAATTTCGCCGTGATTCTAGGTAAGCAAATACCCCAAATACTTGCTGATTTAAGGTTCCTTTGGTTCCTTAGCATGGTAGCTGATACATCTTGTAAAATAGGTTCCCGGTTCGCCGTAGACGAAGCGTACATGCTCCGTTCGAATCAATACACTTATAGGAGAAAAGGTGCAGATTTTAGACGCTTTGATTGACTGTTTCCAATGCTTTCAATGTCGTTTAATAGTAGATTATCGACGGCAACACCGTTTGACATGTACAACATGCTGTCCGTTTCCTGTTTCGTAAGCAGACGAAAAATATGAGATTTAGGGCATTTTAGTCATTTGTAGAAAATACTGTTTTCATCCATATTTTTTTGATGTGATTGACATGGCTTCTTGTCACATTAGGATACTATGAATGCGTGCATAATTAGTTTGGCGAAGAGATTCGCCTAAATGCGCACTTTGAGTCGACATACTATATGTAGACCTAAGTGTGTAGTTTAAGTGTTTGTATAAATGCTTGTATTAGTATGTATTGAATTAAATGGTGTTATAAATTAGTTTGAGATTGAATTCTCAATTAATATGCTGATGTAAATGATTTCCTGCATGTTAGCTATATGCATGATTTCATTATATGTATGAAATGCATGTGTTAGATGTTTTACTTAAGTTGTATGTTATAACATGTGTTAACATGCTCACGTTGTTGTATTTCATTTCCATTACTCTTATATGATTGCTGATGTGAATTCATAAATGTTTGGGACTATACCTAGTCCAGGCAGTCGGCAACCGAGTGAATTCGTGGTTGGCTTATCTTTGTCACGAACGACGCGTCGATGAACGCTAGCCGTGTTTTGGAGTTGGCGGCAGTGGTTAGGCCACACGAGGTATTTTATACACTTCATGTCATTCGACTTGAGATGCACTCGTGCTAGTCAAGCCCATCAAGTAACCCGACTGGCCATTGTATGTTCACCCTGTATGACTCATAACTGCTTGAACCTAGGGTACTGAACTTACCATTGTAAACCCTGTCAACCATGGTACCTTGATCCATAAAGACTCATGAGCCAAGCATGATGGTATGGGACACCGTGGTCGAGCTGTCGGCCTACGCTGGGGCCACAAACCTCCCCGTAGTGACCAGTAAGCACCTATGACTCGTGAGCAGATTATGGTGGTATGGGACACTATATTCTTGCTGTCGGCCTACATTGATAAGGTGATGGGGGAGCGGTGCAACGAGTGCGAGCAACAGCCCTGACAGCCCTTTGTAGAGACCTCGAGTGCATTCTGAGTCTACAAGAGGCGATGACCCTTCTGTAGCGACGAGAGTACAAGTAGGCCTGTATTGATAAGGTGATGGGGGAACGGTGCAACGAGTGCGAGCAACATCCCTGGCAGCCCTTGCAGCGACCTACAAAATATACATCGTATGAGATTACTACGAGTGATGACCCTAGACAGGATCTTTGTTGGGATTGATATAAGGGAAGTACCTTAGTTTCCCAATCATGCTGTTTAAATGGACTAATAATAACTCGATAATCATATCACCATCACATTGCATGTGCCTGGATGATGTGGAGCACTGAGCGGTACACAAGCATGCCGCGGACACAGATGGTGCTGTATGAGGGAGAATGTCGGTGAGGGCATCCATCATGTCATGTCATATTGCATTAACAACAGTATTAGGAATGTTTGATTTACTGCTTTACTATTATCGCATGATTGATTTGAGAACATTCTAATCTTTGCTCTATTATTCCACTGAGTTAGCTACTCACTCTCACGTTACGGGATGGTGTTTGCAACACCCACCAGACCCTGTCTTAGATGCAGGTGAGGTAGCGATTCAGAAGGCAGAGCCGGACTATGATGAGGACCAGGATGAGTTCTCATATATGCAGTACCACGACGGCTTTGCTTAGGTGGCCTGGATTGAGGGGACTTCTCAGTGGGACTACTTTTGACATTTTGATTTTGCTTATTTACATGTATATGAAACTCAGAGATGTAGTCATACTTTGGAGACAGTCGAGATCTACTTTGTTTTCCATACAGTGATATATATATTCTTTAGTCTTCCGCTTACTTTTATCACTAGATCTGGAGTATGAATTGCAGTTTTGGTATACTTTTACTCATGTGAATGCTTTAACTCAGAAAACATTGAATCATAATCATTTTTGTTGCATAAGTGACGGTCTGGAACTCGGGAGTTGAGTTTATACACGACCCCTGATTTTTAGGGTGTTACAATACATGGTGGGGTATATACATCTATATTAGTCTGGCCCATTTTTTTTATCTATCTTCCTTAAAATTTACTCTTCATCTCTTACTTATACCTTAATGGTTGGCTACAACTGATTTCTTTATCTATTTGAAGTCTTGACGACGATTCCCATCTACTTAGAGTAAGATATATGTTTCAATGGTTGACCAGTACGGAGAGACGGTTGTAGTCGACTTGATCCCGATACGTCGAATGTCTGCCTGGCCAGGGTAGACAACGTTGTATCCCTTCCTAATCCTGGTGAATCCTGGTCTTCTGACCGGTCAAGCAGCTAGGATTAAGAATTAGGTCGAGCCGCGAGTTTTCGCCATTGTATATTTCAGTAACTCCGTATAATCCGATTACTCCAAAAGCTTAGGGAATGCCTATCACTGAAAGGTTCAAAATTCTTATTTATAAGGTTGAGCTTTGGGTCTTGATCATCCTACCTAGGAGAGTCCTCGTCTGAATCTATGTCCAAGGCAAGGATTAATAAATACTTTAATAGATCATCCTAAGGGATTTCTAATCATATAGAGTCGGCCAAGGCTTCTCTTATGTTCGTATTTAATGAGTAGGTTTATGGATACACTGATCTTTGCTCGATCCCACTGTTAGGCCTATGATTCAATATGAATGGGTTCAACACTTAAGCCCTAATTGTCTCCCTATAAAGACTTCAGTATTGACATTCTATAGAAGGTTCAAATCCCATATAATAACCTAACCTTACGTATAACCTGAATCACTTTCTTCGATCCTGGGCCAGTGGGGAAAGGGCCAACCACGTTTCCGCTGCGCATTTCTAACTCAATTGTTGTATTAGCGGACCTTATTAGATTGGGCTCATAAGGTTCTACCCCCCTTAAAAATTATTTCTACTCTCAAAGCTCAAGATTCTATGTCTCAATCCGTATGTCGGAACGAGGTGTAATTTAGGACTTATCCTTGACATGAAATGGGAAACAACCTCTCACTACATTAGTCTTCCTTTGCTAATGATGTATTCTATAGCAATGGTACCTATGGTAATAGAAATGAGCCATCGATTTCAGGGGCAGGTGTGAGTTGGTGGCGAGATATCTAATCCTCTACTAACTACTCTACTGGCTGTATGTCCTTAACATTTCCCAAGGATAAAGTAATAACTTTTGGTTATAGGTAGTCGGGCCAGCACGGAAGGAAAGTTGTGTAATAGGTCTGAGCCGGATACATAGACTTTTTGTCTAGAATCTGAAAGAAAATTTATCGTATCAGTTCTTAATCCTAGTCGATGCCGATCTTCTGCTTGATCAGAGCATTGGATTTATTGGTAACTACCAGGATTAAGAATTTAGTTCAAACCGTGAATATATCGCTTATATACAGTTCCTTTACTTCACGTTCCCAATTGCAATAAGTCCTTGGGAGGGCACTTCTAAGGGGTGTGCTGGTTTATCCTAGCATTCAATCCGAGAGATATATAAGTTTTCTCTAAGTGTAATTAGTCCTGAGTCAAGCAAGCTTCCTAAGAGTTAATAAAGGAGCCTATAAGTATCAAGGGAATCCAACAAAGGAACGAGGTCTCACTCTAACTAAATCAAGACAACTAACTACGTCTATATTCTAATTACCTTAGCAAAATCAGTCTTTTACATTCCTTAGCATAACCAATAGCCTAATTTTAATAAATTTAACGACGCTCGAGCACTTCACATATGTCTATACTAGCTAAGGAGGTCTTAGGGTTTACGTTTTTAATTTACTAGCTTTCCTATACCGTCAGATCTTTCTAAATCTAAGAATACCCACTTTAGGTCCAAAACTCTAAGGGCCTGTTTGGCTAGTGGTATAGGGCTGTATTAAATGGATTGCATCGCTAATCCCACCTCAAGATTGGGAATGACATGTTTGGAAGAAGGGTGAGATGTGATTAAAATTAATTTTATAGGCTTTGGAAAATGGGCCTTGTGTTGGAGAGTGTGAGATGGGATTTTCAATCCCATGATGATGAAATTCCAAGTATAATTTGAAAGGAAATCTTGGGATTTATTATTAATTGCATACATTCCAACCATGGCATTGGAAACCATGGGTTACACTCAAATTTAAGGACAATACCTTACACATGCATTTATTGTTACTTTTACAATTCTATCTATCCTAATCTCACCTAATGTAGTTGGTCGAACGGGCCCTAAATGTCCCATCATTTAGAAGTGTGCAGGTTATGGGACACAAAAATGTGAGTTTTGTGCCCATATGAGAGGGTATAATGAAGGTAAAAAGTTATACAGAGTAGTTTTTGGGTAATGGTGGTTGATGGGTGTAAGATGTATATGAAGACGAAGCTTGAGTGAATAGAAGTGGAGATATGAGATCATTTTACATAGTCTCTGTTACGTATGGGGTATTCTACGGTAGTTAATCTCGTCCGCCGGTGACACTTAGGATGCTAATGTGGTTTCTAGATTCCATCGCCCCCTTCCTAAGTCAGAGTGCGTCAGTGTGTGTTGTGTTACCATAATCCAGGTCCAGTTTAATCTAAATCATGCTTTGATACCATCTGTAACGTCTCGAAAATTGGGGGTCGAGTATAAACTCCACTCTCGAGTTTCAGAACATCACTTATGCAACATTTTCAATGATGGATGAATGTTGGCTGTAATAGTGCGTAAAACATGAAGTGGATTAAGCCAAAACAGCATATCATACTTCAGAGACAGTTACATTAGCAAGCGAAAGAATGTGATAGATATATAAAATATATGAACTGTTGTAAGTCTCCAGAGTGTGAACATGTTACCAGGTTAACTAAATCCATGTATACTCCAAAATAGAAAGAAGAATATACATGGGTGTGTAAATAGAAGAAAAAATACCAAGTGTATTGGCATCTAATCAGTAACCCTGTAAACCCGTCAATCAGAACCTGCATATAGGAGGGATCCTCCTCATCATCAAGTCCGGCTCTGCTTCGCAAGCATCGCCATCATCTGAAATTAAAATAGGAACTGTTTAGTATGTACAACACCGTCCCATAACGTGGGAGTGAGTAGCTAACTCAGTGGAATCATAGAGCAAATTTTAACATGTTATCAAATCAATCACGCGATAATGGTAAAGAAAGCAATCAAACATTCCTAAACCCTGTGATTAATGAAAGAATGAAATGACATGATGGATGCCCTCACCGACATACTCCCTCATGCGATACCATCTTACGTCCACGGCATGCTTTCTTCCCTCAGTGCTCCACATCTTCCAGGCACATGCAGTGTGATATGAATATGATTATCGAGTTGTTATTAGTCCTTTTCTTACAGCAAGATTGGGAAACTAGGATACTTCCCTTATATCATTCTCAACAAAGATCCTGTCTAGGGTCGTCACTCCTAGTAGTCTCATACAATGATATATTTTTAGGTCGCTGCAAGGGCTATCAGGGCTGTTGCACGCACTCGTTGCTCCGCTCCCCCATCACATTATCAATACAGGCCTAGTTGTACTCTCGTTGCTATGGAAGGGTCGTCGCCTCACGTAGACTCAGAGTACGCTCAAGGTCACTACAAAGGGCTGTCAGGGCTGTTGCACGCACTCGTTGCTCCGCTCCCCCATCACCTTATCAGTGTGGGCCGACAGTAAGAATATAGTGTCCCATACCACCATGCCCGGCTCATGAGTCTTAGTGGATCAAGGTACCACGGTTATCAGGGTTATCATTGGTAAGTTCAGTACCCTAGGTTCAAGCAGTTATGACGAATACAAGGTGAACATATAATGGTCAGTCGGGTTACTTGATGAGTCCGACTAGAGCGAGCGCACGTTGAATCGACCGACATGAAGTGCACAAGCACTTCGTGTAGCCTAACTACTGTCGACGACTCTAGTACGACTCGGGTTCGTCATACACATCCTTCGTGGCGAATAGAATCCAACCACGAATTCTAATCTGTTACCGACTGCCTGGACTAGAGTATAGCCCCAAACACTTGTAATCTAAATCAATAATCATATGAGAGAGACAAAATTGAAATACAAGAAATTTCAGCATATTATCAGCATGTTATAACATACATCATAAGCAGTTAACCATACACGAGTACTTCACACATAAGGTAATCAATTGAAATACAACAAACATGGAGGAAATCATGTACATCATCAAATTAGTTGAGAATCCAGTCTCAACGCTAATCTACAACAACATTTACTCAATATTTACTAATATATACATTTATACAAACACTTAGACTACACAACTCCACCGTACTTGACGTATGTTGATTTCAACATATAATATGACAGATCCCTATATCAAGGAGATGTCTAATACACAACAATCATGTTCTTACATTCAAAACATATGGTAGGCATAAATCATATTGATGTAGGCATTTCAACAAACACTTGGTCTGCACACATTAGTCTACATAGCATATGTTGGCCAATATGTGCATTAGGGCGAATCTCTTCGCCAAACAGATCATACACATATAACTAGTATAGGTACACGGTAAATACTCATGGCAATCATATCAGCAAAATACGTACATATACAATATTTTCTACAAATACGTAAAATACCCTAAATCTCATATTCTTCATACGTATTCGAAATGAAAAAACAGACAGCATGTTCTACATGTCAAACATCATTCTTGTCAACAATCTACCATTAAACGACATTGAAAGCTTTGAAAAAAGGTAATGTAAGCGTCTAAAATCCGCACCTTAAACCAGAAATTACGAAACAGAGTTGATTCAGACAATAAGTCTTCGTCAACGGCTCGACGGAAACATATACCATGAATTAGGTTAGCAACATCATCACTTATGCTATTTTGAACTCCAGAACAGGTTTGGGTTATGATTTCTTACCTAAGAATGGAGCTGGAATCGTCAGAATAACGATGCAAGTGGATCACTTTCGCACGTGGAGCAGCAGGAAAGAATCCCTGGGAGAAACTCCAACTCTCTCTCACTTTCTCTCTCTTTTCTCTCCTCTCTCTCCTAGGGTTTTCCCCAAATTCTTATGGGTTAGAAAGCTAAGGGTTTAAGGCCCTTTTATAAATCCAAACATAACCAAAACAGACTTTAAGTCAAGGTATACTTAGGTTATGTCCAAATACAGACTGTTTCGTCGCAACGGAGCACTTCTGGAGGCCCTGTTACTAAATGCGGTCAGACTTAAGCTCATGGATGCTGGATCCTGATCAAGTTAAGTTTTCAGTTCGATCGGTTTCCTGATCGCATGTGGAGAACTAGTTTCAGTTCAGCGGTAACCGAAACTTGATCAGGGATTCCAAGTATACTGACCTGAGTGGGAAATGTTCCCTGATCCGTTGGGTCAGATTCCAACGGTCAGAACGCTTAAAAATAACGCGCAAGTGAACCGTGCCAGATTTCATAAAAATGTATTTAATTTTCTAAGTATTTTCCTTTTTCTCACTCGCTTCACTCCGGACTCAGTAAAATGGTCTCAGGATATCGGTTGGGCTTAATTTTTGAAATAATTGTCAAGTCCAATTAGGCGGTCGTAATGGTCTAAGTTCATCACTATCAGACTTTCGACGGGCGGTCCAGGTCCGATACGAAGTTTCTGAATGCTCCCGAGAGCAACTAGGTTTAGAGATTGATCCTAGGTTTCTAGGTAACATAGCGTTAGCGGTCCTACTAATTTTGAGTCTTGTAGTTTATATTTAAAGTGATTCAAGTTAATTCTACTGAGTATTCAGTTTGGTACTTAACCAAATTCTACCCTAATAGGGCAAAATACAGTCCTAGGGCAATTTTATGCCCCATTTTGGGCACTTCTAGTTATCATATTATTTTTATTATTTTTTTGGTGGTGTTCATCATCAAGTTTACCCTGTCTTCACCAAATTTCATGAGATTTTGAGTTGTATAAAAATTCTAAAAATTCTCAAAGCAGCAGCTGTCCAACAAGTGATTTTCAGACAGTTTGTCACAACGTCCTACTTTACACTATATTAAATCTTTTATTATATTTTCACATATTTTTATATAAAACTAGACTCATTTAGATTTAATCTGGTTTTTGAATTATCTAAATCAGATTTATAACGAAGGAGATATTATTTTTTAAATTTTGACAAAATGTGCAAAAAAAGTGCAGAAACCGGGCTGCCTGGTCGCTGTACGGACGAGGCCTCGCCGACTCAGCGAGGTCCTTGCCGGTCACTAACATATTTGGCTTGGGTTCACCCCAGGGGTGAGGTCCTCATCCACCGGGGATGCCAAAAACATGTGGGGCCCACCTTGGATCCCTCCAAATTGAGTCGTTTGGGTCCACGAGTCCGTCGAGGCGTTTATCGAGTCTCATTTGTAAACAGGAATGAGTTACATGGCATACAATATATGTTTTTGGGGTAGAAGAAGCTAATACATCCAAATAACGTATCTACATCATGAGATTTCAAGCATTATATGATAAAAATACTATTTTATGCATGTACATACCATTTACGGTAAGTTTTAGTTTAAGTATAGTTCTTCACCTTTTAAACTTTAGGATTGTGTCTAATATGAAGGTACTTAGAGAAATTTGAAGAATGAGGTGGTGAAAAGTGAGATTTTGAAGGAAATAGGTTAAAAAATGATTTTTAGACCTTGGGATTGATCATTGAGAGTGATATGGTTGACCCATTGCTTAAGGACGTCTAACTCCAGGTTGGAAAAAATCTGGGGTGTTACATCTACTATCTCTCTTCCTCTCTTTTTCCCTTCTCTTTCTATGATCATGGCCCACCTATATTGTGTGTATTGTACCCATGCCATCTACATAATTGGGCCACCTTGATCCTTTTTGGGGCCTACATGACCGGAAGGTCACAAAGGCCTAGATGAAAGGGAAACACAAATATCAGGTTGATTCAAAGCAAGTGGGCCATGTGGGACCCACATTGTGGAGGTGTACATCTACACCGTCAGTCCAGGAATGCTGGACAGATAGTGAAGTGCCAACTGACAGTGGGGTGGCTAGCATGAACTGTGGTCTGACTTGAGACCCAGCCTCTAGCTCAGGTAGTAGACCGAGTGAAGATACCTGTTTTAACACTTGAAGTCTTAGTATTGATCCCTGTGGGGTGGCTAACATGGTGTGTGTGCTAACATGGTGTGTACTGACGTGAGTGTGGACTAGCATGGGTCCACGGGACCCATCCACACCTTCCATCCTTTTTTATGGTGCCCACCATGGTGTACGTGCCTACTTCAGACCATCCACCATCCCTGGACGGTGGGGACCCCATCTGTGTGAGCCCTCCTTGCACACCCAGATCCATAGCTCAACCGACAGACTGAATGGAGGAACCTCGTTTCAACACCTGAGGTCTTGGCATCGATTCCTGTGAGGGTGGCTAACAGGGATGTGTGAGTGACAGTGGGGTCCATGGGACCCATCACCGTCCCCCAGCCATTCAGCTGGGCCACACCATTGTATGTGTTCCATCTAAGCCGTCCACAATCTCTGGACGGTGAGACCCAGCCCACGTGTGGGGCGTCCCTTGATTTATGTGCACGGCCTGGACGTTGGGCATTTATATAATATAATATATTATAATGTAAAATAATAGTGCATATACAATGCATATGAGGGTGGGCCCTACGTAGGACCCACCTCTTCTCCTCTATTTAACAAGCTGCACAGTAACAGTTATGTATATTATATATATATATGTGTGTGTGTGTGTGTGTGTGTGTGTGTGTTATCATATATTCAATACGTAAGGGTGGGCCCTACGTGGGACCCACCTTTGCTCTATTTAAGGGGCAGCAAGCTACACGTGTTGCGGCTATATAACTGCGCTCTTGTCGTCAGCAAGTGCAGGTCCCACATGTTGCATGTGTTTTACACACGTCGTCCATCTGCCTTTGATGATGGGACCCACTGCCAGTTGCCCACGGTGATTTTTGTGGGTCCCTTGAGACCAAATAAGACATGTCTAATATCAAGAGGACCACACTGCAAAAAACAGTGTTGAGTGAGCGTCCACCATTGAAATCCTTCTTGGATGGGGTCACAGCCGTTCTGGGTCAATTTGTAATTTGTTTTTCATCTTGATTCAGGTCATGTCTGTGTGACCTTATGAACAGATTGTATGGGGAATTAGATGCTATGGTGGGCCTTAAGAATTCTAATGGTGGGAATCATTATCACTACTGTTAGTTGGAGTGTGGTCCATGTGATTTAGATATTCCTTTGAATACTCTAAAATGATCCTTAAGAATAAATGAATAGTGTAAATGGCGCGACCACTTGATAAAGGGTAGGCCCATTGGTGTGGTCGATTTGAGATTCGTTTGGCCCATTGGTGTGACCAATTTAATATACACGAAGCCCATTTGACTTGGCCTATGTGATTAAGCCCATTTGATGTATTCAAGGCCCAACGGGTTATAGCCCATTGCAATGTACATAAGGCTCATTGGTGTAGCCCATTGACGTGGCCCACTTGATGAATAAAAGGCCCATATGATATGGCCCATTTGATGTATTTAAGGCCCAATGGGATGTACCTAAGGTCCATTGCAATGTGTGATCCCAACCTGGTTTATGTTCACTACGGGCTACGCCTTGGGAGTAATGTTGGTTTGACATGCACATTGCAAGTATAATGTTAGTTAAATGTCTACATTACGACTCTCCCTAGGGCCCATTGAAAGGCCCGTAATTGTGGGGTGTAGGCTGTCTAGGCCCATCTGCATTGTAAGGATAGTTCATTACTTTATTACATGTTTAGTATAGTTCCATGACTCATGATCATACGCATCATATGTATGCTTGATATGAGAAGTGACTGATCATAGCATATGCCTTCGGGCAGATTATTTAGGGGCTCTCGATTAGGTGGTGTTGCCCTACATGAGCGTACGATATGTACAGAAATTACTGCATGATTGGATTGTGTGATTCATGCATTTCACATTATATGACACGATTACTGTACGCCCTAGCGACATCGGGGCGGTAGCCTTCACAGGCATTTCGTGGTTGACAGGATTAGATACCGAAAATCTTATTTTACATGGGGTGCTATAGATATCCCTGGGTAAAATTTCCTAAACCCTCATGGTACCAAGAGGTTGCTCCAACGACTAGATCGAGTGGGTACAAGAGCGCCGAGTGCCGATTACCATATGGTTACGCTTTTCACTGTGTCGTGGTCAGTTGGAAGGGGGTGCGGCCTTACCCGCCCGAGTGTAGGGGGCAATGCTAGGCTGAGTCTGACCAACTCAAGGAATGGGTCCGCTACCGACGAGTCGAGCCCAATATTGGCAGATGAATAGTGAGGTCTCTTTCACTTACCTTATTACGCGCGATGGGGCGACGATCTAGTTTAGAGTGTACTACACCCCGGTGATATCCCAGATTTGAGCTGTATTGATATGTGGACTTAGATGAGGATTGTATGCTTGACTTGCATCTTGCGTCGCATAGCCCTGGTATGGCCTACATCATTCATGCTTTGCATCGTATAGCCTTGGTATAACTAACGGTATTCATGGATCCATCGGTATATTTCGCATTACTCCGATATTGCATGATCATATTACTACCTTATGCACACACTTTCACTACCCTCTAAGCTTTCTATAAGTTTATGCATGACCGTTGCGTGCAGGTGACATTGGAGCATAGCAGTGCTGAGGCAGGAGCACTTTGCAGATCATTTTGGAGTTATCATCCACTATCATTGTATTTTCCTTTATGCTCATTATACTTATAAAGTTTTTGATCATAGTGGAAATGTAATGGAGTTTTTGGTTGTTGTTTGTGGGTTATGCCTTTGGTTATGCTTATCACGAATCAAACTGATGTTGAAAATCTTCCTCGTAGCATCCTAGCATCGGAATCTGGTGAATGGGAGATGGGATCTGAGAATGGGGTTCTAAGGAGGCTGTCGACGCCAGATTCGGTGATCGGAAATTTTGTGAGACCAATTTCTGAGTTTGGGGTGTGACAGAACTTGGTATCAGAGCATAACTTGGGAATAACCGAGAACAGCATTACATATCTGCTATGAGTGAAGAATGACTAAGTCCCGAAGTTCGGATAGCTTCGCGACCTTCCGTTATAGGCCTTTAATGTGTATGCCTTCGAGAGTTTTCAAGTTGATAGGTGCCTTCGCTCTTTCCTATAGACATAGCACGTAGGAGAGTGACCCGATCGATTCCTGCATCACCACCTGAGGATCCCGCTCCACCACTTGCGGCTTCCGTCCTACCACCTACGATGCCCGCCCCACTACCAGAGGTTCCTACCGTCCATCTTGAGGATGATGCTCCTCCACCAGGGACTAGAGCAGACCCGACCGTATCTGTGAGTGCCTCTCAGTTGCAGCAGATGTTACAAGCTGTGACGGCTGCACTCCAGGGGCAGGGCAGGCACCCAGTCGTTTCATCGGCCCAGGCAGAGCAGGAGCGCGCGAATGCCCTCCTTCGTGAGTTTTGACGGCTCGATCCCCCGCGTTTCCAGGGTGAGCCAGACCCGATGGTAGCTGAGAGATGGTGTGCTGATGTGGAGAAGATATTCGAGATAATGGGATGTACGACTGAGCGGCGAGTTCGACTAGCCGTATTTCTTCTCCATGGTGACGCTAAGCATTAGTGGACATCAGTCTCCCGAGCAACAGGTGCTGATTTTGTATAGACATGGGAGGATTTTGTGGATCGATTTGACCGACAGTACTGAAAGGGACTAGCTATATGCCCTAGAGGGGGGGTGAATAGGGCAATGCCAAATAAAACTCATAACAGCGGAATAATAAAAGAAATAAAGCACAATGCTAAATATAAAACAATCATAATAGCCTAAAATAAAGAGATTGATACTTTATCAGTTCTAAGGACAACCTTACACCAAAAACCAGAGGTTTAAGGTAGGACAACCTTATTTCTAGAACGTCCTTTGTATCACAAATCAATGAGGAATAATAAGCAAGAAAATTAAAATACCTTACAGAAAATAAATCCTAAGTTATTACAATATTCATCCATACTTGCTTGAAGTGATTACAACATTCATCCACAAACACTCTCCACAAAACAGAATGAATAAAAGAATGAAAGAGTAAAACACATCCACAACACAATGATATATAGTGGTTCGCCTGTGTGTACACCAACTGTTATCCAACAGCCACACAGATTGCTACTCCACTCCTAATATCCTCACACAGGGGATATTAACATGCACTATCAAAATAGGTTTCACAGGTTCACCTAAAACCTTCACAATTGTGTCTTTGATCTCGGGCTTACACAATCCAAAAACCCCACAATCTGAGTTTTCTGGCTCTCCTCAGATAACCAATATAATGAGAATTTTCTGGCGAATCTCAAATAAAAACCAGAGAAAGTAAATTACAAAACATGTAAAATATCTGAATCACCTTTCGAAGAAGCCCGGTAGAACCAATCGGAGTAGAAGTTCGATTCGACGTTCAAAGTCCAATACTCACTTTAAGAATGGTTCTAAGTCAAATTGATTTTAAATCAAACGGGCTAGATCTATTTGATTTTGAATCCAAGAAGAAGGAATATCAGAAATTCCCCTTTTCTAATAAGATTGGAATGTATATCAAAATCAAATAAGAATAAGCTAGCAAAAGGAATATTAAATAAGCACAAAGCAGCTTAAAATAAACACAAACTTATCTCAGAGTATAGCCTAAAGAATGCTTGAATAGAATTGATTTGAAGTACTGAAACTCTGAAGTTCATGCACTATTTATAGCCTGAAAAATCCCGTCTACGACTAGTCTTAGGATCCTAGGACTGGTCGTAGCTTCAAAGATTTTTGAAAGATTTCCCCGGGATAAGATTTTCTGTTCTACGACCGGTCCTGGGTGGTCTACGACCGGTCGTGGGTCACCTACGACTGGTCGTTGGTCACCTACGACTAACGACCAGTCATAGGACCCTAAAAATGGTTGCTGGAGTTTGAGTCGTAGGTCTACGACCGGTCGAAGGATGAGTCGTAGAACTCACAGGACTGGTCGTATGATGTCCATGACTGGTCGGAGGATGTCCAGGACTGGTCGTAGGACATCCAGAAAGATTCAAAAATCTTCAACTACCTAGGACTGGTCTTGAAAAACTTAAGACTGGTCGTAGCAAAGCTAGGACTGGTCTTGAAGTCCCTAGGACTGGTCTTAGAATACTCCAAACAAGCATATTAAAATATATGAGTTATGTATACAGAATGACCTACAGTAAAACCCATCCTAAGGTCAATCTAAGGTCAAACAAACCTTAAAAGTGAGATGTACATTGAAAGTCTGTACACTGAGATGACCCTTAAGAGAAGCTTGAGAATATACAAATCTTGTAGTAGGCCTTCTTGAGCTTGATCTTGACTTAACACAGTCTTCTACTAAACTTGAACTTGATCGAATCTTTTGAACAAGCAATCTTAAAAACTTATATTCTTGAATTCTTCATTCATATCTTGAAAACTTTCTTCATTTAAGATCTTGTCTTGAAATGCAATGACTTGATATGTCTTGATTGCAATGAATAGTCTTCAAACATAAATCACAAGACATACAAGATCGATATAGGTTTTGACACCACAAAATTTGACAATCATAGGGATATGAAATCATAGCACTTACAATCTCCCCCTTTATCAAATTTGTGACAAAACACATAGCTAAGAAGATAATAAGGAATGATGAACCATGAAATCACAAAATACTCTACTCCCCCTGAGTAATACGAATACTGCTCATATAAACAATACACAACATGAAAATTTCAAGACTTCAATCCACATATCCTTCTCAATCAAACAATTCAAACAAATTTACTTCCCCTTTCCATGTTACTCCCTTTTTAGTGTTTAGCTCTCTTACTACTACCCCTTTTTGTCATAAAATGACAAGGGAAAGGCACAATAGGAAAGAGAACATAGAAAGTAAAAAGCAGATAATGAGAAAGAGATATGAGAGGACATAATATAAACCTAAAGTATTAAGCCAAAATCCATAATCCAAAATACAATATCCAAAAGATAATGTTATCAAACCAGAATCCATAATACATATCCAAAATATAAAGCTATCCAGAAGATAATTCACCTAATCTGATCCAGAGGAGGGAGCAGGGATAGTCGGATCAATCTGGTGTAACCCCTTATTAATGCGACGAAGATATTTTCGCATGTACTTAAATCGCATATCATGGGCTATATTCATATTATCAACATTTTCTTCCAATGCACGTATGTAATGATACATAATGTCAATATGCTTAGTACGTGAATGCTGGATTGGATTTTTAGAAATGTTTATAGCACTGGAATTATCACAATGTAAGATCATTGAATCTTGATTAATTCCATAATCGCTAAGCATGCGTTTCATCCAAACTAGTTGAGTACATGCATATCTAGCTGCAATATACTCAGCCTCAGCAGTGGAGAGCGATATTGAGCTTTGCTTCTTGCTGAACCAAGAGACTAAGCAATTTCCAATGTAAAAACAACCACCACTGGTTGATTTTCTATCATCGATATTACCGGCCCAATCAGCATCTGAGTACCCAGCTAATTGAACACTAGTATCAAAAGGGTACCATAGACCCAAATTTATAGAACTTGCGACATATCTAATAATCTGTTTAACAGCAGTAAGATGTGATTCCTTAGGATTAGACTGATATCTCGCACAAATTCCAACACTAAATGTGATATCATGTCTACTTGCAGTAAGATACAACAAACTACCAATCATACTGCGATATAGTTTAAGATCTATATCTTTACCTGTAGAGTCTTTTGAGAGTCTTAATGTTGTACTCATAGGTGTATCAAAGTTCTTACCATTCTCAAATCCAAACCTTTTAACCAAATTTGAAGCATATTTAGTCTGAAAAATAAAAATTCCATCACGTTGTTATTTTACTTGCAACCCAAGGAAATAGTTAAGTTCGCCAACCATTCTCATTTCGAACATTGACTTCATTAACTCTGCAAACTCAATAGACATGTTAGAGCAAGTAGATCCATAAATAATATCATCAACATATATTTGAACCATCAAAATATCATTATTATTCTTCTTAACAAAAAGCGTCTTATTGACACTTCCTACTTGAAAGCTATGACTAAGTAAGAATTTAGTCAATTTTTCATACCATGCTCTGGGTGCTTGTTTTAGACCATAGAGAGCCTTTTTTGGACAAAATACATGGTCAGATAACTTTGAGTCTTCAAACCATGAAGGTTGTTCAACATACACTTCTTCATGTATATCGCCATTAAAGAAAGCACTCTTTACATCCATCTGATATATTTTAAATTTTCTAAAGAATGCGATGAAAATAAAAAGTCTAATTGACTCAAGGTGAGCGACTGGAGCAAAGGTTTCATCATAATCGATACCTTCAATCTGAGTGTACCCTTGTACAACCAATCTAGCCTTGTTTCATATAATATTTCCAAGCTCATCGGACTTATTTTTAAAGATCCATTTTGTTCCAATAATGTGTTTATCTTTAGGTCTAGGAACAAGATACCAGACATCATTACGAACAAATTGATTAAGTTCATCCTGCATAGCAACTATCCAATTTTCATCAGATAGTGCCTCTTTCACATTGATCGGTTCAATTTGGGATGTAAAAAAAACATAATTACTTATGTTCTCAAGTTGTTTGTGGGTACGAACTCCGGTGAGAGGGTTTTCAAGTATTTGATGGTTGGATGATCTTTAACAGTCCTTGGTTCAGATTCTTTTTGACTTGATGAGGTATCTTGATTGTTGATAATAAGAGCTTCCTCATCATCTGAACTCAGAGCTGGTGTATTCAAATGATCATCAATGACCACATTGATGGACTCTTGTATCACACCTGTTCTTTTATTTAGAACCCTATAAGCTCGACTGTTTAAAGAATAACTGAGAAAAATACCTTCATCACTCTTCGTATCAAACTTTCCCAAATTTCCTCGATCACGCAAAATATAACACTTGCTACCGAAAACCCGAAAGTATTTGACAGTAGGTTTCTTTTCAAACTATAATTCATAAGCAGTCTTATTATCAGATTTACTGGTATAAACCCGATTAATAATATAACATGCGGTATTAACTGCTTCAGTCCAAAGATTTCTAGAGAGCTTCATGCTATTCAACATAACATTAGCCATATCCTGAAGCACTCTATTTTTTCTTTCAACTATACCATTTTTTTGCGGTGTTTTGGGCGTAGAGAATTTATGTGATATTCCCTGATCGCTACAGAATTTCTCAAAACTACTGTTTTTGAATTCAGATCCATGATCACTACAGATCTTACTAACAAGAGAACCTTTCTCATTTTGGATTCGTTTGATGACCTTTTTCACTTCATCCAGGGTTTCAGTTTTGTCTTTTAAGAATGATACCCAAGTGAATCTGGTATAGTCATCTAAGATAACTAAGATGTATTTTTTGCCTCCTCGACTCTCCGATCTGGTTGGTCCAATAAGATCCATGTGGAGAAGCTCGAGTGGTCTAAATGTGGTATTGGAGTTCACTTTCTTGTGAGAGCTCCTAATCTGTTTGCCCAACTGGCATTCACCACATAATTTGTCTACTTTTTGTAATTTGGGTAGACCTCTAATTAGTTATCTTTTGCTCAATCTAAATAAGTTCCGATAGTGTACATGTCCAAGGCATTTATGCCATAATTCAGTCTCATCGGTATGGACCATGTAACATGATTGAGTAGATGAGTTTCATCACTAATGATGTAGCAGTTTTTAGAAGTTCTGCGACCAGTTAATATAACAGAACCCCTTTTATCAAGTATCTCACAACCTTGATTAGAAAACTTCACATTATGGTTGTTATCGCATATCTGAGAAATGCTTAAAAGGTTGTGTTTTAAACCCTCAACATATAAAACATTCTTAAATAAGGGAAGGTTATAAAGATGAACCGTACCTTGCCAATATTCTTGCAATTGCTTCCATCACCCAATGTGACTGACCCGTCAATCATATCTTTAAGATCAATGAATAAAGCTTTGTCACCTGTCATATGCCTAGAGCAACCACTATCTAGGTACCACTTTGAATGGCTTGTAGCTTTGAAAGCAGTGTGGGCAACCAAGCTGGCGACTTTAGGAACCCATTTCAGAACTGTTTTGGGTTTAGAAGCATAGATGGTCTTTTTCTGTCTGTTGTTATAGGAGTGACCCATAGAGTTAGACTTTAATAGCTCCTTGAGTAGATCAATTATTTTTTCAGCCAATGGATTTCGGTTTTGAAAATTAAAGTTGACATGGCCACCTTTAGGTTTTTGGAAAGACCTAGAATTTTTGGAGAAACCTTGATAGGTATTCTTTTCTTTTGAGGTCGAAGACTCTCCTTTAACAAATTTAGGAGCAATGTTCTTTTGTTTAGGAGATGTATTTTTATCATAGCCCAACCCGAATCGATCGCCACATTTTCTTGATCCGGACAATAATTTTTCCAATTTCGGATCACCTTGGGCATATCTCCATGTGTCTTTCAAACTCAAAAGAGAGGCTACCTCATTTTTGAGTCTTTCTTTTTTGGATTTCAAATCTTTAATTTGGGAGTTTTTGAAATCTAAATCACATTTGGTTTTTTTCAAAAGAATCGGAAATATGAGACTTTTCTAAAACAAGAGACTCATAATCTTACTTAAGCTTAAATTTTTTTTCTTTTTGTAATTTAAGCTTAACTGCAATTTTACAACTCTCTTTATAAAGGGCATTATAAGCATCTTGAAGATCATCTTCATTATCGCAATCACTATTTAGATTTTCTTCACTAGATATATCATCATGATCTGAATAGGTGATCTTGGCTAGAGTCATAAGGGCTTTAACATCATCGCCCGACTCGGTTTCAGAATCTTCTGATTTAGAAGAGGATTCAGAATCAGACAATTCATCCCAAGTAGCCATCATGCTTTTCTTTTTAGATTTGTCCTTTTTAGGACATTTGTTAGCTAAGTGCCCATACTCTTGACAGTTGTAACATTGACTATCTTTCAAGGATTTTCGAGTTCTAGGTTTAGATCGTCTCTTATCATTTTATTTTTAAAAATTAACCTTTTTCTTATTTTTAAAAATTTTGTAAAACCTTTTTGCTAAAAGCGCCATATCATCTTCGGTATTTTCTGAATCTGAAGTACTCTCTTGTGAAATATTTTTAAATGATTTGAGGGTAATTGATTTTCCTTTAGGAGCCTTAAAAGATAACTCATAGGTTTAAAGAGAACCAACTAGTTCCTTAACCCTCATGGTATCCGTATCACGAAGTTCCTGAATCGCGGTCACTTTAGAATGCAATTACTTGTGCATTATCACTAGATGAATTCAAAAGAATCATCTCTTGTGAAAATGCAAAACAAGCATGTGATGTATTAGAAATGACACACGAGGGTACATCAATTGTCAAGAAATCTAAAGTCTAACTCCTCACAACTAAATTTGAAGAAATTCATATGGAGGAGAATGAGATGTTTACGGACTTCTACGCTAGATTGAATGGCATTGTGAACTCTATGTGGGGTCTTGGTGATAGAATCCTAGAAAGTAAAGTGTGCGCAAAGATACTACGTTCACTTCCTGAACGATTCAATTCTAAAGTGACCGTGATTAGGAGTATAGATGGTCTTTTTCTATCTGTTGTTATAGGAGAGACCCATAGAGTTAGACTTTTATAGCTCCTTGAATAGATCAATTATTTTTTCCGCCAATGGATTTCGTTTTGAAAATCAAAGTTGACATGACTACCTTTAGGTTTTTGAAAAGTCCTTGAATTTTTGGAAAAACCTTGATAAGTATTCTTTTCTTTTGAGGTTGAAGACTCTCCTTTTACAAATTTAGGAGCAATATTCTTTTATTTAGGAGATATATTCTTATCATAGCCCAACCCGGATCGATTGCCACATTTTCTTGATTTGGACAATAATTTTTCCAATTTAGGATCACCTTGGGCATATCTCCAAGTGTCTTTCAAACTCAAAAGAGAAGCTATCTCATTTTTGAGTTTCTCATTTTTGGATCTCAAATCTTTAATTTTGGAGGTTTTAAAATCTAAATCACATTTGGTCTTATCAAAAGAATCGAAAATATGAGACTTTTCTAAAATGAGAGACTCATAATCTTCTTTAAGCTTAGAAAAATTTTCTTTTTATAACTTAAGCTTGACAGCAATTTTACTACTCTCCTTATAAACAAGCTTGAAGATACTAGCTCCTCAACCTTCATAGTATCCGTATCACGAAGTTCCTGAATCGCGGTTACTTTAGAATTGAACCATTCAGGAAGTGAGCGTAGTATCTTTGCGCACACTTTACTTTCTAGGATTCTATCACCAAGACCCCACATAGAGTTCACAATGTCATTCAATCTAGTGTAGAAGTCCATAAACATCTCATTCTCCTCCATATGAATTTCTTCAAATTTAGTTGTGAGGAGTTGGACTTTAGATTTCTTAACAATAGATGTACCCTCGTGTGTCATTTCTAATACATCCCATACTTATTTTGCATTTTCATAAGAGATGATTCTTTTGAATTCATCTGGTGATAATGCACAAGTAATTGCATTTAGTGCTTTAGCATTGGCACTACTTTCACTTTTCTGAAGTGTGCTCCAAAGAAAATAAGCTGTTACTTTCATAGTTTTTGAACCATCGTCATTAGCAACTTCAGTGATAGGAGGATTCCATTCATTCACTGTGGCCATCCACACACTTTCATCCAAGGATTTAAGGAAGATCCTCATCCGGGCTTTCCAATAAGCATAGTTTGTGTCATTAAAAGGTGGTGACCTAGTGACTGATAGACTTTCAAAATTTGACATCTTAATATAGCTTAGATCGTTAGCTCAGGAAATAAATCCAATAAATAAACAATAAGCACGAGCTATTAGGCTCTGATACCACTTGAAAGGGCCTAGCTATATGCCCTAGAGGGGGGGGGGGGGGGGGGTGAATAGGGCAATGCCAAATAAAACTTATAACAGTGGAATAATAAAAGATATAAAGCAAAATGTTGAATATAAAACAATCACAATAGCCTAAAATAAAGAGATTGATACTTTATTAGTTCTAAGGACAACCTTACACCAAAAACCAGAGGTTTAAGGTAGGACAACCTTATTTCTAGAATGTCCTTTGTATCACAAATCAATGAGGAATAATAAGCAAGAAAATAAAAATAACTTACAGAAAATAAATCCTAAGTTATTACAACATTCATCCACACTAGCTTGAAGTGATTACAACATTCATCCACAAACACTCTCCACAACACAGAATGAATAAAAGAATGAAAGAGTAAAACACATCCACAACACAACGATATATAGTGGTTCGCCTGTGTGTACACCAACTGTTATCCAACAGCCACACAGATTGCAACTCCACAGCTAATATCCTCACACAGGGGATATTAGCATGCACTATCAAAATAGGTTTCACAGGTTCACCTAAAACCTTCACAATTGTGTCTTTGATCTCGGGCTTACACAATCCAAAAACCCCACAATCTGAGTTTTCTGGTTCTCCTCAGATAACCAATACAATGAGAATTTTCTGGCGAATCTCAAACAAAAACCAGAGAAAGTAAATTACAAAACATGTAAATACCTGAATCACCTTTCGAAGAAGCCCGGTAGAACCAATCGGAGTAGAAGTTCGATTCGACGTTCAAAGTCCAATACTCACTTTAAGAATGGTTCTAAGTCAAATTGATTTTAAATCAAACGGGCTAGATCTATTTGATTTTGAATCCAAGATGAAGGAATATCAGAAATTCCCATTTTCTAATAAGATTGGAATGTAGATCAAAATCAAATAAGAATAAGCTACCAAAAGGAATATTAAATAAGCATAAAGCAGCTTAAAATAAATAAAAACTTATCTCAGAGTATAGCCTAAAGAATGCTTGAATAGAATTGATTTGAAGTACTGAAACTCTGAAGTTCATGCACTATTTATAGCCTGAAAAATCCCGTCTACGACTGGCCTTAGGATCCTAGGACTGGTCGTAGCTTCAAATATTTTTGAAGGATTTCCCCGGGATAAGATTTTTTGTTCCATGACCGGTCCTGGGTGGTCTACGACCGGTCGTGGATCACCTACGACTGGTCGTGGGTCACCTACGACTGATCGTAGGACCCTAAAAATGGTTATTGGAGTTTGAGTCGTAGGTCTACGACCGGTCGAAGGATGAGTTGTAGAACTCACAGGACTGGTCGTAGGATGTCCAGGACTGGTCGTACAACAGCCAAAAAAATTTAAAAATCTTCAACTACCTAGGACTAGTCCTTAAAAACTTAAGAATGGTCGTAGCAAAGCTAGAACTGGTTTTGAAGTCCCTAAGACGGGTCTTAGAACACTCCAAACAAGCATATTAAGATATATGAGTTATGTATCCAGAATGACCTACATTAAAACCCATCCTAAGGTCAATCTAAGGTCAAACAAACCTTAGAAGTGAGATGGACATTGAAAGTCTGTACACTCAGATGACCCTTAAGAGAAGCTTGAGAATATACAAATCTTGTAGTAGGCCTTCTTGAGCTTGATCTTGACTTGACACAGTCTTCTACTAAACTTGAACTTGATCGAATCTTTGAACAAGCAATCTTGAAAACTTCTATTCTTGAATTCTTCATTCATATCTTAAAAACTTTCTTCATTTAAGATCTTGTCTTGAAATGCAATGACTTGATATGTCTTGATTACAATGAATAGTCTTCAAACATAAAACACAAGACATACAAGATAGATATAGGTTTTGACACAACAAAATTTGACAATCAAAGGGATATGAAATCATAGCACTTACAAGTACTTCCCTGATCACATCCGGTGACAGTGAACATTGGAGTTCGAGGCCCTGGTACAGAGCGATATGACAGTGGCTCAGTATGCGGCTCTCTTTGTAGCACTGTCTAGATTTGCACCCTATCTGGTAGATGACGAGGATCGGAGAGCCCGCCACTTTGAGGATGACTTGCGTTACGGTCTCAGGGGTCGTGTTATTGGGCATGAGCTCCCGAATTTTAAGGGAGTGGTACAGAAGGCCCAGATTTTTGAGGCTGAGTGGGCCGGTTCTCAGTCTGATCGTGGTCAGAGGAGAGACCAGAAGAGGCAGGCTCCTTCCAATGATTCCCAGCAGCGTCGACCATAGTAGAGATGCACAGGTCTCCCAACCTTTTCAGCACCTTCAACACCACCTCCGAGGTAGTTCACCGGTACTTTTTTTATGTGCGGTGTGACGGGACACCGTTCGTGGGAGTGTCCCAGCCCCCAGTAGCAGTAGAGAGGTCCACAATAGCAGAGAGGTCCACAACAGCCTCCACCACAGAAGTAGAAGAGGCTTCCACAGCAGCAGCGACAGCAGCCCCCACTACCGAGGCCACCTCAGCAGCAGCATCAGCTTCAACCTCAGAGGTCGCAGTAGCAGAGGTAGCAATTTCGACTGCTATTATGACCCCAGCAGCAGCAGCAGCACACTCAGAGGGGACAGACACCTCCCCAGCCGGATAAGGTTAGGTTCTATGTGGCTCAGCAAGATTCACAGTCATCTGGAGGAGTCATTGAGGGTATACTTTCAGTCTTTGCATGCATCGCTTGGGTTCTATTTGATTCCGGTGCTTCGCACTTGTTTATGTCTGAGGGATTTTGTCGTTCGACTGGGTTGCCAACAGAGTCTGCTCGTGAGGGGTTGACCGTATGGACGCCCTTGGGAAAGACTACAATATTAGGTCACTTCTATCTGTCTTGCCCCGTGTTAGTAGGAGAGACTTTCTTACCCGCCGACTTATACGTACTTCCGATGTCAGATTTTGTCGTTATCCTAGGCATGGATTGGCTCACCGAGTACTATGCCATATTGGACTGCGTCACGAGGACGGTCACGTTCTGTATACTCAGCGTACCGCAGTTTTAGTTCATTGCAGAGCCTAGAGGAGAGTCGTTGTCTTGTTTGATGTCATACACCGTTGAGGAGCCTGTTGCCGCTTGTATCGACCATTTGCCCATGGTTTGTGATTTTACCGATGTGTTCCTGGAGATTTCAAGATTACCACCTCGTCGACTCACTGAGTTTCAGATTGAGCTTGTGCCCGGTACCGTGCCTATTTCGAAGGTCCCGTATCGCATGGCACCGTTGGAGTTGTGGGAACTGCAGAAGAAGTTGGATGAGTTGCGCGAGTTGGGCTTTATCCGTCAGAGCAGTTCACCGTGGGGAGCACCGGTACTCTTCGTGAAGAAGAAGGATGGCTCGTTGAGGCTCTGCGTAGACTACCGCGAGCTCAACAAAGTCACGATCAAGAACAGATACCCGCTCCCTAGGATTGATGATTCGTTTAATCAGCTGCAGGGTGCACAGTTCTTTTCAAAGATCGACCTGCGTTCCGATTATCATCAGATTCGGATCCGAGATGAGGACATTCCGAAGACATCATTCAGGACGCGTTACGATCATTTTGAGTTCCAGGTCATGTCCTTCGGACTGACCAATGCACCTGCAATTTTCATGCAGCTGATGAATGAGGTCTTTCGCCCATATCTCAATCAGTTTGTTGTAGTCTTCATCGACGAACATTCTGATCTATTCGAGGACCCGTGAGGAGCACGAGCAGCACTTAGAGATTACTTTGCAGACCCTCCGTGCACATCAGTTGTATGCGAAACCGGAGAAGTGCAAGTTTTGGCAAGAGGAGGTGAAGTTCCTCGGTCACCTGGTGACGAGGGAGGGTGTCGCAGTGGACCCCTCGAAGGTCAAGGTAGTGCGTCAGTATTGCCAGCCCACGACTACGATGGAGATCCGTAGTTTCCTTGGTTTGGCGGGCTATTACCGACATTTCATTGAGGGCTTCTCTCGTATTGCTGCCCCACTGACCAGGTTGACTCGGAAGGGCACAAAGTTTATTTGAAGTGACACCTGCAAGCTAGCATTTATGGAATTGAAGGACCGTCTAACGTCCACTCCTGTCCTCATCTTCCCTCTGGGAGTGACAGATTTATTATATTCACTGATGCCTCGCATATTGGTTTGGGTGCTGTCCTGATGCAGCACGGGAGACCAGTGGCCTTCGCATCTCGTCAGCTCAAGGTCCATGAGCTGAACTATCCCACGCATGACTTAGAGCTGGCCGCAGTTGTCTTCGTACTGAAGGTGTGGAGGCACTATCTTTATGGGGTCAGGTTCGAGATCTTCTCCAATCACAAGAGCTTGAAGTACCTTTTCTCGCAGTTTGAGTTGAATATGAGGCAGAGGTGCTGGATGAAACTTCTGAAGGACTATGATTTCAATCTATAGTACCACCCGGGTAAGGCGAACGTGGTGGTAGATGCCCTCAGCCATCAGCCACGAGGCCAAGTGGCGCATATGATGATTCAAGAGTGGCAGATGCTTGAGTATGTAGCAGAGTATGATTTCGAGTTTGGCCTGCAGTCTTCTATTGTGCAGTTATCGATCCTGTCGATTCAACCCTCTCTTGTCGCAAGGGTGATCGAGGCTCAGCAGGCTAATGAGTCGTTGCAGAGTTTTATGGTTGAGGCTACATCTGAGAGTCAGGAAGATTGGCATATTGGTGCAGACGGTGGACTTCGATTCAGAGGCCGATTATGTGTCCCAGATATTCCAGAGTTACGCAGAGATCTTATGACCGAGGCACATCGATCAAGATTTTCTATCCACCCTGGCTCGACGAAGATGTACCATGACATGAGGTGATAGTATTTTTGGGTGGGGATGAAGCGCCAGATCGCCAGTTTTGTGGCCGAGTGTGACACGTGCCAGTATGTCAAGGCCGATCATCAGAGACCCCTTGGTCTATTGCAGCTGTTGAGCGTCCCGATGTGGAAGTGAGAGCACGTGTCGACTGATTTCATTATAGGTTTGCCGAGGACTTAGCGTGGTCATGACGCCATTTGGGTTGTTGTGGATCGTCTGACGAAGTCGGCACATTTCCTTGTGATGCGTGTGACTTGGTCTATGGATCGACTTGCGAGATTATTTATTGAGGAGATCGTGAGATAGCATGGCGTTCCAGCTCGATCGTTTCTGACCGAGACTCGAGGTTCACGTCTCAATTTTTGGGGAACTTCCAGCGAGCGATGGAGACTGATTTGCAGCTCAGCACCGCGTACCATCCGCAGACCGATGGCCAAACCGAGAGGGTCAACCAGATCCTTGAGGATATGCTTCGGGCTTACGCGATTGATTTTAGGGGTAGCTGGGATGAGCATCTGCGATTGGCTGAGTTCGCGTACAACAACAGCTATCAGGCGACCATCGGTATGGATCCTTTTGAGGCACTATATGGTAGACCATACAGATCACTGAGTTGCTGGACTGAGGTTAGAGAGCAGCGTCTCCTAGGTCCCGAGCTTGTGCAGGAGATGTCAGAGGCTATTGATATCATTAGGCAGAGGATGCACACAGCTCAGAGCCGACAGAAGAGTTTTGCTGATCGTCGGCGTCGTCCCTTGGAGTTTGATGTAGGAGACCATGTGTATCTCAAGGTCTCGCCCATGAAGGGCGTAGTTCGATTTGGAGCGAAGGGCAAGCTTGTCTCAAGATTCATAGGACCTTTTAAGATCACTGGGCGCATTGGCGCCGTGGCCTATCGGCTTGCCTTGCCATCTCAGTTGTCTGGCATCCACAATTTTTTTCACATCTCCATGTTGAGGAAGTGTGGGTCAGACATAGTTCTCGTTATTGATTGGCAGCCGCTGGAGGTTCATGAGGACGCTTCTTACATTGAGAAGCCAGTCAGTAACCTTGATCGAAAGGAGCAGGTCCGGACCATTCCGTTGGTAAAGGTTCAGTGGGGTCACCATTCTGTGGAGGAGGCTTCTTGGGAGTGCGAGGTAGAGATTTGAGAGCGTTATCCGAACCTCTTTGATGATTGATCATGTGATGTATTTTGTATGTTATCTCTGATTTTATGTAGTGATATTATGTTTCTTCTTCTTCATGAGTTATGCCTAGTTATGATGATTGTGTAAATTTCGAGGATGAAATTTTATTAGGAGGGGAGAGCTGTAAGACCCATATCTTAGACCGTACCATTCCATAGACTTTCGCAGTCTTATCGATCGAATTCCGGCAACCTTCTATCCTTAACCGATATTTTTGCACGACCCTGATTCGTATGCCGTCAACCCTTATCAACTCAATCCAAGACCTTTACCATAGCGACCGTGCCATCGTTGCGGTTCCAATGCCGCGACTCGCGCGCCGAGGCGATACCCTGGTCAAGAGATACAAGCCAGCGTTCGGTGAGAGGAAAACACAGCGCGTTGCAAAACCCAAGAGAATCTCTACGACTTGTCAAATCAATTAAATTCCATCACATCTCATGTCAAGTACACATCACTTTCACCCTTTCCCAAGAAAACCATAAAAGTCCAAAAGTTCTTACAAGCCCATACCTTTCTTACACAAAATGCCTCCAAAGTTAAAAAGTTCTTACACCACCCATGCCTTTCTTACACAAATGGCCACAAAAGTCAAAAAGTGTCTTACACACCCATCACCATCACATCTATCACTCCATCACCCATCACTATCTCTCTCTCCCTTTACAACTCTCTCTCTCTCTCATTTTCAAATTCATTCCCAAGCAAGAGAGAAAACCTCTATACGTATGAGCCTCTCCCTCTCTTTCAAAGATCCAAGTGTGGTCCAACTTTCCATCCCAAGATCCCCCATCCTAGTCATCCATTCCTCATCTCCTCCATTGGAATCGAAGCTAGGGAGCTAAGGAACCCATAGGAGTAAGAAGATCGATGATAATAGTAGTTTTTCATGTTTTTAAGATGGGCCAAGTGAGGCCAACCGATCAATGGTTTAGATCTCACTTGGGACCCCAAGATGTGGCCGATGGTCCACTAGGATCATCATGATCATTCCATGATGGGGCCATTCTCCATGGACCCCATCATGATGTTTATTTTCTTGTATACCTAAGGTCATCTAGACCGTCTATTTTAGTGGAGAAGGGATCACCACCATTGGATTTTGATTTAATGGGCCCATGTGTAATGGGACCCACTTGATGTATGTTACAAATCATGCAAGAGGGGCCCATAGTGGCGGGGTCCCTCCGTCACCTCCATTGTCTACTATCTCTCTTCCTCTCTTTTTCCCTTCTCTTTCTATGATCATGGCCCACCTATATCGTGTGTATTGTACCCATGCCATCTACATAAATGGGCCACCTTGATCCTTTTTGGGGCCTACATGACCGGAAGGTCACAAAGGCCTAGATGAAAGGAAAACACAAATATCGGTTGATTCAAAGCAAGTGGGCCATGTGGGACCCACATTGTGGAGGTGTACATCCACACCGTCAGTCCAGGAATGCTGGACAGATAGTGAAGTGCCAACTGACAGTGGGGTGGCTAGCGTGAAGTGTGGTCTAACATGGGACCCAGCCTCTAGCTCAGGTAGTAGACCGAGTGAAGATACCCGTTTCAACACTTGAAGTCTTAGTATTGATCCCTGTGGGGTGGCTAACATGGTGTGTGTGCTAACATGGTGTGTACTGACGTGAGTGTGGACTGGCATGGGTCCACGGGACCCATCCACACCGTCCATCCTTTTTTATGGTGCCCACCATGGTCTCAGTGCCTTCTTCAGACCGTCCACCACCCCTGAACGGTGGGGACCCCATCGGTGTGAGCCTTCCTTGCACACCTAGATCCATAGCTCAACTGGCAGACTGAATGGAGGCACCTCGATTCAACACCTGAGGCCTTGGAATCGATTCCTGTGAGGGTAGCTAACAGGGATGTGTGAGTGATGGTGGGGTCCATGGGACCCATCACCGTCCCCCACCCATTCAGCTGGGCCACACCATTGTATGTGTTCCATCCAAGCAGTCCACAGTCTCTGGACGGTGGGACCCACCCCACGTGTGGGGCGTCCCTTGATGTATGTGCAAGTCCAGGTCGTCCAAGGCCTGGACGTTGGGCATTTATATAATATAATATATTATATTATAATGTAAAATAATAGTGCATATACAATGCATATGAGGGTGGGCCCTACGTAGGACCCACCTCTTCTCCTCTATGTAATAAGTTGCACAGTAACAGTTATGTATATTATATATATTTATATATATATATATATATACACATTATCATATATTCAATACGTAAGGGTGGGCCCTACGTGGGAACCACCTTTGCTCTGTTTAAGAGGCAGCAAGCTGCACGTGTTGCGGCTATATAACTGCTCTCTTGCCGTCAGCAAGTGCAAGTCCCACATGTTGCATGTGTTTTACACATGCCGTCCATCTGCCTTTGATGATGGGACCCACTGTCAGCTGCCCACAGTGATTTTTGTGGGTCCCTTGAGACGAAATAAGACACGTCTAATATCAAGAGGACCACACTGCAGAAAACAGTGTTGAGTGAGCGTCCACTATTGAAATCCTTCTTGGATGGGGTCACAGCCGTTCTGGGTCAATTTGTAATTTATTTTTCATCTTGATTCAGGTCATGTCTGTGTGACCTTATGAACAGATTGTATGGGGAATTAGATGCTATGGTGGGCCTTGAGAAGTGACTCATGATCATACGCATCATATGTATTTAAGGCCCAATGGGATGTACCTAAGGTCCATTGCAATGTGTGATCCCAACCTGATTTATGTTCACTACGGGCTACGCCTTGAGAGTAATGTTGGTTTGACGTCCACATTGTAAGTATAATATTAGTTAAATGTCCACATTACGACTCTCCTTAGGGCCCATTGAAAGGCCCGTACTTGTTGGGTGTAGGCTGTCTAGGCCCATCTGCATTGTAAGGATAGTTCATTACTTTATTACATGTTTAGTATAGTTTCATGACTCATGATCATACACATCATATGTATGCTTGATATGAGAAGTGACTGATCATAGCATATGCCTTCGAGCAGATTATTTAGGGGCTCTCGGTTAGGCGGTGTTGTCCCACATGAGCATACGATACGCACAGGAATTGCCTCATGATTGGATAGTGTGATTCATGCATTTCGCATTGTATGACATGATTACTGTACGGCCCAGCGATATCGAGGCCGTAGCCTCCACAGGTATTTCGTGGTTAGCAGGATAGGATACCGAAAATCTTATTTTACATGGGATGCTATAGATATTCCTTGGTGAAAGTCACTAAACCCTTATGGTACCAAGAGGTTGCTCCAACGATTAGACCGAGTGAGTACAAGAGCACCGAGTGTCGATTACCATACAGTTGCGCTTTTCACTGTGTAGTGGTCGGTTGGAAGGGGGTGCGGCCTTACCCGCCTGAGTGTATGGGGCACTGCTAGGCTGAGTTTGACCAGCTCGAGGAATGTGTCTGCTATTGACGAGTCGAGACCGATATTGGCAGACGGATAATGAGGTCTCTTCCACTTACCTTATTACGCGTGATGGGGCGGTGATCTAGTTTAGAGTGTACTAAACCCCGGTGATATCCCGGATTTGAGCTGTATTAATATGTGGACTTAGATGAGGATTGTATGCTTGACTTGCATCTTGCATCGCATAACCTTGGTATGGCCGACATCATTCATGTTTTTCATCGCATAGCCTTGGTACAGCTAACCGTATTCATGGATCCATCGGTATATTCTGCATTACTCTGATATTGTATGATCATATTACTACCTTACACACACACACTTTCACCACCCTTTAATCTTTTTATAAGCTTATGCACGACCGTTGCGTGCAGGTGACGTTGGAGCACAGCAGCGCTGAGGCAAGAGCACTTGCAGATTATTTTGGAGTTATCGTCCACTATCATTGTATTTCCCTTTATGCTCATTGTACTTGTAAAGTTTTTGATCATAGTAGAATTGTAATAAAGTTTTTGGTTATTGTTTGTGGGTTATGCCTTTAGTTATGCTTATCACGAATCAAACTGATGTTGAAAATCCTCCTCGTAGCATCCCAGGATTGGAATCTGGCGAATGGGAGCTGGGAGCCAAGAATGGGGTTCTACGGAGCCTATCGGCGTCAGATTCGGTGATCGAGAATTTTGTGAGACCGATTTTCGAGTTTGGGGCGTGACAGAAGTTGGTATCAGAGCATAACTTGGGAATAACCGAGAATAACATTACATATCTGCTATGAGTGAAGAATGACTAAGTCCCGAAGTTCGGATATGCTTTTGTGAGGCTAATTCTGAGTTTGGGGCGTGACATCCATAGTACCCCATTCTCGGTTCCCGGCATCCATATACCAGGTTTCGATCCTGGGATCCTACAAGAAGGATTTTTCAACATGAATTTATTCTGTAACAAGCATAAGTATATGCATAACCCACGAATAATAACCAAGACACCATCATAAAATCCACTATGATAAAAAACTTTTAGGTACAATGTTCATAAGGGAAATACAATGATAATAATAATGAAAACTCAAGGTCGACTACACACTCCTGCTCCTACTAAGCTATGGCAGCATCCTAGCATCACTTGCATGCATCAATTGTGCATAAACTTCTAGAAAGCTTAGAGGGTGGTGAGAGTGTGTGCGCAATATAAATGTGCTCAAAATGCAATATCAGAGTAATGCAGAATATGCTGGAAAATCCATTAATATTATCAGTCGTACCAAGGTCATGCGATGCAAGGCATGAATGCTATAGGCCATATCAAGGCCATGCGATGCGAGATGCAACTCAAGCATACCAGTCCTCATCTGAATCCACATATCAATGTAACTCATCACTAGAGCTTCAAATATCAGTATAGTTCTCACTCTGGATAATCACTTGGGTTCAATACACTCTACGCCAGCTTGTCACCCCTATCCGAGCACACAATTGGATAAGTAGAAGAGACTTCACTATCCACCTGCCAATATCGGGCCCGGCTAGTCAATAGCAGACCCATTCCTCAAGCTGGTCAAACTCAACCTACATATTGCCCCCTCGCTTAGGCAGGTAAGGTGACACCCCTTTCTAACCGACCACGATACAGTGGAAGATGCGTCCTACTGATATAAGGCCCTTGTACGCTTATGTATCCACTCAGTCTCGAAGTTGGAATCATCCTATAGTACCATCGGTTTAGAGATTTTCACCCAAGGACATCTATGGCATCCTAATGCTAGTAGCCGTAGTTTTGGTATCCAATCCGGCTATCTACGATGTGGCTTTGGAGGCCACGACCCTGATGTCGCTAAGGCGTATAGTAACCATATCACATAATGTAAGATGCATGAGTCATATAATCTAATCATACATTAATCTTGCGTGTATTGTGCGCTCATGAGGGACAACACCGCCTATCAAGGAGTCCCATAAACAACTTCCCAGAAGGCATATGTAATGGTCAACCTCATCTCATCACAAGCATGCAGATGATGCGTATGGGCATGTATCATGATGCTATGCTATCACATCCTCAAAATCGGTATTGATTATCGACATCGATAATTGTCATATATGCAAGGTGGGGTCCATAGATGAACAACCAATCTAAACCATGATATAAAGATCGGCCGTTGGCTATGGATATATCAATTCTGGTAGCACAGATTCTATGGCAAGGATGGACCATGCAACATCAATGGGGCCCAATAATTTGGGTTAATCCACTAAGAGAATGATGAGAATGGGCCAAATAAGGCCTAAAGGAAGGTCATAATGAGCACATTTAACCGTAATTGCCCATCAATGTGGACATTTAACCAACATTGGTCCCAAGGAGTGGCCCACATAGAGCCACACGTATAGTGGGCCCATGGCCTCACAAAAGAGCCTAATATACATCACTACGGGCCTTACTTAAGTGCCTAATACACATCACGATGGGCCGCACTCATAGGCCACATATGCATCATATTAGGCCTCACTCATGGGCCTCATATACATCACATTGGGCCTCATCATATGAGCCTCACATACATCAAATGGGCTGCAATACATGGGCCTTAAACACATCAAGTGGGCCGTATCGCATGGGCCTCATATACATCACATTTGGGTGGGCCATACACATTCCAAATGGGCCCACCAGATGAACAACATGGGTGTACAACACTTACATCAAATGGGGCACATCAATGGGCTTTATATACATCAAGTGGGCCGCATCACATGGGCCGCACCATCTACACCATACATCGATTTTAAAGATCATTTTAGAGCATTACCCAAAAAAATGGACCACATCGGAGGATTATTTGGACCATACTACAAATAGTAGTGTAGATAATGATTTTCACAGTTAAACAAGTCACTAGGTCAGTGTCCGCCATCACGTTTATTTCCATTTAATCTGTTCATAAGGTCACAAGGACCTGATTTAAGTGGAAAAAACAAATTTCAGACTGATCCATAACTTCTGGGATACCAAAAGGGTTATAATGGCAGCATTTAATCCTCCACTCTTTTCTATAATGTGATCCACCTAATAAACAAATTTTCCTCATTTTTAGTCTCAAGCCTTAAGACGAACTCACCATTTGGATGGGCAGTTTAGATGTAACACAAACATCTGCGGTGAGTCCCACTGTCCAGCCATCTGGACGGTGTGGATTAGACCCATACATCGGCGGTGGGTCCCATAGAACTTGTTGTCATCACGGCAACAACTAAGTGTTGTAGGTGTGGCCAGTTGGCCCACCGTCCAGATGGATGGTTGGGATATAACACATACCTCATGTCAGAACCACAAATGGATGGTTGGCGTGGATAAAACCCATACATATGGTGGGTCCCACGAAACTTGTTGATGTCACTATTTCAGCTATATAGCTGGTGTGGGTATTCTAGCCAATCTGTCCAGTATGTGGGTCCCACATGGGGCCCACCACATATATATATATATAATATTATATTATTTAATTATTATTATTATTATTATTATATCTTCTTTTAAAACGGACTAATGTCTAGAAGGTTGGACGTCCGTCCAACAGACGGTCTGACTTACATACATTTAGGTAGGGCCCCACATGGCAACGTCCTGATGGATGGTGCTGATATACAATACATGCATTAACGGTGGGTCCACATGTGTGGCCCACCAACGACTTTGAATAAAGCTGATCTTTGTGTTTATCCTTCATCAAGGCCTGTCCAAACGGTCAGGCAACAAAGTGGGCCCCACAAGTAGACCTTGGTGTGGTCCAGTAAATGGACAACATTAATAAATATATAAATCATCCGGTGGGCCATCAACAATGAAAGAGAGAGAGAGAGAGAGAGAGAGAGAGAGAGAGAGAGAGAGAGAGAGAGAGAGAGAGAGAGAGAAACGGTGTGATGGAGGGGCCCCGCCACTATGGGCCCCTTTAATACATACATTAAGACATACATTAGGATGGGTCCCAAATAGGATCCATACCAATAGGCCCCACTTGGTCCATCACAAAAATTGATATCTAATCTTATAAAACACCCACCAATTGCCTTCTTCTTTAGCTCCTTAGAATCCTTGGCTCCTAAGCTAACTCTTTAAGGGTGGATGATAAAGTATGGATGCCTAGGATGGGAGATTAGGTGGTAGGAAGTGGGTCTTGAACTTTACTCTCCTTAGAGCTTTTCTCTAAAGGAAGCTTGGGAAATGATAGAGAATGGAGTGAAATGAGAAAGGAGTGGTGTTGTACAAGAAGGATGGGATAGGAGGAATGAGTAGTGTAAGAGAGGGATGGGTATGTGTAAGAGAGAGTTGACTTATGGGGGTGAGGTGGCATGGGGAATGGGTTAATTGTCCTTGTTGGTAAGAAAGGTGTCACGCCCCAAACCCAAAAATTGGATTCACAGGAATCCCGATCGCCGAATCCGGTGCCGACTGCCTCCACAGTACCCCATTCTCGGATCCCATCACAGCATACGCCAGATTCTGATCCTGGGATCCTACAAGGAGGATTTCCAAAGTACATTTATCTTGTAATAAGCATAACCACAAGTTTACCCAAATCATAAAGGCAACATCATCATCACATATCCACTAATATAATCACTTGAATACAATGCTGAAAGGACAATACATATATCAAAATCAGAGCTCCTGAAAATCGCTACATGCTCCAAGCTCAACGCTGTTGCAATCTAACGCCACCTGCATGCATCTATCATGCATAAGCTTACAAAAGCTTAGAGGGTGGTGTAAGTGTATGTAAGGTAAGTGCCAAGTATACAATAAAGCTCATAAATCATACATCATCGGGATAAGCAAAAATACTGACAAGGTCATGAATCATACGATATCAGAGTGATGAGGAAATATGCGGTAAGTCCATGAATACAATCAGCTGTACCAAAGCAATGTTATGCAAGGCATGAATGCTACCAAGGCCATGCAATGAAAAACTTAATAAGACAATAACAGATGCTGAGGATGCAATGTAGTATACAAATGCAGACGAGCCATAAATACCATCAATCTCATCTAGGCCATATAAGTGCAAAACATCGTAACCCAAAATACTAAGTACAACAGATGCAAAATAATATGAGGTGTGAATGAAATGACTATGCTGGAATGTGAAGTTAGGATGATAGTACGAAGTATCACAGGCTATGGGGTCCATCACAAGGGACTTCTATCCAAACCAGTCCCATACCTAAATTTGGATAGTCAGACACGATGTGGTAAACTCCTGATCTCAGGTTAGTCGCGTGCCCAACCGAAATCCTGACCATGCGAAGGTACACGTAACAAATAGTTTCGCATTGCCAGCCCGAGTGGATAGTGAATGAATAAATGAATGGATATGCAATTCCTTCTCAATAAGTCCACATATCAGTACGGTTACTCTCTTGGAAAATCACCAGGGTCTAATACACGTTACTCTGACTGCCTCCTCCCTAGCTGCACAGCCAAGTAAGTGGAATAGACCACACTATCTGCCTGACCAGTAGTCTGCCAATACCTACCCATTTCGTCGATAGCGGACTCATTTGTGAGCTGGTCAAACTCAGCCTAGCTTATAGCCCCCTCACTCAGGCGGATAAGGCCACACCCCCTCCCAACCGACCATGACACAGTGGGAGACGCGTTCTACTGGTATTCGGCACTCGGGCGCTCATGTTCCACTCAGTCTAGACGTTGGGGCTACTCCTGGCCTCGGAGGTTCTAAGATTTTCACCCAAGTACATCCTAAGTGCCCCTTAGTGATAGAACCAAATATTTTCGGTGTCCCATCTGGCCATCCACGATGTGCCTGCGGAGGTCATAGCCCTGATGTAGCTAGGGCGTGCAGTGATCATGATACACAAATGCGAGATGCATGAATCACACCGTCAAATCATGCAGTAATCCAGCGCGTACAACACGATGATGTGGGGCACTCTGTCTCATAACGAGTCCCACTAATGGTCTGCCCAATGGCATATGCTATGATCAGTCACTACTCATATCAAGCATACATATGATGCATATGGTTATGAATCATGGAGTTATACTAGGCATGTTATAAAGTAATGAACTATTCTTACAAAGCAGATGGGCCTAGACGGCCTACACACAACAAGTATGGGCCTATCAATGGGCCCTAGGGAGAGTTATAATACGGACATTTAACCAACATTATTCTTACAATGTGGACGTCAAACCAACATTGCTCCCAAGGCATGACCCGCCATAAATATCATTACACAACTATAGTGGAATCACACATCGCAATAGGCCTCAACCTGTGGGCCCAAAATACATCAGAATGGGCCTCATAACTTAGGCCTTGTATATATTAAATGGGTCACACCAATTGGGCCATAAACATATCAAAGGTGGGCCTCAACAACGGGCCATAAACATATCCAAGGTGGGCCTCTACAATGGGCCATAAACATATCTAAGGTGGGCCTCTACAATGGGTCATAACATATCCAAGGTGGGCCTACATTCATATCAAGGTGGGCCTAATCATATGGCCTTACATATATTAAATGGGCCACACTAATCGGGCCCTATAATTGCCAAGGTGGGCCTCAATGAATGGCCACAATTAAATCAACATGGGCCCCATACACATACCAAGGTGGGCCTCAATGAATGGCCACAATTAAATCAAGATGGGCCTCAGTCCATGGGCCCTAATATATCGCAATGGGCCTTAACCCATGGGCCCTATATATGTCAAATGGGCCTGATCCCATGAGCCTTATGTAAGATGGATGACGTGTATATAAAATAGATGGATGGCATGGATATAAAATAGATGCACGGTGTGACTTACAAAGGATGGCGTGGATATAATATGTACACCATGGTAGGCCACATACATCAGGGCCCACCATCCCATACACCTGAATGGTGTGGATATATGCAACACATCAAGGTGGGACCCACACGTGTGGGTAAAACACTTGCAGCATGTGGGTGCCAAATAGATGAACGGTTGGATAAAACACATATTCCATGATCAGACCCACCTAACTGAGTTGTTGGTCGAATAGATGGGCAGTTGAGATATAAAATAGATGAACAACGTGAATGTAAAATAGGTGGACAGTAAGGATGCAAGGTACATACGTCATGGTGCAACACCATCTCAAGGTGGATGGTTTAGATTAAAACACGTATATCATGTGGTCCCACACCCATTAGCTGGATGGATGATATGGGTACAAAACATATACATAACGCTGTGACACATAAACCACGTGGGCTTCACAAGTATGGATGGTGCAGATACAACGCTGCCTTGTGGTGGGCCACTGCACATGCTGACATCATCAGCAGTAGTGGGACCCACAAAGCCTCTGACGCCGCAACACAGCTATATAGCTGGTGTGGTAGTCCACCTAATCCACGTCCAAATAGAAGGTGGGTCTCACGTGGGGCCCACTATAACGTTTATCTGACATCCTATCTGTTGATAAGGTCATAAGGAACCAGATGAAGAGGAAAAAAAAATTTCGCAATGATCCAAAACTTCTATGAACCCAAAATGGGTTTCAATGGCAGCCCCACAATCACCACTGTTTCCTAAAATGTGGGCCACCTGAACCTCGGATTGGGCTGATATTTGGAGGGAGCCCACTTTAGGAAAGGGCCCACTGAATGAACGGTGTGGATACATAACATGCATCATGGTGGGGCCACATCTGGGACCCATGGGTCCCTGCCCGTTCACGCCAAAGCGCAGGCGCTGCTGCACTTCTGACAACGGCAGCAGCAATGCTGCTGCTGTTATATGTTTTTTTTTTAAAAAAAAATTAAAATCCTAGGGTTTTTCATACGTGGGGCCCACATCAACTGAATCCAGCCCGTCCATTGCAATCTATGGCTCAAGACAAGCCAAACGAGTCCGATATTAGATATTTTTTTTACGCATCGAGTTATCAGGGTGGATTTCAATGGCAGACAGACTGTTTGCTATGCTACGGCCCACCTGAAATTCAGATCAGCATCATTTTTCGGCTCAACGCCTAAAATGAGCTATAAAAATGGATGGACGGCTTGGATTAAAAAAAATATATCAAGGTGGGGCCTGCATGAGCAGCCCATTTCAAAACCCCCTTTTTCTCTTGGCGTTAACACACCCACTATCAACTCACACTTCACTGTGTAGACGTCCAGCGTCCGTGGACGCTGGACGGCCTTGGATACCACACAATCTAAGGTGGGCCCCACCATCAGATGGGTTGTCCAAGTGGGCCACCTTGTGCACGGATGGTGTGGGTATAACACATATATAAAGTGGGCCCCACATTTAATTGGCTTGGATAAACTACATGTTTCATGGTAGGGTCCATCCGGGTGGGCCACACGGCCACATCATCACAAGAAAAATGAAGGAGAGAGGGAGATAGAGAGAGACAAAGGGACGCGTGTGATGGAGGGGAGGGACCCCGCCACTATGGGCCCTCCTCATGTACATATAACAAGATGGGTCCCACATATGTGGGCCCTTAAATCACAAAATCAATAAAGAAAAGCACCCACCTATCGATCTTCTCTATCCGTTGGAAAGCCTATCTCCTTATGCTTCTCTTTGATGGTGGAAGATGAAAAATGGACAGCTAGGATGGAAGTTTTGGGGATGAAAAGTGGGCCACACAAGGCCACTTGTCTCTTGGGAAAACTTTGGACGTGTGGGCTCTTGCTCTTGGTGTTGCTTGGAAAAAGTGAAGAGAAAAAGAGAGAAATGGGATGGTTGAAAGAGAGGTGATGGATGGGTGTGATGGGTGAAAGGGTGAGTGATGTGTGATGTGAGTGATGGGTGAGGTGAGAGCTTGGTTGACTTTAGGTTTGCTTGACTTATGGAGAAAGAAAGCATGGGTGCTTTGTACTTGACATGAGAGGTGATTGATGGGATTGATTTGACATTTTGTAGAGATTATTTTAGGATTTGCAACGCTCGATGTTTTCTCAAAATAAACGCTGGCTCACATCTCTTAGTCAGGGTATCGGATCGGTATATGAGTCGCAGCGTTGGAACCGCGGCGACGATGCGGTCGCAATGATACAAGTCTTATATTAAGCCGACTTAAATGTATAGGATACGACTTACGGTCGTCGCAACGTCGACTACAGGTCGTGGATTGTCAAAATTTGATGAGAAGGATCGCGGGAAGCGACAGAACAGTACAGTCTCGGATATGGGTCTTACAAAAGGGATTGGAGAGGCATGAGTTGTTTACTTGCTTGTACTTGATTGATTGAAGTGATGAGTTGTAGAGATTCTCTCAGAATTTGCAATGCATGGCATTTTCCTTGAAATGAACATGGGCCTACAACTTCGGGCTTAGGTATTAAATCGGCGCACGAGACGAGACATTGGAACTGTAGCGACGAGGCGGTCACTATTGTACAAGTTTCGAGTCGAGCTAACTTAGATCTTCGGGATGCGACTTAAGGTCATGCGCAAACACTGTTTACAGGTCATGGGTTGCCGAAATTCGATAGGGAGGACCGTGAGATCTTAAGGAATGGTACGGACTAGGATACAAGCTCTCCCCTCCTAATAAAAATTTCATCCTCAAAATTTATGCTATTGCGCAACTATGCATAACTAATAAGGAAAGAGGAAACATAGCATCATCATATAAAAATGGAGACAACATTCAAGATACAACATATAATTAATCATCAAAGAGATGGAGATAGCGCTCTTCAATCTCGGCCTCGCGCTCCCAAGACACCGCATCAATAGAATGGTGACCCCACTCCACCTTCACCAAAGGAATTACCTTGGTCTGGAGGACCTGCTCCTTTCGATCAAGGATACGAACTGGCTACTTATTGTAAGAAGCATCCTCATGAACCTCCAATGGCTGCCTATCAATAACAGGAACTATGTCTGACCCAGACTTTCACAACATATATATATGAAAAATATTGTGGACACTAGATAACTGAGATGGAAAGGAAAGTCGATAGGCCAGGGTGCCAACACGTCCAGTGATCTCGAAAGGTCCTATAAATATTGGGGCAAACTTTCCCTTCACTTCAAATCCAACTATGCCCTTCATGGGGGAGACCTTGAGATACGCTGTCCCTTACTACAAACTCCAAGGGATGATGCTCGCGATCAGCAAAACTCTTCTGCTGGCTCTGAGCTATGCGCATCCTCTGTTTGATGATATCGATAGGCTCTGACTCTGTTATATAAGCTCGGGACCTAGGAGACTGCGCTCTCGAACCTCTGTCCAACAACTTGGTGATCTGCATGGTCTGCTATATAATGCCTCAATTGGAGTCATACTGATGGTCACCTGATAGATGTTGTTGTATGCAAACTCAGCCAATCGCAGATGCTCATCCCAGCTACCCCAGAAGTTAATCACATAAGCTCGAAGCATATCCTTAAGGATCCGATTGACCCTCTCAGTCTGCCCATCGGTCTATGGATGATATGCGGTGCTGAACTGTAAAATAGACCCCATCACTCTTTGAAATCTCCTCCAAAACTGAGACGTGAACCTCAGGTCTTAGTTAGAAACGATCAAAACTGGAATGCCGTGTAGTCTCACAATCTCCTCAATGAATAATCCGGTGAGCCGATCCAAAGACCAGGTCTCATGAATCGTTAGAAAATGTGTCGACTTCGTTAGGCGATCCACGACAACCCAGATGACGTTGTGACCGTACTAAGTCCTTGGCAAGCCCATAATAAAATCTGTTGACACGTGCTCCCACTTCCACATCGTGATGCTCAACGGCTGTAACGGACCATGGGGTCTCTGATGATCAGCCTTGACACATAGGCATGTGTCACATTTCGCTACAAAACTGGCGATCTGGTGCTTCATCCTTGCCCAAAAATACCGTTGCCTCATATTATGGTACATCTTCGTTAAGAAAGGTAGATAGAAAACCGCGATCGATGTTCCTCGGTCATAAGATATCTGCGCAACTCAAGAATATCTGGGACACATAATCGGCCTCTAAAGTGAAATCCACCATCAGAACCAATCTGTCAATCTAACTGACTCTCAGATGTTGCCTCTGCTCGATAACCCTATAATGATTCGTCTATTACTAAGCCTCAATCACCTTTATAACAAGAGAGGTTTGAACCGACAGGCTTGATAACTGAACGATAGAAGAATGCAGACCAAACTCAAATTCATACTCTGTTATTCCTCGAGCATCCTCCACTCCTCAATCATCATGTGTGCCACCAAGCCTCGTGGCTGATGGCTGAGGGCATCCGCCACCATGTTTGCCTTTCCTGAGTGGTAATGAAGATCAAATTATAATCCTTAAGGAGCTCCATCCAATACCTTTGCCTCATGTTTAGCTCAGATTGAGAGAATAGGTACTTCAAGCTCTTGTGGATGGAGAAGAGCTCGAACATAACCCCATAGAGATAGTGTCTCGACACCTTCAATGCAAAGACAACTGCGTTCAGCTCTAAATCCTGCATAAGGTAGTTTAGCTCATGGACCTTGAAATGGCAAGATGCATAAGTTGTCGGTTTCCCGTGCTGCATCAGGACAGCACCCAAACCAATATGCGAGGCATTGATAAATACAATAAATTCATCACTCCTAGATGGAAGAGTGAGGATAGGAGCGGACGTGAGGTGGTCCTTCACCTCCATAAATGCTCGCTCATAGGCGTCACTCCACACAAACTCTGCCCCCTTCCGGGTTAACTTGGTTAGTATTGCTGCAATATGTGAGAATCCCTTGATAAATCATTGATAATATCCCGCCAAACCAAGAAAACTTCAGATCTTAGACGCGTTCGTGGGCTGGCCCCACTGACGCACTGCATCAACCTTTGAGGGGTCTACTACGACACTCTCCCTCATCACCACATGACCGAGGAACTTCACCTCATCATGCCAAACCTCACACTTCTCCAGCTTCACATATAACTAGTGGCATGGAGGGTCTACAACGCAATCTCCAAATATTGCACATGCTTCTCGCGAGTCTTTAAAAATATAAAAATATCATCGATAAAGACCACAAACAAAAAAATTAATTGAGATAAGGACAGAAGACCTCGTTCATTAACTGCATGAAGATCAGCGGCTCATTAGTCAGTTCGAAGGACATGACCCAAAACTCAAAATGATTATAACGCGTCCTGAAAGCTATCTTTGGGATGTTCTTCCCTCGGACCTAAATATGATGATAACCGGAACACAGGTTAATCGTCGAAAAGAACTGTGCACCCTACAACTAATCAAATAAATCATCAATCCTCAGGAGCATATAGTTATTCTTAATCGTGACTCGGTTGAGCTCGCAGTAATTCATGCAGAGCCTCAATGAGCCATCCTTCTTTCTGACGAATAGTACCGACGCTCCTTAAGGCGAATTGCTTAGACGAATGAATCCCAACTCATGCAACTCGTCCAATTGCCGCTATAGCTCTTGCAACTCCATCGGTGTCATACAATATGGGGCCTTTGAGATAGGCCCGTTACCGGGTACAAGATCAATCTGAAACTCAATATGTCATTACGATAATAATCCCAGAATCTCATAAAATACATCAGGAAAATCATGAACCATTGGCAACTGATTAATACTTCCTACTATGGGCTTTTCTACTGCGTACGACATGAGATAAGGCAACAAGTCTCCTCAGGGCTCGGTAACGAACTGGAATTATGGCAAGACTGGTATACAAAACGTGACTATCCACGCGGAGTAGTCCAAGATAGCGTGGTACTTGGCAAGCTAATCCATACCCAAGATGACATCAAAATCTGACATCGGCAGCACAAACAAGTCGGTGAGTAAGAAAACCTCTCCCACCAACACGGGGTAAGAAGAACATAAGTGGCCTAACATTGTAGTCTTCCTCAAGGGCGTCAAAGTGGTCAAGCCCTCACGAATAGAATCCAACGGTAACCCATTCAATTGGAAAAAATCCCTAGCCATGAAGGAATGCGATGCACCGGAATCAAATAATACACGTGCGATGCATATGGAGACAGGAAGAATACCCTTAAGGACTCCTATAGATGACTGTGGGTCCTGCTAAGCCACGTAGAATATGGCCTGAGCTGGTTAGGGAGGTGCATGTCTCCTCTGAGGGTGTTACTACTGCTGTCATTGAGGCAATCAAATCTGTTGCCTTTGCTGATGCAGTCTCGAAGGTTGGTGCTGATACTGCTGCTAAGGGGGCCTCGGTGGTGGGAGTTGTTGTTGCTACTATTGCAGAGGCTACTCGGGTGCCTCAGTTATTACTGTGGTGCTCTCAACTGCTACTGTTGTGGTCGGGGACACTCCTACCTATGGTGTCTTATCCCACCTCATGCATAACAGGTACTGGGAAGCTGCCTCTAAGGTGGTGTCGGGGTGCCACTGGTGCTACTGGTGCTCTAGCGGCTGGACAGCCTGTGCGCCTCTATTGCTGACAATACTGCTACTTCAAGGAGCTACCAGAGGGGGCCTTCCTCTTACAGTCTCTCCTTTGATCACGGTCGCTTTGCGTGCCAACCCACTCAGTCTCATAAATCTGATCCCTCCATACTACCGCCTGAAAAGTCAGGAGCTCATGCCCAACAACACGGCCTCGAAGATCGTAATGTAAGTCGTTCTCGAAATGGCAGGCCTTCCGCTCCTCATCATCAACCAAATACAATGCGAACCTCGATAGAGCTATGAAATGAGTCGCATACTGCGCAATAGACATGTATCATTGCACCAAGGTCTCGAACTCTAACCCTTGCTGCCAATAAATGTGGTCGGGGAAGTACTGTTGGTTGAATCAGTTTATAAAATCCTCCTATGCCACGTCCCAAACTCAGAAAATGGGCTCACAAAATTCCCAATCACCGAATCTGGCACCGACCGCTTCCGTAGTACCCCATTCTCGGATCCCGACACTCACATGCCAGATTCCGATCCTGGGACCCTACAAGGAGGATTTTCAGTATGATTTTTTTTTGTAATGGAGCATAATCACAAGCATAACCAAGTCACAAAACAATATCACCACATATCCACAATATCAAAAACTTTAAGTACAATGTAGAAAGGGAAATACAGTGTGATCAAAAAGCTCCAAAATAGTCAGATGTGCACTCATACCTCAGCATTTCTGCTGTCCAATGCTACCTGCACGTAACTGTCATGCATAAGCTTACAAAACTTAGAGGGTGGTGTAAGTTTGTGCATAAGGTAAGTGCCAAGTATATAATATCAGAGTAATGCAGAAACATACGGTAAGTCCATGAATGCTATCAGCTGTACTAAAGCTATATGATGCAAGGCATGAATGCTATCGGCCATACCAAGGCCATGTGAGGCGAGGCCTATGTAGTCAAATATCATATGTGAGATGCAAAGTAAGCATGCCAGTAGTCATCAAGTACACATATCAATACAGTTCCTCTTTGGATATCACCGGGTTCTAATACACTTCACACTGATTGCCTCTTCCCTAGCTGCACAGTCAAGTAAGCGGAATAGACCTCACTATCCGCCTGAACAGTAGTCTGCCAATACCTACCTGGCTCGTCGATAGCGGACTCATTTACGAGCTGGTCAAACTCAGACTAGCTTATAGCCCCCTCACTCAGGCGGATAAGGCCACACCCCCTCCCAACCGACCATGACACAGTGGGAGACACAGCCTACTGGTATTCGGCACTCGGGCGTTCGTGTATCCACTCGGTTTAAACGTTGGAGTAACTCCTGGTACCAAAAAGGTTCTGGGACTTTCATCCAATGACATCGTAAGTGCCCACAGTGCTAGAACCAAGTATTTTTGGTATCCAATATAGTGATGTACCTGTAGAGCCACAGCCCTGATGTCATTAGGGCCTATAATGATCAAGTCACACATATGCGAGATGCATGAGATACACTATACAATCATGCAACAATCTCTCGCGCACTATGCGTTCATGTGGGTAACTCCTATCAATGAGTCCCATAAATAATCTACCCAATGGCATATGCTATGATTAGTCACTACTCACATCAAGCATACATATGATGCGCATGGTATGAGGCATGAAATTATACTAAGCATGTTATAAAGTGATGGACTATCCTCACAACGACGATGGGCTAGACGGTCTGCATGTAACAAATATGGGCCTATCAATGGGCCCTAGGGAGAGTTATAATGCTAACATTTAACCGACATTACTCTTACAATGTGGACATTAAACTAGCATTGTTCCCAAGGCTCGGCTCACCATAAATATCATTCAATACGTCATGGTGGAATCACACATTGCAATGGACCTTAGGTACATCCCATTTGGCCTTAAATGCATCAGTGGGCTGTATCTCATGGGCCTTATATTCATTAAGTGGGCCACATCAATGGGCCTTATTTCATCAAGTGGGCCACATCAATGGGCCTCACCAATGCGCCTTAGGTATATTACAATGGGCCATCATCCATGGGCCTTGGAATGCATCACAATGAGCCTTCATAACATGGGTCGTACATTCATATCAAGGTGGGCTTCAACAATGGCCTCATACCCATTAAGGTGGGCCTAAAAAATGGGCCACAAATATATCAAGATGGGCCTAATCACATGGGCCTTTTTTATATCAGATGGGCCACACAAACGGGCCCCAAATACATCAATATGAGCCTCCTCATATGGCCTTATGAATGCCAAGGTGGGCCTTAAAAATGGCCACAAATACATACAGATATATATATATATATATATATATATATATATATATATATATATATATATATATGAACCATGCCAAAGGATCAACCGATTCTCACTTCAAATAATAGTGGTGGGACCCACTTAAACCACGGATCTGACTCATTCTTTCGCTCATGCCAAAAATGGTAAAACGGTTTGGATGCTTCACATGCATCATGATGGGTCCCATAGACCCTGCTGATGTCGACAGTAGTGGGGCCCACCACCCCTGAAAAATGGGTGGACAGCATGCATCAAACACATGCACTGCAGTGGGTTCCACCGCACACCTGGACGGCGTGAATAACACACATGCATCACTGTGGGTCCCACGTGGGGGCCCACCATAATGTTTACTTACCATCTAACCTATTGATAAGGTCACAAAGACCTAGATGAATAGAAAAAAATATATCAGATTGATTCAAAACTTCTGTGGGCCCAAAAAGGTTTTCAATGGTAGAGTTCAATCACCACTGTTTCTTGTGGCGTGGGCCACCTGAGATCTGGATCAAGCTGATTTTCGGAGGGGACCCACCTCAGGGGCTGGTCCACCTCATGAATGGTGTGGATACAAAATATACATCATGGTGGGGCCCACATGGTGGATCCTTCCCGTCGATTTTTTTTTTGAAAATCACGTATTATCACAGTTTTTCCATTGTAGGGCCCGCATCATGTGACTCTGACCCACCCAATAGGTTCCATAATCCATACCCAATCCATCAAGCCCAATATTGGGTATGTTTTGTCATTTAGAAAGATTCAAATGACTATAAATGATGAAAATCATTATTTTGCTAAGGTATGGCCCACCAAAAAGTTGGATCAGCTTCATATTTTGGCTCAACGCCTAAAATAGTTTGAGGAAAGGGAAGGACGTCGTGGATTGAATACATTCATCAAGGTGGGGCCTATATGAGTGACCCACCCCATGAGCTTAAAATCCAAGCTCATATTTCTGTTTTCTGTCCAGTAATGTCCAGACGCTGGACGTTTTTGGGCTTAACAACATGTTCAAGGTGGGCCCTATGTAGGTAGGCCACCACATGATGGATGGTGTGAGTATAATACTTATAAGATGGGCCCCACTTTTATATGGCTTTGGTCAATACATACCTAATGGTGGGGTCCATCCAAGTGGGCCACACGGCTATTACATCACAAAAAAAAAAATGAAAAGAGAGGGAGAGAGAGATAGAGTTGGACACGCGTGTGATGGAGGGACCTCGACACTATGGGCCCTCCGTTCCATGATCTACATCATAAATCAAGTGGGTCCCAATCATGTGGGCCCAAAAAAAAATTGAAATCTAACTGTGGAGATCCCTTCTCCAATGAAAATAAACGGTCTAGATGACCCATATACAAGCTAGGAAGGTAAACATCATGATGGGATCCATGGAGAATGACCTCATCATGGAATGATATTGATGATCAAGATGGGCCATTGACCGCATCTTAGGATCCAAAGTGAGATCCATACCATTAATCGGTAGGCCTCACTTGGTCCATCTTAAAAATATGAAAATCTAGCCTATAGAAGCACCCACCACTTGATCTTCTTGGTCCGTTGGAAAGCCTATCTCCTTGTGCTTGTCTTTGATGGTGGAAGATGGGAGATGGATGACTAGGATGGGAGATCTTGGGAAGGGAAAGTGGGCCACAAAAACTCTCTCTTCTCTCACTTGGAAGCTTAGACGTGGGGGTGCTCTTGCTTCGCTTGGGAATGTTGAGAAATGAGAGAGAGAGAGAGAGAGAGAGAGAGAGAGAGAGTTGTAAGGAGAGATGTGAGTGATGGGTGATGGAGTGATGGATGTGGTACTTGACATGTAAGGTGGTGTAAGAGAGAGGGTGAGAAAGAGTTGACTTTGGTGGTTGCTTGGGGATGGGGTGAAAGGTGATGTGTACTTGACATGAAGTGATTGATGGATTGAAGGGTTGATTGATTGATTGATGGATTTATGAGACATGTTGCAGAGAATCTCTAGGATTGCAACGCGCTGCATTTTTCTTCGAACTGAATGTGGGTCCACATCACCTCGTCTGGGTGTTGGATCGGTGCGTGAGTCACGGCATCGGAACTACGGCAATGGTGCGGTCACAATGATACAAGTCTCGGATTAAGCTGACTCAAATGTATAGGATACGACTTACGGTCGTGTGCAAATGTCGATTTCAGGTCTTAGGCCACTGGAATTCGACGGGAAGGATCGGGGGAAGCGACGTAACGGTACGGACTAGGATACGGTTCTTACAGCTCTCCACACCTAATAAAAATTTCATCCTTAAAATTTACACTACCATCACAACTAACCATAACTCAAAAAGGAAATAAAAAACATAACATCATAAATAATCAAAGCACATTACACCATACAATCAATCATCAAAAAGATGAGGATAACACTTTCGAATCTCTGCCTCGCGCTCCCAATATGCCTTATCCACACTATGATGGCTCCACTGCACCTTCACCAAGGGAATGACCTTAGTTCTGAGGGCCTTCTCCTTCCGATCAAGGATATGAACTGGCTGCTCAATGCAAGAAGCGTCCTCACGAACTTCCAACGACTGCCAATCAATAACAGGAAAGACATCTGACCCACACTTCCTCAACATAGAGACATGAAAAATATTGTGGACGCCATACAATTGAGGTAGCAAGGCTAGTCGATAGGCCACGACCCCAATGCGCCTGGTGATCTCAAAAGGTCCTATGAATCTCGGGAAAAGCTTGTCCTTCGCTCCAAAATGAACCACACCCTTCATGAATGAGACCTTGAGATACACATGGTCCCCAACGTCAAACTTCAAGAGACGACGCCGATGATCAGCAAAACTCTTCTGCCGACTCTAAGCTGTGCACATCCTCTGCCTGATAATGTCAATAGCCTCTAATGTCTGCAGCACAAGCTCAAGACCTAGGAGACGTCGCTCTCCAACCTTAGTCCAACAACTTGGAGATCGACACGGTCTGCCATATAATGCCTCAAAAGGAGACATGCCAATGGCCGCCTGATAGCTGTTGTTGTACGCGAACTCAGCCAATCGCAGGTGCTCGTCTCATCTACTCAAAAAATCAATCACGTAAGCCCGAAGCATATCTTCAAGGATCTGGTTAACCCTTTCAGTCTGCTCATCGGTCTGTGGATGATACGAGATGCTAAGCTGCAAATCAGTGCCATCGCTCTCTGAAAGCTCCTCCAAAACTGAGACGTGAACCTTGGGTCTTGGTCTAAAACGATCGAGACAGGAACACCGTACAGTCTCACGATCTCATTAACAAACATCATGGCGAGCCGGTTTGCATGCCAAGACTCATGAATCACAAAGAAGTGTGCCGACTACATCAAACGGTCCACAATAACCTAGATGACATCATGACCGCGCTGAGTCCTGGACAAACCCATGACAAAATCGCTAGATATGTGCTCTCACTTCCACATCGGGACGTTCGACGGCTGCAATAGACTAGGGGGTCTCTAATGATCGACCTTGACACGCTGGCAGGTGTCACACTCGGCCACAAAACTGGCTATCTGACGCTTCATCCCTGACCAAAAATACTGACGCCTCATATCACGATACATCTTCATCGAGCCAGGGTGGATAGATAACCGCGATCGATGTGCCTCGGTCATAAGATCTCGACGTAACTCAGGAATATCTGAGACACATAAATAGCTTCTGAAGCGAAGTCCACCATCAAAACTAATCTGCCAATCTGTCTGACTCTCAGATGCTGCCTCTGCTCGGTAATCTTGTAACGACTCATCTGTCTGCTGAGCCTCGATCACCCTTGCGACAAGAGAGAGTTGAATCGATAGGCTTAATAGCTGAATGATAGATGACTGCAGACCAAACTCAAAGTCGTACTCTGTTATATCCTCGAGCATCCTCCACTCCCGAATCATCATATGCACCACCAGGCCTCGTGGCTAACGGCTGAGGGCATCCGCTACCACGTTCGCCTTGCCCAGGTGGTACTGAAGATCAAAATCGTAGTCCTTCAGGAGTTCCATCCAATGCCTCTGCCTCATATTTAGCTCGGACTGAGAGAACAGATACTTCAAGCTCTTGTGGTCGGAGAAGAGCTCGAATCACCCCATAAAGATAGTGCCTCCACACCTTTAGTACGAATACAACTACTACCAACTCTAGATCATGCGTGGGATAATTCAGCTCATGGACCTTGAGCTGGCGAGATGCATAAGCCACAGGCTCCCCGTGCTGCATAAGGACAGCACCTAAGCCAACTCGTGAGACATCTGTAAATACGACAAATCCATCACTCCCAGAGGGAAGAGTGAGGACAGGAGCGGACGTGAGGCGGTCCTTCAGCTCCATAAATATCTTCTCACAAGTGTCGCTCCAAACAAACTCAGCACCTTCTAGGTCAACCTGGTCAACGGGGCTACAATACTAGAGAATCCCTCAATGAAACGTCGATAGTAGCTTGCCAAACCAAGAAAACTATGGATCTCGGATGCGTTCGTGGCTGGCCCCATTGACGTACAACATCAATCTTCGAGGGGTCTACAGCGACACCTTGCTTCATCACCACATGACTGAGGAACTTCACCTCCTCCTGTCAGAATTAGCACTTCTTCAGCTTCGCGTAAAGCTGGTGTGCGTGGAGGGTCTGTAAGGTAATCTCTAGATGCCTCTCATGCTCCTCACGGGACCTCCAATATATCAGAATGTCATCGATGAACACCACAACAAACTGATTGAGATACGGACGGAAGACCTCGTTCATCAACTGCATGAATACTGCGGGTGCATTGGTCAGTTCGAAAGACATGACCTGGAACTCAAAATGACCGTAACGCGTCTTGAAGGCTGTCTTTGGGATATCCTCATCTCGAACCCGAACCTGATGATAATCGGACCGCAAGTCTATCTTTAAAAAGAACTACACCTCCTGCAGCTGATTAAACAAATCATCAATCCTCAGAAGCGGGTACTTGTTCTTGATCGTGACTTTGTTGAGCTCGTGGTAATCTACGCAAAGCCTCAACGAGCCATCCTTCTTCTTCACGAAGAGTACCGGCTCTCCCCACGATGAACTGCTTGGATGAATAAAGCCTAGATCGGGTAACTCGTCCAACTGCTTCTGCAGTTCCCGTAACTCCAACGGTGTCATACGATACGGGGCCATCGAGATAGGCATGGTACCAGGCATGAGATCAATCTGGAACTCAGCGTGCTGACGAGGTGGTAACCCTAGAATCTCCTGAAACACATCGGGAAAACTACAAACGATAGCCAACTGGTCGATACTCAAAGCAGCTGACTCCTCAACGACACACAATAACAGGCAAGAAAACTGCTCTCCACTGGGCTCAACAATAAACTGAAACTCTGGTAATCTGGGTATACAGAAAGTGACTATCCTTGCGAAGCAGTCTAATATGGCATGGTACTCGGTGAGCCAGTCTATGCCCAAATTGACATCAAAATCGGACATCGGCAATACGAATAGGTCGGCAGGTAAGAAGATATCTCCAATCAGAATGGGGCATGATGAGCAAACTCAGTCTAATACTGCAGTCTTCTCCAAGGGCGTCGATACAGATAAACCGTCATAGGCAGACTACAACGGTAAACCGGTCGATCAGCAGAAATCATCAGCCACAAAGGAATGTGATGCACTAGAGTCAAATAATACACATGCAATGCATGTAGAGATAGGGAGAGTACCCTCGACGACCCCTCCTGATGCCTGAGGGTCGTGCTGGGCGGCATAGAATCTACCATGGGTCTGCTGGGGAGGTGTATGTCCCCTCTGAGGTCTCTACTGATGCTACTGCCACTGTGGTGGCCTAATCTGTTGCCTCTACTACTGTGGCAGAGGCCCTGGAGGCTAGTTCTGCCGTCGCTGGTGATGCTGTGGTGGCTATCGCAGAGGTGGATGTGGTGCCCTCGGCTTCTTCTTTTGAGGATGGGGACACTCCTACACACGATGTCCTGGCCTTCCACATCAAAAGCAGGTACCTGTGAATGGTCCGGAAGGTGGTGCTGGGGGTTCCCCTAGTGCTCGGAACGCTGGGCGGTTCGGGCATCGTTGCTATAAATGACGCTGCTGGTGGGAACTACTAGAGGATGCCTTCCCCTTCTGATCTCTCCTCTGATCATGGGCTCTCTGCACACCAGCTCAATCTGTCTCATATATCAGGGCTCTCTCCACTATCTACTCAAATGTCGGAAGCATGTGTCCGATCACACGGCTCTTGAGGGCAGGACGCAAGCTGTTCTCAACATGGCAGGCCTTTCGCCCCTCATCATCAATAAGATATGTCGTGAACCTCGATAGCGCGACAAAACATGCCTCGTACTGGGACACGGTCATGTCTCCCTAGACCAGAGTCTCAAACTCTAATGCGCGCTGCTATCGCACATGCTCGGGAAAGAACTTTTGGTCAAACCAGTCTATAAAGTCCTCCCAAGTCTACTCAAAATTGACCGCTACCGATCAGGCTACAGATTCCCACCAATACTGAGCCTCACCCTGCAGAAGAAATATGGCTAATGGGACTCACTGCTGGGTAGTACATCTCATAGTGTCGAATATCTTCTCCACCTAGGAGCACCATATCTCTGCTACAGTAGGGTCTGGTTCCCTTCAGAAACACGGGGGATCGTGTTGTTGAAAATTCTTGAGAAGAGCGCTTGCACGGTCTTGCTCGGCCTCAGCCGGTGTAACAGTGGGATGCCTGTTTGCCCCTGAAGAATGGAAGTCATTTCTTGCAGCATCTGCTGAAGCTGGACGTCACTCACGGGTACGGTCGGATTCGCATCGGTCTCAGGTAAAGGAGTAGCATCCTCAGGCTAAAAATCAGGAATATCTAGTGGTAGAGCCGGAGTAGCAGGAGGTAAAGTGAGAGTCTCAGTTGGTGGTGTGGGAGTCGCAGGTGGTGGAGCAAGATTCGCTCGGGTCACTTTTCTAACCATAATGTCGTACAGGAAGGAACAATAGCCTATTAGCCTTAAGAATTCTCGAAGGCATAAACGTTAAGGGTCTATGTCGGAAAATCACTAAGTCATTCGGACTCAGAACCTATTTATAATAGATATGTGATGTAATCCTCAGGTACTCCCAAGTTATGCCCTGATACCAACTTCTGTCACGTTCCAAACTTGAAAAATGGGCTCACAAAATTCTCGATCACCGAATCTAGCACCGACAGCCTCCGTAGTACCCCATTCTCTGATCCTGACACTCACATGCCAGATTTCGATCCTAGGATCCTACAAGGAGGATTTTCAGTATGATTTTTTTTATAATGGAGCATAACAACAAGCATAACCAAGTCACAAAACAATATCACCACATATCCACTATATCAAAAACTTTAAGTACAATGTAGAAAGAGAAATACAGGGTGATCAAAAAGCTTCAAAATAGTCAGATGCGCACTCTTGCCTCAGCGCTGCTGCTGTCCAACGCTACCTGCACACAACTGTCGTGCATAAGCTTACAAAAGCTTAGAGGGTGGTGTAAGTGTGTGCGCAAGGTAAGTACCAAGTATATAATATCAGAGTAATGCGAAAACATATGGTAAGTCAATGAATGCTATCAGCTGTACTAAAGCTATATGATGCAAGGCATGAATGTTATCGGCTATACTAAGGCATTGCGATGCAAGGCCTATGTAGCCAAATGTCATATGTGATATGCAAAGCAAGCATACCGGTACTCATCAAGTACACATATCAATACAGTTCCTCTTTGGATATCACCGGGGTCTAATACACTTCGCACTGACTCCTCCTCCCTAGCTACACAGTCAAGCAAGAGAAATAGACCTCACTATCTGCCTGAACATTAGTCTTCCAATACCTACCCGGCTCATCGATAGCGGACTCATTTACGAGCTGGTCAAACTCAGCCTAGCTTATAGCCCCCTCACTCAGGCGAATAAGGCCACACCCCCTCCCAACAGACTACGACACAGTGGAAGACGCGGTATACTGGTATTCAGCACTCGGGCGCTCGTGTATCCACTCAGTCTAGACGTTGGAGTAACTCCTGGTACCAAAAGGTTCTAGGACTTTCACCCAAGGACATCCTAAGTGCCCACAGTGCTAGAACCAAGTATTTTTGGTATCCAATACGGTCATCCACGATGTATCTATGGAGCCACGGCCCCGATGTCACTAGGGTGTAGAATGATCAAGTCACACATATGCGAGATGCATGACACACATCGTACAATCATGCAACAATCTCTCGCGCACTATGCGCTCATGTGGGTAACTCCTATCAATGAGTCCCATAAATAATCTGTCCAATGGCATATGCTATGATTAGTCACTACTCACATCAAGCATACATATGATGCGTATGGTATGAGGCATGGAATTATACTAAGCATGTTATAAAGTGATGGACTATCCTCACAACGACGATGGGCTAGACGGTCTGCATGTAACAAATATGGTCCTATTAATGGGCCCTAGGGAGAGTTATAATGCGGACATCTAACCGACATTACTCTTACAATGTGGACGTCAAACCAGCATTGTTCCCGAGGCTTTGCTCGCCATAAATATCATTCAATACGTCATGGTGGAATCACACATTGCAATGGACTTTAGGTACATCCCATTGGGCCTTAAATGCATCAAGCGGGTCGTATCTCATGGGCCTTATATTCATTGAGTGGGCCACATCAATGGGCTTTATATTCATCACGTGGGACACATCAATGGGCCTCACCAATGGGCCTTAGGTATATTGCAATGGGCCATCACCCATGGGCCTTGGAATGCATCATAATGGGCCTTCAAAACATGGACCTTGCATTCATATCAAGGTGGTCCTCAACAATGGCCTCATACCCATCAAGGTGGGCCTTAAAAATGGGCCAAAAATACACCAAGATGGGCCTAATCACATGAGCCTTTTGTATATCAGATGGGCCACACAAACGGGCCCCAAATACATCAATATGAGCCTCCTCATATGGCCTTATGAATGCCATGGTGGGCCTTAAAAATGGCCACAAATACATACATATATATATGAGCCATGCCAAAGGATCAACCGATCCTCACTTCAAATAATAGTTGTGAGACCCACTTGAACCATGGATCTAACTCATTCTTTAGCTCATGCCAAAAATGAGCTTTCAAAAATGGTAAAACGGTTTGGATGCTTCACATGTATCATGATGGGTCCCACAGACCCTGCTGAAGTCGAAAGTAGTGGGGCCCACTGCCCCTGAAAAATGGGTGGACGACATGCATCAAACACATGCACTGCGGTGGGTTCCACCGGCCACCTGGATGGTGTGAATAACACACATGCATCACTGTGGGTCCCACGTGGGGGCCCACCATAATGTTTATTACCATCTAACTTGTTGATAAGGTCACAAAGACCTAGATGAATAGAAAAAAATAAATATCAGATTAATTCAAAACTTTTATGGGCCCAAAAAGGGTTTCAATGATAGAGTTCAATCACTGCTGTTTCTTGTGGTGTGGGCCACCTGAGATCTGGATCAAGCTGATTTTTGGAGGGGACCCACCTCAAGGGGTGGTCCACCTCATGGATGGTGTGGATACAAAATATAAATCATGGTGGGGCCCACATGTGGGGCTGTGGACTCCCTGGCGTCCACGCCCTTGACACAACAGCTGTTGTATATATATAATATATTTTTTGAAAATTGTGTATTATCGCAGTTTTTTCGTGCTAGGGCCCGCATCATGTGAATCCGACCCACCTAATAGGTTCCATAATCCATACCCACTCCATCAAGCCCAATATTGGGTATGTTTTGTCGTGTAGAAAGATTCAAGTGACTATAAACGGTGAAAATCATTATTTTGCTAAGGTATGGCCCACCAGAAAGTTGGATCAGCTTCATATTTTGGCTCAACGCCTAAAATAGTCTGAGGAAAGGGATGGACGGTGTGGATTGAATACATTCTTCAAGGTGGGGCCTATATGAGTGACCCAGCCCATGAGCTTAAAATCCAAGCTCATATTTGTGTTTTCTGTCCAGCAACGTCCAGACGCTGGACATTTTTGGGCTTAACAACATGTTCAAGGTGGGCCCTATTTAGGTGGGCCACCACATGATGGATGGTGTGAGTACAATACTTATAAGATGGGCCCCACTTTTAGATGGCTTGGGTCAATACATACCTAATGGTGGGGTCCATCCAAGTGGGCCACACGACCATTACATTACACACAAAAAAAATGAAAAGAGAGGGAGAGAGAGAGAGAGATAGAGTGGAACACGCGTGTGATGGACAGACCTCGACACTATGGGCCCTCCGTTCCATGATCTACATCATAAATCAAGTGGGTCCCAATCATGTGGGCCCAAAAAAATTGAAATCTAACTATGGAGATCCCTTCTCCATGAAAATAGACGGTCTAGATGACCCATATACAAGCTAGGAAGGTAAACATCATGATGGGGTCCATGGAGAATGGCCCCATCATGGAATGATATTGATGATCAAGATGGGTCACTGACCACATCTTAGGATCCAAAGTGAGATCCATACCATTGATCGGTAGGCCTCACTTGGCCCATCTTGAAAATATGAAAATTTAGCCTATAGAAGCACCCACCACTTGATCTTCTTGGTCCGTTGGAAAGCCTATCTCCTTGTGCTTGTCTTTGATGGTGGAAGATGGGAGATGGATGGCTAGGATGGGAGATCTTAGGAAGGGAAAGTGGGCCATACAAACTCTCTCTTCTCTCACTTGAAAGCTTGGACGTGGGGGTGCTCTTGCTTGGCTGGGAATGTTGAGAAATGAGAGAGAGAGAGAGAGAGAGAGAGAGAGACAGAGAGAGAGAGAGAGAAAGTTGTAAGGAGAGATGTGAGTAATGGGTGATGGAGTGATGGATGTGGTACTTGACATGTAAGGTGGTGTAAGAGAGAGGGTGAGAAAGAGTTGACTTTGGTGGTTGCTTGGGGATGGGGTGAAAGGTGATGTGTACTTGACATGAAGTGATTGATAGATTGATGGGTTGATTGATTGATTGATGGATTGATGGGACATGTTGCAGAGATTCTCTTGGGATTGCAACGCACGACGTTTTTTCTCAAACTGAACGTGGGTCCACATCACCTCTTCTGGGTATCGGATCGGTGAGTGAGTCATGGTGTTGGAACCGCGGTGATGGTGTAGTCGCAATGATATAAGTCTTGGATTAAGCCAACTCAAATGTATAGGATACGACTTACGGTCGTGCACAAATGTCTATTACAGGTCGCAGGTTGTCAAAATTCGACGGGAAGGATCGCGGGAAGTGACGGAACGGTACGGACTAGGATACGGGTCTTACTTCCTATGTCTAGACGAAATCAGGCCCTACAACACAAGGAACGGAGGTCCACCTGTGCTCGGCCTTACCCTAGAGAAGATATACAGCTAATCAGACTCGTTGCTGGGTCGTACATGCCATTGTATCAAAAATCTTCCCCACCTTGGAGCGTCATCTCTCAGCTGCTATTAGGTCTAGCTTGCCCTGAAAATGTGGGGGATCGAGCTGTTGGAACTCTCGAAGAAAGGCACTCACATGCTCCTGCTCTACCTGGACTGGTGAAATAACGAGGTGCCTGCCCTGCCGCTGAAGGGTGACTGTTATAGCCTACAACATCTGCTATAACTGGGAGGCACTAATGGGTATAGTCGGATCCACACTGATCTCAAGTGGAGGAGTGACATCCTCAGGCTGGGGACCAAGGATCTCTGGTGGTGGAGTGAGAGTCGTAGGTGGTAGAGCGAGAGTTGCAGGTGGTGGAGAGGGAGTCGCTTGGGTCGCTCTCCTGGATGGCATGTCCTATAGGGAAGAACAAGGATGCCTATCAACCTTGAGAACTCTCGAAGGCACGCACGTTACGAAACTAAATCGGAAGTTTACGCACTCGGGAAATTATCTTGAACTTATAGTAGATATGTAATGTTGTCCTAAGTTTTTCCTAAGTTATGATCTAATACTAACTTCTGTCATGCCCCAAACTCAAAAATCGGGCTCACAAAATTTCTGATCGTTGAATTCGGTGCCGACAGCCTCCATAGTACCCCATTCTCGACTCCTGACACCCATAAACTAAGTTCTGATCTAGGAATCCTACAAGGATGATTTTTCAACATGAATTTATTTTGTAACAAGCATAACTCACCAACAATAACCAAGACACCATCACAAAATCCACTATGATAAAAAAACTTTAAGGTATAATTCTCATAAAGAAAAATATAATGATAATAATAATGAAAACTCCTGAAGCTCGACTGTATTCTCCTGCTCCAACTAAACTACGGTTGCGTCTTGACGTCACCGGCATGCATACATCGTGCATAAGCTTATAGAAATCTTAGAGGATGGTGAGAGTGTGTACGCAATAAAAGCGTGCTCAAAATGCAATATCAGAGTAATGCGGAATATACTAGTGAATCCATGAATACTATCAACCGTACTAAGACTATCCGATGCAAGACATAAATGTTATCAGTCATATCAAGACCATGCGATGCAAGATGCAACTCAAGCATACCAGTCCTCATCCGAATCCACATATCAATGTAATTAATCATTAGAGCATCAAATATCAGTATAGTTCTCACTTTGGATAATCACCGGGGTCTACTACACTCTACGCCAACTTTTTACCCCTATCCGAGCACACAACTGGGTAAGTGGAAGAGACCTCACTATCTGCCTGTCAATATCGGGCCCGATTCATCTATAGCGGACCCATTTCTCAAGGTGGTCAAACTCAACCTAAATATTGCCCCTCACTCAGGCGGTTATGGTCATACCCCTTTCCAACCGACCAGGACACAGTGGTAGACGCGGCCTACTAGTATACAACTCTCGTGCACTCATGTATCCACTTTGTCTTGACATTAGAGTCATCCTCTGGTACCATCAGGTTTAGAGATTTTCACCTAGAGGAATCTATGGCACTCTGATGCTAGTAATAGTATTTTGGGTATCCAATCAGGCTCTCCATGATGTTCCTATGGAGGCCACGGTCCTGATGTCGCTAGGGCATATAGTAACCATATCACACAATGCAAGATGCATGTGTAACGCCCTGAAAAAATCCGTACTTGGACTCGAGTACCAACTCGACCAGAAATCACGTAGGATTAATTCCTTTAGAAAATAAGTGTAAGTTAGCTAGCGCAACGCTAGAGTAGCTGGGAAATAGTCCTTGATCACTTTAAATACGTTCTATAAGACCCAAAGAGAGTAGAACCAATGACGCTATAATACTCTAAAACCTCGGATCAAACTCTAAGCCGGTATGTTCTCTGGACCTCTTTGAAACTATGTATTGGGTCTAGACCGCGCGTCAAAAGTCCGATACCTACAATCTTAGACCGTTAGAACCGCCTTGTTGGACTTGACAATCATTTCGAAAATCAAGTCCAATCGACATTCGCAGGCTATTTCATTGAGCCTAGACTGAAGAGAGTGAGAATAGGGTTAGATTTGGAATTTGAAATTTAAATCTGGCACACGACTTGACGTGTTATTATTAAGCGTTCTGACCATCAAAATTTAGCCAAATTACACCCTCGGATCAGGAAAAATTTCTATTTCATATCATGAGACTTATAGACCTGATCTACGTGTGGTGACTGCTGAACTGAAACTGGACCGCCACGGGCGATCTACGAACACTGATGGTCTGAAAATGGGATGTGAGTGACATCTGACGTGCATGAACTTAAGTCCGATCGCATTCGGCCAGGGGACCACCAGAAATGTCCTTTTGGACCGAAACAGCCCCGATTTGGATATACCTTAAGTATACCTTGACCTGAAGCCTGTTTTGGGCATGTTTGGGCTTATAAAAGGGCTTGAAACCCTCACTCACTCCTCTCACCCATCCAAATTTGCTAGAAACCCTAGCAAGAGTGAGAGAGAAAGTGAGAGTTTGTGAGAGTGAGTGGAAGGGAATTTCCTGCTGCTTGTGCTACCTGTTGCACGTGATTAAGTAACACGTTCCAATCACTTGGCCGGTGATTTCTCCACATTTCTAGGTAAGAAAATACCCTAAATAGTTGCTGATTTAGTGTTCTTTCATTTCCATAGCATGTTAGCTTATGAATCCTGTAAATTAGGTTGCCTATTCGCCGTAGACGAAGCGTATACACTCCGTTCGAATCGATATGCTTCTAGGAGATAAGGTGCGGATTTTAGACGCTTTGATTGACTGTTTCCAACGCTTTCAATGTCATTTAATAGTAGATTATCGACGGCAACACCGTTTGACATGTACAATATGCTGTCCGTTTCCTGTTTCGTAAGTAGACGAAGAATATGAGATTTAGGGCATTTTAGTCATTTGTAGGAAATACTGTTTTCATCCATATTTTTCTGATGTGATTGACATGGCTTCTTGTCGCATTAGGATACTAGGAATGCGTGCATAATTAGTTTGGCGAAGAGATTCGCCTAAATGCGCACTTTGAGTCGACATACTATATGTAGACTTAAGTGTGTAGTGTAAGTGTTTGTATAAATGCTTGTATCAGTATGTATTGAATTAAATGGTGTGATGAATTAGTTTGAGATTGATTTCTCAATTAATATGCTGATGTAAAGGATTTCCTACATGTTAGCTATATGCATGATTTCATTATATGTATGAAATGCATGTGCTTGAAGATTTACTTAAGTTGTATGTTATAACATGTGTTAACATGCTCACATGGTTGTATTTCATTTCCAATACTCTCACATGATTGCTGATGTGGATTCATAATTATTTGGGACTATACCTAGTCCAGGCAGTCGGCAACCGAGCAAGTTCGTGGTTGGCCTATCTTTGTCACGAACGACGCGTCGATGAATGCGAGCCGTGTTTTAGAGTTGGCGGCAGTGGTTAGGCCACACGAGGTGTTTTACGCACTTCATGTCGTTCAACTTGAGATGCGCTCGTGCTAGTCGAGCCCGTCAAGTAACCCGACTGGCCGTTGTATGTTCACCCTGTATGAGTCATAACTGCTTGAACCTAGGGTACTGAACTTACCATTGTAAACCCTATCAACCACGGTACCTTGATCCACGAAGACTCATGAGCCGGGCATGGTGGTATGGGACATCGTGGTCGAGCTTTCGGCCTACGCTGGGGCCACAAACCTCCCCGTATTGACCAGTGAGCACCTATGCCTCGTGAGCAGATTATGGTGGTATAGGACACTATATTCTTGCTGTCGGCCTACACTGATCAGGCGACGAGTCCTTTGTAGTGACCGCGAGCGTATTCTGAGTCTACAGGAGGCGACGACCCTTCCGTAGCAATGAGAGTACAGTAGGCCTGTATTGATAAGGTGATGGGGGAGCGGTGCAACGAGTGCGAGCAACAGCCCTGACAGCCCTTGCAGTGACCTACAAAATATACATCATATGAGATTACTATATGAGATTACTAGGAGTGACGACCCTAGACAGGATCTGTGTTGGGATTGATATAAGGGAAGTACGCTCCTAGGCCACGACCAGAGTTGCAAGACAGGCCCTTTGCGCGCAAGAGGCCTCGCGCCGACCCTCCTTCTAGGGCTACCGTGCCAGTACCAACGATGCGGTGCTCCGATTTATCGTGTACATATTGTGGGAGAGCGGGCCATTTGATGCAGAGTTATTTTGCTCGGATGCGGGACAGTGGGTTCTCGCTGCTGCAGAAGATCGACCGTACACGCTCACATGCGATATCAGCACCGCCTTTACGGTTGGCTCCTGCGCACCCTTCCTTCAGACCTCCGGTATCTCAGCTCAGGCCGCCTCTACGGCCCATGGCACAGCGGCCGAACCGGCCACAACAGGCACGAGTGCATGCCTTGACAGCTGAGGCAGCTGTAATAGAGACTTCTCAGCTTTGACCTTTGAGGTCACTGCCCACATCGGAGGTATTCCTATTCTTGTGATGGTGGACATAGGGTCCACGATTTCTTTGATATCGCATTCCATAGTCAGGCGTCTTGGACTGCCGACCATTCGTATGGATGGGGTGTGAGTTTATACATCTCACGGGTCCTTTACAGATGTCACCCTGATGTGTGAGGGCTGTTTGGTGGATCTGGGGGACAAGACGATGGTTCTTGATCATGTCGTCAACCCTTCTCTTGTTTATTTCGACGTCATTCTTGGCATGGACTGGTTGACTGCAGCGAGGGCCGAGATTGACTGCGAGACTCGTATAGTGACTGCCTACGAGCCAGAGGGCACATCCTTCACATTCCCAGTGCGGGTAAATCTCCCCTTCTGCATACTTAGCTACGCTACTTTACTACGTGACGCTGGTGCCCAGATGCTTGAGCATACGCCAGTCATTTGTGAGTTTGGGGATCTGTTCAGGAAGATCCCTGATTTGTCACCTCGATGAGAGATTGATTTCACTATCGATCTGGTGCCTGGTTCCACGCCCGTCTCACTGCCGACGTATCGCATGGCACCGTGTGAGATGGAGGAGTTGAGGATGCAAATTGATGGTCTGTTGGTGCTTGGCCTTATACGACCTAGTGTGTCTCCTTGGGGAGCACCAGTCCTGTTTGTAAGGAAGAAGGATGGTTCGATGCCATTGTGTATTGATTATCGCAGACTGAACCAGATCACGGTGAAGAATAGGTACCCTTTACCCAGGATCGATGACTTGTTTGATCAGTTGAGAGGAGCGCAGTACTTCTCAAAGATTGATCTTCAGTCAGGATATCATCAGCTTCGCGTCAGGGATGAGGACGTGCAGAAGACAGCATTCAGGACTAGCTTTGGCCACTACGAGTTCCTTGTGATGTCGTTCGGTCTCACGAACGCACCGTCGTGTACATGGATCTGATGAACCGGGTATTTCAGCCTTTCCTCTATCGATTCGTCGTTGTGTTCATTGACGACATTTTGGTATACTCCAGGAGTCGAGAGGAGTATGAGGAGCACTTGCGCTTAGTCCTGGATACGCTCAGACAACATCAGTTGTTCGCACAGTACAAGAAGTGCGACTTCTGGAAGCAGGAAGTGAAGTTCCTGGGACACGTGGTGTCCAAGGATGGCATGGAAGTTGACCTGTCTAAGGTAGCTGCAGTTCAGGACTGGGAGCAGCCTAGTTCTTTCACTGAGGTGAGGAGTTTCTTGGGTCTCGCTGGCTATTATCGACGCTTCATTCGGGATTTCTCGAAGATCGTGAGACCTTTATCTCAGTTGACACGGAAGGACGTGAAGTTCGCCTGGAATGACAAGGCGGAGTCAGCTTTTCAGGAGCTGAAGGACAGACTTACGTCCGCCCCTGTGCTAGTATTGCCAGAGCAAGGGGTTAGGTACACTATATACACTGACGCGTCTAGCGTTGGTCTGGGTTGTGTCCTTATACAGAGGGACAGGGTAATTCCGTATGCCTCGAGACAATTAAGGAAGCACGAGGAGAATTACCCTACACACGACCTAGAGTTGGCAGCCGTCATATTCGCACTGAGACACTGGAGACATTACCTCTATGGAGAGGAGTTCGAGCTCTTTTGCAACCACAAGAGCCTCAAGTACATATTCACGCAGCGAGACTTAAATATGAGGCAGCGGCGATGGATGGAGACTTTGAAGGACTTCAAGTTCGAAGTCTCTTACAATCCTGAGAAGGTGAACCTTGTGGCCGACGCGTTGAGCCGTAAGAAGGCGATAGAGTTTGCGGCTCTGCTGATGGTTGCTAAGTGGGATATGGTTGAGTTTTTGTGAGACTTTGAGCAGAAACCCACTGTAGAGGAGCCGTATGAGTTCATCGCACATGTACAGGTGCGATCTCAGATCGATGACCGGGTCATCGAGGCGCAGAGGGATGATGCACATCTGATAGAGCTTCGAGAGCAGGCCAGTGATGATGCAGACGTCGAGTGACGAGTTGGCATGGATGAGGGCTTACGTTATCGTGGCCGCCTATGCGTCCCAGATATCCCTGACTTGAGACGAGAGATTCTCGAGGCTGCGCATTGTACCAGACTCGCGATGTATCCAGGCAGTATGAAGATGTATCGCGACGTGAAGAGGACTTATTGGTGGGAAGGTATGAAGACCCACATAGTAGAGTTCGTATCCCGTTGTCTCACTTGTCAGCAGGTGGAGGCAGAGCATCGCCGACCACCTGGACTCTTGCAGCCTATGCCGATCGCAGAGTGGAAGTGGGACTTCATTTCCATGGATTTCGTTTTAGGGCTGCCGAAGACGAGGAAGGGACATGATTCCATTTGGGTGATCGTCGACCATCTGACGAAGTCGTCGCACTTCTTACCGATCAGAGTTACGAACTCTGCAGACGAGCTGGCTAGACTGTACATCAAAGAGATCGTGCGTCTGCATGGAGTTTCGTTGGAGATCGTGTCAGACAGAGACACGCAGATCACTTCTATTTTCTAGACTCGCATTCAGGAGGCTATGGGTGTGAAGTTGAAGTTCAGTACTGCCTTCCACCCACAGACAGATGGACAGACAGAGCGGGTGAACCAGATCTTAGAGGATATGTTGCGATCCTGCGCATTATACTTCAAGGACAGTTGGGATGACTGTCTTACATATGCAGAATTCGCGTACAACAACAGTTTTCAGGCGAGTAACGGTATGGCACCTTACGAGGCGTTGTATGGGCGACCTTGTCGCGCACCGCATTGTTGGGCAGAGGTCGGTGAGAGTACCTTGATTGGCCCAGAGTTAGTGCAGGCGACGTCAGAGAAGATTGATATCATTAGATGTCAGCTTCTCACAGCGCAGAGCAGACAAAAGAGTTATGCCGATACGAGACGGCGGCCGCTAGAGTTCACAGTTGGGGATCATGTATTTTTACGAGTTTTCCCTATGAAGGGAGTCCTTCGGCTAGGGAAGAAGGGGAAGCTGGCACCGCGATTCATTAGTCCATTCCAGATCCTCGATCGTGTGGGAGCAGTGGCTTACCGATTGGCTTTACCCACGCCTCTCGCGAGCGTTCACAACGTATTTCATGTTTCTATGCTGAAGAAATACGTTTCTGATCCTTCTCATATCATCAGATGGGAGCAGGTGCAGTTAGGAGAGGATGTTACATATATCCTGCGACCGACGCGTATCCTAGACAGGAAGGAGCAGGTACTGCGTAGCAAGGTGATTCCCCTTGTGAAGGTATTGTGGACGCATCACTCTGAGGAAGAGGCTACCTGGGAGATAGAAGCCGAGATCAGAAAGAACTACCCGCAGCTTCTCGAGGAGTATGAAAAGGTATAAATTTTGAGGATGAAATTATTTGTTAAGGGGGATATATTGTAACCCCCTGGAAAAATCCGTACTTGGACTCGAGTACCAACTCGACCAGAAATCGCGTAGGATTAATTCCTTTAGAAAATAAGTGTAAGTTAGCTAGCGCAACGCTAGAGTAGCTGGGAAATAGTCCCTGATCACTTTAAATACGTTCTACAAGACCCAAAGCGAGTAGAACCAATGATGCTATAATACTCTAAAACCTCGGATCAAACTCTAAGCCGGTTTATTCTCTGGACCTCTTCGAAACTTTGTATTGGATGTAGACCGCGCGTCGAAAGTCCGATACCTACAATCTTAGACCGTTAGAACCACCTTGTTGGACTTGACAATCATTTCAAAAATCAAGTCCAACCGACATTCACAAGCTATTTCATTGAGCCTGGACTGAAGAGAGTGAGAATAGGGTTAGATTTAGAATTTGAAATTCAAATTTGGCACATGACTTGACGCGTTATTATTAAGCGTTCTGACCGTCAGAATTCAGCCAAATTACACCCTCGGATCAGGAAAAATTTCTATTACATATCATGAGACTTGTAGACCTGATCTACGTACGGTGACCACTGAACTGAAACTGGACCGCCACGGGCGATCTACGAACACTGATGGTCTAAAAACGGGATGTGAGCGACATCCGACATGCATGAACTTAAGTCCGATCGCGTTCGGCCAGGGGACCACCAGAAATGTCCTTTTGGACTGAAACAGCCCCGATTTGGATATACCTTAAGTATACCTTGACCTGAAGCCTGTTTTGGGCATGTTTGGGCTTATAAAAGGGCTTGAAACCCTCACTCACTCCTCTCACCCATCCGAATTTGCTAGAAACCCTAGCAAGAGTAAGAGAGAAAGTAAGAGTTTGTGAGAGTGAGTGGAAGGGAATTTCTTGCTGCTTGTGCTACCTGTTGCACGTGATTAAGCAACACGTTCCAATCACTTGGCCGGTGATTTCTCCACATTTCTAGGTAAGAAAATACCCTAAATAGTTGCTGATTTAGTGTTCTTTCATTTCCATAGCATGTTAGCTTATGGATCTTGTAAATTAGGTTGCCTATTCGCCGTAGACGAAGTGTATACGCTCCATTCGAATCGATACGCTTCTAGGAGATAAGGTGCATATTTTAGACGCTTTGATTGACTGTTTCCAACGCTTTCAATGTCTTTTAATAGTAGATTATCGACGGTAACACCATTTGACATGTACAACATGCTGTCCGTTTCCTGTTTCGTAAGTAAACGAAGAATATGAGATTTAGGGCATTTTAGTCATTTGTAGGAAATACTGTTTTCATCCATATTTTTCTGATGTGATTGACATGGCTTCTTGTTGCATTAGGATACTAGGAATACATGTATAATTAGTTTGGCGAAGAGATTCGCCTAAATGCGCACTTTGAGTCGACATACTATATGTAGACTTAAGTGTGTAGTGTAAGTGTTTGTATAAATGCTTGTATTAGTATGTATTGAATTAAATGGTGTTATGAATTAGTTTGAGATTGATTTCTCAATTAATATGCTGATGTAAAGGATTTCCTACATGTTAGCTATATGCATGATTTCATTATATGTATGAAATGCATGTGCTTGAAGATTTACTTAAGTTGTATGTTATAACATGTGTTAACATGCTCACATGGTTGTATTTCATTTCCAATACTCTCACATGATTGCTGATGTGGATTCATAATTGTTTGGGACTATACCTAGTCCAGGCAGTCGGCAACCGAGCAAGTTCGTGGTTGGCCTATCTTTGTCACGAACGACGCGTCGTTGAACGCGAGCCGTGTTTTAGAGTTGGCGGCAGTGGTTAGGCCACACGAGGTGTTTTACGCACTTCATGTCGTTCGACTTGAGATGCGCTCGTGCTAGTCGAGCCCGTCAAGTAACCCGACTGGCTGTTTGTATGTTCACCCTGTATGAGTCATAACTGCTTGAACCTAGGGTACTGAACTTACCATTGTAAACCCTGTCAACCATGGTACCTTGATCCACGAAGACTCATGAGCCGGGCATGGTGGTATGGGACATCGTGGTCGAGCTGTCGGCCTACGCTGGGGCCACAAACCTCCCCATATTGACCAGTGAGCACCTATGCCTCGTGAGCAGATTATGGTGGTATGAGACACTATATTCTTACTGTCAGCCCACACTGATCAGGCGACGAGTCCTTTGTAGTGACCGCGAGCATATTCTGAGTCTACGGGAGGCGACGACCCTTCTGTAGCAGTGAGAGTATAGTAGGCCTGTATTGATAAGGTGATGGGGGAGCGGTGCAACGAGTGCGAACAACAGCCCTGGCAGCCCTTGCAGCGACCTACAAAATATAACATCGTATGAGATTACTAAGAGTGACGACCCTAGACAGGATCTGTGTTGGGATTGATATAAGCAAGGTACCCTAGGTTTCCAATCCTGCTGTATGAATGGACTAATAATAACTCGAAAATTATATCACCATGACATTGCATGTGCCTGGAAGATGTGGAGCACTGTGGGATGATTGCATGCCGCGGTCGTAAGATGGTGCCATATGAGGGAGATCGTCGGTGAGGGCATCCATCATGTCATGTCATATTGCATTAAGAACAGTAATAAGATTGTTTGATTTACTGCTTTACTATTATAGCATGATTGATTTGAGAACATGTTAATCCTTGCTCTATTATTCCACTGGGTTAGCTACTCATTCCCACATTTCGGGATGGTGTTTGAAACACCCACCAGACCCTGTCTTAGATGCAGGTGATGCAGCGATTCAGGAGGCAGAGCCAGACTATGATGAGGACCAGGACGAGTTCTCATACATGCAGTACCACGACGGCTTTGCTTAGGTGGCCTGGATTGACGGGACTTCTCAGTGGGACTCTTTTTGATATTTGATTTCTGTTATTTACATGTATGTGAGACTCAGAGATGTATTCATACTTTGGAGACTGTCGAGATCTACTTTGTTTTACCATACAGTGATATATATATTCTTTAGTCTTCCGCTTGCTTTTATCACTGGATCTGGAGTATGAATTGTAGTTTTGGTATACTTTTACTCATGTGAATGCTTTAACTCAGACAACATTGAATCATAATCATTTTTGTTGCATAAGTGACGGTCTGGAACTCGGGAGTTGAGTTTATACACGACCCTCGATTTTCAGGGTGTTACAGCATGAGTCATACAATCCAGTTATGCATCAATCCTGGGTGTACCGTGCGCTCATGAGGGACAACACTGCCTATCAGGGAATCCCATAAATAACTTGTCAGAAGGCATACGCAATGGTCAACCTCATCTCATCATAAGCACGCAGATGATGCATATAGGTATTTATCATGATGATATACTGTCACATACTCATAATTGGTATTGATAATCGACATCGATAATTGGCCTATATACAAGGCGATGTCCATAGATGAACAATCGATCTAAACTATAATATAAAGATCGGCCCTCGGCCGTGGACATCAATTTCGGAAGCATGGAGTCTACAGCAAGGATGGACCATGAAACATCAATAGGGCCCAATAATTTGGGTTAACTCACTAAGAGAATGATGAGAATGGGCCTAACAAGGCTTAAAGGAAGGTCACAATGTGCACATTTAACCATCATTGTCCATCAATGTGGACATTTAACCAACATTGCTCCTAAGGAGTGGCCCACATAGAGTCACACGTATAGTGGGCCCATGGCCTCACACAAGGGCCTAATACACATCACCATGGGCCTCACTTAAGGGCATAATGCATATCACGATGGGCCTCACTCATGGGCCACATATGCATCATATTGGGCCTCATTCATGTGCCTCAAATACATCACATTGGGCCTCATCATATGAGTCTCACATACATCAAATGGACCGCAATACATGGGCCCCATATACATCAAGTGGGCCACATCATATGGGCCTCATATACATCGCATTGGGGTGGGCCCTGCACATTCCAAATGTGCCCACCAGATGAACAACATGGGTGTACAACACCTACATCAAGTGGGCTGCATCATATGGGCCGCACCATCTACACCATACATCTATTTTAAAGATCATTTTAGAGCATGACCTAAAAAAATGGATCACATCAGAGGATCATCTGGACCATACCACAAATAGCAATGGATATAATGATTTCCACTGTTAAACAATTCATCGGGCCGGACCCGCCATCATGTTTATTTGGATTAAACGGTGTGGATTAGACCCATACATCAACAGTGGGTCCCATAGAACTTGTTATCATCACGGCAGCATCCAACTGCTGCTGGTGTTGCTTACTAGCCCACCATCCAGATGGACGGTTGGGATATATCACATACCTCATGTCAGACCCACAAATGGACGATTGGCATGAATGAAACCCATACATTTGGTGGGTCCCACCGAACTTACTGATGTCACTACATCAGCTATATAACTGGTGTGGGTACTCCAGCCAATCCGTTCAACAGGTGGGTCCCACATGAGGCCCACCATATATAACACACACGCACATATATAATATTATATTATTTAATTGTTATTATTATTATTATATCTTTTTTTTTTGAAAAGGGACTAGCGTCTAAAAGGTTGGACGTCTGTCTAACGGACGATCTAGATTACATACATCAAGGTAGGGCCCCACATGGCACCGTCCTAACGGTTGGTGCTGATATACAATAATACATGTATTAACAGTGGGTCCATATGTGTGGCCCACCGATGGCTTTGAATAAAGATGATCTTTGTGTTTATCCTTCATCAAAGCCTTTCCAAACGGACAGGAAACAAGGGGGGCCCCACAAGTGGACCATGGTGTGGTCCCCTAAATGGATAGCTTGGATAAAATATATAAATCATCGGGTGAGCCATCAACAATGAAAGAGAGAGATAGAGAGAGAGAGAGAGAGAGAGAGAGAGAGAGAGAGAAAGAGAGAAACAGTGTGATGAAGGGGTCCCGCCACTATAGGCCCCTCTAATACATGCATCAAGATGGGTCTCAAATGGGATCTATACCATCATCGGTAGGCCCCACTTGGTCCATCATAAAAACTAAAATCTAATCATACAAAACACCCACCGATTGCCTTCTTCTTTAGCTTCTTAGAATCCCTAGCTCCTAAGCTAACTCTTTAAAGGTGTATGATGAAGTATGGATGGCTAGGATGGGAGACTGGGTGGTAGGAAGTGGGCCTTGATTTTTACTCTCCTTAGAGCTTTTCTCTCATGGAAGCTTGGGAAATGGCATAGAACGGAGTGAAATGAGAGAGGAGTGGTGTTGTGTAAGAAGGATAGGATGAGAGGAATGGGTAGTGTAAGAGAGGGATGGGTATGTGTAAGAGAGAGTTGACTTATGGGGGGTGAGGTGGGATGGGGTATGGGTTTCTTGTCTTTGTTTGTAAGAAAGGGATAAGAGAGACATGGGTTGTGTACTTGCTTGTACTTGATTGATTGATGTGATGGGTTGTAGAGATTCCCTCAGAATTTGCAATGCGCGGCGTTTTCCTCGAAATGAACGTGGCCCATAACTCCTGGCCTGGGTATCACATCAGCGTGTAAGATAAGACATTAGAACTATGGTGACGGCATGGTCGCTAGGGTACAAGTTTCGAGTTGAGCCGACTCAGATCTTTGAGATGTGACTTAGGGTCGCGTGCAAACACTGATTACAGGTTGTGAGTTGTCAGAATTCGACTAGGAGGACCCCAGAATCCTAAGGAACGGTACGGTCTAGGATATTAGCCTTACATTGCATATCTTGAATCTATCAAATTATTTATTTTCATTACCCACTAGTAAAGGTTTAAAATATATTAAATGGCTGTTAAAAGTAATTTTCTAAATGGTAACTTAAGTGAGGAAGTTTTCGTTGAACAACCAAATGGTTTTGAAGATCCCAAACTTCACAATCATGTATACCGTCTTAAAAGTCATTACATGGTTTAAAATAAGCCCCTAGAGCATGGTATGAAAAATTGAGTAAATTTCTACCTAGTCATAATTTTCTGATGGGTAATGTTGACAAAACTTTATTTGTTAAAAATTATAATGATGATATCTTGATTGTTCAAATTTATGTCGATGATATTATTGTAAGTGTTATAATGTTTAAAGCACACTTCATACCTTGTTTGTCAAAAATTGTGTAGTCAAAACATCTTATCAAGTGATCTTCTAGTATGATTCAAGATCAAGTTCCAAAGCAAGTTCAAGCTCTAGTAGAAGATTAAGCTCGAGATCAAGCTGAAGATTATGCTCGAAAGACAACATGAAGTAGATAACATGAAGTTAAGATCTACTAATATTCTAGTAGAAGATCAAGCTCGAAAGACAACAAGAAGTATACAACATGAAGTTAAGATCTATTAATATTCTAGTAGAAGATCAAGCTCCTTAGAGAAGTTCAAGTTTTTAATATACTTTACGACAATAAAGTTCAGTCCATACATGTATTATAAACCCTAGAATGACTTTAGGTTTAGGTGCTTTCAAAATATTTTTAAAATTCAATTTTTATGCTTATATTTAATTGAGTTTCGACCAGCCTAAGATTTCCTCAACCAGTCCTAGTACAACCTGAGTGAAACAGAAGTTTTTGTTACACCTTTGACCAATCGAGTGGTCTCTTCGATTACTCGAGCATTTCTCCAAGTCCAGTAACTAAAACTACTCAGATTTTGGCATCCTTGACCAATCAAAGACTGCCTTCGACCAGTCGAGCAGGGCCTTCGACTAGTCGAAGATCTGTTAAATCTTATCCCACTCAAATATGAAAGTCTGTTAAAACAGAATCCGGTGCTTAAGCCAGTCGAAGACTGTCTTAAACGAATTGAATTAATGACTTATTTGCCTATAAATTGAGGTTCTTTCTCAATCTGAAAATGAATTCAAGTCTATCACAATCCTTCTGCAAAAGAGAGAGAAGACTCAATTATTGTCAAGCTATTGAACAGTATTTATAAATAATTTTATAACTTCTTTTGTTTAATTTCTTAATCTTTAATTCTATCATTCTGATTCAAAAAAGAGAGAATACTCTTCTTTTTAAGATTTAAAGGAATTAATACAAGTAGTCATTCGTTTAAATTTAATTGAAATTAATAAAACCCTAGACCTTTTCTATCGTACTGAACATTGAACATTGAACATTCAAGAAAAACGGTTCTTTGGGTATAACTTCTTCTACGATGAAGATAAGTACACATTTACATTTTGTATTTGGTTTTTTTGAGATAGCTAGAAAATCTCAGTGTTGGTTTTTCTGAGATAAGCCAAAAAATCTCAGTGAGGGATTTCTTTCTTTATGATAACCTACTAAAATTACAACTGTATCAGGTTTTAAGGTGACCCAGTGAAAAACTTATTCATAGTAAAAGCCAAGATTATGTTATTAGTAATTTTGGGAGTAAAATAAGTGTGGCTGTTTCAGAACAGTTGTTGACACACTGAACCACTATAATTCTTAGTGTTATGGTGAATGCTTTTATTACTTTTATGGTGAAGGTTGTAATTTCATTTTAGTACAAGTAGTGAATGTTTGTAATAGTCAGTTTTACTTACTCTTGTTCAATTTAGAATTTTGATTCTTATTACATTTGTGAAATAAGGTTGTCCTACCTAAACTTGTTTTGGTGAAGGTTGTTCTATGAATCAATTTGAATTAACGTTTCAATACTAATGCAATTGAGATTTTTGATTTATTTGTTTATTAAACACTTTATTTGATTACTTGGTATAGTCATATTCACACCCCCCCCCCCCCCCCCCCCCCCTCCTCTAGGACTAATTCAACTCTCCTTTTCAATTATTTCTGGATCTACTTTCTTGGACTAAGTTTTTCTTCTAAGTTTGCAGTCTTATGAAATCTAAATTTGAAATGATTATGATCGGAGAGCTAAACAACTTTCTTGGACTACAAGTCAAACAACTTGTTTACAACCCCAAGTGTAGGGTCGCGATGTAGTAATAACTCGATAAGACCGAGGTCGAATCCACAGGGATTAAACTTGTACGTATTATGAAAATAACTAGAACTAGATCTTAAAAAGGATCTAAATTGGAATTTGAATAATTGTGAGTAATGGTGAATAATATTTATTAAAACTTATAAATTTAAAGGTGGGAACCAAGGTGCTAAGGATTCACTTTTTTCTATCAAGATGCTAAATTACTTAATTCGAGGAAGGCAATTGAAATTGGAGTCTTATCCTATACAATTGGAAGATAAAAGTAATTTAAATCAAATCTGAACTTTTCATTAACCTAATTCTCAATAGAGGAGAATTCTGATGATTGGAAGGGATTCTATCACCCTACCATGCCTAGGAGACGATGGTAAACAATGGAATTTACCAATCTCACTATCTCAAAACAGGAAAAGGAGATATCCAAAGCTATCATAGCATCTATTGTAATTTGAGTCACAATAAATCACAGAAAACTAAAAATATTTCCTTAATATTAAACTAAAAATCAATGAAGTTCAATAAGAACAAGAATTTAAAAATAATAAATATCTAAACACACTACAAGCTTCACCTCTTAGCTCTAGCTAAGACGTTTAGCCAACCATAGACATGATTGAAACCAAATCTCTTAAACAAAGCAAGAAAATAAAGTAGGGAAGAAGAAAAATCTTTGGCGGGTGCTCCACCATTGTTTATGCTCCTTGAGACCTTCTTAAACCCTCAAAGATGCTTTGGAACATCCATAGGAGTCCTAATTATATTTGTGGAACTCTAACTTTTTCATTGAGTTGGAGAAATCTAGAAACCTCCTCAAATTTATGCACTCGCATAGTTTTCCAAAATAGACTCAAAGTTTAAACCGCCTCAAATTACGCACTATGTGCATTTTTCCAAAATATACTTGGAGTTTCAGAATATGCTTTTTCAAGACTGTTTCAGGAATACGTTTATTTTCAGGATAATTTTAGGCTTCTTTTTTTTCACTTCAAACATTTGATTCTCTTCATTTCTCACTTGGTTTTCTTAGATGTTTAGCATGTGAATTCTTCATTAATGACATCCAAATATTCAAATCTTCATTTAGTAATCTTTTGAGCATAAATTTTCCTTTTAACATTAATTTCACCTTAAGCTCTCAAAATCACCTTGCACATGAAAACATGCATAATTAAATTGATTAAGCACTATCATGTTTATAAATCTAAGGTATAAATAGGAAGGAATTTGTAATATTTCATACTCAACACACCCCCAACTAGCATTTTGCTAGTCTTGAGAAAAACATGCATGTAGTGATTTTCAATCTTCAATGTTCAAATCATTTTCAAAAAATAATCTTTTGTGCAATCAAGTATGAATGAGTACAATATAAAGAAGCAAGAGTCCAATTTTGAAAACCTGGAGCCAAATCACACGAGAAATCAATCAAAAAGTTTCTTTATTAATCATTTAAGAGCATAAGTTCATATATCAAAAATTTCTAATGTGCTTAGTCAATTTTATTTACTTTCCATAACATACTACTATTTCATAATGTTAGTCATGCTCATCACCTCAAGTTTTATTGAATAATCAAGTATTGATTCCAAACTTATCACATTTTCCTTCTTTTTTTAGTTTTTTTATTTTATATCGATGATCCCTTTTATTTATTCAATCTTTTCAGACTTTTTATTCCTTTCCAGTCTTTTCATCATACATGACCTTTTTATCGATCTCTGTATTTTTTAACTGGTTTTTTTCATCTTTTTAAGGTGGATAAAATTCTCCAAACTTAATTCTTAATATCTGTTAATGAAACATATACTAACAATGAGAAATTATAGTACATTTCATAGAAAGCAATTTAAATGTGGCTTATGACTTAGATTAACATGATAATTAAACTTCCTCTTAATCAATTAAATGCAAGAATTTAAACGATAGTCTACTCGGTTGATCAAACTCTAACAATTCAAAGTTCAATCTCCATCTTATCATCATACTCAAAGCATTCTTAATTCCAAAAATTATCATTTCTCAAACATGTTTTTAACTTGAAAATTTAAAAATTTTTACAATTTTGCTCAAAACTATGAAAACACTGATTAGTTTACTTAATCCACACCCCTTAACCTAAAACCTACATTATCCTCAATGTAAAAGATATGAGCATGCAATGCACATGAGACAATGAAAAAAAATGAAGTGATGGGAAGATAATACCTGAAGAAGGAGAATTGAAGCTTTTCCAAAGTTCTTAACCACTACCAGAAAACTGGACAGAGGCTACGGATAAAAGCTGTAGCTAAACACATATGGCTACGGTTATAGTCTATAGCACAACCGTAGCCATTGGTACCGTAGCCATAGGTCTTAAAGTTATAGCTGCGAATTAAATCCATAGCCATAGAAATAATAGCTATGGATTAAATCCGTAGCCATATCTTCCGTAGCTCTAAGGTACAAACAGCTACGGATTATATCTATAGAGAAAAGTTGATTGAGAACCGTAGCAATAGGATAAAATTAGCAATAGCTACGGTTTCCAGATAAAGGGCTACGGTTAATAGCCATAGCTACTGCCTATTTATATATATATATATATATATATATATATATATATATATATATATATATATATATATATATATAATGACATCTCTTACCATTGTAGTACATGCCCTGATAGATCAACTCATATAAGCTAAATACATATAAATACATCATGACTAAATCATTCATTCATTCAATCAAATACAATTATTCATTTTAATCCATTCACAAAAGTACAATGCGAACATAATAGTTACATGTCTATTTAAAGTTCTCATTGACAGCAAGATCCAATGCCTTCTCGTAGCCAAATAGCTTCTCAACAATCGCAAGTGAGAACTCCATGGATGTGCCTCTACTGGCTATTAAGTTTCCATCAATTAACACCATATTCTCAACTTCGCTTTGATCCGAAGGCTTACTTCACATGGTTGAAAATCAATTTCATCATTCAAACAATATAGTCATATGAAAAAGCTATGCCCCGAAACTGAAGAACTAAATTATAGAGAAAGAGGACAACGAGATGATATAAAAAAGAAAGACAATACTTGGGAGCATACACTATCTTCTCATTTCTGAACAAACAAAATCTGCAACAGCCAAAGACAAAATAAACATTAAGCTATTCAAAATACTAACTAATATAGGTATAGCAAAACCAACTAAATTTGTAAAAACAGAATAGATAAACCATTTAAGCTAAATTAAGATTTCACTCAACCTATGATTTGCTAGTTCACTTGATGGATAAAAGTTTAACAAAATGTGTAAAGAAGACAGACCCCAAGTGTAACGCCCGGGAAAAATCCGTACTTGGACTCGAGTACCAACTCGACCCGAAATCGCGTAGGATTAATTCCTATGGAAAACATGAGTAAGTTAACTAGCACGACGCTAGAGTAGCTGAGAAATAGTCCCTGATCACTTTAAATATGTTCTACAAGACCCAAATCGAGTAGAACCAATGACTCTATAAAACTCTATAACCTCGGATCAAACTCTAAGCAGGTTTGTTCTCTGGACCACTTTGAAACTTTGTATTGGATCTAGACCGCGCGTCGAAAGTCCGATACCTACTATCTTAGACCGTTAGAACCGCCTAGCTGGACTTGACTATCATTTCAAAAATCAAGTCCAACCGATAATCACAGGCTATTTCATTGAGCCCGGACTGAAGAGAGTGCGAATAGGGACAGATTTGGAATTTGAAATTCAAATCTGGCACACGACTTGACATGTCAGTATTAAGCATTCTGACGGCCAGAATTCAGCCAGATTACACCCTCGGATCAGGAAAAATTTTTATTTCATATCATGAGACTTGCAGCCCTGATCTACGTGCGGTGATCGCTGAACTGAAACTGGACCGCTACGTGCGATCTGCGAACCCTGCCGGATTGAAAACTTGATGCGTGGTAGATCCTGTACGCAAGAGCTTAAGTCCGATCGCGTTCGGCCAGGGAACCACCAGAAATCATCTTTTAGACCAAAACAGCCCCGATTTGGATATGCCCTAAGTGAACTTTGTTCCTGAGCCTATTTTGGGCATTTTTAGGCTCATAAAAGGAGTTGAAACCCTCACTCCTCTCTCCCATCCGAATTTGAGAGAAACCCTAGATTGGGAGAGAGAAAAGGTGAGAGTTGGTGAGAGAGAGTAGGAGAGAATTTTCCTGCCTTTGCACCACCGGTTGCAAGTGCTTTATCAACACACATCAATCACCTGGCCGGTGATTCCTCCACGTTTTCAGGTAAGAAAATACCCTAGAAGTTGCTGATTTGAGGTTCACTAGGATTCATAGCTTGTTAGCTGATAGATCTTGTAAAACAGGTCCTCTATTCGCCGTAGACGAAGCGTATCGCTCCGTTCGAAACGATACGTTTATAAGAGATAAAGTGCGGATTTTAGACGCTTTGATTGACTGTTTCCAAAGCTTTCAATGTCGTTTAATAGTAGATTATCGACGAAAACGCTGTTTGACATGTACAACATGCTGTCCGTTTCCTGTTTCGTAAACCAACGAAGAATATGAGATTTAGGGCATTTTAGTCATTTGTAGGAAGTGCTGATTTCATTCATATTTTTTTGATGTGATTGGCATGGCTTATTGACACATTAGAATACTAGGAATATGTGCATAATTAGTTTGGCGAAGAGATTCGCCTAAATGCTCACTTCGGGTCGACATACTATATGTAGACTTAAGTGTGTAGTGTAAGTGTTTGTATAAATGCTTGTATTAGTATGTATTGAATTAAATGGTGTTATGGATTAGTTTGAGATTGATTTCTCAATTAATATGCTGCTGTGAATGATTTCCTACATGTTAGTAATATGCATGATTTCATTGTATGTATGAAATGCAAGTACTTGATGATTTACTTAAGTTGTATGTTATAACATGTGTTAACATGCTCACATGGTTGTATTTCATTTCCAACACTCTCATATGATTTGCTGATGTGATTCCATAATTGGTTGGGACTATACTTAGCCCAGGCAGTCGGTAACCGAACGAATTCGTGGTTGGCTTTTCTTGGCCACGAACGACGCGTCGATGAACGCGAGCCGTGTTCTGGAGTTGGCGGCAGTGGTTAGGCCACACGAAGTGTTTTACGCACTTCATGTCGTTCGACTTGAAAAGCGATCGTGCTAGTCGAGCCCTTCAAGTAACCCGACAGGCCGTTGTATGTTCGCCCTGCATGAGTCATAACTGCTTGAACCTAGGGCACTGAACTTACCATTGTAAACCCTGTTAACCATGGTACCTTGATCCACGAAGACTCATGAGCCGGGCATGGTGGTATGGGACACCGTGGTCGAGCTGTCGGCCTATGCTGGGGGCACAAACCTCCCCGTAGTGACCAGTGAGCACCTAGTCTCGTGAGAAGATTATGGTGGTATGGGACACTATATTCTTGCTATCGGCCTACACTGATCAGGCGACGAGTCCTTTATAGTGACTGCGAGCGTATTCTGAGTCTACGGGAGGCGACGACCCTTCAGTAGCAGTAGAGTACAGTAGGCCTGTATTGATAAGGTGATGGGGGAGAGGAGCAGCGAGTGCGTGCAACAGCCCTGGTAGCCCTTGCAATGACCTACAAAATATACCTCGTATGAGATTATTAGGAGTGACGACCCTAGACAGGATCTGTGTTGGGATTGATACAAGGGAAGTACCTTAGTTTTCTAATCCTGTTGTTTGAATGGACTAATAACAACTCAAAAATCATATCACCATTACATTGCATGTGCCTGAAAGATGTGGAGCACTTAAGGGAGTGTGGCAGGCCATGGTCGTAAGATGGTGCCATATAAGGGGGATCGTCGGTGAGGGCATACATCACGTCACGTCATATTACATTAACAATAGTATTAGGAATGTCTGATTTACTGCTTTTCTATTATCGCATGATTGATTTGAGAACATGTTAATCCTTGCTCTATTATTCCACTTAGTTAGTTACTCATTCCCACGTTTCAAGATGGTGTTTGCAACACCCACCAGACCCTGTCTTAGATGCAGGTGATGCTGAGATCCAGGAGGTAGAGCCGAACTTTGATGAGGACCAGGATGAGTTCTCATACATGCAGTACCATGACGGCTTTGCTTAGGTGGCCTGGGTTGACGGGACTCCTTAGTGGGACTATTTTGGCATTTTGATTTATTTATTTACATGTATATGAGACTCATAGATGTATTCATACTTTAGTGATAGTTGAGATCTACTTTGTTTTTCCATACAGTAATACATATATTCTTTAGTCTTCTGCTTGCTTTTATCACTGGATCTAAAGTATGAATTGTAGTTTTGGTATACTTTTACTCATGTGAATGCTTTAACTCAGACAACATTGAATCATAATCATTTTTGTTGCATAAGTGACGGTCTGGAACTCGGGAGTTGAGTTTATACACGACCCCCGATTTTCAGGGTATTACAAGTTGGTATCAGAGTATGAATAAGAGTATACTGGGCCTGGGTTATGGTCACGCGACGTACGCTATCACTTCTTTTGACTTAGGTGGGTGCGAGAAGGGTCTAGAAACACTCATAGGATCGCAGATTCGCCAATAGGTGAAGTCTATTCGTATCGATCGCGCGATCGAGTCCGTAACGCATCTAGGGTCGCGTGAAGCAACCCGAATAGCTCCTAGGTTGTAGGTAAGTGGGTTGAGACGTTCTTTGAACAATTTTAAACCCGTAAATGTGAATCATTGGGCTGTGGGGCAACCACAACCCCTGTGTTCAATCGCCAAGGCTTAAAAACCCCGTTCCACCAAAAATCTTCAAAATTCTTCCTCTCACCACTCCAATCTCCAATTCCTTCTTATTATTTTCATATTAGGCATCAATCCTAATGTGAAAATAACATAAAATCATACTTTCACAAAAATTTATAGTGAATAGTAAAATTTTTTGAAAAATGGCCATAAGGCCATTCTAACTTCGCTTTCTTTAGTAACTAATGGGCTAAATGGATGTACTAGCTCCTTATACCACAAAATCATATGCTGCATAATAGGGTTTTGTATTCGGGTTTACAGATTAGCCCCAGAAATCTCCAAACTCATGTTTGGGTCAATAGAGGGCAATCTACAATGAACCAAGGTGGGGCGCATAGTTATTTGGGGTCCCTGGACCATGGGGGACCAGACCTATGTAGTCCCACTGACCAGATCAAGGATCGGTCGGCAATGCCATCGCCGGTTCGGCGATGCATCGCCACTCAGGGTGGCCGACTTGATGTGATATTTGGTATGTGGGGGAGTTTTGGGTAATACACACCCCCCACTTAGTGCCCGACCGTAGAAAACCCCAAAAAGATGTACTTCCTTCACAAACAGCCCTTCCCCTAGCCCCATTTACGTTTTCTAGCTGCCCTACCTCCAAATCATGGTTTTAAACCACCCCCAAATCCATTCCTGGCCTAAAACGACCACACTCCATTGTTCCATTGAAGATTACAGCCCTCCCTCTAGAAGATCTCGTCGTTTGGAGCTCTTAAAACCCCCAAATCGAGCTGAAATCGTGAGGTGCTCCATTCCCTTTTTTCATCCTTTTTTCTTTCTGAAAATACATCCTAGGGGAGCTTGAAGCATCCCTCTACAATGCCTAGATCTCCCTTTTCCATTTTGAACAGCCACTTCTTCATATTTTCTCCATTTTTTATGGCTTTCATTGAAGCCATTTTGGGTCTTTTATCACTCTCCACCATCCTTTTCTTGATGGGTAAAAGAAAGACCGCAGCAGATGAGGCTGGGTCAAGTCACCCTGCTCAATCAAGAAGGCCGCGGGGTGGCACTGCTAGCTCAAGCGCCACCGCAGGTCCAACCACAGCCCGAGAGTTCCATACAAAGCGGGATTTGGATCCCCATACTCAACTTGGGCGAGTGATTCTAGCAGAAATGCCTCACGACCAATACACTAACCGTAAAGTGTTATTTGAGGCGGATGTGGAAGGATGACTATTCGGTGAATTTCTGTTGTTCGAGCGCATTGAAGCTGCGCATTGGGGTCCGATCTTTGAAGTTCGTGCTCGTGCTAATGTGAGCACCTTTCGTGCCTTCTACGCTCGTATCCAGAATCTTACCTTCGAGCCATTGCAGTTCAAAATTCCTTTTGGTAGAGACCGGATGGCTACGATCGATGTTCGGTTGATTGCGTGACTTCTGAACGTGCCTCTTGGTGATGTTCATCCTAGTGAGAAGAATTTGAGGAGTAGGCGCGAGTGAGATTGTCGTACCAGGTTTCTATGCGGTAAACTGGTTCCATGGCAGCCTAATAATAGCCTTAAGGCAACTCATATGTCTAATGATTTGCGCCTGCTGCACCACATTTGCACGTTCAACGTGTATCCCAGGTCGACAAATCGCATTGAGTGTACGCACCTTATGGTTGATTTTCTGTATCTGGTGGCCCAGGGAGAGAATGTATGTATGGCCACTTTCATCTTGCGACAGATTATCTTCATAGCAAAATCAAGAAGAACGTCCGAATCGCTTCCTTTTGGCCGACTTATATGCAAGATCGCGCTTGAGTTTACTTACAGACTTGGGCCGAAATTGCCAGTTCCGATTCACAGCATTGATGAGTCAACTATGGTCAAGATGAAGATTGGGTCTCAGTACCGTGAGAATCAGCTTGAGGAGGATAGCGAGGATGACTTTGATGATGAGGAGAATCCAAGTGAGGGAGAACCTGGAGCAGAAGTTGAGGAAGAAGTCCAGGAAGAGGTAGAAGAGGAGGCTCAGGATACAGATAAGAGCCCTCCTCCTTCTGCTCAGGCTACTGGTGATAATCGCATTGCCCGAATTGAGGAGAGCCAGGTCACCTTGCTAAGAGAAGTGTAGGAACTTCGTGCCGAAGTCGAGGATGCTAAGGCCGTTACGAAGAGGAAATTCGGCAAGGTGACTCGCACCTTGAAGGCGATCCTGTGCTGCTTGTAGGATAAGGGTGCTCCTCCTCCATCACCCGACTCAGACTAGCGATGAGATCTATGATGTTGTTGTTAGTAGTTAGTCATTTCCTGCTTTATGCTGTATAATCCTGTTAAGGCTAGTGCTTTGCTTATGTTACTGTTGTAATTTTAACTGTCTTAGTTCCCATGTATTTCTCGTCATGATGCTTGTATGGATATATCCCTTGTATTGTGACAATTTTGATTAAATGAAATGCATGGAATGCTTACGGCTCTTGTGTGAATGATTACGGTGTTTATGCTATTGAGACTGACAAGGTTGCGCCCTATTTTGAATATAGGGAATGCCGTCGAAGACTACACGGAACACGGCTCGGCTTGCATTGAGTGAGCCTATGGATTAGGCTCCTTCGCAGTCTGATACCCATGCGGACCCTACTGTGGGCCCGATTCCTGAGATAGTGTGTGCGTCTCAGCTTACTACTGGTCCTACAGTTGGACCACCGCTGTTCACACCGCCCGTCAGAGAGCCGTACCGCGCATCTTCTTCGGCGCAGTACACGCCACAGCCTGCTCCACCTCCCGATAGATTTGAGCAGATGATGGCCATGATGCAGCAGCAGCAGCAGCTCCTGACTACTATTGTGGGGACACTAGCCCAGGGTGGGAGTGTGCCTCCTCCTGCACCACCTGCGCATCCAGCTGAGGATGCTGATACTTATGCCCAGGATGAGGGCATGGCTCATCCTGTACCATCTGCTTACCCTGCGGGGAATTCTGCAGATACATGGGGCTTGTTAGAGCGATTCCATCACTTACGGCCTCCCACTTTTACGGGTTCTCATAGACCCGAGGAGGCCGAGTATTAGCTCGACCATGTGTCGAAGATATTACGGATGCTTCATTGTACAGAGGCTGAGTAGGTAGAGTTGGCTACGTTCCTGTTTGAGCGAGAGGCCAGCTTGTGGTGGGACAACGTATTGCGGACCGTTGCCGCCGATTACGTATGGACATGGGCAGCATTTGAGTTCTGCTTTCATGAGAAATATTATCTCCAGACGTACAGGCATGACCGAGAGAATGAGTTCTCTGCCTCAGACAGGGAGCCATGACAGTCACGGAGTATGAGCATCAGTTCACGGAGTTGGGCAGATACGTCCCGACTATTTTGGCAGATGAGCACATGCGCATACGGCGCTTTTCAGAGGGTTTACGACCAGATATTCGGTCGAAGATGTGCTGCGTGAGCATTCCCTCTTAAGCAGAGTTGATTCACATGTCCATGCGGGCAGAGAAGGATGTGTATCGACTTGCGCAATCTCGTGGCCCTGTTGCTCCTAAGCCACGACCAGAGTTGCCGAGTAGGCCCTTTGCGGGCAAGAGGCCTCGCGTCGACCCTCCTAATAGGGCTACAGCGCCAGTACCACTGTTTCGGTGCCTGATTTGCTATGTACATATTGTGGGAAGATGGGCCACTTGGCGCAGATTTGTTTTGCCAGGATGTGGGACAGTGGGTTCTCGCCGCCACAGAAGATCGACCGTACACGTCCACAGGTGATATTAGCACCGCCTATACGGTTGGCTCCTGTGCACCCTTCTTTCAAACCTCCGGTATCGCAGATCAGGCAGCCTCTACGGCCCACAGCGTAGCGGCCGAACCGGCCACAGTAGGCACGGGTTCATGCATTGACAGCTGAGGCAGCTGCGACACAGACTTCTCAGCATTCAGCCTTCGAGGTCACTGCCTACATTGGAGGTATTCCTATTCTCGTGATGGTGGACACAGGATCCACGATTTCTTTGATATCACGTGCCATAGTCAGACGCATTGGGTTACAGACTATTACTATGGATAGGGTGCGAGTCCTTACAGCTCATGGGGATTATTCAGATGTCACCCAGATGTGTGAGGGTTGTTTGGTGGATCTGGGAGGCAAGACGATGGCTATTGATCTTGTCGTCGACCCCTCTCTTATTTATCTCGAAGTCATTCTTGGCATGGATTGGTTGACTGCAGCGAGGGCCGAGATTGACTGCGAGACTCGTATAGTGACTGCGTACGAGCCAGAGGGCGCATCCTTCACGTTTCCAGTGCGGGTAAATCTCCTGTTCCGCATACTTAGCTACTCTACTTTGTTACGAGACGCTGCTGCCCAGATACTTAAGCATACGCCAGTCGTTTGCGAGTTTGAGGATCTGTTCAGGAAGATCCCTGGTTTGTCACCCCAACGAGAGATCGATTTCACTATCGATCTGGTGCCTGGTTCCTCGCCCGTCTCACTGCCGACGTATCGCATGACACCATGTGAGATGGAGGAGTTGAGGACGCAGATTGATGGTCTGCTGGAGCTTGGCCTTATACGGCCTAGTGTGTCTCCTTGGGGAGCACCGTCCTGTTCGTGAGGAAGAAGGATGGTTCGATGCGATTGTGTATTGATTATCGCAGGCTGAACCAGATCACGGTGAAGAATAAGTACCCTTTACCCAGGATCGATGACTTGTTTGATCAGTTGAGAGGAGCGTAGTACTTCTCGAAAATTGATCTTCAGTCACGATATCATCAGTTGCGCGTCAGGGATGAGGACGTGCAGAAGACAGCATTCAGGACCAGTTTAGGCAACTACAAGTTCCTTATGATGTCGTTCGGTCTCACGAACGCACCAGCCGTGTTCATGGATCTGATGAACCGGGTATTTTAGCCTTTCCTTTATCGATTCGTCGTTGTTTTATTGACGACATTTTGGTGTACTCCAGGAGTCGAGAGGAGCATGAGGAGCACTTGGGTTTGGTCCTGGATACGCTCAGACAGCATCAGTTGTTCGCACAGCATAAGAAGTGTGACTTCTGGAAGCAGGAAGTGAAGTTCCTAGGACACGTGGTGTCCAAGGATGGCATGGCAGTTGACCTGTCTAAGGTTGCTGTAGTTCAGGACTGGGAGCAATCTAGTTCTGTCACTGAGGTGAGGAGTTTCTTGAGTCTCGCTGGTTACTATCGGCGCTTCGTTCAGGATTTCTCGAAGATCGCGAGACCTTTGTCTCAGTTGACACAGAAGGACGTGAAGTTCGCCTGGAATGACAAGGCGGAGTCAGCTTTTCAGGAGCTGAAGGACAGACTTACGTCCGTCCCTGTGCTAGTATTGCCAAAGCAAGGGGTTAGATACACTATATACACTGACGCGTCTAGCGTTGGTCTGGGTTGTGTCCTTATGCAGAGGGACAGGGTAATTTCGTATGCCTCGAGACAATTAAGGAAGCACGAGGAGAATTACCCTACATACGACCTAGAGTTGGCAGCCGTCATATTCGCACTGAGACTCTGGAGACATTACCTCTATGGAGAGGAGTTCGAGCTCTTTTGCGACCACAAGAGCCTCAAGTATATATTCACGCAGCGAGACTTGAATATGTGGCAGCGGCGATGGATGGAGATGTTGAAGGACTTCAAGTTCGAAGTCTCTTACCATCCTGGGAAGACGAACCTTGTGGCTGACGCATTGAGCTGCAAGAAGGTGATAGAGTTTGTGGCTCCGCTGATGGTTGCTGAGTGGGATATGATTGAGTTTTTACAAGACTTTGAGCAGAAACTCACCGTAGAGGAGCCGTATGAGTTCATCGCTCATGTACAGGTGCGATCTCAGATCGATGACTGGGTCATCGAGGCATAGAGGGACGATGCGCATCTGACTGAGCTTCGGGAGCAGGTCAGTGATGATGGAGACGCCAAGTGGCGAGTTGGTATGAATGGGGCTTACGTTATCGTGGCCGCCTGTGGGTCCCAGATGTCCCTGACTTGAGACGAGAGATTCTTGAGGCTGCGCATTGTACCAAACTCGCGATGCATCCAGGCAGTACGAAGATGTATCACGACGTGAAGAGGACCTATTGGTGGAAAGGTATGAAGACCCACATAGCAGAGTTCGTATCCCGTTGTCTCATTTGTCAGCAGGTGAAGGCTGAGCATCGCCGACCACCTGGACTTTTGCAGCCTATGCTGATTGCAGAGTGGAAGTAGGATTTCATTTCTATGGACTTCATTTCTGAGCTGCCGAAGATGAGGAAGGGACGTGATTCCATTTGGGTGATCGTCGACCGTCTGACGAAGTCGGCGCACTTCCTACCGATTAGAGTTACGAACTCTGCAGACGAGCTGGCTAGACTGTACATTAGAGAGATCGTGCGTCTACATGGAGTTCCGTTGGAGATCGTGTCGGACAGAGACACGCGGTTCACTTCTATTTTCTGGACTCGCATTCAGGAGGCTATGGGTGTGAAGTTGAAGTTCAGTACTTCCTTCCACCCACATACAGATGGACAGACAGAGCGGGTGAACCAGATCTTAGAGGATATGTTGCGAGCTTGCACATTGGACTTCAAGGACAGTTGGGATGATTGTCTTGTATATGCGGAGTTCGAGTACAACAACAGTTTTCAAACGAGTATCGGTATGGCACCTTATGAGGCACTGTATGGGCGACCTTGTCGCACACCGCATTGCTGGGCAGAGGTCGGTGAGCGTAGCTTGATAGGCCCAGAGTTAGTGTAGGCGACGTCAGAGAAGATTAATATTATTAGATATCGGCTTCTTACAGCGCAGAGCAGACAGAAGAGTTATGCCGATACGAGACGACGGCCGCTAGAGTTCACAGTTGGGGATCATGTGTTTTTGTGAGTTTTCCCTATGAAGGGAGTCCTTCGGTTCTGGAAGAAGGGGAAGCTAGCACCGCGATTCATTGGTCCATTCCAGATCCTCGATTGTGTGGGAGCAGTGGCTTACCGATTGGCTTTACCCACGCCTCTCGTGAGCATTCACAACGTATTTCATGTTTCTATGCTGAAGAAGTACGTTTCTGATCCTTCCCATATTATCAGATGGGAGCAGGTGTAGTTAGGAGAGGATGTTACATATATCCTGCGACCGACACGTATCCTAGATAGGAATGAGTAGGTACTGGGTAGCAAGGTGATTCCCCTTGTGAAGGTATTGTGGACGCACCACTCTGAGGAAGACTCTACTTGGGAGACAGAAGCCGAGATCAGAAAGAACTACCCACAGCTTCTCGAGGAGTACGAAAAGGTACAAATTTCGAGGATGAAATTATTTGTTAAGGGGGGTACATTGTAATGCCCGGGAAAAATCCGTACTTAGACTCGAGTACCAACTCGACCCGAAATCGCGTAGGATTAATTCCTATGGAAAACATGAGTAAGTTAGCTAGCGCAACGCTAGAGTAGCTGGGAAATAGTCCCTGATCACTTTAAATACGTTCTACAAGACCCAAATCGAGTAGAACCAATGACTCTATAAAACTCTATAACCTCAGATCAAACTCTAAGCAGGTTTGTTCTCTGGACCACTTTGAAACTTTGTATTGGATCTAGACCGCGCGTTGAAAGTCCGATACCTACTATCTTAGACTGTTAGAACCGCCTAGCTGGACTTGACTATCATTTCAAAAATCAAGTCCAACCGATAATCACAGGCTATTTCATTGAGCCCGGACTGAAGAGAGTGCGAATAGGGACAGATTTGGAATTTGAAATTCAAATCTGGCACACGACTTGACGTGTCAGTGTTAAGCGTTCTGACCGTCAGAATTCAGCCAGATTACACCCTCGGATCAGGAAAAATTTCTATTTCATATCATGAGACTTACAGCCCTGAACTACGTGCGGTGACCGCTGAACTGAAACTGGACCGCTACGTGCGATCTGCGAACCCTGCCGGACTGAAAACTTGATGCGTGCTAGATGCTGTACGCAAGAGCTTAAGTCCGATCGCGTTCGGGCAGGGGACCACCAGAAATCATCTTTTGAACCGAAACAGTCCCGATTTGGATATGCCCTAAGTGAACTTTGTTCCTGAGCCTATTTTGGGCATTCTTAGGCTTATAAAAGGAGTTGAAACCCTCACTCCTCTCTCCCAACCGAATTTGAGAGAAACCCTAGATTGGGAGAGAGAAAAGGTGAGAGTTGGTGAGAGAGAGTAGGAGAGAATTTTTCTGCCTTTGCACCACCAGTTGCAAGTGCTTTATCAACACACATCAATCACCTGGCCAGTGATTCCTCCATGTTTTCAGGTAAGAAAATACCCTAGAAGTTGCTGATTTGAGGTTCACTAGGATCCATAGCTTGTTAACCGATAGATCTTGTAAAACAGGTCCTCTATTCGCCGTAGACGAAGCGTATACGCTCCGTTCGAAACGATACGTTTATAAGAGATAAGGTGCGGATTTTAGACGCTTTGATTGACTGTTTCCAAAGCTTTCAATGTTGTTTAATAGTAGATTATCGACGGCAACGCCGTTTGACATGTACAACATGCTGTCCGTTTCCTGTTTCGTAAACCAACGAAGAATATGAGATTTAGGGCATTTTAGTCATTTGTAGAAAGTGCTGATTTCATTCATATTTTGCTGATGTGATTGACATGGCTTATTGTCACATTAGAATACTAGGAATATGTGCATAATTAGTTTGGCGAAGAGATTCGCCTAAATGCGCACTTCGGGTCGACATACTATATGTAGACTTAAGTGTGTAGTGTAAGTATTTGTATAAATGCTTGTATTAGTATGTATTGAATTAAATGGTGTTATGGATTAGTTTGAGATTGATTTCTCAATTAATATGCTGATGTGAATGATTTCCTACATGTTAGTAATATGCATGATTTCATTGTATGTATGAAATGCATGTGCTTGATGATTTACTTAAGTTGTATGTTATAATATGTGTTAACATGCTCACATGGTTGTATTTCATTTCCAACACTCTCATATGATTTGCTGATGTGATTCCATAATTGGTTGGGACTATACTTAGTCCAGGCATTCGGTAACCGAGCGAATTCATGGTTGGCTTTTCTTGGCCACGAACGACGCGTCGATGAACGCGAGCCGTGTTCTGGAGTTGGCGGCAGTGGTTAGGCCACACGAAGTGTTTTACGCACTTTATGTCGTTCGACTTGAGAAGCGATCGTGCTAGTCGAGCCCTTCAAGTAACCCGACTGGCCGTTGTATGTTCACCCTGCATGAGTCATAACTTCTTGAACCTAGGGTACTGAACTTACTATTGTAAACCCTGTTAACCATGGTACCTTGATCCACGAAGACTCATGAGCCGGGCATGGTGGTATGGGACACCGTGGTCGAGCTGCCGGCCTACGCTGGGGCCACAAACCTCCCCGTAGTGACCAGTGAGCACCTAGTCTCGTGAGCAGATTATGGTGGTATGGGACACTATATTCTTGCTATCGGCCTACACTGATCAGGCGACGAGTCCTTTGTAGTGACCGCGAGCGTATTCTGAGTCTACGGGAGGCGACGACCCTTCAGTAGCAGTAGAGTACAGTAGGCCTGTATTGATAAGGTGATGGGGGAGCGAAGCAGCGAGTGCGTGCAACAGCCCTGACGGCCCTTGCAGCGACCTACAAAATATACCTCGTATGAGATTACTAGGAGTGACGACCCTAGACAGGATCTGTGTTGGGATTGATACAAGGAAAGTACCTTAGTTTCCCAATCCTGCTGTTTGAATGGACTATTAACAACTCAGAAATCATATCACCATTACATTGCATGTGCCTGGAAGATGTGGAGCACTTAAGGGAGTGTGGCATGCTGCGGTCGTAAGATGGTGCTGTATGAGGGAGATCGTAGGTGAGGGCATACATCACGTCATGTCATATTGCATTAACAACAGTATTAGGAATGTCTGATTTACTGCTTTACTATTATCGCATGATTGATTTGAGAACATGTTAATCCTTGCTCTATTATTCCACTGAGTTAGCTACTCATTCCCACGTTTCGGGATGGTGTTTACAACACCCACCAGACCCTGTCTTAGATGCAGGTGATGCTGAGATCCAGGAGGTAGAGTCGGACTTTGATGAGGACTAGGATGAGTTCTCATACATGCAGTACCATGACGGCTTTGCTTAGGTGGCCTGGGTTGACGGGACTCCTCAGTGGGACTATTTTGGCATTTTGATTTATTTATTTACATGTATATGAGACTCAGAGATGTATTCATACTTTAGTGACAGTTGAGATCTACTTTATTTTTCCATACAGTGATATATATATTCTTTAGTCTTCCGCTTGCTTTTATCACTGGATCTGAAGTATGAATTGCAGTTTTGGTATACTTTTACTCATGTGAATGCTTTAACTCAGACAACATTGAATCATAATCATTTTTGTTGCATAAGTGACGGTCTAGAACTCGGGAGTTGAGTTTATACACGACTCCCGATTTTCAGGGTGTTACACCAAGGAAACTTTGCAAAGAGTGTAAGAGACCAGCAAAAGTATCAGGGAGATAGGTAAAATAAAAATAAAATAATCAAGTATTTCTGATATTTAAAAATTTGTTTGCTATATTTGAATTGCAGTAGATTTTTTCATATTGACAGTCCATTTTATGATGAGGACTGGTTCATCGGAATTTTGGAATGAACTCTCATTAAAATGGTCTACCAATCAACATATCTTATAAAGAAAAGATAGGGGGCATTTGAGAACACTTGAGAACATTCGTGCCACAGTCTTCATTTAAAAGGAAGTTTAACTCCCATCATACAAACTAAGGCTAAATAAATTTAATAGCAACATACATTAATTAATATCACAAAATGACCTCCATTTTTTAAAAAATATGAGGCATTCAAAGCTAAGATCTTCACCTGCAGAAAGTAGTAGAGAAAAAAATATATATAATAATGACATCTCTTACAATGTCGACGATGATATTTCCACTTCATTCCTATCCAAAGATGTCAAGAGATTTTATGTGGTATCGTTCAATCCAACAACTACATCATTGTATCTTTCTGTGTTAGCTATCCATAAGCATCAATGATTCAGAGGTTGGGATTATTTGACGAACCTGATGGTATCTTTACAATGGCATGATACTCTGCTTCTAGAATTCCAAGATGTTTGTTGTCAATGTCCATGAGCTTCATCTCAAAATCAGCAATCTTATCTTGACCTTCAAAAATGACAAAACCTAGATTAATGATAAAACTCTAGGGAAAATGCAGGAGTTCATCATCCTTTCTTGGCAGGGTAGTAAAAAAGAGTTTACAAATAAACCAGAATGAATAAAATAGATTACATATAAAAAAAAATGCAAAATGAATAGAAGAAATTTGCTAAGAGACCCAATTTATCCATCCATTTCTTCTCTTCTCAACAATACATCAGTCGGCATTTTCACTTGTTTTAGCATCCCATATAGTGGGCCCATTTATAGCAATCAAGATTATTGATACAATGGGCCCCACTATAGAGGATGAAATAGAAAAACATCATTCACCAGACTTACATCCACCCATGCTCTTTTTTTTCTGTAATGTTTAAAAAGGAATATACAAACATTGGAAGTTTGCTCCACTATGTCAAGGAAGTTTTTACCCAAAAACCTCCCCCAACACAAAATTGAGGAAAGAAGTAAAAAAGAAAAATGAAAATATAATGTGAAATATGAATTTAAGGACTGTTTGAGAAGGCATTTAAGGCAGGGAATTGTTAAATTCATGAATTCTGTAAATCCACTAGTAGCAACGAGATTCGAATGTCCTTCTCATACTAATGTTTAAAAAACATGGCTTGTTGATTGACCACATAAAAAATCATTGTAGGATAGAGTCAAAGAGAAAGTATCACAGCCATTACAAATATTGGTACCTCTTTTTTTTTTCTTTTTTTTTCTTTTTTTCTTTTTTTCTTTTTTAAAAAATAATAATTTTGGCTTGTAGTTGCAACTAGCGAATACCACTTTAATTATTTCCAAAGTTGTATGATTGAGAGAGAAATGGCCACAAACAACCATTACATGTGAATTTCAACATACAACCCCATCTTTCCCACCAAATTGTCACTTGCGTCACACATCTGAGCCATGCAAAAGGTGCACAGCACCATAAAGGACACTACAGGTGCAAATCAGGTTGGTCCATCTATTGGTTAGGCCACATTTCAGAATTTAATAGAAAGAAGGACGTTTTACGCAACATACGGGCGTCACCGATGAGTGGATCAGCTTGATTTTCGACAGTGAACATGCGGCCCATCTGTTGCATGGCTCAAACGTCCTAAGACATGATACTTGGGTGAGAAAGACAGGGTTGTATGTGAAGGTTCACATGCAGTTCTTGTATGTGGTGATTTCTCTAATTGAGAAAAAGGCATATCAAACAATTCCTTAAATCTGAAAATATTAATCAGAGCTTTTCTGAATCAGAAAGGTAAAAATCAAAATTTAAACACAAGTGCAGAATCCTTACATTTTCTCAAATACTTCTGTTGTTTGAAGATCACTTTTCTATTGTGAAGGAAAAATCTCAGTTTGTATTTTGTAATGGTATGAACCAAGTAACAAATCAAGAGTCCTCTCATCCATCTATAACACCCAAAATATTCTTAATGCAACCCATATGACTAGTCACACTAGGAATTTGTAGCACTAGCATCCATTGTGAAACACATTAAAAACTCAACCTATCTGAATAATGAATTATCCAAAATAATAAGCAGCAAAAAGAAAAACCAGCAATCAATAAATACATACCCGGCCAACCTTAATTGAATTTTGAGTAGATATATCAAAATAGGATAAAACTGAAATGTTAGTATGTATAAATAGATATAAAAAATATACAAGACATAACACTCGATCTCATTTTCAAATACTTGTTGAAAATGGAATACGATTACGAAATGATTATGAATAATTCTCCAAAAAAAAAGGTTCTCTTCTATCATGTACCAACATCGTATTACTTTCATTGCTGATAGACAATTTTCAAAGAAATCAATGATAGAGAACATGATTTTAAGCATAAGTTCTAAAGTACAAGTCATCCAGAGATCGAAACTAGTATCAGTCACCCAACTCATTCCAACTCAGTCAGAATTATTCAGACTCGGTCTAGTTTTGGAATGTGACTTGCAAATGACACATTTCATTCTCCACCAACATCAAGTTGACTGAGTATTAATCAATATTCAAAACCATGATACAAAAAAAAAGAAAAAAAAAAAAGAAAAAAATAAAGTTGGAGAGCAAGTTGGGATCACTAGAGAGACGAGTGATTTTCCAAAAAAAAGAAAGGAAGAAAGAAAGAAACACACCTTGTATATGTTTTCCCAAAAGCAAAATCTAATTAATCCTACTAGACTCTAGCTATTAAACGATACCCACTGGCTTTGGATGTGCTTCATATCTCCCCGTAGGATGCAGGTGGCTATATACAAAATTCTTGTCCTTCCTTGTACAGTGACAGAATAGATGCTCAGTTGAGCTACAGAATGCCAGTATAGGTAGAAAGAATTTGATTTACATACCAGAAGGTGAAAATACGTGGAAAATTAGGCTTATAGCATAGACATATGCAGAGCTTCCATAGTAACCTTCAATGTTAGACTAGAATATGTTTAATCCCTTCCCATGAAGAGAAGACCTGGAAAAAAAATTCGATCAAGTATACGTTCAAAAATAGAACTAAATCAAACACGAAAATAACAAAATGGTTATAGATTCAATAGAGAACTAATGATTAATGATTAATCTAATATGCCGGCAAAGACTCACCTTGAAACCCTTCTCCCTCCTTTACCTGGGCTTGGGACTGGCAATACAAGGAGTTGCATTGGCGGAGTTAAAAAAGGGCTCAAGTTCCATTTAGTTTGAGATAAATTTATATTCATAAACACCAATGTGATGACCAAATGGAGCCTAAGACTATAAATATGTTCAAATATATAGTACAAAATTCATGCAGACTATTGATATCAATGAACTACAGAGTACCAGAAAAAACAAGTCAAACATCATATAGAGTAACTAGAAAAAACATGCAAACTAGAAATATGTTGAACTACACAATTTGTGAATTTAACAATTCAAAATTGTCATGTTCACTGATTCCGTGGAATGATTACCCAGCGTAGCCATCAGAAATTCCTTGACTTCCCAACTTCATGAATTGGGGAGTTCTAACTTTTTTTTTAAATTGCCAAATTCAAGATTTGTGCCCATTTTATTAATTGAGAATTAATAACTAGTAAATTTAGAAATTCAGGTAAATTAAACACATTAATTACACAATCCATGAATTTGGCTATAGTTAGATTAAGTGTTCCAAACACCTATCTTTAGCATAATAGATTATGGTTCCTATAGGCCCTAAGTTGAAATAGAACAAAAGAAAGAATACCTTTAGCGCATTGAGGTAATCAACCAAATCATTTTCAAATGCACATGGTTTGCTCAGATTCTTCTAATCTTTCCATGGGAAATCTTGCATCCACAAACCTTGGCTTTTGTTGTTCCAGTCAACATAGATCAAATTCATTGTCTGTACAACAATACACACCCCCTAAGGATTTACAAGGAGCATGGCCTTTGAATAACGTGTCCCATATGAAATGGGAAGCAAGGGCGGTGCAAAAATCAATTTGGGGGCATGCTCATATGAAGAAAAAAAAGACAAAAAAAAGCAGCAAAACTAAATGTGCATCTGCCCATGCACATACTGCTGGTGGGCCCCAAATTTTCAACATATTGGATGCATACGCATTGGTGATTCATGAGATGTGGATAGTAACATGAGATGTGGATAGTAACATTATTGTCCTTTAAAATTCATATGATCATTCCTCTTTATTAAAATAGAGATTGAGCTAATCTTCATAGTGGGGCCAATGGATGGCATATGAACATCTTGGTAGGGCCTAAGAAGGTTTCAGTCATTGTCATTTTCCATCCGAACTGTTCCTCGGGGTGTGGCCCATGTGAGTTTCGGATCTAGATCATCTTTTTAGATCATGACCAAATTCATGCTCAATGCTGCAAGCATCTGCAAAAACCCCTAATCTCCAAACCCCCTTAAACCCCCAATCAATCTAATCAATACCCCCTCAAACCCCCAATCCAATTCCATGAAACAAAAGAGAGAGAAATCTGAATATTCAAAAGAGAAAAAGAAGATAAGCAGTCTTGCATACCTAAATGGGACACGATCGAGCAACAGAGATGTGGATGATGGCATGAGAGACGGGAGGCTTCATGAGATTGAGAGAAAGGGGATGGTTAGGGTGAAAAGAGGGATTCGTGAGAGGAGTGTTCATGAGAGACGGTTTAGGAGATCGAGAGAGGTGAAAAGAGGGTTTGGGTTTTTTCTCACGAGAATGGGAGGGAATATTCATTTTTTCATGAGAGGGGGAAGGAGAAAAAGGGACCTGCGAACGAAAATTTTTACATTTTTCACTGTTACGGCTTTAGTCCATAGCTAAAATGCATCTTAATCCGTAACCTTTATGCTAATTTTCGGTTCTCCACGGCCCTCAGCATTTGCAGAGCCTCTGACGAGCTAGAGGCTGATGGTCCTTTTAAGAGTTTTATGGGACCCATCGTGATGTATTTGGTATATCCACTCCATCCATTAATTTTGATTTTTCTTTATAGAAAATAACTTCAAAATTGTGGCAAATCGAACATTCAATTGAACCAAACCATTGATCAATGGTATGTATTTAATCTCCACTATTTCCTATAGTGTCGTTCACTTGAGCCTTCAATCTACCTTCTTTTTCGGGCTCTTGCCCTAAAATGATCCGTCAAAATGTATAGACGCATTAGATGGAGCATACACATTGTAATGGGCCTCGTAGAGTCCCTTAAGGGGCTCTCAGATGCTGTAACAATGGGTGTTGGGAATTAGCTTTTAGCTACAGTTTTAAGCCGTAGCAAAATAGCTACGGTTTTTATCCGTAGTAAAAAACTAACATAGTCCGTAGCCTTTGCTCATTTTTTTGGTTGTGAACATGTAAATGGGTTAGCACGAAGACTAAACAAACTGAAATCAAACTATTCTAATCCTAAATCTTATGAAAGCAATAAACCTAACTACACCTCCATTAGACTAGGAGGTCAATCCTAGTACACAAGATTAGTCAGAGGCATGGACATGTCCTCTAAATCAAACTTCTCAACAAATGGCTTGAGACAATGTCCATTTACTTTGAAAACATTGTCATTCACTAGATTCTTTATCTTAACGCCCCATGAGAATAAACATTAGTAATAGTGAAAGGGCCAATTCAATGAGATCGAAGTATTCTAAAAAAAAAATGTAACCAAGAATTGTATAAATTGACTTTTTGACCAGTTATGAATGATTTCCATAAGATGTTCCTATCATAAAATACCTTCATCTTATCCTTGTAAATTCTCAAGTTCTCATAAGTGTTATTCCAGATTTCCTCAAGTTTATTTAGTTGGAGCTTACGTAGTGAGCCAACATTGTCCAAGTTAAAGTTCAGATTTTTTATAGCCCAATAGGCTCTATGCTCTAGCTCCACAGGCAAATGGCAGGTTTTCCCATAAGCGAGTCTAAAGGGAGACATTCCAATGGGTGTCTTAAAAGCTATACGGTAAGCCCATGAAGCATCCGTCAAACGGATTGACCAATCCTTACGCTCAGGGTTAACTATTTTTTTAATAATTTGTTTAATTTTCCTATTGAAAATATCGGCTTGCTCGCTTGTTTGTGGGTGGTATAGAGTGCTTACTTTATGAGAGCACTACCACAAATTTGGGCAAAGTCAACGGATAAAAACTGTAGCTAATGGCCTATGGCTACAGTTCAAGTATGTAGCACGACCATAGCCATTATTACCATATCCATAGGTCTTATAGATATGGCTACAGCTTTAATTCATAGCCATAGAAATAAAAGGTACGGATTAAGTCCATAATCATAGGCTTCCATAGCTTTAACGTATCTACAGCTACAGATTATATCTATAGCTAGAAGTAGAGCAAAAACTGTAGCAATAGGCTGAAATCAGCAATATCGACATTTTCCAGATAAAGGGCTATGGTTAATAGTTGTAGCTATTGCCTATTTTTTAAAAAATAAATTAAAGAAAATAAAATAATGGCATCTCTTACCATTGTAGTACATGACCTGATGAATCAACTCATGAGTTTCTTCATTAGGTGTTTTCTTCAATGAACTGCTAGAAATAAGAATGTAATCCACTTCCTCCTAAGAAATAGAATTCTCAACCATAATACCCCATCTGCTATATATCCTAGGATAATCATCATCACCCAATTCCAAAAAGGCTCTCACAGTCATTTATTCCAACAAAGCCTAACAAAAAAAAACCTACATTTCCCACCAACTTAGACCCAATTCTTAAATTCCTTAAACAGGATCTGTCATTGGTAAACACATTCAGAAACTCCATAGGCTTCTATATCAACATGAAAAAAAAAAAAAATTTTTTTAAAAAACAAACTAAAAATAAATCACAAAGCTCAATCTAAATTTGCTTTCACCCAATTCCATAAATCCATGAACAAACCTCATTTCACAACATCCATTAAAAGACACTTGTATATTCCACTATCTGCACAAGAATCCCAACTAAGTCATGAGATGGAAGGAGTTTGATTTGAATCAAACAAAAATTCCAACAACAAATTCCACATTTCCATTGTTAAAATGGGGGAACATGTCATATGCATGGCTAATATCGTAATGTGCATGGGTTGTCAATTACGGGATGCCCATCCACAATGACCGTGCCTGCATGCAATGTGTGAATAGATATATTGCCACCATCTAAGGTGAAAAATACATGAAACAATCGAAACCCAGTAAATTGAGGTTTCATACAAAGATTTGGTGAAAGGTTGTACATCACACACATAATGGGTCATGAACTATATGAAGTGTTAAAAGTGCCAAATGGGTTAAACCCATCTGTAGCCAAACCTAATTGAATATTGCGAGGATCAGTTGAAAAATCTATATACTTTTCATTAAGATTCTTCCATGCAATAGAATTAGCTGGATGCTCCATCTCTTCATGTTGCAATTTCCTGGTTGAGTGCCAGGACATTTCTTTTGCTAACCATGGCACACTGAACCTTCTTTGTAGCTTTGGTATTAATGGAAAATACCTTAACACCTTGGCAAGTACTTAAGATTATTTTCTCTCATCATCCATTTCTATCTTGAACCTAGAAGCTTTAAAAGTTGGACAACTGGTTTTCGTCTCGTGCTCTCTCCAATACAAGATGCAGTCATTTGCACAAGCATGGATCTTCACATAATTAAGACCTAACTTTGTAATGATCTTCTTCACTTGGTAGGTATTAGTTAGGGCCTTGTTACCAGAAGGCAACACCTTCTTTAGTAGCTAAAGGAGCTCTGTAAAGCTCTTTTCACTCCATCCATGGTTCACCTTTAATTTAAAAAGTTGTACAATGAAAGTCAGCATGGTGAAATCCTTTTCCCTAGGGTATAGCTCAATCATTGCGTCTTATAGATTTTCTTCAAAATCATTAGTTTTATTTTCCACAAATATGCCCTTGACTACAGCGGTCACGTTCGGCTCATCCTGGACAACTTTATCTAGGTTATTACCATCGAGATCTTGAACGATCGTGTTGTGAACCTCATTTAAGTTTGGGATACTATGGCACTGTTGGGAACCTGATGCACGTTCAGTACACTCAGGTGATACATGCTCACCATGCATGTTCCAAACCCTATATCTTGGATCGAATTCATTTTTCATTAGATATATTTCCAAATTATCATAAGACATCGGTAAACGTGCACATCTGCAAGTGGTGCATAGACAAAATATGATTTCTCTACCAAGAAGGTGATCTCATGTAAACTTTAAAAAGCTTCTCATTCCAAAAATAAAACATGGGTCTAGAAAACTTATTATTATCCACTCCCTATCCATTATAGGTGGAACTTGATTAACCAAAGGGTCCATTTTGAACCTACACCTTATAAATATAAATAAAAAAAATAAATATTTTTCACCCATTCACAAATGTAATTCTAAACACATGCATCTATGATCTTGATTTGAAACCAGCTAAAATACTAAAGAGTTTTGAAATCTTATATCAAGGATGAGAAATCACAACGGTACTTTACATGTATGTAAACAATTCAGCTAATATTTTTGATGATTGGTGCAGATTATTGGCTCTGATTGAAATGGAGGATCTTGTATGAGGATTCACTAAGATGTTGTAGTGAGGAGAATAAGGTGTCCAGTAATTCCTATTTAACTCTAATTTGGTATTTGACAGGTAGGAAATCACCATTCAAACATTATCGTACAAGATCCAATTAACATGTGCCTTACACTTTTTTTTTTGACAATTTTAATCCACCAAACCTTTTTCCTCCTCCAAATTATTATGGGCATGCTTTCGTTTCCAACAGAAGAATCTTGTTTACTAGATTTGAAGTTATCTCAATTCATTCCCTTATGTAGCTAGTGGGGGAATGTTGTTTTCCAGTCAGTGTTCATTTTTTACAAAGTCCAATTTTGGACCCTTGATTTCTTTGGTTTCTATGACCTAATTCATATAATCTTTCGACTCATTTTGTAGTCCTAATCAGCTATCTAACGGTCCCAAAATCAAGTATTCTCTATTTGTGTGTGTTTAGTGCCATGCCCCACAGGCAGAGGATCTGCATTATTTTCTTGTAGTTTTCTACAAAATGTACAGCCATAACTTCTAAAAATTCAAATCATTTAATTACTTTTCTCTCTTAATTTTGCCATGATCTTCTACCTAACTATACTTGTAAAAATTTACCATGTTTTCTCCTTTAGAACTAAATTCACATTCAAGTTCAAATTTTCTACCGTCTTGGTTATCTATAAATACACTCACCTCTCAGAGAAAGGGGCTACAACGTAGCCTAAGCAATAGGTAACAATCCTTATTGCGGTGGCTGAATTAGTCTCGCCACATTAGATAACTTGACGAATCCAGGTCACACGACAATTGTCAACAGTGGTTAGGCCACAAGGGGTGCTTATGCGCTCCATGTTGATTAAGTCAACGTGTGTTCATACCAATCAACCTTTCCAAATAAACTGATTGCCTTATTGTGTGTTCACCATGTATAGACACCACTACTTGAATCTAAGGTACCCCTTTTCAATGTAAAAACCTCTTTAACCATGGTACCACGATTCACTAAGACTCATGAGCCGGGTATGGTGGTATGGGACACCGTGGTTGAGCTGTCGGCCTACGCTGGGGTGACGAGCCTCCCCGTAGTGACCAATGAGCAACCTTAACTTATGAGCTGGGCATGGTGGAATGGGATACCGTGTTCAACTTGTCGGCCTACGTTGAAGTGATTAGCCACCCTGTAATGACCGCGAGTATAAACATTGAACTTTCCTATTGACTGCTTTTCATTATGAGTGATGCCCTACAACTTGCCTTCTTCGTCTTTGACAGCCCTGAAATGAAGTCCATGGAAATGAAATCCCACTTCCATTCTGCGATCGGCATAGGCTGAAGAAGTCCAGGTGGTCGGCGATGCTCTGCCTTCACCTACTGGCAAGTAAGATAACGGGACACAAACTCTGCTATGTGGGTCTTCATACCTTCCCACCAATAGGTCCTCTTCACGTCGCGATACATTTTCGTACTGCCTGGATGCATCGCGAGTCTGGTACAATGCGCAGCCTCGAGAATCTCTCGTCTCAAGTCAGGGATATCTGGGACGCATAGGCGGCCACGATAACGTAAGCCTCCATCCGTGCCAACTCACCACTCGGTGTTCGCATCATCACTGGCCTGCTCTCGAAGCTCAGTCAGATGCACATCATCCCTCTGCGCCTCGATGACCTGGTCATCGATCTAAGATCGCACCTACACATGTGCGATGAACTCATACGGCTCCTCTACAGTGAGTTTCTGCTCAAAGTCTCACAAAAACTCAACCATATCCCACTCAGCAACCATCAGCGGAGCCACAAACTCTATCGCCTTCTAGCGGCTCAATGCGTCAGCCACAAGGTTCGCCTTCCCAGGATGGTAAGAGACTTCGAACTTGAAGTCCATTAAAGTCTTCATCCATCGCCGCTGCCTCATATTCAAGTCTCACTGCGTGAATATGTACTTGAGGCTCTTGTGGTCTCAAAAGAGCTCGAACTCCTCTCCATAGAGGTAATGTCTCCAGAGTCTCAGTGCGAATATGACGGCTGCCAACTCTAGGTTATGTGTAGGGTAATTCTCCTCGTGCTTCCTTAATTGTCTTGAGGCATACGAAATTACCCTGTCCCTCTGCATAAGGACACAACCCAGACCAACGCTAGACGCGTCAGTGTATATAGTGTATCTAACCCCTTGCTCTGGCAATACTAGCACAGGGGCGGACGTAAGTCTATCCTTCAGCTCCTGAAAAGCTGACTCCGCCTTATCATTCCAGGCAAACTTCACGTCCTTCCGTGTCAACTGAGATAAAGGTCTCGCGATCTTCGAGAAATCCCGAATGAAGCGTCGATAATAGCCAGCGAGACCCAAGAAACTCCTCACCTCAGTGATAGAACCAGGCTGCTCCTAGTCCTGAACTGCAGCTACCTTAGACAGGTCGACTGCCATGCCATCCTTGGACACCATGTGTCCCAGGAACTTCACTTCTTGCTTCCAGAAGTCGCACTTCTTGTACTGTGCGAACAGCTGATGCTGTCTCAGAGTATCCAGGACCAAGCGCAAGTGCTCCTCATGCTCTCCTCGACTCCTGGTGTATATCAAAGCTGGTGCGTTCGTGAGACCGAACACATCACAAGGAACTCGTAGTGGTCAAAGCTGGTCCTGAATGCTGTCTTCTGTACGTCCTGATCCCTGACACGCAACTGATGATATCCTAACTAAAGATCAATCTTCGAGAAGTACTGCGCTCCTCTCAACTGATTAAACAAGTCATCAATCCTAGGTAAAGGGTACTTGTTCTTCACCGTGATCTGGTTCAGTCTGCGATAATCAATACACAATCGCATCGAACCATCCTTCTTCTTTATAAAAGGACTAGTGCTCCCCAAGGAGACACACTAGGCCGTATAAGGCCAAGCTCCAGCAAACCATCAATCTGCGTCCTCAACTCCTCCATATCACACGGTGCCATGCGATACGTCGGCAGTGAGATGGGCGTGGAACCAGGCACCAGATCGATAGTGAAATTAATCTCTCGTCGAGGCGGCAAACCAGGGATCTTCCTGAAAAGATCCCCAAACTCACAAACGATTGGCCTATGCTCAAGCATCGGGGCATCAGCGTCTTGAAGTAAAGAAGCGTAGCTAAGTATGCGGAAGGGAAGATTTACCCGAACTGAAAAAGTAAAAGGCGTGCCCTCTGGCTCGTACACCGTCACCATACGAGTCTCGCAGTCAATCTCGGCCCTCCCAGCAGTCAACCAGTCCATGCCAAGAATGACGTCGAGATAAACAAGAGAGGGATCGACGACAAGATCAAGAGCCATCGTCTTGCCTCCCAGATCCACCAAGCAACCCTCACACATCAGGGTGGCATCAAGAAAATCCCCATGAGCTGAAAGGACTCGCACTCCATCCATACGAATGGTCGGCAGTCCAAGACGCCTGACTATGGAATGCGATATCAAAGAAAGTGTGGATCCAGTATCCACCATCACGAGAATAAGAATACCTCCGATGTGGGCAATGACCTCAAAGGCCGTATGCTGAGAAGTCTCTGTCTCGGCTTCCTCAGCTATCAAGGCATGCACCCGCGCCTGCTATGGCCGGTTCGGCCGCTGTGCCACGGGCCGTAGAGGCGGCCTGAACTGAGATACCGAAGGTCTGAAGGAAGGGTGCGCAGGAGCTAACCGTAAAGGCGGTGTTAATATAGCATGTGGGCATGTACGGCCGATCTTCTGCGGCGGCGAGAACCCACTGTCCCGCATCCGAGCGAAACAACTCTGTGCCGAATGGCCCGATCTCCCAAAATAAGTACATGATAAATTAGGGCACCGTAACGGTGGTACTGGAACGGTAGCCCTAGAAGGAGGGTCGACGCGAGGCCTCTTACCCGCAAAGGGCCTGTCCTGCAACTCCGGTCGTGGCCTAGGAGCAATAGAGCCACGAGATCGCGTAAGTCGATCAACATCCTGCTCTACCCGCATGGACATGTGGATCAGATCAGCGTAGGAGGGGATGCTCACGCAACACATCTTCGACCAAATATCCGGTCGCAAACCCTCAGAAAAGTATGGTATGCGCATCTGCTCATCTGCCAGTATATTCGGGAATATCTGCCCAACTCAGTGAACCGATGCTCATACTCAGTCACCGTCATGCCTCCCTATCTGAGGCGCAGAAACTCGTTCTCCCGGTCATGCATATACGTCTGGGGATAGTATTTCTCATGGAAGTGAAACTCGAACGCTGCCCAGGTCCATATGTAGTCAGCGACAACAGTCCGCAACACTCTGTCCCACCATAAGCTGGCCTCCCGCTCGAACAAGAACATAGCCAACTCAACCTACTCAGTCTCTGAACAATGCAGCATCCGTAGTATCTTCGACACACGGTCGAGCCAATACTCGGCCTCCTCGGGTCTATGAGAACCCATAAAAGTGGGAGGCCGTAAGCACTGAAATTGCTCTAATAAGCTCCGTGTGTCTGCGGCATTCTCCGTAGGGTAAGCAGGTGGTACCGGATGAGTCATGCCCTCATCCTGAGCATATGTATCGGCATCCTCAGCTGGATGCGCAGGTGGTGCAGGTGGAGGCACACTCCCACCCTGGGCTAGAGCCCCCACTATAGTAGTCAGGAGCTGCTGCTACTGCTACATCATGGCCAACATCTACTCAAATCTATCTGGAGGTGGAGCAGGCTGTGGCATGTACTGCGTCGAAGAAGACGCACGGTACTGCTCTCTGACGGGTGGTGTGAAAGGCGGTGGTCCAACTGCAGGACCGGTAAGAGGCTGAGACGCACGTGCTGTCTCAGGAATCGGGCCCACAGCAGGGTCAGCATGAGCATCAGACTGAAAGGGAACTTGATCCATAGGCTCACCCAATGTAAGCCGAGCTGTGCTCCGTGTAGCCTTCGGCGGCATTCCCTATATTCAAAATAGGGCGCAACCTTGTTAGTCTCAATAGCATAAACACACCGCAATCATTCACATAAAGAGTCTCAGGCATTCCATGCATTTCATTTAATCAAAATTATCACAATACAAGGGATATCTGCTTACAGGCATCATGACAAGAAGTACATGGGAACTAAGACAGTTAAAGCTACAACAGCAACATAAGTAAAGCACTAGCCTTAACAGGCTTACACAACTTAAAGCAGGAAACGACTAACTACTAACAACAACATCTAAATCTCATCGCTAGTCTGAGTCGGGTGATGGAGGAGGAGCACCCTTATCCTGCAAGCAGCACAGGATCGCCTTCAAGGTTCGAGTCACCTTGCCGAATTTCCTCTTCATAACGGCCTTGGTATCCTCAACCTCAGCCCGAAGTTCCTGAACTTCCCTTCGTAAGGCGACCTGGCTCTCCTCAATTCGGGCAATGCGATCATCACTTGTAGCCTGAGCAGAAGGAGGAGGGCTCTCATCAGTATCCTGAGCCTCCTCTTCTACCTCTTCCTGGACTTCTTCCTCTTCTTTCGCTCCAGGTTCTCCTCACTTGGATACTCTTCGTCATCAAAATCACCCTCGCTATCCTCATCAAGCTGAGTCTCACGGTACTGGGACCCGATCTTCATCTTGACCATGGTAGACTCATCAATGCAGTGAATCGGAACTGGAACTCCAGCCCAAGTCTGTAAGTAAACTCAAGCGTGATCTTGCATATAAGCTGGCCAAAAGGAAGCGACTCAGACGTTCTCCTTGATTTCGCTATGAGGATAATATGTCACAACATGAAAGTGGCCATACACACATTTTCTCCCTGGGCCACCTGATACAAGAAATCAACCATAAGGCGCGTACATTCAATGCGATTTTTTGACCTGGGATACACGTTGAACGTGTAAATGTGGTGCAGCAGGCGTAAATCATCAGACATATGAGACGCCTTGAGACTATTGTTAGACTGCCATGAAACCAGAATACCACATAGGAACCTGGTACAACGATCTCGCTCACGCCTACTCCTCAAATTCTTTGCACTGGGATGAACATCACCAAGGGGCACGTTCAAAAGTCGCTCTATCAACCGAACATCGACCGTAGCCATCTGATCTCTACCAAAAGGAATCTTGAACTGCAATGGCACCAATGTAGGATTCTGGATACGAGCGTAGAAGGCACGAACGGTGCTCACATTAGCACGAGAACGGGCTTCAAAGAGTGGACCCTAATGTGCAGCTTCAACGCGCTCGAATAATAAGAATTCACCGAAGAGTCACCCTTCCACGTCCGCCTCAAACAACACCTTACGATCAGTATATTCACCGTGAGGCATTTCTGCTAATATCAATGCCCAATTTGAGCATGGGGATCCAAATCCCGCTTTGTATGGAACTCTCGGGCTGTGCTTGGATCTGCGGCGGCGCTTGAGCTAGAGGTGCCACCCCTCGGATTTCTTGATTGTGCAGGGCGACTAGGCTTAGCCTCATCCGTTGCGATCTTTCTCTTTCCCATCAAAGAGAGGATGGTGGAGAAAGAGAAAAAACTAAAAATGGCTTCAACAAAAGCCATGAAAAATGTGGGAAATGTAGAGAAATGGCTGTCCAAACAGAAAAAAGGAAATCTAGGCATTGTAGAGGGATGCTTCAAGCTCCCTAAGGCTAGATTTTTAAAAAGAAAAGAGAAGGAAAAAGGGGAATGGAGCTCCACCCGATTTTGGCTCGTTTTGGGGGTTGTAGGAGCTCCAAACGACGAAATCGGAGAGGGAGAGGAATACTAATCACCCTAGAAGGATGGACAGGGGTCATTTTCAGCAATTTGTGGGATTGAAGGGGATTTGGAGCTGCGGTTTGAGAGAGGGCAGCAGGAAAAATGTGAAAGGGAGTGCGTTTGGGCATTTTTGTGAAGGAGGTACCTCATTTAGGGGTTTCTGACGGACGGACCACACATGGGAGGGGTTCCCTACCCTAAAAACCACACTTGCCCGAATTTCAGCGCAAGTGGGGCCCACTCATCGGCGATGGCATCACCGGCCGGTCCCCCATCCGGCCGGTGAGACCAAATGGGTTAGGTCCCCCCTGCCTCAGGGACCCCAAATATATATGGGCCCCACCTTAGTTCATTCTATATTGGCCTAAGGAGGCCCAAAATTTCATTCAGAGCTTTCTGGGGCCAATCTATAAACCTGAATGCAATCTCCTATCGAGCAGCATATGATTTTAGGGTAGAAGGAGCTAATACATCCATCTAGCCCATTATTTTCTAAAGATTACAAACTTAGAATGGCCTACTGGCCAGTTTTCATGAAATTTTACTATTCACTATAAAATTTTGTTGAAGTATGATTTTATATCATTTTCACATTAGGATCAATTCCTAACATGAAAATTCAAAGAAAGAATTGAAGAATGGAGTGGTGAGAGGAAGAATTTTGAAGAAATTAGGTGAAACGAGGTTTTTAAGCCCTAGCGATTGAATGTAAGGGTTGTGGTTGCCCCACAGCCCAAGGATTCACATTTATGGGTTTAGAACCATTCAAAGAACGTCTCAACCCACCTACCTACAACCTAGGAGCTACTTAGGTCGCTTCACGTGACCCTAGATGCGTTACGGACTCGATCGCGCGATCGATACGAATAGACCTCGCCTATTGGCGAATCTGCGATCCTATAAGTGTTTCTAGACCTTTCTCACACCCACCTAAGTTAAAGGAAGCGATAGCGTACGTCGTGTGACCATAACCCAGGCCCGGTATAATCTCATTCATGCTCTGATACCAACTTGTAACACCCTGAAAATCAGGGGTCGTGTATAAACTCAACTCCCAAGTTCCAGACCGTCACTTATGCAAAAAAAATGATTATGATTCAATGTTGTCTGAGTTAAAGTATTCACATGATTAAAAGTATACCAAAACTGTAATTCATACTCTAGATTCAGTGATAAAAGCAAGCGGAAGACTAAAGGATATACATATCACTGTATGAAAAACAAAATAGATCTCAACTGTCTCCAAAGTATGAATACATCTCTGAGTCCCATATACATGTAAATAGACAGAAATCAAATATCCAAAAAAAGTCCCACTGAGAAGTCCCGCCAATCCAGGCCCCCTAAGCAAAGCCGTCGTGGTACTGCATATATGAGAACTCATCCTGATCCTCATCATAATCTGGCTTTGCCTCCTGAATCACTGCCTCACCTGCATCTAAGACAGGGTCTGGTGGGTGTTACAAACACCATCCCGTAATATAGGAGTGAGTAGCTAACTCAGTGGAATAATATAGCAAAGATTAGCATGTTCTCAAATCAATCATGCGATAATAGTAAAGCAGTAAATCAAACATTCCTAATACTGTTGTTAATGCAATATGACATGACATGATGGATGCCCTCACCGACATTCTCCCTCATACGGCACCATCTGCGTCCGAGGCATGCTTGCGTACCGCTCAGTGCTCCACATCTTCCAGGCACATGCAATGTGATGGTGATATGATTACCGAGTTATTATTAGTCCTTTTCATACAACAATATTAGGAAACTAAGGTACTTCCCTTATATCAATCCCAACACAGATCTTGTCTAGGGTCGTCACTCCTAGTAATCTCATACGATGTATATTTTGTAGGTCTGCAAGGGCTACCAGGGCTGTTGCTCGCACTCATTGCACCGCTCCCCCATCACCTTATCAATACAGGCCTACTTGTACTCTCACTGCTGCGGAAGGGTCGTGGCCTCCCGTAGACTCAGAATACGCTCGCGGTCACTACAAAGGACTCGTCGCCTGATCAGTGCAGGCCGACAGCAAGAATATAGTGTCCCATACCACCATAATCTGCTCACGAGTCATAGGTGCTCACTGGTCACTACGGGGAGGTTTGCGGCCCCAGCGTAGGCCGACAGCTCGACCACGGTGTCCCATACCACCATGCCCGGCTCATGAGTCTTTATGGATCAAGGTACCATGGTTGATAGGGTTTACAATGGTAAGTTCAGTACCCTAGGTTCAAGCAGTTATGACTCATACAGGGTGAACATACAATGGCCAGTCGGGTTACTTGATGGGCTTGACTAGCACGAGCGCATCTCAAGTCGAATGACATGAAGTACATAAAACACCTCGTGTGGCCTAACCACTGCCGCCAACTCCAAAACACGGCTCGCGTTCATCGACGCGTCGTTCGTGGCAAAGATAAGCCAACCACGAATTCACTCGGTTGCCGACTGCCTGGACTAGGTATAGTCCCAAACATTTATGAATTCACATCAGCAATCATATAAGAGTAATGGAAATGAAATACAACAATGTGAGCATGTTAATACATGTTATAACATACAACTTAAGTGAATCATCTAACACGTGCATTTCATACATATAATGAAATCATGCATATAGCCAACGTGTAGGAAATCATTTACATCAACATATTGTTTGAGAATTCAATCTCAAACTAGTTCATAACACCATTTAATTCAATACATACTAATACAAACATTTATACAAACACTTAAACTACACACTTAAGTCTACATATAGTATGTCGACTCAAAGTGTGCATTTAGGCAAATCTCTTCGCCAAACCAATTATGCATGCATTCCTAATATCCTAATGTGACAAGAAGCCATGTCAATCACATCAGCAAAATATAGATGAAAACAGTATTCTCTACAAATGACTAAAATGCCCTAAATCTCATATTTTTCGTCTGCTTACGAAACAGGAAACGGACAGCATGTTATACATGTCAAACGGTGTTGCCGTCGATAATCTACTTTTAAACGACATTGAAAGCGTTGAAAACAGTCAATCAAATCATCTAAAATCCGCACCTTTTATCCTAGAAGCGTATTGATTCGAACGGAGCGTATACGCTTCGTCTACGGCGAACCGGGAACCTATTTTACAAGATGTATCAGCTACTATGCTAAGGAACCAAAGGAACCTTAAATCAATAAGTATTTGGGGTATTTTCTTACCTAGAATCATGGAGAAATTGCCGGGAAAGTGATTGAGGCGCGTTGCTTAAGAACGTGCAACACGTAGTGCAAGCAGCAGGAAATTCTCTCCCACTCTCTCTCACAATCTCTCACCTTTTCTCTCACACCAGCTAGGGTTTCTAGCAAATTCGGATGGGTGAGAGAAGTGAGGGTTTAAGCCCCTTTTATAGCCTAAAACTTGCCCAAAATAGGCTTGGGAACAATGTTTACTTGATGCCTAACCAAATCGGGGCTATTTCGGTCCAAAAAGACATTTCTGGTGGTCCCCTGGCCGAACGCGATAGGACTTAAGTTCATGCACGTCGGATGTCGCTCACATCCCATTTTCAGACCAGTAATGTTCGTAGATCATACGTGACAGTCCAGTTTCAGTTCAGCAGTCATCGCACATAGATCAGGTCTACAAGTCTCGTGATATGAAATAGAAATTTTTCTTGATCCGAGGGTGTAATTTGGCTGAATTCTGACGGTCAGAACGCTTAATAACAACGCGTTAAGTCGTGTGCCAGATTTGAATTTCAAATTCCAAATCTAACCCTATTCTCACTCTCTTCACTCCAGGCTCAATGAAATAGCCTCTGAATATCGGTTGGACTTGATTTTCGAAATGATTGTCAACTCCATCTAGGCGGTTATAACGGTCTAAGATTGTAGGTATCGGAATTTCGACGCACGGTCTAGATCCAATACAAAGTTTCAACGAGGTCCTGAGAACAAACCGGTTTAGAGTTTGATCCGAGGTTTTAGAATATTATAGCGTCATTGGTTCTACTCGCTTTAGGTCTTGTAGAACGTATTTAAAGTGATCAGGGACTATTTTCCAGGTACTCTAGCGTTGCGCTAGCTAACTTACACTTATTTTCCAAAGGAATTAATCCTACGCAATTTCTGGTCGAGTTGGTACTTGTGAGAGCATGCATCATTACTGCACACCATTCCTACATTAACAATAGTAGCTAGGAAGTGATTGTTGTATTGTTTTATCATTACTTCTTGATTGACTTGATAACATGTTAACCTTTGCCTTATAGTACCACTGAGTTGCCTACTCACTCCCACCTTAGGATGGTTTTTTAAAACACCAACCAGACTTTGGTTTAAATGCAAGTGATGATGGAGTCTATGCGATAGAGTAGGACTTCATGGACGAGGAGGAAGAGTTCTCCTATTTCTAGCTCTCAGGAGGGTCTATGTAGACCTCGTGCTGATTCGACGGGAACACGGGGATACTTAGTATAGTTGAACATCTTACATTCTCACATTTTGTATATTTTGAAACAAAACGTGTATATATTCAGTTCGGTTATATACTCATACTATAGAGGTTGTGAAACACTTACCCGTTCAAATATATATATTTCAGTGTTCCGTTTATTTAATTAAATTATAACTGGTGTATGATATGTTATTTTAGTATAATCCCACTCATGTTTAACTCATTAATATGAACATAATCTAAACATCACTATCCATGTTGCATAAGTAATGTGCTAGATCTCGAGAGTAGAGCATTGCTCGACCCTCAAAATTCGGGGCATTACAATGCCCAATGACATATGCAATGGTCAACCACATCTCATGAAAAACATGCAGATGATGCATATGGTCATGTATCATGATGCAATGTTGTTACATACTCATAATCGGCATTGATAATTGGCTCGACAATCGGAATCGACCTCGACAATCGGCCTCGATAATCAAAATTAGCCTCAACAATCAGAATTGGCCTCGATAATCAGAATCAACAATCAGAATCAGCCTCAATAATCAGCCTCAACAATCAGAATCGGCCTTGACAATTTACCTCGATAATAGAAATTGGCTTCATCAATCAGAATCAGCCTCAATAATCAAAATTGGCCTCGACAATCGGAATCGGCCTCGACAATTGGAATCAACCTAACAACGGGCCTAAGGGAAGGTCACAATGTGGACATTCAACCATAATTTCCTATTAATATGGACATTTAACCAACATTGCTCCCGAGTGGCCGACATATAGCCAAAAGTATAGTGGGCCCATGACCTCACATAAGGGCCTAATATACATCACCATGGGCCTCAGTCAAGGGCCTAATACACATCACGATGGGCCTCACCAAATAGGTCACATATTCATCATATTGAACCTCACCAAATGGGTCACAAATGTATCACATTGGGCCGCACATATGGGGCTCTCATACATCGCATCGGGCCTCATCCCATAGCCTCAAATACATCACAATGGGACTCATATCTGGGCCACATATACATCACTATGGGCCCCATACACGGGCCACATATACATTACAATGGGCATTAGACATGGGTCTCAAACCTGGGCCTTATGTACGTTATAAATGGCCTCATTGTATGGGCCTCATTTAAATCAGGTGGGGCCCACACTCATACAGCAGGTATGTAGCTGGTGTGAGGGTACTCCAGCCAATTCGTTTCCCACACGTGCATCAAGGTAAGTCCCATCGTCCAAGGACTGGACAATGGAGATACATACATCACGTGGGTCCCACAAGTACACATGTGGGGCCCACAGGTGGGCATCATGAATGAAACACAAATATCATGGTGACATCCCACACCATAGCCCACAAAACTTACTGGCACCATCTGTAACTATGGACAATGTAGATAAAACAAGGTGGGCCACGTCTAGACAGCTGAACTGTCTAGATATAATGTATACCTCATGTGGGCTCCACCAGCTAGAATGGATGGACGGTATGAATACAACACATTATCAAGGTAGGGCCCACCTAACGTCATTTTTCACCCAATCTAATCATAAGGTCGTAAATACCTAAATTAAGAGGAAAAACAATTTTCATATAGATCCAAAACTTCTATGACCCAAAAAGGGTTTCAATGGTAGACATTCAATTCACCACTATTTTTTGTAGTGTGGTCCACCAAATATATGGACGGTGAGGATGAAATAGGTACATCACGTGGGTCTCACCTGCCATCTCAAATGGCTGAATGGTGTGGTGAAACACATACATCATGGTAGGTACCCACTGTCGGATATAAAATAATTACATCAAGGTGGACCACACCCAACATTGCTGGAAGGCCCAAATACCACACATAAGTCAAGGTGGACCCCACATGAGTGGATGGTGTGAATGCATCACATTCATCTGACAGACCTCACCATCCAGATCTGCTAGACGGTGAGGATGAAATACATAAATCACGGTGAATTCCACCATCCTCGATGGACTGGGGATGCAAAACATACATCAGGTGGGTACACATGTGTGGCCCACAAGTTGGAATGAAGATGATACTAGTGTTTTTGCTGCAGTCTAATGTCCAGGGCTGGATAGCGTGGATACAATACATACATCATATAAGTCACCACTGTCCAGATGATGGACGGTGCTGATCATTCATTCAACAGTAGGTCCCACCGTCCATACTGCTAGAAGGCGTGAATATAAAACACATTAATTAAGGTGGGTCCCACCTACCCACACGTGTGGGGTGGGCTCACACCTCAAAACAGATGGCGGCATGGATATAAATCACATACATCAATGGTGTGTACAACCGTCCAACTGTTGGATGGTGGATACAACACATACTTTAGGTGGGTCACACATATGGACAGCTTGGATATGTACATCCACGTTTGGACAGATGGACGGTGGGAACACATCCATCCAGCTGGGTCCACACGTCCATGCCTTGGACGGCCTAGATAAAACCCATTAAATGGTGGGGAGTTTCCACCGTCCATCACGTCCGGCAAGTGGACGGACAGTGTGGATTCCTCCCAAGCATTAGGTGGGTCACATCCAAAAGGACAGATGGTGTGGATGAACTCTACACACATCAGGTGGGCCATACATCAAAATGAAAATTGAGAAAGAGAGGGAGAGAGAGAGAGAGAGATAGAGAAAAAGAAGAGAAATCGGAGTAGCGGAGGGACCCCGCCACTATGGGCCCCTCTTTGATACAAATCATACATCAAGATGGGTCCCACCATATGTGGGCCCTCTAATTATCAAAATCACACAACAATCACCCACCTCAAGATCCCTTTTTCCTTCTTCCATCAACGCGTTCTATAACTCCAAAGAATGAGATTCAACGGTCGAGATTGGTTTTGGAGGGTGGGGATGAGAGATAGGAAGTGGGCCACACAAAGCTCTCTCATGAATCTTGCTTGGAGGTGGGTTGTTTGGAGAATGAGAGAGAGAATGAGAGAGAAAGAGAGGTAATGGGGGAGATGGATGGTGAGTGATGGATGGGTGTACGTGGTTGTAAGAGGGAGAGTTAACTTCGGGGAGGGTGGTCGTACTTAGGAATGAGTGTTGTACTTGACATTGATTAATGGATTGATGTGATGTGTACTAGCGATTCCCTAGGTATTTACAATGCTCGGTATTTTCCTTGAACTGAACGCAGGCCCACATCTCCTTTTTCAGGTATCACCTCGACGCGTAATACACAGCGTCGGAACCGCGGCGACTGCATGGTCACAAGGTTACAAGTTTTAAATCAAGCTGACTCTGATATACGGGACATGACTTAGGATCACGCGCAAACGTCGATAACAGATCACATGTCACCGAAATTTGACATGGAGGACCACAGAGGCATATGGATTAGTACGGGCTAGGATACAAGTCTCACATTGACTTAATCGACATGGAGCGCATAAGCACCCCTTGTGGCCTAACCACTGTCGACAATCGTCATACAACCCGGATTCATCGAGTCTACTCAATGTGGCAAGACTAATTCGGCCACCCGAACAAGACTGCTACCGATTACCTGGGCTAAGTCATGGCCCCAATCTTACTCGGGTCCAGTTTAATCCAAATTATGCTCTAATACCAACTTGTAACGCCCCGAATTTCGAGGGTCGGGCAAAGCTCTACTCCCAAGATCCATCACATCACTTATGCAACATGGATAATGATGTTAAGATTTTATCCATATTAATGAGTTAACCATGCGTGAGATTATACCAAAATAGCATATCATGCTTCAGATATAATTAAATTAAGTAAAAAGAAGTCTGAAACATATGTATTTAAATATGAAAGGGTTTTACAAACTTTGGAGTATGAGTCTATAACTAGGCTGAATATATACATGTATTGTTTCAAAATATACAGATGTGAGAATGTAAGATGTTCAACTAAACCAATATCCCTGTAGTCCCTGCGCATCGGTATGAGATCTACATAGACCTTCCCAAGAGCTGAACGTAGGAGAACTCTTCCTCCTCGTCCATGAAGTCCCGCTCTGTCGCATAGACTTCATCAACACCTACATCTAAACTAGAGTCTGGTTAGTGTTTTAAAACACCGTCCAAGGGTGGGAGTGAATGATCAAATCAGTGGTACTATACAGGAAAGGTTAACATGTTATCAATTCAATCAAGCAGTAATGATAAGGCAATGCAACAATCACTTCCTAACTAGTCTTCTTAATGCAGGAATGGAGTGCAAGTAATGATGTATGCCCTCAGAAAAAGCTCCCTCACAAGCAACTCCAATAACCAATTTTGCACATGTCAACACTCCCTAAAGTGTACCTACCTTGCCAAAAGCACATCCTAGTTACGATGCATGGTCATGTTAGCCGAGTACTTAATTAAGCTTATTCATACAACAGGTTTGGGAAGCTAAGGTACCTCCATTTATATCATTAACCCAAACGAAAGATCCATCTAGGGTCGTCAATCCTAGTTAACCACATATGATAGGCAAGTTATAAGGCATCACCCCTAATGAAAAGTAGTCGATAAGAAAGTTCAAAGTTTATACTCGCGGTCACTACAAGGAGGCTCGTCACCTCAGCATAGGCCGATAGCTCGAACATGATGTCCCATACCATCATGCCCAACTCACGAATATGGGTTGTTCACTGATCACTATGGGGAGCCTCATCACCCAAGTGTAGGCTGACAGCTCGACCATGGTGTCCCATACCACCATGCTCGACTCATGAGTCTTAACGGATCATGGTACCATGGTTGAAACGGGCTTTTACATTAGTAAGTGGTACCTTAGATTCAAGCAGTGATGTCTATACTGGTAAATATACAATAGGCCAATCGGTTCGTTTGAAAAGTTCGATTGGTATGAGCACAAGTTGACTTAATCAACATGGAGCGCATAAGCACCCCTTGTGGCCTAACCACTGTCGATAATCGTCGTGCGACCCAGATTCTTCGAGTCTACCCAATGTGGCAAGACTAATTCGGTCACTCGAACAAGGCTGTTACCGATTGCCTGGGCTAGGTCATAGCCCCAATCTTACTCAGATGCAGCAATTAAGTAGATGGGATAACCAATTCAGCATTTAACGAACAATCCAAGTGAATATTCTTATTTGATCATTTCATCAAACACATTGAACATGTTACCAAACACTTCTATTTTATCCATAAATCACGTAGCAGCAATTATGGTTATAAGAAAGAAACTATGCATATGATTAAGGTAATTGAGAATCCTATCCTAATACATTTAATAAATACAATTCATCAACAGTTTCTCATTCAGACATTTTATCAAACACCTAAGTTACACTTCACCAAATACATAGACTAGATAAGTTACGACATATATTATGGCAATTCCTTACACAAAGAGATCATTATGCATACGAAAAACATGAATCCTAGATTAACAGTCATGGAAAGCACAAATCACAATTTCATGTTCATTCAAACATTCCAACAAACACATGGGATGCATCTTGTATTCAACATAGTTCATAAATGTATAATATATCGAAAACGTCATATCTAAAATAATATAGCAGCAATCAAGTCAGATATAAATCATTAGCTAACATCGAAAGCATTAAAAACTATAACCTAAACGTTTATAGTCCGCACCTTTCATAGGAATACTCGATGTAGACTCGGTTCGAATTCTACATTCCTGAAAATAGAACGTCGGGCACCTAAACAACAAAATAGGTTAGCTAATTCATCGATTACGCTATCTGCATTTCTAAATCAAGATTACGGTTAGGTTTTCTTACCCAAATCGTAGCTGAAATTGATCGTGCAGTGAAATGGGGAGGTGATTCGGTGCGTGGAGTTTTGGGAAGGAATCCAAACAAAGATCTCCCAAAATCTGTCTCCTCTCTTTCCTCTTTTCTCTTCTTTTCTCTCTTCTCTCTCCTAGGGTTTAGAGAAATTCGTATGGAATAGAAATGGGGTGAAATAAGGGCTATATATAGGCTCAGAAGTGATGCAAATGGCCCTAGGGCCATGGTATACTTAAGTTATATCCAAAGGGAAATTATTTTTGACAAACAGGGCATATAGGGAGGCCCATTATTCACTTACGTTGTAGGGTAAGTTTTCTGACAATGGATCTATGTCAGGATGTGATTTTGGTGCAATTGGATAAGCCAATCGACCGCTGAGGACCTATGTCAGATCAACAGTCAAACTTGCTCGATCAGGGCCACAAGTATACAGATATGATATAGGAAATTTCCTTTTCCCATAGGTGAAGTTTGGTCAGAAACTGACAGTCCGAAATCCTCAATTTCACGTATGAGCGAATGACCCAATTCATTTAAGTTTTATTACATTTTCTAAAGATATTCGCGTTTCTCACACACTTTACCTAGGGTTCAAGTTGTGTGCTTCTGGGTACTATCTAAGCTTGATTCCTGTGATGATTATCAAGCCCAGTAGGATGGACATAATCCTATAATTTCACGATCATCGGACTTTCGACGTGCAGTTTAGATCCGATATGGGGTTTCAATGTACTCCCAAGAGCGATAGGCTCTTGAGATTTTTCCTAAGTTTTTATGTAGCGTTGAGTTAATGGAATTAATGGTTTTAGGTCTTCTCATTTGTGGAAATGGAAGTCCAAGCTTATTCCACCACTTATTGAGTTTAATACTTAACTAAATTCCACCTTAATCACATCAGGATATCGTCCTTAGGTATTTCTGGCTAAGGTGGCACTCAGGTTTTTGTACGAATTTTTTCGAGACATTACAATCTACCCCACTTAAATAAAAATTTCATCCCCAAAATTAGTACCTTTTTATACTCCTCGAGGATCTGAGGATGCTTTTTAACGACTTTGGCTTCCGTTTCCCAAGTAGCCTCTTCCTCAGTGTGGTGTATCCATAACACTTTCACTAGCAGGATCACTTTGCTCAGTGTGGTGTGTCCATAACACTTTCACGAGTGGGATCACTTTGCTGCGTAGCACTTGTTCCTTCCTATCTAGAACACGTATGGGCCGCAATACATAAGTAACATCTTCACTTAGCTGCACTTGTTCCTATTTGATAATATGGGTAGGGTCAGGAACATATTTCTTCAACATCGATACATGGAATACGTTGTGCATGCCTACATGGAATATGTTGTGCATGCCTACTAGTGGTGTGGGCAAGGAGAGACGGTATGCCACCACACTCACTTGGTCTAAAATCTGGAATGGGCCAATAAATCTCGGCGTGAGTTTTCCTTTCTTGCCAAAATGAAGGACTCCCTTAATTGGGAAAACTTTAAGGAATACATGGCTTTAACTTCAAATTCCAATTGTCGTCATCTTGTATCGACGTAAATCTTCTATCTACTCTGGGCTACAAGAAGTCGATGCCTAATAATATCAATCTTCTCTAAGGTCGCCTTTACCAAATCTGGGCCAACCAAACTCTTGTCGCCAACTTCTGCCCAACAATGTGGTGCTCGACATGGGCATACATACAAGGCTTCATAATAAGCCATGCAAATGCTTACTTGGAAGCTATTGTTATAGGCAAACCCAGCATATCGGAGACAGTCATCCCAACTGTCCTTGAAATCAAGCACACACACTCGCAACATGTCTTCAAGTATCTAATTCACCTGTTCTGTCTGCCCATCGGTCTATGGGTGGAACGCAGTACTAAACTTCAATTTCACTCCCATTGCTTCTTGGATTTGAGTCCAGAAAATAGACGTGAATTGTGTCTTGGTCCAACACAATCCCCATAGGAACTCCAGGCAGTCGTACTATCTCTTTGATGTGCAGCTTGGCTAGATCATCTACCAAGTTAGAAATTCTAATCGAAAGGAAATGGGTCAATTTCATCAACCAGTCCACAATCATCCAAATGTAGTCATGCCTCTTTCTCATCTTTGGTAACCCGGAAATGAAATCCCACTTCCATTTAGCTATGGGCATGAGCTTAAGTAAACCAGGGGGTTGGCGATGCTCGGCCATGACTTGCTGGCACGTGAGATAACGAGACACAAAGTCTGCTATCTGGGCCTTCATGTTGTCCCACCAATATGAATACTTCACGTCTGAATACATCTTTGTACTGCCCGGATGCATTACCAAGTTTGAATTGTGGGCAGCCTCCGAAACTTCTCTCCTTAAGTCATGACGGTTAGGGATGCATAAGCGGCCACGGTACCGCAAACCTCCATCTAAGCCAATCCTCCCTTCGGATTCTTCATTGTTACTCGCACGCTCTCTCATTTCCACCAGTAGCTCATCTTCCTTCTAAGCCACAATGATTCAGTCATCAATAAGTGGCTGCAAGTGGAAGTGTGCGAAGCTCTCAAATGGCTCCTCCACTGTCAGCTTTAGTTCAAAATTTCACACGAATTCCACCATATTCCACACTTCTATCATCAGTGGGGCCGCAAATTCTATAGTTTTCTTATGGCTCAATGCATCGACCACAAGGTTGGCCTTGCTAAGATGGTAAGAGACCTCAAACTTGAAGTCTTTCAAGGTCTCCATCCAACGATGTAGCCTCATATTCAAGTTCCTCTATGTAAAGATGTACTTGAGACTCTTATGGTCGCAAAAGAGCTCGAACTCCTCTCCGTAGAGGTAGTGTCTCCAAAGCTTTAATGGGAAGATGACTGCCACCAATTCCAAGTCATGAGTAGGGTAATTTTCTTTGTGTTTCTTCAACTATCGCAAGGTATAGGCGATCACTCTATCTTTCTGCATAAGTACAAATCCAAAACTGACTCGAGATGCGTCGATGTATATAGTATATTTGACCCCTTACCTTGACAATACTAGCATGAGTGTGGATGTCAGCTTGTCCTTTAATTCCTGAAAGGTTGCTTCTGATTTCTCACTCCAAGAAAACTTAAGATCTTTCCGAGTAAGTTGAGACACGGGTCAGGCTATCTTGGAGAAGTCCTTAATGAATCGATGATAATAGCCAGCAAGTCCAAGGAAACTCCTCAGTTCTATAACTGAGCCAAGCTACTCCCAGTCCTGTATCGTGGCCACTTTAGTAAGGTCCATGGCTATCCCTTCCTTGAAAACCACATGCCCTAAGAATTTGACTTCTTCCTTCCAGAAGTCGCATTTTCAGCATTGTGCAAACAATTGGTTCTACCTAAGAGTATTAAGGACTGCCCGCAAGTGTTCTTAATGATCCTTCTGACTCTTGGAGTATATCAAAATGTCATTTATAAACACGATGACGAATCGATACAAATACGGTCAAAATACCCTGTTCATGAGATCCATGTATATAGCCAGTGCGTTTATAAGTCCAAACGACATCACGAGGAACTCATAGTGACCAAAACTGGTCCTAAATATTATTTTCTATACGTCTTCATTCCTGACACGTAACTGATGATACCTGAACTACAATTCTATTTTAGTGAAATATTATGCTCCCTTCAACTTGTCAAATAGGTCATCTATCCTAGGTAGAGGATATTTATTCTATACCGTGACGTGATTTAGTCTGTGATAATCAACACACAACTGCAATGATCCGTCTTTTTTCTTTATAAATAGCACAGGTGCTCCCCAAGGAGATACGCTCGGTCATATAATACTCGAATCTAACCAATCATCAATTTTCTTTCTCAATTCCTCCATTTTGCACGGAGGCATTCAATACATCGACAAAGATATAGGTGTTGCGCCATGCACAAGGTTAATGGTAAAATTAATCTCACGCTGAGGAGGTAGTCCAGGGATCGTTCTAAACATATCCATGAAATTTTAAACTACAGGCGTGTCCCCAAGTGTCAAACCATCAGCATTTTCTAATAAGGAAGCGTAACAACTAATGCGGTAGGGCCAACTGACTTAAACTAAAAAAGTCAAGGTCATGTTTTTGGGCCCATGTGTTTTCACCAATCTAGTTTCACAATCGATCTCTGCCTTCATTTCAGTGAGCCAATCCATGCCGAGGATGACGTCGTAATGATATATCATGGTGACAATCAGGTCAATGCACACCACCCTGCTCCCTAAGTCATTGGACACTCCTTAAAGAGCTTAGTGGCATCAGTAAAAGTTCCTGATGCTGCATGACCCTCACCCCAAACATAGGGGTAGTGTTCAGCCCTAATTACTTGACTGTAGAGTATGCAATCATGAAAATAGAGGACTTGGTGTCCACCAATAGAAATATAGGTGTACCTTGGATGTGAGCAATGACTTCAAAAGATAGCAGTGCTACAACTGCAGATTCAGACGCTTCGGCTATGAGGGCATGTACACGAGCTTGTTGAGGACGATTGGGTTGCGTTGCCATAGGTCGTTCTGGCGGCCTATATCGAGGTGCGGAAGGTCAATTGAATGGCTGTGTTGGTGGCATAGATCGCAGGGGTGGAGCTAAAATAACTTGTGGCGGCTTGCGGTTGATCTTCTGAGGTGACGTAAAGTCATTGTTCCTCATCTTGGTCAAACAAAAGGGTTCTGTATGGCCCATTTTATTACAATAGACACACCAAAGATCAAATTACCTCTACAGGGTCAGCGTAGCCATTTGTCTCGGCAGGGAATTTACACGCAGCCTCTTGTCGAGGAATGGTAGGTTCGGTAGTTCAGGCCGAGGCCTCAAACCTATTGGCATACACGTCTAAGACACTCTCTCACCATCCTGCTCAGCTCGTAGGGACATGTTCACTAGCTCAGTGTAGTTGGAAATGCTAGCACAACATATCTTAGTGCGGATATCAGCCCGTAGTCCTTCTGAAAACTGTCACATTCTCATCGGCTCATTTACTATGATCAATAGAGCATATCTAGCCAGCTCCGTGAAATGGTTCTTGTATTCTACCAGGGTCATTCCTCCTTGTCATAGGTGGAGAAACTCATCCTCTTTTTCATTACGGTAAGTGACGGAAAAGTACTTCTCATGAAAATGTGTTTCGAACTTGTCCCACATCCATGTAAATCCTATAGGAACGGTTCGTAGGATGTTATCCTACTAAAGACTAGCTTCCTTCTCAAACATATACGTAACTAGCTCGACTCACTCTGCTTAAGTATAGTGCAACGACCTCAACATCTTGGATATGCGATCCAACCAGTACTCAACCTCCTCGGGTTTATAAGTACCCACAAAAGTGAGAGGACAGAGGCATTGAAAGCGCTCAAATAGGCCACTTACAAGCATAGCCCCATCAGGCTGTACAGGTGGCATCGACGGGGCCGCATTCATGTTCTGTGCGATGGCCCCCATTATAATGGCCAAAAAACTGTTGTTGTTGCTGCATCAGGAGCATCATTTGCTCCAACCTAGTAGGGGGAGAGGACACCTGAGGCATGTGTGGCATCGACGAAGATGCACGGTTCTGACCCAGAACCGGTGGGGCCCTCGATGTTGGCCCATTTATGGGGCCAGTGGCTAGTGGCCAGTTGTGAATCTGGCATTGTCTCAATACCCACACCCAAACTGGGGTCCGTGTTGCTATCACTCGGGGGGAGGTCCCTTGTCAATTAATCCACCAATTGGAAGACGTGTCATATTTTGAGTGGTTTTAGGAGGCATTCCCTATATACAACATAGGGTATAACGCGAGAAGATTAGGATAATATCAACCATTTTTTTCATACATTCTACACATTGTAAAATCAAAAGAATTTTCATGCATTTCATTTAACCAAAATTTGTCACAATACATATGGTATAGTATTACATGAATTATGACAGAGAATGCATGTGAGCTAATTACTAAAAAGTTGTAACACTTACTAAACCAACACTCAAACTAAGACTAACCAAGGCTATCACAAAGAAAAATAGGAAAATAACTACAAGTATGTGACTAGTCCTCCGACTCTGGTGAAAGTGGAGGCGCTCCCTTATCCTACATACAACACAGGAGGGCCTTTAGGGTGCGAGACATTCTCTTGAACTTTTGTTTCAGATAAGCCTGGTTCTCTTCAAACTTTTATTTTAAATGGTCCTGGTTTTCTTCAATCTTAACCATGCGGGCTTCTAGGGTAGCCCGATCATGGCGGTCCTCATGTGTAGTAGGAGGTCCCCCATTTGAGTCTTGGGCCTCCTCTTCCTCTCCATGCTCTTCTTCCTCACTGCCTTCCTCTTCTCCACACTACCATTCTCTTCTTCATTGATATCCTCTTCTTCACTTTCTTCCTCCTCTCTAGTCACTTCTTTTATCTCATCCCCGTACTCATTAATCCTTGCTTGACATTGCCTGGGGCCTATGCCTATATTGTTGAGTGTAGTTTCACCGATGAAATGGATTGGGGAGAGGTTATCCATATTGAGTCTAAAGCTAAAATTTCAGGCGATCTTGTAAATGAGTCGGCTGAAAGGGAGTGAGGAGTCTCCCCTAGTAGATTATGCAACATTGATTATCTGAGTCAAGGCGAGATTTGGCAGGCACAGCTTATCTCCCTGTCCAGCTCTGTACAGGAAATCCACCATGAATCAAGTACATTCCATGCGGTCGCTCCACCTAGGATACACGTTATACGTGCATATATGGTGGAGTAGGCAAAAATCTACCATCATCCAAGGTGATGTGAGGCTATTTCCTCACCTCCACCACTCAAGTTGGTCGCAAAAGAAACGAGTGCGGTCATATCTCTCCCACTCACTAGCGAGATTTGTCTCACTTGCATCTACAACTCCATGTCCATGCCCATGATACGTGCCATGACATCCACATCGACCTTGGCATGAGATCTTCCTAATAGTATGATAAACTGAAGAGGCACTAGAGTTGGGTCCCGTATGGGAGCATAGAAGGCTCGTACGGTACCTTCACTTGCGTGAGCTTTTCTTTCAAATATGGGACCCCACCCATTCTCCAAAAGGAGATCGATCATGGGAGATAATCCAAATACTTTCTCGTCAACATGAGCTTCAAACACAACTTTGTGACCACGGAACTTACCAAGTTCGATGCCCGACAGTAGCGACCTTTCTATTGGGACTCGAGGGTCGAGATCCCATTTCGACCTTCGCTCGGTGCTTGCACTAGTCTCGGCCTCTATCTTCTTCTTAGAACGGCTTGGACGGCTAGGTCCGGCCTCATCCGGGGCCGCTTTCTTCTTCCCCATAAGGGAAAGGAGTGTTAAGATGGAGAAAATGGAGGTGACGAGCTCAAAGAGAGCCATTGAGGTGGAAAAGCTTGGGGAATGAAGTGGATTGGAGGATATGGAAAGTATGGGACACAAAAGAAGGTTTTTGTGCCCAAATAGGTGAGAATAAGGAAGATGGAGAGTTGTAAGAAATATTTTTAAGGGAATGGTGGTGGAGGGGTGTAAAATGTAGAAGATTTGGAAGATTTGAGTGAATGAAAGTGGGGATTTGAGAGAGAAATGGGGTTTTGGGGGGTTTAAAGGTGTTTGGGAGGGTTAGAAATTAGGAAATAGGGGTGAAATGGGGCTAAGGGATTAAAAGGTGGGGCCCCACACGTGAGACAAGCCCCACATGGGCGGCCGGTCGGCGATGCGCCGCTGCTGCCGCGGTGCCACTGCGCCCCACTGTGGAGGCGGGAGGTGCGCCGCCACCCGGGTGGTGCCACAGTGCCCCTCTAGGGTGTTCGGCGGTGGCCACCCCCTCCCGGGGTGCCGTATGCATGCATGAGACCCCCTGAGCCCCACTGAATTTTATGGTTTGGGTCCCTAGGTCTGCAAAGTTCACTTTTTCGGTCTAACAAGAGCATATTCATGCCCTTTGGCCTGTTTTTAATTTGAGATTTGTTGACTAACAGTTCAAAGCCGTCAGTTGATGGCCTAATAATGACTAAGATCACTTCACATGATCTAGGACGTGTACAAGCTACACTGTAGTAGTCAATCTCGCCCGTCCACAAAACTTTAGGAACCTACGTGGTCTTTAAATTTCATCGCCCCCTTTCTAAGTCAGAGTGTGTCGTGTTACCTATAACCCAGGTCCAATTTAATCCAAATCATACTCTAATACTAACTTGTAACGCCCTAGATTTTGAGGGTCGAGCAAAGCTCAACTATCGAGATCCAGCACATCACTTATGCAACATGGATAATGATGTTCAGATTTTATCCATATTAATGAGTTAACCAAGAGTGTGATTATACCAAAACAGCATATCATACTCTAAATATAATTAAATTAAGCAAGCGAAAGTTTGAAACATATGTATTTAAATATGAAAGGGTTTTACAAACTCTGGATTATAAGTGTCTGACCGGGCTGAATATATACATGTATTGTTTCAAAATATATAAGATGTGAGAATGTAAGATGTCCAACTAAGCCAATATCCCTGTAGTCCCTGTGCATCGGTACGAGATCTACATAGACCTGCCTGAGAGCTGAACATAGGAGAACACTTCTTCCTCGTCCATGAAGTCCCACTATATCGCATAGACTTCATTAACACTTACATCTAAACTAGAGTCTAGTTGGTGTTTTAAAACACCATCCCAAGGAGGGAGTGAGTGGTTAACTTAGTGGTACTATAAGGCAAAGGCTAACATGTTATCAATCCAATCAAGCAGTAATGATAAGGCAGTACAACAATCACTTCTTAACTACTCTTCTTAATGCATGAATGGAGTGCAAGTGATGATGTATGCCCTCATACAAAGCTCTCTCACAAGCGACTCTGACAACCAATTTCACACATGTCAACACTCCCTAAAGTGCACCTTCCTCACAAAAAGCACATCCTAGCTAGTGTAATGCGATGTATGGCCGTATTAGCCGAGTACTTCATTAAGCTTATTCATACATCAGGTTTGGGAAGCTAAGGTACTTTCCTTTATATCATTAACCCAAACAATGGATCCATTTAGAGTCCTCAATCCTAGTTAACCACATTCGATAGGCAAGTTGTAGGCTATCATCCCTAATCAAAAGTAATCGATAGGCAAGTTTAAAATTTATACTCACGGTCATTACGGGGAGGCTCGTCACCTCAGTGTAGGCCGACAACTCGAACACGGTGTCCCATACCACTATGCCCAGATCACGAGTATGGGTTGCTCACTGGTCATTACGGAGAGCCTCGTCACCTAAGTATAGGCCGACAGCTCGACCACGGTGTCCCATACCACCATGCCCGACTCATGAGTCTTAGCGGATCGTGGAACCATGGTTGAAACAGACTTTTACATTAGTAAGTGGTACCTTAGATTCAAGCAATGATGTATATACATGGTTAACACACAATAGGCTAATTGGTTCATTTGGGAAGTTCGATTGGTATGAGCACACGTTGACTTAATCGACATGGAGCGCATAAGCACCCTTTGTGGCCTAACCACTGTGTATAATCGTCGTTCGACCCAGATTCATCGACTCTACCTAATGAGGCGAGACTAATTCGTCCACTCGAACAAGACTGTTACTGATTGCGTGGACTAGGTCGTAGCCCCATCTTACTCAGATGCAGCAATTAAGTACATGGGATAACCAATTCAGCATTTAACGAACAATCCAAGTGAAAATTCTCTTTTGAGCATTTCATCAAACACATTGAACATGTTACTAAACACATGCATTTTATCCATAAATCATGTAGCAACAATTATGGTTACAAGAAAGAAACTATGCATATGATTAAGGTAATTGAGAATCTTATCTTAATACTCTAATAAGTACAATTCATCAACATTTTCTCAAACACAGTTCATCGATTCAGACACGGTTCGAATTCTACATTCCCGAAAACTGAAAATGGGGCACCTAAACAACAAAATTAGTTAGCTAGTTCATCGATTATGCTATTTAGATTTCTAAATCAAGATTAGGGTTAGGTTTTCTTACCTAAATCGTAGCTAAAATGGATCGTGTAGCGAAATGAGGAGGTGATTCAGTGCGTGGAGTTGTGGGAAGGAATCCCAGCAATGATCTCCCAAATCTCTCTCCTCTCTTTCCTCTTTTCTCTTCTTTTCTCTCTTCTCACTCCTAGGGTTTGGAGAAATTTGTATGAAATAGAAATGTGGTGAAATAAGGGGTATATATAGGCCCAGAAGTGATGCAAATGGTCTCAAGGCCCTGGTATACTTAGGTTTTATCCAAAGGGTGATTGTTTTTGACAAACAGGGCACATAGGGAGGCCCATTATTTACTTATGGCGTAGGATAAGTTCCTTAACAATGGATTTATGTCAGGATGTGATTTTAGTACGATTAGATAGGCTGATTAACCGTGGAGAACCTGTGTCAGATCAACGGTCAAACTTGCTGATTAAGGCCACAAGTATATGAATATGAGCAGGGAAATTTAATTTTCCTATGGGTGAAGTTTGGTAAGAAACTGACAATCCAAAATCCTTAATTTCGTGTGGCCGAACGGTCCAATTTAATTAAGGTTTATTACATTTTCTAAAGATATTCACGTTTCTCACACACTTTACTCAGGGTTTAAGTTGTGCATTTCTGGATACTATCTAGGCTCAATTCCCATGATGATTGTTGAGCCCAGTAGGACAGACATAATCCTATAGTTTCGAGGTCATCAGACTTTTGACGTGCGGTCCAGGTCCAATACAGGGTTTCAATGTACTCCCGAGAGCGACAAACTCTTGGGATTTTTCCTAGGTGTTTATGTAGTGTTGAGTCAGTGGTATTAATAGTTTTAGGTCTTCTCATTTGTCGAAATGGTGGCCCAAGCTTATTCCACCACTTATTCGGTTTAGTACTTAACTAGATTCCACCTTAATCACATGAGGTGGCACTTGAGTCTTTGTACAGATTTTTCCAAGATGTTACAATAGTCGAACGTATCGTGAGGAATGGTGTAATTTTAGAATCTATTAATGTGGTTATACATGATCACTTGAATACACATATCTCAAGTTCAGAAGATGATGAAATCTCTTTATTTGATAAACTAGACCCTTCATCTAGTTAACATGACACTAAACTACGATCAGTTAAAGACCTTCAAACTGATCAAATTCTAAGAAACCCTCTCACTGGTATGTGCACTCAAAGATAATTAGAAAATATTTATAATTATGTGTACTTCACATCCCAGATTGAGCCGGCCAATGTAAAAGAAGAACTTGCTGATGAAAACTAAATAGTGGCTATGTAATATAAACTTAATCAATTCGTAAGGAATGATGTATGGTACTTAGTTCCTATACCTAATGATAAACATATTATTGGAACTAAATGGATCTTTAAAAATAAGTCTGATGAACTTAGTAATATTATAAGAAACGATGCTAGACTGGTTGTACGAGGGTACACTCAGATTAAAGGCATCGATTATGATGAAACCTTTGCCCTAGTAGCTCATTTTGAATCTATCAGAATATTTATGTAAGACCCGTATCCTAGTCCATACCATTCCTTAGACTTCTGCGGTCCTCCTAGTCAGATTTCGGTGACCAGCGATGCGTAAATAGCATTTACGGGGAACCCTAAGTCATATCACGTATTCCTGAGTCGACTCAAACCAAGACTTATACCCTTGTGACCGCATCGTCACAGCAGTTCTGACACTGCATCTCACGCACTGAGGCGATACCTAGGCTAGGATATGTGGGCCCATGTTTAGTTCAAGGAAAAATGCTGCGCAGTTGCAAAACCAAAGAGAGAGCTTTAAAATCAATTACATCAATCACATCTCATGTCGAATACACATCACCTCACACCCCATCCTCAAGCAACCCTAAAGTCAACTCTCTATCAAGTACATCCATCCCCTATCAAATACATCCAACACTCACCCATCACTCACATCTCTCATCTCTCTCATTCTCCCAAGCAACCTAAATGTCCCAACCTCCATGAGAGAGCTTGGTGTGGCCCACCTTCCTACCACCAATCTCACCATTCAAAGTCTATCTCAACAGTTAAAATCCATCCCTTGGGGCTCTAGATCATGTGGGCGGAAGAATGAAGAGGAGATCAATGGTGGGTGATCTTTATTTTACTTTTTTTATGATTTAAGGGCCCACATATGGTGGGACCCATCTTGATACAATGTATAAGGAGGGCCCATAGTGGAGGGGTCCCTCCACTCTCATGTCCGTCTCTCTCTCCCTATCTCTCTCTCTTTCCCTCTCTCTCTCTTGATGCCATGCTGCCCCCTGATAGGTGCGGTGTATCCACGCCATCCATCACGGTAGAGCCCACTTATGTGGTGTATCCACACCGTCCAACAACTTGGATGATGGGTCCCCACTATGGTGTGTGTGTTTCATCCATCACTGTGGAGCCCCCATGATCCACATGATATTCAAGCTGTCCAGATGGTGGGACCTATCTGCTGACTGACGTCAGTAAGTTCTGTGGGTCCCATGTGATGTATATGTTATATCCAAGCCGTCCAAATGGTGGGACTGATCTGCTGGCTGACGTTAATAAGTTATGTGGGTCCTACGTGATGTATATGTAATATCCAAGCTGTTCAGATGCTGGGACCCATCTGTTGACTGATGTCAGCAAGTTCTATGGGTCCCATGTGATGTATATGTTATATCCAAGCCGCCTAGCTGGTGGGACCCACTGCTGGACTAATGTCAAGAAGTTCTATGGGTCCCATGTGTTGTATGTGTTGGATCTAAACCGTCCACCCACCGTAGGGCCCACGTGATGTATTTGTTTCATCCACATCATCCAGACCGTGCTGGATGGCACTGGACAATGGTTGGATGGTGCTGATTTACATATAGAATGTTTGGATGGTGTTGATTTACATGGGAAATGTTTGGATGGTGTTAACTTACATGAGAAATGTTTGGATGGTGCTGATTTACCTGAACAATGTTTGCACAGTGTTGATCATCATTAGTGAGCCATGTGCCCCATGGAATGAAAATGTACAGTGATACACATGTTACATGTATAACTATTGAAATGATTTTTGGTGTGGTCCAAGCCCACTTGAGGCCCATTGGTGTGGCCCATCCATGAGGTCCATCATGATGCATATTTGAGGCCTATATAATAGGGTCCACCTACCTTGTATTTGAGGACCATGTGATTGGGCCCACCTGCCTTGTATTTGAAGCCCATGTGATAGGGCCCACTTGCCTTGTATTGAGGCCCATGTGATAAGGCCCACCTACCTTATATTTGTGGCCCATATGATAGGGCCCACCTTCCTTGAATTTGAGGCCCATATGATGGGGCCCACCTTCTTGAATCTAAGGCCCTTGGGCAAGGCCCATTGTGATGTATTCAAGGCCCATGGGCAAGGCCCATTGTGATGTATTCATAGCCTATGGGCAAGGCCCAATACGGTGTACGTGAGGTCCATTACGTTTTATGAGGCTATGGGCCCACTATATGCTAGGCTCTATATAGGCCACTCCATGGGAGCAATGTTAGTTAAATGACCACATTGATGGGCAATGATGGTTAAATGACCTTGTTGTGACCTTCCCTTAGGCCTTGTTAGGTCCATTCTCATTATTCTCTAAGTGGGTTGACCCTATTCATTAGGCCCCATTTGTATGATCCATCTATCCTCATTGGACTATCCAAAGATGTTGAGCCCCCATTGGTTATTTGTAGGATTACTTCTTTTATTTTGGAGTCCATCCAGGACTCATTTCAGCCCCCTAGGTCATTTAGTGGGCCATGCAATAGTGTGGTGAAGGAACCCTTTCCGGATCCCTAGGATTGTGGGTAGGCCGCTTAAGCCCAACCTTAATATAAGGGGGAATATAAGATCACCATATAATATGATTAGTATAGCTTCATGATCCATGTCCATACATATCATATGTATGCTTGATATGAGGAGTGATTGATCATAGTGCATGTCATTGGATAGATTATTATGGTATTCCCTGATAGGGGGAGTTTCCCACATGAGCACGTTACGCACGGGATTGCTGCATGAATGGATAGTGTAATTTATGCAATTTGCATTGTATAACATGATTATTGTATGCCCTAGTGACATCAGGGCCATGGCCTCCACAGGTGTATCGTAGTTGGTAGGATAGGACACTAGTAATCTTATTCTACATGGGGTGCTATAAATGTCCCTAGGTAAAATTTCTTAAACCCTTATGGTACCATGAGGTTACTCCAACATCTAAACTGAGTGGATGTATAAGCGTAGAGTGTCGAATACCAAAAGGTTGCACTTTCCACTATGCGTAGTCGGTTGGAAGGGGGTGCGGCCTTACCCTCCTGAGAGGAGGGGGTAAAGCTAGGCTGAGTTTGAGTAGCTCAAGGAATGGTCTGCTATTGATGAGTTGGGCCCGATATTGGCAGGTAGATTGTGAGGTATCTTCCACTCACCTTGTTGCACACAATGGGGTGGTAATCTGGTTTGATTTGAGCATAATGATATTTCAGAAGTGTACTAGACCACAATGATATTCCAGAATTGAGCTATATTGATATATGGACTCAGATGAGGATTGGTATGCTTGAGTTGCATCTCACATCACATGGCCTTAGTATGGCTGACATTATTCACACCTTGCATCATATAGTCTTGGTACAGTTAATAGTATCATGGATTCATCAGCATATTCTGCATTACTCTGATATTGTATAATTGTATTACTACATTACGCACACACTTTTACCACTCTCTAGCTTTCCGTAAGCTTATGCACGACCGTTGCATGTAGGTGACGTTGGATCGCAGCAGCACTAAGGCAGTAGCGTATAGAAGATCATCTTTGAGCTTTTTTCTATCATCATTGTATTTCCCTTTATACGCATTGTACTTATAAGTTTTTTTATCATAGTGGATTTTGTGATGGCATTCTTGTGGTTATTGTTCGTAGGTTATGCTTATGGTTATGCTTATTATGAATCAAAATGATGTTGAAAATTCTCCTTGTAGGATCTCAGGATTAAAATTTGGTAAATTGGTGCTAGGAGTCGAGAATGGGATACTATGGAGGCTGTCGGCACTGGATTCAGCGATCAGGAATTTTATGAGCCCGGTTTCTTAGTTTAGGACATGATAAAAGTTGGTATTACAGCATAACTTGGGAATAAGTAAGAACAACATCACATGTCTGTTATGAGTTTAGAATGATTAAGTCTCAAGTTCGGATAACTTAGCGATCTTCTGTTATAGACCCTTAACATGCGTGCCTTCGAGAGTTTTAAAGGTTAATAGGCGCATTTTCTCTTTCCTGTAGGACATAACACCCAAGAGAGTGACCCGAGCGACTCCCGATCCACCACCTGAGACTCCCGCTCTACCACCTAAGACTCCTGTTCCACCACCAAAGACCCCTATTTCCCAGCTTGAGAATGTCATTCCTCTACATGAGACCGGTGAAAATCCAATCATACCCGTGAGTGCCTGCCAATTATATCAGATGTTGTAGCCTGTGATGACCACCCTTCAGGGGCAGGACAGGCACCCCATTGTTTCGCTAACCCAGGCAGAGCAGGAGCGAGCATACGCCCTTCTTCGAGAGTTCCGGCAGCTCGATCCCCTGCGTTTCCAGGGCAAGCCAGACCAGACAACAGTTGAGAGGTGGCGCTCGGATGTGGAGAAGATTTTTGATATAATAAGATGTACGACCCAATGGCGGGTCCGATCAACTGTATTTCTTCTCCAGGGTGAGGCTGAACACTAGTGACAATCAATCACCTGACCAGTAGGAGACGATTTTGGGTGGACCTAGAAGGAATTTATAGATCAATTTGACCGACATTATTTTCCTGATCACATCTGATGACAACGAGTGTTGGAGTTTAAGGCCCTGGTACAGGGAGATATGACGGTGGCTTAGTATGTGGCTAGTTTTGTCGCATTGTTCAGATTTGCACCGTACTTTGTAGATGATGAGGAGCCGAAAGCCCCCCGCTTCAAGGACTGCTCGCATTACAGTCTTCGAGGTCATGTTATTGGGCATGAACTCTCGACTTTTGAGGTGGTGGTACGAAAGGCCCAGATTTTTAAGGTTAAGTGGGTTGGTTCTCAAATTGATCGCTGTTAGAGGAGAGACCGGAAGAGGCAGGCTCCCTCTAGTGACTCCCAGTAGCATTAACCATAGCAGAGGTGCACAAGTTGCCCAACCTTCCGAGTGTCAGCACTACCTCCATCACCACCTCCTGGGCAGTTCATAGCACCTGTTTTGGGTGCAATGGGATGGAGCACTGTATCTGGGAGTGTCCCTACCCCCAACACCAGCGACAGGAGCCTCTACTATAACAGCAACAGGGACCCCCATAGCAATAGCGACAGCAGCCCCCACCACCGAAGCCCCCTTACCAATAGCTTCAGCAACAGCCTTTGAGGCTGCAGTAGCAGAGGCAGCAGTTTTGATTACCTCAATGACAACAGCAGCACACTCATAAGGGACAGACACCTCCTCACCCAGCTCAAGCTAGGTTCTATGTGGCTCAGCAGGACCCGTAATCATCTAGAGGGGTCGTCCAGAGTATACTTTTAGTCTCTGCATGCATTGCATGTGTTTTGTTTGATTTTGATGCATCGTATTCCTTTGTAGCCGAGAGTTTCTGTCGATCGACTGGTTTGTCGTTGGAGTCTGCTCTTGGGGGCTTGTCAATATCAACTCCCTTAGAGAAGACTGTAGTGTTAGGCTGATTTTGTTTGTCTTTCTCCATTCTAGTTGGGGATATCTTTTTGCCTACCGATCTGTTTGCATTACCGATGTCTGAGTTCGATGTCATCCTGGACATGGATTGACTTGCTGACTACCATGCCATATTGGACTACTCCACAAGGATAGTCATGTTATGTATACCCGTCTTACCACAGTTTCAGTTCATTGCCGAGCCCAGAGGAGAGTCGTTGTCTTGTTTGATGTCATGTGCCATAGAGGAGCCCATTGTAGTGAGCATCGACTAGTTGCCTATAGTTGTTCCAGGAGATTTTGTGATTATCGCCTCGCTGGTACATCGAGTTTCTAATTAATCTCATGCCCGTTACCGCACTTATTTTGAAGGCCCCATATCATATGTCACCATTGGAGTTACGGGAATTGTATAAGCAGTTGGACGATTCGTGCGAGTTAGGCTTTATCCATCTAAGTAGTTCGTAGTGGGGAGAGCCGGTACTCTTCGTGAAAAAGAAGGATGGCTCGTTGAGGCTCTGCGTGGATTACCGCGAGCTCAACAAAGTCACGATCAAGAACAAGTATCTGCTCCCGAGGATTGATGATTTATTTGATCAGCTGTAGGGTGCACAGTTCTTTTTAAAGATTGACCTACGTTCTGGCTATCATCAGATTTAGGTCCGAGAGGAGGATATTCCAAAGACGGCATTCAAGATGCACTATGGTCATTTTGAGTTCCAGGTCATGTCCTTTGAACTGACTAATGCACCCGCGGTATTCATGTAATTGATGAACAAGGTCTTCCATCCATATCTCGATCAGTTTGTTGTTGTCTTTATTGATAACATTCTGATATATTTGAGGACCCGTGAGGAGCGTGTGTAGCATCAGGATGTTACCTTGCAGACCCTCCATGCACACCAACTCTTTGCGAAGTTGGAGAAGTGCGAGTTCTAGTAGGAGGAGGTGAAGTTCCTCAGTCACGTGATGACAAGGGTGTCGCAGCGGACCCCTCGAAGGTTGATGTAGTGTGTCAGTGGGGCTAGCCCACGAACACGTCTGAGATTCACAGTTTTCTTAGTTTGGTGGGCTACTACCTGCGTTTCATTGAGGGCTTCTCCCGTAATGTAGCCCCGTTGACCAGGTTGACTCAGAAGGGTGCAGAGTTTGTTTGGAGTGACGCATGTGAGTAGGCATTCGCAGAGCTGATGGACTGTATAACGTCCGCACTTGTCCTCACTCTACCCTCTGAGAGTGATGGATTTATAGTTTTTACTAATGCCTTGCATATTGGTTTGGGTGTTGTCCTGATGCAACATGGGAAACTGGTGGCCTTCACGTCTCCCTAGCTCAAGATCCATAAGCTGAACTACCCCACTCATGATTTAAAGCTGGTAGCAATTGTCTTCGCACTGAAGGTGTGAAGGCACTATCTCTATGGGGTTAAGTTCAAGCTTTTCTCCAATCACAAGAGCTTGAAGTACCTCTTCTCATAGTCTGAGTTGAACATGAGGCAGAGGCGTTGGATGAAGATCCTGAAGGACTATGATTTCGATCTTCAGTACCACTCGGACAAGGCGAACATGGTGGCAGATGCCCTTAACCATCAAACACGAAGCCTGGTGGCGCATATGATGGTCCAAGAGTGAAAGATGCTGAGGATATAGAAAAATATGATTTTAAGTTCGGTTTGTAGTCTTCAATCGTGCAATTATTGAGCCTACGGATTCAACCCTCTTGTCGTAAGGGTGATCGAGGCTCAGTAGGCCGATGAGTTACTACAGAATTATAGGGCAGACGCGGCATCTAAGAGTCATTCAAATTGGAAGATTGGTTCAAATGGTGGACTTCGCTTTAGAGGCTAATTATGTGTCCCAGGTGTTCATGAGTTGCGCAGAGATCTTATGACCGATGCACATCGATAGCGGTTTTCTATCCACCCGGGCTCGATGAAAATGTACTGTGACATGAGGCGACAATATTTTTAGGTAGGGATGAAGTGCCAAATTGTCAGTTTTGTGGCCGAGTGTGACACATGCTAGCGTGTCAAGGCCGATCATCAGAGACCCCCTGGTCCATTGTAGCAGTTGAGCATCCCGATGTGGAAGTGGGAGTACGTGTTAATAGATTTCATTATGGGCTTGCCGAGTACTCAGCACGGTCATGATGCCATCTGGGTTGTTATGGATCGTCTGATGAAGTCGGCACATTTTCTTATGATACGTGCGATTTGATCTATGGACCAGCTTACGAGATTATTCATTGAGGAGATTGTGAGACTGCATGGCATTCCAGTTTCGATCATTTCTGATCGAGACCTAAGGTTCATGTCTCAGTTTTGAAGGAGCTTCCAGAGAGCGTTGAGGACTGTTTTGCAGCTCAGTACCGTGTATCATCCACAAACTAATGACCAGACTGAAAGGATCAACTAGATCCTTAAGGATATGCTTCGGGCTTACGCGATTGATTTCGGGGGTAGCTGGGATGAGCATCTGCGATTGACTGAGTTCGCATACAACAACAGCTATTAAGCGACCATTGGCATGACTCCTTTTGAGGCACTATATGGCAGACCATATAGTTTACTGAATTGTTGCACCGAGGTTGGAGAGTGTTGTCTCCTGGGACCTGAGCTTATGCAACAAACATCAGAGGCTATCAATTTCATTAGGCAAAGGATGCGCATAGCTCAAAGTCGGCAGAAGAGTTTTACTGATCACCGGTGTCGTCCCTTGGAGTTTGTTATAGGGGACCATATATATCTCAAGGTCTCGCCCATGAAAGACATAGTTCGATTTGAAGTGAAGGGTAAGCTTGCCCTGAGATTCATAGGACCTTTTGAGATCACTGGGAGCATTGGCGACGTGGCCTATCAGCTTACCTTGTCTCTCAGTTATCTGGCATCGACAACGTTTTTCATGTATCTATGTTAAAGAAGTGTGGGTCCCTGTTATTGATTGGCAGCCATTAGAAATTTGGGAGGACGCTTCTTATATTGAACAGCCAGTTCGTATCCTTAATTGAAAGGAACAGGTCCTTCGGACCAAGGTCATTCTGTTGGTGAAAGTTCTGTGGGGTCACCATTCTGTTGAGGAGGCTTCTTAGAAGTGCGAGGCTGAGATTCGAGAGCACTATCCCCATCTCTCTGATGATTGATTATGTGTTATATTTTGTATGCTTTATGATTTTATATAATGATGTTATGTTTCTTCTTCCACATGAGTTATGTCTAGTTGCGATGATTGTGTAAATTTTGAGGATGAAATTTCTATTAGGAAGGGAGAGGTGTAAGACCCATATCCTGGTCTGTACCATTCCATAGACTTCTGCAGTCCTTCCGGTCAGATTTTGGTGACCCGCGATGCGTAGATAACATTTGAGCTAACCCTGAGACGTATCACGTATTCCTGAGTCATCTCAACCCAAGACTTGTACTCTTGCAACCGAATTATTGTCGAGATTCCGACGCTGCATCTCGGGCACCGAGGCAATACCCAAGCGAGGAGATGTGCACCCACGTTTAGTTCGAGAAAAAATGTCACGCAGTTGCAAAACCTAAGAGAGAGCTTTCAAATTAATCCCATCAATCACATCTATGTCAAGTACACATCACCTCACACCCCATCCCCAAGCAACCCCAAAGTCAACTCTCTCTATCTCTTACAACCACCCCCTATCAAGTACATCCATTACTCACCCATCACTCACATCTCTCATCTCTCTCATTCTCCCAAGCAACCCAAACATCCCAACCTCCATAAGAGAGCTTGGTGTGGCCCACCTTCCTACTACCCGATCGCACCATCCAAAGTCCATCTCAGCCGTTAAAATCCACCCCTTGGAACTCTAGATTGTGTTGGCAGAAGAAGGAAAAGGAGATCGATGGTGGGTGATCTTTATTTTACTTTTTTTTATGATTTATAGGCCCACATATGGTGGGACCCATCTTGATGTATGCAATGTATAGGGAGGTCCCATAGTGGAGGGGTCCCTCCCTTCTCACGTTCATCTCTCTCTCACTTTCTCTCTCTCTTACCCTCTTTTTCTTAATGCCGTGCGACCGCCTGATGCGTGTGTTGTGTCTACGCCATCCATCACGGTGGAGCCCACTTGATGTATGTTGTGCATCTGCACCGTCCAGCAACTTGGACGGTGGGTCCTCACCATGGTGTGTGTGTTTTATCCATCACTGTGGAGGCTCCCATGATCCACGTGACGTCCAAGCCATCCAGATGGTGGGACCGATCTGTCGACTAATGGTAGAAAGTTCTGTGGGTCCCACATGATGTATATGTTATATCCAAGCCGTCAAGATGGTGAGACCCATCTGCTGACTGATGTCAGTAAGTTCTGTGGGTCCCACATGATGTATATGTTATATCCAAGCCCTCTAGATGGTGGAACCCATCTGTTGACTGACGTTAGCAAGTTCTGTGGGTTCCAAATGATGTAAATGTTATATCCAAGCCGTCCAGATGGTGGGACCCATCTGCTTACTAACATCAACAAGTTCTGTGGGTCTTACGTGATGTATATGTTATATCTAAACCATTTAGATTTTTGGATCCACTGCTGGACTGAAGTCAGCAAGTTCTGTGGGTCCCACGTGTAGTATGTGTTAGATCTAAACCATCCACCCACGAAAGGGCCCACGTGATGTATTTGTTTCATCCACACCATCCAGACCATGCTGAACGACGCTTGACAATGGTTGGACGTTGCTAATTTACATAGACAATGTTTGGATGGTGCTGATTTACATGGAAAATGTTTAAATGGTGCTAATTTACATGGGAAATGTTTAGATGGTGCTGATTTACCTGGACAATGTTTGGACAGTGCTGATCATCATTGGTGGGCCATGTGCCCCATGGAATGATAGTGTATAATGATACACATGTTACACTTACAACTATTGAAATGATTTTTGGTGTGGTTCAAGCCCACTTGAGGTCTATTGGTACGACCCATCCATGAGGCCCATGTGATAAGGCCCGCCTGCCTTGTATTGGAGGCCCATGTGATAGGGCCCACCTGCCTTATATTTGAGGCCCATATGATGGGGCCCGCTTGCTTGAATCTAAGGCTCATATGATGGGGCTCACCTGCTTGAATCTGAGGCCCATAAGCAAGGCCCATTATGATGTATTCTAGGCCCATGGGCAAGGCCCATTGCATGTATTCGTGGCCTATGGGCAAGGCCCATTGTGATGTATTCGAGGCCCATGTTTAAAGCCCAATCCGACGTACGTGATACCCATTACGTTATATGAGGCCATGGGCCCACTATATGCTAGGCTATATGTGGGCCACTCCCTAGGAGCAGTGTTGGTTAAATGGCCACATTGATGGGCAATGATGGTTAAATGACCTCGTTGTGACATTCCCTTAGGACTTGCTAGGCCCATTCTCATCATTCTCTAAGTGGGTTGACCCTAGTCATTGGGCCCCATTTATATGATCCATTTATTCTCAATGGACTATCCCAAGATTTTGGGCCCCCATTGGTTGTTGTAAAATTACTTCTTGTATTTTTATAATACCTCGTATTTTTCCTTAATCGGGTATTACTGTGTAGATCTGAAATTAGTTGTACATGTGTGGGAACATACTAAACATACACCATTGTTCACTCCCCAAGTGTAGGGTTGTGATGTAGTAATAAATTGGTAAGACCGAGGTCGAATCCCAAGGGACTGAAACTCGTATGCAATCTAAAACTAACTAGAACTAGAACTAGAATGAGATGAAATTTAAATCAACTAGAAATTAAGGAATAATTGTGAAACTATTATCTAAAACTTAGGAGAAATCAAAGATAAGAAACTAGAGATTCAGAGGATCCACTTGTGGAGATCAGGGAGTTCTTATGCCTGTTTTATGGAAATTAACTGAACTGTCATTGATCTAGTTTTCAAGAGATGAAAGGTATATGAATTAGAATGGATTCCATCACCAAACCATGCCCAAGAGACTATGGCAAACAATAGAATTAAACTAATTACCAACCAATCACATGTATGAAGGTTAGGAAGGGTACTAACATCCGACCATGCCCAGGAGACTATGGTGAACAACAGTGCTTCCTGATGTCATAAACATGGAAAGAAAATAGAAATACTCAAAGCCATCGCAGATCCATTGTAATTTCAGTCACAACAGACCATTAAAAACTAAAAATATTCCTATAATGAAATTAAATCAAAATTCATTCAGTTTACACAAAAGGCACAAGCATAAATTCTTTCATCTCACTACAAGCTTCACCTCTTAGCCCTAGCTAAGAGGTTTAGCCTGCCATAGGCCCAATCATGCTAAAACCAGGAAAAACATGAAAGGAAAGAAATAAAGAAAAAGGAAGAAAAGAACTCGAAACCCGCTTCAAAATTTTCCTCCACGGCTGCCCACACCAAGATCCCACGTCCGAGGATGCCTTTCTCTCTCTTTTTCTCCTCCTTTTATAGAGGTAAAGATGGTTAAGAACATGGAGTCGGTGGATGGAATTGGACCGACCCTGTTTCACAACAGAGTGCGCAGTAACAGGAAGGTAGTCGCGTTTGGAAGAGATTTGGCGAAGGAACCCCTCCATACGATCCATTCTAACTTCATGGTGAGGTTAGTGGCCTCCTATTGAAGCAATTGAACGGTCCGGATCATGAATCCGATCGTGCCCTTGATCACAGAACAGCCCATTGTGGCCGTTTTCACGGACGTGCGTAAGATTAACGCAGGAGCTGCACTGACATGTTTGGTAGGCTCCACAGTGATGTTTTTGATGCAATCCACCCCATCCATTACAATCACGTCGAAAAACTAATAAGAAATGGCTGGTTTGAGATAGATTTTAGTGTGGCCCACATAATCTTTTACTCCACCGTTCATCGTGCATGTGGCTGAGATCTTCACATGTAGGCTTTGTATGGTGGAGAAAGGACTCCTAGGTGAGGTTGATGCCCCCCTCTGTACACAATTAACAGTCCAGATTGATGATTTGGATTAGGGGTGGGCCCCACTGTGTGAAACCGGTGGAGGCAGCGTTGAACCTGCATAGTCTTTACGCAGAGGAGCTGTGTGAAGCTCGGTGGGTCCATGAACGACGTCCCAGAAGAGATCCGACCCGTCCAATGAATTCTTCTCAGAATTTCAGTTGGTGAGGAGTGTTTTTTCTCAATTTTAGTGCGGCCCATTGATTCAAACAGTTCCACCGTCTATCCTCCATTTGGATGATCGAAAACTGATCTCCGGCGTCTTTTGAAATTTCTCCACCTAGGCCTTCCTTAGATGGACCGTAGAAGTCTAATGGATGGTCCGAATCATCCGATTAGTTGATGTGTGGGGTCCACTATTAAAAAAACAGATGGACAGCGAAGGACGTTGTCTGTTTTTTAGTTGGAGAAGGAGAAGTCAGGTCAGCCCTTCCTTTGACCGGGTTGACCGACCGGTGCGGCTCAGCCGTCGTGTACTCTATGTACACGCACTGTACATGCGAGGTCCACCGTGATGTTAGTGAGAAATTCGTTCCGTCCATCCTTTCCATCATATCATTTAAACCGTAGGGACCGAAGATGAAGCATATCCAACCATTAGGTGGGCCCAGAATCATGATTCTGAGGGCTGATTTATCCGTTAGGCCACTTCCACCAAGATCCAACGGCTGAAATTCGACGTGTACAGTTAATTTATGGTCCTCAGGCCACATATAGAGTTTCGAGCCGAACGGATGGTGGGAACCCCATGATCTTGCATTCTGGACTAATTTCGAGCCACTTGAGCTTCAGTTTCTTGATTTTCGTGGATCCCTGGCATGTAATTCCGTCGATCTTGGTCCCCTAGAGTCTGTCCCTTGCCTTAGTGATCATCAGAGTGTTAAATCCAAGCTTTTAAAATCTTTTTCAATTTAAGCTCCTAAATTCAACCTGCAGCATAAATACGATTAAATCGGCAGTTAAACAATATTATGTTCATAAATCCATACAATATATGGGGTCTAATATCTAATATTTGACCCTCAACAACCACACATCACCACCAGACAATTTAAAATCCATCCATCTTGACCAATTGATTTGGACCGTGACGACAATGGACCATTAAATGTCAAGATCAGCACATGAACACAATTATACATCAATCTCAATGTCTATGGCACTTTTCACCCAAAAGTCTAGTCATCTAACTGATTGAATTTTAAGATGCACCCTTACATTAATAGGGGAAATCTATTTTCATATTGTCATCCCCTGCAAAGGTAAATCTAATAACCTACCTTAGATCTAGAAGTCCGAATCACGAGACCCCACTGCTTATCATACCCTTAATGTTCTGCCGATCAATCTAACGCTTCATTCCTCTAATCCAACCATCGATTACATAAATCAACCTTTAGGTTGTAATTAGACTGACCCCAAAAACTGTTAAAACCATTCAATGGGAAACCCTGACCTTATTAATAGAGACCCAACTTACCAAACCCATCAATCATTAGGCTCACAACACCTAAGTTAACAACCCACTACTTGACCACCCTCATCCCAACTTTTATGACTAAATACACGGTTAGAAGTTCACTTAAATAGGCCTAGAGACCTTTGGAAATTTGATGAGCAAATGGATTAATAATCTAACCATTAGATTTCTAATGATCAATAGGTACGACAAGATCACTTGGTATGGCCCACCTGAGCTTTAGAGATCTGTTTGTTCTTTGGCCAGATGTCTTAGTTGGACCTTTAGAATTGATTGGTCGGTGTGGATTCCACAAAACATAAATGTGGAACCCACATCTGAATTATGCATGTGCACAACTTTTGTGCACATGCAGTGCATCGGATCCGAATTTGGGTCAAATTGGGTGTTGACCTGAGCAAAACCAAAAGGAGAGAAATCTCTCCTGTTCCCACCCGATAACTGTTTGAACGGATGAGGTCCCTTTGTGATGAAACCGTCCCACCATCAGGGACTTTCCCCATGATCTAGACCGTCCATCGTGATTGGTGGGGCCCACCGCCCTTATCCACGTCCCATGTACACATGGGTTCTTGCTCATGTGCACGGTTCCACATCAGCGACTCCTCGCTAGAATATTCGTTTGCCTCAAACGCTCGGAGCTCATCCACGCCATCAACCTAAGTCCACATCACATGTTCCATATTCGGAAACAACTCCCTATCCGGCTAAAAGCGGTGGGAATCTTTCCTCTTTTAGAAATGATGAATCCCAGTCATTTCTCAGCCTTCTGGAAGCTTCCTCCAGGAAATCTTGAGCATCCGATCTAGGGCTGTTGGAGATCTTGTAACTTGTTGGGAAAATCACGAGATATTGTCGAGTAGTCGAATCGGCGCAAAACTACCTACATTTAGCTAACAGTTCTTGGTTTCCCAGCCCTTTGTCACCGTACAGTGGACCCCACATACATCTCAGGTATAATCTTAATCGTCTTAATGACCCTGATCATTAGATTAGCCAACTAGTCCGAAACCACCATGATCAACAGATCATCTTCCCCGATCAGACCATGGGCAGTGCATTCCGTGTGGATATTATTTTCCCTGATCCGAGCCATTCATCACGTAGGCCACCTCACCTAAAGTCCATCAGGAACGACTTCAGAGACCAATGCACGTACCCAGTCGATTAAGAGAAGACCGATGATGGGTTTCTCGACACTTCCTCTATTAAGTCTGCTCTAATCTTTGTGATTAGGCGTAGAAGTGTCTAGAAAAGGTAAGGCTATAAATTCTAAAAAATTAGGGCACCTTTTAAGGAGCCTAAAGTAGAAAAGGGGAAAGCAATAGAGAGAGAGAAAGATGGAGCCAGCTGCTGGAACGAGTTCAAGCAGCGACCCAACGTAGTCCCAATAAGGGTCGGGCCAGAATAGAATCTGGCCATCCATTTTTCTGAGAAGAAGGAGAGAGAAAGGGTGAGGGTGGAGGATTCCATCTACCCCAGCCACCTGTCCGATCTAAGCCCATTGAAAATCACAGCCGTCCCAGCCGCACCAATTCTGGATGAAACGAGCATCTCAGTCTCCCATCACACCACTCAACCGTGTATGAGTTGCAGCATAGCAGGACCGGATTAGGGAGCTGATCCTCTGAGAAAATCAAACCCGTCATACAACCTCCACCCAGGTAACAGTCTGCTAACCCAATCGAGTTCTTGTGGCTAAGTCACTATCGAGTCAATAGTTTTCTGACTCAACTGAATCTGCGTTTGGATCTGACCAAGAAGATCCTTGGAGATGTCACTAAATTCCTGGGCTAGATAACCCAGGAACAGATAGCAAATGGATTCTCTTATTCACTCATTTACATGTTTAAATGACTAGACTGAGTCAGCGACTCAGAACCGATTCTGAATCAGAAGTCCTGACTCAGTGGGACCTGGGATGCAAGTTTTCCCAGTCAGTCTTAAACCCCAACTCATGGCAACTGAAATATGCCCACTTTGGGGCTAACCCAACTGTTTTATCTAACTGAGTCAACTTTACCCTCATCTGTGAGTTGACTCAGTCAACTTTTCATCTAAAACAAACTAACTCCAACCATCTATGTATGATCTGAACAAGGTTGGATAAAATTGAACCATATATAAGGTTTTGTAGTAAATTAAACCCTTGTATCTAGCACGACTCGCTGTTGGTTAAAAACCCCGACCGAGTCAACTCGGTCGTAACTCAATGAGGTCTTGCAATGTTTCTTCCAGGTACAACCAACAATTAGTTACCTTGGAGGACACTCCATCCTTCAATCAATTCAAACCAGATCATCACACTCGCTTCATAGGAACATTACAAATCAGAGAAATTACCCCAAGGTGAGGAGTATCCCCTATAGCTTCTTCCATTCACTAATTTCCATGTAGATTACATCTTTAATGTAGAGAATTTTAGAGAATGATTATTTCCTAGTTACCTTAATTTTCATGAAGAAATTTTTTTAATGTCCTATTTCCTTATAATTATGTATGTGATGTATTGCCTTATAAACTCCATGTCACATTCATAATCACTTACCTATGAATATATCTTTATTAGACATATTAAGAAAAGAAAGTTTTCACACTAGATTATCTGTGAATTGTGTAGTGAAACATTATTTTCATGACTTCCTATATTCGCTAATCTTTAATTTAGTTGGCCCTATCATGTGGATAGTTCTTAAAACATGGCAAATATGAATGTGTTTACATATAGTGTACAAAGGGATGATTGGGATTCCATCTTTCATCATTATTACTATTTTCTATGAGATAAAATTCCTCTTGTCATCTTTATATCATGAACATAACTCTAATGTGATTGACTTGAGCTTCACAAACTTTTATTTCATTATACTTTGTGAGTAGTATGAAGAATGATTATGGGAAGAGTCCTTAAGGGACATAGAAGAACTCTTAGATAATCTGAATAATATGACCTCACTTGAAGATTAACATAACTCTTAGTGATCCCTCCTTTGAATGTAAAGAAATCATGGAAGTACGTATGGAATGCATAGTTGGATATTTCCTATCGAAAGTTGAATGTCATTACTATTCTATCAAAGTAATGTACATATGTGTCATGGTGCATAACATCCACACATGACATGTGAGCTTTTCCGAGTATGCATCGTAAGTCACATCTTGTTGGGTTGTGCCAGGTTCCATTACCTAAGTCCAACCATCAGGATTGTACACTTGTACACTTTGGATCGTTCTTTCTTTACATGAGGCTGTTCCGAGATTTTATATCTCCTCGGGCATACCTCGAGTATTTTTCCAGGAGGTCATCCTTGAGCGCACTCACCTTCATGTCCTTTTCCAGGTAGTCTACCTACCGTGGGTGGTCTTTTATTTTGACAGCTAGATTACATACTCAGATCTGTGACTTGAACATACATTCATACATTCATACGATCGCATTAATAGTTGTATTGTCGTATGAGTTAAATATGAATTGTTGATCTATTTTGGATTTATGTGTTATGGTTTAATCTATGAGGGAAATTCTCACTGAGTTTTCACTCACCCAATAGTGCGGTTGCACCAAATAGATACAGGTATGACCGAGGAAAATGGTGCATCTGGCGACACCCCAAGGACAGCTGAGATAGATTGTGGCGAGGAAGAGTTCTATGTACATGTTGTTGAGTCGTTGGAGCTCAAATTTACAGCATTTTAGACTTGTGTTTCACTTGAACTGTAATAAAAATTTCCCTTCTGAGGGATTTCATTTTGTTGTTACTTACTTGTATTGAAATGTTTTGTTATCACTTATGATCTTCTCAGTTTATGGAATAGTTGCCTTCATGTTAGGAAATTTGTTGCTATTTAGATGTATGTTAGTCCACTTCATAGTGTAACCCTTGGGTTCTCGTACTCGAGCGACTATCCTCGGGTTTCGAGAGTCAGGGTGTTACAAGATGGTATCAAAGAGAGAGAGTTTAGACAAACCTTGCCTATGGGAAAGAATCTTATATCAACCTTGAATTCCTTTAGTTAAGATGATGGAATTAAATGTTGGAACTTAGGTAAATCTCCCCTAGACTTAAGGAAATTTCGAGAATGTAGAAGACAAAACTTAGGTCCCATTTGAAATTATTTAACCACTTAGATGCATGTGGAGCTCCCTTAGAATTAGGAAAGTTGGAGAATGTAGATATCCAAACTTAGGTTCCCTTGGGAATTGATCAGATAGCAATTTGAATTTATTTAGAAGTTCCTTAAAGTTAGGGAAAATTGTGAAAATAGAGATGCAGAATTTTACACTCCTTTAAAAATTTTAGATTTAGTTATTTGAACTTAGAAATCAAATTTAGGTTCCCAGTATTGGATCTCATTTTCGCATTAGGTTTCATAGATACACACACACACACACACACACACACACACACACACACACACACACACACACACACACACACACACATATGCGTGTGCCAACATCCTTATATCAACTGTAGGTGAACATTTTATTTTGAGTTACCCAACATTTCTATCCAAAATAACATTACTAGCCTGTTAGCCACCCTATGAAAATTTGACTTTAGATTCAAATAGGTTCACTGATTCCATGTTCCCACGCAATTTGAATTATGCAATAAAATTTTCTTTTTGCATGATAAACTGAGAATATCATCGACTGCACAACTGTAATCTCTGATTTATGAAGCTGTAATTATTAAGCAAGAGCTGTCAATTTCATTTCATGAGAGTCATTCACTTGATTTTAGCTAATTTGTTGACGATTTAAAAAAAAAAATAATTATTTTTTTGTGTCAAATTACTATTTTATATGCCATTTAAAGTAAGGACCACTGTACATGTTTTAGATTGCACATGACATGTTTACAATTTCTGAGTACTTGTGTATCATTCACCACTAGAATACCAAAGGTGTTTCTCTTATCTATCTTGATGTGTGTAGTCAAATTTTGATTTACCACTACCCTTTGGGGAAACAAATTGATATGAAACTTGAATGTCTTAACTTACGATATTAGAAATTAATGTTGGAACTTAGGGGAATCTCCTTTAGATTAGGAGAAATTTTGAGGACATAAAGACCCACACTTGGGTTCCCTTGAGAACATTAGGATAGCCATTCAAACTTGGTTGGAATTACTTAGAAATTGTGGAAATTGTGAACATAGAGACACACAACTTTATGCCCCGTAGGAAAGCTCAAGTTTAGTTATTTAAACGTAGAAATTAAATCTAGATTCCCATTATGAACTATTGATTGCCTGAACTCAGAAACCAAATACTAGGTCCCCTTAGAATTATTTATTATTATTATTTTTTTTGAAACGTCATTCGGATTCATGATAAATTCCATGGAAATTTAAAACCTTAGCCTCCTTTAAACTTTTTAGGATGAGTCATTTGAACATAAGGACAAGAACTTTGAATCCCATGTATATTACTAGAATAGTTACTTAAAATTTGAAATCAAATAAGTGCCATAGGAAAACAAATTCCAACTATGGTATATCTGAGGTTAAGAAAAATATTTCTTGAACTTGGCTTTCCATGAACTTTTGAAATTTAGAATTTGAATTTTTCCCATAATTTTCCTTATATGAAATGACATTGTCAAAAATATTTAGTGAGTGAAACGAACCTAGGCATTGTAGAAAATTCCTTATCCAGCGTATTGTACATTACATCAAACATAAACACTCCCTAAACTTAGGAGATCGTACTACGAATTGTAATATGAAATCCCTAATATGTCTCTTTAGTTACAAATAATATTTCGTCTAAAAACCAACACCTAGAATTAATTAGAGAAGAAATTATAGAGTTTTAGGTAAATCCCTAACCCTGGACTGAGCATGTTAGGACTAGAATTGAAAACTTAAATTTCCATGTAAAAACTTGAATATTGAAATTTCAAGTGGTACATTAGGTGATCAGAGTGCATAGTAAATATGTGTTGGCTAGTTGGGGCTGTTTTACCTAGATTCCAAGCACTCTTATTATAAAAATAGAAAATTTCATGATATTCCAAGAGTCTAGAATAATCTGGATCACAGGTTGGAACCATATTTGAGTAAAGTTGCACTGTTTGATCCAAGTTTCATATCCTAGTAAATTCTAATAATTTCAATGCCCTGATCAGGCAGAAGATCGAGAGTTCCTAGGATTAGGAAATGATACAGCAAGTCCTATGGTCTGTGCAGGCGAAGGATTGACGTATCAGGCTCAAACTCACTACAACCATCCGTTTGCATTAGCTTAAACGTGAAAACAAAAAATAGAATTATATTTAGAAAATGGGGAACTATCATATTAGAGGTAGTTGCCACCTAAATGAACTTGTAAGACTAATAGATATTATAGGAAATTGTAATGTCAATAGGTATTTAAATGAATCCCTACTTTCGGTAAAACTTATGTACAATACATTACTTAACTTGAGTATAGATATAAGAGTTGTTGTGGGAAATCTATATATAGTTTGTTTAATTCTATAATGTGGTAACATAATTGGAAAATAGATGAGTTAATGTAATTTTACTACTTGTCATCGTTAGGACACATTATCGAATCTCAAGGGCGCGATTCTTCTCTAAGGGGGGTAGATTGTAACACCTCATATTTTTCCATGCTCGAGTATTACTGTGTAGATCTGAAATTAGTTGCACATGTGTGGGAACATACTGAGCTTACACCACACATCACCACCAGACAATTTAAAATCCATCCATCTTGACCAATTGATTTGGACCATGACGACAATGGACCCTTAAATGTCAAGATCAGCACATGAACACAATTATACATCAATCTCAATGTCTATGGCACTTTTCACCCATAAGTCTAGTCATCTAACTGATTGACTTTTAAGATGGACCCTTACATTAATAGGGGAAACCTATTTTCATATTGTCATCCCCTGCATAGGTAAATCTAATAACCTACCTTAGATCTAGAAGTCCGAATCACGAGACCCCACTGCTTATCATACCCTTAATGTTTTGTCGATCAATCTAACGCTTCATTCCTCTAATCCAACCATCGATTATAGAAATCAACCTTTAAGTTATAATTAGACTAACCCCGAAAACTGTTAAAACCGTTCAATGAGAGACCCTGACCTTATTAATAGGGACCCAACTTACCAAACCCATCAATCATTAGGCTTACAATACCTAAGTTAACAACCCACTACTTGACCACTCTCATCCTAACTTTTTATGACTAAATACATGGTTAGAAGTTCACTTACATAGGCCTAGAGACCTTTGGAAATTTAATGATCAAATGGATTAACAATTTGACCGTTAGATTGCTAATGATCAATAAGTACGACAAGATCATTTGGTATGGCCCTCCTGAGCTTTAGAGATCTGTTTGATCTTTGGCCAGATGTCTTAGTTGGACCTTTTGAATTGATTGTCGGTGTGGATTCCAAAAAACATAAATGTGGACCCTGCATTTGAATTATGCATGTGCACAACTTTTGTGCACATGCAGTGCATTGGGTCAAATTGGGTGTTGACCCGAGCAAAACCTAAAAGGAGAGAAATCTCTCTTGTTCCCACCCGATAACTGTGTAAACAGACGAGGTCCCTTTCCCCATGATCTAGACCGTTCATCATGATCGGTGGGGCCCACCGCCCTTATCCACGTCCCCTGTACACGTGGTGGTTCTTGCTCACGTGCACGATCATCCACCCTGTCGAGCAATGACGACTCACTCACCGAAGGAAGTGATTCTCATCTACGGTTCCACATCAGCGACTCCTCGCTGGAAGATTCGTTTGCCTCAAATGCTCGGAGCTCATCCATGCCATCAGCCTGAGTCCACATCACATGTTCCATTTACGGAAACAACTCCCTATCTGGCGAAAAGCGGTGGGAATCTTTCCTCTTTTAGAAATGATGAATCCCAGCCATTTCTCAGCTTTCTGGAAGCTTCCTCTGGGAAATGTTGAGCGTCCGATCCAGGGCTGTTGGAGATCTCGTAACTTGTTGTGAAAATCATGAGATATTGGTGAGTAGTCGAATCGGTGCAAAACTGCCTACATTCAGCTAATAGTACTTGGTTTCCTAGCCCTTTGTCACCATATAGTGGACCCCACATACATATCAAGTCTAATCTTAACTGTCCTAATGACCCTAATCATTAGATTAGCTGACCAGTTCGAAACCGCCATGATCAGCGGATCATGTTCCCCAATCAGACCATGGGCAGTGCATTCCGTGTGGATGTTATTTTCCCTAATCTGAGCCATTCATCACATAGGCCACCTCACCTAAAGTCCATCAGGAACGACTTCAAAGACCAATGCACATGCCCAGTCGATTAAGAGAAGACCGATGATGGGTTTCTCGACGCTTCTTCTATTAAGTCCACGCTATTCTTTGTGATTAGGCGTAGAAGTGTCTGGAAAAGGTAAGTGTAACGCCTTGAAAATCGGGGGTCGAACAGAAGCTTAGCTCCCGAGTTCCAATGTATCACTTATGCAACATAGAAAATGATGATTGAATGTTGTTCATATTAATGCATTAAACATGAGTGAGATTACCAAAACAGCATATCATACTCCAGAGATAGTTTAATTTTGTAAGCAGAAGACTGTGATAGATATATAAAATATATAAACTGTTATAGGTCTCTAGAGTGTGAACATGTTACTAGGTTAAATATATACAAGTATACTCAAAAATGAATAAAATGAATATACATGGGTGTTACCAACAGTGCAAAATAACAAGTGTAATGGTGTCTAATCAACATCCCTGTGACCCTGCCGATCAGAATATGGTCTATATAGACACGCCTGATAGCTGTATATAGGTGAAACCCTCCTCTTCATCATAAAAGTCTGGCTCCACTTCGTAAGCATCGCCATCATCTGAAACTAAAATAGTGACTGGTTAGTGTTGCAAACACCGTCCCGTAACATGAGAGTGAGTGACCAACTCATTGGAACAATAAAGTAAAGGTTAACATGTTATCAATTCAGTCAAGCAGTAATGATAAAGCGATACAATCAAACATGTCCTAAGTACTCTGATTAATACAAGAATGGGATGTAGTAATGATGCATGCCCTCGCCTGCACTCCCTTTGTGATCTTCATCTCATGGTCGTGCATGTCAGTCACTTCCGCAGTTCTCTGCTCAACACTAAACGACACATCCAATGCAGTACATGAACATGATTACCAAGTTCTTATTATTCCCTTTCATACAGTAGGATTGGGAAGCTGAGGTACCTTCCTTGTATCATTTCCTAAACAATGATCCATTCTAAGGTCGTCAGTCCTAGACAATCTCATACGATGTTGTGGTTCTAGGTCTTTGTAAAGGGCTCGTCACCAATCAATACAAGCCTAGTTATACCAGGTTACTACAAAAAGGCTCCTCGCCTCAATGCAGTTTCAGGGTATGCTCAAGGTCACTACAAAGGTCTCGTCACCAATCAGAGTAGGTCGACAGTTCGAAAATAGTGTCCCATACCACCATATTCAGCTCACGAGTCTGGGTTGCTCACTGGTCACTACGGGGAGGCTCGTCACCCCAGCTTAGGCCGACAGCTCGACCACGGTATCCTATACCACCATGCCCAGCTCATGAGTCTTAGAAGATCGAGGTACCAAGGTTAAAAGGGTTTCACTGGTGAGTTTAGTGCCTTGGATTCAAGGAGTAGCGTCCATTCATGGTGAACATACATTGGGTCAATTGGGTTAATTGACGAGCTCGACTAGGATGAGCGTACATTGAGTTAATCGACATGAAGTGCATAAGCACTCTGTATGGCCTAACCATTACTGACATCCCAAGTACAGCTCGGATTCATCGAGCACATCCTGTGTGGCGAAAACAACCTCAGCCACCAGTTCGAGACCTGTTAACGATTGCCTGGACTATGATATAGTCCCAACCGCGTGCAATCACAACAAATAAGCATATGAGATAATCAAAGCAGTAATGAATACTTAAGTCAAATCCTACAATCATTTGAGCATGCTATGGAATATAACTTAAGCATGAATATACAGTAAATGGAGGAAATCTTACACACAGTTAAACATGAATAAACAGGCTATACAATATATGGAGGAAATCATACACCCAGCTAAGGTAGTTGGGATTCATATCTCAACTCCCTTATAAATCATAATTTACTAACTAATAACTCATTCAGACATTTTTACGAACACTTAGACTACACCTTCTAACGTATATAACATACGTTGGTTATAATACGTATTAGGGCAAATCCTTTCGTCAAGGAATTACTGTCTACACAACAATCATATACCCACAATATTTAATTATGGCAAGCACAAATACACATTCGATACTCATTCAGACATTTTCACAAACACCTAGGCTTCACAATATAACATACACAACGTATGTTGGCATAACATGTATTAGGGCGAATCATTTTGCCAAGAAATTGTAACACATACAACTAGCATATATACATGACAATTAATCATGAAAAATGCAATTCCAAATTTCATACGTATACGATCATTTCTACAAATACATGAAATATACTAAACGCAACATAGTTCATATATAACTGAAATGCGAAACAAACATCGCATTTAGCATGTGAAATAGCATCCACGTCAATAATAAATCATTAATTGATATTAAAAGCCTTGAAAACCATAACCTATACGTATATAGTCTGCACCTTACGCCCATTAGACTCGTTACGGATGGAGCTCGTACACACTTTCGTCGTCTACGGCACCACTGCCACCTATGGTGCGAAATAAGTTAGCCATTTGATCTATTAAAATATTTGAAACTCTACAACATCTTAGGGTTAGGATTTCTTACCCGAAAATGAATTTAAAATTGCTAAAAAGGTTACATGTAGCGTGGATTCGGAACTTAGAATAACAGGGAGGAATCCCTGTAGAAACACCCTAAATTCCCTCACCTTTTCTCTCTTTTTTCTTTTCTTCCTTTTCTTTTCTCTCTCCCTAGGGTTTCCCAAATTTGTATGGGATGAGAGAGTGAGGGTTTAAGGCCCTTATATAGGCCCAGAACTTATGGGAATGGCCCCAGGACCAAGGTATACTTAAATTATAGCCAAAACTCATTTGTTTTGACTCAACGGAGCATTTTTTAAGGCTCTTTTGCTGAAAGCGGTCGGACTTAAGCTCCCTAATCATGGATCCAGGTCAGGCTAAGTTTTCAGTCCGATCGGGTTTACAGATAGACTGTGGTGAACCAATTTCTGTTCAATGGTCACCGACACTCGATCAGGGCCACAAGCACATTGGAATGTGTGGGACATTTCTCCTGATCCGAGGGTGTATTTGGGTCAGATTCTGATGGTATGAATGCTTAAAATTGGCCTGCAAGCGACATGACTCAGATTACTTACATTCGGATTTAATTTCTACAACATTCACGTTTCTCACACACTTCGCTCTGGACTCAAATAAATAGTCTCAGGACCTTATCTAGACTTGATTTCTAAGGTGGTTGTCAAGTCCAACTAGGTGGTCATAATTATATAATTTCATAGCTATCGAACTTTCGACGTGCGGTCCATGTCCGATACGAAGTTTTCAACTGCTCCCGAGAGTATCTGGGTTTAGAGATTGATCGTAGGTTTCTAGGTAACGGAGCATTAGTGGTACTACTCATTTTGGGTCTTTTAGTTAATATTTAAAGTGGTTCAAGCTAATTTTACCGAGTATTCAGTTTAGTACTTAACCAAATTCTACCCTAATTATGGCAGAATACGGTCCTAGGGCCATTATATGCCCCATTTTTTACACTTCTAGCTAGTATATTATTTTAATTATTTTTATAGTAGTTCATCATCAAGTTTACCCTATCTCCACCAAATTTCATGAGATTTTATATTGTAAAAAAATTCTAAAAATTCCAGAAGTAGCAGCTGTCTAATGAATGATTTTCGGACAGTTGTCACAACGACCTATTTTTAATTATATTAAATATTTTATTATATTTTTTACTTATTTTTATATAAAATTAGACTCATTTATATTCATTCTAATTTTTGAATCATATAAAATGGAGTTATAACGAGGGAGATATGATTTTTCAAAGTTGAATAAAAATTGTAGAGAAATGCAGAAAACGGGCCGCCCAATCTGCTATACGGACGAGGCCTGGCCAAACCAGCGAGCCCCTCGCCGGTCACTGGTCATTTTGGTGAGGGCTTGCCCCAGGAGTGATGGGGGGGGGGGGGACCCACCCCGGGTCCCCCCTATCAAGGCATTATCGGGTCTCATTTGCAAAATGGAATGAGTTACATGACCTACAATATATGATTTTGGGGTATGAGAAGCTAATATATCCAAATAAACTATCTATATCATGAGACTCCAAAAATTCAATAGTCAAAATCCCATGTTATTCATGTATTTACCATTTATAGTAAGTTTTAGTTTAAGTATAGTTCTTCACCATTTAAACTTTAAGATTTGTGTCTAATATGAAAGTAGTTGGAGAAATTTGAATAATGAGGTGGTGAAAGGTGAGATTTTGAAGGAAATGGGTTGAAAAGCAATTTTTAAACTTTGGGATTAAGCTTTGAGAGTGTTATGGTTGACCCATTGCTTAAGGACGTCTAACTCTAGGTTGGCAAAAATTTGAGGTGTTACAATCTACCCCCTTTAAAAATAATTTCATCCCCAAAATTGGCTAAGGATAATGAGTAAAGATTCTATTATTCCTTTCACCTAAAATTTACTGATTTCAAGTGTATATGTGTGGTAGGGTGTATATACATCTATACTAATCTAGAGCATTTTTAGTCTACCCTCCTTAAAAACTTACTCTTTATCTCTTGCTTATACACTGAGGGTTTGCTACAATTTATTTCTTTATCTATTTGGAGTCTTGACGACAATTTCCATCTACTTAGAGTAAGATATATGTTTTGAATGGTTGACCAATACGGAGAGACGGTTGTAGTGGGCTTGATCCCTGATACTTTAATCACCTACCTGACCAGGGTAGAAGGCTCATCGTATCCCTTCCTAGTCCTGATAGATCTTGGTCTTTTGCTCAGTCAAAACAGTGAGTCCATTGGTAGTGTAACGGCTTGAAATTCAGGGGTTGAGCATAACTCAGCTCCCGAGTTCCAAAACATCACTTATGCAACATAAACAATGATAGATGTATGTTGTCTGTGCTAGTGCATAAAACATAAAATAGATCAAGCCAGATCAGCAGGGATAATTCTGCGATATTGAGGAAATGCAAGCGGAAGACTTAAATACATATATAATTCAAAAATAATTCCCAAAAGATGCGTGCTTTGTCCAGGGCAATATATACAACTGTGTCTCAAAATACATGTATCAAACTGTGCGAAATCGTCATATACATATCCCAGAATCCTCACTGGTCAGGACAAGACTCACATGAACCCGCCTGAGAACTACATAAATGAGAACGCCTCCTAGTCCTCGTCAAAATCTGGCTCCACCTCGCAAGCAATGCCGTCACCTGGAGCTAAGGCAGAGTCTGGTTGGTGTTTAAGCACTATCCCAGAATGTGAGAGTGAGTGATCAACTCAGTTGAGCTATACAGCAATGGTTAACATGTTATTAATTCAATCAGGTAGTAATGATAAAACAGTACAATCAAACATGTCCTAGATACTCTTATTAATGTGAGAATGAATGAGATAATGATGCATGCCCTCCCCATAAACTCCCTCATGCAACATCATCTAACGATCGCGGCATGAATCACTACCATTGTGTTCTCACACCAACGCCAATAGCACATGCAGTGCAATGTCATGAGTATGATTACTAGGTTCTTATTAGTCCTTTTTATACAGCAGGATTGGGAAGCTAAGACACCTCCCTTATATCAATTCCCAAACATTGATCCATTCTAATGTTGTTAGTCCTAGGAAATCTCATACGATGTACGGTTCTAGGTCGCTGCAAGGGCTACAAGGGCTATTGCAAGGAATCGTTACACCACTCCCCCATCACCAAATCAATACAAACCTAGTTATATCCTCAGTACTGCAACAAGACTCGTCGCCCTTATGCAGTGTTAGGATATACTCGAGGTCACTACAGAAGGCTCGTCACCAATCAATGTAGGCCGACAGCAAGAATATAGTGTTCCATACCACCATAATCCATTCACGAGAGTAGGGTACTCACTGGTCACTATGGGGAGGCTCGTCGCCCAAGCGTAGACCCACAGCTCGACCATGGTGTCCCATACCACCATGTCCGGCTCATGAGTCTTAGGGGATCACGGCACCAAGGTTAATAGGAGTTTCAATTGTAAGTTCAGTGTCTTAGATTCAAACAGTAGCGACCAAACATGGTGAACAAACATCGGTCAATCAAGTTAGATGATAAGTTCAACTAGGCCAAGTGCCCATTGAGTTGAACAACATAGAATCCATAAGAACTCTATGTGGCCTAACCACTGTCGAACATCCCAAGCATGACTCAGATTCGTTAAACTCATCCTGCGTGTTGAAAATGACCTCAACCACTATTTACAGAATAGTTACCAATTACTTGGACTATAGTACAGCCCCAAGCACGTACAAATTCAATAACAGGCATGTGATTCATATCCTACATTCATATAAATATTCGTGAAGTAAAATGTAAATGCAGTACATGGAGGAAATCATACACACATTTAATATGATTCATCTAAGTTAATCAATCCATGGAGGAAATCATACACACAGTTAGGGTATTGAGATTCATATCTCAACAACCTAAAACGTGACTCTTTACTAATTACTAACTCATTCAAGTATTTATCCAAACACTTAGACTACTCTATTCAACATACATCACATATGACGATTTTATTACATTTTAGGGCAAGTCCTTTCGCCAAGGAATTGCCGCATACATACCAAGCATATGACAATAACAATTAATCATGGTAATCAAAACAGCATATTCCATACGTATACAGGTATTCTGATATATACTTGAAATACGCTATTTATAACATAAAGTATACATTTACGTAAATCGAAACAGATAGCGCATTTGGCATGTGTAATGGAAATCACAACATGAATAAATCATTATCTAACATTGAAAGCCTTGAAAAACATAACCTAAACGTATATAGTTCGCACCTTAAACCAAAAAATGCGTATTCGATATGATTCAGACGATGTGTCTTCGTCAACGGCGGATACGCTACCTATGGCATGAAACAGGTTAGCTATAACTTTACTACAGCTATTCTAAGCTTCAAAATAGGTTAGGGTTGGCTTACTTACCTAAGAATGGAATCAGAATGGCCAGAATAATGATTCAGATACGCAGGTTTGATGTGTAGATGAACTGGGAAGAATCCCACAAAGAATCAACAGATTCTCTTTCACTTTGTCTCTCTTTTCTCTCTCTTAAGTAGCTAGGGTTTAGGAAATTCGTATGGAATTTGGGAATGAGGGTTTAAGCCCTTTTTATAAGCCTAAAGTCGACGAAAATAGACTTATGGCTAAGGTATACTTAAGTTACAACCAAATCGGGCTCTTTCTGATCCAACGGAGCACTTCTGGAGGTCCTCTTATCAAATGTGGTCGGACTTAAGCTCACTGGTATTGGATCTTTAATAAGTTAAGTTTTCAGTCCGATTGAGTTTCTAGATCGTCCGTGGTGGACTAGTTTCAATTCAACGGTTATCAAAATTCAATCAAGGCTACAAGTACTTTGACATGTAAGGGCCACCTTTCCTGATCCGAGGGCGAATTTGGGTCAAAATCTAATGTTCAGAACGCTTAGAAATAATGCGCAAGCGAAACTATCGAGATTACTTAAAATTATATTTAATTTTCTTAAAATCTTCATTTTCTCACTCTCTTCACTCTGGTGATTGTCAAGTCCAAACAATGTCCTGAAACCATTTCCTTGTGTCCAGAGTGAAGAGAGTGAGAAAACGAAGATTTTTAGAAAATTAAATATAATTTTAAGTAATCTGGATAGTTTTATTTGCACATTATTTCTAAGTGTTCTGACTGTTAGATTTCGAACCAAATTCGCCCTCGGATCAGGAAAGGTGGCCCTCACATGTCAAAGTACTTATAGCCTTGATCAAATTTCGGCAACCGTTGAATTGAAACTGGCCCACCACGGACGATTTGGAAACCCGATCGGACTGAAAACTTAACTTACTAAAGATCCAATACTAGTGAGCTTAAGTCCGACCGCATTTGATAAGAGAACCTCTAAGGACCTCCAGAAGTGCTTCGTTGGATCAGAAAGAGCCCGATTTAGTTGTAACTTAAGTATACCTTAGCCCTAAGTCTATTTTCATCGACTTTAGGCTTATAAAAAGGGATTAAACCCTCATTCCCAAATTCCATACGAATTTCCTAAACCCTAGCTACTTAAGAGAGAGAAAAGAGAGAGAAAGTGAAAGAGAATCTATTGATTCTTCGTGGGATTCTTCCCAGTTCATCTACACATCGAACCTGTGTATCTGAATCATTATTCCGACAATTTTGATTCCATTCTTGGGTAAGTTAAGCCAACCCTAACCTGTTTTAAATCTTAGAATAGCTGTAGTAAAGTTATAGCTAACCTATTTCGCACCATAGGTAGCGTATCCGCCATTGACGAAGACACATCGTCTGAATCATATCGAATAAGCATTTTCTGATTTAAGGTGCGGACTATATACGTTTAGGTTATGGTTTTCAAGGCTTTCAATGTTAGATAATGATTTATTCATGTTGTGGTTACGATTACACATGCCAAATGCGCTATCCGTTTCAATTTATGTATATATATACTTTATGTTATAAATAGCGTATTTCAAGTATATATCAGAATACCTATATACGTATGGAATATGCTATTTTGATTGCCATGATTAATTTTCATTGTCATATGCTTGGTATGTATGCGGCAATTCCTTGGCGAAAGGACTTTCCCTAAAATGTAATAGAATCGACATATGTGATGTATGTTGAATAGGGTAGTCTAAGTGTTTGGATAAATACTTGAATGAGTTAGCAATTAGTAAAGAGTCACGTTTTAGGTTGTTGAGATATGAATCTCAATACCCTAACTGTGTGTATGATTTCCTCCATGGATTGATTAACTTAGATGAATCATATTAAATGTGTGTATAATTTCCTCCATGTACTGTATTTATATTTTACTTCACGAATGTTTATATGAATGTAAGATATGAATCACATGCCTGTTATTGAATTTGTACATGCTTGGGGATGTACTATAATCTAGGTAATCGATAATTGTTCTGTAAATAGTGGTTGAGGTCATTTTCACCATGCAGGATGAGTTTAACGAATCTGAGTCGTGCTTGGGATGTTCGACAGTGGTTAGGCCACATGGAGTGCTTATGCATTCCATGTTGTTCAACTCAACGTGTGCTTGACCTAGTTAAGCTTATCAACTAACCCGATTGACCGATGTTTGTTCACCATGTTTGGTCGCTATTGTTTGAATCTAAGACACTGAACTTACCATTGAAACTCCCGTTAACCTTGGTACCGTGATCCCCTAAGACTCATGAGCCGGACATGGTGGTATGGGACACCGTGGTCGAGCTGTCGGCCTACGCTGGGGTGACAAGCCTCCCCGTAGTGACCAGTGAGCACCCTACTCTCATGAGTGGATTATGGTGGTTTGGAACACTATATTTATGCTGTCGGCCTACATTAATTGGTGACGAGCCCTCTATAGTGACCTCGACTATATCCCGACACTGCATAAGGGCGACGAGTCTTGTTGCAGTATTGAGGATATAACTAGGCCTATATTGATTTGGTGATGAGGGAGTGGTGTAACGATTCCGTGCAACAACCCTGACAGCCCTTGCAGCGACCTAGAACCGTACATTGTATGAGATTTTCTAGGACTGACGACCCTAGAATGGATCAATGTTTGAGAATTTATATAAGGGAGGTGTCTTAGCTTCCCAATCCTGCTGTATGAAAAGGACTAATAAGAACCTAGTAATCATACTCATGACATTACACTGCATGTGCCATTGGCGTTGTTGTGAGAGAACATTAGTAGTGATTCATGCCATGATCGTTAGATGATGTCGCATGAGGGAGTTTGTGGTGAGGGCATGCATCATTATCTCATTCATTCTCGCATTAACAAGAGTATCTAGGACATATTTGATTGTACTGCTTTATCATTACTACTTGATTAAATTGATAACATGTTAACCTTTGCTGTATAGCTCCACTGAGTTGATCACTCACTCCCACGTTCTGGGATGGTGCTTAAACACCAACCAGACTCTGACTTAGCTGCAGGTGACGACGATGCTTGCGAGGCGGAGCCAGATTTTGATGAGGACAAGGAGGCATTCTCATTTATGCAGTTCTCAGGTGGGTTCATGTGAGCCTTGTCCTGACCAGCGGGGATTCTGGGATATGTATATGATGATTTTGCATAGTTTGATACATGTATTTTGAGACATAGTTGTATATATTTTCCTGGACAGAGCACGCATCTTTTGGGGATTATTTTTGAATTATATATGTATTTAAGTCTTTCGCTTGCACTTCCTCAAAATCTCTGAATTATACCTGCTGATCTGGCTTGATCTATTTCATGTTTTATGCACTAGCACAGACAACATATATCCATCATTGTTTATGTTGTATAAGTGATGTTTTGGAACTCGGGAGCTGAGTTATGCTCGACCCCCGAATTTCAAGACATTATAGGTAGTCACCCAGGATTGAGAATTGGGTCCAGCCACGAATGCTTCACAATTGTATATTTTAGTAACTCCGTAGTCCAATCATTCTAAAAGCTTAGGGAATGTCCATCACTGAAAGGTTCAAATTTCTTATTTATAAGGTTGCCCTTTGGGTCTTGGTCTAGAAGAGTCCTCGTCTGAATCTATGTCCAAGGTAGGGGTTAATAAGCACCTTAATAGATCATCCTAAAAGGATTTCTAATTGTATAGGGTTGGCCAATGCTTCTGTTATGTTCGTATTTAACGAGTAGATTTATGAATACACTGACCTCGGCTCGTTCCCAATGTTAGGCCTATGATTTAATATGAATGGGTTTAACACTTAAGCCCTAATTGTTTCCCTTTAAAGACTTCACTATTAACATTCTAAGGAAGATTCATATCCTATTTGATGACCTAACCTTACGTATAACCTGAATCAATTTCCTTCGATCCTGGGCCAGTGGGGAAGGTGTCAACCACGCTTTTGCTGTGCCACTTTGATCCAACGATTGTATTAGCTGACCTAACTATATTGGGCTCATAATGTTCTACCCCCCCTAAAAACTTATTTCTACTCTCAAGGCTCAAGAATCTATGTCCTGATCCATATGTCAGATAAGGTGTAATTTAGGACCTACCCTTGACATGAAATGGAAAATGACCTCTCAATACATTGGTCTTCCTTTCGTTGATGATGTGTACTATGGCATTGCTACCTATAATTATAAAAAAGAGCTAAAAATGATGGGTGTTGTGGTTAATTCCAGGGACGGATGTGAGTTTACAGCAAGATGCCTAATCTCTATTAGTTATATGTTCTCAACACTTCCCAAAGGCAAAGTAATAAACTTTTAGTTGTAGGTGGTCGGTCCAACACGGAAGAAAATTTTTGTAGTGGGTCTGAGCTAGATACATAGACCTTCTGCCTAGCTAAGATAAAAAAATTATCGTATCAATTCCTAATCCTAGTTGATCTCGGTCTTCTGCTTGATCAGAGCATAGAGTTCATTGGTAACTACTAGGATTAAGAATTCGATTCAAAACGTGAATACTTCGCTTATATACAGTTCCTCTATTTCGAGTTCCCGATTGTAATAAGTCCTTGGGAAGGTAATTCTAAGGGGTGTCTTGATTTGACCTAACATTAATTTCAAGGGATTTATAAGTTTTCCTAAGAGTGAATGGTTCTAAGTCAAACAAGCTTCTTGAGAGTTACTAAAGGAGCCTCTAAGTATTATGGAAATTTAACGAAGGAATGAAGTCTCACTCTAACCTAATCAAACCTACTTATTAAGTCTATCTTTCAATCATCTTAGCATAATCAGCCTTTTACACTCCTTATTATAACCAATAGCCTAGTCTTAACTTATGAGTAGCGGTAATCCACTAGTTGTAATCTAAAGTGTATGTTTATACGCTAGATGATTTCGTACCATTTCTAATATAGGGAATTGTTTTATCGCTTAGGGTCAAAAATTGTCTGAGTAAAATTGAGTTATCCGAACTTGACTTTTAACGGTCACTATTTATGAACTAAACTACAGTTTTTGGTCTCGCCCATCGGTAGAGACCGTTCTAATGGAATTCGAGGATCGAGGTCTCGTTTCGACCTTCTCTCTCACTTGCACTTGTCTCGATACTCATCTTCTTCCTAGAACAAGTTGGGCTATTCAGCCTGGCCTCATCCGGGGCTGCTCTTCGCTTTCCCATAAGGGAAAGGAATGTTGAGATGGAAAAGATGGTAGTGACTAGCTCAAGAAGAGCCATTGGGTTGAAAAATCTTATAGGGTGAGAGGGGTTTGTGAGTTTGGAAGGTTATGGGACACAAAGATGGGTTTTGTGCTCATATGGGAGTAAATTGGTGAGGCTAAAAGGAGTAAGAGATGGGTTTAGAGGAGTAATGGTGGAGGGGTGGAAGGAGTTCAAAATTATCAAATACAACTTCAACTTGTCGACTATTGGTCTCAATGTGACGAGATCAATTCACATGAGCTCAGACGCATACGGGCTAAACTACAGTAGTTAATCTCGCCCACTGGTGAAACTTGGGATTCTAATGTCGTCTCTAAATTTCATCGCCCCTTCTTAAATAAGAGTGCAAAAATTTACGTCGTGTTACCTAACCCACGTCTAGTTTAATCCAAATCATGCACTGATACCATCTTATAAAGCCCTGAAAATTAGGGCTCGAACTGATGCTCAGCTCCCGAGTTCCAATGCATCACTTATGCAACATAGATAATGATGATTGAATGTTGTTCATATTAATGCATTAAACATGAGTGAGATTATACCAAAACAACATATCATACTCTAGAGACAGTTTAATTTTGCAAGCAGAAGACTGTGATATATATATAAAATATATAAACTGTTGTAGGTCTCCAGAGTGTGAACATGTTACAAGGTTAAATATATACACGTATACTCAAAAATGAACAAAATGAATATACATGGGTGTTACCAACAGTGCAAAATAACAAGTGTAATGGCATCTAATCAACATCCCTGTGACCCCGTCAATCAGAACATGGTCTACATAGACCCGCCTGATAGTTGTATATAGGAGAAACCCTCCTCTTCATCATAAAAGTTCGGCTCCATTTTGCAAGCATCGTCATCATCTAAAACTAAAAAAGGGATGAGTTGGTGTTGCAAACACCGTCCTATAACGTGGGAGTGAGTGATCAACTTAGTGGAACAATAAAGTAAAGGTTAACATGTTATCAATTCAGTCAAGCAGTAATGATAAAGCGATACAATCAAACATGTCCTAAGTACTCTGATTAATGCAAGAATGGGATGTAGTAATGATGCATGCCCTCGCCTGCACTCCCTCTGCGATCTTCATCTTGCGGTCACGCATGTCAGTCACTTCCTCAGTGCTCTGCCCAACGCCAAACGGCACATGCAATGTGGTGCATGAATGTGATTACCAAGTTCTTATTAGTCCCTTTCACACAGCAGGATAGGGAAGCTAAGGTACCTTCCTTATATCATTTCTCAAATAATGATCCATTCTAGGGTCGTCAGTCCTAGACAATCTCATACGATGTTGTGGTTCTACGTCATTGTAAAGGGCTTGTCACCAATCAATACAGGCCTAGTTATACCTGGTTACTACAAAAAGGCTCGTCGTCTCAATGTAGTTTCAGGGTAAGCTCGAGGTCACTACAAAGGGCTCGTCACCAATCAGAGTAGGCTAACAGCTCGAATACAGTGTCTCATACCACCGTATTCGGCTCAAGAGTCTGGGTTGCTCACTAGTCACTACGAGGAGGGTCGTCGCCCCAACGTAGGCCGACAGCTCGACCACGGTGTCCCATACCACCATGCCCAGCTCATGAGTCTTAGCGGATCAAGGTACCAAGGTTAACAGGGTTTCATTGGTGAGTTTGGTACCTTATATTCAAGCAGTAACGTCCATACATGGTGAACATACATCGGGTCAATAGGGTTAATTGATGAGCTCGACTAGGATGAGCGCACATTGAGTTAATCGACATGAAGTGCATACGCACTCCGTGTGGCCTAACCACTGCTAAGATCCAAGTACAGCTCGAATTCATCAAACACATACTATGTGGCGAAAATAACCTCAGCCACCAGTTTAAGACCTGTTACCGATCGCCTGGACTATGATATAGTTCCAACCGCGTGCAATCACAACAAATAAGCATATGAGATAATCAAAGCAGTAATGAATACTTAAGTCAAATCCTACAATCATTTGAGCATGCTATGGAATATAACTTAAACATGAATATACAGTACATGGAGAAAATCTTACACACAGTTAAACATGAATAAACAGGTTATACAGTACATGGAGGAAATCATACACCTAGCTAAGGTAGTTGGGATTCATTTCTCAACTCCCCTATAAATCATAATTTACTAATTATTAACTCATTCAGACATTTTTACGAACACTTAGACTAAACCTTCTAACGTATATAACATACGTTGGTTATAATATGTATTAGGGCAAATTCTTTTGTCAAGGAATTTTCATCTACACAACAATCATATACCTACAATAGTTAATTATAGAAAGCATGAATACACATTCTATACTCATTCAGACATTTTCACAAACACCTAGGCTTCACAATATAACATACACAATGTATGTTGACATAGCATGTATTAGGGCGAATCCTTTCGCCTAGAAATTGTTACACATACAACTAGCATATATTCACAACAATTAATCATGGAAAACAAAATTCCAAATTTCATACGTATATGATTTCTACAAATATATGAAATACACTAAACGCAAAATGGTTCATTTATAACTGAAACGCGAAACAAACATCGCATTTAGCATGTGAAATATCATCTACATCAGTAATAAATCATTAACTGACATTGAAAGCCTTGAAAACCATAACCTATACGTATATAGTTTGCACCTTACGCCCATTAGACTCGTTGCAGACGGAGCTCGTACACACTTTCATCGTCTACGACACCACTACCACCTATGGTGCGAAATAGGTTAACCATTTGATCTATTAAACTATTTGGAACTCTACAACATCTTAGGGTTAGGATTTCTTACCCGAAAATGAATCTTTAATTGATGAAATGGTGACATGGTAGTGTGGATTCGGCACTTAGAACAATAGGGAGGAATCCCTGTGGCAACACCCTAAATTCCCTCACATTTTCTCTCTTTTCTTCTCTTCCTTTTCTTTTCTCTCCCTAGGGTTTCCCAAATTCGTATGGGATGAGAGAGTGAGGGTTTAAGGCCCTTATATAGGCCCAGAACTGATGGAAATGGCCCCAGGGCCAAGGTATACTTATATTATAGACAAAACTCATCTGTTTCGACTCAACAGAGCATTTCTGGAGGCCCCTTTGCTGAAAGCGGTCGGACTTAAGCTCCTTGATCATGGATCAAGGTCAGGCTAAGTTTTCAGTCTAATCAGGTTTACAGATTGACTGTGGTAGACCAGTTCAGTTCAAAGGTCACCGACACTCGATCAGGGCCATTCATTTTAGTACTTAACCAAATTCAACCCTAATTATGGCAGAATGCGGTCTTAGGGCCATTCTATGCCCTGTTTTTGGCACTTTTAGTTAGTATATTATTTTAATTATTTTTCTACTAGTTCATCATCAATTTTACCTTGTCTTCACCAAATTTTATGAGATTTCTTATCGTAGAAAAATTTTAAAAATTCTTGAAACAGCAACCGTCCAACGAATGATTTTCGGATAGTTTTCCCAACGACCTACTTTAAACTATATTAAATATTTTATTATATTTTTTACTTATTTTTATATAAAATTAAACTCATTTAGATTCAATATGAATTTTAAATTACCTAAATCAGAGTTATAACGACGAAGATATGATTTTTCAAAGTTGAACGAAAATCGTAGAAAAATGCAGAAAACGGGCCGTCCAATCCGCTGTACGGACGAGGCCTCGCCAAACTGGCGAGCCCCTCGCCGGTCACTGGTTATTTGGGTGAGGGCTCACCCTAGGGGCGATGTCCCCCCCCCCCCCCCCCCCCCCCCCTCGAGGATGCTAGAAACATGTGGGACCCACCCCAGGTCCCCCCGAATTGAGTTGTTTGGGCCTATGAGTTCGTCAAGGCATTATCGGGTCTCATTTGTAAACCGGAATGAGTTACATGACGTACAATATATGATTTTTGGGTACGAGAAGCTAATTTATCTAAATAAACTATCTATATCATGAGACTCCAAAAATTCAATAGGAGAAACACCATTTTATTCATGTATTTACTATTTATAGTAAGTTTTAGTTTAAGTATAGTTCTTCACCATTTAAACTTTAGGATTTGTGTCTAATATGAAATTACTTGGAGAAAATTTGAATAATGAGGTAGTAAAATGTGAGATTTTGAAGGAAATGGGTTGAAAAGTGATTTTTAGACTTTGAGATTAAGCTTTGAGAGTGTTATGGTTGACCCATTACCTAAGGACGTCTAACTCTAGGTTAGAAAAAATCTGGGGTGTTACAGTAAGGCTATAAATTCCTGAAAATTAGGGTTCCTTTTAAGGAGCCTAAAGCAAGAAAGGGGAAAGTGATAGAGAGAGAGAGAGAGAGAAAGATGGAGCCAGCTACTGGAAGGAGTTCCAGTAGTGACCCAACGCAGTCCCAATAAGGTTCGGGCCAGAATTGAATCTAGTCGTCCGTTTTGTTGAGAAGAAGAAGGAGAGAGAAAGGGTGAGGGAGGAGGATTTCGTCTACCCCAGCCACCTATCTGATCTAAGCCCACTGTAAATCATAGCCATCCCAGCCGCAGTAAGTTCGGATGAAACGAGCATCTTAGTCTCCCATCACACCACTCAATCGTGTCTGAGTTGTAGCATAGCAGGACTGGGTTGGGGAGCTGATCCTTTGAGAAAATCAAACCCATCATACAACCTCCACCCAGGCAACAGTCTACTAACTCAATCGAGTTCTTGTGGCTGAGTTCCTATCAAGTGAATAGTTTTCTGACTCGACTGAATCTGCGTTTGGATCTGATTAAGAAGATCCTTGGAGATGTCACTAAATTCCTTGGCTAGATAACCCAGGAACAGATAGCAAATGGACTCTCTTATTCACTCATTTACATGTTTAAATGACTAGACTGAGTCAGTGACTCGAAACTAATTCTAAATCAGAAGTCCTGACTCGGTGGGACCTGGGATGCAAGTTTTCCCAATCAGTCTTAAACCCTAACTCATGGCAACTGAAATATGCCCCCTTTAGGGCTGACTCAACTGTTTTATCTAGCTGAGTCAACTCTACCCTTATTTACGAGTTGACTCGCTCAACTTTTCATCTAAAAAAAACTAACTCCAACCATCTATGTATGATCTAAACAAGGTTGGATAAAATTGAATCATAAATAAGGTTTTGTAGTAAATTAAACCCTTGTATCTAGCACGACTCGCTGTTGGTTAAAAACCCCGACTGAGTCAACTCTGTCATAACTCAACGAGGTCTTGCAATGTTTCTTCCAGGTGCAACCAACAACTAGTTACCTTGGAGGACACTCCATCCTTCAATCAATTCAAACCAGATCATCACACTCGCTTCATAGGAACATTACAAATCAGAGAAATTACCCCGAGGTGAGGAGCATTCCCTATAGCTTCTTCCATTCACTAATTGCCGTGTAAATTACATCTCTAATGTAGAGAATTTTAGAGAATGATTATTTCCTAGTTACCTTAATTTTCATGAAGAAATTTTTTTAATGTCCTATTTCCTTATAATTATGTTTGTGATGTATTGCCTTATAAACTCCATGTCACATTCATAATCACTTGCCTATGAATATATCTTTGTTAGACATATTAAGAAAAGAAAGTTTCCACACTAGATTATCTGTGAATTGTGTAGTGAAACATTATTTTCATGACTTCCTATATTCGCTAATCTTTAATTTAGTTGGCCCTATCGTGTGGATAGTTCTTAAAACATGAAAAATATGAATGTGTTTACATATAGTGTACAAAGGGATGATTGGGATTCCATCTTTCATCATTATTACTGTTTTCTATGAGACAAAATTCCTCTTGTCATCTTTATATCATGAACATAACTCTAATGTGATTGACTTGATCTTCACAAACTCTTATTTCAGTATACGTTGTGAGTACTATGAAGAATGATTATGGTAAGAGTCCTTAAGGGACATAGAAGAACTCTTAGATAATCCGAATAATATGACCTCACTTGAAGATTTACATAACTCTTAGTGATCCCTCCTTTGAATGTAATGAAATCATAGAAGTACATATGGAATGCATAGTTGGATATTTCCAATCGAAAGTTGAATATCATTACTATTCTATCAAAGTAATATACATATGTGTCATGGTGCATAACACCCACGCATGACATGTGAGCTTTTCTGAGTGTGCATCATAAGTCACATCTTGTTGGGTTGTGCCAGGTTTCATTGCCTAAGTCCAACCATCAGGATTGTGCACTTGTACACTTTGGGCCGCTCTTTCTTTACATGAGGCTTTTCTGGGATTTTATATCTCCTCGGGCATACCTCAAGTATTTTTCTACGAGGTCGTCCTTAGGCGTACTCACCTTCATGGCCTTTTCCAGGTAGTCTGCCTACCACGAGCGGTCTTTTATTTTGACAGTTGGATTACATACTTAGATCCGTGACTTGAACATACATTCATACATTCATGTAATCACATTGTTAGTTGTATTACCGTATGAGTTAAATATGAATTGTTGATCTATTTTGGATTTATGTATTATGGTTTAATCTATGAGGGAAATTCTCACTGAGTTTTCACTCACCCAATAGTGCAGTTGCACCAAATAGATGCAGGTATGACTGAGGAAAATGGTGCATCTGGCGAAACCCTAGGGACGGCTGAGGTAGATTGTGGCGAGGAAGAGTTCTATGTACACATTGTTGAGCTATTAGAGCTCAAATGATAGTTTAGGTTTACAATATTTTAGACTTGTGTTTCACTTGAACTTTAATAAAAATTTCCCTTCTGAGGGATTTCATTTTGTTGTCACTTGTACTGAAATGCTTTGTTGTCACTTATGATCTTCTCAGTTTATGCAATAGTTGTCTTACTTCATGTTAGGAAATTTTTTGATATTTAGATGTATGTTAGTCCACTTCATAGTGTAACCTTCGGGTTCTCGTACTTGAGCGACTATCATCGAGTTTCGAGAGCCAGGGTGTTACAATTTTGGAGTCCATCTAAGACTCATTTGGGCCCCTTAAGATATCTAGCGGGCCATGCAATAGTATTCCGTATCCCTAGGATTATGGGTAGGCCGCTTAGTCCCAACCTTGATATAAGGGGGAATACATGATCATCATATAATATACTTAGTATAGCTCCACGATCCATGCTCATACGCATCATATGTATGCTTGATATGAGGAGGATTGATCATAGTACATGCCATTGGGTAGATTATTATGGCACTCCTTGATAGAGGGAGTTGCCCACATGAACGCACGATACACACAAGATTGCTACAGGAAAGGATAGTGTGATTCATGCATTTTGCATTATGTGACATGATCACTATGTGCCCTAGCAACATTAGGGTCGTATCCTCCACAGGCGTAACGTGGTTGGCAGGATGGGACACCGAAAATCTTATTCTACATGGGGTGCTATAGATGTCCCTAGGTGAAATTCTCTAAACCCTTAGGGTACCGGGAGGTTGCTCCAACATCTAGATAGAGTTGATGCATGAACATCAAGTGCCAAATACCAGAAGGTCGTTCTTTCTACTGTGTCATGGTCGGTTGGAAGGGGGTGCGACCTTACCCACCCAAGAGAAGGGGGTAAAGCTAGGCTAAGTTTGACCAGCTCAAGGAATGGGCCCACTATCGACGTGCCAAGCTCGATATTGGCAGGAGGATAGTGAGGTATATTCCACTTACCTTGTTGAGCGCGATGGGGCGATAATCTGGTTTGGAGTGTACTAGACCATGATGATATTCCATAGTTGAGATATGTTGATATATGGACTCAAATGAGGATTGGTATGTTTGAGTTGTATCTCACATCGCATGGCCGTGGTATGGCCGACATCATTCACACCTCACATCGCATAGCCTTCGTATAGCCAATAGTATTCATGTATTCATTAGCATATTTCACATTACTCTGATATTGCATAATTATATTACTACATTGGGCACATACTTTTACGACCCTCTAAGCTTTCCGCAAGCTTATGCATGACCATTATGTGTGGGTGACATTGGATCGTAGCATCGCTGCGGCAAGAGCGTATAGTAAATCATCTTGGAGTTTTTGTCTATCATTATTGTATTTCCCTTTATGCGCATTGTACTTATAAGTTTTTTATCATAGTGGATTTTGTAATGGCATTCTTGTGGTTATTGTTCGTAGGTTATGCTTATGGTTATGCTTATTACGAATCAAACTGATGTTAAAAATTCTCCTTTTAGGATTCCATGATCAGAATTTGGTAAATGGGTGTCAGGAGCCGAGAATGGGGTATTAGAAGGCTGTCGGCGTCAAATTCAGTGATCAAGAATTTTGTAAGCTCGATTTTTGAGTTTGGAGCGTGACAGTTTATATCCATTGCTTGTTACAAAAAATTTAAAATTTATCAAATGAATGTTAAGAGTGCTTTCTTGAATGGTGATCTACATGAGGAAGTATATGTAGAACAATCTACTGGTTTTGAAGACACTAAACATACTAATCATGTTTATCATTAGAAAAAGGCACTCTATAGATTAAAACAAGCTCTTAGGGCATGGTACGAGAAATTGACTAAGTTTTTACTAAGTCATAACTTTATAATGTGGAGTGTTAATAAGACACTTTTTGTAAAGAAACACTGATCACATACTGATAGTACATATATATGTTGATGACATGGATCTACCTGTTCTAAAATGACTGTTGAGTTTGCAGATTTATTGAAGTCCAAATTTGAAACGAGCATGGTTGGAGAGCTAAACTATTTCTTAGGTTTGTAAGTAAAACAACTTGTCGATGGGTTCTTTATCTCTCAAACAAAAATATGCTCTAAACTTAGTGAAAATGTTTAGTTTTGAGAGCGGTAAAAATTTCGATACTCATATGAGTATGATACATAAACTCTCTAAGGATTCAGCAGGTAAAAGTGTAGATCCTAAGTTGTATCGCAGCATGATAGGTAGTTTATTATATTTAACTATGAGCCGACCTGATATTTCATTCAGCGTAGGAATATGTGTTAGATATCAATCGGACCCTAAAGAGTCTTACCTGATTACTGTAAAGCACATTTTCAGATATGTCACAAGTTCGACCAAATTTAGCCTTTGGTATCCTCGTGATACTAATGTTCAATTAGTCGGTTATTCAAATGCTGATTGGGCTGGTAATATTGATGGCTGTAAGTCTACCAACGGTGGATGCTTTTATGTCAAGAACTGTCTAGTTTCTTCGCATAGTAAGAAATAGAGTTCCGTATCAGAAACAGAGTTCCGTATCACTTTCCACAGCTGAGGCTGAGTATATTGCAGCCGATAATGCATGCACCTAGCTTGTGTGGATGAAGATGATGTTAAGTGATTACGGTTTTGTGCAAGATTCTATAGTGTTGCATTGCGACAATTCTAACGCAATTAACATTTCTAAAAATCCAATTCGGCATTCACGAACTAAGCATATTGACATTAAATATCTTTATATTCGTGAATTAGTAGAGGATACGATTATTTCTATGGATTATATTCAAACTAAAAATCAACTTGCAGACATTTTTACAAAACTGCTTAACAGAAACAGGTTTGAGAAATTAAAAATGGATATGAGTATGTGCAATATAATATGAATTTCTTATGTTTATTTGTACTATATTGCATGTTTTTATTTTTGTAAATTTTTTAAATATAAAAAATAGTGAAAAATATAAAATTTATGAGGTGCACGACCAGTCGAGTACACACTCGACCGGTTGTTTAAGTACTCGACCAATTGAGTTACTCGGTTTTAGGGCTTTTTATTGTGTAAAAAACACTTCTTTTTTTTCATTTGTTTTATCTTCCCCAACCAGCCCTACCATGACCGGTAGAACCCACCTTCGATTCCTTCATAATTAGTGCATTTTTTTTTTCTTGTGGATTTAGGTTCTTTGCACTTCCATTTCCTTGATTTTGTTATTTATTTCAATTTTTTTGGTAGTTTATTGGGTTTTCTTACTAAAAATCTGATTTCCTTAAAATCCATCTTTCCTTTCTTGCATTGCTTGTATTTCTTGTATTCCTTGTTGCAATGGAAGGTAGAAATAAGAAGAGATCCTCTCGTGATCCCTCTTCTTCTCGTTCCTCTTCAATCACAGTGCATTATCTTTGTTCACCCGAAGAAGATCCCAAATATGTGCAGGATATACGTCTCTGCAACTTAATTGTTGAACGGATGGTCAACTTTAATCATTTGGAACCATTCGGAATTATTACCCTCCTTCAAACTGTAGGATGGGCTAACATATTAAATTGGCGCAGTCCTACATACCTTTCCATTGCACAGGCCATGTTTGCTTGCATAAGTGACTTTTCTACTGAGAATTTAACTTTTACTTTTACAACAAGAGAAGGTTCTATTGATGTAGACCATCACTTAATATCTGGATTGATGGATCTTCCAGTTAATGATGATGAAATTCCTATTTCTACTTTAGTGGCAAGACCTTCTGAGTCTGAAAAAAAAGAATGCTTACTAGAGTATTATGCAACATGGATGCTAATTAGAGCTCTAGTGTTGCGCTCAGTTCCAAATATATGTTACCCAAATACAGGATTCTCCATTGTATTTCATCTCTAATGTCTATCCTAGGTCTGGTAACAAGACTAAGCTCACTTATTTCATGGCTTGCATCTTTCACTCTATTGTTACTGGTGTTCATGTATGTCTTCCATCTCTTATCTATTACATTATCATTCAGTCTCGTCTCCATCTGGGTCATAGTGATATTCCATTTGCCTATCTTATGACTGCCTTAGCCACCCATAGTCTTGTGGCTATGCCTGTTGGAGAAGCTCCCATTAATCTTCCCTTCAACAACTCAAATATTAATAAGATAAATCTGAGGTTGTCTCCTGGCCAAGTTGATGTGGGTGCTGGAGGAGCTATTGAAGTAACAGAAGAGGAGGATGCTTTACCTCCTGATGATGTTAATATGGATGACTTGTTTGATGAGATTGATGAGTCAGATACCGTGGCTAATCTAGACTTTCAGCCTTCTGACTTTGATGAGCGATTGCGATCCCTTGAGGAGGTGGAGGGTCTTTATGTGTCATAGGAAAATCAATTCAAATACATGTGCAAATATCTTAGGTGCATTAACAAGGGATTACATCAGATAGATCCTTCTATTCCTGTTCCTTCATCTGGATCTGATTAGCTTTTTATTTTATTCTGGACATGTATTAATACTTTCTACTCTTTGTGTGTTGGATATTTCTTGGTCTTTTACTTCTTGATATGTGGACATGATATTATGCCTTAAGTTGATATTATGATTATGATGATGATGCTCTTTCCTATCTTATTTCATTTACTTCTCTTAACTTTGTCTTTCCTTTGTCATATTGTGACAAAAAGGGCGAGAAATATAAATTGTTGGCAATTGTGGTGAGTGTGAAAATATGGAATGTAGGGTTGTATGGAAATTTTTTTTACAGGTTCTGCAAATCACCTCTCCTGCCTTGAGGGGGAGTAATGGAATGAGGGGGAGGATCGACTATTTGTTACTCATAAAGTGTATGATTAGTTATTGTGCGTATAACTGGTGCATGATTCTTTATTGTGCATTTGGTTTTGTCACAAATTTGACAAAGAGGGAGATTATAAATGCTATAGTGTAAATCTAGCACTCGAAGAGTTGTCAAAATTTTTTGTGCCAAACCATTTAGAATATGTATCATGCTTTAAGTTAAAGTGTCAGGTTCATGTAGTTTAAAGTTGTCTGCATCTTCGTCGAACTTGCTTACATTTTCAAGTTGAAGTGAAGATTGTTGAAGATCTTGGTTTCAAGCTCAAATTCAAGAACTAAGGCTAAGAACTCAAGTTCAAGTTTGAAGTTCAAGTACTATATGCTAAAGACTCAAGAACATAAGCGTAACTCAAGAGTAACTTAAGCTCAAGTTCAAGAGACAAAACTCAAGCTTTTGGTATCACAAGAAATCAAGGTTCTAAAGCAAATGATGTTTCAATTGTTCCAAATCACAAATAGTTATGGATGACCCTAGATTAACCATAGGTTATATCATATTCATTGCATATTGCATATGGATCATTTCATAGTTTATAGGTCATTTTCTCGACTAGTCTTAGTCCTTGTTTGACTAGTTTAAGTACTTTCTCGACTAGTCTAAGAGTTTTCTTGACTAGTCCAAGGTTTGTTGTGAATTTTTAGAATTTTCTATTGGACTCTCGACCAGTCGTGGAGACTGCTTGACCAGTCGAGTGAACAGTGCTCGACTAGTTGTGCAGGCTTAACTCAAAGTCCAACAAGCTTTTCTGGTCTCACTCGACCAGTCGAGTGCATTGCTCGACCAATCGAGTAGGCCACTCAACCAGTCGAGTAATGAACTTATCTTATCACGTTAGAAATTTTGAAATTTTACTGGTCCTTCGACCAGCCGAACCGACCCTTAGACCAGTCAAGTGAACAGTATTTTTACTTATAAATAGAGAACAAATTTTAGATTTTATTCATTTATTCAAAGCTAAATCACGACACCACTCTAAGAGATAAGTTTGTGAATTTATTAAGCTGTATTGTGCTTATTTTAGATTCTCTTTAATTAGTTTTTGTAATTTGATTTTGTGATCTTCATTCTAATTTATATTAAGAAGGGATTTATGTTTTCCCCTTTCTTGAGATCAAAATCAAATCAAGCTAGCTCAGGTTGATTTAATTAAAAATCATTTTGAACTAGAACCTTTTGATTTGTGAGATTAGACATTAAACATTTTCGTTTACATTGGATTGGTTCTACCGGGCTTCTTCAAAAGGAGAAATTCTAGATAAGGTCTTCTTTGTCCATTACTTGTGCAAGTAAGCAGGTCCAGAGAGAGCTAACTAGATTCGTACATCAACATCTTGTTTCAATCTCCATTTTCCAGTAGTTTACCCCTGAGACATCTTATCACTTTATCAGTTGAGCTGGTAAGACACATTCATCAATGATGTCATTTCTAAGTTCATACCATTTAACAAATGTTACTCGAAATTCTCTTATCTCATAGCTAGCCTCTAAAGTTTTCTCATGAAAATAATTTTCTAATTTAGGATGTGTTTCCAAGCACCAAATTTTATATTCTGAAATTAGAAATTTTAAAGAAAACTACCTCATTAATGTGAAATTTACATTCTGATACTTTTTTCAAAAAGCTATTAAAGTGATGGATATAATTTTCATTCCCCCCCCCCCCCCCCCCCCCCCCCCCCCCCCCCCTTTTCATTTATATTTGTTTAATAGCGAGTTGGGTGGGCGTGCATGCAAATGAGTTGGCTTCTTGTTTGTGCCCCACCATGATGTTTACGTAAAATCCATCACCTCATGTTAGGCTAAGGGCCCAAAACTCACCTTCATCTATGATTTAGGTGGATCACATGATTAGAAACAATGTAAAGGGCAATGATCGCCCTTCAAATTGTAACCCTTGGTATGGACAATCTTAATCACAAAAGAGCCTAATTTTTATTCTCCAAGCCTTAATTTTGGTATAACATCTAATGGTTGGAGTGGATTTCATACATAATCATGCTGGATAGAAAAAATCAAGGTTAGACATCTCTCTCCCTACTATTTTCCTTGGTTGGCCACCTAAAACACAAGTTGGCATGATTTTTTGAATCTAAGCCTAAACTGGGATTATAAATCTAGTAGTCGGAGTGGATTTACATATACATCATGGTGGGCCCACCAAAAATAAAGTCTTGATTTTTATTTATATGATATTTAGAAAAAATTTGAATTCTAAGGAGGTCACTCTTGATTATGACAGGACCCACTCATGTTTATGTAAGATCCACTTTGGCCATTGGATATTTAATTCTATTTCAGGCTAAGACATAAAAAAATCAAGTTGACTTGTAATCCTTGTGGCCCACATGAAACGAAACAATTAAGAGAGACATCTACCCTTAATTTTTATAAGGCCCATTGTGATCATTATATAAATTCCACTCCAACCATTAGATTCCACATAATATTTTATGTATGTGTCTTAAAAGTAATACTCAGTTTTGATTCAACTGTGTCACACTAATGGAAACAATTTTAAGGGTGAGTGTAAGGCTCGTATCCTAGCCTGTACCGTTCCATAGGCTTTCGCAGTCCTCCCGGTCGGACTTTCAGGATCCGAGATCTGTTATCAGCATTTGCGCGTGACCCTGAGTTGCATCATGTCGATCTGAGTCGGCTCGACATGAGACTGGTACCAGTGCAACTGCATAGTCACCGCAATTCTGATGTCACGTCTCGTGTGCCAAGTGATACCTAGGCTAGGAGATGTGGGCTGCGTTCAGTTTGAGAAAACACGACACATTTGTGAAATCCCAAGAGAATCCTACAACATGTTAAATCAATCCCATCAATCACCTCACATGTCAAGTACATGTCTCATCCCCAAAAGCAACCCATCCCTTACATGTCAAGTACACATCACTCACTCACTCATCACTCACTCCATCCATCACCCATCCCACTCTCTCTTACAAGCTCTCTCTCTCATCTCTCTCTCATTCTCCCAAGCAACCCAACGTCCATGGCTTCCTAAGGAGAAGAAGAATCCATGTGTGGCCCACCTTCCTACCACCCAATCTCACCCTCCAAATCTCATCTGCACCATTAAATCATGTCTCATGAAGATCTAGGATGCTTTGGCAGAAGAAGGAAGAAGAGATCTTGAGGTGGGTGTTCATCATCTCTTTTTTTTGGATTTAGGGCCCACTTGATGTATGCATTATATTAGGGAGGGTCCAGTAGTGGAGAGGCCCCTCCTCTTCTCATCTCTCTCTCTCTCTCTCTCTCTCTCTCTCTCTCTCTCTCTCTCTCTCTCTCTCTCTCTCTCTCTCTCTCTCTCTCTTATGGATGTCTTTGTGTGTGTGGCCCACCATGTAGTATGTATTTTATCCATGTCGTCCACCGAGTGGCCCACATGGCAGTCCGTTTGGACAGGTCCAAACAAAGGAAAACACAAATATCAACTTGATCCAAGAGTGTGGCCCACCTGACGTGGGGCACCATGTTGCATAGGGGCATCCAAATAGTCCATTATGTGGGGCCTACTAGATTGGGTGTGCCCCTTTCATTCAGGCCGTCCAGCATCCCTGGATGCTGGATGCTGCCACTTACACAATTTCACACACATACATATATTATATATATAATGCTATATATAAATATAATATTTTATATTAATAAATTCTATGGCGGGCCACTCCTACATGGGACCCACCTTTAATATGATATTTACACCGCCCAGATGGATCTAGACGGTGAGTATGGGCAGTGTAGTATATAATATAATTATATATTATATATAATATTATGGTGGCCCCACGTGGGACACACCTTGACTGTATAGGTTTCATCTTGAAGCAGTGGAGACATTGATGTCCACCATTGAAACTTTTTCATGGCCCATCTTGATGCTTATTTTTCATTTAATCTATTCACAGGGTCACGCAGACTTGCATATAGGGAAATACAAATGTCAGCATGATCCCTGACTCCTGTGGGCCCCACTATCATTAATCAGTGGAGATTAAACCACTAAAAATGGGTGGGGTCCACCTCGATAATTGTGTTTTATCTATGTCGTCCATCTCCAGCTGGTGGAGCCCACATGAGATATGTATTGTATCCACCATCCATTCATCTAGCCCCCACATTGATGGACTGAATGTACAGAAAGTAGCCCACGGTTTTATATGTGTTATGTATCCATGATGCCCACCTGCTGGCATGAGATGGGTTCACTCATTATGTATATGAGGCCCATTAATGCGGCCCATCGATACAACCCACTGTGATGTACATGAGGCCCATGTTTGAGGCCCAAGGTGACGTATGCCCAGCCCATGTGATAAGGCCCGATGTGATATATTTCTGGCCCAATGTGATGTATGAGAGGCCTATGGTTATGGCCCATTGTGATATATATATATATATATATATATATATATATATATATATATATATATATATATATATATTAAGCCCATTGTTGTGTATTCATGGCCTATTTGGCGAGGCCCATTGTGATGTATTCAAGGCCCATGGGACGTGGCCCATTATGTGTATTTATGGCCCAGGTATGAGGCCCAATATGATGTGTATTGGGCCCTTAAGTGAAGCCCATAGGGATGTATATTAGGCCCTTGTGTGAGGCCATGAGCCCACTATACGTATGGCTCTATGTGGGCCACTCCTTGGGAGCAATGTTGGTTAAATGGCCACATTAATGGGCAATGATGGTTGAAAGTCCTCATTATAACCTTCTCTTAGGCCATTTGTTAAGCCGATTCTGATTATCAAGGTCGATTCCAATTATTGAGGCCGATTCTAATTGTCGAGGCCGATTCTGATTGTCGAGGCCGATTTCGATTGTCGAGGCTGATTTCGATTACTGAGGCCGATTTCGATTATCAAGGCCGATTCTGATTGTCGAGGCCGATTGTATAGGCCGATTCTGATTGTCGAGGTTGATTCCAATTGTCGAGGTCGATTCTAATTATTTAGCTCGATTTTAATTGTCGAGGCCGATTCTGATTGTCAAAGACGATTTCGATCGTCGAAGCCAATTGCTGAGGCCGATTGTTAAGACTCATATGATGTATATGAGGCCCGTAATTGAGGCCCATTGTGATGGGTATTTAGCCCGTGTTTAAGACCTAATGTGATGAATATGAGGTCTATGTGATAAGGCCCATTATGATGCATTTGAAGACCAGGCAATAGAGCCCATTGTGATATATATTAGGCCCATGTGAGAGGCCCATCGTGATGTGTATTAAGCTCTTAAATGAGGCCCATGGTGTTATATATTAGGCCCTTGGGTGAGGCCATGGGTCCACTATATGTTAGGCTCTATGTGGGTCATTCCTTGGGGGCAATGTTGGTTAAATGTCCACATTGTCGAGGTCAATTGTTGATGTCGGTTATTGATATCAATTATGAGTATGTGACAGTATAGCATCATGATACATGACCATACACATCATCTGTATTTTTGTTATGAGATATGATTGACCATTGCATATGTCATAGTGCCGATGGTTTATGAGACTCCTTGATAGGTGGAGTTATCACACATGAACGCACGATATGTGCAGGATTGATGTATGATTGGCTTGCATGACTCATACATCTTGCATTGTGTGATGGTGATTATTGTACGCCCTAGCGACATCAGGGTCGTAGCCTCCACAGGCATATCGTTGATAGCCAGATGGGACACCAAAAATATGTTATTAGCATTGAGCTGTCATAGATGGTCGTGGATGAAAATCTCTAAACCCTCTTAGTACCAGAGTATGCCCCAACGTCGAGACCGAGTAGATATACATGAGCGCCCAAGTGCCAAATACCAGGAGGCCATGTCTCCTATGTGTCGTGATCAGTTAGGAGGGGGTGTGGCCTTACCCACCTAAAGGAGTAGGCATACCTAGGTTGGGTTTGACCAGCTCGAGGAATGGGTCCACTATCAACGATCTGGGTAGGTATTGGCAGACTACTGGCCAGGTGGATAGTGAGGTCTCTTCCATTTACCTAGTTGTACGCTTGATGGGGCGATAGGTGGCGTAGAGTGTACTAGACCCCGGTGATGATCCCAAAGAGGAACCGTAGTGATATGTGGACTTATTGAGCAGGAGTTACATACTCATTCATTCATTCACTATCCACTTGGGCTAGTGGTGTGCAACCATTTGTTACGTGTACCTTCGTAATGGCAAGGATTTTAGTTGGGGCGCGCGACTGACCTAAGATTAGGAGACCACATTGAGTCTGACTATCTAAATTTAGGTATGGGACTGTTTTGTATAGAATTTCCTTGTGATGGACCCCATAGCCTACGATACTACGTACTATCAACCCGACTTCACTCCAGCTTTGTCATTTCATTTGCACCGTATTTTGCATTGCATCATCGGCATCTGATACTTGACTCTTTATGGCATTATATTGAATACTTAGCTTACTATGTCTCCACATTGCATAGCTGATCTACATTACTTCCTCAGTATTTGCCTCATTATGATCTGCATTACATACTCTGATATCGTATGATTCATGACCCTATCAACATATTTTCACTTACTCTGATTACTCTGATATTGCTTACTTGGTACCTACCTTGTGCACACACTTTCACCACCCTCTAAGCTTTCTATAAGCTTATGCATGATATATGTGTGCAGGTAATGTTAGGTTGCAGCATCGTTGAGTTTGGGACGTGCGGCGGTCTTCTGGAGCTTTGATTTCGATGTATATGTATTTCCCTTTCAGCATTGTATTTAAAGTTTATATATTAGTGGATATATGATAATGATGTTGCTTTTTTGATTTGGGTAAACTTGTGGTTATGCTTTGTAACGCCTCGAAAATTGGAGGTCGGGTAGAAACCCAACTCCCGAGTTCCAGAACATCACTTATGCAACATTTTCAATGATGGATGAACGTCGGCGGTAATAGTACATAAAACATGAGGTGGATTAAGCCAAAACAACATATCATACTCCAGAGACAGTTAAATTAGCAAGCGGAAGAATGTGATAGATATATAAAATAAATAAATGATTATAAGTCTCCAGAGTGTGAGCATGTTACCAGGTTAACTAAATACATGTATACTCCAAAATAGAAAGAAAAGAATATACATGAGTACTCCAAAAATATAAAATGACAATTGTCATGGCGTCTAATCAACCTCCCTGTAATCCCGTCGATCAGAACCTGCATATAGGAGGGATCCTCCTCCTCATCATCAAGTCCGACTCTGCTTCGCAAGCATCGCTACCATCTGAAACTAAATATAGGGACTGGTTGGTGTGCGCAACACCGTCTCGTAACGTGAGAGTGAGTAGCTAACTCAGTGGAATCATAGAGCAAAGATTAGCATGTTATCAAATCAATCTCGTGATAATGGTAAAGCAAGCAATCAAACATTCCTAAATACTGTGATTAATACAAGAATGAAATGACATGATGGATGCCCACACCAACATACTCCCTCATGTGACACTATCTTACATCCACGGCATGCTTTCTTCCCTCAGTGCTCCACATCTTTCAGGCACATGCAGTGCGATATGAATATGATTACCGAGTTGTTATTAGTCCTTTTCATACAACAAGATTGAGAAACTAGGGTACTTCCCTTATATCATTCCCAATAAGGATCCTGTTTAGGGTCGTCACTCCTAGTAGTCTCATACGATGATATATTTCTAAGTCGCTGCAAGGGCTGCCAGGGCTGTTGCATGCACTCATTGCTCCACTCCCCCATCACCTTATCAATACAGGCCTAATTATACTCTTGTTGCTACGGAAGGGTCGTCGCCTTACGTAGACTCAGAATACGCTCGAGGTCACTATAAAGGGCTGTCAGGGCTGTTGCTCTCACTCGTTGCACCGCTCCCCCATCACCTTATCAGTGTAGGCCGACAGCAAGAATATAGTGTCCCATACCACCATAATCTGCTCACGAGTCTAGGTTGCTCACTGGTCACTACAGGGAGGTTTGTGGCCCCAGCGTAGGCCGATAGCTCAACTACGGTGTCCCATACCACCATGCCCGGCTCATGAGTTTTAGTGGATCAAGGTACCACAGTTATCAGGGTTATCACTAGTAAGTTCAGTACCCTAGGTTCAAGCAGTTATGAAGAATACAAGGTGAATATATAATGGTCAATCGAGTTACTTGAATCGACCGACATGAAGTGCATAAGTACTTCGTGTGGCCTAACCATTACCGACGACTCTAGTATGACTCGGGTTCATCATACACATCCTTCGTGGTGAATAGAATCCAACCACGAATTCTAAACTGTTACCGACTGTCTGGACTAGAGTATAGCCCCAAGCACATGTAATGTGAATCATTAATCATATGAGAGAGACATAATTGAAATACGAGTAATTCCAGCATGTTATAACATACATCAAAAACAGTTAACCATACACGAGTATTTCACACATAAGGTAATCAATTCAATACAACAAACATGGAGGATTTCATGTACATCAATAAATTAGTTAAAAATCCAATCTCAACGCTAATCTACAACACCATTTACTCAATACTTACTAATACATACATTTATACAAATACTTAGACTACACAACTCCAATGTACTTGACGTGTGTTGATTTCAACATATAATATGACAAATCCTTATATCAAGGAGATGTGTAATACACAACAATCATGTTCTTACATTCAATACATATGGCAGGCATAAATTATATTGATTTAGGCATTTCAACAAACACTTAGTCTACACACATTAGTCTACATAGCATATGTCGGCCAATATGTGCATTAGGGCGAATCTCTTTGCCAAATAGATCATACACGTATAACTAGTATAGGTATATGAAAAATACTCATGGCAATCAAATCGACAAAATACGTACGTATACAGTATTTCCTACAAATACCTAAAATACCTTAAATCTCATATTCTTCGTACGTATTTAAAATGAAAAACAGACAGCATGTTCTACATGTCAAACAGCATTCTTGTCAACAATCTACCATTAAACGACATTGAAAGCTTTGAAAACAGGTAATCTAAGCGTCTAAAATCGGCACCTTACGCCGTAGGAGCGTAATGAATCGAATAGGAACTTCATATCATCGTCAACGACTGATTGGCAACCTACAACACAAGGTGAGTCAGCTACTTAGCTACTTGTACCCATAGGAGCCTTAAAACAGGTTAGGGTTAGGGTTTTCTTACCTAGAACGAAATCAGAATCTCCAGAATAGCGATGCAGGTGGATGGATTTGGCACGTGGAGTAGCAGGGAAGAATCCCTGGAGAAAGCCCCAGCTTCTCCCTCACTTTCTCTCTCTTTTCTCTCTTCTCTCCTAGGGTTTTTCCCAAATTCGTATGGGTTAGAAAGCTAAGGGTTTAAGGCCCTTTTATAAGCCCAAACATAACCAAAACAGACTTTAAGTCAAGATATACTTGGGTTATAGCCAAATCGGGTCTTTTCCAATCCAAAAGAGCATTTCTGGAGGTCCCCTGGCCAAAAGCGGTCGGACTTAAGCTCATGGATATTGGATCCTGATCACATTAAGTTTTCGTTCCGATAGTGTTCCCAGATCGCATGTGGCAGACCAGTTTTAGTTCAGTGGTCACTGAGACTCGATCGAGGATTCCAAGTACACTGACCTGAGTGAAAAATGTTCCCTGATCCGAGGGTGTATTTGGGTCAGATTCCGACGGTCTGAATGCTTATACTTAATCTGCAAGCGAAACGTGTCATATTTATTTAAATCACATTTAATTTATAAAGAATTTCACTCTTTCTCACACTCCTCGCTCCAGGCTCAATGAAATAGCCTCAGAACATCAGTTGGGCTTGATTTTTGAAATGATTGTCAAGTCCAACTAGGCGGTCGTAATTGTCTAAGATTATAGATATCAGACTTTCGATGTGCGGTCTAGATCCAATACAAAGTTTCAAAGTGCTCCCGAGAGCAACTGGGCTTAGAGTTGGATCCTAGATTTTAGGGTAACGTAGCGATAACAATTCTAGAGGTTTTGGGTCTTACAGATCGTATTTAAAGTGGTTGGTGCTAATTTCACAGGAAATCTAGTGTAGCGCTAGCTAATTCACGTTAAATTTCTAAAGAATTAGGTTCTAAATGATTTCTTTGGCTTTGGAATTAAGTTCTGAGAGTGATATGGTTGACCCATTGCCTAAGAACGTCTAACCCCAGGTTGGAAAAAATTTGGGGTGTTACATGCTTCTTACGAGATAAATGTACGTTGGAAAGTCCTCCTTGTAGGATCCCAAGATCAGAATCTGGTGTATGCACATTGGGAGCTGAGAATGGGGTACTACGGATGCTGTCAACACCGGATTCGGTGATCGAAAATTTTGTGAGCCTGGCTTCCGAGTTTGGTGTGTGATAATTAGCATTGCCTTGTAAACTAATTCCAATCTAGTGGTCTACCTGAATTACAAATGGAATAATTTTTGGGTCTTCAGCCAAACATGTTGTGAAGCACCTAGTAGTCAGGATGGATTCCACTAAGACATCATATTGGGGCCCACCTAAGCCACCGACCCATTTGCTTGGATGGACATATGGTATTGTAACGCCTTGGAAATCGGGGGTCGTGCATACACTCAACTCCCGAGTTCTCAGGTATCACTTATAACCAATTTTCTTATTAAAGTGTGATTAATTAGGTTTAAATACACAGCCTGGAATTTCTTGGAACTAGAAGCACAACCATACATGCCTACTAAAATGACAGAGGCAAGTATATATATATATAGGTCCAAAAATATACATGAGTCGCATCAGGCGATGCCCAACAAAATTACAAAAAAGAATAGTATGTCCAAAATAATAAAGCTGAGTCCACAACTCAGCGATCTAAATGCCGCCTGTCAAGCCGATAGGGAGCCGCCCATCAACTAAAAGTAGGATAGTTCATCCTCCTCGTCTAAGCTCGTGCTGTCGGGCTCCTCATACCCTGTGTCACCTACACTTATGGGCGAGTCTGGTTGGTTTTTTAAAACACCGTCACAGAGTGGGAGTGAGTGATCAATTCAATGTGTGCTATTAGCATCAGTTATATTATGAATTTAATAAAAAGCAATCATTCATAAATACCTAACTAATCTTATTAATGCGCATGCATGACGGATGATATAATGCATGCCCTCGCAACAACACTCCCTCGAGTAACTCTATCTAATGATAGCATATGACTAATACTCCCTTAGAGTGACCTCAACTGCCGAGTGCCACCCTAACTAGTGCAATGCAATGTAATCGTATTAGCCGAGTCCTTAGCTAAGTCCATTCATCTGGCAAGTTGGGGAAACTGATACACCCCACATATCAATACCCTCATTTAATTACGAGGCCAAGACCCCGTGATCCTTGATCCCGTCGAGTTCCCCATCCCTGACTTCAAGCACATGGAGAGTGTTAAGAAAAGCGATCGCTCGCGGTCACTAAAGGGAGGCTCGTTGCCCCAGCGTAGGCCGACACCCAGACACAATGTCCCATTTCACCATGCTCGGCTCATGAGTTGGTGGATCAGTTTCAATTTGGTTATCAATGGGTTACAATAGTTGAAGGGTGTTCCAGGTTCCATACGTACATGAGCAGATAGGGTTAACAAGTAAGGTTGGTCAGTAAGTAGACTAAACCACATACATTCAGGTGAGTACATGACAGACGACATCGGGTACAAGCGACCCATGTAGTCAAACTACTGTCGCCCTTACACCCCCACCCAAATCCATGAATTTAGTCTCAAGATAGTCCTACCGATAGGACATAGTCCTACCGATAGGACAACCGTCTCTCTCATTAGATTCCCAACCAACCCAAGGGTTTTGATAGTAGTTCGTAACATGCCAACAAATCAGGGTTATCAAATAGCATAGGTAATAGCGTGCATTCATATTTTCCATCATAGAATCCAGATTTTTTACAAAGAAAATGCTAACAATATCATGAAATAAAGGTGCAAGTTTTGTGTGGGTTAGTGAGGAAGGAAAGCATTTCATATATCTCCTAATACCAAAATATACACAAGGGTTAGTGCATCAAACATGTTATGGGGAAAACATCATACATGAACTGAGCACAGAATGTACAAGCAATCATCATTAACATACCCAATCATGTTTGAGAAACAACAAACATTCCATCATCATTCCACATTAATTTGAGGGGAATCTAAAGTGTAAGGTCTTGTCTAGGTTTTGCTAGATTATCCAAATACATCACCCAACAAGCAAAAGCATTATACTCATATTAAAATTGGTGCTAGGTCACCTAAGAACAATAGTCCATACCTATGAATCGTTGAAGACTTGGAACGACCTAGGAGTGTGGATTTTAGGGGTTGATCAGCCAGAATCCCTAGAGCAAGCACGTGCATGTTAGAACTCCATGTCAATCCTTTCTCAACTCAAGGGTTTTAAGAAAAAAAAGGTGAGGAGTTTACCTATATGATCAATGGAGCAATCCTTGCGATTGTGGTCGAGGGTTTCCTTTGGAGAAGGGATAGGGAATTGTAAAATTTAGTTCCCTTGGGCCCCACTAGAGCTATGGCCTACCTTCCCTCTTCTTCATTCTCCCTTCCTCTCTTCTTCCTTTCTTCTTTCTCCCTTTTCTCTCTTCTTTCTTTCCTTTCTCTAGGGTAAATTCGTAAGGGGAGAGGGGTGCCCCAAATGAGGCCCTTTTATAATGCCAGATTTGGTGTCAATGGCCCCAAGTGTTGGGTTTTTACTATACTAACCCTATGGGAGGGTTTTTCTAGCCTCTAGGGCCTACTATGAGGTGTAGGAGTCGACACCCACCGTTGAATAGTTGGCCCTAGTGATGATCTATGCATAGACACAATCGGCCCACCATTTGGATGCGTCGATCAATAGATATGATTAAAAGTCTGTTCAATGGTCACCAATAGTCGATCGGGGTCACGGCTATATGGATATGAGTAGGGAAATATCTTATATCTTTACTCCATAAGTGAAGTTTGGTCGCAAACCGACGATCTAAAATCCTCAACTTTGCATAAGAGTGGACGACTCTATTCACTTGAATTCTAGCTCCTTTCTTTAGGGTATTTACACTTCTCATGCACTCATCATTCAGCTCAAGTTGAGCAGTTCTAGACAGCACCCAGGTCTGACTCCGGTAATGGACGTCAAGCCCAGTAAGACGAACATTATTCTATATTTTTAGAACTAGTGGCCCACCAACGAGCAGTCTAGATCTTGTTCAGAAAATTGGGGCATTACTAGAATGAATTAGGTATTGAGATTTCTCGGGGGCAATGATTAGGGTTTGGATTGAATATGTTCCTAGTATGGCCTATTTATAACTAGTGAGAGTGGAGATTTGGTCATGATTATTTTAAACCGTCAGTTTTAGGCTAAAAGAGTAACGGGGTTGCTTTAGTCTATTATTCAAAATTCGGGCCTTATCTGACTCGGTCCCGGTTATATCTTTAATTTAGTCATGTTTGTCTTGATTAGTTAGCATGGGTCGGTTAGATTTGGGTCCTATGTGAGTAAATTATGGGACTACACCTAATGTTCAAGTAATTAGGAGGAGCCGTTGGCTTCCTATGGTTGATTAATCAGACTTGTGCGGTTCTTTATTGGTACCACTCCTATATAAACTAACATTGAGTGCTAATGGTCATTAAGTGATATCATAAGTTAATTAATAAAAAAAATTAAGAATTTTTGAAAATTCAAAATAGTGAAAATCCAGGATGTTATAGGTATGCTTGAATCACAAATAGACTGATGTTTAGGCCTTTGGCCTAACATATGTTGAAGCACGTAGTGGTCAGCGTGGATTCCACATAGACATCACATTGGGGCCCATTTGTGCCACCGACCCATTTGCTTAGACGAACATGTGGTCCACCTAAATCATAAATGACCTGATTTTTGGGCCCTCAATATAAGATGTGGTGAAGCACATGGTGGTCAGGATGTATTCCACATAGAAATCACATTAGGGCCCACCTGAGCCACTGACCCATTTGCTTAGACAGACGCCATGATGGAAGATAGGGAAATGATAGTCATATCCATTAATGAGGTAGCTATTTGAAAATATTTTTAAAAAAGAAACTAGAATGTAAATTGTAGATTATTTAGGTAGTTCTTTGTAAAATCCTTATGAAATTTTGCATAAAATTAGTCTAATTAGTCATGAAATATTATGATTATATCAAAAAATTTGGTGCAATTAAACACAACCTTGATTATTATTATTATATTTTTTCTATCCTTCATCTGTTAATTGAGGCCCCTAGAGACTTCCCAACTTGAAGGAGCATAAATTCTACGAATTTTCAAATGGATTAGCTTTATGAAGTTTAATGACCCTATTTAAAAAATATATATATAAAAAATTTTCTTCGATGTGCACTACATTATTGCTTTGTAAAGAGAGTGGCTCCCACTCATCCTAACACAACTTTTAGGATTCAACTGAGCATGCTTTAGTCTTAATATTAGAAATTTTCCAACCAAACACCTGTGGCAATGTCCATCCCTAGCCCTTGGAGCAATTTCCTTTGTGAATGGGGTGAAGAGGGGTGTAGTATTGAATCAAGTATGAAAATGCATTTGACTTAGAATCGTAATTAGCTAAAAAAGCTTATCCATGACCAGCTAGACACTATAGAATCACTTATGAGCTGGGGAATCATAAGATTCCCTAGCTTGAGTGACTATAGTGGTTGGTTTATGGTTAAAAATATTGAGTAAGGGCCTTGGTGCTAAAAAAATGAATGGGTTAGGCACCATTTTTCACCTAGACAATGTGTGGTTTCTACTTATACGATTTTGAGATATTTTAGAGATTTGGCTAAGTTCTAAAAAATATACATCTAGGGTCAAACTATGGAGATTAAATGCTCAACATTAGTCTAATCAACTGGAGAAAAGGGGGGAAAATGTAAAGCAGTAATCGAATGTAAGTAAAGGAATTTGTGTAATATAAATGCAAGTTTAATAAGATGTGAATGATGTAACAACCTGGAATTTTACTGTTTTGGATTTTTACAAACCCTTGAGAATTTTCACTATAATTATCTCACGTGGTCATTAACCGCAACTTAATACTCGAGATGAGCCCATACATCGGTGATACTAGTAAAGAACCGCACAAATTCGATAAATCAACGTAGAAATCTAAGAAGTCCACCTAATCACTTAAACCTCAAGTCTAACCTTATGAATTGTTCACATAGGGCCCACATCTAGCTGACCTATCACTGACTAATCGAGACAACCGTAACTAAATAAAGATCTACCCAAAATCGAGACAAGTAGGGGTTAGATCTTAATTAACAAACAAAATCAATCTAGTTACTCCTTTAGCCTAAAAACCAAGGTTTAGGGTTATTAAGACTGAATCGTCATTTTTGCTAATTATAAATAGGTCACACTATGAACGTAGTTAATCAAAATCCTAATACTTGTGCACAAGAAATCTTGCTACCTAATTCATTACAGAAATGCCTTGATTAACCAAACGAGCTCTAAATCGCTTGTTAGTGGGCCACAATTCTAAAACTATAGAATAATGTTCATATTACTGGGGTCAACGTCCATTACGAGAGTCAGACCTGGGTAGTGTCCAGAACTACGCAACTTGGGCCAGAGGCCGAGTTCTTAAAATGTACAAATACCTTAAGCTAAAGCTTGAAACTTAAGTGAAATAGACTTTCCGCTCTTTCGAAAAATTATGAATTTTTGACCGTTAGATCGCAATCAAACTCAAGGTATGAGTTAAGGATATTTTCCTACTCATATCCGTATAGCCGTGGCCTCGATCGACTATCGGTGACCGTTGAACAGACTTCTAATCATATCTGTCAATTGATGCATCCAAATGGTGGGCCAATCATATCCATACGTAGATCATCATTAGGGCTAACTATCCTACAATGTATATTAATATGTACACCCCATAGTGAGCCCTAGAGGTTAAAAATCCTCTCATAGGGCTAGTATAGTAAAAACTCAGCCCTTGGAACCATTTACACGAAATCTGGCACTATATAAGGGCTTTATTTGCGCACCCCATTTCTCCATACGAATTTATATTTTCTAAAGGAGAGAAAGAGAGAAAGAAGAAGAAGAAGAAGAAGAGTGGGAGCAGGAGTTAGAGGTTTTGGTGCTTCCTTTCATCGGTCTCTTGCAACCAAGGTGTAAGATCCGTATCTTAGACCGTACTGTTATATAGACTTTCGCGGTATTCTCAGTCGAATTCTGGCAACCTTCGACTCTTAATCGATATTGGCACGCGACCCTGATTCGTATGCCGTCAACTCGTATCGACTCAACTCAAGACCTTTACCATAGCGACCGTGCCGTCGCTGCAGTTCCGACGCCACGCCAAAGCGATATCCTGGTCAGGAGATGTGGGCCAACGTTCGGTGTGAGAAAACACCGCGCATTACAAAACCCAAGGGAATCTCTATGACTTGTCACATCAATCCATCAATCCATCAATCTTAACATGTTAAGTACATGTCAAGTACACATCAACTTTCACCCATTCCTAAGCAAGCCTCAAAAGTCAAAAAGTCTCTTACACACCCATGCCTTTCTTACACAAATGGCCACAAAAGTCAAAAAGGCCTCTTACACCCATCACCACCACATCTATCACTCCATCACCCTTCACTCTCTCTCTCTCTCCCTTTACAACTCTCTCTCCCTTCATATTTTAAAAAATCACTTCCCAAGCTAAAGAAAACCTCCATATGTATGAGCCTCTCTCACTTTCAAAGCTCCAAGTGTGGCCCACCTTTCCATCCCAAGATCTCCCATCCTAGCCATCCATTTCTCATCTCCTCCATTGGAATCGAAGCTAAGGAGCTGAGGAACCCATAGGAACAAGAAGATCGAACGGTGGGTGCTTAATAATAGTAGTTTTTCATATTTTTAAGATGGGCCAAGTGAGGCCAATCGATCAATGGTTTGGATCTCACTTGGGACCCTAAGATGTGGCCGATGGCCCACTTTGATCATCATGATCATTCCATGATGGGGCCAATCCCCATGGAGCCCATCATGATGTTTATTTCCTTGCATTAATAGGTCATCTAGACCGTCCATAATGATGGGAAAAGGATCTCCACCGTTGATTTTCGATTTCGATAGACCCATGTGTAATGGGATCCATTTAATGTATGATTTCTCACAAGGGAGGGCCCATAGTGTCAGGGTCCCTCCATCACACGCGTGTCCCACCCTCTATCTCTCTCTCCCTCTCTATTTCATTGTTCTTTTATGGATTCATGATGTGATTGTTTGGCCCACTTGAATGGACCCCACCATGAGGCTTGTATTCTATACAAACATCTTCTAGTGGGGCCCACTTTATAAGCATTGTATCCACACCACCCATCATTTGGTGGCCCACGTGGGTAGCCCACCCGAAATACACAGCCATCCAGCGTCCCTAGACGCTGGACGTGGAATGGAAAACGTATATGGGCTTGGGTTTAAGGCCTTTTGGGGTGAGCCACTTGTATAGGCCCCACGTTGGTGTATGTATTCAATCCAAGCCGTCCATCCTCTTACCTACCTCATTTTACACGTTGACCTAAAGAATGAGGCTGATCTGAGCATCTGGTGGGCCATAGCATAAGGAACTTTGATGGTTACCATTGAAAATTCCCTGATGTTTCTATACACCCAAAAATCTTAAACTTTGGACTCATTTCGCTTGTTATGAGCCGTAGAATCCCATGGTTGGGATTGATTTTCTGATCGTGGGCCCTACCTGTGAAAAACCACAGGTAGATTGATTTTTTTTTAAAAAAAATATAATGCTGCCCCCTCTGACATAGCAGCAGCCGCACGCTGCTACCCGTGCGACGGGCCGACGGACAGCCACCCACGGCTCCAGCCGTGGGCCCCACCATGATGTGTATTTTCCATCCAACCTATTCATATGGTGGGCCACCCCTGAGGTGAGCCCCCCTCCAAAAATGGGTCTCATCTGGTGTTCAGGTGGCCCACATTAGTGGAAATAGTGGGATAGGGTGGTTGCCCTTGAAATTCAATTTGGGTCCACATAAGTTTTGGATCAGGATGAAATTGTTTTTTTCCTTCCACTCAGGTCCATGTGACCTTGTCAACGGGTCGGATGGCATATAAACATTGTGTTGGGACCCACGTGGGACCCACAGTGATGCATGGGTCTTACTGCACTGTCCACGGCTATGGACGGTGGAACCCACCAAGATATTTGTGTTTCTTTCCCGTCCAGCGGACGGTGGAGCTCGCTGTAATGCTTGTGTTTTACCACGTCGTCCAGCCATTTTTTAGGCTGCTGGATGGCTGGTGGGACCCACCATGATGCATGTGTTGCATCCTGTCCGTCCACCCATTTTGAAAGCTCATACATGAGCTAAAGAATGAGTCAGATCCTTAGCTCATGTGGACCCCCACCATGATACGTGTATTGCATCCAAACCGTCAATCTATTTTTAAAAAAAAAAACTCATTTTATTGTATAAGCTAGAAAATGAGCCAGATCCATAGTCCAAGTGGACCCCACCTTGGCATGTTATGAGGCCATCTTAATGCCTTTACGGTAGTCTATTGGGGCCCACTTTGATGTGGATGTAAGGCCCATGTCATGGGGCCATTCGATGTATTTACGGCACATGGTTGAGACCCACTTTGATATATATGTAAGGCCCATGGGTCGAGGCCCATTTGATGTATTTTAAGGCCCATGGGATTGGCCATTTGATGTATTCTAAGGTCCAAGGGATTAGACCCATTTTGATGTATTATAAGGCCCATGGGATTAAGCCCATTTGATGTTTTAGGGGCCTATGGGTTAAGGCCCATTGAGATGTACTAGGGCCTATGGGTTGAGGCCCATTTGATGTACATATGGGGCTCAATTGGTGTGGCCCATTTGTTACATATAGGACCCATGAGATTAGGCCCATTTGATGTAATCTAAGGCCCACAGGTTATGACTCATTGCAATGCACATAAGGCCCATTGGTGCGGCCCATTGATGTGGCCCATTTGATGAATAAAAGGCCTATATGATATGGCCCATTTGATGTATTTAAGGCCCAATGGGATGTACCTAAGGTCCATTGCAATGTGTGATCCTAGCACAGATTATGTAATAATGTTTATGACGGTCATACCTTGGGAGCAATGTTGGTTTGACGTCCACATTTCAAGTATAGTGTTAGTTAAATGTCCGTATTATGACTCTCCCTAAGGCCCATTGATAGACCGTACTTGTTGTGTGTCGACCGTCTAGGCCATTTACGTTGTAAGGATAGTTCATTACTTTATTACATGTTTAGTATAGTTCCATGACTCATAATCATATGTATGCTTGAATGAGAGGTGACTGATCATAGCATATGCCTTCGGGCAGGTTGTTTATGGGCTCCCGGTTAGGCGGTGTTGCCCTACATGAGCACACGATACATACAGGATTTACTGCATGACTGGATAGCATGATTCATGCATTTTGCATTGTGTAATACGGTTACTATATGCCCTAGCGACATCAGGGCCATAGCCTCCACAGGTGTATCGTGGTTGATAGGATTGGATACCGAAAATCTTGTTCTACATGGGGTGCTATGATATCCCTGGGTGAAAGTCCCTAAACCCTTATGGTACCAAGAGGTTGCTCCAATGTCTAAACCGAGTAGGTGTAGGAGTACCGAGTACCGATTACCAGACGGTCGCACTTTCCACTGTGTTGTGGTCAGTTGGAAGGGGGTGTAGCCTTATCCGCCCGAGAGTAGGGGGCAAAGCTAAGTTGAGTCTGACCAGCCCGAGGAATGGGTCCGCTATCGACGAGTCGAGCCCGATATTGGCAGACGGATAGTGAGGTCTCTTACACTTACCTTATTGCACGCAATGGGGCAGCGTTCTGGTTTAGAGTGTACTTGACCCCGGTTATATCCCAGAGTTGAGCTGTCTTGATATGTGGACTTAGATGAGGATTGTATGCTTGACTTGCATCTTGCATCGCATAGCCATGATATGGCCGACATCATTCATGCTTTGCATCGCATAGCCTTGGTACGGCTAACGATATTCATGGATCCATCAGTATATTCCGCATTACCCTGATATTGCATGATCATATTACTACCTTGCGCACACACTTTCACCACCCTCTAAGCTTTCTACAAGCTTATGCACGACCGTTGCGTGCAGGTGATGTTGGGGCACAGAAGCGCTAAGGCAGGAGAGCTTTGCAGATCATCTTGGAGTTTTTATTCATCATCATTGTATTTCCCTTTATGCTCATTGTACTTGTAAAGTTTTTTATCATAGTGAAAATGTAATGAAGTTTTTGGTTGTTTGTGGGTTATGCCTTTAGTTATGCTTATTAAGAACTCAACTGGTGTTAAAAATCCTCCTCGTAGCATCTTAGGATCAAAACCTGGCAAATGGGCGCTGGAAGCTAAGAATGGGGTTCTATGGAGGCTGTCGGCGCCAGATTCGGTGATCGAAAATTTTGTGAGCCCAATTTCTGAGTTTGGGGCATGACATAAGGCCCTAGCCTAGATCATTTTCCTCCACTGAATCCACCCTACTTACGATTGGGAGGTAAGAAACAAATCCTACTTCCTAACCTAGGTTTTTCTAAAATGAATTACATAAATCTCATGTAGTTTTTGGTGTTTATATAGGAATTTTTTATTTTCTCCAAATCCCTAACCCTAGGAGCTCAAAATCGAATATTTCTTCTTAAGGTGTAGACCATTATCTCTAGGTTATCATTTTTGACCCTTGAGGGTCTCAGTTAATGATTAGATGCTTGTATATGAATTTGAACATGTTAATATGTAAATGTTTTGATTTATCTATAATATATATTATTTGTTGGATATGGATGATCACATGTTTGATGAAATGCTTGAATAGTAAAATGTATTACTTTTTATACTGATGTGCTTGATTTAATACTTAAATGATTGTATTACTTTATGCATACTCACATGTTTGACTTAATGCCATAGTGAACGTAGTATCCTATGTATGCTTACATGTTCTATGAAAGGCCTAAGTAGTTGTGTAGTAGAACCTATGGTACAATTGTTTGATATAATATTTAGTCCATAACGATACTTAGGATTGCTACGATGTTGGGTCAGTTGGCTAACTTCCTGAACTAAAGAAATGGCCTAAGTTAAGGCAGCCACCCTAGGCTTGTTCGATCGATCTAGGTTGAACACGGATGATGGATAGTAGCTGGACCACACAGGATGCTTGCCCCCAATGCCGGTTACATCGTAGTTCTCCCAGGTCAATCAAATTAGCCCACTAGCTGACTGATCATGTATGTTCTCAATGTATGACATGAATAAATGGAATCTAGGATACCCTGTTTCCAATGGATATGTTCATTCATAACTGTTAGTGCGATACAATCCCACTAAGACTCATGAGCCGAGCATCGTGGTATGGGACACCATGTCGGAGCTGTCAGCTTATGTGGGGGTGACGAGCCTCCCCCATAGTGACCAATGAGCATTGATTGAGGTGATAGACTATTTTTTAAACGGCCGCCGTCAAATTATCCGACCAATGGTTCCGTGCCTGAGTACCATTCGAACGACTAGGTGTGAATGGAATTGGTGATAAGCTCTTTCTTTTATATTGATTTGGTTTAATGTGATAAGCCCACACCTCTATAACACCCTAACCATTATTCATCCGGGCTGTGGTCTAAGTGTGGGTTATCATCCAAGTCCATGTGTGGGATCGGTCGGGCTTCAAAAATAGTGCTCCAGTCAGCCAGGGCAGCATGTTGTGGGCTATTACAACCTTGGAACTAAGTGATCATATTCGTTTTGGATGATGACCAATACTCGGTTCATCCTCATACATTTAGGTATTATACCGTACCTTTAGAATTATTAATTTGTAAGATAAATAGGTGATACCTAAAGTTAGATCAAGGGACACGGGTAAGGAGTTGCTACGTGTGGCAACGAGCCATGTGATCCAGATAAGGACTCGTGATATTACACCAGTATCCTAGCTTCGCCAATATGCTGGATGAATGGAACTTAATAATTACTTGGCTAACATGATCATTCATCGCATCGCATTAGTTTAGAATGTGGCGAAACAGGCGTTGAAGTTGTATGATGATGAAGTGTTGTCATTTACAAACCAGGTGGTTGAAGTCGCGTGTGAGGGAGTGTTGTTTGGAAAGGGTATGCATCAAGTCATATCTTCATATCTACATTTAACAAGAGTATTTAGAAATTGTTTGATTTCTTGTTTATCATTAACTGCGCTAATTGTGTTGATAGTATGTGTAACTTAGAACTAACGTAACCACTAAGCTAGCTACTCACTCCCAACAGGGACGGTGTTTTAATATACCAACCAGCCATATTATTGATGCAGGTTCTATCGAGGCCTTTGACGGGTAGGGTTAGATTGGTTTACGCCACCACTATTATTTCTGAAAGATTTGGAATAAACTGCAAACTTTACACTTTAACCATCTTGGATATGTATATTGTGGCTTTTATAATCCTCATAAGGGCAGACACCACTTTTTAATTGTACTTTGACTGTTTTCCCTATATTTATTACTTTTTGTTATCTCTGCCTCGCTTTAGTTCCACTAAATTAAATCGCACAACTCTGATTATTCGTGTGCAGACTTAATATAAATTAGAATGAAGACGCATGTGCATGTTATTAAGTTAACACTTGGGAACTCGGTATCGGAGTCTATGTACTTGGGTGTCAATTTTTGGGGCATTACAATTGAAAAGTGATATTAGACACTCTTTTAGCAATGGAAAAGAGATGATTGGGTACCTCCAATCTCAACCCTACTCGTGGACTTCAACTAACTTCTTTTTCTCTTTTTTCTCCATTCCCTTTTTAAACTTTCATCCTTCCACCCTAGTGATGGGAACTCTCTTTTGTTTCACAGACTGCCTGGAGAAGCCTCGAAATGCCTCACTTATCACCCTTGAAACTACCTTCTCTCCTCTCTAAGTACTTCTCAACACTTGGAATCTTTTTCTAAATGAGAGAAATGATCTAGATTTTATAGACTAGGCTAGCAAGAATTGGATTCCTGTTAGTGATGTACGTGGCTTGTTTCACATTTTTCAAGAAGCTTTTAAGTTATTCAAGTTGTATGTTTGGTAAGCGGACTTTTTAGTATCCGTTGGGATTCGTATTCCTGTGAGTCATTTTTTTCATATTTCTCTAGGTGTTTTTGTCTTATTAGTAGCCTAGGTGATAGCTGATAATTCCAAGGGGCCAAGATGACCAACAGGAATTGAATTCCCTTTGGCGCCCTTCCCTATTTTCAGCACTTAACTGGTAGGAATCAAATTCCCACCAGTCTTTTTTACATATTTTTCGAGGCATTTCGCCTAGTCAATAGCTCAGGTGTCAGCTGGCAATTCTAGGTGGGCAAATGTGACCAACAAGAATCAGATTCCCTTTAGTGCTCTTTTCCTGTATTCAACACTTAGTTGGCTTCAAGCGGTTGTGAGGTTGTCCTCCATCCTACTTATTCAGGTTTGTGATGCATTTTTGGGTTGATCGGAGGCTTGATTTCAAAGTTTAACTTAAGTTCTCCAAAGTAGTTTGTCTTATCTTGAGTAGGGCGTTTACAATATGTTATGAATCTCTTACAAAATACCAAAATTAAGAATTCTAGAACACATTTGATGAGGTCTTTAGAGAGAGAAAGAGAGATGAGAAATATTTTTTTATATATATTGAGAATGTTTAAAAGAAAGCTTGTTTATAGAGATTAATATGATTGTTGGTGAAAAGTCATATCCGTAAATGCACCCTTTCATTTGCGCAAGATAGGAAAATTGGTAATTAATAACTAATTATTGGTCTTTAATTAATGGGAATTTGGAATTTTGTAATATCTTTATAGTTTAAATAGACATTAGGGGTGGTTAACAACGGCATAACATGAAGGATTGGGAGCACTGACATGTGATGGGTGTGTACCACTACCCTCACAATAAGAGTGTGAAGTGCAAAATGTGCTCATTACACTAATGCAACCCTATAGCACTATGCCCTTACATTCACTTGTGCCCTATGCACAATGTAGTCCTATGCATTGTATCATATAAAAGTATATATTTTAAACTTAAAATAAAATGCTAGTTGCGAGACCCGTATCCTAGCCCGTACAGTTCTATAGGCTTCTGCGGCCTTCCCGATCGAATTTTCCCTACCCACGACACATAAATAGTATTTGCATGCAACCATGAGTCGTATCTCGTATTCCAGAGTCGGCTCGACCCGAGACTTATACCCTTGCGATCGGGCCGTCGCCGCGGTTCCAACACCCCGTCTAGCGCGCCGTGTGACACCCTGGCCAGGAGTTGTGTGTCCGGGTTTATTTCAAGGAAAATGTTGCATAAGAGAATCTCTAATCAAATCAATCCCATCAATCACATCACTAGTCAAAGTACAACACCCATCCCCATGTACAACCACCCTCCCCAAAGTCAACTTTCTCTTACAATTAAGTACACCCATCACTCACTCACCCATCACACCCCATCACTCACCCATCCCTCTCCCTCTTACAACCTCTCTCTCTCATTCTCTCAAGCAACCCCAAGAGCACCCAACGTCTAAGCTTCCATGAAAGAAGCTAGTGTGGCCCACCTTCCTACCTCCCATCTCCACCATCCAAAGATCATCTCAACCATTGGAATATTCCCTTGGAGCTCTATAGGCTATAGGCGGAAGAAGGAAGAGGAGATCAAAGGTGGGTATTCATCATCTCGATCTTTGATGATTTGAGGGCTCACATGTAGTGGGATCCATCTTGATGTATGCATTATATAGGAAGGGCCCATAGTGGCGGGGTCCCTCCCCTTCTCACATTCTCTCTCTCTCTCTCTCTCTCTCTCTCTCTCTCTCCTTCCTTGTTGATGTGGCCGACCTATTTTGTGCATCTGTG